>CM053789.1:873179671-875579671 GCA_028749045.1 Cupressus sempervirens
GTTGAGATATATAGATATAACAGATGATGAAGTATATATAAATGAAAGAGAGGAAGATGAAATACCTTGTGAGATACAAAATTGAAAACATGCTATCAAATAGCCTCCAAAAGATTTGATTCTCACAATTTGAACTAAAAATTGCACTATAGACAAAACCTAGAAATCATTCAGTGATTTGCTAGGTGTGAAATAATTCATCAGGGGTAAAATAACTCATCAAGGGTGAATTTTTTCCTTATTGGTGGCATCAGATGTTGATCTTGATGTCATAGTTCTTCTAAATGATGAAAAGGGTGTCCAAATTTGTAGCATATTCTCTGATCCAAGATATAAAACCTATAAAACAAGAGATTTTTTGTTTGTTGTTGGGGGGGGGGGGGGGGGGGGGGGGTTGCCTAAGTCAAACCCTAGTTTAGGAATTAACCTTAAATTAAAATAATAAAATGGAATGCTAGCAAGTAGTAGTGATAGATCTAACATAAAGTAATGTAAATCTATGAATATGCTCTTGAATTTAGAATGTAGTAAAGTATGTAAATGTAATAGCTTTGACTCAACTTCAAAACCCTAGAAATAAAATCAAAGTGAAATCAAAACCTTCATGAATGAATGTGCTTGAAATTCTCCTTAGGAATGCATGTAGATGAATGTAGATCTTGAGAGGATGGATGTAGAAGATGCAACAAAGGATCTTGAATGTATGAAGGGAGATATTGAATGTTTGAATGCTAGATCTTGTAGAAAATCCTTCAATACCTTGAATCCATGAATCCTCAATCTTCAATGGAGGAAAACTTGAATGTCGTTAATTCTTGAAGAATGCTTGAAAACTTGAGATCTTGAGAAAGAGTGCTTGAACTTGAACTTAATGGATGCATGATGTGAAAATGAAGAAATGGAAGGGTTTATAAAGGGCTTGGAATAATGTATTCCCATAAGCCAACCTACCTAGAATTTTGCACCCTAAAACTAACAAATCACGGGATCTAGGCAAAGGACCCAAAATAGGGTCTCATTAAGGGACTAATTCATGCTTTATCAGGTGCAAAAACCCCTAGGGATATCTCAAGACTCCAAAATAAGTCTCAAAATCCTGAAATCAAGTCAAAATTATGAGGAATTCTTGTTTTGGTGTGAGAAGTAGATGGATGCATGAAAGGGAGGGATTTAGGGGAAATAGATCCTACCTTGATCTTAACACCATGGAAATATGAGCTTTAAATATAATATATTAGCTTTTACTCCAATTCCACCTGGGGGAAGGACAAAAAAGAGGAGAGAGAGAGAGAGAGAGAGAGAGAGAGAGAGAGAGAGAGAGAGAGAGAGAGAGAGAGAGATGGTATCACATTAAATAGGTGCTAAACCTTCATTAAATTGGATTGCTTCTAATTTAAGACAATACATTTAGCCCCCACTTTAGTGAAAGTGTGGATCTACTCATGCTTGTGGTAAAGTAGAGAGAATAAGAAGAGAAGAAGAATAAGTCTGATGAATCACAACAAAATAGAATATCACTTAGTCAAAGAGAATAAGTCGCCAAGACCAAGGGTTCTAACTCTTCATTTATGCACTATGGTACCAAAAAAAAAAAAGATAAAGATACATAAAAGGAATTACTACTAAAAACCCAGATCAACCAAAGAGATAAACCACATCTAAAGAAATTTTTCTCCCACTAATATCATATTTGGAAAGATATTACAAGAGCATAAGTGGTGACATAAGAAATCTAGGAGCAATATCACTAATCAACATAGCTTTTGGATCTATCTCTACTAGCATGAAGCAAAAAAAGATGAAAAGAAAAAGAAAGTGATTACCTTGCCCAGTAGAGTACCCACCCTACTATGGATCACCAAGAGAGTTGTTGCAAAATATGGCACTGAAAAAGTATAATGAGGTGGTAACCCGTTAGCCAATCCATCGAAGTTCCATCCATAGATCAGCATCCACCCTATCACCATGGCATGGTCCTACGTAAAAGATGTGTTACCCATGTATGGTACTTAGCATGTTATGTTTTAGTGCATTACTTATATTTTTACTTAACAAGTTGTTATGTGTTACCCAAATATAATATTTAGCATATATGTATCTGGATGCATTACCCATTAATGAGATTTAGCAAGTTTATATGTGTTACCCATTATGAGATCTAGCATATGGTTCGATGTATGCAAAAAGGGATGAAGTGACAATGGATAGATTTGAGAATGGATTAGAAAGAATACTTAGCATTTAGAGCTAAAGTACTCCAAATCATGCTCATAATCTATATTTTCTACCCCATGCAAGAGAAAATATGTACAAGGAGGGCATATATATGCTCCCTCCTTATCATGCCTATGTCAAATGTGCATGAGAAGGAAGAGAAAGAGGATACCCACTTACATGGCAAGGAGATATCCTTTTAGCAACAATGTAGACTATGCTCATAGCAAAGAGATGTGACTCTTACCATATAAGTACATAGACAATTGTGAAAAAGATATATCGATTATGGAAAGACGATTCTCAAAAGGAATAAATATCAATAACAAGACATTCACCTAAGAGGAGTTCTTGATTAAGATAGTATCTCTTATAGAAAAACAAGAATGCTTCTATTCAACTCCATATATAGGTGAAATAGGAATCCTTTAATGAAGGATGACAATATTCAAGCAAGGGAAAGTGTATAGAATGGACACAACTTTACTTGATAAAGAAAAGGTAATAACCTAGGACATGCACCTCTTATAAATGAGAAAATCCATAGTCAAAACATAATTCTTCATAAGAGAAATCAATGTCATATAACAAACGAGTTCCATGTAAGCTTAAAGAACGTAGATACTCACAAAAAGAGATAAAGAACATACAAAACTTCTTGTCCCCCAAGCATGAGATGAGAAAAAGAGATCTATGGTGGATTATAGTAAAATCTTGCAAGATACAAGGATGAATCATAAGAAAAAACCAATAGCCATGCACAAAATGCAAACACATCATATCTAACAAGAAGAATATGATGCTACACCATAAAGGGGATAAAAGAAACATCATGGGATAATCAATTCTAAACAACATAAGATGCTAGAAAATAATATCATATGTGAAGTAAGCTATGGATGATCATTAAATGAGAAGAATTAAAATCTAAAGTATGAAAAGATAATAGTTAGGAAAAAACCACAATCATGCATGTAACAAATAAATGCATACCATAGACAAGAATGTTCCATAAATAATTAAAATCTATAGAGAAATGAAATAAAGAGATGAAGGGATACCACATTATTTTTGTAATCACCTAAAAATGGTCATCTAGACTATTAGCCCCCTTCTCAACATTTTGGCTAGTTTAATTAATCATTTGCCTATATGAAATTGCTAAAAATCAATTAATTTGATTATAACCTATATTTTTACTACACTATCCTAAGTTCATTATTTGATTAAAAGAACATGTCCCCTTTTAATTAAATAAAAAACCCCATTTTTCTAACCCATTTAATGTGCACATATAAAGTTCTTTTTTGATTTTACAAATTAAAAGAAAAGGTTTTTTTGTCTCACATGCAAAGTCAACTCTTTTCTTATTGGTTGACTTCCTCTTGCACACGGATCATGCCAAAGTCAACTTGCACCCTTGATCTTGATCTCCATCATCCATGCATCTTTAAAAGAAAGAGCTCTCCCCTTGTCAAAGGATCCAAACTCTTAGTATTGTTATGCTATAGGTTTATCGATCAAATTCTTGAGATCTTGTGGAGAACTTCTATCCTCTTGTCTAATTTCTCTCATACCATGGTATTTTAGTTTAGATTCATGTAGTGCAACTTCTATTTCTTGCAATAATCTAGATCACATAGCTTAACTAGTTTGGATTTGTAACTCACTCTCATCTTGTTTAATATAGTTGCATTTTACATTGCATGCTATCTTAGTTCACACTTGCATTGCATTTTGAGAGTTCTCTTGGACATTGGTATTCTTGCTCTTGTCTCAAAGACTTAGCTAAGAGCTATTTGCATTTCTCTAAACATAGATTGACTAAGATTGTGGGTCTTAGTGTGGTCCAAGTTGTTGAGTAATGAACCATGACTCTTAGGTAGATCTTTCTTGATGTGTTCTTCAATGTGTTGTACTCATGGGAACATTTTAAACATTCACATGATAGTAGTCCTTGTTAGATTTTTGGCTCTAAAACTTCCCAAGTACTTGTGTTGGCAAGGTTACTTTGTCCCTTGTCCAATTGCTTGAAGACATGTGCTTGTATCTCAATGGCTATCAAAACTTGCTACTTTGTTGTTAAAACTACAACTAAACACTACTAAAACAGTATGTTTTGTTATAAAACTCAACCAAATAAAGTATTTTGGGAAAAATCACTTCAAAATTGGTCTTTTCTATCAATTTGGTAAAGTATTGTATTGGTGCATGAGAAATATTGTACAATACTTTTTGTTTTTTAAAAAGTATCGCATGACCTCTTACAAAGTGTAGTAATCCTTGTAAAATGTAGCACAACCTCTTGGAAAGTGTAGTATGGGACTAAAATGTAGCATGGCTTCTCGTAAAGTGTAGTATGACATTTTATGTTGTCAAACTGTTGCTTGACTTATTGTATTGTCTGGCCTGGTTGCTCAACTTAATTTTTCTTACTCCAAACTTGTTCTTAGGTTGTCTAAGGCATCTATACTTGTTTTACCATGGTTCCTTGGGCCTGGAAGCTACATGTTAGAGTATGTTTTACTAAAATGGCTACCTTGATCTCTTGATTGCCTTGCTTGATTAGGAGAGTTGTTCACTTGTCTTTACCTATCTATCTACTTGGATACTTGGATATTTGGCTTCTTTCCTAACTCTTGACTTGAGTCATTCATGTCACAAATTTCTTGGATACTTTTTTTGACAATTCATTCTCTCATTGCTACCATCTCTTGGAAAGTGAACATCCTACCTCCTGTAGTTTGAACATCAAGTTATCTTCTAGTATCTTTCAGCTTGGCATTTCATCTACAACTATTGAATTTAAATCTTGTGCTGTCAAATATCAACCTAGTCTAGGTGATCTTGATTTTCTTGAGCTTTTTAAGGAATGACAAAGCCTACACACTGAATACAATAAACTTGAAGAGACCTCTGACCCTTCTTACACTAGTCTCACTAAGGGTATGATAAAAGCATACTCTACATTTGAAAGAATGGTAGAGGAAAAAATGACATCATCATACAATTCTCTCTCTAGTCCTCTATATGCACACCAATCACCTTCTTTAAGGTCATCCTCTTCTTCTAGGTCTACTTGCTCTACTTCAAGACATCAATTGTCTTCATCTATTAGATCTAAAGACCTCTTTGCCAAGCTAGCAAGTAAAACCTCCTTTGAGCCTATGCCAATTTTTCATGATAAACCTATATTTGATGAAGATATTGATGTATCCTATGCACTTGATGAACAAGAAGAAGGTCTTAGGCATAATTTTGAGAGAACTTTTAGTCTCATGAAATATTCTTATGATGGTATTTTGCAAACACTTATTGCTACTAAGTTCATCACATTACCTAAGTCGATCTCACATGGAAACCCATTCTTGGATATTTGTTGTCCTTATAATTGACATAATGAGCATAGTACTTAAGACAATATTAAGCTGAAACATAAAATCCAAGATCCTATTGATGATGGGATTGTGGATACCTATAATGACTTAGGTGACGAGGGTACTTCTCTTGAGCAAGATCATGTTTATGAACCTATGTCTAGTAGTGGTCTCTGTAACACCCCTACTTCTTTCAACACTCATAAACCTCTCAAAACTTCAAATATTCCAATATGCCTCCATCAAATAAAGAACCTAATGTTTTCTGCATACACTATGTCTATCCTCAAGGGCTATCTCTAAAAAAAATCAAGATAATCTTCACTTGGCTACAAATCTTTTCCATGCTACTAAGCCTAAAGATCCTAAACTTTCATGCAATGCTATGCTTACTATGCCCACTTCAGCTAATCCCCCATTACCTCTTCAATATCCTATTGTGGTCCCATAATGCATGCCCCATTCCTCACTAGGAATGGGGACCCCCTACTTTTTTCAGATTCCTAAACTCACAGTTTGAGATTCGAGAAAATGTTAGAGTCGAAAGTCATAAAAATTAAAAAATTTGAAAAGTCAAAAAACTAAAAAATCAAAAAATTGGAAAGTCATAAAATTATAAAATTTGAAAAAAAAATTCACGCCGCAAGGGCGCAATGCACACCCCACGCGTCCACAGAGTTATAAAACCCCCCCACTCGCTGCAACCTTAACTCATTTTTCTATTTTCATTTTTCACATTTTGCACTAAGAGCGGTGCTTAAGGTAAACTCTACATGCCCTTTTTCCTATGGCATCACACACCCTTTATTCTTCGACATTGCGTGCCCTACGGCATCGTGCACCCTTTGTTCTTTGGTGCTACGCAACCTTCGACATTGCGCGCCCTTTGTCCTATGGTGTTGTGTGCCCTTTGTTCTTTAGTGTTGTGTACCCTTCGATGTTGCATGCCCTTTAGTGATGCATACCCATTGCACATCAACATTGTGCACCCAACTTATCTTAGCGCTATGTGCGCCCTTTGGCATTGCTCACCCTTTGCAACTACACATCACGCACCCCTAACTTGGCACTGCACGTGTCCTTGGCAACACAGCATCTCGCGCTATGCATACCTTGTGCTCACTTTGCACTCTCTCGCACCCACTTCATATGCACACACGACCACACTCGTTCACCTTTTCACATCGCATCACATACTTTTTCGTATTTTTTTTGCCATTAATTAGTAAAATAATGCTTTTATGTTTTTTTAATTTTTTGTTATTATTAGCTAATAAATTCTTTTTCTCATGACGTGCAGGAGATTAAATGTTGTCTACATCCAGAATGACACCCAAGCTCGTAGTTTTCAAATTTCAAGGCGTACCATCCAAATCAAGATTTCATGATGACCACATAGAAATTAAGGATACTAATTTAGGGCACATATATCTAGGAGAATTCCTCAGAATTTGTAACAAACCAACTGAGAGATCAGCTCTAGTATCTTCACTAATTTCTTCTAGGTTGGTAAACGCAGCATCGCATCTCGTATCAATACAATCAGCAAAACTAATCATGACACTAGCACAGCATTTTGTTTCTGAAGAAAGGGTGGTCAAGAGTGTCACTAGAAAGGTTGTGTTGGATCTATGACTTGACAACATTGAGAGGGTCTTCCATCTCCCAAGAGCAAACCAATTCATTAGACTCTCATATGAAGCAACAGAGAGATGGTATAGGGAGCACCAGCAGGAGGCAACAGACATCATACAATCCTCTTACCTCATTGAGAAGCCTCCTCGGGGAAGGATAACATGCAAAGTGGATATGACTCAGGGATATATGAAGGAGGACATTGGATATTCAAGCATTCTCTTGAGCAGAGTTATGGGCTTGCCTGCACTAGGCCACCTCAGCACTTTTATGGTCAACTTCATTGAGACCATCAGAGCTGCAAAGATACCACTGGATTGGGCCACCACACTAAGTGAAAACTTTTGTGAGCAATTGAGGGAAGTAAAAGACAAGAAGAAGTTCTATATGACTTCTTACATGGTATACCTGTTTGCAGCAAGGGCCACAAACTACCCCGGTTTGTACAAGAGAGGCAGTATGTAGGATCCTAATGCCTGGCCATATATAGTCTACCCCCAGCTAATAAAGAAGAAGTTCTCAACACAGAGCAAGGAATATAGAATCGTGAATGATGCATTCATTTTTTTGATCATTCGATTCATTGAGGGAGATTATGGAAAGAGGCTATCTGATGAAGCCAAAGCACAGATTAAAATTATTGGATCCTACTTCATCCAGTCCAAAACGTTCACATATCTTTAGGTAGTTGGTGCCTCCATCAATCCTAAGAAGCTCCCAAGATATCCAAGTGACAAACTGGTGCTATTGGAGATTGCCCAAAAAATTGAGTCGGCATATGAGAAGATAAAGAGACAATGGAGACCTTGTTAGGCATGGCCCTTGGTCATTGGACCATACCAGCTGAAACAAAAAAAAGATATTTTGTCTTTCAAGTGGGAAT
Source organism: Cupressus sempervirens (assembly GCA_028749045.1). NCBI lineage: Eukaryota > Viridiplantae > Streptophyta > Pinopsida > Cupressales > Cupressaceae > Cupressus > Cupressus sempervirens. Next base: position 873,187,781 of record CM053789.1, read on the forward strand.
GGGAGAATTATCCTCTCGAAGAATACAACTCTCCCTGGCCCTACTTTGACAATATTGGGAGAGTGGAGAGTGATGACATAAAGAAATAGAAGTTTTATCAACCCTTTTTGTGAACATTTGTCTATAACATACTAAACGTTATCGTCTTTTAGTATAAATGTTTTGAACTTTTGATGTATAAAGTATGGACATAGGGCATAAAATGATAATTGGAATTATATTTAAAAAGGGGTTCCTTTTGTGGTAAAAATATTTCTTCATGAATGTTTGATATGGGTAGATCTTCCTACAGCTAAAGAGATTGCAAAAACTATTAGTTGAATAATTAATGCCTTTTCTTTATAAACTAATAAATGAAAATAAATGTTTGTAGGAAGTCTTGTGTGTATTAAATGTTGATCATAGGATACAAGCTGATTGAGAGTTAAACAAACTACAAAGGAATAGTGCTAAGGCATTGATGACATTAAGGAGAAGCGTTATGACACTATTGCAGCTAGAAGACTTGGTGGCAAAGTCAGAGGGGACCTATTTTAATGAATAACCAAGCAGGACCTGATAAAGCGGCCGAGCAAGGAAGTAAGCATCAAAGAAATCAATTAAACATGTAAAGCACGATGCCTGGATTCCTGGAAAGCTGTTTGAAGACAGATAAATGAGCGAATCTAGCATTTGCTATGATCTCTATATTTATGGGGAATTTAAGGGAGAATTAATGTCTTTCCAATTGCATGTTTGCAGTCTTAAAGTTGTAACTGACTTTCCTTCATGAGGAAGTTGTAGTTTTAGGAGTTTGTTGTTCTTCCCTATAAATAAGACCTTGTCTGTATCTATGAGGTTAAGTAGTGAATAGACAGAGTTGAAAGACATCTTACTGTTTTTCCTAAGTTATTGTAATACTGCATATTTGATGAATATATGCCTTTGCTGAGTTTCTACACTTTTATCTGAGTTTGCCTTTCCTTCATTATTTCTTGGGGGCCCACGCAGAAGGTGGAGTTTGCTTTAGTAAGTAGGAGTTAGACTCATTTTTCTAAGTTAAAGTTAAAACTGTTGTTCTTGCAGCCATTGGAAACAGAACCAATCACTGTTCTTACAGCAGTAGGTGCATAGATGTATGGCTAAATAATTAGAATTTCCTTCCAAGTATTTGATAGTTGTCTTTCCTTTAGATAAACTAGATTTCCTTAATGGTTATTGCATTCAAAGTAGTAGTGACTTTTAGTGAAAACTAGAGCATATACTTTGCAGACATCATCTCAAGTTCACGCTCCCAGATTGACATTTAATGAAAATCAACATAGTACTTTGGTGGTAAGGGATGTCCAATCCTGCAACTAAAAGGGTGTTATATAGATTAGACATATTTTTGGCACCATTGCTGGGGATGGTGTCAATCTAGTATTTACTATTGAGTCATTTAGTTTCATTTTCAGCATTCTTGCATGCATAGAAGAAGAGATCACCTTGGAAGATTTCTTCCCAACTTCAATCAGGAAGAACCTTTTTATCCTAACTCTGAAGAAAGAGAAGAAAGAGAAGAAGAACTGTTTAAGAATGTATTTGCAGAAGTACCGGAACAAGTACAATCACCAACCACATCTGAAGAATCTTTTCATTTGAATAATCTTTTTACTAAGCCAGAATATCAAGATAATCCATTAGCTCTAGTCATTTATCAGCCACCACTAGGACATCTACAAATGGCAGCAGCTCAGCCTACCTTTCCCTTTCCAATTCCTCCTCAGCAGGGTAATCAAAATTTGAAAAATATACCCTCAACTGCCCTACCTAAATTCTACGTCCTTATTACTGAAGATCCAAAAAAAATTCTCTTTGAGTTCGACATCCTTTGTCAAAGTTATGACTACACAACTAATGCCCATAAGCTGAAATTGTTTCCATCAACTCTAAAAGAAGTTGCTTTGAGATGGTTCATGAGTTTAGGTGCCAATGCTATGACAGATTGGCCAACTACGAGTAACATGTTCCTTAATAAATATAAGGAATATTGTAGAGGCCATGATTTGAAAGGAGATGACATTTTTAAAATGTCACAAAAGGAGGATGAGACTTTGGAGGACTATGTTGCCCGATTCATGTTTAACCTACAGCGCAACACACAACATCAGCTAAATGAGGAGTCTCAAAAGCATCTCTTTCTGAAAGGAGTACATGACAAGAGTATGGAAGCTTTAGACTTAATGGCTGGAGGTGAAATTACACAGAAGACATGGGCTGAAATCCAGAATATTTGTTTAAACTATTCTAGAGCAACAACAAAAAAAGGACAAGGTTTGAGGGATTTACTCCAAAAGGATCCTGGGGCAAGAGTATCTAAGACACAATTGTCAAACCTCTTGTCGGATTTCAAGCAAGAAATCATTAATGATGTTGCTACACAATTGGATACCATGCAAGCACACAGGAAGAAGGAAGATGTTGATAGTATGTTGGCAGAATATTGCCCCCATTGCAGAGAAAAGAAATGCAACTACCGATGTAAGCCTATTGCTAGAGTGGAATCACAGCATGTGCCTACTGAGTTCAAGGCAATTGATGAAGATGAGGAAGTCTTTTATGTTGCTCAATGAAGGCCATGGGCTCCAAGATCAAGTATTCCTCAAGACCCAATCCATAATTACGGTAGTAATAGTCAATGACAACAACAACATGGTAATTATAATCATTGGCAGCAACCTTACCAAGGTTGGCAACAGGCTTACCAAGGTTGGCAGTAGCCTAACCACGGGTGGCAGTAGCCTAACCAAGGTTGGCACCAACCTCAGCAAGGTTGGCAGTAAACCTAGAATTGGCATCAACATTAGCAGCAGTCGGCTTTGACTCAACCTCCTCAACATCAAGCCTTAATGCCTCCTACAGCCAATACAGCCCTTCCAAAACAGCCACATTTACCTGCACAACCTGCACCTAACCCTAATAGTGCAAAACCTTCAGCCCAACAACAAAGTTATTCCATCACCCTAAATGATATTCATCTAAGATCTGGAACAACGCTTGCCTCACCTCAGTAGCCCATTATAATAGAAATAGATGATACAAGTGTTGAGTCAGTTCAAGAACCTGCCACCATTGTTTCTCTTGTAGCCAAAGCAGCACCATTTCCTAGTAGGTTAACAAAGCAAATACTGCCAAGTGAAAATCAAGCTGCACTAGATTTTCTTGAGCAACTCAAGCAAATGACGGTAAAAATTCCCTTACTTGATGCAATCAAGGGAGTACCTATATATTCAAAAGCCATCAGAGAAGCCTGTGTTAAAAAGCCAAGAAGGAAAAAGAAAGACTTAAAAACTATCCATGTCCTTGGACAGCTTTCTGATCTTATGCTTGATAACTACAAAATGCCTAAGTATGCAAACCCTGGTAGCCTAGTAGTAACCCTCACCATTCAAGGAGTACAAGTACAAAATGTCTTAATAGACCTAGGAGCATCCATCAATGTAATGATCAAGGAAGTAGTGTCCAAATTAAGTATCATTGGTCTCAGGCAAACACCAACAATCTTGCAATTAGAAAATAGTTCTACCATCATTCCTGATGGTATGCTAGAAGATGTCACTGTCATATTACATTCATGGGAGTATCCAGTTGATTTTATTGTACTCTCTCCAAAAACAAGTACTGGAGGCTGCCCTATCATTTTAGGATGACCATGGTTAGCAACAAAAGATGATTATATTGCATGTCGATCAGTGAAAATGACTATTTTAGATGGAACAAACACTAAAAATTTGACCTTGTATTCTCCTGCTCAGCCTTTGCTGCAGGATGATCAAGTTGTCTGGCCAAATATGGATGACTCTGACATGGACATAGATTCTATTCAACAATTGATGATGATCTCACGGGACTCATTTGTAAACATTAAAGAAGAAGAAGATGTCATTTCTTCTATTATACTGAATGAGTATGGAACACAACCTGAGACATCTTCTACACAAGAGTATGTCTTAGGAAGCATTCTGCCTTTATCTGATGAACTGCATTCACTCCTGCCACATGAAATAGATTCACAACCAATTGTGCAAATTTCAATGGCTAAAAAAGTAGTCAAAACAACAATCATTCCAGGAAGAGAATTAAATATAAGCAAGTCCTTATCTCAGGCACAACATCATGATACCCTCCAGCTGTTACAAAAGCATCAGGATGCTTTTGCTTGGGAGTATACAGATATGAAAGGTTTGGATCCTGCACTCTGTACCCATAGAATTTATATCAGTCCAGATTATAAACCTGTGAGACAACCTCAGCATAGGATAAACCCAGCATTAAGGGATATTGTCAAAAATGAATTGCAAAAGTTACTCAATGTTGGCTTCATATATCCTATTTCCGATAGCCAATGGGTGTCACCATTAGTTATTGTTCCCAAAAAGGGGAGCAAATGGTGAGTCTACATAGATTATAGAGAACTTAATTCGGCTACCAAGAAGGATCATTTTCCATTACCTTTTGTCGATCAAGTGCTTGACAATCTTGCAGGAAAGAAATGCTTTTCATTCTTAGACGGGTTCAGTGGTTACAATCAAATCCAAATAGCACTAGAAGATCAGGACAAGACATCATTCACATGTCCATGGGGAACATTTTCTTATTCTGTCCTACCATTTGGTTTGTGCAATGCACCCACAACCTTCCAAAGAGTTGTTATTAGCATTTTTTTTGACATATCTGCAGATTGTTTGGAAGTGCATATGGATGACTTCACCACATACGGGAAAACATTTGAAGAAGCCAAGGAAAACTTGGACAAGGTGTTACAAAGATGCAAAGACTACAATTTGTCTTTAAACAATGAAAAGTGCTTTATGATGATGCAAGGAGTGGTCTTGGGACACTTTATTTCTCCTAAAGGAATTGAAGTAGATCCGGCAAAAATAGATGTCATACATACACTAGCTGTACCAGCCAAATTGAAAGAAGTCAGGAGTTTTTTAGGATATGTGGGATATTATCAGAATTTTATCAAAGATTTCAGTCAAATTGCAGCACCCTTAAACAAATTGCTTCGAAAAGATGCAAAGTTTGTATGGGATTCAGAGTGTACAAAAGCTTTCCTGTAGCTTAAGGAAGTCCTCTCAACAGCACCAGTGCTTCGAGGACCAAATTGGGAGTTACCTTTTCATATACACACAGACGCTTCAGATCATGCCATTGGAGCGGTACTTGGCCAAAAGATAGATTCAGTAGAATATGCAATTTCCTATATCAGCAAAAATCTTCAAGGAGCCGAGTATACTTACACAGTAACAGAGAAAGAACTGCTTGTTGTAATTTATGCTCTAAATAAATTTAGACATTACATTACAGGATAACAAATATTTGTACATACATATCACTCTGCTATCAAATATCTGATGAACAAGCCAGCAATCTCTGAACGATTGGCTCGATGGTTGTTACTAATGCAAGAATTTGACATCACCATTACTGACAAGCTAGGTAAAGAAAATGTTGTGGCTGATTTCTTGTCTCGTCTTCAAACACCTGATGATCCTACAGCCATAGAAGATAGCTTTCCTAATGAACATCTATTCCTTTTGTCAACGCAAAATCCTTGGTATGCTGACATTGCCAACTATCTAACTACTAGCAAAACTCCTTCACGTTTTTATGCAAAAGAAAAATGATTGCTAGTAGAAAAAAGTTTTAATTTCTCATGGATCTCAAGATTCATGTTTTATACTGGACCAGATTAGGTAACACGACGATGTCTCAGAGAAGATGAAACATATGGTGTTCTTTGTGCTTGTCATGACAAGCCCTATGGTGGACACTTTGCTAACAAACGGACTACATTAAAAATTTTGAATACACGTTATTATTGGCCTACACTTCACAAAGATGCGGCTCAATATACAAAAAAATGTGATAAATGTCAAAGAATGGGTAGACCGACAAAAATAGGTGAAATGCCCTTGCAACCACAGATAGTAGTAGAACCATTTGATAAATGGGAAATTGATTTTGTTGGCCCTATTGAACCACCATTAGAAGGGAAAAGTTACATATTGGTTTGTACTGATTATGTTACTAAGTGGGCTGAAGCAAAACCCATGAAGCATCTCCGTGACAATAATGTTGCAAAGTTTTTGTACAAATGTATCTTTACCAAATTTGGTGTTTCAAGAGAATTACAATCAGATCAAGGGCCTCTATTCACATCTAACCTAATAGCAACACTCGTGTAGGAATATAAAATTTGGCATGGCAAATCATCTTCGTATCATCCACAAGCCAATGGACAGGTAAAAGTAGAAAATAGAGAGCTGAAACATATTCTCACTAAAATAGTATCTTTGCATCGTAGAGATTGGGTAGCTAAACTTCTTGAAGCCTTATGGGCATACAGAACAACATGGAAATCCACTACTAGGTTTACGCCTTTCCAACTCCTATATGGGAAGACAGCTGTTATGCCTATTGAATTTGAACATAAAACTCTACGGACAGCTTTGGAACTTGATATTACCCTTCCTGCAGCACAACAAGATCGCATTTTGCATCTCAATGAGTTGGATGAATGGCGAAAATTAGCTCTTCATAACATAGAATTAATTCAAAGTCAAAGAAAGCAATGGCATGACAAATTCATTAAAGATAAAGAATTCTCTGTTGGTGATTGGGCACTCCTGTATGATTCACGATATCAGCATCACCAAGGCAAATTTCAAACTTGATGGCTTGGTCCCTATGAAATCATTACAATTTTTAACAATGGAGCAGTTCAACTATCAATGATTGATCCAGTTAAATTCAAACTCTTGGTTAATGGGCATCGCCTGAAGTTATATCATAAACTAGCAACCAGAGAAGAATTTCTTCAATAGTTCACAACAGCAAAAACATCTCTTCCTGCAGCCACTTCGTCTGAGGCTTCCACTCAGACTCCTGCAACCCCTTGAATTTATTTTCAAGGCCTTCATAATAAAAATTTCACACTCATGTGCAAATTCATTCCTTTTCCACCTCATTCCATCCCATCTTCTTGTCTTTCCATCATCATTTCATCTCACTTTCTTTCTCTAATAAGGCACTTCTTGGTTCATCCTTCCTATCGCACCTCTGGTTAGTCACACTCAACCCCCTTTGCATTTTTTACTTTATTATTTATTTAGGAAAGCATGATATTTCAATTTTCAGAATTTGCAATCTTTACGGTCTGGTGGGACCCAGTCTCTGCTAGGTTGGGGGGAGGGGAAATCGAAATCATGAATGCTAAATCAAGGAAATCTTAAGTTAGCATATAGGATGTACGGGGAAGGCTCATTTTAGTAATGAGCTGTCAACCCTTTGTACTTTTGAAATGTGTGAAATAATATTAAATCATGATTTTGCATAACTCCTCATTAATATGGCGTATGTTTTTGAGCACGATCTTTATTCCCATTATGGTTTGATGATTAAAATGTCATCATGAAGTACTAAAGGATGTGATGTTTGGAAAATATTGAAGAATTGCAATTTCCCTCTGTAGAAACCCCTGTAGCTATCACCGCCCATACTTTCAAAATCACTTGCAGTGAAATCGCCTGTACTAGCATTTTTTTTTAAAATATGGGTGGAGAACCTCAGCGGCATGAATGAGCAGATCACAAAGTCTTACTAGCAGACCCAGCAACATGTAGTTTGTTTCAACAACGAGGTTGGCTAGCTTATTGTCTTAGTTTGAAGCAGTTTGATCAAGAAATTGCACTCCAATTTCATAATACATTGAGGGATGGATATGCAACTGTTAAGGGCATTCGAGTAGAATTCATCGGAGAAGTGGTGGCAGAAGTTTCTGGGTTACCCACAATTGGAGAACATTGGATAGAGGACATGGATGCATGACAAGCGAAAGAGCAATTCTCAGTACTAGGAGATCCTCGGCTAGAGGAAAACAAAAAGCAAGGTACATTACGATTATCTCTCCCTCTGCAATTCTTCCACCTTGTTGAATTTATCATAAGATATTTTACCTGTGAAGGAAGATATTCCTATTTGCATGATGTTCATTTCAAAATTTTGAGTGGTTTACAGCATGGGGATTGTCCTGTAAATATTCCAAGTTTCCTTTATAATATCATCTAAAGGCAAGCTACCTATGTACAGCAAGCCAAAACCCAGTCGATATCCCACCATTGCTTGATTAGGGCTATAATTGAAAAGGAGTTGACTAGGCAGCACTTGGGAACATGGGATGATTTTGTAAAGCTAAGGTCAGAGGGACCTAGAAGGGGTGGACCTAAAGGGAAATGAGTAGGGACAAGAGAGAAAATTGTTGTAGGAGTCAAAAAAGTAGTATATAGAACGGCTCAAGAAGCTTCAACTTTTGCTTCTATGCCTAAAACTGCAAAGAGGAAAATTTTGACCATAGAAGCCTCAACTCTTAGGAAGAGAAAATCACACACAGTTGCTGCAGAGGAAGGTTCAGAAGAAGTACCTTTAGTATCACAAGAACCTGCACTTAACCCGAATAAAGGGAAATCTATTGATAAGGGCAAGAAACCAATTTCTACCCCACGGTGAGACACCAGAATGTCTGGGGTAAATATAAGAACTAAACCTCCTGCACCACCGACTGAGCCTCCTATACCACCTATTGATATTGAAACTCCAGTACCTACACCTGCATAATCACCAGAGCACACAACACCTACTCCTGAACATAAAAATAATCCTGAGGAAATTTCTACAAAATTGAATAGTCCTATTAATGTTGATAGTGACAAAGAGTCCTCAAAAGAAATAGTGCCCGAGGTTGGACACCCAGCGAAGGAAACTAATAATCTACCACCAAAGGAATATCCATCTATTGCACAAGAAATGGTTCAGGAAATTGTTGAAACATTTCAAGATCAAATGACTATTGCACCCCATCCTGTAGCCATTGCCCCTTCAGAAAAAGTTGATAACATTGTTGCTTGTCAACATAATAATTTTGTTGAACAACGACATTCTTAGGATGATAGCACTTCTGACCACCATCATCCTGAGCACCGCCTTGAAGATTATAGACCTATTGTCCGTCGTCATACACCATCGGACATTTCCACTCCGTTAACAGTCAGCTTTAGTTTGTACCAACAATTTCAATGGGAAAAAGAACATTGGGATTTAGAGAAGAAGCAAATGCTCAGAACTATCAGGGAACAAGCACAGAAAATTGAAGAAAAGGATAATGAAATTAAGATTCTGCAGCAACGTGTCACAAAGATCACAGAGCTCATTCCAGAGCTTGTAAATTGCAGGTCCCCATCTCCAATTTACACACTATTCTTAAAGGAGCAAATGATTAATTTTTAGTTATCTCAAATTACTCGAGGGTTGAACCCTTCCTTACATACTCCTCAGGAATTTTATGCAACATTAAATTCAGTTCCAATGACTTTGAAGAATCTCCTCTGTGAATTATATGCTCACAATCTTGCTATACCAGATGATAAAGATTGGAATTCATTATTATATGTGGGAGATGTATAGTTTAGGGTCGTTATGTCATGGATGCAGAATGAGATCAGTCGAGAGAACCAGGCTGCTCCTTACAGGGAAAAGGAAACGTTTCAACTATTGTACATTCGGCCAAAAATACATAACACTTACAAAGTATTCTTCGATTGGCTTTCCGTTAGCAATAATCGTAGTGCTACTACCAAAATCCACCCTGTTCGCAAATAGGCATTTATGGATTGGGAGCAGCATTGTTCTGAAAATGCCTCTGAGGCTATACAAGCTTCTCTTCAAATATGGATTCGATTGCTAGAAGACCTAAAAACTAAGGAGTTGCACTCTCCCCAAAATCTGGAATCAGCCATCAGCAGGATGCCCAGGTATCTGACATTGGGAAGAAATCAGAAAAATTATTGGGTACCTCTTCATTACCAACCGCCAATACTTTTTCATCCTATGCTTGGAAAATATGATTTGTTTGTTGAATATAACATGACTTTTGAAGAACAAAAATGGGAAAGATTGAAACAAAATCATGGATATTTCAATTACAGAGCTCATGAATCAGGGGAGAAAATCCCCAATGACCTCAGACTGCAGATGAGGATCAGAAACCTATAGATGTTGAAGGAACCAGCCTCAGGACAGTTGGGGGAAAAATGATGACATGAAGAAATAGAAGTTTTATCAGCCCTTTTTGTGAACATTTTTCTATAACATACTAAACTTTATCATCCTTTAGTATAAATGTTTTAAACTTTTGATGTATAAAGTATGGACATAGGGCATAAAATGATAATCAAAATTATATTTAAAAAGGGGTTCATTTTGTGGTAAAAATATTTCTTCATGAATGCTTGATATGGGTAGATCTTCCTACAGCTGAAGAGATTGCAAAAATTGTTAGTTGAATAATTAATGCCTTTTCTTTATAAAATAATAAATGAAAATAAATGTTTGCGGGAAGTCTTGTGTGTATTAAATGTTGATCACAGGATACAAGTTGAGCAGGAGTTAAACAAACTACGAAGGAATAGCACTAAGGCATTGATGACATTAAGGAGAAGTGTTATGACACAGTTGCAGCTAGAAGACTTGGCGGCAAAGTCAGAGGGGACCTATTTTAATGAATAACCAAGTGGGACTTGATAAAGTGACCGAACAAGGAAGTAAGCATCAAAGCAATCAGTTAAACATGCAAAGCACGATGCTTGGATTCTTGGAAAGTTGTTTGAAGACAGATAAATGAGCAAATCTAGCATTTGCTATGATCTCTATATTTATGGGGAATTTAAGGGAGAATTAATGTCTTTCCAATTGCATGTTTACAGTCTTAAAGTTGTAACTGACTTTCCTTCATGAGGAAGTCGTAGTTTTAGGAGTTTGTTGTTCTTCCCTATAAATAAGACTTCGTCTGTATCTATGAGGTTAAGTAGTGAATAGATAGAGTTGAAAGACATCTTACTATTTTTCCTAAGTTATTGTAATACTGCATATTTGATGAATACATGCCTTTGCTAAGTTTCTACACTTTTATCTGAGTTTTTCTTTCCTTCATTCTTCCATGGGGGCCCACGCGAAAGTTGGAGTTTGCTTTAGTAAGTAGGAGTTAGACTCAGTTTTCTAAGTTAAAGTTAAAATTGATGTTCCTGCAGCCACTGGAAACATAACCAGTCATTGTTCCTGCAGCAGTAGGTGCATAGATGTATGGCTAAATAATTAGAATTTCCTTCCAAGTATTTGATAGTCGTCTTTCCTTTGGATAAACTAGATTTCCTTAAAGGTTATTGCATTCAAAGTAGTAGTGACTTTTAGTGAAAACTAGAGCATATACTTTGCAAACATCATCTCAAGTTCACGCTTTCGGATTGACATTTAATGAAAATCAGCATAGTACTTTGGTGGTAAGGGATGTCCAATCCTACAACTAAAAGGGTGTTATATTGATTAGACAGAGAGTCTGGCAGGAAAGGAATTCCACCATGAGGATGTTGTTGAAGATCACTGGATGAATGCAACAAATGACTACGATGTCCGCATAAGGGATTATTGTAGGATGACTTTGTATCTAGTAGAGAAGGCTCTCTAGTTGAACATCCCGGAGGAGATAAGGCAACAGGATTCTAAGGAGTTACTAGACCCCCTATTCAACTCAGACAAAATAAGAGAAAGGCCCATTATGAATGCTGAGGTTGACAGGGAGGAGGTCGATGATATTAATCATTGGGCAAGGCATGTTGTCATAATGACAAAGAATTGGATCAAGAAACCTTTTCCACTTGATCCAATACCTAATATAGTAATCTTTCATGTGCATGCCCACCCAGAAAAAGGTAGAGGGAAGAAAGTAACAATTCTTAACTTTGTGGCCCAGTCTCCTATCAGGCCAGAGACAGTATACCATCTTGATCACCTAGTTGGATACTATCACCCTCCTGAAAGGAAAGGAAAGAACAAAAGAAAGAGGATCTCTCCTCAGAGAATTCAAATAGAATAGGCTAAAGAACAGGAACCTCCCCAATAGCAATAATAGAGTGCACAAGGGTCCAAAGATACTAGAGCTACTCAAGTCCAGGATGAACCTCAATTGCCTCCCATTGTGCCTAGCCAACCAGAAGAGGGAGAGATTTCACAAGTCTCCATTCCTCTTGTGCAAGAAGAGCCATCTTCTCCTTTTGCCTCTAAGAAACAAAAGAAGAGAATTAAGATTTGGATGAAAAAGAGGCAAAGGATCAATAGAAGATTGGTGCCTTCTCCGTCTATTCTCGAAACTATTTCAGAGGGAGATGAAGAGGAGGAGGAAGAAGAGTCTAAAGAGGAAGAGGAAAAAGTGCCCCTATAGGGAAGAACTTGGCTAGCAAGAGCTACAGAGTTACAAAGGAGAAGGAGTGCCATGGGTACCTCGCCATCCACCCAAGTAGAACCCTTAGAACTCTCTTCTTCAGAAGATGAAGTACAGTAGTGAATGGATGAGCAGAGTGATGAGGGTGATGATATTTTTACAATGTCAAATTTTGATTTTATGCCCATGGGTATAGAATTGATTAGGGATAAGATCAAGGACACCCCTACAAGTGAACCTCAACAAGAAGACTAGACGCAGATGTTGCCAGATACATAGGGTCTAGATCTTATTCCCCCATCTCCACCACAAATTATGGTGGTAGATAAGGGCTTGGTTACTTCTCCACCTTAGAGTTTAGAAGAAGAGTAGGTACATAAGGAACCATCATAGGAGGAGGGACCATAAAAAATGGCGACCGATGAAGTGTCGAAGGAGGGACAAATGGTGGAATATTCTCAACCACCTTCCCAAGACACTGAGGTGCAAGTTGCAAGATCCGTGAAGATTGAGGCTACAGAAGGGGAGCCCTCACAATAGGAGACAACTCAAAGCAGGAGCGATAAGGGGAATGAGGTAGCAGAACACACCCCTTAGTCATCAAGAGCCAGGTCCTCAGCAAAACACATTCCTAGATCAATTTGAAAGGAAATAATGAGGAGTACTAAGCCTCAATTTCGTGCTTCAGAGGAAGACATTTGTGACATTGCAGAGATTTTGAATAAACTTGAATCTCCATCACACAAGGCAACGTTGTTGGTGTTTGTCACCAGCACAGGGAACCAGGAATTTTTTGCACAAGTGGTTGACCCTCCTAAAGACACAGATGTGGAAGGCCTTGGTCTTGAGAATTACAAATTGAAGGAAGTTATATTGGGGAGGCCTACATAGGATTTAGCCCAATTCATCATGACCATGGGAGTCAGAGAGGTCCTCAAGAACATGGAGCAAGATGAGGTTGAACTCCAAACATTTCGTAGGTAGGTCGAGATCCTAAAAGCATATCTAGGCAAAGTTGTTGGTCCTCTAGATCTTGAGCACCTTGAGAAAACTTTGAATACCATACTTAAAGAAGGGGGAGGTGTGCAACTTGACCCATTTTTGAAAGCCTATCAGGAGTGGTGGGAAAGTCTTGGGGAGAAATTTGTTTTGATAATTATGGGAAATTTGAAGTTACTGCATGCTACACAGGAGAATGTGAATAAGATGGTAGCAATTTTGAAGCAGGACTTCAGTATTATGGATGAATTATGGAACTAGAGTAAGGATTTGCAAACTCTACAAGCCATAAAGGGGCAAAGGTACTAGATTTTGATTGATGTATATACATGAGAAGAGCTAGATATGATTGGTGATTGGATAGAAAAGATAGCAGATAGCAATAAGGTAATGGGAACATTACATGAGGAGATTCATCGGCTCAACGACCAAGCCCAAGAATGAATTTTGGAAGTAGAGAAACTCTATAGTGATGCATGCTTAGATATTTTTGAGGATGAGGAACTAGATAAGTTATTGCCAGTTGAGGTAGTAGTAGAGAATTTTAAGAAGACTTTGGAAGAGGCATCCAATGATGAAGATATTTGGCAAGCTTTCAGGATAGAAGAAGCCCTGTTAGAATTGGATACCAAACTTGAGGATTTTGTTGACACACGCATTGAGGTAGACAATTATAGAAAAAAAGTCAAAGATAAATATGAGGCTTTAGATCTGCTAGATGTGGCTAAAACTACTGAGATGGTAGAGAAATTCAAGGGCAAACATCCAAACATAGCTTTGGGATGAAGAAGAACAAAACCCAGATGCCAGAATTTCAATTTTGACACTCAATAAAATTTTGAAATTTTGACTCTGTCGAGGTCCGCAAGTACGCAAGTCCATAGCTCCTCAATTTAGAGGTGCACCTACATTTAACTGCTTGTTCCAAAAATAGCACTTTCCATGCATCCAAAATGCATTCTGACGACAGTTTAACTTCAACACATGCCTAGTGAAGGACCAACTTCCAATTTTGGCACCTCCAAACACTCCTACTTTGACTGAAAGCTTCTTCCTCTTTCTTCTCTCATAATTTCTTTGTTTTTGACATGTAAAGGCTCATGCATCCAATTAATGAAAAAAATATGGATGGAGTCCTACTAAGTACCAGATTAATTGTTAGTTTTTTTTATTATTTAAAATCATTTTATTGCATGAAGAATATCTCTCACTCTCAACACAAATTGAGGAGATGATTTCTTATAAATACCCTATTATAATATGTAACAAAGGGCCACCATTATTATGCAATAAAATTATGCTTTTGGTGCTCGCATTTGGAGTGTAGTGATTCTTGCCTAAATGTGTCATATTTTTGTGAATTTTGTTCATGAGATTGTGATTGAGCCAAAGGTTTATTGTGTTGTTTATGGTTGTGTGATGTTTTATTTCTAGTGTTTGCTACAGATTTACGAATTTCGTTGATGTATCAAGCTCGAGAAGAAATCACCAAATTGTGCCTGCATAACTCTTTGTCTCACATGAGCACACTTTTCGTGGCCTTGCAATTTGATGAAGAGTGAAACATCATTTAGTTATTGAAATTTCTCATCGACGATTGAATCAATGGAATCTAGGAAGCATTGCTCCTATTTTCATTCGTTACTTATCGATTCCTTCGAAAGCTTAACTCGCAATGTGTTGTTTTTTGTAGCTTATGTTCATTAGGATTTTAATTTCATGTTATTTTCTTTTAAGTTCAATTATTTTATTTGCTAACCCCTTTTTGGAATAGGAACTCACATTAGTTGCATTATTAGATTGCATTCATTAAAAAGTAGAAAAATACAAAAACATAGTCTTTGTGTGTTATTTTGAAGCAGCGTGCAAATTCTTCATTTCATCCAAAATCAAAATGAACTAGAAAAGGCCTCCTCATGAACATTCACATTTATCTTCAACTAAGTGGGTTCTAGTAGGTCACAAGATCGCTCAGAACCTTGGAGTCAATTCACAAAATTAGCTTTTCAAGAGAGGAGTTCACAAGGATTCCAGCCATTTATCATCATGTAAAATGACAGCTCAAGATATCCTATCATGCAAACCTCATATTTTTCCATGTCCTTAGAAGAGGCTCCATGTCAAGAGGACTCTCAAAAACCTAAAGCTATAAATAAAGCTCAAGATCAAGCACCCTTTCATCTCCTTAATGAGGTCACTCTTCCATATCCTATATCTTATCCACCTTCTAGATATAATGAAGATACCACTTCCTATACATCCATTGAGCTCATTGAAAATTATGATAAACCCACTATGCCTATGCTATCTAAATAAACTTGTCAAGATTAAAGTATCCCCTCTTGTTCTACTTCTCCATATCCACTTCAAAACTATGCTCAAGCTTCAAATGATCCTATCAAAGGTGTTGCTCCTATCAAAGCTGCTCATGAGTCTATTGATGGCCTTGGCCATGTTGCTTACTCTAAAGATGTTGAAAATCCCTATTCATTATCCCTTTTCATCTCCTAAATCTATCATTGGTCCTTATCCATCAAAGCTAAAACTTTGAAACCTTCCTTCCATATTGGGGCCATATGCTCCTTCATCTCTGACATTTTCCACTCCTAGCTCTCCTATTATACATCAAGATCAACAAAGACACTCATCCTTGACCAATATTCATTCATCTATCCATCTAAGCCCTCCATATAAGCCTCATTCATCCACAAATCCCAAGCAATTTGGATGATCAACTTAAGAACAAACACAAGAATCCATTTACAAATAAAGATCACTATGTCTCATGTAATCGACGTGTGAATGATAAGAAAGAAAGAATATTCAGGAGACCACAAAGGTCCACTACCCAAAGAGCTAAATCAAAGAAAATATGAGTTCCTAAATCCATCATTGAAGAAATGTGCTCTAAAAAATCCAAAGAAAAAGAAAAATATAAAGCTATATGGATTCCCAAGTCTCTCTTGAATGACTTGAATATTGAAAATAAATTAAATTTGACATTCAAGCTTCCAAAGGCTTCCACTCCATCTTCTTCTAAAGTTCTCCTACCACCTCATACATCTAAACCTCAAACTATTTCATCCATAATTCCTCCATCATTACATCACCCTTCAAGGTGTGTGTCAATGTTGATCTTGCCCACTTTTTCACCTACCCTCATGAAATCCTCTAAAGCTTACAATTACTTGCTATCCATGCTTAGTCTATTCTTTTAAGTCATGAACTCTTATCCTCCATATGCTCTTCCTACTATTATCTCCCTTCCATTACCCTATCAGCATCTTTGAGCATACCTTATCTATGGTCTTGGCTTATCATGATGTATCTTTCCTACAAGAGCACTATCTAACTTGAAAAAGCTTGAGCTCTTTCTAAAAATTCAAAAAAAAAAGTGCCTTGGTGAAAACCACTTCTTGTGGCACCCCAGTAGCAAAAAATAAAGATATATAAATTTTTCCTATGGTGAAAACTAGTTCTTGTGGCACCTTGGATAAGTACCATGATGAAAACCTGGTAAATAGGCATCATGTGTAGTTCTTCCATCATACATCCATTCCCTCTTTCTCTTTGACATTGACAACATTGAGCTATCCTTGTGTATTGGCTATCTTATCCAAGAACTTCCCTATTTTACTTGTTCATTCATTCATAGTCTTCATATCCAAATTCTTTCTTATTGATCTATCCCATCGCTATCCTATCTAGTTGACCCCTTGGTCTTGATCACCATAAAGAAAAACATGGTTCTTAGGCCTCTTAACATGTCTACTCTTTTGGATTACATGCTTTCATGCTATCTCGCTTATTGTCTTCCACTACTTATCCTGTATGTTATCTCTCTTACTGGCTTCGCTTCTTATCCTACATGATATCTTGCTCATTGCTTCCATTGTTTATCCAAAACCTACTTTATACGGATATCTTTCCCTAGCTTGGGTACTCTTGAGGAGTCAATCCTTAAGGATCACTTTCACTTGCTTCATTTTTTCTTGCATATGCATCTTATCCACTTGGTTTCTACTCCATATTCTACACCTTGCTAGACATTGGGACAATTTAGGTGATCTTGCTTGAGAACTAATAATCTCTAAATCATTTTGAAAAATCTATAAAGAAAAAATCATATATGATGCTGCAAAAAAAATCCTAAAAAGTAGAAAATTTCTTGAAAAAGTGATCATCTTAGTGAAACCTAGCAATAGGCACTTTGATGTATCACCAAAAAAAATTCAAAAAAATTCAAAAAAAAAAAAAATTTAAAAGTCCTAAAAAAATCTGCCAAGTGGTGAAAACTTGGAAACAAACACTACTTGAGACCCTTGCACTTATGTCTATCACTCTCATCCATTCACTTTGCAAAACATTTCCTAACTTGGAATTGTCCCTTGTCCTTGTCTCAGGGGCATGACTACGTAGCCTATTGGGGTCTCCTTGTGCATTAGGGTTTCTTTGGCAAATCACAAAACAATGTTTTTCAACACTACCCCCAACTTGACATCAAGTGTTTCTCAACACTTTTCAGATAGTCTACCTATAGTCTCGGATGTTGTGATATTTCTCATTATCAAATTCGTGCCTTGAATAAATGACCATGTGACTTACACACATGCACTTAAACAATAAAACTATTGAGCTATGATGAACTTTGTCTTCTTTGTGTGTTGTCTATGATGATTTCTTTACTATATGTTCCCTCCCTAATAGTCTTTTGAGGATGTCATGGACTAGAAGACTAGGGGCATGGGGCATGTTTTTACTTGCTTTTTTCTTATGGGTATACTTTGTTAGTCTATAATGTTTAGAGCATTCGTGCTTGTCCAACTTGACACTTTGGATCTACAACGTATCATCCTTGTCTATTTTCACAAGACTGCACTCAGGTATCCTGGCACTTATGCCTTGATACATGTGTAATCTTGCTATATTAAACTTAGGGAATCTAATCGCATAGTCATCTTCACTTGCATGTATTTGATGTTTAGATTGGATTTATGTGTTCCTATCTGATATCAATCATATTCATATCCTCATAGTTATACTAATGATGGTTGTATGATGTTATGATGTCATTAATAAATGATCAATGATGAGATTAGAGTCTAAATGTTTTACATCCCTTTCTAGTAAACTAATTTTCATATTAGTTTGCATCATAGGCTCATTTTATAGCTTAGTCTTGCATTTTTTTGCATATGGGGAGATCTCTCTCTTCATCTTTTCTTGGACATATGGGCTAATTGCTTTCATATCTTCTTTTCTTTTCTTCTTGATCATGTCTTTTCACCTTCTTGATATTTCACTTCACCTCTTTGATATCCTGTCATCACAAGGGGTTGATCTAAAAATCACAACTGATCTATCCAAGTATCACATTATCAAAACATGAGTCTATATCATACACATGAGAGCTAAACACTATACGTGAGAGAGATCCATGACCATATCAACATAAAACAACACATACATGAGCAAGAAACTAGAAACATCACATGGAAACATAAAAATGTTGAAACATCCACAAAAATGAGACAAGTACACAAGATTATTTCTCAAATTTAGTATCTCATATATATCAAAATGTGTTACAATACATATACAATGTGAGATCCAAAATCTAGACACGTCTCAAAATACTTGTGATACAATACAACTATCATGAAACATCAACCTAGAACTAGGACTGGCTTCCTCCCTCATGAGTTGGATGTGCGAGGGGAGGAGCCGCTTGTTCTGTCACTGGTAGTTGATCTAATCTACTAACTCTCTCCGAGTAGATAGGTACCCGTCAGTCCACTGGAACTGCAACACTATATACCCTGCGATAGTAGGTTATGTTGGTGTAAATAGATATTTACTATTTACACTTTACTTAAGTTTACTTAGGTTAATGCATTGTTTCATTATTTTCTTAGGTTGATACTTAGGAGTTTGCATACCTTTATGAGTTGTCATGTTGACAACACAGAAGTATGCAACTCTAATTCAGCACATGGTGTCTGCAACACCGCAGTTTGCATAATTAACTAAGTTTTCATGTAGACAACATAGTTATTTGCACTTCTAATTAAGCACACGGTGTCTACAACATTATTTTTTGTGCTACACCTTTGTAGACTTATCCTCTCATCATCGCACTTACTCCTGTGCTAAATGGAGGATAACCCACACTTGGTGGACATGTGTGTGGTTGTATGACTTATCATGTTGCTAACTTCTAGGCATTCTATAAGCATTCCAGAGGCCTTTATATACAGGCACTCCTAGTGTACTTGTACATTGAATTGAATACTATATTGTTATTCTGATCATACTCTGGTCTGTTTTGTGCTTGTGTTTGAGTTCCTTGGTCTTGGGTGAATTTTTCTCTAAGGAAAATTCTTACATGGTATCAGAGCTGAGGGAGATTCTCATCATATAGCCATTGGAGACCTTGTTGCTTCATCTCGTAAAGGGACCCATTTCAGATCCAGAGCATCTGCAACAATTGGGAGCACGTAGACCCAAAGCGAACCTTGTCATTATGTCCAGAGTGACAATTCAGTGAAAATTGACTATAAATTCACCTACCCTAGGCCAAAGTCAATTTTGAGGCAAAATTTTTTTGTAAACCAGAACCTGAAGGCCTGATTTGCAAATCTGGTATAGTCATTATTCGATCTGTTTAATTGATTTTCAAATCTATGATTTTTCTCTATAATTTCAAAATATTTCTTTTCAATTTTTTTTTGTTAGCCTAGTTGGGCATGTAGAGAAAAAATTTGTACAAGCATTAGGCAATGACACCTCAGCCCTGCATAGAATTTAGTTCGACGATATATTCTTTTTACAATCTAGCATTAGCAGCAGTCACATTTTACCCGTCACAAACCTGACGACCTATCTCCAAATTTCTAGCCAAGTAGACCACCGCCAAACTACCATTATGGACAGTTCCCACACAAAGTCTGACGCTTTGTTTCAAATACATGGTTGATTGTTTTTATACAACTTTGGTTGCGCATGTTTTAAGAATGTGGGACTAATCTGTTTAAGTCCCCGCCGGTGTTTCAAGTTCACCGGCCACTGTGAAGACTTCTGGCAAGGATCCTACCACTGCTACATAATTCTCCAGTGCCATGTGTAAACATTCTACCACACCTTTTTCCACATAGACCGCCACTTTGACAGCCAGTTTCTTGTCGCGTCAAATCCAACTGCACAACCTCGTCACTTGCCACGGTGGATAGACTGTCACCTCCGCAATGGACATGTAGAGTTCCTGCCACCTCAGCAATACAGTCATATCCATGTCCATGGTACATTCACTGCCACATCTACTATACACATGGATTGCCAACTCAAACCATGTTAGCACCAACTAGTCCTATACAAAGACAACTCGGTGATCCGTACTTGCCACAAAAGACCTACACATCATTATCGTCTACCACATTGGTAGCCAGATTAGATTATTGTACTGCCATGTTAGATCTTGTCATACACATTTGTACAAGTCTGTACAGCTGACATCATCAAGCGTATAGGTAATGTCATCGCCATGTCAATAAGGGCTTGCATTTTTGCTGATGTCAGCAAATTACTGTCTTAATTTTGACAATCATTTGACCATCATTCTTAGGAAATTTTGAGCTATTTCAATAGCTATTTGATTGTCAAATTTAACATTGTGTTTTCCTCTCTAGACCCCTCTTTTAGATGTAATTTTAATTTGGCAACCCAACTTTGAGAGGCCATAACTTGATTATTCGGACTCCAAATCAAGTGCGATTTTTTTTATTTTGGGTAGAATTTCCTAAAATTTTTAGTGGTGTAGCTCTTTTCTATTTTTGGTGCATGGATTTTTCAAAAATAGTATTTTTTGGTGATTGTACCTATTTAATCCTACATTTTGCAACTTCAAACGCACTGTACGGGCTCATCTGGACTCCTTTTCAAGTTTTTTTTTTTTTTTTTAAAGTGCATATTTTTTCATCTACTTTTCAGATCTACAATCAGATTGTAGGCTTGTGTGGACAAAAATATCACTTTCAGAAATAGGTCCTATTTTGCATTGTATTGCTTCACAATTGTTGTATTTTTGAGCTACATTGTAAAGTTCCAGATTTGTACTCTAAAAAGAGTTTGTAAATAGCAAAATCAAAAGCCACACTTTGTCCATTTTGATAAGTATTGTAATTGCACTACATATAAAGTGCCAAAATAATTCATTCGCAAGGGGGAGGGGGGGATTTTTTGATCGAGTGAGAAGGGGGGGGTGTTTTGTATTTTGTGTCTCCTTGATCTTATGCTCTTGCATTATGGGTTCTTTTTCAAAGTTAACTCTACATAATTATGCTACTTGGAAAAAAAACATTAAGGAACCATTGGTAGAGAAAGGTTTACTGCATTATGTTACTGGTGTAGCAAAGAAACCTCCTGATGATGTTGATGAAGCTCAGAAAGAATACTAGGAATCCAAACAAGAGATGGCCCTAGGAACCTTGTTGAAAAATATCTCTGATCCCATCAAATTTCACATTAGGAAGCTTACCAATCCAATAGAGGTATGGGCTAAACTTGAAGCATTGTATGGGATAGTAGATGAAGACATGTCTTACACCATAGAGGAAAAACTTCTCAAGTTGGATCCTAGGAATTTCGACACCAT
This sequence comes from Cupressus sempervirens, assembly GCA_028749045.1. Taxonomy (NCBI): domain Eukaryota; kingdom Viridiplantae; phylum Streptophyta; class Pinopsida; order Cupressales; family Cupressaceae; genus Cupressus; species Cupressus sempervirens. The sequence continues at coordinate 873,209,728 of CM053789.1, forward strand.
CAAAGACTATCTTACCCAAGTAGACATGTATAGGGCACAACTTAAGGATTGTGGTGAACCCATTAAGGATAGAAAGATGATCAAACACATCATGACTCGTCTTCCACCTGAATATGCTTCTTTTGTTTCCAGTTATAATACTCATAAATTAACAATGGGTAGTGCCTATATTAAGCTTTCATTCAAGACATTTTCAGACATGTTGATCTTAGAACATGACAATTTAGTGAGTATGGGAATTCTCAAGTCTTCCAAGACCAGCCTTGGTAGCTAATGAAGGTAATTCAAGTGGTAAAAACTCCAACAAGAAGTAGAAGTAGTGGAAGACTAAGCCACAAGATGACACACAACAATCCTCCTCAAAAAAAAAATCTTCCTCACATCAATCTTCTTCCACTCAACAATCTTCTTCACAACAAGGAAAGTCTTCTTCAAAAAATAACCAAAAGGGGAAAAATTCCAACAAAAAGGAGAAGAAAACTTGTTCCTATTGTAAGAAGAATGATCATGATGAACATGAGTGCAAGGATAAGTAGATTGATGAATTGGTAAACATAATGAGGAAACACAAAATGATGTACCAAATGCCTATAAGGATAAGGGGTCTTCATCCACTTCAAAGGGTAAGGGACAAGCTTTGGTTGCAAGTACAAACAATGCTGAGGAATGGGTTCTTGATTCAGGAGCAACACATCATATGGGTGCTTCAAGGGAGCAGTTTTCCTCTTTGAAATCATTAAATGTACCTTACATCTATGTGGGCAATGATACTCAAGTGGAAGTTGAAGGGAAAGGGAATGTTGAGTTAGAAAATGGTGTCTTCAAGGATGTTCTTCATGTTCCTAACCTTAGCACCAACCTTCTTTCCATCTACCAGATAACTTACTATGGATGTGGCAATAAAGTAGAGTTCCTCCTCGATATAGTCGTGGTGAAAAATCTCCAAGATGATTCTATGGTGGTGGTTGGAAAGGCTAATCATGAGACAAGACTTTATTCTTTCTCACATTTTATGCCTAAGTCCACTTCCCTTGCCTTATTGACTCATTCAAATACACAAAGTAAACTATGGCATGAGAAATTTGGACATCTCTATTATCACTACCTTCAACAACTCAACAGCAAGGATATGGTCATTGGTCTACCTCAAGTCAAGTATTCAGAGGGTGTATGTCCAAGTTGTGAAGCAGACAAGCATCTCAAAGAGAAATATGACAAGGGGAAGTCTTGGAAGGCTACTGTTGTTCTTGAATTGGTTCATAGTGATGTAGTTGGCCCATTTCTAGTACCATCTTTTGGTAAGGCTTGCTACATTCTAACCTTTAGTGATGACTTTTCATGGTACACTTGGGTCTTTTTTCTTGCTCATAAGAGTGAAGTATTTGATAACTTCATCACCTTCAAAGCTTAAGTTGAGAAAAAATTAGGGAAAGCCATCAAGATTCTACGAACAGATAATGGCAAGGAATATGTCAACTCCAGGCTTATAGACTTTTGCACTCTTGAGGGTATTGATCTTTGACATTTAGTTGCATACACGCCACAGCAAAAGGGTGTCATTGGAAGGAAGAATAGAACCCTTAAGGAAATGGCCATTTGTATGTTTCAACATAAGTCTCTAGATCAAGTGTTTTAGGTAGAAGCCATGTGTTGTGCCAATTACATCCAACACAGAAGTCCCCATAAGGCCTTAGATGGAATAACACCTTTTGAGGCATGGTGTGGCAGAAAACCAAGTGTAAAGCACTTCAAATTTTTTGGTTGTCCAACATGGGCAAGGATACCTCCACAAAAGTGAAAGGCATTAGAACCTCAAAGAAAACCATGTATATTTGTTGGATATCCTGACCATCTCAAGGCATACAAACTCATGGATCCAGAGACTCATGAAATCTTTTACGAGAGTACTGTTCACTTTGAAGAAACTTTTCCAAGTTTAGCTTCTTCAACTCCTCCTTCTTCCTCCTTCGTGGACAGTGATCATAGTGATGATAGTGACTCAAAAGATGAGATTCCTTCAACTTTGGCACGTAGGACACCACCCTCACAGGGTCCACAAATAGTTGAGGACATTCCTTTTTCTTCCACTAAACCTCATTGGGCACAACAGACCCTTGATGCAATAGGTTCATTGGTGGAGAATCCTTTAGACACTCAAAGGACAAGGTCACAACACAAATCATTTACACATGCATATATAGCCATTGCTTTAGATCCACAGTCATTTAAGGAAGCATCAAGGATTCCAAAATGGGACAAGGCTATGGAGGAAGAATATAACTCTTTGATGAAAAACAACACTTGGGACTTAATTCCCATTCCTAAGGGAAGAAAGGTGGTTCAATGTAAGTGGATCTATCAAACCAAATTTGCAGCGGATGGAAGTGTGGATAAGTATAAGGCCAAACTAGTTGTTAAAGGTTTCTCACAGGTTCTAGGTATTGACTATACAAAGACTTTTGTACCAGTCACCAAGATGAACTCCATTCGCCTGACACTAGCCATTGTTGCAGTTCATGTTTGGGTTGTACACCAGATGGATGTTAAGAGTTCTTTTTTGAATGGTGATCTTCACAAGGAGATTTATATGGAGCAGCCATAGGGTTTGTACAAGATTCTACTATGGTTTGCAAATTGAAGAAGTCTATTTATGGTCTTAAGCAGGCTCCTCGTGCTTGGTATGCCAAGATGGATTCCTTCCTACTCTTAGCAAGATTCACTAGGTGTCATTCTGATTCAAATTTCTACATTATTCATAAGGATGACTCACACTTGATACTCGTGCTTTATGTAGATGACTTGATCATCACAGGGAGCACTTCATTCATCATTGTGAGTGTGAAGACCTCTCTATAGGATAGATTTGCTATGACAAACTTGGGTTTGCTACATTACTTCCTTGGTATTGAAATCACACAGTCTTCAATAGGGATCACACTTTCTCAACCCAAGTATGCTCTTGACTTGCTTTCTATATTTCACATGAGTGGTTGCGAGCCTACCCCTACTCCCTTTCTTTCAGGTGTTAAGTTAGAGGCTAAGTGTACCACTCCACTTGTTGATGCTACATTGTAGAGATAGTCAGTTGGGAGTCTCATCTACTTGACACATATACGCCCTGATATAACTTTTATAGTTGGCATGGTTTCTCACTTCATGCAAGAACCACATGAGCTTCATTGGAAGGCTGCCAAGTGCATCTTGCACTACATAAAGGGTACACATACACATGGGATACATTGTGCAATAGGTACAGGACTTCAGCTGGTTGGATATACAGACTTAAACTATGCAGGGGACCTTGATTCTCGCAAATCTACTTCAAGTTACATATTTCACCTTGGTTTCAGCCCTATTTTTTGGCAAAGTAAGAAGCAAAATAATGTTGCTCTTTCTTCCATAGAGGATGAGTATCGAGGCACTGTAAATGCAACTACAGAGGCTCTTTGGTTACAATACATCCTGAAGGAGTTTGGATTTGATCTACCTAAACCATCATTCATTGTGACAATCATAGTGTTATTGAGATCTCTAAGCATCCAATTCAACATCAACAGACCAAGCACATCGAGGTTCATATGCACTGCATCAAAGAGCTGATACATGGGTAGATCATTGTACTATAGTATTGTCCTACAGCAAAGCATGTCATTGATATCTTCACCAAACCCTTCACTGAGGTCAAGTATATTCACTTGCGAGAACTCTTGGGGGTGCGGGATGTTGCAAAAAGGGGAGTCCCTTGACTTCTCTCTTCTTTCTTTTGGGAGGGATCTTCTTCTCTCTCATCTTCTTTATTGTACCTATCTCTCTTTTTGGAGGAGGGTTTTTCCCATGAGGTTTTATCTCTTTCTCCACTTTATGAGAGATTGCATCGCATCATTGTATGTAGAGCATTTCTCTTGTACATGGTACCTAACATGGCCTCGGAGCCAGGACGCATTATGCATTTGTGAGCTTAAGTGCATTCCCCTAAGTTGCACTTAAGGGAGGGTGTTGGTGTAAATAGATATTTACTATTTACACTTTACTTAAGTTTACTTAGGTTAATGCATTATTTTCTTAGGTTGACACTTAGGAGTTTGCATACCTTTAAGAGTTGTCATGTTGACAACATAGAAGTATACAACTATAATTTAGCACATGGTGTCTACAACACTGGAGTTTGCATAATTAACTAAGTTGTCACGTATACAACACAATTATTTGCACTCCTAATTAAGCACATGGTGTCTACAACATTATTTTTTATGCTAAACCTTTGTAGGCTTATCCTCTCATCATCGTACTTACTCTTGTGCTAAATGGAGGATAACCCACACCTAGTGGACATGTTCCTAGTTGTATGACTTATCATGTTGCTAACTTCTAGGCATTCTAGAAGCATTTTGGAGGCCTTTATATACAAGCACTCCTAGTGTACTTGTACATTGAATTGAATACTATATTATTATTCTGATCACACTCTAGTCTATTTTGTGCTTGTGTTTGAGTTCCTTGGTCTTGGGTGAATTTTTCCCTAAGGAAAATTCTTACAAGTTACCCTAGTCGTCTGTCACTCCACCTCCCACTGAGCCTCCACGAAATCATCTCTCAACACTCTTTCTTGCCTATTTGCCTCGATCCATGCATTCACTAGCTATTGATCCTTGACCACTATGGTTTTCTTCAACCCCTATTTCTCTGCCTCTAGGGCCCATATCCTAGCATCTCAATCGTCACTTCTTTCGACAGGATGCTCCTATCATACCTCCACCTACTCTACTCTCCTGCATTTCAGTGGATGCTCTTCCTCCTCCTCCTCCTCACCCCTCACAATATGGGCCCACATCTATTTCCTCCCTAATTGGGAACTGCTCCTGACCTCCATTTGTCTGTTGCCTTTGCCTCTACCTCTGCCACCATCTCCTATGTCTCCCCCATGTCCTCCTATCACTAGTGGATCATATGGTTGTGTGAATCTAGGAAATAAATGCCTTTTCATCTCATATAAGTATGTCAAGTGTGCCCCCGCATCTGCCACCTCAAGATGATAGTCCTAGGGCTCACACGTCAAAGTTGTTGTCTGTCATAGGGCTACATGATAGTCAAGCATGGGCAACCAACCCTGTGCCTCCTCTCCATGAAATCATGTATAAGTTGTAGTCTCCATTGAGACCCCCTACTAGTGAGCAAACTGACACCATACCTAGCTAATTACAAAATGTTACACTATATTTGTATGCCTCTCAACTAATGGTTGACTATAACGCATGTACTCTAGCTCCCAGGAGTCAGACCATCTATGACACTGGTGGTATGACCACCACACAAAAGAAGTAATATCATTTAAGATCTATCAATAATAGGTCACATCCCCACTATGGCTTTGGGGTATGAATCTTGTGTACCTAAAAATGAACAATTCAATGTGCTCTCATGGCTGCACCCGTGATCAAATCACTACAATGTGCTCCCAAGCCCATATTTGAGCCAATACTGATCCACATGCCCAGGTCTACCCACCACAATATACTACCTCGTGCAACTCATGGTACATATCCACTAGGATTTCTAGTCCCTATGCCATCCTCTAGGGCAACCTAATCAAATATGCCACAAATCTAGCCCATCCTAGTGGGAAGCCTTTCTGGCCATTGTCGGTAACCAGAGCCTATTTGACCAATGAACACAAGAGACACAGTAATGGGTACTCATCCCCATACTCATCTATAAGCCTCTCCCAGCTCAAATGGTGGTCTAGAATGGTAACATCCTAAAAATTCTCTTGAATGACTGCCCTCCCCTCTATCGGCATTTGATCATAATAAACTTGTGACATGTAAAAAACCTCACATCAGCATGCCTTGCATGGATATCAGAAACTTAAAATGCAAAAGAGAAATGAAACGTAAAACTCACTAGATCATCATGACATGGTACTCGAAGGATGCAGTATACATCCTCCAGTGTGATGGTGGCCTCTTTAGTCATAAAATGAAAGGTATTATGCTCGTTATTCCATCACTCGGCTAGTGCAATCAACAACTTGTGGTTCGTCTGTATATGGGGCATCTGTGTCACCCACTTCAGCCCCATACTTGATATGACAACTCTCTTATCATCAATCAAATGTTGTAGGACATGCAACCCCACCAATTTGGGGGCCCTGACAAGAAGTGCGGGAAACACAATTTGCAAAACAAGTAAAACGAACATCAATAACATTGAAATAGTGCTCAAACATACAAACTTGAACTCAAAAACTCAAAAAATAGACTTTACAATGTTCTTCTCTATAGAAAGGTGACACTTTTTGCTAACACAATATTGTACGATACTTTTCATAGTATTTGGGTGATACTTTTTGCTTGGGCGATATTTTGCACCAGATGAGACAATATTTGGGTATGGCTGAAATGATATACCTTTTAAAGTGGGGTGATACTTTTTTGTAACAAAAACTATCATGTGATATTTATTAAAGTACATGTGCAATACTTTTAAAAAATCATATAATATTTTTGTGTACAACCTCTAAAACATGCCCAAAATGACATAAATGCTTCAAAAAATAAGAGAAGTTTGATGACTTACCGATGCCTTGTACTCAGGTGGTTGGTTGTGCAGTCAGTTGCACTCGAAATGATGTTTGTGTGTTGGAATACTCACTAAATCCATTTTCTCTCTCCAAACCACTCAAAATCACAAAAGACAAATGAATTGAAAATGACACTTGGACCCCCTATATAGTCTTCCGACCTCATTTTGACTCATTTTTCAAACTCCTCAAAATTTCGTGAAAATTTCACCCCTAGCTAATTTTAACGTCCTGGATCCATTTTCAGGATTGAAATCAAAATGTGACTTCATCTTGATAGTCAAAATCTTATTTCAAAATTATACCTTTTTCTATGCAGTTAGCTAACCTTTTGAGATCTAATCTTCGAATCTTCACTAGGGCATCTTCATTTCTCCATGTCTTCACCATTTCTACACCTCATATCTACTTCACATGTTCATACCTAAGTCATCTTTCTACTCTATTTGATCTATTTTTCATACTTTATCCTTCATGGTCAACTCTAGTCAAACTGGGGCATTCTAGTATTCCTTAATGGTCATTCTTTGGTTCTAATCATATATCTCTTATCGTGGAATTTTCTATATCTCAATTTAATCATATCTAGCTCATTTCTACATTCCCTTTACTTTATTTCGATTTCAAATCCCAAAGGGGCAGAAATATTGTATCATCACTTGCTACAACTATCTAATTCTTAGGAGGATATGTTTAATCTTTTCATGTGCTCTTGATCTATCTAATTTTCTTGGTGTTAGCACTCTTCTTGAATACTGATATCATCTCTTTCCTAGTGTTCATTACTATCGCTATCAAGCTATACATTCATGATTTGCTATTTCTTTCTACATGTTGTTTGTGAGAATCAGATCTATCTATTTATTGTTGCCTACTTGGCTTCTATTTTCTTTGATGTCATGTGTTTCCAGATCGATCACACATTAGTTAAAGAGGGGCAAATGTAATCACCTAAAAATGGTCATCTAGACTATTAGCCCCCTTCTTAGCATTTTGGCTAAATTAATTAATCATTTGCCTATACCAAATTGCTAAAAATCAATTAATTTGATTATAACCTATAGTTAAACTATACTATCCTAAGTTCATTATTTTATTAAAAGAACATGTCCCCTTTTAATTAGATAAAAAAAGCCCTGTTCATCTAACCCACTCAATGTGCACACATAAAGTCCTTTTTCTATTTTACAAATTAAAAGAAAAGACTTTTCATCTCACATGCAAAGTCAAATTTCACCCTTGATCCTTCATCGCTTGATCTTGATCTCCACCATCCATACACCTTTAAAAGAAAGAGCTCTCCCCTTGTCACAGGATCCACACTCTTAGTATTGTTATGTTGTAGGTCTATCGATCAAATTTTTGAGAGCCTATGGAGAACTTCTATCCTCTTAGCTAATTTCTCTCATACCATGTCATTTTAGTTTAGATTCATATATTCTAGCTTCTATTTCTTGCAATAATCTAGATCACATAGCTTAACTAGTTTGGATTTGTCACACACTCTCATCTTGTTTAATATAGTTGCATTTTGCATTGCATGCTATCTTAGTTCACACTTGCATTGCATTTTGAGAGTTCTCTTGGACATTGGCATTCTTGCTCTTGTCCCAAAGAACCTCTCATTGCATTGTCTACTAGCAAGGGTTGTGTCTCAAAGACTCAATTGAGAGCTATTTGCATTGCTCTAAACATATCCTTGCACTCTATGGATAGGGAGCTCTAAGCCAGCATTCAAGCATTGCAACTCATGGAATCACTTGGATAGAAGGGTTTAGAATGTGACACATTCTTAGTGTACAATTCTGACTTAGTTATCATGAAAGAAACAAATAAGGGATAACAGATCCTATAGAGAAGAGAGAAAGAAAAATCTAATATAAGCCCTAAATGAAAGATTCCATATAATAGAATACAAATTCATAAAGGATATTTGATGCATCGAAGAAAGGAAAAAAATAGGGCCCTTGCTCCCCAAGTGAAGAGGTAAGGGAAATGACTATTATGTTGCTCACTAAGTAGGACAATGAACCCCCAAAAGATTGGCTAAAAATGTTACAAACCAAAGAGCAACATAATAGGAATTAGATGCATTAAGTAAAATGATCATGACAAATATACCATTCATCATGAAAATTCATATGAAACATAAGAAATACATTGATAAAGCATGGAAAATAAATATACTCAGAAGTAATAAGATGTAAATGTAAAGAGAAATAATAAACATGCATATACTTGATAAATAAAGGGTTTTCATTTACAAAGTCAAGAATGTATGATGTTGGTGTAAAATCTAAGGCCTCCCAATCATAAAATGTTGAGAAGCCACTTATAGGGTTGATATGAGTAGTATCCTTATGATGTAATGATAGATATGTGGAAATAAGTTCATAATTATCATCATGTTCAACAAGACCTAAAGTTACTTGAGATGAACAAGAAGATGAATCAAGGGTGTGGTTTTCTATCACTAAGGGACTCTTAGGAGAAGGACAAACAAAACTCATCAAGGCCTCATCTATAAAAGGAATATCAATGAAATTTATAGAAAGAGGTTGATCAATAGGATAAATAACTATGAAATCATCCAAAGGTGTCGTGAGGAAGAGAGTAATCTATGTCTTTACTTAAGGATTCATCCCAAATAGTATAATCATCCAAAGAGAGAAGAAAATACATATTAGAGGACGAACAATCATGAGTGAAAGAAGTTTCAAGAAGGAGAGAATAATTAATATTCCTATCCAAGGGATCATCCCAAATAGCATCACTGTCATGTTGGAAATTTGTTCAGTGCTCCCCTCAGGATTCGTGACAAGGGCTTAACTGCCTCTTGTGTATTGTAAGTTGAGTGGTTGTATCAGGCATTGATAGTTCAGTCTTTTGGTGCAATGGAAACCCCACGCTAACAAGTGGTATCAAAGCTTGGTCACAGGTTTGAATCCTCAGAGTCTCTGGTAATTCTAAGAGGAAAATTGTTGGAAATTTGTTTAGTGCTCCCCCCAGGATTCATGACAAGGGCTTAACCACCTCTTGTGTACTATAAGTTGAGTGGTTGTATGAGGCATTGATAGATTGATCTTTTGGTGCAGCGACAACCCCACTCTAACATATCAAAGGCAGGAATACCATGAATCACTAAGGTTGATAAACAAAATCTTTGAAAAGATTACCCTTTGAAGGGGAATGAGAATCAATGTAAGGAAAAACCTAAGATTTCATCATAGATATGAAATGAAACATCTTGACTATCACGAATGAAACTTTAAAAGGAAGGTAACAACCCCATTGAAAGAAAATGCAATCTAAAAATGAACTAGATGCAATTCATTGTATTTTCAAAATGCAAATATATGAAATGCAATCTATATAAAAATAATGTAAAAGGAGATCTAAATACCACTAATGCAAATAAAGTAGATCTAGATACACCAAAATGAATGCAATAATATAACTCCAAGATCAAACAAGAGATTCAAGTAAGCCAGGCTCACCAAAAAGGAGGACACCAATGCAAAGAATCTAACTCCAATAAGAAAAGTGCATAGAAAGTCGGGTTCGACAAAATGTGCAGCAGTAAAATGTGGTCAATCACCCTAACATAATAGAATGAGGAAGATTGAGATCCACCCCTTTTGATTAGATTTGGTTCAACACCAACGGGGGAGTATCAATCCAAATCTTATTGGAAAAAGAAGAATGAATAACTTAGATTGAATTCCCTCTCACCTCCACCTTAAGAGGGTTTAAACAAGAAGACATGCAATATAGTGTTGAGATATAAGATATGACAAAATGTTGAAGTATATATAAATGAAAGAGAGGCAGATGAAATATCTTTTTAGATACAAACCTAGAAATGGGCTATCAAACAACCTCTCAAAAAGTTGAGTCCCATTTTCAGGATTGAAAATTGTGCTACAAACAAAACCCAGAAATTGTTTAGCGATTTGTCATAGAAAAAATAATTCATCAAGGAAAAAATAACTCATTAGATATAGAGTTCACCCTTGATTAGTGGTGTCTAATTTTGATTTCATAGTTTTGCTAATGACAAAAAGGGTATCTAGATCTGCAACTTGTTCTCTAATCCAAGATTTGAAACTTGCAAAACAAGAGATTATTTGTTTGTTATTTTTTTGGGGTGGGGGGGTGTGTTTGCCTTAGTCAAACCCCAATTTAGGAATTAATATTGAATTGAAATAATTAAAATGGAATGCTAGCAAATAGTGTTGATAGATCTAACATGAAGTAATGTAAATCTATGAATATGCTCTTGAATTTGGAATATAATCAAGTATGTAGACATAATAACTTTGACTCAACTTCAAAACCCTAGAAAGGGGGAGATCTTGAATGTTGAAATGATAGATCTTGCAAAAAAACCCTTCAATAGCTTGCATGCATGAATCCTTGGTCTTTAATGGAGGAAATCTTAAATGACTTGAATGCTTGAAGAGTGCTTGAAAACTTGAGAGCTTGAGAGAGAGTGCTTGGACTTTAACTTGATGGTTGCATGATGTGAAAATGAGGAAATTAAAGGGTTTATAAAGGGCTTAGAATAGCTTACTCCTGCAGGTCAACCTACCTAGAAGTTTGCACCCTAAAACTAATTGGACAGGGGATCCAAGTAAAGGACCCAAAATAGGGCCTCATTAGGGGGGAAGTTTCCCTTGATTAGCCCATTAGGGGAAAATGTTTCCCCTAATAATCAAGTGTAGAGACCCCAGGGCTATCTTAGAACTCCAAAATAGGTATCAAAATCCTTAAAACAAGTCCAAACTTTGAGGGATTTTTGTTTTGGTGTGAGAAGTAGATTCCAAGTGAATGGATGCATGAAAATGAGGGACCTAGGGGAAATAGATCCTACCTTGAGCTTAACACCATGGAAATAGGAGCTTCAAAGAGGATCTATTAGGTTTTACCCCAATTTTTCCTTGAGGGGGGGGGAGGGGGGGGGGTGGCAGAATCTCACGTTAATTAGGCGTAAACCTTCATTAAATTGGAGTTCTTCCAATTGAAGATGATACATGTTAGTATTTATTTAATCTTCCTATTTGTTATTACATGTTGCCCATTTTCTTGAGGGTGATGAACTAGATTTCACATGCCTCATGTTGTACTCCTTTGTTAGTGTTATTATGACATTGGAATTAAATTGAGAACCCTATTATGTGACCATTTCCCTTGGCACACCATGCCTTGTAAAAAAATCTTCATATAAAAACTCAACTACCTTTTTGACATGGGCATGCCTCATTGCTTTATCTTCCACCCATTTAGTAGTATAGTCAGTATATACTAAGATCTAGGATTCACCATTGGATGGAGCATCTATTGAGCCAACAAGGTCAAGATCCCATTTATCAAATGTTGTGATGACCTAATTTTTTAGGTCTTCCCATTCGTTGACACCTATCACACTTCTTGGTATATCTAGATGTATACTTATATAGTGTAGGTCAATAGTATCCTATTGTCAGGACTTTCATAGTTGTCCCTTTTGTTGCAAAGTACCCCCCACATGGTGCATCATGACATGCATGCAAGATATCATAGGTTTTATCCTCTCTAACATACCTTCTCATGACTTGACCAAGTCTAATGCAAAACAATCAGTTAAAAACTCATGAGAAATTAAAGCTCGGTTCTACTAATTGTCTATTCTCTTTGGGGGAGAAATGAATGGGTATATTGTTAGAAAATATATAATTTTCTATATACACATACCATGAATTGTTAGAAGAGATGGAAAACAAGTGCTCATCCAAGAAATTATCATCTATAATATTTGAATAATTTGTAGTCTATAATTTAGATAAGAAATTAGCTGCTTCACTCACTTTGTCTAGTTTATCCATAATTGTAATATCAAATTTATGCATCAATAAAATCCATCTTGCTAATCTATAAATGGTTGTTATTTTTTTAATTAGATACCTTATTATTGTATGATCAATGTAAACAAATATTTAATATCCTATGGTATAGTGGCATAATTTGTTTAGCACATAAATAACAACTAGAAGTTATTTTTCTATCATAGTGTAGTTCAATTCAGAACCCTAAAGTTTTTTAGTAATGAAATAAATGGTATTTTCAAGTGCATCATTTTTATATCTCAACACAACTCTTATGGAATAGTCAAAGGCATCTTTGTAATGTCTCACTAGGGAACCCAAGAGAAATTAACCTAAAAAATATAACTAAGTTTACTAAATATTTTTTTCCTAAGAGTTTACAAACAATAATACAATAATAATGTAATAACTATGGAGAAGCAAGAAACATTAAGATAATACATGCATACATTACAACTCAAAACATAGATTACAAATATCAAGGGTTCCATAATGTAGAATTACATACATGTTAAAATCTATTAAGTACAAATAATAAAGTACAACTCGCATAATGTATGTGAACATAATGTCATATGAAAATCCCATATCTAACTAACACATAATCCAAATACATAGAACTCTACATCCATTGCACGTGTCACAAGGAAAGTGATACAAACAACATCTCATAAAGGTGTCATGACCAATATACTAAACAATACACAAGAATAAGATAAGAAGATAGAATGAATCTCCAAGATGAATCACAAAGATAATGTAACTACAAGGATCATCCAATACTGGTATATGAAGTCAACACATATCTCAAAAGTAAAGGTGACACCATCTCCCAACCTTGTGGAACCCAGAGAAGTCCCACTTGCTCTGTGTTGAGGAGATAACAACCAACTCCAGAAAGATATCAAACCACAAAACTAATCTCATAGATCAAAGGATGGAATCTTGAAAATCTATCTAATCTCAAGATCAACACTCAATTGAATAGGTAGTATCCACTAAAGTAGAGGCAAAAACACATGTAAGAAATCTAGGACGTGTATAGGAAAGTGTCATCACATACATCTAAGCTTTGAGCTTCGTCCTGGAAGCCCCTCTCTGGACCCTAGCATTCAAGTGATCATATGTGACATTTTGTAAACCTCTCGTACATATAAGGCTACTAACTATGCAAGACCTCAATCAAGCATCATCTTCCACTCCCATCTTAGCCAAGACCTCAATCAAGTACTCAAACATGGGTGGGGAAAATGTCTTGTTAATTCATTTTGAAACACCCCATTTAATGTATCATGTTATTATTTTATTACGTTACTTACAATAAGTGATCTTGGTAGCCACTTGTGGGCTCCGACACTTATTGTAAGCCACCCCATTCATAAATCTAGATAACTTACTCTAAGCTCAACATATAGAAAGAGTCTCCTAAATTGAATGATACTCAAGTATGATTCCATAAGAAGGTAAATATGGACATACACATTGGTCCTCAAAACATAATTCTTTTATACATGGGTCCTTAAACCATTCTCACAAGTTCACATTGGTCCTCAAACCACAAAATAACAAATGCACATAGGTCCTCAAACCACAACATAGCAAGACTGATCCTCAAACCATCACATAACACATGTTTAGAAAATTAGTTGGACAAGAATAATCATGACTAGAGACATCACATAAAAGACATCATAAAAATTAACTATTTCCCAAGCCTCTATATACAACCCTATAGCCAACTTAAACCCCATAATAACCCACAAGCATGAATACAATAAACACACACATACACTCACATAAATAGTTCTTGATGAATAAAATTTCACTTGTTTTCTAAGGGTTTATCTTCACTATAAATGGTTCATTTTAATATTTTATAATCGTTCTACTACTTACTAATGTGAAGTCTTGCTAAATTCACTTTGTACGGTAAAGTTCATTAATAAAAAGTATTAATTATTTGATTAACAATTCATATAAAACTTCATTAAAAATACTTGTTATCACTATATATATATATATATATATATATATATATATATATATATATATATATATATATATATATATATATATATATATATATATATCTTTTTCTTTTTCCTAAAAAAAGAATTACTAAAAATTAAAAATCATAAAAAATAGAATTCCTAAAATAATGTTTTCCCCTAATTTTTTGTTTAAATAGAATTTCTAAAATCTATAATTTCTAAAAATAAAATTTCTTAACATAGGATTTCTAAAAATAGAATATATTAAAAATAGAACTTCATAAAAATTTATGAAAAGAATATGCAAACCCTAAACACCAAAATTCTAACTTGAACAATTCTTTCAACAATCACATAGAAAATAATACATGAAAACTCATACTAGTCCGGAGAAGACAATAACCAAAATTGAAGAAACAAAACTCCAAATCATCAACTTCAAAAATAAAGAGACCAACTCTAACCCAAAAAGTAAAGTTCTTTCTTTTTCTTAAACTCACATTACAAAGTTTCAAAACCCTACCTCACAATCATGAAGCAAATTTGAAAAGAAGAGAGAATAAGTTTTCAACCAAAAATCTCAGCTTTGAATTACTTATTCTTTTCCTCCATAAATCTCAAAAATTTCTCCACCTCATAACAATGAATTCTTAAGATGACAATCTCATCTAATTTATAGAAAAGTCTCTTTAGGTTTTCTAAAATTAGAACTCAACCTTCAACAAGAAAATATAATATTTTAATAATCTAATTCTTTATTTAAGTCACTTAACTCAACTTTATCTTAAGAGATTAAGTTCTAATTTTATGATAAATTGTCTTTTAATTCACTTTATTTTATTTTAGATAATTTATAATATGCACTCAATTATTAACCAACTAACTCAAATTGTTATAATTAGAACTCAACTTAAAATAGAATAAATATAATCACTATAATAACAATCCTCATTCATTAAAATCACTAAACATTTAACTTAAAACACAATCCAATCTACTGAACTGAATGTGCAACTTTAATTTAATATCAATGTTTAATTGATAATTAGTATTTTAGCACACTATAATATGGAAAATTACAATGAAATTATGTAGCACAATATAATATGCAATGTGATATTTAATGTTAATTCATATTATTCACACAATTAATTTGGGGTTTTCTAATTTGATAATTAATTAAATCTTTAATATCACAAATAAAACTTTTAATTAAATAAATGTATACAATTAATATTTTTACAATTTAATGTTCTAGCATTTAATATTTCAATAATCATAAGACTTAATTATTCACAAGTCATAATTAATCTTAATGAATTTATTTCACCACGCAAACATAAGATAAAACTCACATGACTCAACCACATAACAACTCACAAGACCACCATGCTCAAGGTTTGGTTCATGAATTCACATCACCTTTACAAATCCGAATAGGAAGTCAATCAGATACTTGTCCATCTTTCAGGACAATAATGGCTTGGGATAGGATTTGAGTTTGTATATTGTCTCACCTCTTACCATTAAGAAATTGTGATAGGGCGCACTGATCTTGACAATTCAGGGAAGTCAATACTCGATACCTACGAACTTGCATAAAAGATGGTCATGTACAAGTATATATATCTACACTAAAGAAGTAATGACATGAAGTGGTGTATCATGTAGATCTTGACTTGCAGGTAACTATGACTCTCTTCCTTAACCACATCAAACATGTCAAGTAGAAATATAAAACAAACGCACACGTCATACACATGCAAATATGGGGTAAGTAAACTATAATTATCACATATGATATCTCATACTATCCAATAAGTCGTGATATAAATCAGATCACAATATAATGTCATACATTGATAATTTTCAATATTACTAAAATGAACAACGCACACACAAAAGTGGCCTAAAAGGGTTTGGCAATAAGAAATAAAAAGCAAACTATGGAGCATACATTACATACTGTATTGCATAAAAATGTAACCAAGGAATAACACTAAGCAACTAATGCATCTATTCCTACATGATTATGCAAACCTCAAAATATGCAAGAGAACAAGTAAATAACATAACATGAACATAAAATAACTTAATCTAATCAACATAACACATATGCAAACCTCATGAAATCATCAAGTGTAGATGATTTCATTGTTGTGGGATGTGGTTGCTCACAAATTGAGCAGCATAACAATGAGGTAGATGGTCTTGTGTAAATGAGGAGAGGGTTCTCCTTTTATAAGAAAATGGATGCAATGGACGGATGAGATTAAAAGCAAGATGAAGGGCTAGGATCTCTCAGGATTGATGAGGTTTCCATGAGGTGGAGGCCAAGTAGTCTCCACATGGATTAGGGTTTTGACCATTCAAAGGGGGCAATATGCTCACACATGTGTGAGCAACCTTTGATAGTGACATGATCAATGAGGTGTGAGAAGCATGGCTTCTCACACATGTGTGAGACAACTTGATTCTCATGCAAGAGGACAAGTGTGCAAGAGGTGTGAAAGACATGAGGGATGAGGAAAGTGTGAACATCTCTCACACATGTGTGAGGATTCCTCACACATGTGTGAGCGCACACTTAGGATTAAAAGGTAATTAGCAAGATGATTAGGAAAATTAAGCATGATTAAGGAAGTGGGTAGGTTTAGCATGATGGGTTAGGTTAGAGTAGTGAGGTTAGGTGAGGGTTAAAAGTAGGAGCCATGTGCAAAAATAGGGTTAAATGTAATATTTAATTCCTAGTAGGATTTAGGCAAGGATTAGTTAAGTAAACAAAGTACTTAATTAAAGTGAATGGGTTAGGATTTAAATAAACCTTAGTTTATTTAAATCAAGGAAAGGCAAACATAATTAAATAAATATAAAATTTATTTAATTAAGGTAGGGGAATTAAATAAATATTAAATATTTATTTAATTGGTCAGGAAATGGGTTTTGGACAATTTTAGGTGTCTACATTTTGCCCCTCTTTGATATAGCATTAGTAATGTTATACCAAAGAAGAATAAAATATAGTGGCTGAAAGGATAAGACTAGTAGCATGATGCCCCAATCATGGAAGGATGAGGAAGGATGACGAGGGTGGAAAGGTATGCCCCCTCGAGAGGACATGCGGGTTAGGAGAACACAGATGTTCTCTCGAAATGGATGAGAGCATGGAAGGGGGTTATGCTACAATGGTGTGAACAACCTAAGTTTGATATTGTATTTAACACTATGCACCAAGATATGAGGAACCAAGATGACAATGTGTCAAGTAAGTGATAAAAAATGGGTCTAATACAACCATATGTCTTATGAAACCATGATATGGAAGATCATGATTCTCGGGACAATAGGATGCAAAGACCATGATACATGCAAAAAATTCTAATGCATACAAGTAATCAAGCAACCATGCACAAAAGACCAAAAGCAAACCACCATTTTGCCCCTAGTCAAGTTGAAAACCCATTAATGGATCGATTGATGATGACTGATTAAGGATGGCAAAGCTAACAATAAGCGTAATGCACATCCAAGGATTGGGAAGGATTCATCCCATGATAATGATTGAATATGGTTAATGGATTATCAGCTGATTGGGTCAAAGTGATGAATTGAGTAAAGATTGATGTACAAGATTGCAAGATTAGATTGATTGAATTAGTATTGATTACACAAGTGATTTTTTTGATTTTTTTTTGATTTTATGGTGGAGTTGGAGGAATGAACATGGATGAGATTGGAAGAATAGATATTGATAGGATGAAGAATGACGGAAGTAGAATAGAAATTGATGTGAAAGAATTAGAAGAATTGAAAATTGATTGAATGAGAGGATAAATGAATTTGATTGAATTGAGGATGGAAGAATTAGATTGAATGTGATATGACCGAATGTGGGAGACCAATGACAAGGGAGAGCCAAGGCATGGTAAATGGATGGGAAAGCAATGTGAGTTGGTGGATGCAAGGAATAGTGAAAGGATATGAGGGGCCAAATGATATGGTGTTGGAAAAATGTAGAGCCAAGGACCATGTTTCGAAGGAGTCCAAATGCCCCATACCAAGGATAGGAAAATGGAAGAAAATATGGTGGGAAAGGATGCATGAAAATGGCAAGATGGAACAAAGGCTAGCGTATGGAGGAAAAGAAGGCACGTGCTCTTCCAAAGTATGTATGAATGTTTTGTTATTGTGCCTCTAGTAGTGATCATGAGCATGGGATGAAAGTGGAATGAATAAGGGATATGGGAGGGAGGGTATGAAAAAGGGATAATGATATGGATAAAAAGTGTGATATGAAGTGGAGGAAAGGTATGGGATAACCAAGACCAAGGACATATGAAAGGGGGATGGAAGTACGTATGAGTATGGATGGAAAAATGGATGAAATCAACATGACAAGAACTATGGAAGGGAAGATATGGATAGGATGTCAAGATCAAATATATGGAAGCATTATGGACGTATGTAGGATAATGTATGGAGGATGCGCAATGGATATGGAAAGTGCATATGGATGGATGAAAGGAAAGTGAAAGTCAAGATCAAAGAGGAAAGAAAATGATGAATGGTAGATGGAAGCATGGAAGGTATGTATGGAAGAGTAGTATGGATGGAGCTTGCCCCTAGTATAGAGTACAAGTGGAAGAGGAAAAGTGAATGGAGGGATAAGTGGAATTGGGAGACAATGGATACATGATAGGGAAATGAAGGGAGGACTCAAGCATCTATTTTCCTGGATGGTATCCCTTGATATTTATGTCTTTGTTATTTTCGAGGAATTTTTATTATTTTCTCATAGATTTTGGTAGGATAGTGAACAGAGGAAAATTCCTTATGAAAAAGGTTGGAGTAAGGTGGTGGAGTGGGTGGGAGGAAGACGTGGTTGATGGATGCTAGGTTAGAAGACTTGTGAGTGAGTGGATGAAGGAGGCGAAAAGATCGTCATTGGCACACACCTTGAAGGGTGATGGAAAGGAGGAAATTGTGGAGGATATGTGGGAGAAAGTTTTGATTTTGGGATACAGGAACCCAAAATGGATGAAGGAGACGATGAATTTAGGATGGTAGATTTTGGAACATAAGGACCCAAAATGGATTTGGAAAATGGAAGCTCAGATGGTTTAGGAATGAGGGAAACCTTTGGATTAGTAGAATTGGATGTCATTTTGAATCTTTCTTTGAGATTCATTGCTACATTAAGTAGCTTTGGTATCCACAAAATTTTTGCATTTTTTATTTTTAGCCTTTGTGGCTTTTTTATTTTGCTTTGGATCATATTTGTCTTTTTTTCAACATGTCGTTTAGAGGGGACATGTTGATCCTTGTGCTTTTGTGGATTTTTGGCTTTATTTGCTTTTTCTATAGCATTCAATTTGCTTCCATTGGCTATGGTAGGGGTGCGTGAAGAAGAGCAAATGGATGGTGGACATGGGAAGGAATTCAATGACGTGTGCCATTGTTGATCTTTACTAGGAGATGAGGTGGAAGACATGGATATGGTGAATGGTTGTATGTAGGAACCCAAAATGGAAGGAAGGGATGAAGGATTTGGTGGTGGAACATAGGGACCTAGAATGGACAGAAGTGAGGAAGGAATGGGAATATGGATATAAGGTCCCAAAATGGACTTGGAAGATGAATGATGGAAGTTTTTAGGTTTGGAAGGAGGAATTGTGGCGTTGGAAGATGTGGAAGGGATACCAACATCTTGAGACATTATTTCTTTAATGGAATACTTAGCATTTTCAACACAAGATGCGAGTCTAGGTATATGGGGTTCATGAGTGGTAGGAGCATGTGGAGGATGAGGATCACAAGGGGGATTATGAAGGATAATAGGATCTAGAGATGGAGTGGTATCATGAAATGAAAATGAAGGGGTGCTTTGATCTTGACTTGAAAGAGGATCATGTAGCGGAACGAGTGGATCATGAGATGGAATAGGATCATGAGATGGAGTGGAGGGAATGGAACCATGAGATGGATTGATTTGATCTTGACATGGAGGAGAGCTAGTGGATGGAGTGGAAGGAGAATCTTCATGAAGTGGAGGATTGATGGATGCTAAGTCTGGAGATGGAATGAAATTGGTGGTACATGGAATGCCTTGATCTTGATTAGGAAGGGGATCATGAGATGGACTAGGAGGGATAAATGGATCTTGAGGGATAAGGGAAAGATGGGATAAATAAATGCTCAGATCTAGAGGAGAAGATGAACCTATAATGTCATGCTTTGGAGGAAGGTCTGAAGATGGAATTGGGGGTATCACTTTGGGTGATTGGCTCTCTTCATTTTGAATTGTGCACATAGCCAAGAATTTGCTTGCGAAAAACCCATTATAAGGTGGGGATGATGTTTTTGGAGGATTAGGATTGTGAAGGTTGAACTATGGGTAGGGGATTACATGGAGGGTTGGGGTTGGATGGGACATGAGGACTATGGTCTTCGAAACATGGGGGAAGAGGACACATGGCATGGAAGGTGGCCTCTTTTTGTTGACTTGTTAAAAGATAATTCTTTAGTTGCTCTATTTCCATGGCAAGGGTATTTGTGTTTGAGGAAGTGTGTGGGCTATGAATAGAAGTGTATGTAGTGTAAGGATAATGAGGTGGATTTCCCTTGTCAAAGGTAGAAGAATAATGAACATTAGATGGATGAGAGTTGGGTATGGAATGTTGAGGATGAATTTGATATGTAGGTTGAACGAGAGGTATAACTCCATATTGTCTTTGAAGATTTCAACCATTTGATTAAGCAAATTCGGATCCATAGATGTTAGAGGAAGAGTGATGAAAGATTCGATGATGGATGGAAGATGAACTTAGGACTAGGAGCTTTGGACTTTGTGTTGATTTGATTTGAATTGGATTTGATTTGATATGATTTGATTGGATATTGATATTGAGATTGACTAGGGTTTTATTTGATGTGATAAAAACCCTATGATATTGCAAACAAGTGAATGCAAGATGTGAATGAAAGTCCAATGTGTATGACTATGCTCCTATGTCCAAAGTAGAAGATATGATGCAAAGTTGAATTAGAAGAAGATGTGAATGGAATTAGAAAGATTGATTGTGGAGGAATATGTAAATGGATTGAATTAAGAATTGATTGGAAAAGACTGAATTTGACAAGGAATTGGATTAGAATGATGATGATTTGAAGGATTGAATTAAGAATGCATTATGAGATTGGCAGAGGAAATTGGATCTAGATGATGATGAAGCATGACTAGGATGAAGATTAGGAAGACAAAGAAATGATGTGGACGAAGAGCGATGATCAAGGAATGGTTTGAATGAGGAAGACAAGAGATGTATGAGGGTAATGACTGTGATGGAAAGAGGAAGTGACATGGAAGTGTTGTCGAAAACTTGACTAAGAAGACCAAAACCAAGACTTGTTTTTTTTGTTGTTTTTGAAATTTGTTTTGATTTTTTTGGATTTTTTGAACGTTTATGATTTTTTGGATTTTTATGTTTAAGATGAAAAATATATACAATGAAATATGTACAAGGCAAGTGTGTTTCAAACACTCAAGAACGTCAAACACACCAAAAATCCTATGAGGTTTTGACTAGGATGTACAAGATCAACTAGAGGGCATCCTCGATATATGCAAGGTACATGAGGCCCAAATCTGTAGATGAAAGAAAATATTGCCACATAGCCAGGGGGAGACAGTAACCCAAATCTCCTCCTTCACTTCCCAAAGGTATAAAGTTCTTTGGGGCTTAGCCAAGAGTGACAATATTTTGCTTCCAAGAGAGGTATCTTTTGATTCACCTCTCGATTTTTATACTCAGACAGAACGCTGGAGTTGAGGTCGTCCCAAGGGGTGATGAAATTCCCAAGCAGACCTCCTAAAAAAAAGAAAAATAAGACCACTTATTTCTTGTGCACCCAAGATCACCCAAAGGTGCGAGGGGAGAGAATACGTAAGTGGCCTCGGGGTTTAACAGATATGCGTTCTTTTCCAATGAAGTTTTAGGTGTTGTAATCTACTTTGAAGACACACGTGTTTAAAACATACAATGTTCTTTCCAACTTGAAATGTCACCAACATAAATGAAAATGCAGATTCGTCAACAAGAAAGTAAATCGAGCGTGTGCATAAGAAAATTCTACAAGGAAAGAACCAATTTCGTTATGCATTCAAGACTGATTGATTGTTTTTTTTAAGCACCAAATTGAAATGTGTATGACAATGTTCATTGATCCTTAGACATTCAAGATTGTGTAATCATTCATTCCACAGCAAAAATGTTCAATTAACCATGCATTCAAGATTGAGTTTTAGTGTTAATCATGCATTCAAAGACGAGTGTTTAATCATACAAGTTCATTCCCAAAACAAAATTAAAGCAAAAATTTGCAAGCAATATAGTTAGTGAGAAAATATCCCTGTAAAAACACAAGTTAGGGCAGTGAAAATGCAAAACAAACATGAAACAAACCTGCAATGAAAGAGTTAGCATAAATTTTTGTCTTTGATAGAAAAATTAAGGATCTAAATAGCATCAAAATCTCATGAAACTAGCACCATGACGACGAGCTCAGAATCAGCTTTTCGGCAATAATTTGTTTTGCAAAAACGAAGCTCGTATGCTCAAGTTATGAGCAAAAAATCAAAAGCTGCTCCTTATGATCTAAAAGGGCATGTGGAGTGCTGACATCAGCGACCTGCAAGCAAAAAATTGATGGTTAGGGACATGTTAGGCAAAAAAAAAATTGTTTTTTGACATTTTTGCTAAAAAGATATATGAAAATTTACATTGTATAAAAAAAAAGATAAGTTTTATTTTTGTACAAAAGGAATAAAGTTGATCAAAAAACAAAAACAAAAACTTATAATTGAATCTAAATATTAAAAAAAAAGCAAAAGAAAATTTCTTTTAAAACAAACTAAAGGGCAGAAGTGGAGGAGGAGCGGCGGAGCGGGTTTTGCAAGTTGCGGGTTGCAGGAGGGGCAGAGCGGCTAGGGAGATGCAGGGGTGGCGGAGGGTTTTGAATAGGTCGCGGCGGAGGCAGGTTCGGTGGATCCCTCGAGCGAAGGCTTGCAGTGGCTGAGCATGGTCACGCAGGGGTTTGAAATCACCGAGCAGGGCAGTGAGTGGAGGGAACCACAGAAGAGTGGCACCGATGGGTGGCGCTCATGGGCAGGGAAGGCGACGACAGCATCGAAGGTAGCTGCGAGAGAAACAGCGACGGGAGGCACAAAGGAGATGATGTCGCTCAGCCGCAGGGTGTTGGGCAGCGGCGAAGCAGATGCCGCCGAAGGCAGAGCTCGATGGGGGGTAGCCACAAGTGGTGGTGCCACAAGGGGTGGTCGTAGGTGGCGGTGTCGTGAGCGGGTGGTGGCGTAGGGCTCAAAGGCGAGAGAAACGTCAACAACAGAGCGAGAAAGGCATTGGCGGCGAGATGAGTGGAGTCGGAGGAGGTCGCAGCGCCGCTGGGGGTTTGAGCGGGTGGAGCACCCCGAGCGTTGCAGGGTGTGTGGTTGTGATAGAGGCGGAAAGAAAATGGCGGTCAGGAGTGGAAGCAATGCTGGGAGGAGTCGCCGGGGGTTGCAGGGGCGACACTCGCAGGTGGCCAAACCTGCAACAACAAAAAAAAAAAAAGTGGGTTAATTTTTTAAATTTTTTTTGGTTTAATATATTAAATTTTTTATTTGATTTTGATTTTTGATTTATTTAAACTAACCTTTTTTTTTAAACCATTGATATACATATGTAAATGATTTTTTAAAAAAGCATAAATACAATAAACCAAAACAAAACAAAGACTAGCATGCCCCCCTAATTTTTTTTAAAAATTTACTATTTTTTTTTTTTTTTTGCTTTTTAAACCTAGTTATTTATCTACCAAGTGGGAGTATTTTTTTTTCTATTTTATATTAACAAAGAGTATATTCAACGTATATACACCCTAGAACTTGAAAATAAAGCCATAAGAAATGAAATATAGTGTTATGTGTCAAAAGACTTCCCTTATGTTCTCCAAATGCGATGATGGGCTTTATGGCTTGATTAGACGCTCCTCATGAAACTTGATCCTCAAATGCAAGCTTTCAACTTACAAACTTGAAAACTCACAAAACACTCAAAAACACATTAGATTGTTAGTTTGAACCTGTGAAGTGGGTCCCACTGGGCATGCCAAAATGTATTGCATAAAAATGTAACCAAGGAATAACACTAAGCAACTAATGCATCTATTGCTACATGATTATGCAAACCTCAAAATATGCAAGAGAACAAGTAAATAACATAACATGAACATAAAATAACTTAATCTACTCAACATAACACATATGCAAACCTCATGAAATCATCAAGTGTAGATGATTTCATTGTTGTGGTATGTGGTTGCTCACCAATCGAGCAACATAACAATGAGGTAGATGGTCTTGTGGAAATGAGGAGAGGGCTCTCCTTTTATAAGAAAATGGATGCAATGGACGGATGAGATTAAAGGCAAGATGAAGGGCTAGGATCTCTCAAGATTGATGAGGTGTCCATGAGGTGGAGGCCAAATAGTCTCCACATGGATTAGGGTTTTGACCATTCAAAGGGGGCAATATGCTCACACATGTGTGAGCAACCTTTGATGGTGACATGATCAATGAGGTGTGAGAAGCATGGCTTCTCACACGTGTGAGACAACTTGATTCTCATGCAAGAGGACAAGTGTGCAAGAGGTGTGAAAGACATGAGGGATGAGGAAAGTGTGAACATCTCTCACACATGTGTGAGGATTCCTCACACATGTGTGAGTACACACTTAGGATTAAAAGGTAATTAGCAAGATGATTAGGAAAATTAAGCATGATTAAGGAAGTGGGTAGGTTTAGCATGATGGGTTAGGTTAGAGTAGTGAGGTTAGGTGAGGTTTAAAAGTAGGAGCCATGTGCAAAAATAGGATTAAATGTAATATTTAATTCCTAGTGGGATTTAAGCAAGGATTAATTAAGTAAACAAAGTACTTAATTAAAGTGAATGGGTTAGGATTTAAATAAACCTTAGTTTATTTAAATCAAGGAAAGGAAAACAAAATTAAATAAATATAAAATTTATTTAATTAAGGTAGGGGAATTAAATAAATATTAAATATTTATTTAATTGGTTGGGAAATGGGTTTTGGACAATTTTAGGTGTCTACGCATACACTTCCTAGAATTAGGTTGACTCCTGGAAGCCTCCAAATAGATAAGAATATAAATATATGATAAATGGACATAAAGAAATGTTTAGAATATGAGATAATTTTATGTCTAAGCTTAATTTTTTAAACATCTAGTAGGCACACAATATTCCTAGAGTTCCTAATGCAAAAATTGGTGCTCTAATACCAAGTGTAATGCCCTGCTAGGGAACCCTAAAGAAATTAACCTAAAAAAAGACAACTAAGTTTACTGAATATTTTTTCTTAAGAGTTTACAAATAGTAATACAATAACTATGTAATAACTATGTGGTGGCAAGAAACAATAAGATAATACATGCCTACACTACAACTCAAAATATAGATTACAAATCTCAAGGGTTCCATGATGTAGAATTATGTACATGTTAAAATCCATTAAGTACCAATAATGAAGTACAAAACACATAAAGTGTGTGAACATAATTTCATATGAAATCCTATATCTAACTTACACATAATTCAAATACATAGAACTATACATTTATTGTACATGTTGTAGGGTATGTGATACAAATCAATGTACATATACAACATCTTGTAAAGGTGCTAAGACCAATATGCTAAATAATACACAATAATAAGATAAGAGGATAGAATGAATCTACAAGACGAATCACAATGATAATATAACTACTACAAGGATCATCCAACACTAGTACATGAAGTCGACACATATCTCAATAGTAAATGTGACAGTACCTCTCGACCTCTTAGAACCCAAAGAAGGCCCACTCCCTTGGTTTTTTGAGGAGATAACAACCAAATTCATACAGATATCAAACCACAAAACTAATCTCACAAATATTCAAAGGATGTAATCCTGAAAAGATATCTAATCTCAAGATCAATACTCAACTGAATAGGTAGTACCCACTAAACCAGAGGCAACAACACATGTAAGAAATCTAGGATATATATAGGAAAGTGTCATCACATGCATCTAATCCTTGAGTTTTATCCTGGAAGCCCCTCTCTGGATTCCAACATTCAAGTGACCATATGCGGCATCAGTAAACCTCTCGTGCAAACAAGAATACTAACTATACAAGACCCCAATCAACCATCTTCTCCCACTCCCATCTTTGTCAAGACCTCAATCAAGTACTCAAGTATGGGCGAGGAACATGTCTTATTAGTTCATTTTAAAACTCCCCATTTAATGAATCATGTTACAACTTTATTATGTTACTTACAATAAGTGATCCTAGCAGCCACTTGTGGGATCTAACGCTTATTGTAAGCCAACCCCATCCAGACATCTAGATAACTTATTCTAAGCTCAATATATAGAAAGAGTCTCATCAATTGAATGATAAACAAGTATGGTTTCATAAGAAGGTAAATATGAACATACATATTGTCCTCAAACCACAACATAACAAGTATGATCCTCAAACTATTACATAACACGTGTTTAGAACATTAGTTGGGAAAGAGTGATCGTGACTAAAAATGTTAGATAAAAGACATTATAAAAATCAACTACTTCTCAAGCCTCTGTGTACAACCCTATAGGCAACTTAAACCACATAATAACCCACAAACTTGAATACAATAAACACACACATACACTCACATAAATAGTTCTTGATGAATAAAAGTTTGCTTATTTTTTAAGGGTTTAGCTTGACTATAAATGTTTCATTTTAATGTTTTATAGCCATTCTATTGTTTAGTAATGTGAAGTCTCACTAAAATCACCTTGTACAATAAATTTCATTAATATAAAGTATTAATTATCTCATTAATAATTCATATAAAACCTCATCAAAAAAATTATATATATATATATATATATATATATATATGTTAAAAAATAATTTATTTTTTCTTTTTTCTAAAAATATAATTTCTAAAAACTCAAACATGAGATTTCTTAAATATATATTTTTTAGAGAAAAAATTTAAACATAGGATTTCTTAAAATAAAATTTATTAAAAAAATAGAACTTCGTACGAATTTATGAAAAGAAATGACCAAAATCCTAACTTGAACAATTCTTTCAACAATCACATAGAAAAAAATACATGAAAACTCATACTAGTTCGAAGAAGACAATAACCAAAATTGAAGATATAAAACTCCAAATCATCAACTTAAAAAAAAAGGGACCAACTCTAACCCAGAAAGTAAAGTTCTTTCTTTTTCTTAAATTGAAATTACAAAGGTTCAAAACTCTACCTCACAGTCGTGAAGCAAATCTGAAAAGAAGAGAACAAATTTTCAACCAAAAATCTCAACTGTTAATTACTTTTACTTTTCTTTTGAAAATTCCCAAAAATGCTCCATCTCATATAAGATGACAATCTCATCTAATTTATAGAAAAGTCTCTTTATGTTTTCTATAAAAAAATGCAACCTTCGACAAGTAAATATAATATTTTAATGGTCTAATTCTTAATTTAATTCACCTAGTCAACTTTATTTTAAAAGATTAAGTTCTAATTTTACAATAAAATACCTTTTAATTTACTTCATTAAATTTTAGTTAATTTATAACATGCAACTCAATTACTAACCACTTAACTCAAATCACTATAATTAAAAGCTAACTAAGAACATAATCACTGTAATTAATAACCTCTATCCATGCAAATCACCAAATTTTTATCTTAAAGTATAATTCTATCTACTAAATTGAATGTGCAACTTTAATTTCATATTAATATTTAATTGATAATTAATATTTTTAGCACACTGTAATATGGAAAATTATAACTAAATCATATAACACAATATAAAATGCAACTTGATATTTAATCTCAATTCATATTATTCATACAATTAATTTGAGTTTTTTTAAATTTGATAGTTAATTAAATCTTGAATGTCACAAGTAAACTTTAAATTATATATTTTTAATTAGATAAACACGTGAAATTAATATTTTTACACTTTAATGTTCTAACATTTAATATTTCAATATTCATAAGATTTAATTATTCATAAGTCATAATTAATCTTAATGAATTTATTTCACCACACAAAATAAGATAAAACTCACATTACTTAACCATGTAACAACTCACCACACCGCCATGCTCAAGGTTGGGTTCATGAATTCATGTCATCTTTACGAATTCGAATAGGGAGCCAATCAAATACTTCTCCATATTTCAAGACAACAATGGCTTTCGAGTCTATATATTATCTTCCCTCTTACCATTGAGATATTGTGATAAGGCACACTCATCCCGACACTTCAAGGAAGTTGATGCCCAATACCTGCAAACTTGCATAAAAGATGAGCATGAACAAGTATATATATCTAAACTAAACAAGCAATGACAGGAAGTGGTACATTGTGTAGATCCTGACTCATAGGTAACTATGACTCTCTTTCTTAACCACATCAAACATGTCAAGCAAAAATAAAAATAAAACATGCACACCACACATATGCAAGTATGGGGTAAGTAATTGTAATCATCACACATGATATCTCATACTATCTAATAAGTCATGATATAAATCACATCACAATATAATGCCACGTGTCAATAATTTTCAATATTACTGAAATAAATGATGCACATAAAGTGGCCTAAAAGAGTTTGGCAATAAGAACTAAAAATCAAACTGTGGGGGAAGCATTACAATCTATGTGTATATGAAATGGGAGTGACCAGTCATGCCCTCTCAACACAAGTGATTGAGTAAGGACAAACTTTAGATGCAAGAATACTTCATCACATTTTGTTGTCCATTGAAACAGTGACATTAATAATGTATATAGTGGTCCAATCATCTTTCCCAAATATTTTAGAGACCTTCTATAGTGACTGGCATGGCCTAGAAAACTTCTCACGTGTTTTTGCTTTGTAGGGATAGGCAAGTTCAAGATTACTTCTAAATTGGTTGGGTCAACTTGTATCACATATTTTGATATATAGTTACCTAAAACTACACCTTCTCACATCATCATGAAACACTTCTCATTATTCAATGGAAATTTGTGTTCTTTACACCTTTTTAACAATTATTTCAAATTTTGCAATGCTTCTTCATCGGTTACGCCATAGGTGGTGAAATCATCCATATATATTTCTATGAAATCACGAGATACATCAAAGAAGATACTATTTATTTCTCTTTGGAAGGTTGTAGGTGTATTGGACAACCCAATTGTTTGGACAAAACATGCACATGTTCCCCATGGGCAAGTAAATGTAGTATTCTTTTGGTCTTCAAGGGCAATCCTGATTTGATAATATCCATTACATGCATCCAAAAAAGAGAATTCTTTTTCCCCATAATGGAATCCATCAATTGAACAATTAATGGTAAGGGAATGTAGTCTTTATTGATTTCATTGTTGAGCTCCTTATTATCATCCCATACTCACCACTTGCCTCCCTTCTTGGGAAATATGACTAGAGGGAACACCCATTAGCTATCTAATATATGGTAGATAAATCTTACAATTGATATGTTTTGCAACTTGACTTTAACTATCTCCCTAAATGTGGGATTGACTCTTTTCTATGGTTTTCTTACTAATATACTCCCTTCCTTTGTATGCATCCTATGGGTATAGAGTTTTAGATCTGATCCCTTCGTATCCCCATAATCCCATGCAAAGATTGTCTTGTGATCCTACAATTGTCAAACTATCTACTTTATGAGTTCGATTCTAGGGGCTTCATTTAAAGGTGGGATATATATCTCATGAGGTAGCAATGTGGGATGAAGGTAATCACCTACATGAACATTGAACAAATTAGATTTTGGGTATAGAGTATGCAAAGAGCGTGGCCTAAATGATGAACATTCTAAGGATTTATCATTGAATCCATAGTTATTTTGTAAAATATTCATAAGCAACTCATCCTATTCCTACAATCTAGCAAGGGATCTTTTCGAAGCATCATGAATTGCACAATTGAATTAACTTCTTCTACATCTTTTCCTACTTCAAGCCTACCAAGTGTTGCAAGTTCTAGTTTTGAATGGGCTAGTGGTTATAAGACTAATTTATTTGTCATCATCCCATCAGATATTTCCATGTTGCCTAAATGATAACCTATATAGGCATTTTCTATACCCAACCAAGGCCTTCCCATTATTATAGGGTATCCTCCTAATGTGGGTTCAGGTGAAAGAATCATGAAGTTGGAAGGATATTCCCAAGTGTTTAAAGTCACCACTATATCCTCTATTATCCCATCTGGTTTGACAATAGAACTATCTATAAATTGCACAACAGTTGAGGTAGTTCTTAGGTTAGGTATGCTCAATAGTTGCATGGTATCCTTTTTCATGATATTGATGATTTAGCCTAGATCAAAAAATGTATTTTTTACAGTTGTTCTATTGATTATTACCTCAACTATAGGACTACCAGGGTCAAAATACTTTGGTGTGACAACTTTACCTATCATGACATCTTCAAGTTGTCTCAAGACATGAATTGTCTTAGGATGCTTCTTCCTTCTTCCTGTATTTTTAAAGCAAACTTCCTTAATGAATTTTCCATGGATAGGTATGTCTTTTATTGCTTGGAACAAGGGTATATTGACATAGATGAGCTTAAGTTGATCCAAAATGTTGAATGCTTCTTTCTCCAAAGGTTTTGCCTTGTCAATGTGTAACATATAAGGACACGTGGGCTCTTCTTGATTTGATGGGTTTAATACCTTAGATGCATCTTATTTAATAGGAAATGAAGGTTCTTCTACTACATCATGAAATACCATTTATGTGATAAAAGGAGAAGGTGGCACTAACAACTTAGTTATAGACCTCAAGTGTATGTCATTGTTATCCAATGAATATGTAGGGTATTGATTTGGGTCAACAAAGTATACTTGTAGTTGTTATTAAGGCTTGTTATTAAGAGTATTTTTCAATTGAGTGGGAAACTGTGTTGGTCAAAGAAGAGCACTGTTGGCTATAGGAGGTGGTATTAATGTTAGTTGTTGAGGTTGAGGTGGTGGTTGTAGGAACCCCTACGATTGAGGTTGTCATTGTTGGTTTCCTCTCCATTACTAATTTTGTTTCCAGTTCCCTTGAGGTGTTTGTTTTTTATTTTGTGGCTACTATTTCCATTATTCTTAGGGCTCCTATTACCATTTCCCTAAGAGATATTGTTGTCGAGGAGACAGATTTTGGTAATTTGTCCATTGAGGAGGAGCGTTATTCCATTACTCATATTGATAATTAAAAGGAGATTTGCATTTGATTATTGTATGTATAAGGACCAAAGAGAGTTAAATAGTCATGTGGCATACCTTTTATTAGTACCCATGGCCTCCTTGTTAGGATTAAACCTCAAACAAAAATAACAATTACATACAAATATAAACAATATCAGAAAATAATAGATCACACAAAAAAGAACACAAGACACCAAGATTTAATGTGCTTCACCCAATCCCTGGGCTACATCCACCAAAGAGCAAGTCCAATATTATTATGATCCAGTGATTACAACTTGATTACAATCCATAATCCCTTATAGCTCAATACTGTCACAAGAAGCAATTTTTGCATCACATTTTATAAGACAATCCCTAACCCTAAGCCCTTTTATACAAGTATTTTTGCCGCTTTAGGGTTAAAACTAGTTACAACATGTCGGTCATAAATTGGCAAATATAAACAATAGTTGATTGGTGAATATTAGTCATTGGTGAATAACAACCCACCATTGGCGAATAGTAGCCCATTTTAATTTTTTTGATTTATAAAGTATGTATAGTTTTTCCTTGATCAGTCACCACAAACTAACACTCCTTTGTGAAATTTAGTACACTTTATCATCATATACTTTAATTGGCTTGATTTCAGTTGGCAATGGTTTAGTCTCTAGATTGATCACCATTTTACATTTGCAATCCTTCTTCTGTCTATAATGTAGATAATACTCAGTTAGCATTTCATTTGATTCCTCGTGATTCTTTTTTATCTTGCATTGTGTCTAGTTGTGTCATATTATTGATAATATATTGCTTAAAATTTGAAAACAAATGTACAATCTTGGACCTAGAGACTCTAGACCCACTAAACTTCCCTATATTAGGTTTGTAGCCTCTATCCTTTTCAGAACAACTATGGAGTGATTAAGGCATATCTTTTTGATGTCATCCCATCCCACTTCTATAATATCTCCCCTTTCCATGAGGTATAACAATTCATCACGGTCCTCGTGAATTCCTCTAAGAAATAACAACTCCTATGACTCCTTATTTAATGCATGTTGGGTGTTCTTTGAGAGATTAAACACTAGTCTTAATAAATAGTCTTGTAAGATCTTATCCTCTTTCTGAATCATCTAAAAAATATTATCCTTCTTTATGTCATTTCCCCCACAATGCTCCTTGTACTTGCTTGGGAAGGCAGATTTCGTTTCATCCTAATTGCGAACATCTCCTCCAATCCCCTTTATTCATTTAAGGGTTGATTCCTTAAGGGTTGCAAGAAAAAAGCTGAGTCTGTGGGCATCAATTGTATAATCATAGCTCTGACATAAGATGTCAAATTCAAAGAGGAATGTATCAGCATCTTTTGTGACCAAACCATAGAATTTTGGAAGGGTTGAAGCATGTATGTTTTTTAAGATTGTTGTTGTCATCTTGGTCAGTAATTGGGAAAGGAAACTTAGGAGGTAGATCTTCCATACCTAGACCAATTGGTGGACCCGTATAGATAACTAAGGCTTTGTTGTTATTATATTTTCCTTGATTAGGAGGTTGATGTAAATGCAAGTTGGCTAGGATTTGTGCGAAAGGGTTGATATCTTCAAGCTCTTCAAAGATGTGGAAACCAAGAGGGTCTTCTTTAGAGGAAGATGAGGATGAACTTGTGGGAAATGCCTAAGCAACATCTTCAAATAGGTTTAATTCTTCTTTTTGAGGAGGATTGGTTAGGCCTAGTTGATTATTAGCATAATTGCAGGTGAATCTTCCAAAAGAATCCCTTATTCTTCTTCTTCTACTCATATAGTTGGACTTAATGTATCTTTTCCATACATTCAATGAATCTAACTAACCTAATTGCAAGAAATCAATTCTAAATTTAAACCTATTTGATTGTAACAAGTTCTTAGTTGACACCATCCCTGACAAAAACACCAAAAACACCAGAAATACTTGCCCTCGTAATTTGATCAATAACTAAGCATAATGCTCAACTCAGGGATACATTGTCCTATTTGATTAGCCATCTCTCTTTGGAAGATTCGTTTAATTGTTAAACCTAGGGATTTTTACTTGAAATGTGACTGCACTATATGTGTATTAAGAACTAGCTCTAGTCATGCTACATGAAATTTATGTTTTGGAAACAAGTCTATTTTATCGTTGTAGGATGGAAATTCTTGAAAGAAATAACTTGAATTGAATGGTGAAATTAAAAACAAGCTAAATATCATTAATCTAAAAGAGATCCTTGTTGAAATTGGGTGAAACTATTCAACCCTCTTCGGTTGTAGGAACCTGTGATTGTTGCACTGAAACTATAAATTACTACATGAATGAAAACTACTCTATTACATAATGGAAACTATACTAATTGTTGTGATGTGGAGCCTAATCAGACTCGGAGGTTTATTCAGCATGGTTTTCTCCCCATATTATTTCTACTGGGGTTTGGGGGCAGCGCTCCTAAGACAAGGTCAAGAGGCAACACCCCTGCGGGGGTTTTCAAGGTTAGCGCCCCGAAGCCAAAAATGACCTTATATTGTAAAAGGTGTCGGCTACTATTTTTCTATTATTCTAGCCCTAATTTTGTAAGCAGTAAAAAGCTTGTATAAAAAGGCTTAGGGTTAGGGAATTTCATAATGTGTGATGCAAAAATTGGTTCTTGTGACAATATTAAGATGTAAGGGATGACATATCATAATTAGGTTGCAATCAATGGATAATAATAATATTGGACTTGTTGTTGGTGGATGTAGCCCAGGGATTGGGTGAACCATGTTAAATTTTGGTGTCTTGTGTTCTCTTATGTGCGAACTATTATTTTCTAATATTAGTTATATTTGCATGTAATTGTTATTTCTATTTGAGTTTAATCCTAACAAGTGGTATCAAAGCTAGCCAATCATCTTTTTTTTTTAGCCAGACTGTCATCATTTTTTTTAGCAATCCTCTGTAGGAAGGTCTCATGGTTGAGTGAGAGTCTCACGGTTAAGTGGGAGTGACGGCAAATGAGGGTAAACTAAGGGTTGACAAGTTTAATGGGCAGAACTTTCAGTTATGGAAGATGCAAATGGAGGACTATCTCTATTAGAAGGATTTATGGAAGTCGTTGGAAGGAAAAACTAAAAACTAGGGAACTATGAAAATGAGTGGGAGATTTTGGATAGAAAGGCACTTGGAAGCATTCGATTATGCTTGGCACCATCAGTAATATTTAACATTACAAAAGTGAAGACGACGAAAGAGTTGATGGAAACCCTAGCGAAATTGTATGAAAAGCCCTCCGCTTCAAATAAGGTATTTCTCATGAAGCATTTATTTAATATGAAGATGACAGAAGGTGGATCTGTTGCAGATCATTTAAATGAGTTTAATACTATTAGGAGTCAGTTATCTTTTGTGGGTATTAATTTTGATGAAGAAATTAAGGCTCTCTTGATTTTGTGTTCTTTGCCTAAAAGTTGGAATGGCTTGGTAATGATTGTGAGTAATTCTATTTTTGGATCTAATACCCTAAAATATGATGATGTGATCAGTGTTATTTTGAATGAGGAAACTCGTAGGAAAACCTTAGGTAGATCTACATCAGGAAGTTCTTTGAATGCACAAAGCAGAGGCAGAATGACTGAGAGAGGAAATAATTCTTGAAATCGTGGAAAATCAAGAGGAAAGTCAAAGGGGAAGAGGTCTCAATCCAGAGGACCAAGAGATTGCTAGTACTGTGGGAAATCAAGGCATAAGAAGAAACATTGTTGGGCTTAAAAGAATAATGAAGGAGATAGACTAGAAGGGAACAAGGAGGCAAATGTGGTAAGTAACAAATTCAAAGAGGATGCTTTGCTTCTTTCTTTAGAAAGTGTTGATGATTCATGGGTTTTAGATTATGGTGCTTCATTTCATGCTACACCTCATAGAGGTTATTTCATTGATTATATTCAAGGGGATTTTGGGTTTGTTTATTTGGGGGATAATGAACCCAGCTAGATTGTTGGAAAGGAAAAAGTTAAGATTAAGTTGCAGAATGGGAATCATTGGCTACTACATGAGGTAAGACATGTTCCAAGGCTGAGTAGGAATTTAATTTTAGTAGGGCAACTCGGTGATGAGGGTTGTGTCATTACTTTTAATGATTAAAATTGGAAGGTTTCAAAAGGTTCCCTCATAGTAGCAAAATGTGTAAAAGTAGGCACCTTATATATTTGTACAAGTCATATTGTTCCTTCTACTTTGATTATTTCAAAGAAAAATGAATGTTCAGGAATAGTTGCTATAGTTGAGCAAGGAGAACAAATAGCTACTGTAGATTCTGATTCAACACTGTGGCACAACAGGCTTGAGCACATGCGTGAGAAAGGTATGAAAGTACTTCATTCAAAGCAAGTTTTACCAAGTCTAAAATATGTTAATATGGATTTATGTGAAAGTTGTGTATATGGAAAACAAAAGAGAGTGAGTTTTGTGAAGATTGGGAAGGAAAAGAAAGTGAGAGGTTAAAGCTTGTGCATACAGATGTATGGGGACTGACTCAGGTATCTTCCCTTGGTGGATCTCATTATTATGTTACATTTATCGATGATGCAACTAGAAAAGCACGAGTTTATTTTCTTAGACATAAATGTGATGTATTTCAAATTTTTAAGAAATGGAAATGCTTGGTTGAAAATGAGACTGGAAAGAAATTAAAATGTCTTAGATCTGATAACGGTGGTGAGTATTGTAGTCATAAATTTGAAGATTATTGCTCCGCTAATGGTATTCATAGATAGAAAATTGTTCTAAGGACTCCACAGGAAAATGGAGTGGATGAACGCATGAACAAGACTATAATGGAGCCTGCAAGAAGCATGAGGTTGCATGCAGGGTTTCCATTAAACAAGTGGGTAGAGGCTATCAATACTATTGTATATTTGATTTATAGAGGTCCCTCTACTCCTTTGGGATGTGGTATTCCAAAGGAAGCATGGACTGGTAAGAAGGTGAGTTATTTTTTTCTCAAAACCTTTAGTTGTGAAGCATTTTCTCATATAGATTATGAAAATAGAACCAAGATGGAAGTTAAGTCAAAGAAATGTGTATTTGTTGAATATGGCATTAATGAATTTGGTTATAGGCTTTGGGATTTTGAAAATCATAAAATTGTAAGAAGTAGGGATGTCATATTCAATGCAAAAGTGTTATACAAAGATCTGTTGCAACAACATTAGAAGAAAGAAAATGATTATGTAGTGCTGGATGATACTCTAAAAGCTGATGTTTCAATAATTCCTCATGATCTACAACAACAGATACCACACAATCGAATGAATGTTAGATGGCCAACAAGGCTAAGGAGACCTCCAGAAATATTTTCTCCTTCTTTGTATTCTATTTTACTTATTGATGCTAGTGAACCTGAATGTTATGATGAAGCTATGCAGGTGGATACAAAGATTCAATAGGAGTTTGCAATGAAAGAAGAAATGGACTCTTTGCTGAAAATAAGACATGGGATTTATGCAAGTTGCTTGCAGGTAAAAAGGCTTTATAGAATAAATGGGTTTATAGGTTAAAAGAATAGGATAAAGGTAAGAAATTTTTTAAAGCCAGGTTAGTTGTAAAAGGATTTACATAGAAAAAAGACATTGATTTTGACGAGATATTCTCTCTTGTTGTTAAAATGACTTCTATTTGCATTATTTTAAGTATTGTGGCTATTGAAGATTTGCATTTGGAGCAGCTTGATGTTAAAAAAACCTCTCTTCATGGTGATTTGGATGAAGATATCTATATGGCATAGCCATAGGGATTTGAGGTCAAAGATGAGGAGAACTTAGTGTGCAGATTGAAGAAAAGTTTATATGGCTTGAAGCAAGCACCTCGGAAATGGTATCTAAAATTTGACAGGTTTATGCATGAGCATGGATACAATAGGTGTCATTCAGATCATTGTGTTTATTTTAAGAGGTTAGATGATAGTAGCTACATTGTTTTATATTTATATGTTGATGATATGCTTGTAGTTGGATCTAACATGGATTACATTAAGGGGCTGAAACACTAGTTAGCACATGCATTTGCTATGAAGGATTTGGGGGCAGCAAAACAAATCCTTGGTATGAAGATTTGTAGAGATAGGAAGAACAGGAAATTGACATTATCTCAGGCTGATTATATTGCGAAGGCATTGCAACATTTCTCTATGGAGAATGCTAAAGCTATCAACACACCTTTACTTGGTCATTTGAAGTTGACTAAGGAGATGTGTCTCAAAACATAAGAAAGAGGAGGATAAGATGTCCAAGGTACCTTATGCTTTAGTTGTAGGAAGCTTGATGTATGCTATGGTATGCATAAGGCTAGAAATTGCACACGTAGTGGGAGTTGTTAGCAAGTATACGAGTCATCCAAGAATTGAGCATTGGAATGCAGTTAAATGGATTCTTAGATATTTGAGAGGAACATCTAGTACATTTTTACATTTTGGGGTCTCTACTACTGATTTACAAGGCTATGTTGACTCAAATTTGGTAGAGGATATTGATACTGGAAAAAGTACTACAGGTTATGTATTTACTATTGGTGGGGTAGTCATGAGCTGAGTTTCTAGGTTATAGAAGGTTAATGCTTTATCCACTACAGAGGCAAAGTATGTTGTTGCTACAAAGGCAGCCAAGGAGATAATATGTCTTCAGTTCTTCATGGAAGAGTTGGGACATCTAGAAAGGGATAACTATTTGTTCACAGATAGCCAGAGTGTCATTCATCTTGCAAAGAATTCAACTTTGCATTCAGAGACTAAGCACATATAGTTGCGGTGCCATTTCATTCGATCAATTTTGGATGATAGACAGTTATAGTTGGAGAAGATACATACAAATGATAATCCAACATATATGTTTACCAAGGTAGTAACAAGGGAGAAATTGAACTCCTCTTTAGTTTCAGTTGGTCTTCTGGACTGAACATAATAAAAGAACAATAGAGTCTAGGGTGGTTTGATATTCTAGTGGGAGCTACATGTTTAGCAATGCTATGATCAATCTCCAAGTAGGAGGTTATTTTTGTCGAGCTTAATTAGTCTCGAAGTGGGAGATTGTTGTGATGTGGAGCCTAATTAGAATTAGAGGTTTATTTGGCATGGTTTTCTCCCCATATCATTTATACTAGAATTTGGGGGCAGTACCCCCAAGACAGGGTCAAGGGGCAATGCCTTCGTGGGGGTTTTCGGGGGCAGTGCTCCCAAAGCCAAAAATGACCTTATATTGTAAAAGGCATCAACTACTAGTTTTCTATTATTCTAGCCCTAATTTTGAAAGCGATAAAAAGCTTGTATAAAGAGGCTTAGGGTTAGGGATTTTCATAATGTGTGATGCGAAAATTGGTTCTTGTGGTGGTATTGAGCTATAAGGGATTACATATTGTAATTAGGTTGCAATTAGTGGATAATAAAGGGATTGGGTGAACCACGTTAAATCTTGGTGTCTTGTGTTCTCTTATGTGTTATCTATTATTTTATGATATTAGTTATATTTGCATGTAATTGTTATTTCTATCTAAGGTTAATCCTAACACTAATAGGGACTATTTACCAAGTCTCCCCCCTTAGGTGAACATTTAGGAATAAATTACACAAGAAACATGCTGAAAACATTACTTTATTTATTTAAAATTAATAGACACATTTCCATGGACAATGATACATAAACTAATTTAATAGAATGCAATTGGTCTTAATCTCTATTTTACCATTCTTCTCATGCAAGAGAGGAGTGCATTTATTTACAAAGAAAACTTAACTACCTAACTAACTTCACCGTGAGAATAAGTGAAAGACATTATTGTTTCCCAAGAGGTAGGGCATAGTAATTACAAAACATAGATGAATCAACCGCTACGAGGCATAAATATAGAGATCACTACCTCCTGGATTTTATTAGTCTTAAGGACATTGCAGATGACTTGACTTATTCAATTGTTTTTTAAAGCTAAATCTATAAACAAAACTACCAAAAATATGCTTAGATCGTATACACGATGCTAGGAAAAAATTACACAACAAACAAGCATATTTTGTATGCATTGACAGAGGAAAATGAAATGAGAGAATGCAACAAAAACTAAACCATTAAATCCTCTAATGGAAAATTACACCCTCGACATACCCACCCTAACCAAAACCAACTAACCACTTTGTCCACAAAACCATTGAAAAGTAGAGCAAAGACAAGAGAACATAAAATACATATTAATCCTGCCATCCAATGCATAGGAGGAAATCACAAAAGAATACAAGCCCCATCAACAACTCAAAAGAGACCAAAAGGAAGATGAAATGTATTCCATTGGCACACCAAGACACTAGTCCTTAAAATAATTCCTTAACTAGGTTCGTGTCGATTTTCAAATAGATCAACAACAAGAACCCATCACATGTTGGTGAATATACCAACCAATCAAAACAAGCAATATATTGGATTCCAATTGCAAGAATCAACTCAAAGCAAGAAGTATGAGAAACTTCCAAGAACATCTTAGGGTAATAGAAGGAGAGGATCCCTCAACTACATATTTTGAAGAGTTATAAAGATGGAGTCTTGAAAAGAAGAAAAAAAATTACAAAGGAGTGTATCCTCCATAGCTTCCCTACCCAAAAAGGCCAACTCATCAAACTCAAGTAGGAAACCTTTGTTAACTATACTATCTTCAACAATATTGGCTTCCCCATAGAAATGGAGGATCTAGTATTGGTCAAGAAGGGGGAGGACTCACCAAAATTCATGAAAGGTGTAGTTTATTTTTGAGTTGGGAGACTCGAATTTCTTGATACCTATAATAATATTTTGGGACTCCTCTTCAATGTCCAAATTTAATACCTTGAAAAGTACAACAATCTTGACTCCTACGAGAAGTGCCCTTGCCTTTGTAATATTATTTGTGTCCTTGTGTTCCTAATAGCTAGTGCCGCCAATATCTCACCTTTGGAGTTTCTCAACCCAATGACAATGTATGAGATGCTTGGGTTTCCTTTAGAGGCACCATCAAAATTTAGATTTATGAAGATATGAGCTAGAAATTTCCATCTAATCTCTTAATTTGTAAAATTTTCTTGGATAGTTGATTAAGAGATTCACTCTAAAAGGAAGTGAGACAAGGTCTCATTCAACCAAAATGGTAAAATCTTATGAAGTGAAACATGAATTTGCACTTTTAATATTGATACAATAAGCATTAACAAATTCATAAATAGGTTTTTTATTTTTTTAATAACTACTGCAAGGGTGATAACTTTATTATGAAACTTCCACCTATTTCATTCTCACCAAATGTGCCCTGGCTACTACCCAAATTGCATAAAATAATGAATGTTGTTGAAGAGGATCACAAGATTCATGTACCTTAGAGAATTCTTCACCAAGAGGGGCAGACCAATGGAGTTTTTATTTCAACCAATCCCAACACACATAGGTCAACAAACAATGAAGTCTGACATGGATAACTATTTCATCTTGAGCTCCACATAAGGTACAATTGAAACAAGAGTTATGCCAAGCTGAAAGTTTGCCACTGCAAGTATTTTTCCCATCAGAGATAGCCAAGTGAAGGCACCTACTTTAGGAAGAACTTTTGAAGATCAACAAATACTTAAAAAAATAATTCTTAGAATGTGATTAGTTTTGGAAATGATTTGTTAACTTTTCTTGACTAAATATTTACCCATGAGTGAGGATGACCAGATATGTTGATTCTAAGAGTCATTGTAGTGGACAATCCTCTACTAAAGAATCTTTGAAATCTTGAATTTATATTCATTAGGAATGGAAGTGGTCGAGAGATCTTTCCAATAAGTTTTTACCATCCCATTACAACTTGTGATAAAGAAAACATGTGTATATTTACAATAAGCATTCCTTGATCATATCATTTCCTCTGTATTGCATATAATTTCATTTAAATATTGGTTTTTTATTTGTAGTAAGCATTCCTTGAATATATCATTCCATCTTTATTCCATTTTGGAAGGATGATCATACAAATATGCTTTCCCCGTGCCCCCTTATAAAATTTTTATGGCCCACTTAGATAGAAGTGCCTTTAGAAGGTGACTGATTCATATACATCATCATCTTTTTTTTAAATACTATTAAGTGGATTCTCAAGATTATTATTATTATTATTATTAACCATTATTATCATGTCATCATTGACATCTATTCAGGGTGCTCCTAGTTTTAGGTATGGAAAAGGATGATATTTACAAAATGGAAGAGGGTTAGGTTCAAAGAGTTCCTAATTGGATTGGACTCCATCTTGGAAAAACTTGTGTTTGAGTGTTTTTTTAAAATATTATTAATACCCCTTAGTTGATTGTAGATGATTTCTTCACAGGCTAGTGGATACCCTTCCTAGTGTCTCGATCTTGACAAATCAAGTTTGAGAGTGGGAAGGTTGTTGCGAGAGTGTTAAGTTTCTTAAAATCAATATATATTTTCACTGGTAAGGAAATTAGTAGGAGCTTCACCATAATTAAGTTTGGGTGCTTACCTAAAAGATGAGTTGTTCACTACTTTCCAGTCTCTTCAAGTTTGCTAATTAGTTGGTTCAATGGGGTTATATTCATTTCAAATATTGGGTGGTGCCTTTTCTATTTGCAAGATGCGTATACGAGGCTTCGTGTTTCCAAATTTTGTATTTGTAATCTTTCTAATTTTCTCTATTTAAAATTAAGGGCACGATCCCATGGTCATAATCTACTTGTTGAAACCTTTTTACAAAATAAGTTTTATCATTGAATATTTTAAAGGTAAGTACTAACCACTATATGGATCTTGCTAACACATGTAGCTCTAACCAATTGTATATTATATATTTTCACATCTAAATTTATATTTATTTTATATTTTGACACCAAAAATATTTAAATAATTTATTAGCTACATTCTCATTGGTTGAATGATTTTGCTTCACAACCTTTACAATCTTTGTGATAATTAAAAACATTGTACAAAACATTTACTCCATATTTTACAAAATTCATTGAGGTTTACACATATAAATAAATTTTAATAGAATGGTATAACGCTACTTTCATGTATTTTAAATATATTTAAGTAATATGACATAATGTGTTACATGTACATAAAAATATACTCGAAGATTCATGCTCAATCAAACATTTATGAGAATATTTTTTTGAAAATTATAATTCACACTTTTCCAGACATTATTAACTTAGAAGACAATTCATGTCTTTCAAGACACTTGAATACACAACATTTGACAAAAAAAAATTCCTTACAATATTTTCAATTGATATTCATATCTTGTTTGAAAGTTCCAATATTTGAATAATTTTGATCTTTACAAATGTAAAATTGCCATTTAACTTTAATACCAAATCTAACTATATCAATACGAAAATAAATAAAATTCCACTTTTATTATACCTTAAAAATTTATCTTTCAATTTAAAAAACAAAACACATGAATGTTCGAGCAATTCATATCATATAATTAAAAGCTATTGAAATTTAAGTTCATGCTCATAACATAACAATATATATGTAATTTTTCATATCTTTCAAATTCTAAACACAACATATTAATTAGTATAGATATCTTAAATAAATCTATCTAAAGAAATGCCGATAGATATCGATTATAAAAATGATTATAATTTAATATGCTACGTCTAAAAATATTTTTATTTCTACTTTTTTCCACTCTCTTAATTTATTTATATTTCAATTCTTTTTTGCACTTTCTTAAGTTTTTTTAAATTTATTTATTTTTAAAAATGATTATTTATCTCTTAAGTTTATAATTAAAAAAAAATTTAATGTAATATTTATTAAATAATTATTTTAAAATATACTGTATTTGTAATAAATATTAAGATTTGGACATGTAGATGATTGTCAAATTTAACCTAGAAAGTAAATGTTAACATTTAACACACTCATACCTTCCCACTCCACCCATTGTGCCATTGTAGAATGCCTATTGTAGAATGCCTATTAGCATTAATAACATTTAACACACTCATACCTTCCCAAGTCCACCCATTCTACCATTGTAGAATGCCTATCAGCATTAATTAAAAAGCCATTCAAAATCCAAAGATGCCTTAACAATTGCCAAATTCAAATGCAAGATGATTAATCAGTCCAAATATTGAATGGTTAACCTAATCCCATTCAGTGCAAAATTTTAAATTGACATGTAAAACAAGGGGCGCAAGCGCCAAAGTTCCTGCCTTCATGATTTTATGGTTGATTGAAGTAGGTTTTGGTTAAAATATAATGTATTTAGTTTAATAAAATAACAAATAAATAGTAATGACAAATAGAATATTATAGTGGTAAGCTAAATTAAATTACAGAGTATAGTCAGTATATTATTAAATTATATAACTGCAATGATATATATTAATTAAAATAGTAAAAGAATATATAAATAAATATTATAGTATCATGGTAAATTAAAATTAGATGACATCATAAAGAACATTTATGAGATCAAAGATATTTATGAACTAATTATATATAAGATATAGATAAAATTATATAATTTAAAAAAAAAAGAGTTAAATTGATTAATTTTAATGATGAAATTGTTTGATATATCTTGTTTAAGCAATAAATTCATCTAATTGAAGAAGGTGGACAATATTTTTAAGGTTAAATCTAATGCATAAAAATAAACAAACATAAATTAATTTAAAAATAACATTTATGCTTTAAAAAAACCAAACACACTTATAATAAATAAAGTTGATAATATACAAAGCTAAACAATTTGAACTTTATTAAAATTGATACAAAATTAGTATTATGTATTTTAAAGTATAAATTAAAAATATCAATATAATAAAA
This sequence comes from Cupressus sempervirens, assembly GCA_028749045.1. NCBI lineage: Eukaryota > Viridiplantae > Streptophyta > Pinopsida > Cupressales > Cupressaceae > Cupressus > Cupressus sempervirens. The sequence continues at coordinate 873,254,365 of CM053789.1, forward strand.
ATTATATATAAAAATAAAAAATAAACAATAAATCTATTAAAAGCATTGGTTTAGATATGTCAAAATAAAAGAGACTAAATTCTAATTTAAACTTATATATAAATTAAAATTAAAATAAATATGAAATAAAGCTATATAAAAAATAATTTTTGAAAATTGACAATTTAAAAGAGTTAAAATGTCTATATTTGATTAAAATACCTATACTTGATTAAAATATCTATATATAATAGCATTTTACAAATTACAAAAATAAACATCAATTAAAAGTGATTGTCTTTTTTAAAAAAAGTTTGTCCACTAGTCACAAATGTGGAAAAGGTAAAATTGAAATTAATGCATTCATGAGGTGTTAGGAAAATGATTTTTTTTAATAAAATTTATCCACTTGTCATAAGAGAAGAAAAGATAAAGTTGCAATTAATGCTTGCATTAATAGAGGTGTTGGAAAAAATAATTGTATTTTTGTTGAAGAAAATTAAATTTTTTCATTAGTTTCAAAAAATTATATTTTTCAATTCAAAAAAATCATGCAAATTACAAAACCTTTTGCAAACATTACTATATGAATGAAATCTAAAATCTGATTGGTGCAGTTATTAATACAATGGACTAAGCGAAAACATAACTAATAATAATAATAATAATAACCGTCAATTTAAAGCCTATCAATGGTGCTTTAAAAGAAAAACGTCGCATTAAATCCCTTTGGAAGATTTGCTCATTCCCGCCAATTTGATTGTTCATCATAAAAAAACCTGAAAACCCTCGAAACCCTCATTCATACTGTGCCGCCTCATAAATTGTCTTTGCTCTTGCTTTTACCTATACTCTGCAGAGCATTTTACGACGTTCTATTACGCCCCTGCCCATTTTTTGTTCTTTCTTTTTTATCGTGTATTTTTTTTGGTATTTTCCCTCTGTCGAGCCATGTTGGAATTAAGGCTTGTCCAGGGCAGTCTCCTGAAGAAGGTGCTTGAGGCCATAAAGGATTTGGTCACAGATGCCAACTTCGATTGCTCAGCAACTGGGTTTTCTCTGCAGGCCATGGATTCGAGCCACGTGGCCCTTGTGGCCCTGCTGCTGAGGTCCGAGGGTTTCGAGCATTTCAGGTGCGACAGGAATATGTCCATGGGGATGAATCTAAACAACATGGCCAAGATGTTGAAGTGCGCTGGTAACGATGATATTATCACCATCAAGGCCGACGATGGAGGGGATACTGTTACCTTCATGTTTGAAAGCCCCAGTATGTCTTTTTTCTTGGCTCTTTATGTTTATTTGTAAAGTAAGACATTTCTGTTTTGTTACCTTTCCGACGGCTCATTCCTGCAAGTTTTGCTTACTCGCTTTGCCTTCTTCATCCAGGGAAAGATGACGAACATTTAAGCAGTTGAGCTGAAGTTTGATTTGTTTTAATAATATAATTTTTTATAATATCCCTGCATATTACTTAGTTCTTTGAAAGCACCACGATGTGTTTAATGCGTTTTTGTATGGGCAAACATTAAGTCCATTCGGCTTCCTGCTTCTGCGTTCTGCTCAGGAAGGCACTACGCCCCGCGTTCTCAGATGAGGTTTTTCATTAATCTGGAGCGGTTATGGCCAGTATTGTTGATACTTGTTTTTTTTGAGAAAGCTTGTAGTATATTTCCATGCTGGTTGAACACGGGGCTGGTCCATGTCTTTGATATTTGTTAAAGCTGAATAGTTTTGATATTTACTATAGCCCTTGTCAGTTCAAGGTTGTAATCCTACTAGCTGCACAAAGACATTGCTTCATTTCTTTTGCCACGGGGGGTGGGGGTGCATTTGACCCTGGATTAAAGTGTCCTATATTAGCATTTTAGTATAATTCTTAAAGGTCACTGTTGTGTACCATAGCTCAAACTTTGATAGTTTGAGCTTTGGACCACAGAAAGTGCCACAAGAATGGGTAGTTATCAAATCCTTGATATAAAATGGATACCAAAATCTGTGTTGATAAAATTGTCATCTACTTGGATGAATCCCTGCAAATCAGTCAGAGGTAAAGGATTTTGATTGACTTTCTGTGTCTATTAGATTTTGAGGGTGTGCTGTAACATCCTCCATTGGTTCCACAAGTGTTAAATAAGTGTTGGAATGTCAAAAACATCTAAATCTGCCGTGTGGTAATGCTGATACCATCTCCCTTGTTTGAAGTCAAAACTTATTGATTAGAAACTGATGCCAAATATCTAATTTGTTGGGCTTAGCTGCATCACTCTCTTTTCTAGAAAGGCAAAGTGAACCATAAGATCCATTACGAGCGTGAATGGGTAAGTGTGAAGTTGTTTGCACGTGGGGATGACAACAGAACCAAATTTAAAAAGGCCAATGAACATGCTTAAGTGTTTCCAAGATTGGAGTTGTTACTGAGAGCTGCAGGCATTTCAAGGGTTTAATTTCTATCTGACATCTCTTATAGATCATAGATTTCAAAATTTTACTTGGGGCTTTCTAATTTTCTGAAAGCAACTATTTGAATATAATTTGAAAACATTTTGTTTCATAAGCTCTTGCCTATTAAAGAGCTATATCATTGGAGGTAATAGTAAACAATATTAAAGGATACGAAAGGAGTGATGTTTTTAGTGTAATATTCAGTACTGTCATATGAGTGCTTTGTCTGCAAGGATCTGACATTGATAGATTCATGAAGTGTACTGTTATATCTTTGTTTTGTTTGTAAGGATGTGATAATGATAAAGTCCCGAGCCTAGATGTGAATGAGATATTTTCTTTATTCCCAAGATAGTTGCTTTCTTCAAAAAGCTCTTGAGTGGCTTTTATTTAACTTCTTATTCAATTAATTTTGACAGATTAGTCTTTTTATTCTTGAACTTTGTTATGTCATTTTTTCAAATGAAGTGTTTAACTTTTAAAAGGCCTTGGACTTTTCCATTGGAAATTTAGATTATTCTAAATGTTGATGTCCTATTGTTTTTCATAATGTGTCTCCTTGTTCATGTTCTTGATCACAATCGGTCGTTTGTATGCATGGAGAGAAGACTGTCTACTGGGATAGGGACCATACCTCTCTCTGTGTTATGTAAGATTTGTGTTTTTGCATGACTTTTACATGTCATGCCTTTTCTTCTTGTATTATGCTGCAACACTGGTATTGGATTTGTGTCTCCTTGTGCAAAATAAAGTGTTCACATTATTTGTTGTTCCCTGATATATCTAATGATATGGTGCAAAGTTTTATTTTGCAATTTTTGTTGTTTCTGAATTTATATTTCTGGAAACTAAATGAGAAATAAATGTGACTCCTTTCTTATAAGTTATTCACGTGTTTGAATCAGACCAGGATAAGATCTCTGACTTTGAAATGAAGTTAATGGATATTGACACCGAACATTTGGGTATTCCTGAGTCGGAGTATCAATCCATTGTGAGGATGCCATCGCAAGAGTTTGCTCGTATCTGCAAAGACTTGAGCACCATTGGTGACACAGGTACGGTGTTGGGCCTATTTTGTGTATTAAGCGAGACAGGAAAGAAATTTTACTTTGTTCAGATAATTTGTATCTATTTCAAGGTTCCAGGTTTTTGTACTTCACTATTCTTATTTGCATTCTTGTAGAATTTGTCAAACATACCAGTTGAAATTGCCTTACCAAATTGTTTCTTTTATTGTTATGTTTGCAGTATGAAATTTTATTTAATAAGCGTGACTGCCTTTGTGTTTGGGGAAGTACTGTAGAAATAGAAGCAATTTTGCGATTCTGAGCAATTATAGCTCACATATTACTTATCCCAGTTACCCTTTCTTTAATTCTTTCCTTTTTACCTCTATTAGACTGCTTCTTTGTTTGCAAAGGAACTAAAGTGTTGATTGTTTTGATTTTGCTGGTATCTGAAATAAAATGTCTCATAGAACCACACTTTGTTGGGGGCTATACTTGTATGAGTTTTGTTTGTTAGTTTGGGTCATCATATTGTGCACTGAATGCATCTAGTTTGCATTTGTTTTATGTTAGTGAAATTTTTGTTTGAATTGGTACCAAGATTTGTGAGAGGGCAGGAACATTGATGTTGTATGATTATACAACCTTGATCATGCACTGCCCTATTGTCGATGTGGAAGTTTTTGAAGTTTTGGACACATAAAAAAATGGGCTTTTTATGGGAGTTTTATATTTGAAAGATTTGCAGAGGTACTAATACATTGATATTTTTCATGCAGTTGTTATTTCTGTGACCAAGGAAGGGGTGAAGTTCTCTACCAAGGGTGATATTGGAAGTGCAAATATTGTTTGTAGGCAAAATACCTCAGTTGACAAGGTAACCACTTTCTAACTTTCCCGCTTGCACATAAAATTGAATGGCTTCAATGGATGACATTTCATAATTCTTGATGAATAAGCAATATAGAATATATTTTGATTTATTTTCAAACCTACTTTAGGTAAAAAAGCAAATGTATGCTCAGTTTTGGAATTTAAGGGTCTTGAGTGCACAATTTCTGTTTCAGCCTGTTCTACAATATGGCACTATTTTTTAATCTTTTAATCTTTTGTTTACTTTTGTATGCAACTATTAATATCTTCTTGTTTTAACTTGAGAATTACTCAGTTTGTGTGTTTGAAAATTGACATACATTTTCAATTAGTTGGTAAAATGAATCACAAGTGAAATTTATTAGTTGTATTGCCAGTCTATATTTCATAGAGCTTACTACCTGACTGTATTGGATTTATTGAAAAGATTCATCTAGAGTCTAAATGGGTTTACTGCATGCATGGAAATTTGAAGCTACAACTATTTGTTGGACTAACTGCCAGCCTTCCCCTTCGAGATTTGTGAAATGGCTTAACCACCCTTTGTGTTCTATAAGTCTAGTGGTTGTATTGGGCATTGACAGGTCGATCTTTGGGTGCAATGGCAACTCTAGCATGTAACAAGTGGTATTAAAGCTTTGTCACAGGTTTGAATCTCCTAGGGTAATGCTGAGGGGGAAATTGTTGGACTAACTGCCAGCCTTCCCCTTCGAGATTTGTGACATGGCTTAACTGCCTCTTGTGTTCTATAAGTCTAGTGGTTGTATCAGACATTAAGAGGTCAATCTTTTGGTGCAACGGCAACTATAGCTTGTAACACTATTCAGGGAAGAAATTAGACAACTCAATTATGTCAGAAAGGTGAAGGTTGCAATATGTGGAGTAATTTGCATCTTTCTAACGTCTTTTAACATCAGAACTTTGAAGCCGAACTACTTAAGTTATCAAGGTGGATATACAGATGGATATGGTACTTTTGAAGACTTCAGGACATAGATGTACTCTAGAAAGTGTATTTTGTTGGTGTGTTGCTTGCTTTCTCTGTCCATATTGTTTTGCAATGTTGTTGATAGACCAGAAGACCTGAAACAATAATTGCCTCAATTTTAAATGTAACTGAATATGGTATGCAGCCTGAAATTGCGAGTTGCTCAGTGTCTTTCCTGAGTATCAAGGTATTAATGTGGGAAATGAGATCTCTATTTGAATATCAGCAATAGCTTGGTTCAGTGGCCTTCTTGTTGTGAACATCACCAGGATGAATCTGGAAACTTAAAACTTAAATCAGGGACCAATACTCAACTTTTTTGCCAAAAGAACCAAGAATTGAACCATCTGAATACGCTCTTACATATCTTAATTTCTGCAAGAAACAGGAGTTGTTGAAGGAGGTTTATGGTGTCAAAACCTAAATGCTTTTCTTCAAGTGGCCATTCTGAGATAGGGTGGTGGAGACAATGAATAGATTAGCCAACAACTCAGTGACTTGTTCTGTAATTGGACCTCTGCATTGTGCATTATCATTCTTCACTTATTTAGATATTGGAACCTTGACTAGTATCTTCCAGTCTGTGATTATAAAGTGGACCATACTCTTGGTTAACTTGTTTGAAGGCAGTTTGCCATAATTTAATTTATTTGCTATTACCTCCTGGAATTTGTTTATCATTCACCTGTTCCCAATTCAAGACCTTTAATTAACTTATTACTAACCTATGTTATTTAGAAAATGAAACCTTAACTAGTATCTTCCAGTCTATGATCTTAAGGTGGACCATACCATTAGTTAATTAGTTTGAAGGCAGTTTGCTATAATCTAATTTCTTTGTTATTACGTCCAGGAATTTGTTAATTATTCACCTTTAACCCAATTGTTGACCTTTACTTAGCTTTTTGCTAACCTGTTTTTGGTTCATTTGTGTGAATCAATTCCTGCATGCTGTGTTTTTTGTATTGATGTTGTAGAGTAGCAATATGCACTGACGAACTTTCTGGTGTTATATTTGACAGCCAGAGGAGGCAACAGTTATTGAAATGCAGGAGCCTGTGTCATTGACCTTTGCTTTACGCTACATGAATTCATTCACCAAGGCATCACCCTTGTCAAACTCTGTGACCATCAGCATGTCCTCTGATCTCCCTGTGGTTGTAGAATACAAAATTGCAGATATGGGCTATATTAGGTTTTATTTGGCCCCAAAGATTGAGGAGGAAGAAGGAGAATCTTAGTTGTCTTTTGTCTCTATTCCATGGGAGTTTTTGATGTAAGATGGTAATTTCCTCGTGTTAGTATAATATGACAGTGATTTATAGTTGGAAGCTTCTTTTTAGCTCTGATATGGTTATCTTGCAGTGGGTGTTTTGGAATTGTATTCTTGTGTAGTTGAAGTTTTGGTTATAACTAACAGGATCTTTCTGTGGCTTTGGGATGTAAATTTACATTAACTAACTTTTTCATTCACTGAACTGGATGTTGGTCAAAGCTATATTTATAATAAAAGTGTCATTTACTTAGCGTCAATATTTCCATGGTTGCAGTTGATAGTGCAGTTAACAGTGACTTAATTGTTTCTAATTATGCATAAAAAATGAATCATTGATTATCCTTTTCTATATGAACAGCCTTTGCATGGAGCGAAGGTCATATCATTGCATTAGGTATGATTGTGGGCTCAGATAGATATCAACCAGAACTGTTGAGAAAAGGGTTACTTGGTTTCTCCAGTGAAATGAAATTTGAGTTTTGTGTTGTCTGTAAAAATCAGGTATCTTCTAATGCACAGTAAACTAGCTTGATTCATCCTTTATGGGTAATGAAAGGAAGATAAATGCACACTATAAATGAATAAGAATTAAATGGTTGAAGTTTAAGTCTTGAGTTGCAAGTTCTTGATATGTCTGTGCATAAATTGAAGACATTAAAGAACTTAGAAAATATTTTTGTATCATACTACTGTTTTTGTTGACATATAAGGCCTTATAATACGGAACCTCCATGCCTTAAATTTTGATGTTTAGAAAATAAATTTTGGAGAATGGTTTATGGTTTTACGAACACTCTCCCTAGCCATAAAACTAAGCTTGAACTTGATGTGATGTGGCAGTTACACAGGCAATGACACATCGATATATGTAGAGGAATGAGGTCGTCGAATTCCAACATTAGTATTTGCTAATGTGGGTATTGATACGTAGGGAAATGCAATAGTGCCACAAGGATTAGAATCATCACACGTATTTTTGTTGCAAATCCCATTACACTTATCTTTTTGTAATCCCATCACACTTTAAAAAAAAAAAATCCGGTGTTGATAACGTTCACCTTTAAAATGGACAGATTGCAAGTTTGAATACCCTTTGTGATTACCATGGTATATCGTATCATCTTGCCTTTTGTGATTACCATGATATATCTTATCATCTTGCAACTTCTATAGAAAACAAACTTTTCACTATTGATTGAAGTGTAACTTTGATTAAGGTTATAACTTTGTGGTTAATCATGAATTGAAGTGTAACTTTGGGTTTAACCATGGAGGAAACTTTGTAGTTAAGTGCGCCTAGGTTGTAGTACCTAGATGGGTGACCTCTAGGGAAGTCTTGGTGCTTCACCGGTGTGAGCATCATCTAGACCCAATGAGTGCTAAGTGTTCCATTTATTCTCATGAGAGATGGATTCATGTTGTTTCACTACTCATGAAACATGGGTCAATGAGTTTGATTCAAAATCACATAGTTAAATCTTGATAGCAATATCACAATTTGACTTGGTGTGGAAAATTTATCTTACTTATCATTTGATGAATGTAAGGGGCTTTCTAATGAATGGTTCATAAGGCACATCACTTGGTGAAGGTTTTGCAAATGGGGTTGCAAGCTTTGAGTTTAACCATGGAGGAACCTCTGTAGTTAAGTGCTTCTAGGTTGGAATAGTATTGGGATGGGTGATCTCTTGGGAAGTCTTGATGCTTCACCTTAGTGAGCATCACCTAGATCCAATGAGTGCTAAGTGTTCCATTTATTTTCATGATAGATGGATTCATGTTGAATCACTACTCATGAAGCATGGATCAATGAGTTTGACTCAAAATCACATAATTAAATCATGATAGCAATATCACAATTTGACTTGTTGTGGAAATTATCTTCTAGTTATCAATTGATGAGCTTAAGGGGCTTTCTAATGAATGGTTCATAAGGTACAATACTTAGGTGAAGGTTTTGCAAATGGGGTTGCAAGCTTTGGGTTTAGCCATGGAGGAAACTCCATAGTTAAGTGCGCTCAAGTTGGGGTAGTACTGGGATGGGTGACCTTTTGGGAAGTCCTAGTGCTTCACCCTTGTGAGCATCACTTAGATCCAATGAGTGCTAAGTGTGCCATTTATTTTCATGAGAGATGGATTCATGTTGAATCACTACTCATGAAACATGGGTCAATGAGTTTGACTCAAAATCACACAGTTAAATTGCAATTTGACTTGTGGAAATTATCTCCTACTTATCAAAGATAAAATGGTTTTTGCCAAATCAATGAAGGTACACCTAATGATCCACAAATTATTTGTACTTTCATATGAAAAGATGCATTAACTATGAAGCTTTATGATGCATATATTGTCAAGGATGTGATAGAGACATTACCATAATCTTGAGAGGATCTATTAGAGCTATCTTTTCTCCTTTTCTTCTTCGAAATCTTTGAAAAAATATTTAGATATGTTGTAGTTCCAACATAGTCTTGGGCTTATTAGGAGATTTAAATCTCTTATAGCATTTGGATCTTCACGTCTCTCTTTGGCCTTTTTTATTATTGACCATGACCAACATGTGTTTTCATAGCCTTTCCAAGTATTCTAGCTTGGTTGTTGTATAATCTCAATGGCCCTTACAAAGTGAACCCACAAATTAGGCAAATGATTCATAATTTTATGATGATATTTAACTTATGCACTAACAAAGCTCAACTAGGCAATAATTAAGGTGTTTAAATGATGAACTATTGATTTGTAATGCTTCATTCAAAGAGAATACCTTCTTATTAGGAATAAATAGTTTTTCATACATTCTTTCAAAGGTTTTTTGTGGAAATTTAGTAAAGTTGAATCAGCTAAACAAGGTCATGCAATACCCTCAAGCTTTCTATTCGTTAAGTCCCAATCTCCTTGCTTTATAATCATATAATGTTAATCGATATTAAAATCCAATTTTTTTACCATGCATGAGTACACCCTCCATTTGAAGCTTCCAAAGATAAAAGTTATTACCATTAAACTTCTCCATTTCTATTACTTTAGATGAGCTTTGTGTAAGCTTACATTCAAGCCAAGATTAGTGAAAAGAATGCTCACATAAGAACTATAATAAAAAAGGTGATGAATATTTTTTGATAAAAATTGAAATGAAGCAATGTACATGGAAACTCTTCACCAATATAATGAGAAGAGTATCGAGCAAATTCTTACATCTTTCAAGCATTAAAATTTAGTAATTCATGACTATAAAATGAATTATAGACCTTAAAATATTGTAATAGATGAAATCAACTTGAACAAAATAAAACCAAGTTCCTCTGATGGTGTTCTCATCATTGAACTCAAATAACAATTAAGGTCTTAAAATCCTAAATACAAGTAAATTGGTAAAGATAATTAAAAATTAAAAGAGAAAATTAACCTTTTGATACTACAAACATAAATGACAGATCATAAAGAAGTTGTAAAATCATATATGAGACTCTTGGCTGAGGATGCTATATGTCATGCTAGTGTCTATGCATAGTGTTGTTTTCTTATTAAAAAAATGACAAAAAATCAACTACAAAATTAAGGTATTGTACAAAATCTAAAAACAAACAAACACCAACAAATAATGTTTGACTAAAAATACAAGGGAAAAACTAAATCATAAGATATATAGATGCAAATGAGGGAAGTAAACAATAAACAATATACACACACTAAAAATACAACGAGAAATCTAAATAATAACATACAAATGATTCCAATGAGGGAATTAAACAATAAACAACACACACAAACCTTTATGTCATTGAGTGCTCATGAAATATTAGAAAACACAAAGAAGAGGAAAAGCAAACATGATGTAGTATAAGGATGGTGTATCCCCAAACAAGATGATCAAACCCCCAACAAATAACATGGCAAAAGTACAACAAGATACAACCATGTTGTAAGGTCTTCCTAGTCATGACCAATACATAACATATTATTGACCAAACTATATTCCTCGAGCTATCCTCTTGCTCTACTCATTATATTGATTGATGATACTCTCTAAGACCCAACTTCATTACATATATAGCCATTAGGACACACATGTCAACTCTAAGCTTAGAATATCCGATAATAGGAAATGTATTATACCATATAGCATTGACCCTCAATGAATTAATGACTAGATACATAATACATTATAAGATCTTCGATGACCTTAGATATGGGTCCACATGATACCCATCTATCTAGATCCAAGAACGCGTTAAGGTAACTCTTATATATAGAACCTCACTGAAATAAATGTCACCAGTAGTGGAAATCAACACCCAGAATATGAATCATAACTCCAACCAACTATAACATAGGATAGTGATCCAAGATAGGTCTACAATGAGAAGCCAAACCCACAAAATTTGGAAAGGGAAATCATGTGATCACCAAAGCAAATTGTTAGATAGATAACTGGAAAACATAAAAAAAAAACATATCTTTTTGGGCGATGCAAGATTGCCAACAACCCAAAAATGCTCCTACATCATACACCCAAGGTGACAAAAAATGTTCCATAAGGACTTATAAACATTTGAAAGAATTTAGCACATAAATCCCATGCACATTCATAACCCATAAATCCTCTTCATCAATCAATATAGAAGTCTGCCCAAACTTACTGCTGCAACCGATTGTTCCATTAGATATCTTAGATCTGTTACTACTGCTACTTCTAGGATCAAATGAATCATACTTGTTGAATGTCTTCAACTGATTAGAAGTCTTCTTTCCTTTACCTTTGTTCTTAATCACAGGATTATATAACTTCCTTAAATTAGGTCGTCGTTCTGAAACTGAAACTGTTGAAAACATTGAGGATCTTTGCTCAACCTCCTTCCTCATCCTTCAAAGGAATCAAAACAAACTTTTTGGCATCCTTTTCAACCGTAACAATATTCTTTCTGCAATCATGTATAGCTCCTCTATCAAATTGCCAAGGTCTTCCAAGCAAAACATGACAAGCACTCATGTTAACCACATCAAATAGCACTTCATCCTTAAAGGTCCAATATTGAAATTAACCAAGCATTGTTCTCTAACCTATACTCACTGATCATCTTGAAACCAATTGATATCATAAGCAAGATGTTTCAATCTTTGTAATCCAAGTTTCCTAACCATTTCTTCAGATACAAGATTACCATTACTACCTCCATCCATAATAACCTTACAATATTTACCTCCAAACTTGCAAATAGTTCTGAACAAGTTTCTTCTTTGCACTGGTTCCTCATCACGCTTAGCCAACATGATTCTTCTCATCAAGAGATTCTCCAACTTCAGGTGAAGCCAAATCAACATCAAAAGTTTCCTCTTTTCGATCTTCTTGTACTACCAAGTTTTGTTTGTCAATCTTTCTACTAGGACATTCAAAAGCTCGATGTCCTTTACCACATTTAAACAATTACGTTTGAATACAAATTTCTTATCAGAAATTACTTGCTTACCCTTGTCCAATTTTGTCAACTATTTACCTTGCTTTCTCCCTAACCTATCTTCTGCCTTCAATACATATTGATAAGCATCTTCTACTAAAACAAGTTTCAACATACTCAATTCTTCCCGAACGTTAAATTTCAAACCATTAACATACCTTGCAACCTTTTCTTTAGAAGATTCACGATGTACAAATTTGGTCTGTACCTTGTAAAATTCTTTAGTATATTCCTTCACAGGCATATGCTTCTATCTCAAGTTCTACAACTCCTTAAACAATTCAAGTTCATAATCTTCAAGGATGATTTCAATCTTCAATCTAGAAACCATGGGTTTCCACCTACTAATCTTAGGTTCACCATTATCTTCTCTATCTTTCTATAATTCTTTCCACCACAAGGCAACATCACCTTTTAATTTAGTTTGTGCTATCCTAACCCTATGTGGATCTACAATATTTTCAAGCTTAAAATAATCCTCAAGTTCATTAATCCAATCTATCAATTCCTCAGGATATAAAGAACTAAATAATTTGATACCTCCATTCTATGATTCTTACCAACTTGTGCTAAAGCTTTCAAAAATCTGTTCTCTTCTGCAGGGATCTCTACTTTAGGTACTTCAAGATCTTCAACAACTTCCACATGTTCATCTTTTGTTTCAAGATTCCTTCTCAATCCATTCAAGACATTACGAATCTCATTCCTCATCTTTGCTCTAAATTTATCAAACATATGTTCCAACCTCTTAGGATTCATTCTTCTAAGTGACACAGTGAATCAAATCAAGGTGCAAATACCTCAATTTCGACAATCTTTTCACCAAACAAGAAGTCAATAGGTCTGTAACAAGTTACCAATAACTTGAACACGTCCTCTACAATTGCGAGCCAGAACCATGGTTTGTCACCTCACAACCAAGAAGTCTAGGTCTTAACAAGTCACCTACAAGATCAAACTTGCTTTGATACCATCTAAGAGAGTACAAGGATGGTGTATCCCCAAAGGAGATTACCAAAGCCCTAGCAAATAACAACACCAAAGAAGTACAACAATATACAATTAAAAGCAAGCCAATTTGTTAACAATAGACTTTGGATTACATCAAATGAACAAAATGCATTTCAGGTTGTAAGGCCTTCTTGGTTACAACAAATACATATCAAATTACAAACCAAACTAGATTCCTCGATCTATCCTCTTGCTCTACTCATCACATTGATTGATGATACTATCTACGATCCAACTACATTACATATATAGCCATCAAGACACACAAGTTGACTTTGAGTTCACAATCTCCAATAATAGGAAATGTGTTATACAATATAAGATTGACCCTCAACGAATTAATGAATAGATAAATAATACATTATAAGATCTTTGATAGCCTTAGTTATAGGTCCACATGGTATCCGACTATCTATATCCAAGAGCGTGTAAGATAACTCTAAAATATAGAACCTCATTGAAATAAATATTATGCATTGTATGAAGAACAACATAGGAAATCAATTTCAAGAAGATGGAGCATAACTTTGATTGATTTTAACATTCAATTCCATAAACATAGCATACTGATCCAAGGTAGGTCCACAATAAGAAGTCAAGCACTCAAAATATGGAAAGAGAAATCGAGCGATCACCAAAGCAATTTGTTAGACAAATAAATGAAACACAACAAATATCTTTTAGGGTGATGCAAGATGCCGATAACCCAAGGATGGCCTTGCATCGAAACACCAACAAATACTGTACACTGAAAATACAAGGAATAATTGAAATAATAAGATATAAGTGATGCAAATGAGGAACTAAACAATAAATAATACATGCACACTAAAATTACAAGGAAAAAACTAAATAATAAGATACACATGATTCAAATGGGGGAATAAAGCAATAAACAACACATGCAAACCTTCATGTTGTTGAGTGCTCCTAGAATATTGAAGAGCAAAAAGGAAAGGAGAGGAGACAAAAGGGTTAAATTGTAAAGGTATGCAATACATGGCACTACAAAAATATACTTGGGGCAAACCATTTCGGAGAAATATGTCAAACTACAAAGAAATCTTATGTATTATTCAATAAACAAAAAACAAAAAATCCACTTTTAGAGCAAGCTATTATATGAGTACCACCAATGATAATTAACAATTTTTTTTTTTCTTTTTTTGGATGGGAAATAGTTAAAATTACGACTTCAAATTTTGCCCAATAATACCAGTTTTAAGCCATTTCCTAAATCACCACAGTGTTGGCTAAATCACTTGGGTATTTATTTTATTAGGCTTTTGATTCAACTTTGTTGGCTAAATCACTTAATATTTATTTTATTAGGCTTTAGATCCAATTATTTTGTCATAGTAGTTGATAATTGCCTATACTTTATAAGTGATATTATAAATATAAATTGATTTACTAGTAGTATTACACAATCCTCTTATTTTAGGTCTTCAATATTCGTCCCCATCATTAATCTCGTCTCTAATATAATGGTCCTCATTATTTTTATTAGCTAAAATGCATCCATGTTTACACTAAAATTTCATTAGGCCAAGAACTCCTTTTGGGCTACATACATTTAAATATCATCAACTAGTTAAAATATTTAAACGAAAATAACTTTTTGAAAAATATAATTGCATATAAATAAAATAAGATTCATGATTACAGTCATGAAAGATATAATGGATAGAAAGTCTTCAGTCCAAATATAAATGCCTTAGTGAAGGATGCTAGTGTAATGCACAAATGTCAATGTACATCTTTATTGTTTATATGGACCATAATTAGGAAGACACCCAAGAACATGAAAAATTCAACTTAACCCCCAACTTATTTGCAACACACAAAAGTGAGAGAAATAATAATAAGGATAAATAAAATGAAACAAATAATAAGACTATCACATGAAGTCTAATGACACTTCCCACTCTGTGACATTTTCTAATGCTCTATTTTTCTCAGGGGTTTGCAGTTGGGATGGTGCCCTGCTTCAACCTAACGGTGTTTCTGGGGGCTCTAATGCTTGTTGTCTACCTTGATGTATTTCTACAATATGCTTGGTTGATGTAGGATCATCCTTGGGATGTTGGCAATTTTGCATCACCCAAAAAAATTTCCTTTTTGTTTATCTGTTTCATTGTTCACTAGGACAATTTTCTGTTGTTTTAGTTTGCAATTGATCCAATTGGCTTATTTCCTTAAGCAGTCCTTATGGTGTGATCTAGGCATCATGACTTTCCTATGTCTAGGTACGCATCATGATCCGATGTTTCGAGATGAGGTTATTTTGAGATTGGTATGGTCTTATTCTGGCTTTCTTGTTCTAACAACCAAGTTGGTGAGTTTCGACTTATGATGTAGATTTATGACTTGTGATGCACCTTGGCACATTGTTCAATGTTTTACCACATTTAGTTGACCCTCTTGTATATTCACAAGGCATAATATTTTCATATGGGAATTATTCTTATGATTTGGGTCCTAACCTATATGTTTCCTTTGCCTTGGAGATTGTTGATCATATACATCAACTTGTGGTTGAAAATCTTGTATATAAGTGTAATACCCCTCCTTTGCTGTCATTCTAGACATAATTGTTAAAGTTCTTCATGACTCTTCTATAGATATGTAAGCAATTATTTGATATTTGAAATGCAATACTTTGATATGTTTAGTAATTGATTATGCTAGGTTGTAACAATTTCCTACTAGAAGTGATGATGCTTTAATTTCTCTTATTTAGTTAATGAAATTACTTTTATGATGATGCCATATGCCATGTATTAGAAAGATGTTTATTATGTCCTCACGATGATAAATATTAATGTTAGAATATGATGTTATTTATATTTAGGATTTACTATTTTACTTACCTCATACGTGTGTGTGTGTGTGTGTGTGTGTGTGTGTGTGTGTGTGTGTGCGTGCGCGCGCGTGCATGTGTTTTACATTTATGTTTGACATGCCTAATGTGGTTGAGGGAGGGAGTCATAGTCACCTTCTAGTCGGGATCTACACGATGTACCATTCCCCACCATTGTTTGTTTAGCTTAGATACATATGCACATGTACATGCTCGTATTTTATACAAGTTTGTAGGTACTAGGCATCGACTTCCCTGAATCGCTAGGATGAGCGTGCCCTATCGCAATAACTCAATGGTAAGATTGGGGAGATAATGTTTATGTCCAATACCAACCATAGCCTAATTACTTGTTTTGAGAAGGACATGTATTTGACTTTCCACCCTTTTTAAACCCATGAGTTTATCTTTGTCTGTATTGTTTACTTTTGAGTTTTGGGGATGTTGCTTTTATGTGGATTTGACTATGTGATTTATTTGGTAAATGATTTAATTATAATATTTGGATTAATAATATAATATTGAGAATTGTTAAATATTATTTGATTAAAAAAATTTAAAACATGAAAATATTTAATTAATTAAAAACTAATTAAATATGTGTTTTAATTTAAAAGACTTAATTTAGAAGTCTAATTTAGAAAATTGGTTAAAGAGAAATTAGAACATGATGATATTTAATTAATTAGAAATTAATTACATATGTGCTTCATTTTAAAAGATTTAATTTAAAAGTCCAATTTAAGAAGTTGGATAAAAAAGAATTAAAATGTAAAAAATTTAATATTGCTTTATTATAAATATTTAATTACTAATAACTAAATTAGAGTTACATTTAAATAATGAACTTTACTTATTATTATTAATTTAAATAACAAACTACGCTTTAAATAGTGCTTGCATTGATTAATAAAGTGGAGGAAAAGAAACTAAAAGAATATTTTAATTAAAAAGTTCTTTAAGTGTGCATGAAAGAATTAAATATTAAAAATTTATTTTAAGGAGAGGCCTTTGTATGTTTGAAAATCAGGAAACCCTAGGTAGAGTTAAACTCTTTATTAAGAGATTCAAACTCATTTCTATACACATAGGGCTTGGGGAGCAAAATTTAGAATTGGATCAAAAGAATTTTTGAAAGTTTCAGAGGGTTTGGATTTGTATGCGTTCACATATTGTCTCAGATTTTAGCTATGGTTTGAAAATCCATTATAGAATTTTATTGAAATATTTGTCTACTGCGTGTCTTCTTGTGTGCTTGCATAATGTGTATTAATTTATTCTATTGATTTCTGGATAAATAATTATGTTGTAAATTTTGAAAAAATAAAACTTATTAATCAAAAAAATTTGACTGAGGAAAATTGTAGAAAAATTTAGAAAATTACTATGATTGTATTATTTGAAAATCCTTTCTAATATAAGGAAAATTTGATTATAGAAAATTGGAAAAAAATAACAAATTGAACAACTAAGGTTTCAACTTTAAATTTGTCATTAGTTACATGTGATTATTGTGTATTTTCTAAATTAAGATAAATGTTCTTATATAAAAAATAATCTAGTTTCAAAATTATTGGAAAACAAAAGATTAATTTAGAGGAAAACATGTTGTAACTAAACTTATACATGCATGTGAAATAAATATACTAAAGATAGAAAACTAAGTATATTATGGGTGTATGATTTGAGAGATAAAAGACATGCAAAAATACTGATTGCATGTTTATTTTTATTGTATAAAAATATAATTTAATTTTTCAAATTTATTTATTAATTTTTAAATTAATTATTAGTTTTAGAAATTTAATTTTTTAAATTAAAATAATAAAAAATTAAATTAAAAAATAATATTATTTATTTATTTTGAAAATTACATAAATAAATACTATTTATTTTCTTATAAGTGGGGTTTTAATATCAATTACTTTTAAAACTCTTAGTGGAATAGAACTTATTATATATTTATTAATGAAAGTGGACTTACAAATTAATAAATACATAATTGTGATTTAGTTATATTTTAAGAGAAGCTATATTGGAGTTCACTATATAATCATCTAGTTATGAATATTTAATATTATGAGAGAAATTGTAGATAACTTAATTAAAATTATAACTTCAAGTTTGAGTTTTGATTAAGTAAAAACAAGTTTTAAAGGACCTAAAACCTTATGTAAAGTATTAGACATAAACAACTAAAAAATCTCACAAGGAACTGTACATCAGCACTGAAACTACAAAACAAACTAACGTAGAAGCCTTAAAACAACAAATAAGAAAAAATAGCAAAAAGTTAGCAAAAAGATAACACCTAGACAACTACTAGGTCTTCAGTATATCAGTGGCCTGCTCAGCAAGGATATTCATATTCACTATAGAGGCCTTCAACTATTTGACTTTTTTGTCTTTCACCACCTCTATCTTCTTAGAGTTAGCTCTGGTGCATTTACTGGGGCCTTGATCCTCAGTCCTATCCCTAGAACCATGAATACTCCCTTGATCCTGTTTATCCAACAGAGAATTGATGTTGTCCACAATAGTCTTCAATATGGAACAATTCTAGTCAGCCAATTTTTAACAATTTTTTCCATATTGTCAACTCTATTACCCATAACATCCATCTTTTTCTGCATATCCTTAAACAATTGTTCATCAGCCACGTTCTTCATTTCTAGAGGCATAACTCTCTTCATTAAATTTTTTACTTCTTTTGCATTATCAATAACCTCAGAGAGTCTGTCTAGATGCTAACCAAGAGTCTGCTCCCCTCTAGTAGTCTTGCTAAGCTACTCAAAATCCCTCCTGATGTCCTGCATTTTCTCCTTCATGTTGGAAATATCCCTTTCCATCACCCTCAGGTTACCCAAGGTTTCATTCATAAACCCCTGTTACTCATAGTCCTTACTCTGATTAAAGCAATCAACATCCATATCTGTAGTATTTCTCTCAATATGCACTTCCTTGATGCCAATGTCATCCGTCTTCCCTTGAGATTGCCCTTTCTTACCCCTCCACATTTTTTGAATAAGAGTCTCATCATTAGAGGGAATGTACAAGGCTCTGTTAGTCTTCTTCCTCATCACTATGCCAATTTCAAGTTTGAGTTATCTCTAGTTGCATCATGAATTAAAGGAAAAATAAATATTAATATTGGACTTAAATAGAAGTCAAATTAATATTTTAGAAATGAATTTGATATTAATATTTAATCTAATAATATATATTTATGTTTTTAATTAAACCATTCATGATTTAATGTTATTTAAATTAATAACATGATAATATTACATGATATTTTATATGCATAAATTTTTTTTTTTTTGATCGATAAGAGGTTGAAGCCAAGATTAGTTATTATATATTATTATTAATTATTATTTTATTAAGCATAGGTAGATTCGAACCCAAGACCTCTTCAATAAGAGGCTCACAATTTACCATTGTGTTGTAGGCTCTTACCTGTATGCACAAAAAGATTTGACATTCAAATACTTATTGATTTAAATAAGTATGTTAACATAAAAATTTATATTAACATGTATATTCTTACTTTTTTTTTAAACAAATATTTATGGCTCAAACTAAACAAGAGAAAATGATGGAATTAAATCATATGGTTGAAAGCTATGCGTTTTCTTAAATATTCTATTTATAGTCTTGTGATGTTTATTTTTGTGATGGTTTTTCTTTGTGGGTTATTTAGTTGGCCAAGTTAGGATGTTCACCAAAGACATTTTTGGGATTTCTTTTATGATTATTTGACTGGATGTCATGATGTACTTCATGATTTAAATTGAGATTTCCTTTGATGCACATTTATGAGAACTTGGGTTTTGAGAACCAGTGTTATTTTCAGGTTGCCTGTTAAGAAACTAAATTTATTCAATATTACTTTTGTGGTATGAGACATAATTGTGGTTTGTGAGTTTTGGGAAGGTAGTCTAGGTGCATGTCTATGGGAGTGGCTTGCAATGGGGGCTGGGGCCCAAAGTGGCTATCAGGGTAACTCATTGTAAGTTGTGTAAAAAGTGATAACATAGTAATTAAAATACCTTCCTCCCCCATGCCTTGAGATAAATTAAAAAGATAATTTAGTGGTACAGGAGCACCCACTCCACCATCAACAATCAATCAATGAGTTTAGACTAAGCTCATTATAGCCCTAGTCATGCTTAGGAATAATATATTTCACAATGGATCTCATTGTAAGACCATAGTCCTAGGATTGACATTTTATAAGCCCTTGGCTAACTATTGGTCATAAATGATCCTAGACCCTAGGCGTAGGCATTTGCATATTTTTTTTTCATGTTTTTCATGGTTAGACTCATTAAGGATCACAAAGATAAGATTTGGATGAAGTTTGGTCACTAGAGGCATAATATTGCAAAATATGTCAAAGTTGCTCAAAAAGTTGTTATGCAACTTTGAGCAACTTTCCAAAAAGTTGTTTAAAACTTGAAATACCTTCTCCCAAATGGATAGTTGGTTCAAACCAACCATGTAATCATTGGAAGCATCCTATATAGGCAGGTGATAGGATATGAATGTACTTTTTGGCAAAGAATCAATAAAAATAACCCATTTTCCTGCAAATTCATGAGTTTCAAGCCTTTGTATAGACTGATACGGATGTTGGGACATGTTTCAGTGACTCTAGGAGTTGGAGAAGCAAGTTAGTTTCCATTTGCAATTGGTTTCATGCTTTGATAATTTATAGTTCACAAGTTATTCATATTTTACTGCTAGTGCCTAGATTTTTGGCTTAAAGCAAGGGTTTCACCTAGGGCTTGATTGTTTGGGCACATTCCACCATGGGACATTGATGCCCCTTGGTGGAATCCAAGATTTATCAATTTACTTTGAGATTTTTTAGGTTTTATCCATGGAGGAACAATGGTTTGAGTTTTCCACCATACCTTAGGTGTATGACACCATACATGCACCTTGTAAGCATATTACAACAGTTAACATAAATTTTTATTGGGAGCGTTCTAAGGTCTAAAAATTTGGAATAAGACTATTTTTGTGTGTCTCAACATTACTCAATAGGAATTTTTCAATTTGGCACAAGGGAAGAGGCACCTGCATTATAACAACAACCCTAATTGGGCCTAGCAACCGGCCTAAATACTACAAACACATGACTGTCACTTCACTTCAAGTTTTGACATTTTAAAATGTTTTATATGTCCACAAGGAATGTTGGAATCTCATATGGAACTCGATCCTCATGTGGAGGAACTTCAAGTTTGCTCACTTTTCCTTTTAGGGAGGGCTACTAGGCAAGGAATGGCAATGTGCTGCAACTTCACATCTCGACTGTTTGAACCCAAAAGAACCATTTAATTTGCTATAAACAGACCTAAATAGGCTAGAGGGGTGTTTTAAGTTCAATCCATGGTCTTTGCATACATTTCATCAAAGTTTTTGTGTTTGTTCCTTAATAGGCCTTTTAGAGAATCCTTATAAGTTGGTGTTTAAGGACATTGGCAAACCTAGTGATTAGGTTCCTTGCCTTCTTGGGGTTGTGATAACCTAATTTTGAGTCCATTTCAGATACTTGTGATAAGTGTCTTAGTATTAAACCCTCTCCTTGGGTATTGAAGGATTCCAAACCCACCTAGTTACCTGCCAACTGAAAGCTTCCATTGTGCACTACTACATAAAAGTGGTATCAGAGCTATGTATGCTCCTGAGAATGAAGAGATCCCTACAAGGATCACAAACATTGAATTGGTAAGAATGGTGAGAGAAAAAACTGCTGCAAACAAGGCCTTAACCAAGAGGCTTCAACAGCTTGAGAAAAAGCTTGATGACAAGGACAAAGAAGAGTCTGAAAAAGAAGAAGGGAGTGAAGAAGAGGAGGATGATGCTACTCAAAATATCCTTGCACACCAAAGACCTTTCATAGATGCTTTGAAATCTATGGGGAGGAGGACCATGGAGGAGAAGATGGATTTGTTGATTTTCAATGGCAAGATGAATGCTAATCTAGCCTTGGATTGGCTAGAGGCATTAACCACATTCTTTGAATGTGAAGACATCCCTGAGAAGCAGAGGGTAAAGATTGCAAGATCCAAGTTAAAGGGAGCAGCCCTAACTTGGTGGAACTTCATCCAGGCAGAGAGGGTAAAGAATGGAAAGAGCATGATTAGTTCTTGGAATAGAATGATAGCATTGGTTAAGGAGACATATGTACCTAAGGACTATGGGGTACAACTCCATAGGAGGTAGAAAATTCTAAAACAAAAGGACATGGATGTGGCCTCATACACCGAGGAGTTCTTGAAACTATGTATGAACACCAATATGACTAAAGATGAAGAAGAGAAGCTAGCAAGGTACATGAATGGCCTGAAAATACCCATTCAAGAAGAATTGAGTCTACACTACCCTACCATAGTCAATAGGTGCTACCAAATGGCACTAAAGGTAGACAAAAAGTGGAAAAGAAAGTAGGACTTTGGTAAAGGCAAGAGGAATGATAGTGGGAAGAGTTTTAGAGGCAAAAACAACTCTTGGAACAAGGGACAAAGTAGTAATAGCAGTAGCAAAAATACTAACCAAGGAGATAAGGAGAATAGTGACTCTAAATCAAGAGGGAACTATAGAGGAAGAAGACCCTTCAATAGAGGAAGGACAAACTCAGGAAGAGGCAATGGACTATTGAAATGTTACTATTGCAATCAACTTGGACATCATGTAGGAAGATGCCCTGAGAAGAGGAACAATAACCAAGGTGAAAGGAGAGCACAACTTGTCCAAGAGGAAAAGCAAGCAGATAATGATGCTACTAGAGAATTGGAACCAGAAGAAGGAGCATGTCTAATAATGAGGCAAGTCTTCCTTCAAGTGCCGCAAAACAAAGAACCTCCACAAAGGAAAAATCTCTTCAGGACAAAGATCAAATGCCATGGAAAGGTATGCAATCTCCTTATTGATTCAGGTTCAATTGAAAATCTTATGTCTTTTGAAATGATTTAGAAATTAAACTCGCCTAAGCATCCACACCCTTGCCCATATCATGTTTCATGGTTAACAAAAGGCCAAAAAATTCTAGTTATAGAATAAGCTTGGGTAGAATTTTCTATTTCTGATTTCAAGGATAAGGTTCTTTGTGATATTGTTGAGATGGATACAACCCATATCCTTCTAGGTAGGCCTTGGAAATTTGACACTCATGCCACCCACCATTGTAGGAAAAACACCTACCCCATTACCAAAGATGGGAAGACCTACACAATGAAGCCCTTATCGAATAACAAAGTTGAAAAGGAACCCACTATAATTATCACAAGGGAAAAGGAGATGTTAAAAACTCTGAAAGAATCTAATAATGAATCATTTGTCTTGATCCCAAAGCCCAAGGACAACCACAAAACTGATAAAAGGGAGCCCATACCAAATGAAGTCCAAAAAATACTGCAAAAGTACAAAGATGTCATTGCTAGTGACTTGCCCACTAGCCTCCCTCCCATTAGGGACATTAGCCATCAAATAGACCTCCTATTGGGTTCATCCCTGCCTAATAAGGCACCATATAAGATGACACCATTGACACATGTAGAGATTGCAAAACTGGTCACTCAATTGTTGGAAAGAGGACTCGTTCAAAAGAGTCTTAGTCCTTGTGTAGTACTTGCAATTTTGGCCCCTAAAAAGGATGGAAAATGGAGATTATGCACTAATAGCAAGACTCTAAAAAAAATTACAATAAGGTACAGGTTTCCCATGCCAAGAATTGAAGATCTATTGGATCAATTAGGACGTGCATTCTACTTCACCAAGATAGATTTAAAGTCTGGCTACCACCAAATTAGGATCAAGCCTGGAGATGAATGCAATATAACATTCAAGACCACTGAAGGTTTGTTTGAATGGTTAGTAATGCCTTTTGGTTTGAGTAATGCTCCTAGTACCTTTATGAGGCTTATGAATGAGATATTCATAGATTTTATTCGAAAGTTTGTTGTTGTTTACCTTGATGACATACTAATATTTAGTCATAGCAAGGAGGAACATCTTGATCATATAGAATAGGTACTAAGAAGACTCCATCAACACAAGTTGGTGATCAACTTGGAAAAGTGCATGTTTATGAAAAAGGAAGTTGTATTCCTAGGCTTTGTCATTTCACAAGGTACCCTCAAGATGGATCCTGAGAAGGTAGATGGAATCATTAACTGGCCTCCACCAAAGAATCAGAGTGATGTAAGAAGCTTCCATGGACTTGCAACATTTTATAGGAAGTTCATAAAAAAATTCAGTCATGTGTGTGCACCAATGCTGCAAACAATAAAAGGTTGAAAGAAGACTAAGTTTGCACGGACAAAGGAATAAAATGATGCATTCCAATACTTGAAGAATAGAGTCTCCCAATTACCTATCTCGGCCCTCCCTAATTTCAACATGGTCATCACTATGGAGACATATGCAAGAAATTTGGCCATAGGAGCAATCCTAAGCCAAGAAGGCAAGCTAGTTGCTTTCTTTTTAGAGACATTGAATGAAGCCAAGAGGAAGTATTCCACATATGACCTAGAGCTTTATGCCATGGTCCAAGCCCTTAAGAAATGGAGGCGCTACTTGATTCCAAAGGAGTTTGCAATCTATATTGACAATCATGCACGAAGTTTCCTCAATTCACAAGAAAAACTTGCAGTCATGCATCTCAAATAGGTAGAGCAATTGCAGGCCTATGCTTTCAACATTCAACATAAAAAGGGTGTAGCAAACAAAGTTACTGATGCTCTTAGTAGGAGGATTGTGTAGTGCCCCGCTCGAAGATCCTTGGAAATAAGGATGAAATACAAGCCAAGAATTTTTTTTTTACATGTATGAATGCACATGACAACATCATACAGGGATCACAATGATCGCAACTGAAGACTTCACCACCATCTTGGCAACCAACAAATCTCCAAACGCCACTACCAAACTGACACACACAAACAAAGCCAACAACAACAATGCACATGATGAGGGCACAAGAAACAACCACTTATCAACAAAACACCAAGTTGGGGTAAAATGCAGAATCCTAAAATCTAGCTAAGCCTGAAATCCTGAAGCCATGAAAATTGGCTAAGTCTGGATTTTTGAAGCCCTAAAATTTCCTAGAATTCATAACTTATCTCTGAGAGGTTTGAAACATGTCTCAAAAGATTCATCGCATATATTAAAATATATCTTAAGTATAAGAAATTACTTATACTTAAACGATATGTTTTAAACCCCAGGAGACTAAAACAGAAACACGAAAACTCGATTTCAAGAGAAACCAACAGAATTCAAAATGCAACAACGTAGGGTCGAGAACACCCACAAGGGTAGCCAAAACAACCCTCAAAAATTTTGGATCACGACAAAAAGTGCCCGCTGTCTGCCCGCGCAGGTTTTTACAAAAAGCCATGTGACACTTCCTACTAAGGGAGGGTGACACTTCTCCTTAAGGCATGCGACACTCTTCCAGTATCGTATGACATTTCTCAAGAAGGCATGCGATACTTTATAGGATAGTACGACACTTCTCAAGAAGGCGTGCGACACTCTTCCAATGTTGTACGACATTTCTCAAGAAGGCGTGCGATACTTTACAGTATTGTACGATACAGTTTGTATGGACGTGCGATACATTTTTATGTCGCACAATGTTGACAAAATGTCGCCCATAGAAACACGAAAACTATTCCAGAAGCAAAAATGACCAAAAAAAGAGCAAAGAACCTCCACACCAGGGAGTATCGAAACCACAAAGGCTCGAGGAATGAACACTCGAGTGCAAGAATAACAAAGAAAGAAGAACGTCTACCATCTAAAATACAACAGCAAAGAACACACTGAAATAAACATCGCAAGGAACTGAACAACCAAACTAAGTGCGCGATTCCTCCCAACTGTCAATAGCATCATAAGACCATCGTTGGTCCTAGCCATCACTCGCGTGTAACATCCGAGGCCACCAACCAGATCGTCGGTACTGTAACAATAAGCAACAGATATACTACTAAATCAAATAACATCATCTCATCATATGCTAAACATCATGATAATGGAATGCGTCAAATAAACTAACATCATCTAAACATGATATCCAAGCATTCCAATGAAAGCATAAATCACAAGAAAGCATACTCCGAAACTCGAAGTACCAAGTGAAAACATCCAGCAATGATCGCACTAGGACAAGATCGTCTCTGTACATCGGTCCCTAGCAGTGGTGAAGGTAGCTATGCCTCCCAACCATGTGAAACCCGTAGGTCCACACCCATCGTGCTGATGGAGATAATGATCCAACCACAAACACACAAAATAACATCCATGGCTAACACTCACGCCAGACAGTATGATGGCTGAATCCAAGAACCTAAGACAATGCAAGGAGTACAAGCACTGGTCAGACACTCAAAAGGCTGCTAAGTAGGGGCTGACATCCTGGAGAGTCGCTTGGCATCAAAAAGCCCAAGCTCGGATCGTGTGTCCTCAATCTTAAACGGGTGCTCACACATTGTGTCCTCAAACTTAATCAGGTGCTCACACATTTTACTTATCTTAAGTTTTATTAACAATCACACATTTCATTTAGTTATCACTTGCTTAAAACTTCTTATCCTCCGTCAACCTCCGGCGCCATGAATGCCAAGCTGCGAGATAGAAGCCCCCTCCAGATGCTACCCTACCCTACCCATGCTCATCCTACAACAAGTGCCCGTGGCCATGCATACTCCCATCCCAACCCCAATGATCATAACTTCCAAAATAGACATGGAAGGTCGAGACCCGCAAGTCCTCCGACAAACGTACGCACACATACTCGTGTGTGGCACACCACCATCACGAAGATCATAACACAAGGACAAGAATGAGAACACAATGCAACAAAAAGCACCCGACCAAAAGCAACTCAAGAGGATGGATTCTTCACGATTCCCAAAGCCAATAAAACCATACATCATAAAATCACTCAACCGGCCTCAATTTGAGAGTGTGGATTCTACACGAATCCTAATGATGCAACAAGACCAAAAGTCATGAACTTACTCAACTGATCTCAATCTAAGAGTATGGATTCTACACGAATCCAAGCGTTCACGAAACAAAAGCAAAGCTCCAACAGAAACCATAACAACAGGTAACAAATCACTCAACCAAACACAAAGTCGAAAGTATGGGTACGACACGCATCCCAATGCAACAAATAGTGCAAAAGTGGTCTGAATGATATCCAAATGGATCATCAAGGTCCATGACCCACATTGTGCCAAGAAAACTTGAGAAAATAGGGTGGCACACAAAACGAGGTAAAAACTCCAAATTTTAAAAAAATTCCAAAATTAAAACCCATTTGACCTTTGGGTTCAAAAACCCCAAAAATCCAAAAATAAATGGAATTGGACACCGTATGCAAAAAACGGCTAGCATAACAGCATAAAATCCCAAACCCTCATCCCAAAAAATAGGGAAATGTTCATACCCGCCCAACCGGGTAGAACTAGCATACAAAAATGAAGGGGAATACTAGTTCTCAACCTCCAAACAAATGGCTACCAAAAATAGAAGCAAAAACAGAGTAGAAACAATAAAACAGGAAAGCCCTACCTCACAGCCAAAAGGGCAAAACAGGAATCTCAACCATAAAATAAAACACCTGCAGAAGTGGCTGAAAATTGTGACAATCCAAGGTTTCCCCGAGCTGGATCTAACGAGCTCAACCTCGTGACGATCCCACGCCTGTAGCTCCCACAACGAACAAAACAATAAATCCTCATGAAGAGGATTTTGGGTTTTACTCTCCAACTTTCCAATTTGAAAGTGAGAAGTGAGGAATTAAATTCCTCTTTGGATATTTATTCACTTTTCGAGTGAATAATCGATTAGGGCAAATAACCAGCCAACCTAATTAAACCCTGAATTGACCCAAACGAAAACAGGCTATTCCTATAAATAGGAATTCATCTATGGAAAAGCTGCCAGAAATTAAAATAAATCAATTAAAAAGCCTGAAAACCCAAAAACACATAAATCTCCTTAATAACTTTCACGACAATGCGAACCTCTAAATGCATATACACGCTTATTGGTCTAATCACATAATGCAAATGAGTTCAGATTTAATAATCATCGAAAGGTTTAATTTAAACATTTTAATAAAGGATACGTCGACCATATAAGGACGACATCGGTAAAATATGAAAGGCTGAATCACTAACTCCATGTGCCACTGCCAGGGATATAAATCCTGCACACACTAAACAACACGATCAAGTGCAATTGCATATAATAACATAGCCGAAGCAATAAATGCATTAAATCACCTAATTTAACCATTTAATTAATTATATTAAAATAATCTATTTACATCACTCACGTTCGCATAAAGCATAACAATGTAGGAATGAAGTAAATAACCATAGCATTAAATCCATCACATAACGTAATAAGAGATATGTCCAAAAACCAGATAACCAAATATCATCATAAAACACACTGTCATCTCAAAATGGCATCATCATGCAATATGATCAACTGAACATCATAGTAGTCTAATATCTATGATATTGAAATCAAAGTGTAACATCTGACCCTCAGGTCATCTCAAATGTAAACATAACATGAGTAACAATTATCTCTCTAATTAGAAATATAACAAGGTAATGTTCGCAACACATAACCAAATAATCCAACAAGAACAACCCATTTAATTACTTAAGCATTAAAAAGGAACTTAAAACACATAAGCAAACACAGTCATAAACATGACTAACCACTGCTACAGGAACCTAGTCCAGTGTAGCATGGTAATAGAACATAGTGCAATCTCTGCACACATCTCAGGGTAATCATGGAACAACCTCATGATACCACATCGATCCTGGTAACCACTGGCACAAACCTCAGTGAACCAAAAATTGCATCATAATCTCAAAGATCAGTCAAAAGCATAATCAAAGCAACTGATAAAGAAACATAAATCCAAACACCTCAATGGTGTAGACCACTCAGGGTCACAATCATGATCCATCACAACAAAAGATCATCAAGATTGCATCCATCAGGATGACTTATAGAAGTCAAATGGGAGAGGCACTACAGATTGGTCTAGTTGAAGAAGTGTAACTACAAAGTGTGGGGATTGAGTCCCTTAAGCACCTATACCCAAATGACTTTGATTTTTCAGAGATATATAAGATTTGCACAAAAATGGAAGGCATATATCATACTGATTTCTTTGAATATTTGATTCAGAATGGTTTACTATTCAAGGGAGCATGACTATGCATACCAAAGTGCTCAATGAGAGAAAACATAATAAAAGAAAAGCATTGTGGTGGCCTAGGTGGACATTTTGGCATTGAAAACACAATAAAGATGGTAAAGAGAAGTTATTTTTGGCCCAAGTTGAATAATGGTGTTAGGAAGTTCATTGAGTCTTGTACTATTTTCCACCAAGCAAAAGGGATGAAAAAAAATCAAGAACTCTACAACCCCTACCAATTCCTTCAAGACCTTGGGAATCTATTTCAATGGGTTTTGTCATGGGACTACCCAAAATCAAGCAAGGATTTGACAATGTGTTTTTCATAGTGGACAGGTTCAACAAAATAGCCCATTTTATGCCATGCAAGAGTACCTATGATGCATTCTCCAAGGGAAGGTATTCCAAGTTGCAAATGAAAAAGGTAGGACCTTGCAGCATATAGAACAAAATAGGTGACAATGCTTATGAGATATCCCTTCCTCCAACTTTGCAGATCTCTCTAATTTTCAACATTGCAGACCTGACTCCATACAAGGTCATGGTAGGTTCAAACAATGAGCAAAAAGATGAAGACTATGCCACTAATCTTCCACAAAGAAAACCGGTGGAGATTGAAGCCATTTTGGACTCCAAGGTACTCAAGCGAACCAGATCAAGGAAGTACATACAATACTTAGTCAAATGGAAGGGCCTCCCAAATATTGATGCCACATGGCTAAATGAAGATCAAATACAACAACATGTTGCATCGATGGAACATCTACTCTCAAGTAGGGACTTGAGTTTCAAACATCTAGGGGAGTATGGTGCAAGAGCACCCACTCCACCATCAACAAGCAATCAATGAGTTTACACTAAGTGTTGAGCTGTCGTTTTGCATGATGCTTAACGATAGGAATCCTTTCAAACTCCTCTCTTGAAAAGCTAATCTGAGGATCAATGCCAAGGTTATGGGTGATCTTGTGACCTACTAGAATCCTCTCAGTTGAAAATAAATGTGAATGTTCATGAGGAGGCTTTGCTAGTTCGAAAACTCTGGATAAGATGTTATATTGGCTTACTATCAAAAGAATAAAACACACACAAAAAGAACTATAATTTTGTATTTTTCTATTTTTTAATGAATGCAATCTAACTATGCAACTATATGAATTCCTAATTTAACTAAGGGGTTAGCAAAGCAAATAACAAAGATAAGGTGACGAGAAGTTAAGCAAATAACATGAAAAGTAAATCCTAATGGACATAAACTATGGAAACAACACATCTACGAGTTAAGCTTTCAAAAAGATAGGTAGGTAACCAATGAAAGTAGGAGCAATGCTTCCTTAATTCCACTAATGCAATCGTCGATGGGAAATTCAGTAACTATAAGATGTTTCACTTTTCATTAGATCGCAAGGCCACGGAAAGTGTGCTCATGTGAGACAAAAAGCTATGTAGGAACAAGATGATGATATCTTCTCAAACTAAGTATGTTAGTGAAATTTTTAAAATCATAGCAAACATCAGAATAAAAAGATTACACAAACAAAAATAACACAATAAACCTTTGGCTCAATTACATTCTATGAACATACATCCACAAAATATAACACACTTAGGCAAGAATCACTATGCTCCAAATGTGAGCACCAAAAGCATATATTATTGCAAAATAATGGCAATCTTGATTACATATTACAATCTAGAATTTATAAGAAATCTTCTCCTTAATTTGTGCTAAGAGTGATAGATATCTTTTTGCAATCATATGCTTTTAAACTAATAAAACAAATCTATTTATGTACAAACTATCTATCTAACTGGTGCTAAGTAGGACTCCATCCATTTTTATATCATTAATTAGATGCATGAGCCTTTAATTCCATAAAACAAAGAAAGCATGAGAAAATAAGAAAGAGAAAGTCTTTAGTTAATGTAGGATTGACTGGAAGTAGGATTTAAACTGCTATTAGAATGCGTTTTTGATGCATGGAAAGCTCTATTTTTAGAATTGACAGTTAACTATTAGTGCACCTCTAAGATCTTCAAAATCTTCTAGAACACTACTGAAAAAGCGTGCCTACGTATTAGCGCACCTCGGAAGCAGGCTCCTAAAAATGCAAAATTTCACTAAGTGTCAAAATTGAAATTTTGGCATCTGGGTTTTGTTCCCCTTTATATTAGAGCCATGTTTGTATATTTTCCCTTGAATTTCTCTATTATTTTAGTGACTTGAGATGCATCTAGAAAATCTAAGGTTTATATTTATCTTTCACTTTCTGCCTATAGTTGTCCACTTCGATACGAGTCTCAACAAAATCTCCAAGTTTCCCATCTAGTTCTAACAATGCTTCTTCTATTCTAAATTCTTGCCTAATGTCATCATCATTAGCAACTTCTTCAAAAGTTCTCCAAAATTTCTCAACTACTGCCTCTACTGGTACTAACTTTTCCCATGTATCATCTTCAAAAATCTCTAGACATGCATCACTATAATGTTTCTCAGCTTCCAAAATTTGCTCTCGGGCTTGGTCCTTGAGCCTATGAATCTCCACATGTAATGAATCCATTATTTTATTACCATCCGTAATATTTTCAATCCAATCATCTATTTTATCTAGTTCCTCAATTGTATATACATCCATCAGCATCTAATACCTTTGGCCTTTAATTGCCTGTAATGCCTGTAAGTCTTTTCCCCAGGTATGTACCTCATCCATTAGACCAAAATCTTGATTCAAAATTGCTACTAGCTTGTCCATATTCTCCTGCATAACATGTAATAACTTAAGATTTCCTTGAATAATCAATACGCCTTTCTCCTCAAAACTTTCTCGCCATTGCTGACAAGCTCTCAAAAATGGGTCCAACTATACCGCACCCTAATCTTTACTTTCAATTTCTGCATTTAAGATTTCCTTAGGGTTTGTGGGATCCAAGGTACCAACAACTTTTCTCAAATATCCCTTTAGGACTTTATTTTGCCACCAAAGTGTTATCAATTCTGCCCCATCTTTCTCTAAAGCTTCTGAATACCTCCTTCATCCCCATTGTAACCATCAGCTTCATAGTTTCCAAGGTTGGTTTTCCAAGCATAACTTCTCGAATCTAATAATCCCTTGGAGTCAATTATTCAATGTTTGATTACAGAGGAGGGATAGCTACGTGAGCAAACAAGTCCTGGCTCTGATTACTCATGATGAAGGCTAATGCTCGTACATCCATTGGTGGTGATTCAAGTTTCCTTAGAACTTCTATCAATTCCATTCTATCCTCCTCTTTAGTGGTGAATTACTATTTCTTGTTCCTTATTACTTTTTTCCTTAGCCACCTTGGAACATGTTGTATCAAGGATTTACCTTTTGAGGATGAAGGAGTTAACTCAGCTATACACTTCCCCTTATCGCCCCTTTCTATAGTCTTGTTCTTTGTAAGAGATCTGCACCAAGAGTCTCTATATCTGTAGAGCCCACAATTCTCACCTCTATGTCTTGGGAAGTTTTCTAAGGTGGTTCACTTATCTATGATTCTTCCAACACTTCATTGATGGATACTTGTTGTGGCTCTTCTTCATGTTTTTCTTGGACCTATTCGGCTTTTGTACTTGGAGGAAGAGGGGTAGTTGATCCCTTGTCTACACAGAATGTGACTTGTACTTAGGATGATGGAACTACCCTAGGTCCTTATGATTCAGGTGGCATTTGACTCGAATCTTCTTGTTCAGGTTGATTGGTTGGAGTGTCTCTTATCTTATCCTTGACCAAATCAATACCCATGGGCATAAAGTCAAAATCTAACGTCTAAAAGACATCAGTGCCTATCACATCCTGCTCATCTATCCATTGTTGCATCTCATCTTCTGATGTTGTAGTTTGAATGGGTTGCTCATGAATAGATGGGGGTGTGATGGTGGAGCTTCATCTTCATTCCTCTTTAGTGGCTCTGGCA
This sequence comes from Cupressus sempervirens, assembly GCA_028749045.1. Lineage (NCBI taxonomy): Eukaryota > Viridiplantae > Streptophyta > Pinopsida > Cupressales > Cupressaceae > Cupressus > Cupressus sempervirens. The sequence continues at coordinate 873,287,463 of CM053789.1, forward strand.
AGCCGAGTCCTCCATTAAAAAGGTAGATTATCCTCTTCTTCCTCAAAACCCTCTTCTTTTGCTTCCTTTTACATTGGTTTGGGAATTGGAGGGAAAGGAATCACTTTCCTAGTAAATTTTTGCTTCCTTTTCACTGGAGTCTTGATCTTCCTTCTTTTAGGTGTAGAGGCGGAGACTTGCTCTTCTTGTTTTGGTAGAGAAACCTCTTGTACCTCAGTTCCTACTTCTCCTTGGCTTTGTTCAATTGACAACACTTGGGGATCCTTCGGGGCTTGGTCAACTTCTACATTTTCTGGCCCTTGTATATTCTCCTCTCCTTGTTGTGGAGGTGCCAAAATTTATCACTCTTCTAGCTTGAATTGTTGAGGAGAATTTCTCTTCCTTTTTCCTTTACCTCTACCTTTCTGAGCTTGATAATAACCAACTGGCCTATTGAGTTGGTGCACCATTTTTGGTCTCATTGGTGACTAGGTTATAAACATGGTCATTGTGAACTTTGCTCCTTGACCTTTAGCTGGGTGGACTTGAGCATGAAACACTACTGTTTGAGGAATTGGATCAAGTTTGAATGGTTTCTTGATCCAATCCTACATTAATTTGATGACATGCCTCGCCCTATGGTTGATGTTTGAGTTTTCTTCTTTGTCTATCTCGACATTCATGATAGGCTTGTTGCCAATCCTATCCTTATTAAAAAATGGGTCAAGAAACTCCTCTGAGTCTTGTTGCACAATCTTTAATGGGATCTTTATCTTTAAATCCCTCTAGATATAGAGTCATCCTACAATAATCCCTTATGCAGACATTGTAGTCATCTATTGCATTCATCCAGTGATCTTAAACTACTTCCTCATGCTGGGATGTTTTACCCACTAAGTATTGCACTCTCCCAATGTTGCCAAATTAAGGCCATAGAGAATTATACTATTCCAAAGGATATTGATCCCATTCACATTCAACAGATAAAATGTCTTGTTTTTGATCCACCTGAAAAGGTCCTATAGTCATAGGCCACACCCAACATGTTTTGTGTTGCTTTCTAACTCCATCATATGTAGACAAGAGTTGTTGGGAGATGTCCAGGAGAATAAGTCTATCAATGGGCTACCTAGGGAGCTTCTTAGGGTTGATAGTTGTACCCACTACCCTCAAATATGTAAATTTCTAAAACTGGATATAATAAGCTCTAACTAGTGATATTTTTGCAACTACCTCCTTTGATATTCTCTTTGCATAATCCACTTCTATGAACCATATTATTACAAAGATAAAAGCATCATTCACTATCCTATACTCCTTGATTTTCTTTGAAAACTTATTTTTGACCAGCTAAGGGTATACACTATAGGGCCATGTGTTTGTATCCTGCATGCTACCCCTCTTATAGAGCCTTGGATAATCTGTTGCTCTTGTCGCTAGTAGGTATACCAAATATGAAGTCATAAAATTTCCTATTATTCTTCACCGCTATTAGCTACTCACCCAAATTTTGACTGAGAGTAGAAGCCCAATCCAGTGGCATCTATGCTTTCTTTATTGTCTCAATAAATTGCACCATAAAAATATTCAAGTGTTCGGCTACTGAAAAACCCATAACTCTACTCAAGAGTATAATTGAATATTCAATGTCCTCCATGTATCCTCTTGTCATGTCTACTTTGCCTACTTTCTTTCCTAGAGGAGTCTTCTCTATAAGGTATGAAGATTGGATGATCTTAGAAGCCCCATAAATATGTTCTCTATACCATCTCTTCGCTTTCTCATAGGTCAATTAGATCAATTGATCAGCCCTTGGGAAATGGAACACCTTTTCAATGTTCTTGGGTCATAGATTAAGGATGATCTCTCCCATTATACTTTTGATGACCCTCTCTTCAAAAACATAATGCTCTATGAGTGTCATAATTAGCTCTAAGGATTGCATTGACATTAGATGTGATGCTGCGTTAACTAGTCCTGATCTGATTAGTGCAAAAAACATTGGTGATTTCTCCATTGGTTTGTTGCATTGTGTCAAGAAGGCTCCAAAATTAGTGTGACCTAGTTTAGTATCTCAAATCTCTAAGTGATAATCCTGGAATCTTGATTTGGTTAGGACACCTTGAAATTTGAATACCACTGGCTTTGAAGTTATTTTCTCAACAAGGGAGGATGATGAAGATGCTATCGAATCTGTACAAAAAAATGTCCATTAGCTCAGAATCGAAGAAATCTCAATTAATTAAGACCCTATATTAACATGAACAAAAAAACCTTAAACCTAATTTCTCGAAAAGCTTAAAACTTTATTTTTTAACCTTAGATGCAAAAAAAGAAGGGCACTCTAGTTGCACCTGATAGGTGAGCTTGGTACGCCATTTCTTAGCAGAATTTACTAAGATAGGGTGTATAGTAGCACACCTTATGAGTTGCATTGATGCATAGCCTATACTTTTCTACAAAAGAGTTTTGTTAAAGTGGTGCGCAATAGTACATCTAATTAATGCGCAGCTACACACCTTAGGTTTTCCTTGTGTTTTTTAAAAATTTCTTAAGGCTTTTAAAAAGTTTTTAATGCATGCACACCTCTTGAGGTACGTTGATGCACACCATTTTTGTGGTTTTAACTTTGTTTTTTGTTTTTAAGTTTTTAAATGTGAAAATGGTGTGCATCAGCGCACCCAAGAAGGTGCATTGATGTGCACCATTTTTTGATGTTGTGTTTATGTCTGTGTTTTATAGGGGGATGGGTGGAAGGTGCACCTCAACTCAGTGCAAAGCTACGGTGTTTGAAGCATAGAGGGGAGGATAATGTTTGACTGAGGAGAAGGGGGGAACCCCTAGCTTATATAGCCTTGGGGACCCCACATGTCTTTGTGCTATGCAGGTGCACAACTACACAACACACAATGTGTCTCTCTTTATTAGTTTGGTGCACTAGCGCACCTATTTAGGTATATTGGTGCACCTTTTATTTTGCAAAAAAGACTCCCCATCCTAAAAACTCTGATTTTTGTCAACTGGGTTTCTCAGTCAGGACCCAAACATGAACTAGGAGACTAGATAAAACCTCAAAAGGACTCAAACCCCAGACTAGGGATTTGAAAAGCCAAAAAAATAAAAGTAGGGGGTCCCCATTTCTTGATGAAATGGGGTATGCACTGTGGTTTCACAACACTAAGGTCATTATAGCCCTAGTCATTATAGCACTAGCACACCTATTTAGGTATGTTGGTGCACCTTTTATTTTGAAAAAAAGACTCCCCATCCAAAAAAAAAATTGATTTTTTTCAACTGGGTTTCTTAGTCCGGACTCGGACCTCGGACATGAACTAGGAGACTAGATAAAACCTCAAAAGGACTCGGACCCCAGACTAGCAATCCAAAAAGCCAAAAAAATAAAAGTAGGGGGTCCCCATTTCTTGACAAAATGGGGCGTGTGTTGTGGTTTCACAACAATAAGGTCATAATAACCCTAGTCATGCTTAGGAATAATAGATTTCATAGTGGATCTCATTGTAAGACCATAGTCCCAGGATTGGCATTTTATAAGCCCTTGGCTAACTATTGGTCATAAATGATCCCAAACCTAGGGCATAGGAATTTGCATGTTTTATTTCATTTTTTTCATGGTTAGACTCATTAAGGATCACAAAAATAAGCTTTGGACCAAGTTTGGTCACTAGAGGCATAATATTGCAAAATATGTCAAAGTTGCTCAAAAAGTTGTTATGCAACTTTGAGCAACTTTCCAAAAAGTTGTTTAAAACTTGAAATACCTTCTCCCAAATGGATAGTTGGTTCAAAATAACCTTGTAACCATTGGGAGGATCTTATATATCCCTTATAGGTGGGTGATAGGATATGAATGTACTTTTTGGCATAGAATCAATAAAAATAACCTATTTTTCCTTCAAATTCATGAGTTTCAAGAATTTTTACAGACTAGTACAGATATTGGGACATGTTCCAATGACCCCAAGAGTTGGAGAAGTGATTTATCTTTCATTGGAAATTGGTTTCATGCTTTGATCATTTATATTTCACAAGTTATTCAAATTTTACTGCCAGTGCCTAGATTTCAGGCTTGAAGCAAGGGTTTCACCTAGAGCTTGATTGTTTGGGCACATTCCACCATGGAAAATTTATGCCCCTTTGTGGAATCCAATATTTATCAATTTAATTTGATATTTTTCAGGTTTTAGCCATGGATGAATAGTGGTTTGAGTTTTCCACCATACCCTAGGTGTATGGCACCATACATGCACCTTGTAAGCATATTACAACAGTTAACATAAATTTTGATTGGGAGTGTTCCAACGTATCAAAATTTGGAATTAGAATAGTTTTTTGTGCCCCAAAATGCCCCAATATCCATTTTTCAATTTGGCACAAGGGAAGAGGCACCTATAGTGTAACAACAACCCTAATTAGGTCTAACAACCGACCAAAATACTACTACCACGTGACTGTCTCTTCACTTCAAGTTTTGAAATTTTAACATGTTTTATAAGTCCAAAATGGATGTTGTAATATCATACTAAACTTGGTCCTCATGTGGAGGAACTTCAAGTTTTCTCACTTTTCCTTGTAGGGAGGACTACTAGCCAAGGAATGGCAATGTGCTGCAACTTCACATCTCGATTGTTTGAACCCAAAATAATCGTTTAATTTTCTATAAAAAAACCTAAATAGGCTAGAGGGGTGTTTTTAATTCAATACATTTTATTTTCACACATTTCATTTAAGTTTGTGTGTTTGTTCCTTAATAGGCCTCTTAGAGAATACTTGCAAGTTGGTGTTTAAGGATTTTGGCAAACCTAGTGATTAGGTTCCTTGCCTTCTTGGGGCTGTGATAAGTTTTTGAGTTCATTTTGGATACTTGTGATAAGTATCTTAATATTAAACCCTCTCCTTGGGTATTGAAGGATTCCAAGTCCACCTAATTTCCTGCCAGTTGAAAGCTTCCATTGTGCACTGCTGCATCAGTTAGAGATTTTTCCTCATCCATGCCTTGAGTGCTTGTGTAGGATAAGGATGAGAATGAGATGATACTTTGAGAGGTATGACTAGTTTCCTTGTCTTCACGAGAGGGTATTTTGGTTCCACATAGAGTCACTAAAGGGCCAGGGTCCTGAGAGACTGCCAGGATAACCTTAGAGTTGGTTCATGTGATGACACTCCATAGTATGTAGCTTGAGTCTCCTTCATGTTTTCTTTATATTTGCCTCTAGTGGCATATTTATTGGTGGTGTACTTGTTGGATATTACTTTTGGTTATGTATTTATTGGTGGTGTACTTGTTGGATATTACTTTTGATGGTGTATTTATTGTGATTTATTATTTATTGATTGGATTTCAGTTATCATTGACAGTTAACTTTTATTAATGAATGTCAGTTATTCATTGGTGGTGTTTTTATTGTTGGAGTTAGTGATTAGTGGTTTACTTTTATTGATGACAATTGTTATCTATTGGTTATTGTGCTTATGACACATGACATTGATTTGAAGGTGGTTGCATCTTTTTGGTTTTGATATTTGATTTGTACTTGGTATCTATTGTTGATTTTGGTATGTGATGTTGTTTTGGATGAGTGTCTTTTTGAATTTGGTTATCTTTTCTTTATTGGTAGTTTGTGTTACCCTTGAGGTAGATTTGGCTATTAGGATTCCTTACCTAGGATTATTTTATGATTTGATTATCTTTGAGTGGATCATACATTATCTCTCCTGTACAATGAGAGTGGGAGCCTGATTAGGTGGCCATGTGATCGGGAGGTAGTGACTTCTTACCATTTTCCCCCTTGCTCAAATTGATAGATGTTGGATGCATGTTGATACAATTGTACCATTATCATTCTTATTCTTATCTTGGAGACTTCTATTCGTTTGATGTATCTATGTATCATGTGTTTTGAGATCCTAGGGGATATTATATTGTATATTGATGTATTGGTATTTATTATTGCATAACCTGTAACATGACTAGTGGATGATGTTATCTGAATGCACTCTATAATATCAGTTGTTTTATGTATGTGTATATGAGATATGCATGTATTTATTAATTTTATGATTATGGACATTGTAATTGAGACTTAAACTTATTAATAAAGCTTTCTTAAATGTGACTCAACACAAAGGAACCCTTCAGGAATGAAATTTGCATTGTAATTGCATTTGTGTAAATTTTGTGTATGTGTATATTGCTTCCACATTGTTAATTTTATGTTGTTTAAACTTAAAAAAAATATTTTTGTAAACTTTGTAACATATTAGATTTATTTCTTTTGGGTTCCTGAGTGGGGCATTACAATAAGTAGGTTAGGGGCTCTAGTTTGAGTAGGCTAGTAGTGCTTAATGTACAAGCAAGGATAACATGAGTTTTTTTTAGAAAAAGTGATAAATTTCCATTAGGAATAAGATGGTAGCATTTAGGGACTATTTGTAAAGAAAAAATCCTAGAGTTGTAGTTGATGATTGAATAACAATGTGTTAATCTCGAAGAGTTTTCTCATAGTTGCATAATGATGTAATGTAGATTCTCTTGACATGCTAACTTGATGATAATTCAATGATATTCTTCCATATTATGTGCTTTGTTCTAAGTTTTTTGTGTATTTCCTCTATTGCATTCATGCTACAAGGATTGATATCTCCTTTGGGGATTCTTCATCTTTGGACTACATCATTTTGTATCAAAACTAGTTCAGATTTTTGGTTGTAGATTGTATAAGCACTTGGAATCCCATGTCTTGACTTACATCTCTTGTTATTGTGGAGTGGTAGAAGAGAATATTGTAATTTGCATCGGATAAAGATTACTGCAAGGTTGCAAGGAATAGATTGGGCTATTGAAATAATAGGATCACACTGGTGAACTTGGTCATGGGGTGACATAAGATCATATTTGACCTACAATTATGGTGGTTGCGCAAGAAGGATTGGATAGTTAGAGAACTTGATAAATTTTTTGGTTACCTAAAAAGACCTAATAGTTAGAGGTAGATTGTTTGTGTTGGAATATTATCAGATTAGTTTGGGAACTCAACACTTGTGATTATATCACCAAACCTATGGAATTAAAGAATAATATCTTGGTAAACATGATGCCTAAAAGAATGAATCCTAGAAGAATAGAGTAGATGATGGAATATTTTAGAAATGAGATAAGAAATGAGATCCATAATGTGTTAGTTGGGGCTAGGAGAAACCTTGAGACTAGATAAATTTGAGGAAGCTATTGAAGATCTTGAGACAACAATAGATGTGGATATTCTTATTGAAGATGAAATATTATTGAGAGCTATGATACAAGTGTGTATGTCATATAATACATGTTGCATACTTTTCTAGTTGTTTACATCTGAAGGAATTGATAGATTGTATTAATGAACTAAAGGATTACTTTGAGCTTGAAGATGTTAAGAATCTACAAAGAGTTATGTTAGCACTGACTGAGTTGAAGGGTCATGCTATGTTATGGTGGAAGGAGTTGCAAAAATATAGGCATGCCAATGGTGAACATAAGATAACTAGATGGAGGGTTATGGTTTCTAGATTTAAGGCTAAGTTCACACCAAAGAAGTTAAACTCAAGGTGTTTAAAAGGTTGCAAAATATGAAGCAAGATATTTATTAGTCAAAAATAATACTAAAGAGTTCTATAATTTGACAATCAAATCTAGATATTGAGAGTCATGTGAGGAGAAGGTGGCTAGATATATCAATGGTCTAAGACTGAACATTCAAGATGAGTTAAGTATGTTGAGGATTAGTTCGGTTGTAGATTATTATTAGTATGTTCTGCAAGTAGAAATTAAGTTGAAGAGAGAGAAAACTATCCCTCGGGTTAGGAATAATCAAATGGTCAAAGGTAAGGACAAATTGGCAATTGAGGAAGAGCCTAGTTAGAAGAATCGTGAAAATAATACAGGTAAAAATGGAAATTTCAAAGCTACTTGTTTCAATTATAGGAATGTTGGTCATAGGGATTTCCAATGTTTGGTTGGTTCCAAAGGAAAACATAACCTAGTGGCACAAGAGGAATATGATAAGAAAAATGAATTGGTTGAAAGAGAATTTGAACCATATATGAGATAATCTCTAATACTCAAAAGAGTTATGGAGAGAAAGAAGGAACTAGAGCCTTGGTAGAGGAGGTAGTTGTTCCAAGCTATTTACATGTTTGGTGGAAAATTTTGTAAAGTAATAATGGTTGGAGGAAGTAAAAATAACCTTTTATTTAAAAAATGGTACAAAATTAGGTAATGAGAATATTCAACTACCCTTGTCCTTATGGGATAAGTTGGTTTCATGATGATCACTTGGTTGTAGTGAAAGAAAACTGTTGGGTTAATTTCAACATTGGACTATACTGGGATAAGATCTTATGTGATGTGGTTAATATGAGTGTGTGCCATGTATTTTGGGTAGAGCTTGGCAATATGATGTTACAGCTATTCATAATTTCCAAAAGAATATTGTTTTTATCATCAAAGATGACATAAGGTTTACTTTACTACTTTTGAACGACGAAGTGAAATCTAGGAACTTAAGCATGATAAAGACTTGCACCTTAGATGTTCAAACTATTTTAGATCAGAAGATAATGGATCTATAATAGGTGTCTAAGAGTATTTCTAAGCTTGAGTAGTTGTTGAAGAACTTGATGAGAAGACTGGAACTAGTTAACCTAGGAACTGGTGATGATTGAATGGTAATATTACAATTGCATATTGTAGATGATGTAGAGGTATTACATGAGAAGAAAAATCCTAATAAAGGATTGAAGCCAAATGTGTTGCATGATCTCTAAGGTGGAGTTAAACAAGAAAAGATGAGGCAATCACTACTTGACAATCGTAGTGATGGCAGAGGCAAAGATAAGTGGATCAGTAAGATTCATCAGAGAATGAATGGTTGTAGCAGTAAAAGTGGTGGGATACCCAATGGAGGAGATTATTCTATTGAGGGTTTTTAAAATACTTTCTTCAACAATAGTAGCAGAAGTAGTGGGAAGAATCATAGAAGTACTAGTTTTTCAGATGAGGAGGATAAGTAGGTGACGAATGTTAATGATATCTACATTTTGAACCTTGTCAAATGTTCATAAATTCCTTTGATGGAACATATTTTAATTTCCTGGGGTGTCTAATGCAAGAGCATACTTAGGATGTTGGAAATCTTGCATCATCCAATTTTTTTTTTTTTCTATTTACTTGTTTCATTTTTAAATGGACAATTTCTTGTTATTTTAGCTTGCGATCAATCTAGTTAGTTCATTTCCTTATGTGATCCTTATGGCATGATCTAGCCATCATGGAATTCATATATCTATGTTAACAACATGATCCAATTTTCTAAATCCATTTATCTTAATGTTTGTCCAGCCCTATTTTGATTTTCCTATTCTAATGGCCAGGTTGGTAAGATTTTGCATGCAATAGAGATTTATGACTTATGATGCGCATTGACACATTGTTCTATGTTGTAAAAAATTCCATTGATCTTATTGTATGTTTATAAGGCACATTATATTCATATGGGGGTTATTCTTATGGTTTGGGTCTTGACCTATATGTTTGTAATATATTTCTCTTGTTTTGGAGATTGTTAATCAAATAAGTTGACTAGTGGCTGGCAATCTTGTATACAAGTATGATAAGGGTTCTAGTTTGAGTAGGATAATAGTGTTGGATGCAAAAGGAAGGATAACATGAGTTGTGGAAAAAGTGATGGATCCCCATTAGGAATAAGATGGTAGCATTTAGGGATTGGTTATAAGGAATGAATCTTGGAGTTGTAGTTAATGATTGGATAATAATGTGCTAATCTTGATGAGTTTGATCATAGTTTCATAATGATGTAATGAATTTTCTCTTTGTAGGCCTTATTCATGATAATTTTGTGATATTCTTCCATATAATGTGCTTTTTTCTAAATTTTTTTTGTGTATTTCTGTTGTTGAATTCTTGTTGCAAGAAATTGACATCCCCTTTGGGGATCTCTGTCCTTGGATTGCATTGTTAGGGGATACTTCTAGTGGGGTGTCTTCTTTTGTTTTTGAGAACATGTTGGGGCTTCTAATAGGTGCGAAGGGGTCATATATTAGGCAATTTACAAGTGCCCTTCCCTCAATCTTAGGTTCTACGATTCTTTCCCCCTGCAATTTTGATGGTTCTATTTTGGGTTCTTCTAGCCCTTGTCCTGGGGTTCCTTCTAGCCTTACTTCTACGAAAATTTCTACGATGATGCTGGAACTAGTTGTTCGAGTCCTAAGGTTGACAATGGAGGGGATCCCCCACTTAAATTTGTTGTGACTAGTGGAGGGAGTTACACTCAAGCTTCCAAAGATGTTACTATCATCCCTTTAAAGGTGAAAGATAGTCTTGTTTATTGTTCCAATATATTAACTATGGTGATTTGTATCATTTAAGTGGTGGAAAATGTTAATTTATAATAGAGACATGGTTTGATTGATAGATCTACAAGCCTTTAACCCTCTTTTTCTAGATCTACACTATTAGGTGACAAACTCTTGGAGACCTTTAGTCTAGGGTGATATTGAGCTCTACCCTTGTGCTAAGGGTATTTTTATTGCTTCATTTAATTCTTTTGAAGATATTGATTTGGTTTTTAACAAGCTACGAGTTTGGGGAATCACTCATTTTCTATGAAAACCTAAGCAATTTCATTCAACCCTATTATTGTGTTGAAATTTGTTGCCAAGTTTACCCCTTTAAAGGTTGAAGTCATTGGTATGAAAGTGAGTGTGTGTCCAAGTGTGATGTCTAAGTATCTTTTAAGTTACTTCTTATCTTTCCCAAGTGCTTTACTTTCTTTGTTTTCCAGATTCCCCTTGCATTACCTATACCTAATTATTCTAAGTGGGTTTCTTGTTATTCTAATGCACATGAGGTATAGGTGATCTAAGTATGGTTGGGATGTGTTCATGCATCCTCCTGCTTAGAAGTAAGTTTTTCCAAATTTCATTTTTTGCTATCTTTCACTAACATTCTGTGTCCCATGGATTTTGTGCTTTTGAGTTGTTTTTCCCCTTGGGCGAACTATACCGAGTGTGTATTCGAAGGATGAAGCCATGACAATGATTAACAAGCTATGAATGTGATTATGTTATGTTGGAAAGGCCTACAAAGCTGTGTATTGAAGCCATAATGAATCCTATTTAAATTTGTAGAGGTAAAATCAAGTGTTACGAAGGAACATGAGTCTATGGGTTTTTTCTGTGCATTCATGGAAATGAAGTAGTATTGTTATGCTTCTAAAGTTGTAATAACTTGAGCCAATTCCTAGTCTCAATAATCAAATGGTAAGAACACAATGTTGAATGAATCATTTTGGGCTCATAATTAGTAAGGGATGTTCGAAGACCTAGATTTGAGGCCATTAGATTGAGGTTAAGGGTAAAGTGCTATTAGCTATACTAAGTCTGGGAATTGGTGCTGTGAAAGGGGTTTTCTATCCCAAGGTAATGAAAAAGGTTACTTATCTAGAGGCTTTGGATATAGAAACACAAGCGACTGTAAAGTATGAATATTCCTTAGAGGTTCTTGAATGATACTTCTGGAGAAGCCAATATTGGGAAAATGATCCTGGTATAAAGGAAATGCAATGTTAAAGGATTTAAGCAGAAAGTGAAAGAATGAAGTGCACAATCCATTTGAGAGTCACTCCCCATATTGCGATCCCAAATAGAAGGAAAATGGGTTTTCAAAAAATCTAAGTTACTCTCTCTCACCCTCATATGTTAATATTATCAAGTATGTCTACATTCCAGATTCTGAGGTGAAGTAAGGCACTTCTCGTAAAGTTAAAGCATTTGTGTTAAGTGATTTTTAGTCATATCACTTTACTTTAAGTAAAGTAATAGAGCTTTTGAGAATTTAATATTTTACATGTAAATGAAAAAAAAGTTTAAATAGTCATTGATCATGGAATTAAATGCAAATCCTACCATCATAATCATTGGCCAAACTTAATTTCATTCATGTGTCACCAACATTCTAATTCTTATACCTATTTCATCAGTATTGCTTGCAATTGGTTTCTTCAAGTATATTTAAATAACTATTTATTGAGAATTGTATCTTGTGCAATCATAGAGAATGACAATCAAAGCTAATGGTTACGATAAGTTAATTGGCCTGGAGAGTGAATTAAAAGAGCTAACAGACACATCTTTCAAATTCTATGATTTGGGTGATATACATAGAAGACTTAATTCTCAATCCATTCACCCAATCAATCATAAAGTTAAAGAAAGTGGATTGGTTGAAGAAGTCAATTTTCTAATGGCAGTTCATGCACTTGAGCTAGTGAGGGAATGCATCGAGAGATATGACCCAAAAACAAAGCAAATTTTGTTTCCTGACCAATCTATTCTCATCTCAATCAACAAGGCACTAATGTAGTTTGGATTCAACATTCCCATAAAGGAGCAGTATTCTAATGTTAATTTTGGGTCTTCTACATCTATGTTCAATGATAAGAAGACCCTCAGATGAGAAGATATGCAAAGGACATGGTTCTAGACTACTCACTTAAAGAAGAGAAAAATGCCAAAGACCCTTTTTGGCACAAATCTAAAAAGAGAAATAGTGGATATCCTTGCACTCCTCCTCAGACCAAAAGGATAAGAGGAGATTTTAGAGTTTATCGAGTACCATTTCTTCCTAGTACAAGCTATATGTGCTAAGGATATATAGATCAAATGGGCATAGATTATCTATGATGAGCTCACCTCATGGTTGAATTTGATCAGAGGATTCAAATAATTTTACATGTCCTCATATTTGATCTATGCCTTGACAACTCACCACTTGTGGCCTCGTCTCCCTAGTATCCAAAACTATGACAAGCGCACCAAAGTATATAAATTTTACCTACATTTGTACTTGTAAAGAAGCTATGATGAGTATGTGGCTATAAATGATGCCTTCACAATGAGTTTATGGCAATGACACAATGCAAGGCAGAGAATCCCTAAAGGAGATGTCCAAAACCCTAGCAAACAACCACACAATAGAAATACAACAACAAAGAAACAATAATGCAATATTTGATACCAAATCATAACTCTTTATTTATAGATATAACTGATTACATGCAATATGCCTAGCTGTAAGGCCTTTTGGGTTCAGGCCAAATACAACAACAATTACAAAATTATTTCTACAAGATCCACTTACAAACTTGATTCCAACTAGTCTAGATCCACAACTAGATAAGAACACCAAGAAGAATCCACACTTGTCCCCTTAGGTCCACCAAGAAATCCTTTGATTCTCAAGCCACAAGCCTAGCTCTTCAAAATTTACATCTATACTTCATCCCCTTCTCCAAGCTGAAATGAATAACTATTGCCTAAAGACTCCTCAAAACCCCTTACTTATACCCAACTAAGCCACAAGTCGGCCCAACTCATTACAAATTAAATTAAATCCTTTACATTAAATATAGGTTGAGCCACAAGTTAGCTACAACACTAAATTAAATACCCATACATACATTAAATGTCAAAAGTTGGCTCACAGACAACTCGACACGAACAAAACCAAGACCAATACAAACAATCAACACATACAAGAACACTCTGCATCCACTAGAAAAATTAGCACCAATAGGTTCACTCAACACATGAAGGAACACTCCATTAACATAAGATTGCTACAATAACTCAACATCCACTAGAAGTTATAGTAACTTGGCATCCATTAGAGCTACAATAACTCAACATCCATTAGAGCTTCAATAACTTAGCATCCACTAGGAGCTATAGCAACTCAACATCCATTAGAGCTATAGTAACTCGAAATGCACTAAAGCTACAACAACTCGACATCCATTAGAGCTATAGTAACTCAACATCCACTAGGAGCTACAGTAACTCGACATCCATTAGAGCTATAGTAACTTGGCATGCACTAAAGTTACAATAACTCGACATACACTAACTACCTCAGAAACAACAAAAAATTGAAAACCACTGGCACTCAACTCCAACATGCAAGATCACAAGAAATCCTAGGATGCTTCTACATCAAACACCCTAGGTTTGAAAAGATGTTCTAGTAAATAGAAGAACATCTTCTAAGATTCAACATATAAATCCTAAACTGGTTCTTCACATACACATCCTCCAAATCTTCAATTTGTACACTCTTTCCCTTGTTCTTCTTATGCTTCTTCACATCCATCTTAGGTGTGCTATAGGTGTATTTTCCACACTAATCTCCAACCTTCTCAAAATCTACCAACTCAACTCGGCTGCCAATACTCAGGTTCCTCCTATTGAGCTCTTCACTCTACAAAGGAATCAAGGAAAATTTCCTGCCACTTTTCTCAACAGTAAACACATTCTTGACACAATCATGCACATCCCTGCAATCATACTGCCAAGGTCTACCAAGCAATACATGACAATTGATCATGTCCACAATATCATACAACACTTGATCCTTATACTACCCAATCTAGAAATCAACAAGGCATTGCTCCCTCACTTCCAAATCATGTTCACCTTGCAACCAACCAACCAATCCTATACGGATAAGGATGTCTTACTTTCTTCAAACCAAGTTTTTGAACCATCTCCTTAGCAATAAGGTTATTAGTACTACCACAATCTACAATCACCTTGCAGACTTTACCACCAGACTTACAACAAGTCTTGAACAAACTAGTCCTCTGACAAGAATTCAATGCCCTCTTATCAACTAGTACTTGCTGAGCCAACAAAATTTCTTCTTGCTTAGGCTAACTATCTTGAACTACAACCTCATTCACAATAGTAGTTGTCCTACCAATCAGACATTCAAAAGATCTATGCCCTTATTTACCATATCTGAAACAATTACCTTTGAATCCACCTCCACCTATTCTCCTTTTTTGATTAGTAGGTTTTGGTTCACTTTCAACACTTAGTTTAGGTTGTGCCAAGATATCTTGCCTCTTCTTCCATCTAGCATTACCTTGAATTTTCCTCTTCAACTTATCTTCTGCCTTCAAAGAATACTGATAAGAATCCTCAACTAAAGAAATATTTAGCATACCAACCTCATCTCAAATATTGAATCTCAAACCATTGATGTATTGAAGTACCTTTTCCTTTAACAATTCTCTATGACCAAACTAAATAGTCAACTTGTAGAACTCCTCAGTATAATCTTTCATAGACATATCTTTCTATTTCAAATTTTGCAATCTTTTAAACAACTCAAGTTTATAATTAGCAAGAATGAACTTAGCCTTCAACTTAGTCACCATCAATCTCCATCTAGTGATCTTCATTTCACCTTCATCTTCTCTGTCTCTTTATAATTCTTTCCACCAAAGAGTAGCATGTCCTTTCAACTTAGTTTGTGCCAACCTCACTCTAAGTGGATCCTCAATATCCTCAAGCTCAAAGTAGTCTTCTAATTTACTAATATAATCAATCAGGTCTTCAAGAGTCAAAGTACCTGAGAAATTAGAAAAATCCATCTTATGCTTTAGCTTCAATTGAGATCCAGGTCTAGCAAACTGACTAGCCCTAGTTCTAATAGGTCTCTCCACATGATCAGTTCTATCTTCACCACTAGATCCAGTAGCTTCAAAGTCTTTAGCAACTTCCTCATAACTACCTTCAGTACCCACATGCCTAGGTACACCACCTAAAGCACTTACAATTTCAGTGATCATGTCACTCTTCATCAATGCAAGCTCAGATCTAAAATCTACTCTAATCTTCTCTGAGATCCTTTCTTCCACAACATCACTAAGATCATCAATTTCCCTAGGGTCTAATCTTCTTGGAGGTATCTTCCAAAATTTTAGCAAATCCTAAGCAAAATTTCTACGAATCCAGAAGATCAATTAGTCACAAGATCAATGTTCTCTATAAATCCTGGTGTAAACTGCCTTAGCTTCAGTAATTTGTCAACACATTCAAGAACAAAATTGACTTTGATACCATCTGATGCAAAACAAGGCAGGAGAATCCCCAAAGGAGATGTCCAAACCCCCAACAAACAACCACACAGTAGAAATACAACAAAAAAGCAACAATAATGCAAGATATGATACCGAATCACAACTCTTTATTCATAGATATGATTGATTACATGCAATATGCCTGGTTATAAGGCCAACTAGGTTCGGGCCAAATACAACAACAATTACAAGATTAGTTCTGCAAGATCCAACAAGATCCATTTACAAACTTGATTTTAGATAGTCTAGATCCATAATTGGATAAGAACACCAAGAAGAATCTAGACTTGTACCCACAAGGGTACCAAGCAATCCTCTAGTTCTCAAGCTATAGCCCTAACTCTTCATCTATACTTCATCCCCTTCTCCAAGTTGAAATGAATAACTACTGCCTAAAGACTTCACAAATCCCCTTACTTATACCCAACTAAGCCGCAAGTTGACCCAACTCATTATAAATTATATTAAATACCTTACATTAAATATAGGTCGAGCCATAAGTCAGCTACAACACTAAATTAAATACCCATACATAAATTAAATGTCAAAAGTCAGCTCATAGACAACTCCGCACGAATAGAACCAAGACCAATACTGACACTTGATAGATATAGGAACACTCAATATCCACTAGAAAACTTGGCACCAACAGCTTCACTCAGCATATGAAGGAACACTTGGTCAACATAAGATTGCTACAGTAACTCGACATCCACTAGGAGCTATAGTAACTTGACATCCATTAGAGCTATAGTAACTCGGCATCCATTAGAGCTATAGTAACTCGATATCCACTAAGAGCTATAGTAACTTGACATCCATTAGAGCTATAGTAACTTGGCAGCACTAAAGCTACACTAACTTGGCATCCATAAGAGCTATAGTAACTTAGCATCCACTAGGAGCTATAGTAACATAGCATCCATTAGAGCTATAGTAACTCGACATGCACTAAAGTTATAGTAACTCAACATACACTAACTAGCTCAGCAGCAACATAAAATTGAAAACCACTAAAACTCAGCTCCAACATGCAGGATTACAAGAAATCCTAGGATGCTCCTACATTAGCCAAGAATTGCAAGGATGCCTTGAAAGGAGATTTTCACCAGAGGCAATTTCAGCAATAACCCAATTCAGATGCTCATTCATCTAGTTTTCGTGTTTCTCCTATTTGCGAATAGGAGCTTATGATGGCTTTCCTAAGAGGTTTCCAAGATATCCAAAAGACAAGGTGGTTCTAGTTGAACTGTACCGATAGATCCTTGAAGTGAACACACCTTGTGTTCTAATGTGAATAAGATAGCCAAGATTCCCTTCCCTATAGTGGTTGGACCATATTCATGTGCTTCCAAATCAAATGCTCATAATTTGGTGAAGATCTTTGAGAGAAAAGTTAAATTTTTAGACGATGAGGTACTCAAGCCTCAATATGATCCAGTTAACTTTGTAAGGGGTCACTTGAAGTTGGGATATGCCTATAGGCATGTTCTAGATATTGAATATTTCTAGTCTAGGTGTCTCAACGAGTACCAAAATTGGGAGAGGTTTTTTGGTCATGATTAACCATTAACAAGATTAAATTGTATAATGATTCTGTTGATGTTTTTGACCTTGTAAATGATGGAGCCTACGTGCACCCCACATCCTATGAGAAGATCAAAGGAACCCCAATTTTGTCTACCCACCTATAGGTCCATTCATTGACACTATGGAGGTTCTTATGTAGGGGATAATCAAAAGGACAAAAAAATGGATGGAGTGGACCTGAGCGAGGAAGAAAAGGACTAAGAGCACTAGTTCTATAGATGGAGTATCTGCTACAGCTATCTAATTGACTGCAACAACAACCACCACAACTACTACATCAACATTTGTAGGCCCATTATAGTCCATTGGTCAAGGTTGAGACCAACCTCTAGAGAAGAATGTACCAATCACTCCTACTTGCAGAGTTGGCTCTCTTCTAAACATCAAGAAAGTTAGGGAGAAGTAGGGTGCCAAGGATAAGGGGAAAGAACAAGAAAAATTAGTGGCCAAGCCATCTTCCCCTATCCAAGTCATCAATTTGGATGGCAATACCAACCCCATGGATGAATAGGAGCAATATGCATCCCAAAAAGGGGATACCTTAACCCTCTTGGTGACCAAGGTAGCTGCCTTCGTTGTTGCTTCTTAGAGAAAGAAAATCCCCTTAATTACAAGGAAGCTTTTTGATCCCACTACCTTGCAATCTTCTTTCAATGTTCTCTCTATAGAGTCATGCCTCAAAGAGACCATTGATAGGAAGAAGAGGAGAAATTAGGAAGCAACTCCATCAAAGGACTTGATTACACAAGTCACCTTATCTCAACCATCCAAGAAGACCAAGAAGTAGAAGATGATTGCTGCACTAGCTATGAATTCAACAACTGGCCATATGCTAGTAGACATTGTTGAGCCACAGAAGGAAGGAAAATTCCATGAGATTTCCAAAGACGACTTCTAGATCAGGACAGTGGATCTTGGTATCCCTATTCATGATTCCATGTTGAACATGTGGAAGTCCACCAATGAGAAACTTGAAGATAAGCTAGAAGAGGTTAGAGCAGAAAAGGAAATATTGAAGGCTTTGGATAGAGAATTGGTGGATTACATAAGGTCTACACTCAGGAGCACTTCATCTAGTTAATTTGACTCGAATGTAGAGGAGAAAAAGAAAATCTACTCCTAAAGCTACAACAAGAAAGGCAATTCGGGTAGGTTGGACGAGCATGAATAGATCAAATGAAGGCTCAAGGTCCCCCACTAGTTGAAAACTTGGGAAGCCTAGTTTTGGATGCTCACAAGCTCAAGGAGGCAACTTTAAATCACCAGAGCACCATACAAAAGGAAAAAGACAAGTTGACAAAGCAATTGGCCCTTTTGCAAGAGGTAATTGACATAAAAACAAATGTTGCCCTTACTCATGGGATCCTTGAGATGGGAAAGGAGTCATTGTTTCACTAGAAACAATCCTTGGAGTTTGCAATAGAAAGCTCCATGAGGTCTACAAATGAGCTCAAGGATGTACATGACCTAGTGCAAAAGGTCATGGAGAAGTTGTTTCAATATTTGAAGATACTGCACACGGAGTCCTTTGTGTCCACTAATGGCAAGCTTGTGGCTATTGAGAGAATGAAATCAAAGTTCTTGGCATTTGTCAATGAAGTCATTGACCCACTCAAATTCCAACTATCCAAGATCTAGGAACTCTCAGCAGTGGATGTAGTCATAAGGAGAGAATTAGAAAAGTTCAAGTCAAGGGTTACCATAATAAATGAAGTGATAGAGATGCATGACTACTAGATGGTTTGAGTTGACAACATCATCATTCTAGATGTTGAAGAACTGGACAAAATAACTAACACCATGAAAGCCTATAGAGATGAATCAGTTACTCCTAAGAAGACATGATGTTCTAATGGCTTTCTAGACATCTTCCATTCTTCCCCTTCTCTTTCTTTTTGTATCCATTCATGGCATTTTGTAAGTCTCTATAACAAAAAATGACTCAAGCTTGTCCTATTTTTAGTTTATTCTATTCAAAGATGCTCTACAAAGTAATCATCCAGTGTAACTAGCCATTTTGAGAAGGCCTATAAATGTAACCTTTTGATAAATTAATAAGATCGAAAAAATTACTTTTGGGAAGACCCCTACTGCGTGTGACTACTGCGTGTGACTCCAAGTCCATTTCTAGTTTTTCTATTCATCTAGTTTTAGGATAGTGTGTGGAATGAACGTGATAATGTTGATAATTGAATAAATGTGAATGAACTTGGTTTTGTTTCCTTTATTTAATAGATTATATGTATTACTTTCTTCAGCATAAGCATATCTTTTGTTCTCTACACTGTACACCATAGTTTGTGTGTTTAGTATAGTTAGTTGCATAACTGAGAACTGGTGTGTGGAGTAGCTAAGAGATAGACAATCTAGGTATTGTCAAAACATCAGTTAAATGTGTAATTTGATAATTACCTATTTTTCCATGTCTTCCTTTCTTCCTGTTGTCATAGTTTCTTATGCATGTTTCCATTCATTACAAAATAGATTGCATGTTGTGAGTTAGTCCCCCTTTTAATTTTCTAATTTTTTTAAAGTGTTGAGGAACTTGGTATTTGCCTCTTCTGCTCTCTAGTTAAGAGCATACCCCCAAAATTTGAAAAAATAAATTCATTGCATATCTTGCATTCAAAAGGGAGTTGTACCTTTCAATTTAGGGGTCCTTGATAGATTACTACATTGACCCATTCTATTGTTAACTTCTTTGTCCTCCATAAGCCATTTGACAAGTTAAGAGTCAAGGTATAGACCAAAAAGATAAGGAAGACAAACTGTTAGCCAACATAATTCTTTAGAATAATTGAGAGGGGGGTCAATTAGTTATCCAAGGTCCAAATGTATAGATAAAAATTTTCAGTGCTTAACAGATTCATATCCATAAAATTTAACATGCACGCATCTATAAGATGATACAATACCTTAACTTAGTAGGTCACTATCCTAGGTCAAAATAAATTTGCAGAAATGTAAACATGAAATACTATAAACACATTCACACAATTTGACACAAGGATTTTATCTGGAAACCCAATTTGGGAAAAACCACTAGCAACATGCTACCTAATTTCACTCTTCTAAAGTGATGCCCTGTGAAAGGCCAACCCTATTAAAGGTTACAATACACACTATTAAATGTGACATGGTTAAAAGATTTCAATCACCCTATTAGGAGTGAGCCTTTTTAGAGGATTTAATAAAATTCCATTAGAATGTTAGCCGGCTAAAGGATTTACAAATGACTGCTAGGTCAACCTTAATCCAAAGGATTTATCCACACTGGTATAGTGGTTAGAAAGTAACAACAGGACTTGATCTGATAAAAACTTACAACTCACTTGTAGATTATAGATATCTAGATCAATCCTCCATTCTTCTTGGCACTCATGCTCTTCAACTCTTACAACTTGTTCACCCTTCAAGCATTCATCCACTTAAGCCTTCTTTCTTTGTATGCCAATTGTAGTCTCTTTTGTTTGGCTACTAGATGAAGTAACACCCTAGACTTATTGTCTACCTTAGGTTCTCACACATAACAACCTTTGCTTCTGGCCTTCTATCTCTATAAATGGAGAATTTAGATATTTTGCCGCTTAACCAAAATTGTTCATTCTAGGGTTAGGTAAGATTCAATGAATTTACCCACTTTTCCATTTTAGTCCCTCTAGAATCTTCTACAATCTTCTTTGAATTCACCTCAAAATGGTCTACCTTGAATTATGTGACACTAGATCATCATAGTTATCTTCCACACACTTCACATAATTTAGGAAATCAAATTAGTCGGCTCAGATTCATCAAATCTTTGATTTAACACTTTTTGCTGTCACTCAACATCTTCACTATTTTGTCACTCGACCAATACAGTTCACTAGAAACATACTAAAGTTTACTGATGCTCAACATCAACTAAAATTTACTCAGCTTCCACCATTTTTCTTTTTTGCTTGGCACCTATTGATTTTCATTTTACTTCTATTATTTCTGTCTTGGCTTGCACTATTTGCTTGGCCAATCTTGGCAGACACTTTTCTTTACTTGATCTTCTTTCAATCTTTTCTTTAGTAACCTTTCATTGTAGACTTTAAGTAGATAAAAAATACACTATAGTATCAATGTCTTACTTAGTCTTAGTGTTCTGTTTATACACTAAATAACTCAACCTTTCTCTAGGTGCTCCTGTTATCATCTCTTTTCAAATCCTCTTCATCAATCAGACAAATGAATAGCATTTAGACCAAAAATCAATCATCTCACCAACAAGTAGCAGGTTTGACATCATTAAAAAAACAATGATTGTTCTATGATAGTTTCAATACTTCAAACAATCTCTTTTCAATAATCTCCCTCTTTGACATTGATGGAAAACCAATAATAACAACAATACCAAAAAGAAAATTAATATCTATGAAATTTCTCCCTCTATCAGTATATGTCCTTCCTCTATATAGGGTAATGTAAGCTTTGTCAATCTCCTTCAAAGTATCTTCTCCCTCTCACTTATATCTCTCTCAACCTTATATCTCCCTCTTTAGGAATATCTCCCTCTTTAGAGTATCTCACCTTTTTTCTTTCTTATATCTCCCTCTTTGAAAACAATGCCAAAGATGTGTCATCTATACATGTAGATATAATTAATTTAGGTTCTACCTTTTTCACCTTACATGTGACTATAAATCTTCTGATTCAACTTCTTCATTACTTTAGGCAGCTCCTAAAGTAAGATCCACTACATCAAGTTGTAAGATACAACATTCAACTTAGTCTATGCAGGGCCACTACTCATGCTTCTTAAGTAGCTTTGGATATGGGTATCATCCATAGTTTACCTCTAAGATATTCATGTGCATCCTTAATTAAAGCTTTTGTGAATATATCAACTATTTGTTCTTTTGTATTCACATATTCTATTCTCACTTCTTTGTCTTGAACAAACTCTCTTAAGTAACGATAATTGATTGCAATGTGATTTGTCTTTGTGTGCATCACAAGATTATTTGGTATGTTTATAAAACTTGATTATTACAATAAAGTACCACGTATTCAATAATTTCTTCCTTCATTCCTTTGAGTAGCTATTTGATCCATACCACATTTGTACAATTTACTACAACAACCACATATTCAACTTTAGTAGTAGATTGAGATATACAATTTTGTTTCTTACTAGTCTAGGTGACCGATCTCTTTCCTACAAAAAATTCTCCATCACTTGTACTCTTTATATCATCAATTTTCTAGCTAGTCAACATCTGTATAGACTCTTAATTCAAACTCATCATTTTTCTTGTAGTATAGATCATAATCTTTTGTTCCTTTTAGATACCTCATAATTCTCTTAACAACCACCAAATCATTCTTCATAGCATTTGCAGAAAACCTTGTAACAGTCCCAACATATAATGCAATGTCAAGTCTTCTATGTACTACATATTGCAATATGCCAATCATAGACCTATACAATGTTTGATTCACTTCAGCAGAATCATCAGTCTTTGAGAATTTATGTCCTATGACCGTAGGAGTACTAACTAGTTTTGAATCCTCCATACCAAAACTTTTCAATATTTCTTTTACATACTTAGACTAAGTGATGTATATACCATATTTCATCTGATATACTTGCAAACCAACAAAGAAATTTATCTCTCCAAACATAGACATCTCAAATTCTTTCTTCATTTTGTTTGCAAATGTCTTACATAATGAATTTTGTCCTCCAAATATGATATCATCAACAAATATTTCAGCTAGTAAAATACCTTTACTTCCTTTTGTCTTCAAATATATATTGTTGTTATCATCAGTCTTCTCAAAAGCCTCTAATACCATGCTCTTGGGACTTGCTTTAAACCATATAAAGCTTTGTGTAATCTACATACCATGTTATTGTTTTTTGGATCAACAAATCCCTCTGGATGTTATATGTAAACCTCTTCTTCTAGTATACCATTCAAAAATGCTAACTTCACATCCATTTCATAAACTTTGAAACCTTTGTATGTAGAGTAAGAAAGTAGAGTTCTTATTCCTTCCAATATTGCAATTGGGGAAAATATATCTCCATAGTCAATTCCTTCTTCTTGTGCATACCCCTTGACAACTAATCTTGCTATATTCCTTGCGACTTCACCATTCTTATCCAATTTGTTTCTGTACACCCACTTGGTACCAATCACATTCTTATTTTCTGGTCTGGGTACTAGAATCCATGTTTTGTTCTTCTCAATCTCTTCTTTCATGGCTTTACTCCAGTCTTCATTCTCTAATTAATCCTTCACTAACTTAGGATCATGCATGCTAAAAAAATATATTCATTTCTCAACTAATTCCTTGTCATTGATCTAGCTTATTTATCTCTAGTAATTTGTTCAGCAGGGTGATGTCTTTTGACATACTTTGACAATCTTGGTTCTACTCTTCTTTCTTCAATGAGTGTGTCAACTTTAGAATCACTATGCACTTTTCTATATGGTAAATCAACATTCCTTTCATGTACACTGATCTTAGAATTAGAATGTACCTCAACTTCTATCTGTAACTTGACTCCTAAATGCAACTCATTTCCTGAATGCAACTTGACATCCATTGTATGTGACTCGACAACCACTGATACTTTCTGTTGTTGATTTACAACTTGGTTCACAACACCTTCATCAGCAGGCATATCTTCATAAAAGTATACAAAAAATTTGTACTCTTCAAGTTCCTTCATAGGTTCAACTTCATGTACCTCTATATATTCATCAAAATTCACATTTTCACTTTCCAGAACTTTGTTAGTGTTAGTATTTAAACACTTTTTAAGATTTACTTCTTGTGGAATAACCAAGGAATATACCTTGTTCACTTTTTGCATCAAATTTACCATTTATGAAGTCCTTAATAATGTAATACTTGCGTCCACAATCTTTTAAATATTTTACACTAGGTGAGTATCCATACCATAGTTCAAAAGGTGTAGAATGTGTGTCTTTCTTGAATTGTACTCGGTTCAAGGTATAGACAACTATACTTACAACTTCTCTCTAATATTTTAAAGCAACATTCTTCTTCATCATTAGTGTTCTAGCACAGTCCATTACAGATCTATTCCTCCTTTCAACAATCCCATTTTGTGGAGTGGTCCTAGGTGTAGAAGTTTGCTTTTTGATTCCTCTATCATTACAGATTATCTCAAACTCATTTGATGTAAATTCTCCACCTCTGTTAGATTTGAGACATTTTAAGCTTTTACTAGTCTCTTTTTTCAACTTTTCCAAGTACCAATTAAACATTTGAAAAGCATCAAATTTTTGTTTCAAAAACATAACTGTCATCATCATAAAATAATTATCAAAAAATAGGATAATGTACTTGTCATCTTTGTAGATTTTCCCATCAATTGGTCCATACAAATAAGTATGAACTAATTCCAGAATTTCTTTAGAGGAGTGAGTCTTACTTTTAAAACTAGATTTTGTCATCTTGCCTAACTGAAATTGTTTGCAAATCATATTATCAGGTTTCTTTAGTTTTGGAAAACCTCTGACTCTTTTCATGTTACTGATACTGACTAAGTTATCAAAGTTAACATGACATAACCTCTTGTGCCATAGCTGCACATCATCAAATTCCACAACAAGACAAGTAACATCATTCATGTCAAGATAAAATATATTATCTCTAGTATGATCTCCATTTCCAATCAGTTTTCCATCAGTGTCATATATCTTTTCTTATTTGTTCTCAAATTCAACTTTGCAACTTGAACTATTCAATTGTGACACACTCAACAAGTTATAGTTAGGTCCTTATACATAGTAAGCATTATCACACATGATCTTTTCTATTTGTTTGATTGATCCTTTACCTTTTATCTGATAGGGTGCCTCATTACCAAATCTAACACTATTTCCATCGTATTAATCAAGGGTAATGAACTTACTTTTATCTCTAGTCATGTGATGTGAACATCCATTGTTAATGATCCATCTATCACTCTTGTTCACATAAGACACTAATGCAATTACCTCATCTTCATCATAATCATCCTTCATAGAAACATACACAACTTCATCATCATGGTCATCAGATTCATCTTTTTTTTCCTCTTCAACAATATAACAATACTTCTTTCCTTTGTCTTTATAATCTTTGTTGTTCTCATCTCTTTTACCTCTATATTTTTCTCCACTTCTATTGTTCTTCTTCTTTGGAAATCTAGCATAAATATGACCAACCTCATTACAATTGAAACACATGATATGTAGCTTACCTTTTTATTTCTCTTTTCTTCTATGAAATCTCCTTGCCAGTAGTGCTTCAAGCTCTTCTACATCATCTTCATCTGTATCACTATCACAATGATTCAACACCGTGATCCTTCAATTAACACCTTTCTTCTTGATGTCAGATCTCCTTATTTTTTAAACCTCAATCCTCCTAAATAGATGTCTCCTCTTTCCTTTCACTTCTTTACTCTTTTCTTCTCAAACTAATTCTACAATACATAGCTCTATCATAGCCATCTCAACCGCCATGAATTCCCTCTAAACTCAAGTAGCATTTCTCTCCTCACACACAGGTGACAAACTCTTTGACACCTTTAGTCTAGGGTGATATTGAGCTCTACCCTTGTGCTAAGGGTCTTTTTATTGCTTCATTTTATTATTTTGAAGATTTTGATTTGGTATTTAACAAGCTATAGGTTTGGAGAAACCACTCACTTTCTGCAAAAACCTAAGCAATTCTATTCAACCCTATTATTGAACCACTAAATGTGCACTTATTATGGGTTTTCCTTCTAAATCTCTCACTCCATCTTCAGGAGATATCTTTCTTTGAGGTTGTTGGGAACTCCCTTGGCCAAGTTGTTGATTCTTACCTAATCCATCACCACTAGTGTTTATAAAAGAAGGCTAAACCTTAATAATTTTAGTGTGTGTGTGTGAGGAGACAAATGCTAAGATTTTAGAGGGAATTCATGGTGGTTGAGATGACTATGAAAGAACTATGCATTGCAAAATTAGTTTGAGAAGAACATAGTAAAGAAGTAAAAGGACATAGGAGACATATCTGATCAGGAGGATCAAGGTTTAAATAGAAAGGAGGAGATCTGACATAAAGTAGAAAGGTGCTAATTGAAGGACCACTATGTTGAATCATTCTAACAGGTGATACAGAGAAAATCTCTTAACTGAGTAGTCCTAGCAGGCTATTGTAAATTGATTAATTGAGTGCTTGCTTTATTGTAATTTTAAATCCTCTAACAGGGTGAGACCTAATAGTCTTTATAATCCTTTAATAGGGAAGAGCTCTCATAGGGTAGATCATATATTATGATCAAACACATTGTAGCCATAATAGGCCACACTTTACAATTGTGGTAGTGAAGATTTGTGTGTGTCATCCCCACCCCAATTTTACCTTCTCATTGAAGGGTTTTTGGGTAACAAAATTTATTGTGTTATGCATTATTTACTTTATGCTATGGATGTGATGCATGCTATGTTATTTTAGTTTACATGTTAAGTTATGAGATGGATTTTGGTGAAATGTTTTAGGAGACAAAAGTTTTAAGACCTGATTCACCCCCCTCTCTCATAACTTATTAGTCAGTATCAATAACATGAAAAGTGTAAGAGGTTTTCCAAAACTAAAGAAACTTGATAATGTGATTTGCAAACAATGTCAGGTAGGCAAGATGACACAATCTGGTTTTAAAAGTAAGACTCACTCCACTAAAGAAATTCTAGAATTAGTTCATACTAATTTTTGTAGACCAATTGATGTGCAAAGCTAAAAAGGTGACAAGTAAATTATCCTATTTGTTAATGATTATTCTAGGATGATGACAATTATATTTCTAAAACAAAAATATGATGCTTTTCAAATGTTTAAGTGGTACTTGACAGTAGTTGAAAAAGAGACTGGCAAAAGCTTGAAATGTCTTAGATTTGACAAAAGTGGAGAATTTACATCAAATAAGTCAGAGATATTCTGTAATGATAGAGGAATCAAAAGACAAACTTTTGCACCTAGGACTCCTCCACAAAATGGGATTGCTGAAAGGAGGAATAGATCTATAATGGACTGTGCTAGAACACTGATGATGGAGAAGAATTTTTCTTTAAAATAATGTAGAGAAGTTGTAAGTACATCTATCTATACCTTGAACCAATTACAAGTCAAGAAAGGTACACATTCAACACCTTTTGAACTATGGTGTGGATAACAAGATGACAAAATCTAGTTTTAAAAGTAAGACTCACTCCTCTAAAGAAATTCTAGAGTTAGTTCATACTGATTTGTGTGGACAATTGATGTGGAAAGCTACAAAGGTGACAAGTACATTATCCTATTTGTTGATGATTATTCTAGGATGATGATAATTATGTTTCTAAAATAAAAACATGTTTCTTTTCAAATGTTTAAGTGGTACTTGGAAAGAGTTGAAAAAGAGACTGGAAAAAGCTTGTAATGTCTTAGATCTGATAAAGGTGGAGAATTTACATCAAATGAGTTTGAGAATCCCTATGCAATACATGTAACCAATCAAATTGAGGGAAGCATTAGGAGGCAATAAGGATCAACCATAGCCATTGATTCTTACCTATTCCATCACCGCCAATATTTATAAAATAAGGCTAAACCCAAAGAAGTTTAGTGTGTGTGTACAAGGAGAAAAATGGAAAGAGTTTAAAGGGAATTCATGGTGGCTGAGATGGCTATGAAAGAGCTATGCATTGCAAAATCAGTTTGAGAAGTATAGAGTAAAGAAGTGAAAGGACATATGAGACATATATGATGAGGAGGATCAAGGTTTAAATAGTAAGGAGGAGATCTGACATCAAGAAGAAAGGTGCTAATCGAACGATTGCGGTGCTGAATCATTCTAATAGATGATATAGAGAAAATATCTTAACTGAGTAGTCCTAACAGGTTATTCTAATATCTTAACCGAGTGCTTTCTTTATTGTAAGTTTAAATCCTCTAACAAGGTGAGACCTAAAAGTCTTTGTAATCCTTTAACATGGAAAAACACTCACAGGGTAGATCATAGATTATGATCAAACACATTGTAGCCATAATAGGCCATACTTTACAATTGTAGTAGTGAATATTTGTGGGTGTCATCCCCACCCCAATTTTACCTTCTCATTGGAGGGTTTCTAGGTAACAAAAATTATTGTGTTATGTGTTATTTACTTTATACTATGGATGTGATGCTTGTTATGTTATTTCAATTTACATGAGGTGAAAGATAGTCTTATTTATTGTTCCAATATATCAACTGTGATGATTTTTATCCTTTAAGTGGTGGAAAATGTTAATTTATAATAGAGACATGGTTTGATTGATAGATTTGCAATCTTTTGACCCTCTTTTTCTGGATCTACACTATTAGGTGACAAACTCTTGGAGACCTTTAGTCTAGGGTGATATTGAGCTCTACCCTTGTGCTAAGGGTATTTTTATTACTCCATTTTGTTCTTTTGAAGATTTTGATTTGGTTTTTAACAAACTACGAGTTTTGGGAAACCACTCACTTTATGCAAAAACCTAAGCAATTTCATTCAACCCTATTATTGAACCACTAAGTATGCACTTATTATGGGTTTTCCTTTTGAATCTCCCACTCTACCTTTGGGAGATGTCTTTCTTTGAGGTTGTTGGGAACTTCCTTGGCCATTTAATAAAGGTGGATTGAGCTATGAATACTATGGGACATCCTACTTTCTGTTGTATTTTTGTTGACATGGATGGCTCTCAATCAATTCCAGAGGATGTTGTGCTCATGGTTGGGGAAAGGCCATGAAATAAAAAACTAGATTATGAGGTCCTTCTTTTCTATTTTCAATGCAACTTCAGTATTGGGACATGGCTAGTGACTACACTCTTTTGTGCCAAAAATCTCTTGCTACTTGGTGGAAGGATGCAAGTAGTGATCAATTGATAGTTCACGCTTTCAGTTCTCTTTTTGATTCCTCCTTTGAGGATTCATAGGCTATTGATGATCATGTAACCCATGTGGAAAATATTTACATTACACATTTCATAGATTAGCTTTAGGATTCCATTACTAATTTGAGTCTTTCTCTTGTTAAAACTCTTGTTTCTACCCTAGATTCTACTATTACAACACCCTTTGGCTGCGGGGACCCCTTCACTCCCTCCACTTCTACTTCTACTTTACACCAATTTTTTTTTTTATGTTTCTCAACTTTTACAATACTCAGGCCATTGTGATGATAATTTTCCTCAATAATTCCCCTTCATTGGGGAGCCTGAGGATAGTATCACTTGGATAATTTTTTATTAGTGTAGGAAGATCTCTCATTCTTCTTCTCTTGTGGTGTTTTAGTTTGGGATTTTCCCTTTGGGAAAAATCCTTTTTGCTTTGTGCTCTCTCTCTCTCTCTCTATGGCTTGGGGTATTTTGTTAGGATTAAAGAGATTAAAAACAAAATTATATGCAAATATAACCCATATCACAAAGGAATAAAGAACACATAAATGAATAGAAGACACAAAGATTTAACATGGTTCACCCAATATGTGGGCTACATGCACCAAACGAGTCTAATGTCATTATCTAGTCATTTCAACTTGATTACAATCTGCAATCCCTTGCAACTAAATACCACTGCAAGAAGCTACTAAACTATCATGCATCATAAAATCTCTAACCCTAAGCCATTTTATATAAGACTTATGATAGTTACATAATTAGGGCTAGAATATGTTGTCCAATAGAAAAGATAACAATAATTTGAGTCTAATTAGGCTCCACATAAAAATAATCTTCCACTTGGAGACTTATCAGACTCCACAACAATAACCTCCTACTTAGAGACTGATCATAACACTAGTAAACTTGTAGCTCCTATTGGAATGTAAGACCACACAAGAATCTTTTGTTATTTTATTTTTTTAGTTTAGAAGAGCAACTAAAGTTGAGGAGTTCAACTCCTCCCTTGTCATTGCCTTTATAAATATGTGTGTAGGATTATTATTTCTATGTATCTTGTAGAACATTAACTGTCCATCATCCAAAATTGACTGAATGAAATGACATTACAACTGTATGCATTTATTCTTTGAGTGTACAACATAATTATTGGCAAGATGAATGACACTCAGGCTATCTCTAAATAGATAAATTTCCTTTTGTGGGTACCCCAAATATTCCATGAAAAAATGAAGCCATATCATCTCCTTGCATGCCTCTATAGAAACAATATACATTGTCTCTATTGTGGATAGAGCATTCACCTTCTATAATTGATAAATCCATCTCACTTTTATTTACCAATAGTAAATACATATCATGTACTACTCTACCTAGTATTTGAATCCCTTGCCAAATCTAAGTCAACATAGCCTTGTAAACTAGTAATAGATCCCTAAAAATATAAACATTTTTTGGATATACTATCCAAATATCTGGGAATCCTTTTGACTATATTTCAATGCTCAATCCCATGATCAGTCATATACCTATTAAAAAAATCGCACAATATATGCAATATCTGGTCTAATACAAACCATGCCATACATTAAAATACCTACAACTGAAACATAATTTACCTCAGACATTTTATCTCCTCTTAATGTATCTTGGGACACATCTCCTTAGTCAATTTCAAATGACAAGGCAAAGGTTTGTTGACAAATTTGGCATTTTCAATATGGAAATATTGCAACACCTTCTCAATATAATTAGCTTGAAATAATGTCAATTTCCTATTCTTCCTATCTCTGTAAATTTTCATACCAAGGATTTGTTTTGCTATTCCCAAATCCTTCATATCAAATGAAAATACTATTTGTTGTTTTAATCCCTTAATGTGATCCACATTAGATCTATCTGGAATAATATCATCAACATATTTACACAAAATAATGTAGCTATCATCATCCAACCTCTTAAAATAAACACAAAGGTTTGAATGATACCAAGTGCATCCATGCTCACTCATAAAAAATGTCAAATTTAATATACCATTGCTAAGGTGCTTGCTTCAAGCCATATAATATTTTCTTCAATTTGCACACTAAGTTCTCTTTACCTTTGACCTTGAATCCCTGTGGCTATTCCATATATATTTCTTCATCCAAATTACCATAAAGAAAATCTATTTTAACATCAAGATGTTCCAAATATAAATTTTCAGCAACCACAATACTTAAAATAACACGAATAGAAGTCATTTTAACAAGTGGAGAAAATATCTCATCAAAATCAATGCCTTTTTTTCATGTAAATACTTTTACAACTAACATGACTTTAAATATTTTCTTATCTCCATCCTCTTCTTTTAGCTTATATAAAACCAAAGTTTGATTTTTTAGCAAGGAGTCCATTTCTTTTATCATTGTAGACTCTCATTGAATCTTTGTATCCACCTGCACAAGTGTGTCATATCCTTTTGGTTCACTAGCATCTGTTAATAAAATAGAGTACAAAGAGGGACAAAATCATTTTGGAGGTCCACTTAGCCTTGTTAACCATCTAACATTCATTGGGGTTTGTGGAATCTTTTATTTCTATTGTTGCTGAGCACGAGGGATTATTGAAACATTATCCTTCTGAGTATCATCCAACACTCTATAATCATTTTCTTTCTTCTCATATTTCTACAATAGATCTTTGTACAACACCTTCTTATTAAATATGACATCCCTACTTCTTACAATTTTATGATTTTTAACGTCCCAAAGTTTATAGCCAAATCCATCAATGTCATATCCAACAAATACACATTTCTTATATTTAGCTTCTATTTTGGTTCTATTTTTAGAATCTATATGTATAAATGCTTTACAACCTGAAGGTTTTGAGAAAAGAATAAATCACCTTCTTACATTTCCATGCTTCCTCTGGAATACCACAACCCAAAGGAGTTGAGGGACCTCTGTTGATTAAATATACAAATATATTAATAGCCTCAACCCACATGTTTAAGGGTAGCCCAATATGAAACCTCATACTCCTTATACACTCCATTGTTGTCTTGTTCATGTACTCAACCACTCAATTTTCTTGTGGAGTCCTTGGAACAATATTCAAACTCTTTGCTGTAATACTCATCACCATTATTAGATCTAAGAACTTTTAGTATTTTACCAACCTCATTCTCAACCAAGCTTTTCCATTTCTTATAAGTTTCAAATACATCAGGTTTATATCTAAGTAAAAAAACCCATACTTTTCTAGTTACATCATCAATGAATGTAACATAATACAAAGAGTCACTAAAGGGAAGATACCTGAGCTGGTCCCCATACGTTTGTATGTACAAGCTCTAATTTATCATTTTTTCCCCTTCTCAATCTCTACAAGACTAACTCTCTTTTATTTTTCGTACACACAACTTTTGCAGAAATTTGTAATAACACATTTTAGACATGGTATAACTTTCTTTTAAATAAAATAATTTTATACCTCTTTCACTCATGTACCCAATTCTGTTGTTCCATAGTGCTATTTTATAATCTACAACAACTGTATGATGTTCTTCATGTCCAACTACAATAACTATTCTTGAATACTATTTATTCTCTGAGATAATTAAAGTATAATGAACAACATAACTTGTACAAAGACATAAGATGCCCACTTTCATAGCAAGGAACCTTTTGAAACCCTCTAATTTTTACCATTAAGAGTAACTGTGCAACCCTCATCACCCAATTTACCTACTAAAATTAAATTCTAGTCAACCTTGGAATATGTCTTATCTCTTGTAGTTGTTAATGATTCTCATTTTGTAACTTAATCTTAATTCTTTTCTTTCCACCAATCTGGCATGGTTCATTGTCTCCCAAATAAACTAGCCCAAAATCCCCTTGGACATAATTAAAAAAAACTTCTATTAGGTTTGGCATGAAATGAGTTCCCTGAATCTAAAACTCATGAATCATAAACATTTTCTAAGTAAAGAAGCAAATAATACACTTTGAATTTATTACTTACCACATTTACCTCCTTGTTTCCTTCTTGTTTGTCTCCTTCATTTTTCTTTCAAACCAACAATATTTCTTCTTATGATCGAGTTTCCCATAGTAACAATAATCTCTTGGTCCTTTAGATTAAGACCTCTTTCCATTTGATTTTTCTCTTGATTTCCCGTGATTTCCATAATTTTTTATTTTCATTCATTTAATCTCTTCTTTATGCATTCAAAACACTTCCTAATGTAGATCCACCTAACATTTTCCTACAAGTTTCTTCACTTAGAATAATACCAATAACATTATCAAATTTTAGGATATTAGAACTAGAAATAAAATTACTCACAACCATTACCAAGCCATTCCAACTTTTTAGAAAAGAACATAGAATTAAGAGAGCCCTAATTTCTTCATAAAAAATAATATTTATAGAAAACAACTTACTGGTAATCATATTAAAATCATTTAAATGATCACCAACAAATCTACCCTCTACCATCTTCATATTAAATAAATGTTTTATGAGAAATACCTTGTTTGAAGTGGAAGGCTTTTCATATAATTTTCCTAGGGTTTTCATCAACTCTTTCATTGTCTTTTCTTTCATAATATTAAATGCTACTAATTATGAAAAACATAAAAAAATACTTCTAAGTGGCTCCTTGTCTAAGATATCCGAGTCCTCATATGAAATATCTGGGTCTTTCTTAGATTTTCCTTCCAATG
Source organism: Cupressus sempervirens (assembly GCA_028749045.1). NCBI lineage: Eukaryota > Viridiplantae > Streptophyta > Pinopsida > Cupressales > Cupressaceae > Cupressus > Cupressus sempervirens. The sequence goes on from CM053789.1 coordinate 873,321,685, forward strand.
AATGTCATATATCCTTCTTATAAATATACTCCTATATTTGTATTTTCTATAACTGAAAGCTCTTGCCATTTAACCTCTCAACTTTTATCTTACCCTCATCTACCATTGCTCCTACTCAACCATGAGACCTTCCTACATAGCATAACTAAAACAACCTTAAATTGATACCAGTTGTTAGGATTAGAGAGATAGAAATAATAATTGCATTCAAATATAACCAATACCATAAAGGAATAAAGAACACATAAGTGAATAGAAAACATAGATTTATCATGGTTCACCCAATCTATGGGATACATCGACCAAACATCGAGTCTAATATTATTATACAGTGATTTCAACCTAATTATACCACTGAAAGAAGCTACTAAATCATCATACATCATAAAATATCTAACCCTAAGTCATTTTATATAGGAATTATGGTAGTTACAAAATTAGGACTAAAAAATGTCATCCAATAGAAAAAATAACAATAATGTGAGTTTGATTAGGTTCCACATGAATGTTGAAAATAATTGATTAATTGTGTATTGTCTTTGATGTTACACAAAATGTCATATAATTTCCAATTAGTGTATGCCAAGCTCACTTGGGCAATGAAGCCAGTTTCTTGTATTTATTGAGCATTCTAGAGTTTGCCTAGTTCAGAAGATAGTGTCTACCAAGTTCACTTGGTCATCAAAGGGAAGTTTGCAGAAGTTGAGTGTTAACTTAGCTAACTTGACTAATGAAAAAAATGTTTGATGAAATCAGTGTTAACCAAGCTCACTTGGTTACCAAAGGAAATTTGTGAATATGCAGTGTTAATTTAGTTCACTTGGTTAACACAGGAAAATAGTTTCTGAGTTATTGTTTACTGAGTATGGTCGGCTAATGAAGGATTTTCTTGTTTTGGTATATTGAGTTCAATTAATTTAGTTGTTGGTTCTATTTGACTAAGAAGATGAATATTAAGTATTCTATGTATATTCAAGCCAACTTGACAATGTATAAGATATAAATATAAGGTCAAGTTGAGGATTGAAAGTGTGAAATAAATAAAAGATTTGATGATGCTCAAAAGAAGCGAATTAGAAGGATAAGCATAATATCCTTGTTGAGCTACAAATATACATTCAATTAGGAAGGATCAAGTATACAAGACAAAATTGAGATTTTTAATTAGTAATTCAGTTGCATTAGAAATCATGTCATCTCATTATTACTCTCTAACCATTGTAGCAGTGATCTAAATCTCTTAACCAAGTTGGCTTAACAACTATTTGTAAATCCTCTAACAAGGTGGAATTTATATTTGAAGTTTCTAAAGACCTCTAACAAGGTCACTCCTAACAAGGTGATTGAATTCTCTAATAGGGTCACACCTAACAACTAACAGGTCTCACTTCAAAAGAGTGAAAATCAGTAACTAGTTACAATCAGTGGTTTTTTCCAAATTGGGTTTCCATGTTAAATCTTGGTGTCACTTGTGTTCATGCTATTTATTTTATGTCTATGCAACTAAGTTAATCTTAAGGCTAATCATAGAAAACATCTTATGATTTTCATTTTCTAAGTTATTGCTATCATTTTAGTTATTGCCGAGTTACAACAGAATATAATTAAATCAGAGTTTTGATTTGTATTGACTTCTAAGGGATCTAGAATTTATTTTTGGAGTAACTAATTCACCACTCCCCTCTCAATTAGTCTTCTTATATTTCCAACAATTGGTATGAGAGATTTTGGTGGTTGTAGAAAAGATTTCAAGGACCTAAGCTAAAAGATCAAGATTTCTTACAAAAAAGAGATTCCAAAGTTGAACAAAGATAACTTCAAGGCATGGTAAGAACTCATGAGGGTACACTCAGCAACCATTGGATATACATGGCTAAATAATCTAGACACCAAATACAAAGCTCCTGCTGGAACTATGATTGTTGAAAAAATCACAAAAAATAAGAGTCATAATATCATGATGATTGATATTGCTTGATCTATCAACTATGCCAAATTTTGATGAGGTAAAAGATTGTGGAACTGCTTATGAAATGTGGATCAAGCTAAAATATATCTATGGAGGAGGTGATAATGTAAGGAGAGCCAAAGATGAAAGTCTTAGAGGACAATTTCATTAGATGAAAATTGGAGAGGATGAAAATATTGCAAAATATGTTGATAGAATCAAAGCCAGTGTTAGTGCTATCAAAGCTTCTAGAGGAATAATTGATGATGTAACAATGGTCAAAAAGGTACTCAGAACCCTTCTTTCTATCTATGCAATCAGAGCATTTTCTATTAAAGAGATGAGTTGTAATCCAAATCACACTATAACTTTGGATGCTCTAGTTGGAAGATTGACAACATTTGAACTAGACAACTATGATAATTATACTCCTAGTTCTAGCAATCTTGAGTCTACGTTTAAAGCTAAAGTATTTCTCAAGAAGAAAGCTAAAAGGTTTAAAAGAAAGCAATCTGAAAGTGAAGAGGAAGATAGTTCTAATAGTGATCTTGAAGCCATTGAAGCATTGCTTGCAAGAAGATATCCCAAAAGAAAATGAAAGTATAAAGGTAAGATTCCTCTAATTTGTTTCTCTTGTGAATAAGTTGGGCACATTGCTGCAAGGTGCCCAAACAAAGAAGAAAAAGATGAAAAGAAGCACAAAAATTTCAAAGGAAAGAACGATTTAAGAACTTCAAGGACTACAAGGACAAAAGTAAGAAATCTTGTTTTATGGCTAAAATTCAGATAGTAGTGAAGATGATGAAATTATTGTAAAAGATGAATCTAATGATGAAGGAGATAAAGTGGCAATTATCTATCATGTTAGCAAAAATGGTACATGAATTATTGATAGTGGCTACTCACATCACATGATTGGTGATAAAACAAAATTTGAACACATGGAAATTATGATGGTGGTAGTGTGAGATTTGGAAATAATAAACCTTGTTGCATAAAGGAAAAAGGTTGTATCTTACTAACCAATGAACTTGTGACAATGCTTACTGGGTTAAAGGACTAAAGAATAATATACTGAGTGTGGCACAATTTAATAACATTGGATTCAAGGTAAAATTCATGAATGGGAAGGCCAAACTGCTAGATGGAAAAGGAAATCTAGTTGAGTCTGGCAAATAAACAAAAGGTAACCTATTCTACCTAGATCTCAGTGAAAGTTCATGTTTTATTGCTCAAGTAGAACAAAGATAGTTATGGCATAAAAGGTTGTGTTATGTGAACTTTGATAATCTTATCAAGATAAGAAAAAATAGAAGAGTAAGAGGTATTCCTAGTCTAAGGAAACCTGATATGGGTCTATGCAAAAATTGTTAAATTGGTAAGATGGGCTAGACAAGTTTCAAAAGAAAAGACTATCATTCAGAAGAAGTCTTGGAGCTAGTACATATAAACTTATGTGAACCTATTGCAATAGAAAGCTATAGTGGAGATAAGTATTTTATTTTGTTTGCTGATGACTATTCTAGAATGATGACTATAATGTATATAAAAAAATAATTAGAAGCCTTTCAAAAGTTTAAGTGGTATCTACAAGAATAGAGAAAGAAAATGGAAAGAAGTTGAAATGCTTGAGATTAAACAGAGGTGGTGAATTAATTTCCAATGAGTTCAATGAATTCTGCATTGAAAAAAGAATTAAGAGACAAGTATCAACCCCTAGTACACCTAAAAAAATTGGTATAGCTGAAAGAAGGAACAAATCCATCATGGATTGTGCAAGAACCTTAATGATAGAAAAGAGTGTTGCAATCAAATACTAGAAGGAAGCAATCAGTATTGCAGTGTCTACTTTGAACATAGTATAGTTGAAGAAAGACTCAAATCAAACTCCTTATGAAATATGGTATGGTTACAAACCCAATGTAAGTTACTTGAAAATATTTGGTAGCAAATGTTATATCTTGAAGGAATCTAGGAAAGGTAAATTTGATGTCAAAGGTGATGAAGACATATTTCTAGGATACTCCTGTAGAAGTAAAGGATACAAGTATTTGAATCTAACTACTCATAAGATCATAGAAAGTGCACATGTGGGGATTGATGAATTTGTAGAAAAGAGTGAAGAGGAAAACATCAAAGAACCTGAGGATTATAGAAAGTTTGTTTATTATAAAACTAATACAATGCCAAATCTATTTGGAAGCCATGAGGTCTCACCTCGTGAGTCCCCAAAATCTCTAAAAGCTATTGAGTTGGATCTAGTGAAACCTAAATCATAGTCTGAAGGACCTGAGTCACAGTCAGATGCTACCGAGCTAGTGCCTGAGCAAATCGAGTTTGATGGAAACAAGTCACAAATAGTGGGACCCGAGCTTGATATAGAAGATCTTGAAGAAGTTAATGGAACATGTTCTAAATCCAAAGTAACTGTGTTAGCAAGATATGTCAGAAAGCACCATTCACCTAATCAAACCATTGGAGACAAATTAGATGGAACAATGACAAGAAACAAATTGAAAGGTACATGTTTGCTTGCTAAATTTGAACCTAGAAATGTTAAAGATGCTTTGGATAATGAAAGTTGGATTGAAGCTATGCATGAAGAAATAGAATAGATAAAGAAGAATAAGACTTACTCTTTTTCCTAGACCCAAGATAAAAATGTAACTGACACAAAGTGGGTATTTAGAAATAAGCTAAATGAAGATGGAGAACTTTCAAGAAACAAAACAAGGTTAGTTTGTAAAGATTATTCTAAACAAGAAGGTATTGATTATGGTAAAACCTTTGCTCCTATTGCAATATTCGAAGGTGTTAGAACTTTACTAGCATATGGAGCACACAGAGGATTTAAAGTTTATCAAATGGATGTAAAATCTACATTCTTTAATGGAATTCTTGATGAGAAAGTATACATAGAACAACTAGAAGGTTTTGTAGATCCTAGCAAAAGATATATGATCTAAAAATTATACAAATCATTGTATGGTCTCAAGAAAGATCCCAGAGCTTAGTATGAAAGACTTCATAACTACTTGATGAAGATTGGTTTTCAAAGAAAAAATGACAACAGTCTATATATCAAAGAAGGACCAGACAAGAAGATTGTGTTGGCATAAATAATTGTGGATGATACTTTATTTATAGGAAATTATAACTTGTGTAAGGTATTTTTAGTAGATATGAGTAAATAATTTGAGATTTCCATGTTTGGAGAGATAAAATTCTTTGTTGGATTGCAAATCCAACAGAAGAAAGATGGTATATTCATTACTCAATCCAAATATATTAAGGAGATAGTTTGGAAGAAGACTCAAAACCTATTGGAACACCTATGTCTACTAGACATAATCTTTCCAAAAATTATGATTCAAAAGAGGTAGATCAAACCACATATAGATCAATGATTGGAAAATTGCAGTATGTAGTGCACACAAGGCCTGATATTGCATTAGCAGTTGGTATGGTGGTAAGATTCTCAACAAATCCAAAAGAAAATCACATGATGACAATCAAAAGAATCATGAGATATTTGAAAGGTATTGAAGACTATGGATTATGGTACAAAAAAGGTGGCAATTTGAATTTAAAAGCATATAAAGATGCTAATTGAGCAAGAAGTCTTGATGACAGAAAAGCACAAGTACTAGAACATTCTTTCTTGGTAAAAGACTAATATCTTGGACAAGCAATAAGAATAATTATATTTCTCAGTCCACAATAGAAGCAGAGTATGTGGCAGCAACAACAAATGTTCTAATGTTGTTTGTTTCAAGCAACTGTTGGCAAGTATGAAGATAGGGATCAAGGATTTTGTGGTTATCTTCTGTTATAACACTAGTACAATTAATATATTCAAGTATCTTGTGATGCATACCAAAACCAAGCACATTGCTATAAAATATCATTTTTTGAGAGAAATGATACAAGATAAAGAGGTAAGATTGGAATATGTGAACACTAAAGAGAAAATTGCAAATATATTCACTAAGCCATTACCTGATGATGTATTTTTGTATCTAACAGGTAAGTTAGGGGTCATTCCCCTATTTGAAGCTCACTAGATGCAGTTTAGTGATGCATCAACCAGAGCATGTTGAAGATCAAATAGTTAATGCAGTATTGACAAGGCTCATTGCAAATGAATCAGTACGCGAGGTACATTGATATTAACTAAATACTATCTTTGGCATGAGATGTCAAAGAGGGAGAAGTTTGCTGTCATATCTCATAGAAATTTTATCAGATATCAAAGAAGGAGAACTTGGCCTGATATCAAAGAAGGAAGTTTTCTATCAAAAAAAGATGTTGAGGACAAAGTTTTGCTGATAGAGGGAGAAATTGAAGGCAGAGGGTATTCAGATTGATAGAGGGAGTTCTCATGGGTGAGAATTAGAATGAAACTAAGGATACATTCCTTACTTTATTCTTGCTCTAAAAAAATCATTGTATTATGACATGTTGTGTTACCATCAATGCCAAAGAGGCATATTGTTGAAAATAAGTGATTAATTGTGTATTATCTTTGATGTTACACAAAATTTCATATCATTTCCAGTTAGTAAATGCCGAGCTCACTCGGGCGTTGAAGATAGTTTCCTATGTTTGCCGATCATTCTAGAGTTTGCCTAGTTCAAAAAATAGTGTCTACCGAGTTCACTCGATTGTCAAAGGGAAGTTTGCAAAAGTTGATTGTTAACCAATCTCACTTGACTAATGAATAAAATGTTGGATGAAACTAGTGTTAACCAAGCTCACTTGGTTACCAAAGGAACTTTGTGAATATGCAATGTTAACCTAGTTCACTTGGTTAACACAGGAAAATAGTTTCTAAGTTAGTGTCTACTGAGCATGGTCCGCTAACGAAGGATTTTCTTATTTTGGCATATTGAGTTCAATTGATTTAGTTGTTGGTTCTAGCTGACTGAGAAGATGAATATTAAGTATTCTATATGTATTCAAGCCAACTTGACAATGTATAAGATATAAATATAAGGTCAAGTTGAGGATTGAAAGTGTGAAAGAAATATAATATTTGATGATGCTTAGAGGAAGCGAATTAGAAGGATAAGAAAAATATCCTTGTTGAGCTACAAAGATACATTCGGTCAGGAAGGATCAAGTATACAAGCCAAAATTAAGATAGGTAATTAGCAATTCAGTTGCATTAGAAATTAAGTCATCTCATTGTTACTTTCTGACCATTGTAGTAGTGATTTAAGTCTCTTTACCAAGTTGGCTAAACAACTATTTGTAAATCCTCTAACAAGGTGACATTTCTATTTGAAGTTTCTAAAGTCCTCCAACAAGGCCACTCCTAACAAGGTGATTAAATACTCTAATAGGGTCACACCTAATAGTGTGTTTTATAACTTTTAACAGGGTTGGCTCCTAATAGGGCTCACTTCAAAATAGTAAAATCAATAACTAGTTGCAATTAGTAATTTTTTCCAAATTGGGTTTCCATGTTAAATCTTGGTGTCACTTGTCTTCATGCTATTTATTTTATGTGTATGCAACTAAGTTTATCTTAAGGCTAATCACATAAAACATCTTATAATTTGCATTTTCCAAGTTATTGCTATTATTTCAGTTATTGCCAAGTTTCATTATTTGCTAGAGGAAACCAAGTGCATGTGTGTTTGCTGAGTTACAAAAGAATACAATTTAATTAGATTTTTGATTTGTATTGACGTCTAAGCGATATGAGATTTATTTTTGTAGTAACTGATTCACCCCTCCCCTCTTAGTTAATCCTCTTATATTTCCAATACATGACAACATATTTGATTGTTTATTTTTGCACCTTTAGAAATTTCTTATGTAACGATCGCAAGGTAGAATGATAACTAGGGACAAAGGCTCACCCAATTACCATGCAACCTTGTTGAGTTAACACAATAGAAGCAATATAACTAAGAAATAATTCTAGAAGGAGAGAGAAAAATAGATCTTTATTAATTCAACAATCTAATCCATATATGCTGGGCTATAATACCTTCCTAGTTGCAACCAAAAAAAAAAATTCAATTACAAAATAGATTCTTCATGTATCATGCATAAACTACGATCTTATAGATTCCAAAATCTAATCAACCTCTAAGAATTTTCTCCGCATGCTCTAAGCATACGAAACCTTTAATTTGACCCCTTTATTCATACTTGCCAAAATGGCTTACATAAGATTCTACATCTGCATAAGATAAATAAATAACCCAAAATAGGTCCACACTTCCTAATGATCAATCCCATAAATTGAATCCAAACTACAAACCAAATAAACAAGTCATCTCTCAAAGATTAACCAAACATACAACTTGGTAAAAAAAGGAACAAGACATCTCCAAATAGACTTAGATAAGCCATTGAACACACTCAGTGAATGAAGAAAGAATCTCTCGACAAAGAAAACAACAAATCACTTGATGAATAAAATAATGGATCAATCGATGAACATGTCCACCGAGCCAATTTAGGAAAACTTAGTGAAAGAAGATATAATAAATCCATTGAGATAACAATAAAAATAAATACTGAGAAGGTCCAAAGAAGTAACTGAGCACATCCAAATAAATGTGTAGGATAACCAAACAATCTAGGATGCTCCTACATCAAAAACCCCCTTGTTTTTTGTTTTCTTTAATAATATATTTTTTAACAAGATTTAAATAATCAAATGGTACAAATGAAGTAAATAAATACAAGAAAACCTATGTGCAGTTGAATTCCCTTCATATACATACACATACTTATAGGATGAAATAGATGTTGGGTTATTTGGGGACTTGCCAAAAAGGCTTGATGAATGCAAACTAGAAGTTGTGAGGATTATTGTGGGAGCTTGAGATTTCTATAGCAAGGTGTAGAGAATTATAAAAGCTAAGAGAATCCAATATATTTCCAAAAATCATCTAAGAGATATTTTGAAGAGTTAAAGATGTGTTTGAAAAGAGATAAGATGAGAGAATAAACTATAAAGTTATTGTTAAGTGCTAGTCTTGTCATTGTACTGAAAGATTGACCTATCAATTATTGATAGGACCAATAGACTAATAGAAAAAAAGAGAGGTTGTTAAACCATGTTAGGAATCTAGTGAGGAACCCTGACTCATTGCTAACAATCCCCCTTCCAATGTTACTCATTGTGTTTTGAAGATTGAACATGTGGCCAATCTATGATGCCACTTGTTAACCACTAGGGTTTTTGTTGCACCAAAAGACCAACATGGAAATGCTAAATACAACTATTGGACTAACCAACTATATCCCCCTTCAAGAATCATGAAATGACTTAACCACCTTCTAGACTTATAGAAGACTCAAGATACTATGAAACCATGTCATGAATCCAATAAGGGATAATGACCCAGTATCAAAAGTTACAAATCATCCAAAGCCATTTTTGACTAATGTTGGTAGGTGAAAGTCAAAAACATTCTTAAAATAGACATTTGATTGACAAAACATCATATGATGTTGTCAATACATGCAAACAATTGCATTGGGTGCTAGTTCCTAGACAAATCATGCTAAAAATGATAGAATATAATAAAATTATAAGGTTAATAAAAAACTGATGCAATAAGGTAGCTATCATAAGGGATCCTAAGCATAATAAGAGGGGGAAGCTCTAATGCAAGGGCTGAAATTAGCCTACAAAATGTTAAGGGAATGAAAACTAAAGTAGGTGCCAAAGTGTAGGCTGAATAACAAGGGTAAGAATTTTTAAACAATAAAATTTTGTCCCACTTTGGAAAGCTTATGATGATAAATAAATATGCATGCTAGAATAGAGCTTCTAAAAATAAAACACCATTTTAGTGTCAAAAGGATGTTGTAGAGGAATAAAATTTTCAAGTCAAGGAAACACAGCCTCAGAATAAATACCTATAGAGAAAATGCACTAAACAAAAGTATACACACAAGAAAAAGGGTAAGAAAATGAAAATATACAAAACTAGAGGTTAAAACAAGGTAAAATTTTAGATGTGAACAATCCATATACATAATAAAGAATGACAATAATAGACAAGCTAAAATTTGTGAGTGAACAAAGTGTAAGATACCTCAATGTAAAATATTGCATAATGCTATTTATCATAATTTTAAAATGAAGAGAAGAGAAGAATTCTATCTTCAAGGAGGGAATACATACAAAATATAGGGCTGCTACCTATATTTCTAGCATAATGAAGTTGGTATCTCTTTCATGGTTTTCTAGCATCATGGGATTTGGGATATTATGTTGGCATTGGTAGAGTTATTAAAGTATTGGAAAGGGTTCCTTAAGATAATCGTCATTTGTTGAGTATTGGGCATTCATATTCATGCTTCTAGTCACTTATAGTCAATCCACAAAAGAATCAATATAATTAAGTTAATTTACAAGAGGCGTTTAATCTTAGAAGAGGTGTAATTAGAAGAATGGATGTCATGGGAAGAGACACATCTCTTTTGAACCAAGAGACAAGGTATAAATACATTAAAAAATCAACTCTAAGAAAGTGAAACATAGAACATACAAATATTATCACAAAAGACAACTGAACACTTCTTTTCCTCTCAACCACACAAATAATCAAAGTTGAATCATTGAACAACAAAGTAACATCAAACAGTCATAACAAAAATAATATTTTTTTAAAGAAAATATCTATCATGGTGATCAACATAAGGATTATTACTCTTTTCTCCAAAAAATATTTAGATTTCAAGCAGGGTATACTTTAAGAAACCCCTCCTTTAGAAAAGGTGTAAAAAATTGGCGAATTGTGTTATTTTAAAACCACAAAAAATTTATACATTGGCGTACAAAAAATAATAATCATAGTAAAATTTTAATTTTTTGGGCGAATCATTTCATTGTATTCAAGGTTAAAAAAAAGAGAAATCCCAGTGAATTTTATATGCATCATCATGCCCTAGCCTTAAGCCATAATTCGAGCATGATTTTCATATTTTAATGATAATTTTCAATCTTGCGACAAGGGAAATGGTGCAATATCATGGGCATATGTTGTGATCTTCTGTGATCTCACAATGGTTCTTGTATCATGAGATCATATTGCACTGTGTTTTGTAGGTGAAAAGGTCTTTTCCGATCTTATGATCGACACTTGTTCATAGCATCAGAAGCAGAAAACAAAAAGGTCACGACCCTATGACAAAGTCTTTTATTGTCAAGTTGTAAATAGATGGATGGAGCCCCCCTAATGATACGAGTGTACCTTTGTCATGATATTGAGAAAGACTTTCAAGGCCCCTCTGGTGCTACGATTTGAGCTTGGTGAATGATCAGAGAATGATTTAAAAAGAAGCCTGATGCTATGAGGAGTGGTTTGTCATATGATCGAGATTGTTAGATTTGAATGCTTGTGATTCTATGACAGGAGTTTTAAAAGGGCAAATCAAAGCCTCATCATGTGATCATAGGAGGCATGAAGATTTGTTGCGATCGTAAGTGTTATAAAGATAAAGGAATCCCCTCTTGACAGTGACAGTCTATAGATGTCAGCTTCCTATTAAGGCAGAGCCAATAGGTACATGCTAGTTGAGTTCATCGTCAGCATTATGAGACCCGAGGGTTGTGAGGTGGCTGATGACGCATGGTTTTTGATCTTACAATAATCTTTTCATTGTAAGATCTCAAGGCTCTGAGGTAGAGTTTCTTGATGTTGTAATTATAGTTTGTCGTAGCAATAAATTTGCGAGCCCACGATATGACGATATACTATTTTACCCCTAACCGTAACATCATAGAGAGAAAATTGAAGGGTTGTGATGTTACGAAGCAGTAAGCTCAGCTGTGTTCGTGAAATCATAGGGTTTATAAAGATAACTTACGATGCCCCGAGGCTATTTGTCATGCGATCGTAAAAGAGAATGAGTAAGCTGTCGATGCAGAGATAAAGGAGGTTATCGTAGGATCGTAAGAGATTTCCTTGGTTTTCTCGATTGCTCAATAAAGATAAAAAAGAGATTGGCATAAGGTCGAAAGAGCTAATAGATCAGTGCTACAATAGTATGAAAGGTCTTTTCAGTCACCTTGTCATAATATCATAGAATCTGATCTCTACAGTGAACATAATGACAAGAAAAGAAGTTTGAACTTCTTGGCCAATCAATTTTGAATGTGGTATGAAAAGTGCATAGATAGAATTTAATAACAATGTTCCTCCAAGTTGGAAAAATCAATTGATATCCTTCCCAAGCATGCTGAAATTAATGCAATTTAAACATTTGACTGCTCTTGTCAACTTATATGATTTTCTGAATCTCCATCGTCATTCTTCAAGTATTCACAAGTTCAGATTTGAAATTTCATCCTGTGTTGCTTGAGAAAGTTATATTATTGTTTCCAAGGTCTAATTGCAGTTACAGATTTTCTAGTTGCAAATTCAGAATGTCAAACTAGGAAGTGGAAGAAATTTTAGCCATAGAGATGATAGTATCAGAGACATCTACCTCAAACGAAGGTAAAGCTAGATAGAGGAAGCCTAGTCGGTTCTCGAAAGAGTGGATCAAATTTTTTCCAAGATCCACAAATGCAAACTTTGCCGATGATCATGTTTTCTTCGACCTATATGCCAATTGCAGAGATGCTAAGTGCCCTGATACTAATGGTGTTGAGCTTTTCTATTTTTTCTATTGCAACCAGGAGAAGAAGGTCCCTATTTGATATCCATGGAAGAAGAACCTTGCCAAGCTAATTTTTCTAGAGGTATTCGTGGATGTGGATTTGATGAAAGCTCTATTTCAATGTTATAATCTGGCCACCAAATCTGTCCATAGGAGAGATGGGACAGTTCTATGCACACTAGATAGATAATCTTTCATTGAGGCATTTGGATTGACTGGAGCAATGGGACAACCTTTGGATTTAAAGGACTTGAAAAGAAGATTTGAGGCACACCCTATTGCTTTCATTAGAAATTCATTGTTGCAGCATATCCCTGGAGAATTCAAAAGGGTGGGAGATTACCCAAAAAGGTAAAGGATAAGATGCCCATGGACAAGTTCAAGAATTATTTTGTCAAAACCATATATGGTGATGTAGGAGCGTCCAGAGGTATAAGGGCAATCCTGTGTCACCCAAAAAATGTACTTAGAGTTAGTTTTTGTTTCATGTGTTTTCATTTCTAGATACCCATTTGGGTCAAATAAAGGTTCCAACTCTCACAGTTCCACTATCAATGTTCTAGGATAGAGTATTTGAACACCTTGGGATACATGTAAATGCCAAAAAAATAGGAGTATGTAATTGAGCCATCATTTTGGTGAACTAGAAGGTGCAAATTGGCAAGATGAATGTAATTGTAATTTAGAGCATTCTAGAAAAAGAATTAGGTAAAAGGCCCCACGGTTTGAAAGTTATTGCAGTTTTTTAGTTTTTGGAGACCTCCTAAGAACGCTTCAAAGTCAGGTTAGGGGCATTAAATGACCTCAAATAGGGCCAAAAAATGGGGGATGAGTGAAGCTCATCCATAGGGCTATAGAGAACTTTGAGAGCTTTCTAGAAATGTAAACAATTTGTTAATCAAAGCTACGGTTCAAAAGTTATGCCTCTCGAAAGTTCGATTATCGTTTCTGGATTCTTCTAGTTTTGCACTGACTTCTAACGCGGCTTCTGGAGCCTTCTACTTAGTCGGTGGATGCCAACTAGCACTTTCTAAAATTTATTCCTAATCCTTAACCCTCTGGGTTCTATTTAAGAACATTTCTGGCATTGTAAAAGGCAGTTCAGAGTGGAGTTTGAGAGAAGGTACTGGGAGAAGAATTTATCTCCTGATTTATGCTATTGTAAGCCCATAGGGCATGTTTTGGAGTTTTTTTCTCTACACTAAGTGTACTAACATGTTTTTTACAGTTAATAAAATTTTCCCTTTCCTGTTGTGTCCATTATGTGCTCAGGTTGTGTCCCCATCAAGTGGTATCAGAGCTAGTTTTCTTGAGTGTGTAAATAGAGCACCGACTGTGAGGCAGTTTGCACCGAGACTATGTGGTTGTGGGTTTGAGTTAAGAAGATACCTCCACAAAGAGAGTGTGGTGGAAGGGCCAGAGCTATTAATCTTGAGGAGGTTAGAGCCCTCCAAAGGCAGGTACAAGCGTTGCAGGAGGAGCTTTGTGGAGGAACAAATGTTACTGCAGGTGATGAAAGTGAGGATGACAATGAAGAAGAAGAAATTGGACCAGAAGGGGAACTTGATAGGGAAGTTCTAAATCAGGTAGAGGAGAGGCTTTTTAGGGCCATTACTAAGTTTGGGAAAATACCTACAATTGATGTGGGTGTATTTTGAGGAAATTTGAAACTAGATGAGTTGATCGACTGGATTAATGAACTGGAAGAGTACTTTGAGTATGAGGATATCAGGGATCCAGATAGGGTTAAGTTTGCAAAGGCAAAACTAAAGGGCCATGCTAAAATCTAGTGGCAAGAGGTTCAATTAGAAATAAATAGAAGAGGAAAGGAGAAGATCACAAAGTGGGATCGCATGGTGGACAAACTAAAGAAGTAGTTCATTCCTGTTGACTATGAGTTTGATTTGTTTAAGAAGATGCATGGGTTAAAGCAAGCAGGAAAAATAGTCCAAGAATACACAGAGGAGTTTTATTGACTTTTGATTAGAGTGGGGCATGCAAAAGCAAATAAGGAGAAGGTTTCTCATTATATCAGTGGGTTGTGACCTAGCATCCAGGAGGAATTAAGTCTAGTAAGAATGACCAGCGTTGAAGAGGCATACTAGTTTTCCCTACGAGTTGAAGAGAAGCTAAGTTTAAAGGGAGACAAAGAGGGCATGGTCAAGGAGGAAGGGGTAGTGGTAGGTCATCTAGAGGCCAAAATGAAACCCAAAAGAAAAATGAAGATGTGGGAACAAGAGGAATGAGTGTTTCAATTGCTCCCGTGTTCAAGACTTTGGAAATTAGAGAGGAAGAGGAAGAGGATGTGGACAAGGAAGAGGAGGTTTTTGTGGTACCTATTTCCATTGCAATGAAGAAGGTCATCGTGCCTTTGAATGCCCTAAATGACAAGGAAGGATAGATAGGAGAGCTAAGGGTCAAGCTAGGGTTGCTCATGTGGATGAGGATGCACAATCATCACATTCAGAAGATGTAGAAAGAGGAGAGACTTTGGTAAATGAAAGGGTCCTACTAAGTGGTGAGATTGAACCAGGACAAAGGAGGATTTTATTCTGTACCAGGTGCAAGTGTGAGGATAAATGTTGTGATGTGATCATTGATGGTGGTAGCACTAATAACTTGGTATCAGAGGAGATGGTCTCTAATCTAAAGCTCAAGGGGGAGAAACACCCCCAACCCTATCAGATTGCTTGGGTGAAGGATGATCATAAGGTCTTGGTAAGTGAACAATGTTTAGTGAAGTTCAAAATTGGGAGTTACCATGATGAAGTTCTCTGTGATGTTATTCCAATGGATGTTTGCCATCTATTGTTGGGTAGATCTTGGTAGTTTGATAGGCATGCAATACATGATGGTCATGCAAACACATAGTCTCTAACAAAGGATGGAGTTTGCCACAAACTGAAGTCCATGAAAAAGGAAGGAGAAAAGGTATGTAGCAGTGCTAGGATTTGTCTTGTTGATGAAAAGAAGTTTTTAGATGGCACGAAACATCAGCGTATGTGCTATGCTTTGATTCTTAGGAAAGATAAAGAAGGTAGTACTGAAATACCACTTGAAATTTCAGATTTACTAGGTGAGTTTGGAGATATCATCTCTGATAATGTTCTAGAAGGATTGCCACCAGTAAGGAAAATTAGTCATCAAATAGATTTAATCCCAGGAGCTAGTTTTCCTAACAAGGCTGCTCACAGGATGACTCCTACTAAAACTAAGGAGCTAAATAGACAAGTTTAGGAGCTATTGAGGAAGGGCTTGATTTGGGAGAGCCCGAGTCCATGCACAGTACTTGCAGTACTAGCACCAAAGAAGGATGGAGAGTGGAGGATGTGTACAGGCTCTCAAGCTATAAATAGGATAACCATCAAGTATCGATTTCCTTTGCCAAGAATGGATGATCTTATGGATTGTTTGAGTGGAGCTCAGTACTTCACAAAGATAGATCTCAAGAGTGGCTATCATCAAATACAGATATGAGAAGGATATGAGTGGAAAATAGCCTTCAAGACCAAGGAGGGTCTTTATGAATGGTTAGTCATGCCCTTTGGATTGACGAACGCCCTAAGCACTTTCATGTGGCTTATGAATGAGGTAGTTAAGAAGTTCTTGGGAAAATTTGTTATTGTCTATTTGGATGATATTTTAATTTTCACCAAGACTTTGGAAGAATATTTATTGCATATTCGTAGTGTCCTTGAAAGGTTAAGAGAAGAGAAACTATTAATTAATTTGAAGAAGTGTATCTTTGCAAAAAGGGAGTTAGTGTACTTGGGGTTTGTTATACCACCTGAAGGTCACAAAATGGATCTAGAGAAGGTAAAAGCCATCTTGGGATGGCCTACTCCAAGGTTTGCTATTGAGGTAAGATCATTTCATGGTCTGGTAAGTTTTTATAGGAAGTTCATTAAGAATTTCAGTGGCATATGTGCACCCCTGACTGACACAATAAGAGGGGATATAAAAGAGTTCAAATGGACTGCGGCAACTGTGAGAAGTTTTGAAGTGCTGAAGAAGAAGGTGATAGAACAACCTGTGTTGGCACTTCCAAATTTTAGAAAGGTGTTCTAGGTGGATTGTGATACTAGTGGCAGTGCTATCGGGGCTATATTAAGCCAAGAAGGTAAGCCTATTGCATATTTTAGTGAAAAATTGAATGGTGCGAAAAAGAAGTATTCTATTTATGATCAAGAGTTCTATGCAATAGCTCAGGCCTTAAAGAAATGGAGGCATTATTTATTTCCAAAGGAATTTGTTTTGTATACTAATCATCAGGCATTACAGTACCTAAATAGCCAAGGTAAATCGAATCAGAGGCATATGAAGTGGGTAGAGTTCTTGCAGAGCTATACATTTGTGTTGAAGCATAGAAGTGGAAAATCTAATAGGGTTGCAGATGCACTAAGTAGGAGACAGTCGTTGCTTACAATAATGTAGGTTGAAGTAGTTGGGTTTGATGAAATCAAGAATCTATACCCTGAAGATCCTAATTTTGTGGAAGCATGGAAAGCTTGTAAAGAGCCTGTTGCTATAGATAGAACCAAGTGGCTAGACTATTTGATTCAGGATGCTATGTTGTTCAAGGGTAGTCAATTATGTATTCCAAGGAGTTCCATGAGGGAAAATTTGATTAAGCAAAAACACAGTGGAGGGATGGCAGGACATTTTGGTCTAGATAAGACCATTGCCATTCTCAAAGAACATTATTTTTGGCCTCAAATGTCACAGGATGTGAAGAAGTTTGTACATAATTGCTAGGTTTGTCAAGTGGCCAAGGGATCTAGTCACAATACTGGACTATATCAGCCATTGCCTATTCTATCAAAGCCATGGGAGGACATAAGTATGAATTTTGTTCTTGGATTGCCAAGGACACTAAGGGGTAATGACTTAGTATTTGTGGCAGTTGATAGGTTCTCCAAAATGACACATTTCATTCCATGCCACAAAACTCATGATGTTGTCCATATTGTAGACTTGTTTTTCAAAGAGGTGGTAAGACTACATGGTCTCCCAAGGAGTATAGTTTCTGACAGAGATACTAAATTTGTGGGGTATTTCTGGAGAACATTGTGGAAGAAGTTGAGAACAGACTTGAAATTCAGTTCCACATCACCCATAGATTGATGGGTAGACTGAAGTGGTAAATAGAAGTCTAGGCAATTTTCTGAGATGTTTAGTTGGGGATAAGCCCAAGGGGTGGGATTTGATTCTACCACAAGCAGAGTTTGCTTACAATAACTCTATAAATAGGAGTACTGGTAAATCACCATTCCAAATTGTATATGGAAGTAGCCCAAGGACTGCACAAGAATTGAGGAAGATAGAGCAAGGGGAGAGGACAAGTGCTAAAGCTGAAGAATTTGTTGAACATATCAAGCATCTACATTAGGAGGTCTAGGCACACATTAGCAAGATGAATCAAGAGTATAAAGCTAGGGCTGATCAAAGGAGAAGACATAAGGAGTTCCAAGTAGGGGACCTAGTCATGGTACACTTAAAAAAAGAAAGACTTCCAGTTGGTACTTACAACAAGCTTAAGATGAATAAAGTTGGCCCTTGCAAAATTTTGAAGAAACATGACTCAGGAAATGCATATGAAGTAGAGTTGCCAGATGGAATTCACATTTCTCCTATTTTCAACATTGCAGACTTAATAGAGTATCATGATGATGGTGCAGATGAGGAGCTGATGTTAGAGCCATGTCCAATTCCTACTTCTAAGAAGGAGGAGATAGAGGAGACTCTAGATAGTTGCATGGGTAGGAGCACTAGAAATAGCCAGTATGAGGAGTATCTTGTCAAGTGGAAAGGATGACCGATAGAGGACTCAACTTGGATATCAGCAGCTGAGGTTTCCCATTTGGGATTTCCTCTACCATTCATAAAATGACAGGGTCACTTTTCAATCTACCCTGGATGTCTGATGCAGGAGCATCCAGAGGTATAAGGGCAATCCTATGTCACCCAAAAAATGTACTTAGACTTAGTTTTTTTTTCATGTGTTTTCATTTCTAGATACCCATTTGGGTCAAATAAAGGTTCCAACTCTCACAATTCCACTATCAGTGTTCTAGGATAGAGTATTTGAACACCTTGGGATACGTATAAATGCCAGAAAAATAAGAGTATGTAATTGAGCCATCATTTTGGTGAACTAGAAGGTGTAAATTGGTGGATGAATGTAATTGTAATTTAGAGCATTCTAGAAAAAGAATTAGGTAAAAGGCCCCACGGTTTGAAAGTTATTATAGTTTTTTAGTTTTTGGAGACCTCCTAAGAATGCTTCAAAATTAGGTTAGGGGCATTAAATGACCTTGAATAGGGCCAAAAAATGGGGGATGAGCAACTGTCCATTGGGCTATAGAGTGCTTCAAGAGCTTTCCAAAAATGTAAACGGTTTGTCAATCAGAGCTACGGTTCAAAAGTTATGCCTCTCGAAAGTTTGGTTACCATTTTTGGATTCTTCTAGTTTTGTGCCGACTTCTAATGCGGCTTCTGGAGCCTTCTACTTGGTTGGTGGATGCCAAATAGCACTTTCTAGAATGTATTCCTAATCCTTAACCCTTCAGGATCTATTTAAGAACATTTTTGGCATTGTAAAAGGCAGTTCAGAGTGGAGTTTGAGAGAAGGTACTGGGAGAAGAATTTATCTCCAGATTTATGCTATTGTAAGCCCATAGGGCATGTTTTGGAGTCTGTTTCTCTGCACTAAGTGTACTAGCATATTTTTTATAGTTAATAAAATTTTCCCTTTCCTGTTGTGTCCATTCTGTGCTTGGGTTGTGTCCCCATAATATGGTGTCCATAAGGTTGTAGGCAAGGATGGGTCTGATGAAGTCTGGGGAGCAGAGTACATAATTGCTAGAGATGTACAAGATGCTTTCCAGGCTTGTGAATATGACTATGTTAGTCATATATTGGATATAATGAGGGAGAATATTGCCAGGGCAAGGTCTGGAGAAATGAGAGAGTTCACCTTCCCATATTACTCTTTGCTAATGCATTTGATCCTCTATAGAAATGTGGTATACATCAGCCCTGATTTTATTGAGCAAACTTTTGATCTACATGGAGCCTTGCCAGTACAACTTTGGACACGGGTATGGGATAGCTCTTACCATTTGTCCGACTCTGTTTCATTTTTCAATAATTTTAGTGCTATTATTATGAAAAGGTTAGACCCAGGGTACTTTAGGGCCCCTAAAATTTTAAAATGTCTCCTAAGACCATCATTGCATCCTGAGGGAAGAAGGCTAGACCATAATTGGGGAGATATTCTCCTTTTTCCTACCTTTTCTTTAATGAGAGTGTATGGTTGCACTCAACCACCCCACATTTTACCAAAGTACATTCCTCCTAGATTGGGAATAATTGAATTCATTTGGCAACTATTCATCGTTAATAGGGAATACTTAGGCCCTAAGGTACATAGGGGAACCTTTTTGTGTAGATGTTTTAAGATTGGGGATTTTACCATTGGAAAGGAAGCCCTAGAGCTTGTCCATGCCTTCCTACACCACTATAATATATGCAATGGCCCTTATAGGATGTATGACCTTGATGGGTGGATGAGGGCTACTTTAAAAGAAATGAGAAACTATGTCCTACCCAATTCCAAAGAATCGCCCCTTGAAGACATCATTTCAAACATAGTAGCAGAAGGGGAGGCAGCTGATAAACTTCCAAAGTTGCAAGATGTATTGAGGGTAGAAAAGGAATTAAAAAGAGTTGATTTCCAATTCCTAGGATTTCATATGGATATCCCTTATCCCCATAGAATTAGGAAGATGGTTGTAGACTATGCTAACATAATGGATAAAATGCCAGAAGGTCCAATTGGGGAAGAAGAAAGAGTGTGCCCAGATAGCCCTGAACTTGATGTAGCCCTTGAGGTTGAAGAGGAGGAGGCACCCCAATCATCTTGGATGGAAATGGGGCACAAAAGATAGAAGGTTTTATAGATTCCTCCTCAGGTCAGGCAAAGAGCCTTGCAAATTCTACCAGGAAACGATAAGTATTTTGCTGACATAAGACAAAACTATATCCAAACTAGGGCTGATGCACCAGAGAATAATTTGACAGATCTAGAGATGGCAGCAGCAAGATTGGACAATAGGATTATCCAAGCTCAAGAATTCTTGGAGGATGATGAGTTCATCAAATCCAATAAATTCAAAAGCTTTTTATATAAGATAAAATAGAGTGAGTTGGTTCTCCAAATGAAACTTGATGAACTAGACGAGCAAAGGATGGAATTGATTGAAAAGTTGCAGGCCTATGATCCTGAAAGTGAGGTAATGACATTACAGGAGGCCAGGGATCTGGTTCAAAGAAGTGGTATGTTGCTGGTACCAGGTTGGGACTTGGAGCAAGCATTTATACTTGATCAAATCAAAAGACAAGAGAATGCCATCTCCTATGAGGTAATTGTTGCTGGTGGTTTGAAGAGGGGCACTGGTTTTAATGTTGATACCAAATCCTTGGTAGTTTGGTGCATGGTCCCTGCTTCAAATAAACCAAGATTGATGGATGTGCAGAACACAAAATAGGGCAACGTGATAATTTGGACTCTGCATGGCACCTCCGACAAGGAAATCTCCAAGGAAATTCAACATTTCTCATTTATGAATGAGGCCAAGATAGATGAGATAGAAGATAAACTGTCCCAGGATATACATGATTACATTGATGTTAGAAAGCTCTATGAAAATGAGCTCAGAAGTAGTCATGTATATAGAGAAAGAATTGCTGAACTTGAAGCCAAGGTCCAAACACTTGAGGATGAAATTGCATCCCTCAAGGATCAATTAACACAAGAAAAACAAAGGTCGGCTCCAATTTAGGTGGAGGAGGGACATGGGACTTCAATACCAGCCAGGGATACTACTAAGGCTCTGGTATAGACTGAAGACACATAAGAGGAACAATCCTCACAGCCTAGGAGGATGAGCATTGACTCTCAGTCAATTTAGCAAGGGGAAAATGTAAGGACTAGGATCCTTAAATCTATGATAAGCCATAGGGTTGGTACTCTGAAGAACCTATCTCAACAGGCTCATAGTTCATTTGTTTCTCTGCAGAGTGCTGAGCAAGTTTGCAATGAAGCACTTTCATGGTTAACTCCTACCTTCAACCTCTGGGGACCATATATGCAATTTTTGGATAGATTGATAATGCTGATGGCTAAGAAGCCAGATTTACCAGATAAGATTTTCACGGTTAAAGAGAGCCTAGAAATGGTAAAAGAATTGGGTGGTTTCTTTTCTGGTAAGTTACAAGTTATATGAGGCAAGTTGAGGACATTGTCAGATGGAATAGAACCTTGTATACCATCAATTTTGGATACTAATAATGTAGTAAGGGACTGGCAAGAGTGGTCAACTTCATTTGACAACATTTTGACCCGAGAATCTACATCAACAATTTTTGAAGACAAATTAGATTCCCCTTTCCACTCACTGATTGATCATCTTTTCAAGGTAGAGATAAATATAAACAAATCTATTGTTGAGGCTAAGGTGATTATGGACGCCAGATGGACTAAAGTGATACAAGATTTGCAAGGGGCAAAGGACACTGACTGGCCCACCAAAAGAGAAATCTATGTTTTGGAAGCAGTGGGTGAAATAAAGGCCCTACCGGCTGGAAGTAGCTAGGATATTTTTCATATTTATATCAGATGTACAGAGGAGTGAATTAGAGGTAGTTAGAAATACAACGTGGCCTGTTGTGGATACAGATATTTCCATTTGGGAGGTTATAGCAGATATCAAAGCAATCCCTTTAGTAGAAGATGATTAGTAGAAAAGATGGTGGCCCCAGGGAATTCATTGGAGGACAAGTGTTGCAAAAGAATATCAAAGAGAAGCTATTCATCATAATAGATTACCTTACCTTTGCGGTACATCCACTGTGGGTAATGCTACAGTTAGAACTGGAAGACAAGCTTAATGATCAGTTGCCAGTTGTCACATTTTGTAATTGTTTCCCCTTTTTCTGTTAAAATATGTCACAAAAGGTTTCAACAAATTGTAATGATTATCTTAATTGTTGTTATCTTTTGTCCTTTGTAATGAATCATGATGTAACCTTTCTAAGCCTGAAGCTTGTTGCAACTCAAGTGATATAAATATGAGTTCCCAAGGCTTAGAAATGGTCCGATCTGTTGTTATTTTTCAGATTAAGTATAATTTGCTTTAAGAGAAGATATTGTTCCAACTCTATTATTTCAATTTTCCATTATGTTTTGTATTCAATAGTTCTCTGTGATGTTATGGCCTTTGCACACGTCTCTATTATCTCTTTTATTATTATCAAACAACTAAATCAAGAGAAAGATAAAAAATAACATTGTGTCAACAATATGAATAGAGTAACAACTAACAAAAATCTTGAACTCAAATCAAGAGAAAGGTACAAAAATAACATTATGTCAACAATAGAGTAACAAAAATCTTGAACTCAATTTTTGTAAATTGTAATTACAATATGACTGAATAATGAATATGGAAGAACTGAAGTAGAGTATATTGTATACCTATAAATTCCTTAGATCTGAATGCTACATTACTAAATCATGATTCACTTCATTGACCTAGTCTCAAATGTGATGCTTCTATATCCCATATGAACTCCAGATCTTGAAATTGAAGTCGGACTAGTACTAATAGGTTCCTCTTCATTCTGAATCAACCATTCAAAATCTGTAAAATCTTCATCTTCATTTTGACTTTGAGACCTAAATTCATCATTTATGTTGGAGTTAGGAGTAGAAGTAGAACCACCATCTTTTAAAGTGTTGCAAAGGCCTCGTCTTTCACGTGTGGAATTCCAAATGGCCAATGACCTATCATAAGGAAAATCTCTAACATTGTATTGAGTTACAAACAACCTCAAACAAGTTTCCAAATTTTTGTCTAGTTTGTTTCTGACATTTGATTTAAAAAACCCCAATGCACTGAAAACTCTCTCATCTTCCACTGACCCTAATACCATTTTTTGACATAAATCAGCAAGTTTGAAATATTTTGATATTGAAGTATGTAATACTTCACTCTGACTTATCCTTTTCCAGAGCCTTGTTATTGCACCAGGATTGAATGGATTCTCAGAGTTTTCCATTTGTTTTTTCATACACAATGCAAAAAGTTTACATTGATTTTTAAGATTATTTGAATCTAAGATTCCTTGTATTAGTTGTCCATTGCAATATGTATGCTTTGAAAACTGTGTTATCAATTCGTCAAGTTTATTATGAAACAACTTTGCATCAGTTGGATTATGTCCAAAGTGTTTCCAAAATTGAGGAAACACACAACTCATGTCTTCAAGAATTTCTTCTTGAGGGAATCTTTCACGAATCTCACTTGAAAGTTGGTAGGAAATAGACTTCACATTTTCACTAACAGATTTAACAATCTTGTCAAAATCATCCTTTCTAACTGGCAGTACTCTGCCTCTCTTGGTTGTTTTAGATTGGTGCATTGGTATTTCAAATCCTTTCACAAACACACATAGCTCATTTTTCCCATTGAATTGTAAAAAATTCTCAGCATGATTCAAATTTGTAATTATCTCCCACCTTGAAAAAATTGGGCTATGACCTGAGAGATCTAAATACAAAGAATCTAAAGCCATGCATGTCATTTTACATAAATCAAAATACTCATGAATATACATAGTTTTGTCTTGGGCTTTCTTAACAAGTTTGTTCATTAAATCCAACATGGGGAGAAGACTAGCTAAAGTTAATAGGTTCTCTATATCACTTAACTTATTTAACAAATTAGGAGCTCTATCCATTGTAAGGCGTTGCTCATATAAAACTCCAATCAAGGATTGATATTCTGCTAGAACTCATTCTGCTGGTCCATGCAAAGATATCCATCTGGTCTCAACATCTTTAAGAATCTTATTTCCTACTATTACTCCCTCAGAAAAAATCTTAAATTCTGCAAAGCATTTAGGACATTTGCAAAAGTACGAGTGGAGCTCACAGATTAGATCTTCAACTTTTGACACTGTAGGAAAAGTACTTACAATCTTATATGCTAAATTCATTCGGTGGGCAATGCAGTGTATGCCAAGCATGTAAGGTGCAATACTCGTTTGTAATCTTGCACAAAGACTAGTCCTTTGCCTTTGCATTACTATAGCTCCATCAGCTCTGACACACACTAACTTCTTTGCAATTGTCAAGTCATCCATACTAGCAATTTCATTCAAAGCTTTCTTAACTTCTAAATATAAATTTTCTATAGTTGAATTGGCCCTCATTTTACAAACACAAAGTAGATTAGCTTGACGGACATGATCTTTTACAGTATATACATGCATATAGACCCAAGCAGTGTTATCTACCACAGTGACTTCATCTAAGGATAATGAAATGAACTTGGATTCTTTTACTCTCTCCTGTACATTTTGCTTTTCCACCTCAACAAGAAAACTTTCCATTTCCCATCCAACGTATATTGACCAATGTGACATAGGATAGTGAGGAACTCTCAAAAAAGATAATAAATTACCATATTTTGAAAAGTCTCTCATAGGACGCCCTCTAGATAGAATATGAAAAATAACACTCATCTGAATGGTCTTTACCAAGTTTGCATCATTGGCTGCATGTTGAAGCCCATCCTTGATTGGATTGCCACTACTACCACTACTAATTACCACTATTTTCTTGAAATGCTCTTCATATTCTATGGCATACTTAACATGAAGGCATTCTTCCTTTGATTTCCATCTCACTGCCGCTACTTCCTTTCCATCTATGATTTTTTTTCATAAACCTTACCAATATGTTTTTCTATAGAGTCGAGCTTTAACTGTAACTTTTTCTCTCTTTTAGTTTTCTAGGTAAAAATCATACACTTGCATTCTGTTGGTGGTTCATCATTGTTTGTGACTAGTTCAATAAACCA
This sequence comes from Cupressus sempervirens, assembly GCA_028749045.1. Taxonomy (NCBI): domain Eukaryota; kingdom Viridiplantae; phylum Streptophyta; class Pinopsida; order Cupressales; family Cupressaceae; genus Cupressus; species Cupressus sempervirens. The sequence goes on from CM053789.1 coordinate 873,347,197, forward strand.
ATACTTTGCTACCCAATCAACCTAGAAAGTCCTTTTCATTTCCCACTCCTGCCCCATTTTTACATTCCTTTTTCTTTTCTTCCTACCAACACCAATATTATCTTCTATTACAACATCTTCTATTGTTGGAATATTGTTATCCTCATTTGATGCATTTTGATTTAATTGAATAACAACCTGCTCTTCTAGTGGTGGTGAGGTATTGTGATTTCCTTCTGCACTTGTACTTGCCAAAGTTGGTGGACCAGAAACATTGTCAATTCGAAAGAAAGCCTTTATGGTAGTATCTCTAAGTTTTCAACATTTTGATGTAAGATTAATCCCTTTACTGCCCTTGGGGGTCTTACCCTTGTCACTTCCTTGAGATTGAGCAATATTAGTTACAGACTCACCCTCCCCTGACATCTCAATCCACTAATAATCTGTTTAAACTTTACTTCCCTAAGAATAAGCAGTATTACTTTCAGACTAGGAATTGAAACTTAAAGAAAAAAAATTTAAATTTCAAATCTAATTTTTGACAGTTGGTGAATTGATATTCCACAGCAAAGGAAATAGGATATTGACCTTAGGTGGTCAATATCCATGCATGCAAGCTTTAAAAACCATTAATGTCGCCAGCAACTTTCAGCATTGCGTCCACTTTTTAAAAAATTTCTAGTGAAAATGAGATAAGAAAGGAAACCGTAGATAAGCTTTTGATTAAATTAAACTAGATAAGCTCAAGGAGAGTATTTTACAGCACAACTACACATACCAGTATACCACCACTTGTGGAAGCTATCATTGGAGTTTGAGTCTTGCCTGCGATGTGTCCTGCACTGCAAGAAATTTGATGGAGTGCTAGCGGTATTTAGTGAATGTCTCATTGCTTGGGTGAATTCAGATTTATACATATTACAAATTAATACAATTACCAATTTACCACGCCAAATGAGCTGACTCCTCCACGAAAAAATGAAAGTGTGTTGGCGAAACGAGCCAACTCCTCCACTTCCCATAACGTGAAACGAGCCTACTCCTCCACGATAAAATGAAACTGGAATGGCAAATTCTCCCATATTGCATGAAACAAAAACTTGAAACTCGACGAACATTCCACAATAAGTGTTACTTGGTCGGCTGTGTGAAAGGCAAATACCGCTAGGGAAAAACTCAAACGTAACATTTGCCTTGGCGATTACAATGCTAGGCAACTAGGTAAACCCAACAAAGCTTGGTGACTAGGAAACCATGGAAGGGCTTAGAAATCACCAAAAGTAACACCGACAAAATGTCAAATTCGCCAAAATATGAAAATTTGCCAGTATATTATACTCTAATTTCAAGTCATGATACAAAAATGTATCATTGAGAATTCATGGAGTAAGGATCAAACCCTTCCCTTTCACTGAAGATATTCAAAAGTCAACGACGATAATTAGTAGTTCATATCACCTAGTAAAGAGGAAATAAGTAAATGACAGTAGGAAAATGTATAAACCATAAAGATGATAAGAACACTAGTACATATTGTTGAGGAAATATTACATTATTACATATTTAAACTAGCAATGATCATGTTATAATTCTCTCTTTTAAATTGCACATTCAAACTATCATAACATTAACATTAGTAATAGGATTAAAGATTTGTAAAATATATCCTTTAATCTAAAGGAAATCTACTTGGGGACATTACAAGTAGTATTAAATCCTAAACCTTCCATCCTAAGGGGAGCTCAACCTAATCAATGAGAAATTAGGGCTTAAGAAAGGCAAGAGAAGAAGACTACATCTTTAAAATAATACACTGACCTTTCAAATAGAGAAATTTAGGTATTTCATGGTAATAAATGAGAAAAAAAAATGAGGCTATTATCCAATAAATACAAAAAATAACTAATATATTAAGGACTAATCAAGGGAATGATGAGAACAAAATATTTATCCAATCAATAAGAAAATATTTAGCCAATCAGTAAGTAATCATACCTCAAGAACAACCTTTGGAGCATCCTTACTACCCTTCATACCCAGGTAAAGTTCTCTAAGGGAAGATAAAGAAGTTACTAATTCAAATATGGGATAACTTTCCTTTAAATATTCTAGACTTGATTGTAAGGAAAAAGGAGCATCTTGTTTGAGGCATTTTGTTGGGTACGATGAAAACCATTTCTATGAGAAAAATATATTTCCAAATGAAGATATTAAAAAAAAAAAATGGAAGTTAAATATTCCTATCTTTGATGGATTAGAAAATGTTACAAAATAAGCATGGTCACAAAAACTAGAAACATAGCCCAATCTCTTCCCCATGTTAGAGAAAAAGGCAATTACACTTGTCATATTACATATGAGAAGAGTGGCACATGATTGTTGCCACTATCTGGCTAATTATCCATGACCACAAAAACTTAAAGACCTATGATATTTTCAAAAGTATACTTGTTAAAAGATATGATTAAATCCACCCACAAAAAAACTTCAAGGATTTAACAAGGATAAGGCAAAGATGAACTTTTGAAGACTATATCTCAAAGTTCTAGTAGTTATCCATTAGAGGCCCTAAAATATCTAATTAAATAATAACTTATATATTCATGGAAGAGTGTTCTGATAAAATACAAGGATCGGTATTCTCTTGATCTTGTTGTAAATATGTTTTCTTAATTCCTTCAGATTATGGTTTTATATGAGACAACACCCTTGTTTTGCTACTTATATTATTTTATGGAGCTTGTACACTATTTTGAAAGCTTTCGATTTGACATAGGTAGGGATGATGTTGACAAGAGGATTTTATAATATTCTTACTTTGAGGATTTAGTTGTAGCAAGATAAAGTGTTGTATATGGTAGTTAAGATTGAACACAATGTACAAATGTTGGGGCTTAAGGAAGTAATAAAGTACCAAAATTGGTATAGATATGTTAGATAGTGTAGGTAACATCAAGTTTTAGTTCTTTCCATATGTATGAAATAATTTTTCTTTAATGACATGTATGGATGTAGCTTTCATCATATACATATTTGTAGCTTAATTTTTTAATAAAATTACATAAAAGATGACACATATGATAGTTACTTGGGAAATAAATGATTATATGAAATTATATCTATTGTTGTTTATTTCACATTGGTGCTAACCCAAATCCTTTGAAATTTTTATAATAAATTATAGTTTTATGTAGTATGATGATTGAGTCGATTAATTAATTGATTATTTTTCTATTTTAATTCGTGGCTAACATTCTTATAGAGTATCAACCTCTAGTCACAAATGGACAAAGTATAGTAAGTCCTCTTAGAGGTCTCAAGGCCTCAACAACTAACCATGGTAGAAAAATCATACGTAAGGAATAAATGGAATGAAAGATGAAATTACTTAGTGAGGAGGGGTGACTTGACATCCTCTAGTGATTGAAATTATTACTTGTTCTTTTTTTGTTATAAAATTTTTGGGTATAAAAATTTTTGGTATTGGAATTCGTATTGATAGTTTTTGATTTTTGGTGTAAATGAACAATTAACACAAGATCAAATTAGATAAAAATCTCAATGTTCAGGCACATTAGGAAAATAGACTTGTTCCAAGATCAAGCAACCAAATGACAATTTAGTGACTCGTTCAAGGTGATGTGGATCAGCATGGTGGAACACCAAACCATTACATGGAAACAAAAGTAACCAAAATAAAATTTGAAAAAAACCCAAACTACCTTTCAATGACACCTCCTTTAATAAATACAATCAAACCTATTAGCTCTATGTATATGGTTTTTGAGAAATAAATTTCAGGGTAATGGGTATAGGAACAAATTGAGAGTTGTTCAAGATACCATTTTGTAGATTATTAAACATATCGAAAAATTACTATAGGTTACTGTTGACATGAAAGTTTGCACCCTTGCCTAAAGTTTTTACCTAAAGGCAACCTCATATAATGTGGAAACAATCTCAAAAGTGTGGGACTTTGCAATTAGAGATTGAGTCTTTGGAGAAGGCCAACTTCCTTACTATCATGGTCCACCTAACTATTTCTTGAGAGGAAAAGGGAGAAGGAATGCATGAAATAAAACTACCTATTCTAATCTAAGAGGGGTGATACACCAAATAGTATTGTTGTAGTGCCCACCTATAGTTTTCTCTTCCATTATATTTATCAAACACTTTTATGCCTATTTCATGGATGTGTTAGTTTCAAAGATATTATTTCATAACTTGGACTAGAGATATATCAACTATGATTACTTAGTTGACTATATTTCATGTGTTGTTTAATGATTATGATTATTGGTGCATTAATGATGCTTTAATGATTTGTAGTTAATAAATGTGATTCCTTTCATATCAATGTCAAATGTTGCTTTAATGATGATTACTTCAAATTTGTTATGATACATTATTTTATCTGAGCATTTGATGTTTGACTTATAATTATTATGGTACTTATCCCATACTTGCATGTGTATGTTGAGTATGTTTGTTTTATCTTTCTATTTGTCATGTTTGATGTAGTTAAGGGAGGGAGTCGTAGTCACCTGCTAGTTGGGATCTACACGATGTACCACTCCTTTCCATTGCTTGTTTAGTTTAGATATATTTATATACATGTACATGCTTGTCCTTTATGCAGAATGTAGGTATCAGACATTGACTTCCCTGAATTGCCAAGATGAGCGTGCCCTATCACAATAACTCAATGGTAAGAATGGGGAGATAATGTTCAGGTCCAATCCCAGCCATAGCCTAAATACTTATCTTGCAAGGAGGACTCACAACTGACTTTTCACCTTTTTTAAGACCTGTGAGTTTATCTTTGTCTGTGTTGTTTGATTTTGAGTTTCGATCTATTTTGGTAATGTTGCTTTTATGTGGATTTCGCTATGTGTTTTATTTGGTAAATGATTTAATTATAATATTTGAGTTAATCATATAATTAAATATTATTTGATTAAAAATAAAATATTAAAGCATAAGAATACTTAATTATTAAAAAACTAATTAAATATGTGCTTTAATTTAAAAGTCTTAATTTAGAAGTCTAAATTAAAAAAATTGGTTAAAGAGAAATTAGAATATGATGATATTTAATTCATTATAAATTAATTAAATATGTACTTCAATTCAAAAGATTTAATTTAAAAAGCTGGATGAAAAGAAAATTAAAAAATAAAAAAATTAAAAATTTAATATTGCATTATTATAATTATTTATTTAATAATAATTAAATTAGAGTTGATTTTAAATAATGAGCTTGATTATTATTATTAATTTAAATAATAAGCTATGCTTTAATTAGTGCTTGCACTAATTATTAAATTGGAGCAAAATAAAATATAAAAGAATGAAATTTAAAGATAAAGTTATAGTTCTAATTGTGGCATAGTTATATTTATTTAGTTTAATGATAATTATTTAAGAGTTTTATAATAATAATGAACTCTAAATAATGTTATTAACTAAATTAATAAATATATTGTTAAAAACGTTTCAAAAATTAATTAAAGAGGAAAAGCTAATTATTTAAATTAAGATATTTTGTAATTAAATATCTAAAAGAGTTGTGCATGAAAATGTAAAGGGTAATAAAGTAATAAAGAGTAATTGATTAGTGAGTTCCCTCTTGTGATTGCACAATCAGAGCCCCAATTTAAGGGAGAACTCTTTATCAGATATCTAGAGCTCATTTTGCAATTACACAAGTTTTGGGAAACAAAATTTGAAATTGGATCAAAAGAATTGTTGAAAGTTTTGGAAGGTTCAGATTTGCATACATTCACAAATTGTCTTAGATTTTAGTTGTGGTTTTGAAGTTTTGGGAGTGAAAATTTAGAATTGGATCAAAAGAATTGTTGAAAGTTTCAGAGGGTTTGGATTAGCATGCATTCATAGATTGTCTCATATTGTAGCTATGGTTTTGAGATAGGGTTTGAAAACTCATTGTAGAATTTTATTGAAAGATCTGTCTACTTCGTGTCTTCTTGGGTGTTTGCATATTGCTTATTAATTTACTGTATTGATTGTTGAATAAAGAATTATGTTGTAGATTTTGAAAAAAGAAAACTTATTAATTAAGAAAACTTGACTGAGATAAATTATAGAAAAACTATGAAAAATTGTTGTGATTGTATTCTTATAAACACCTTTCTAATATAACAAAAATTTGATTATTAAAAATTGGAAGAAAATGATAAATTGAACAGTAAGGGTTTCACCTTTAAATTTGTCATTAAAACTACGTAATTATCATAAATTTTCTAAATATAGATGAACATTATTCTTACATCTAAAATAATTTAATTGCAATATTTATTTGGAAAGTAAAAGATTAATTGAGAGGAAAGCACATTGTACCTAAACGTATACATGCATGTGAAAACAAATATGTTAAAAATAGAAAATTAAGTATAGTGTGATTACATGCATGTGAAAATAAATAAGCTAAAAATAGAAAGCCAAGTATAGTATGGTTACATGCATTTGAAAAAAATGCTAAAAATAGAAAGTTAAATATAATATGGTTTCATGCATGTGAAAACAAATATTCTAAAGATAGAAAGCTAAGTATAGTAAGGTTACATGCATGTGAAAACAAATATGCTAAAAATAGAAAGCTAAGTATAGTAAGGTTACATGCATGTGAAAAAAAAATGCTAAAAATAGAAAGCTAAGTATAGTAAGGTTACATGCATGTGAAAACAAATATACTAAAAAAATAAAACTAAGTATAGTATGCTTGCATGATTTGAGAGATCAAAGATATGCAAAAATACTAATTGCATATTTATTTTCATTTTATAAAAATATAATATAATTTTTAGATTTATTTATTCAAAAATAAAAATAAAAATATATTATTTTCTAAATGAAATAAATATGATCCATTTAGTTATAAAGTGAATGTTAGTATTAGTGATTATTTAAGTTTAATTAAACTCTTAATTGCATATAAATGATTTTATAATTATTAATGCAAGAGGGAAGTTAGTAAATAAATATTTAAAATTTTATTATATTTTAAGAGAAGTTGTGGTAGAGTTCACTTTGTAATCATTTAGTTAATAACTATTTGACTTTATGAGAGAAATTATAAATAATTAAATTTATAATTTTATCTCTATTTGAATTATGAATTAAATGAAAACTAAATATTAATATTGGACTTAAATAGAAGTCAAATTAATATTTTAGAAATAAAATTGATATTAGTATGTAATCTAATAATATACATTTATCTTAATAATTAAATCATTTATGATTTAAGGTTATTTAAATTAATAACATGATAATATTGTATGATATTTTATATGCACAAAAAGATTGGATATTTAAATACTTATAAGTATATTAGCATAACAATTTATATTAACATGTATATTCTTACTTTATTTCTAAAAAAATATTATGACCCAAACTAAACAAGAGAAATTGGTGGAATTAAATCATGTGGCTGAAAATTATGTGTTTTCTAATATTCTATTTATAGTCTTGTGATGTTTATTTTCTTGATAGTTTTTCTTTGTGGGTTGTTTAGTTGGCCAAGTTAGGATATGTACTAGAGACATTTTTGAGATTTCTTTTATGATTATTTGATTGAATGTCATGATGAAATTTATGATTTGAATTAAGATTTACATTTATGAGCTTTACTAATCATGATTTATGAGAACTTGAGTTTTGAGAACCAATGTTATTTTTTGGGTTGTCTGTAAGGAACCAAATTCAATCAATATTACTCTTGTGGTATGGTACACTATTGTGGTTTGTGATTTTTGGGAAGGTAGTCTAGGTGCATGTCTATGGGAGTGGCTTGAAATGGAGGCCAGGGCCCAAAGTGCCTGTCAAGGTAACTCATTGTAAGTTGTGTAACAAGTGATAACATAGTAATTAAAATATCTTGTCTAGCCCTTTTCCTTGAGATACATTAAAAAGATAAGTTAGAGATTTTTTCTCGTCCATGCCTTGAGTGCTTGTATAGACTAAGTATGAGATGAAGAGGATAGCTTGAGAGGTATGACTAGTTTTCTCATCTTCACGAGAGGATATCCTAGTTCCTCATAGAGTCACTAGGGGGTCAAGGTCTTGAGAGACTGCCAAGGTAACCTTAGAGTTGGCTTATATGATGAAACTCCATAGTATGCAACTTGAGTCTCCTTCATGATTTTTTTATATATTTGCCTCTAATGATGTACTTGTTAGATATTACTTTTGATGGTGCATTTATTGTGAGTTGTTACTCATTGATTGGATGTCATTTATTGTTGACAATTGACTTTTATTAATGAATCATCAGTTATTCATTGGTGGTGTTTTTATTGTTGGAGTTAGTGATTGGTAGTTTACTTTTATTGATGACAATTGTTATCTATTGGTCATTATGCTTGTGGCACTTGACATTGATTTTGAGGTGGTTGTATATTTTTGGTCTTGATATTTGTATGTTGACTTGGTATGAGATGTTAGTATTGGAATGAATGTCCTTTCAATTTTGATTATATCTTATTTTTGAGTAGTTTGTGTTACCCATGAGGTAGTTTGGGTTATTAGGATTCCTTTCCTAGGATTATTTTATGATTTTATTATCTATATGTGGATTGTACATTATCTCTCCTGCACGGTGGGAGTGGGAGTCTGATTAGGTGACCACGTGGTTAGGAGGTAGTGTATTCTTACCATTTGGGTCCCCCTTCAGATTGATATATGTTGGATGCTCCTTGATACAGTGGTACCATTCTCATTCTTCCTCTTATCTTGAAGACTTCTATTCATTTGATATATTTATATATCATGTGTTTTGAGATCTTATGGGATATTGTATTATATATTGATGTACTTGTATCTATTTTCACATGCTCTATGACATGTGCCGTGGATGTTATTCATTAGAAGTCCTTTCATATTATTAGTTGTACTTATGCATTTTCTTATATGATTATTTATGTGTATTTATTTTATGATTATGGACATTGTAACTGAAACTGAAACTTATTAATAAAACTTTATTAAATGTGCCTCAACATGAAGGAGCCCTTAAGGAATTGAAACTATATTTGTAATTGATTATGTGTTCTTGATGTTTATGTATATATTTCTTCTACATTATTGTTACTTTGATGTTGTTTAAAATTTTTTTAAAAATAGTTCAGTAAACTTTGTAACATATTAGGTTTATTTCTTTTGGGTTCTCGAGTGAGGTGCTACAATTTTTCAATCTTATCCCTGTCCAATGAAGCATAGTTCATCAATATAATCCTTAGATACATAGATTCTATCTTGGCATGACTCAATTGTCATGTACAAATTAGAAATCAATGAAATGGTATAAGGAAGAGACTTCACTCTATATCATTCAAAGACAAATATACACATCATATAACCAAAGAATGAAAGCAATACATCAATATAAGGAAAAAGATGTTGCATGATATATTAATAGAAGAAGGAGATACAACTGAGTATTATATTCATTCACATGCAAAAGAGGAATTATAGTAATAGAGCATAGAATACTACTGCTATAGAATCAGAGCAAAGACTGACCCTTGGAGGGTTTACAAAACTTTCTTTTATAGCTCAAGCATAACTAAGAAACTTTTGCCTTAAGCCAAAGCTCAACTACTGCCATTAAATTTTGCAGAAAACAATCATTGCTAAACCAAGGAAGATTTGATTGAGTGCCTAGCCATATGCAAAAAATCATGTAGATTCATATCAATTCTAACTTTGAAGAGACAAAAATGATGATCATAACTACATAGCTAGCTACGAAAAGTAATTGCAAACAATCAAGGAATTAGTTCACCATTAAAAAGTTGCCTCTGAGAGTTTTTTTGATGTGCTAGATTAGATATATCATCAATTCAACCGTCTAAACTACCATGTGGCCTAATAATACTAAATCATTCTTCCACCTTGTTTAGACATTCAACTATTTGTTGACTCATGCTCATCATCTTATTTCATGACTTCATGACTTATTTCCTTCATTAGCTATCTAACCCTATAAAACTGTGAATTGCTTCATTTTATGTTTATTACTACTTCACAACTTACCTTCACAGTATTCCCTTAATTGTTGTGACCCTATGAGCAATGTGTAATTATCTCTTCACATCATCATTGTAGTTTGGACTTAATAGTCTTCTAAATATGCAATGGTGTGAAGATAGTTATGTCTTTCCTTAGTCACCCCTTTGCAATTTATTTCCTAGCTGACATTAAATGCATGTGACCTTGTGATTGATGTTATCTTCATTGCATGTACTTCCTTTGCATGGTTGTGACTTAAACATGAACCACAATCTAGATAGCTATGACTCTACAAAGACTTCCATTTAACCATAATTGCACCATCATGACTTGATCTGTTAACCTTAATGCTAACTCAATGACGATGCGATAAGGGTGCTTCACTACTTCACAACTCTAACTTCAGTCAAACTTTAACTCCTTGTGACTGTGTGACTCGTAACCATTCACAACATCATGAACTAAGTTATCAACCCATCTCTTAACTCTACAAACATGTGATAGTAGGCCTTCACCACTTCATGACCTTAACCTAGGGTTGAACTTAACCATCTATAACTATGCAAAATGGAGGAAGATCACAATATCATCACTTGAAATGTTAACTTAGATGTTAACCTTGTGAATGAGCGATAAAGGGAATCATTGCATCACAACCCTAACCATGGGTTAGGCTTAACCACTTGCAACCATGCGATGACTTCCATCATGAACTATTGGAGTTAGAGAGCATGATATTGCATCCTAAAAATGAAAGTTAGCCATATAACTTGTGAAGCTATGATGATAGTTTGAGCTGACTATTTCATACCTTCGCAACTTGATTGATAGTTACTCCTTAATTGCCCACAACCCTAAAAAAGGATTGATTGCATCATCATAGCTTAGAATTATCACTTTGAAATGAAGGTCCTAAGAGACTTAAGAATAAAAGAAAAGTCAAAAGACTTTTTTGTATCCCATTGGCTTGCATGGTAAATAATGAATAACCCAAAGGATGTGAACATGACTTCCACTCTAAAAACTAGATTTTAGGAGGGAAAAAAATGGTGAACATTTCTAGTGACTCAAAGGGGATGCTTTCCTAATAAGCATGAGATCAGTGGTCTTGAGAAATCCATTAGGCTAGAGTCACCAAAAAATGAACCCTGTACGCTATTTGAAACCACAAACTCTGCTTCTTCTCTGCAACTTCAAAAATTCAAAACTTCACTATCTCCTATAGAGAAGCCTATGTCTGTGCACTTATTGAAAACAAGAGATTACTCTAGTATATATAGGTAAACTTAACCTTCTCTAGAAGTAAGGATTAAGGTGAATTCCATTGACTGGAATTGGCAGAATATCAACATTAGGCCTGAATAGCTAGAAAGGATTGGCCTACTTACAACTGGTGCTAATATAAGGACCACTCCACATAACATCAAACTTGGAGTGTCTACCAGGTTTACCTCTATCTGCATCCCACTTGAGAATATGGTCTCCTTCTCTAAAAATTCTAATTGTAGCTCTTTTGTCAAAACTTCTTTTGACATGTTGCTGATGAGCCTCAAGTGTATGCATAGCTTGCTATCTTTTTTCTTCTAATTCAACTAGGTCTACTAACTTGGTTGTCATGGGATCATTCTCCTCTAGCTCCAATTGATGAGCCAACTCAAGAGATGAGAACTCAAGTGAAATAAGAAGCCTGGCTTCCCTTCCATGTACCAACATGAAAGGTGAGTTCCCAATTTCTCTCTTGGGTGTAATTCTATCAGCCCAAAGGGAAGTTCTTAGCTTTGAATGCCAATACCTCTGGTTATCTTCAATTGTTCTCTTCATGATTTTGAAGAGGTTCTTATTAGAGGATTCAACCAAACCATTCCTTGGGGATAATAATTTAAGTGTGTGCTCAAATATATTCCATACTTAAGAGCCCAAGAGCATATAAGAGCTCCAACAAAAGATTTGGCATTATCATATATGATAGTTGATGGAACAACAAATCTAGTCACAATTCCATCAAGGAATTCAACTACTGAAGCTTCTATTGCATCTTTCAGAGCCACTACATTTGTTCATCTTGTGAAATAATTTGTAGCTTTCAATATTTACTTGTAAACGAAACTAGAAGGTGGGTTTACTGGACCAATGAAATCTAAACCCCATCGAGCAAATGGTTGGTCAACTTGAATAGGGTGGAGAGGAAGGGTAACAAATCTTTGTTTCCCTAAGAAGAATGCACATTTCTCATATTCCCTCACCCACTTATGACAATCATTGAATATGATTGGCCAATAATAGCAAACCCTCATTATTTTTATTGTAGTAATTTTGGCTTAGAAATGACCACCAATAGGGCCATCATGGAACTCTTTCAACAACCTTTTGACTTGGTTAGTCTATATACACCTTAGTAGTACTCCATCAGAATCCTTCCTAAATAATATCCCATCCACTAAGACATAGGGAATAGCCTATAATCTAAATTGTCTTCTCTTGGCTCTGTCTAGGCCTTGGGGATATCTTCCTTCTATCAAGAAGGTAGTCATGTCATGCAACCAATCAATCTGATCTTCACTCTCCATTGGTTGCTCACCTTGAATCAAGAGGGAATCCTCTTGACATGTTTCAAAAGATGAAGCCATCTGCTCACACAATCCCTTGCCTTTATCAAGCTTGGTGATCTTGATATCAATGTCATATTCTTTGACTTTGGTAATCTATCTAGCTCTCTTTTCATTGATATCCTTGTTCAACAAGAACTCTTTCACAATGGCTTGTGGGACCAAAAGTTGGATCTTTTTATGAAATAGGAGGTGTTTGAACTTTTTTAGAGCCCTTACAAAATCAAGGATATGTTTCTCTACATAGCTATATCTACCCTCATAATCCTTAAGCCCTTCACTGAAGAAAGAAATGAGCTTCTCCAAATTCTCATCATTTAACTATGCAAGAAAATTGAAATGATTGACTCCCCTCCAAGAGAGTAGAGGATGATATCCCTATCAAATTTAGGGTTGACTAGAGTGGGAGCTGATGCAATTGATTTCTTGATCTCTTCAAAACTAGCCTTTCCTTCCTTGGTCTAAGTGAACATTAGATTCTTCTTTAGCATAGCTATGAGAGATTTCACCATAGAAGCAAGATCAAGGATGAATCTTCTTATGAAGTTGATCCTACCAAGAAAGCTCTACAATCCTTTTTTATGGTTGGGAAGTGGGAGGGAGAGAATTGCTTCTACTCACTTTGGATCTATTGTTAGCCTATTTCTTGATACAATGTCTCCTAGGAGCTTTCCTTGGTCAGTTGCAAACACACACTTCTTAGGATTCAAGGACACACCATACTCTCTGCATCTGATGAATACTTGTCTCAAATGATCAAAATGATCTGCTGCATGTTTTGAGTAGACAATTATATCATCAAGGTAAACTAGCACAAAATTTTCCAACACACCTTTGAAGGCCATCTCCGTCACCTTCTAAATGTGGCATTGGTTAGTCCAAATGACATCTTACAATAAGCATAGGTACCCCACTTGGTAGTGAATGCTGTCCCATACCTGTTTGATTCCTGGACTAACACTTGATTGTAGCCTAAAAACCATCTAAGAAAGAAAATATTTTTGAACCACTAACCTTGGATAGGATCTATTCCATAGGAGGAAGGGGATAGTGATTTTTAAGAGAAGCCTTATTAAGGTCCCTAGAGTCTACACATAGCCTAATTTCTCCATTTTCCTTCCTAACAGGAACAAGGTTAGCTAGCTATGACGAGTGCCTGATAGGGAAAATGATGTTAGCTTCTATGAGCTTTGACATTTCCTTTCTAATTAATGGTTCAACCTTGGGGTTAACTAACCTTTGTTTCTACCTAATAAGCTTAGCATCATGGTTTAAATCTATGGTATGCCGAGATAAACTTGGGTCAAAACCCTTTAAGTCTTCATATGTCCAAGCAATAACATCATTGAATTCTTGACATAATTTAATGAAGACTTCTTATTCAATATTAGTGCATACCTTTCCCAAGTTGAGAGTCCTTTCATCAACACTAGTGACAAGTGTGTAGTCATCCCTCCTTATAGTTAGGTTTGAACCTTTGCCTCTAGCTTGATCATTAGAGTTGAATATGCTTTCCAAAGTGACTAGACCTTTAGGCAATTTTTTCGAGCTAAGGTTCATGATCTAGTCCCCATACTAGCTTTGTAACTTGGACTACTTTTTAGTAGAGAATTCTTCTTCATTTGGTAAGAAATTGACAATTTGCACATTAGAATCAAACACTTTCCAAATTGGGAAATTGTTTGGGACAACATGCCTTACAACAATTCTGATTTGTTGCTTCTTTTCATTAGCAACATTCTTTGGAATATCATAATGAGCACCAGTGGCTGAAATCCTATCAACATGTTTATTTTTATTTCTTGGGACACTCTAAATATTGAAAGCTTAAAAAGCCTTCAGGTAGATCCCACACTTTGTGCTTGAGAAGGTTGTTCTTTGTGACATTGTGATTTCTGATTTGATTGACAACCAACTCACTGCCACCAAATACCTTTAAGATATTAATGCCTCTTCTTTGTGTAAGTTGGAGACCTTGGATCAGAGGTTCTACTCTACCACATTATTGGTTTAGTTGAATTGGAGTCTATAAGAAAAATAATATTTCACCAATTCAGGGGAAACAAGTATGACACCAACACCTAAACCATTTTTTTTATTTGAGCCATCAAAGAACATATTCCACAATCCACTTGTATTTTATTTTATTTTCATAAGATTGGGAATAGGGAAATTCTCCTCAAATATGAAATAGGTTCCAAGACTTGTCTCCCTAGCTTCTTGTATTGGGTCAAATTGATAAGAAGTGGCCCACTCATCCAAATGATAAATAGGAACTTCTGCCAAAGAAGTAGCAGGCTCATGTTGTATATCTTTATCATCTACTTCGTGAATTGTGCAATTCATATTTATGGGGCTAGGAGTACAAGTCTCTATATGATTTAGGGCCAGAGGCTCTACCCTTATGGAAGCTTTTGTTCTATACCTTATTTTAAAAAAGAAGTAGGACCAGTCAGATGCAATATAGCCACCTATTTGTGAAGAGAAATCTCTAGAAAGGTAGATGACAAAATGTGGCTTGACCTTAGCTACTAATATGTCTTGTATGATAGTACAACTAGGGCAAGCATGCAATTCCATTTCCACATTCTTTAAGATTCCTACTATTTTGAAAAAGCTACCATCCAATTGGAGCACATCCCTAACCATTGGCTCATATTTAATATCAAGGAGGTTAGATATACACTTAGGCATTATAGAACTACTAGCCCCTAAATCAATCATGCAATTATGGACTAGCTCGTCTCCTATGATCAAAGAGAAATAAAAAGGAGGAGGTTTATTTTTGTTACTTGTTTCTCCTCCCTTTATTGGCTGCACTAGGCTCATTGCATCCTCTTCTCTGGTTGGCTGATTTGTTATCTTTATACTCTCCAAGCCTTCTTGCAGTAGTTCCAACTATGATGGCATAGTGACAACAACATCCCACATAGGAATACTAATGTTGGTCCTCTTCATTTTATCAAAAATGTTAAGAGGAGTACCAACTATTTTGATCAGGGATTTGGGAGTTGTAGGGATTAATAACTGAGTTTGAACAGTCTGAGATTCAGTAGACTTCCCTTTGCTCATATTTTTATTTTGTTGGGTAGCCACATTTGGTTATGCATTCATCACTAGTCTATGAGAAGAAATACTTGAAGTTGAAGCTTTATTTGGAGAAGGAGGTGTGGCATCCTCAAAAACTCTTCTTTTGCTTCTAGTATTGTGAGCTATGGCATCATGATTGGTATGAAAATGTTCTTCTGGTTGACGGTTCATGAAAGAATAATCACCTTGCTACTGTACATGAGAAGCATTAGTAGATTGATGAGCACTACATTTTTATTTTATTGCTTGATCCTTGTGACCAATGCCTAAGATGATTCTTCTCTTTGGCACATACAATATCCATAGGAGTAGTTGCAAGAAGGAAAAAATTCCTATTGTTGATCAAGGTTGGTTTGAGGAACTAATGCCCTATTTCAATTTGTGTTTTCATTTACAGTAGGGGCATTACATAGGGATCTATTCTTATTGTATGGAACATAAACCTATCCTTGATTTGGTGGTTCATTAAATGTGGGTTCCTGATCTTGCAACTTCTTGTCTATATTATGCATCATAATTTACATCATGACTTTGATCTTATCTACTTCATTAGAAGACATGGAAGCTATTGGGGCTACAACAAGAGATTAACTTGCAGAGGTGGTAGGGATAGGGGCTACCATAGGCTGATGATTAGGAATGCCTGGGAAGAAAGGCATTGGAGGCCTTGGAGCTAATTTTCCTCCTTGAATTAGAATATGCTCTACCCTTATAGAAATTTCATATGTAGCTGGTAAAGTGTCTCCTCCCATAGTTTACATTATGGTAGAAATATCACTATTAAGAGATCTAAGATTATGCAAGAAGGCATTACCAAGAGTAGGCTTTACTGCAGTAGGCATTCTATCCCATATCTTCTAAAATCTATAATTGAATTCTGTCATGTATTCATGGGGTTCTCTTTTGATGGTAGTTAGCTTCTCTAAGAGTGATAGGTGATCACTCTTATCTTCAAAGTGTTTACACAATCTTTCTCCTAGCTCATCCTAGTTATTAATGGATTTATGAGGCAACCCTCTATACCATTGTAAGGCTTTTCCTTTTAAAGATGAAGCTAGAAGTCTAATGACAATATCATCTTATGTAATACCACATATATTACAGATATTTGAGACTTCTTGGATATGCTTTATAGGGGATATGGAAGTTTCACCAGTAAAGTCAAGTAGGCTTTTAAGTGTAGCACCTAGAATATCATGTCTTTGGGCTAGAATGAGGGGACTTCCACCATTGAAGGTGGAAAAAACATGGAATCTATGCCGTGCCATGTGGAATAATGATCTATTTAAATGGACAGATGGTATCCTAGGTTGTGACTTATCAACAAGAGGAGTAGAAAGAGATCTTGTAGGTGTATGTATTACTTCTGCACTCCTAACTGGTGATAAAGATAATCTATTTCTCTTTCTTCTAAGATTTGAAAATAAGCTAAGTATATTGAAAGTTACCTCTAGAAGGTGCCCTTATATGAGCTTTGGGCATGAATCACAACAATTCTGGTTTGAAACCAAGATGTAGAAGTAGAGTAGAGTTGCCAAGTGCTTGAAAGTGAGCCTCTTGAAGGCCTAGAATGCTAAGCAAAACACTATCTCCTCAGCATAATTTGAAGTTCTTGTCTTTGATAGTGAACTAGTAGAATTTAGAATGCTTTGATATGAGAGTCCCACTGGGCATGCCAAAAATTTTTGACATGAAATTTTGCACCCTTGCCTAAATTTTTTACCTAAAGGCAACCTCGTGCAACATGAAAACAATCTCAAAAGTGTGGGACTTTGCATTTAGAGGTTGAGTCTCTAGAGAAGGCCTTCTCCCTTTTCCTCTCAAGAAATAGTTAGGTGCACCCTGATAGTAAGGAAGCCAACCTTCTCCAGAGACTCAATCTCTAATTGCAAAGTCCCACACTTTTGAGATTGTTTCCATGTTACACAAGGTTTCCTTTAGGTAAAAACTTTAGGCAAGCGTGCAAACTTTCGTTTCAAAAGTTACTTTAGAAGACTAGACCCAAATTTGGATTGATATGCAATTTAAGAGCTTAAAGTGATCAACAAATGAGGTATTTTGAGAATACCATTTTTATTAAGAGGTCATAACAAAAAATAAGAGAATTTTTAGATGCCCTTTTCTATATTTTATACAACATATGTCAAAATCAAGGGTGCTTTTTTTTTGCAACATATGACTTAAATAATTATTGTTAATTCTAAAAATTAATTAGAATCCTAGGTTCATCCAATTAGGGCATTAGTTAATTACTTTCCAATATTTTATCTCACTTTGAAACCTCAAAATTATTGTATAAAACACTGAGAACTACCAATCTACCCATTTGTGTAATTTTACAATGGTGAAAAAGGGAGATATTAAGAGATATTAGAATCCTTATTGAAGAGTATTTTTAGACTATTTTGAGTAAAACACTTCTAACTTACTCACAACTTCATGGATGATTACCAAACTTGTATTGAAAGAAAGAGGATTTATCCTATTTTTCAAATATGTAAGCCTTGTAACTAGAATGCAAAGTGTAGACACATGCCAATTAAAATAAAATATCTTCATTGGTAAAACTTATCAAATGGAATCCAATATCTACCAACCACTACCTCGAATAGATGGAGGCATATTTAATTTTTTTAAATCCATCTCTCAATAGATATAACATATTTTTGGGAATTGTTCCAATTGGAACTATAAACACTAAAACAAGTTGTTAGGTGCATTAAAAAACTTTGACACTAATTACATTTTTATTGATAAATTTTCTATCATATTGGAATGTATAGTTTTTGAATACCTCAACATATTGGGACCTCTTGGGAGCCCATACCAAAACTACTCCATTTTAAGTGTGCCTAAGAATGAAGTTTCCTCCAGGGTTCAACCTATTTTACTTGAAACCCTATTTGCAAAACCTTTAGAAGAATTGTACATTATAAACCATTGATCATAAAATGCTTAAGCTCATTAATTGATAAGGAGATATTGTTAGAATGATTTAGATTAAATGGGGCGGGGGGGTTGGTGGTGTGAATCAATTATCCTCAGGTCCAAATGTACCAATTCAAATTTTAATCATGTCAAATAATTTAGATCTAATCATCATCAGATAATCAACAACATAAAACTTGCAGTCCATTGTCCTAATAGTGAAAAACTTGTAGAATGTAAAATATTAACAATAAAACATCTCAAATAACATCCACACAAGTATGACACCAAGATTTAATGTAAAAACCCAATTTGGGAAAAACCACCAGTAACATGCTACTAATTTTCACTCTTCAAAAGTGAGCTCTATGAGGAGCCAATCCTGTTAAATGAGACCTTGTTAAAGGATTGACTCACCCAGTTAGGAGTGGCCTTGTTAGAGGGCTCTAGAAATTTCCATTAAAATGTCACCTTGATTAAAGGATTTAAAAATGATTGTTAGGTCAACCTTGATTAAAGGATTTCGAACTGATACAATGGTTAGAATGTAACAATAGGTTGATTTGATAAATAGAACTCACTTTGCAAATACATATCATGATGTAGCTCATATGTTGATCCACTGACTGACCTCTATTATTATCTTTGTCTCTAATTTTCTTGGAAATCCTTCAAGAAATCACACTTCACCTCTTTATAACTCTTCTCAGCCTCTTGCTTAAGTTCGCTAGTCAATAGCACCAACAAAACATCTACTTGTTCACCTTGTTTAGGTCACCCTTATGCCTCCTTAAATAGGTAGTTATGATATTTTTTTTCTTAAACATCACCATAGATTTTAGGGTTTGGTCAAATTCATTGAATCCATCCATCTTTTTGTCTCCTCCTTTCTCTTCTAGAAGCTTCTTCAAACTTCTCTTTTAATCAATGCATAGAAATGCTAAAACATGGTTTGTTATGTATTAAATGATCTAGGTCATTTGTCCTTATCTTCAAAAGGATTTCCATATTCAAAAATTCAATTGTGTCATCTAGAAATCAAGATTTCATCACAAACTAAAAATAACTATCACCTAATGAACACTGGGTTCTAATGCTCGGTCATCATTGAATTACTCGATCAATACTAACTATTCTATTTGACATACTTTTTGATACTCAGTCGATACTGGTGCTTGTTCGACATTGTATTCTTCTCAACTTATAATATCACTTGGTCAACACTAGAATCACTCAACATAAAATTATAGTCCCTTAATCTTCTTCTCTTTTACTCGGTCAAGCCTATGCATTTGGTATTCTTTAAATCATTTCTTCTAGGCTTCAATACAACTATCTTTTCCACTTGGGTTATGATTAAACAATCAAATTATCTTGTCAAAGTCTAACTGATCAAGTGCCCATTGTAGTTTCTCATAACTCAATCTTTCCTCTAGCTCCTTTTTTAATCTATTCTTCTCAAATCCTCTACATCAATAATCTTGATATGGTACTCTACTCAGATAGAAACTATCTTACTAGTAAGGTTTGACATCAATGACAACATAACAATTGTTCCAATTGTAGTTTCCAATAATTTTTCATAAGTCAATTTGTGATATTTCTATCAAGATTATGCTATATAGTTTTTGAGTATGACTCATCAACCTATACTTCATGATTAATGGTTTAAGATGACCCATCTCTTATGAAAATGCATGAAATATTGGGCATTTATTGTATCTAGGTGATGCTCATAGAGGTGAAGAATTTGGTAGTTTATGAGTTCATGAAAATTTCACCAATCCGTATGCAAGAAGACAAAGTGATTCAAAAAGAGAAGTAGAATTGATCTTTCTAATTAGATTTAGATTCACATTTTTTTTCTAATTATTTTTTAGAATTTAAATGTACCTATTGACCTATCAGTTTTCATGATGCTTAACGACAAGAATCCTTTTGAACTCCTCTCTTGAGAAGGTGATCTTGCGACCTACTAGAATCCGCTTAGTTGAAGATAAATGTATTTTTTCATAGATAGGCCTTTGCTATTTCAAACAATTTGAATGAGATGTAGAATCTACTTGCTATCTCAAAAGAATAAAATAGACAAAAGGGAATAGTATCCTTATCCCTTTTCTCTAGTGCCACATTTAAAGTCTCTTCAAGATTTTCGAGATCTAATGGATCAAAAACTTTGTTCAGATACTATTCTAGGATCTTATTCTACTTCCAAAGTGTTATCAATTCCATCTAATCCTACTCTAAGTGCCTAAAAACTTCTTTAATTCCTATTGTCACCATTAACTTGGCAGTGTCCATCGTGGGTATCCTAAGCACAACCTCCCTAATCTGATAATCTTTTGGAGTCAATTCCTCAACATCTACATCCAGAGGAGGGATAGAATATGGAATATATTGATCCCACTTGGGCTCAAAATATGGAATATCTTGTCTCTGGACCACACTAAATGGTCCTAAAGTAATAGGCCACACCCAGGTTATCTTGTGCTACTTCTTTACTTTGTTATATGTAGACAAGAGTTGTCAAGTGATCTCTAGCAATATAAGTCTATCACTTGGATACCTAGGGAGCTTCTTGTTGAGATAATGGGTGTTGCACACATTGCATAATATTGTTATTTTATTATTTTATTTTATTATGTAATGTTGTACCTAGATGGACGTGCAACATGTAAAGATTCCCATGGAATTTTCTTGATGAGTTGTATAGTAACATTGTGAAAATATTTCATGTAATTATTTAATATTGGGGAAAAGAATTAAATGCCCAATATTAAATGTGGGGTCAATGGGTTAGGTAGCACATGGTTTTAGCACATGGTTTATGTAATACCACTTAGTGGTTTTGTGGGACTTGCTACTATATAAGCAGCCACAAGGGTAGTTGTTGTAGAGAGAGAGAGAGAGTGACAAGGAGAAGAAAAAAGGCAAGAGTTGAGCAGGACAAGGCTTGACAGGTTAGCCAAGGGAGCATTTGTGAAGGTTGAAAGCATGGCATGGGATGTGTGGATTCATGCTTGTTCACATAGTTTGCTCAGTTGTGGCTATGGCCATGAAGGCTTCCATGGTTGTATGACAATGATATTTTTGCTGAATAATACATGGTGATGGATGCTTTTGGAGGCTGAGTTTTTCCCTCAATGAGGGTTTCCCAGGGTATATCTTGTGTCACAATCTTGTGGGTATGTCATCTATTCTCTTGCATGTGGATTTTAATTTCATATTTATTTCAGATCTATTATGGGTTATGTGGAAACGGTTATATTATTTGTTGCCAAGTTTCCTTACACTTCTTGGGATTGATAGCCATACCAAATACCCTCAAATAAGTGAATTTTTGAAATTTGATGTAATAGGCGCCAACTTCTAAAATCTTGGCCGCTGCCTTATCTGACATCCTTTTCACATAATCTCCTTCAATGAACTAGATAATCATGAAAATAAAAACATCATTCACTATCCCATATTCCTTGCTATGCTTTGGAAGCTTTTTCTTCACCAACTGGGATATACTATATAGGACCTTACATTTGCATCTTGCATACTGCCCTTTTTAAAAAACCTAGGATAGCCTATTGCCTTCATAACTAATAGGTACAACAAATAGGATGTCATGTAGAACTTATGGTTATTCTTAACTATCACCAGCTACTCATCCAAATTTTCACTAAGAATAGAAGCCCAATCAATTGGCATCTTTTCTATTTCGATAGCCTCAATAAAATGCACCATCCATATGTTCAAGTGTCCTGATGCTAGTTATCCCATGACTCTACTCAAAAGTATTATAGAATATCCAATATCCTCTTTCATGTAACCTCTTGCCATGTCCACTTTTCTTGCTTTACACCCCAGAGGAGTCTTCTCAATGAGGTATGAGGACTGGATAATTTTAGATGCTTCCTCTACGTGTTCTTTGTACCATCTTTCTGCTTGGTGATACGTTACTCGAATAAACTAATCTACCCTTAGAATATGGAACACCTTCTCTATGTTCTTAGGTCAAAGATCTAGTACAATCTCTCTAGTTATAATTTTCATGACCCTTTCTTCAGAGACATAGTTTTTTTCTAGTGTCATGATCAACTCCAAGGACTGTACTGATATTGGGTGTGAAGCTACATTGACTAGTCCCGATTAGATAAGAGAAGATATCAATGGGGATCTTTTTGTGGGCTTTTTACACAATACCAAGAATGTGTTGTAGTCTGTATGACCAGGTTTAGTGTCTCGAATCTCTGAATAGTCATCTTGGAAGCGTGACTTTATAGGAACACCTTGAAACTTGAAAACCACTAGTTTTAGGACTGTCTTTATAGGAAGGGAGCACGATGAAGAAGCCATCAAATCTACACAAAATCAATGTCTATTAGTCTAGAGTCAAAGAAAAATCAATTAATACAAACCCTAATGAAAACACAAAAAAGAACAAAGAAACCCTAATTGATGAAAACTAAAAAAAAACTATTTTCAACCCTAAAAGAAGAAGAAGGTGCATTTGGCACACCTAAGAGGTGTGCTAGGTGTACTTTACCTATATACTTAAGTTTATTGAGGGTGCAATAGGTGCCCACCCTTACAACACTTATAATCACAAAGGGTGCACATTTAGCACACCTCATGGGGTGTGTTAAATGTGCACCCTTTACCTTCCTTAAGGGATGCTTCTAGCTACACACCTAGATAGGTGCGTAGCTACACACCTTTACTAAGGTGTAAAGTGTGAGTAGGTGAGGTGGTGTAACAGTGCACTTGAGGAGCTACGATGATGCAAACGATGAGCTTAGAGGAAGAAAAATAATGGTGAGGAGACGGGTGGGGTCCTAGGCTTTATAGGCTCGAGACCTTAGCACACCTCTTAGAGGTGCACAACTACACAAGTACGTTGCTACACATTTTCCAAGAGAAAGTGCTTTAGTCATTGTTTTGATGCACTAGTGCATACTTTTATGCACAAAAAATGACTTTCTCCCTCAAAATTCTAGTTTCCAAAATCTGGAGTTTTTAAGTTGGGACCTAGATTGGTCAAAGACACTAGGCAAAACCCTAAAAAAATTGGAGCCCAGACTAGGGATCCAGAAAGCTAATAAATAAAGTAAGGGGTCCCCATTTCTAGGCAAAATGGGGCATGTGTTGTGAAACCACAACACTACCTATAATTGGTATTCTAATGAACATTTGCTATAACATGATGAGATTGTCAAACCTATGATGAAATAAACCATCAAAGGATTGACAACCTTATCATTGTTATGATGTCCATTCATTATAATTCTAATAAATAATCATCATGATACTGATAATTTATCCAGACCTACATTAACATTGCACATAAAAGAGATTCAAACTATTGGTAGGACAAATACCGATTGCAAAGGAACCATATAAGAAACTAACATTAGAGAAACATATCTTGACATGACTCAATAGAATAAGTTATGCTATTAGATTTTTTATTTATTTAAGTCTTATTGATACATAACAAAAGTAGTGAGAATAACATACACTAATGGAAACCCTAGAAGGAGAAGAAAGGATATCGACAAAAGTTACCTTAATGAAGGTCATCAAAATCTAAAAAAGTTGGTAAAGAAAAATTGAATTCTTTTTTTTTATACCCAATGGACACATCATGATAATATATAGAGATATTTGGGTATGGAAACCTGAATAGAGTGACACTTAATGATCATCATAATGACTAGTATGATGTTAGGTAATATTTTTATCATCAATAATTCCCAATTTTAGCTTCATTGGACGTTCTTAAATGTATAACTATTTGTTGGAGATTCTAAAGAAAAAATAGCCATGAAATGATTTCTCCCCTTTTATCAAAATTTTGACACTTGTTTGTCCAAATTTAGACAAATGCTTATCAAAAATTTATATTGAATGTACTAGCGTACCCTTAGAAAAGAAAAGACACATTGTAAGCATTTGTATATAGCAATGAACCAAGGACCTAGAGGCCAATGAATGAAAATAAGATAAAAGAGATGATATAGAAAAGGGAAAAGAACATATTATCATCATTATTGCAATAATGAACCAAGATGATTCAATATAAATTATACAATATATATGAATTTTATTACATAGATAAGTTAATAAGAGGCTATGATAAGTGGTGGTAAGTTATCACCTATACAAGGTGGAATCACATCTCCACCAAAGGCAGATGATCCTCCATTATGTAATGAAGTATGTACAACATGTGGAGGATGATAATCTAATAAGTGCACTAAAGGTCAAGTCAACACATAAAGTGTAGAGTGATAACAACTATCATCACCTAAAGTGGAATTCTTTATGCATTTTGTGAAAACAAGGATGCAAAATCTTAGCTGTCTGCAACTTAGAGGAATGCACCTAAAATCATAATTCAAGATAATTCCAAAATACCACAACATATTAGGTTCCTATGTATAGCATGCAATGCAATGCAAGAAATTTATCATAAAATGGAGAAAGGGAGAAAACCTCATGGGAAAAACACCTCCTCACATAAAATTGATGAAAACCTAAAAGATCTAGACTCTTCAAGGAACACATACATCATGGTTATACAATCAAGTATCCCTCCATAGCAAAGAAAGAAGGAGAAATAATAGCGTCCCCCCATAATGAAAAAACTCTAATGCTGATTAAAAGTACCAGCAAAAAAAATCCAATGATTACAAGAAACATGTCTCCCCTTAGAAAGAAACAAGTCCATCAAATGATATAGAAGTCAATCCATGTCCAAATGGAAGGATAAGGAAAGAAGTATCCAAGTTTGCATGTCAAAAGATTGAATGAGAGCCTCCAAGCATGAAAAATTCATCACATAAGCATGATCAAAATGAACCATGATTTTAAAAAACCAATTGTAGAAGGAGACACAAGAATACCAATCTGCAAAAAAGGTGAAATAATTACCTCTGATTGCGATGAGTCTGTCATTAAATATAGAGGAGAAACCCCCTCAAGGATGTCTCCCAAATCTTAAATGTGAGACTCCACAAATAATAAACCAATGTATGGGAAATAGGAATCCAAATTAGGAAGAAAACTATATATATCTTGCAATTAGTAGTGAAAATCACTAAAAATAGATGAATGTGTGATCTCAATTGGAGAAGTGGGAGTTGTAGCTGGAGTCACTAGATCATTATAACTCTTAATTGCTACAAAATTTTCAATATCCTCTAAGGTATCACCATTATAGGGAATATCATCTACATCATCAAGTGGAAAATGAAAGTTTGAAGTAGGATGCTTTGGGAAAGGAGGAACATTTAGGTCTCCAAACATCTAACAAATAAAGGTCTAAACTATACATGTGCACTGAATACCTTCAAACTCTAGGTAGATGTCATGAAAGAGACACAAATTAATGTTACTACCAATAAAATCTATCAAATGACCATTATTTTTGCTTTACCATATTTCTTCCACTTTGACTTTGACTTAGGAATGAGTCCATTAAAGACAAGGCAAGAGATTAAGCCATCTACAACATGTGATGATTCCTTTTTCCCATTACTTGTAATTATCCTTAGTCAAATTTATCATAGTAGGATGTGTTTCATAAATTATGAGTACATAAATAATATATTTCTCACATAAAATGAGATCAACAAGCTATTACCCCATCCTTAAACTTTTCAATCAAGACAAGTGGACTTTTGAGTTCAATGATTACTACTACCCAAATTAGGCTATAAAAAACTCTAATAAACAATGAATAAGATCCCATTAAGATCCAAGAAAATACAAGTGGCAAAATATACCAAAATAAATCATATGTTGAAAGTGATATGTCCACTCACAATGGCTACAAAATGATAACATAACTAAGAAGTAGACAAAAATTCATGCAATATGAAAAAATGACACCTAAAATCTTTTATATCAGCTTGAAAGAAGTCCTAGAAGTTGTAGAAATTAGGATTGGTTTGGTATAGTCATGAAAAAACTATAATTTTGGCAAATTTGTGCACCAAAATAAGAAAATAATAACACCACTGGAAAGTTCATGTTTTCCTATCCCAAATAAAAAACATTGCTCAAAATAGAAGTAAAATTAAAGTTAGAAAACTCAAATAGAGAGAGGTAAGAATTTTCAACCATGTAATGATGCCATCAAAATATAATATTAAACTTGATGGATAAATGACCATCATATAAAAACCAATTATGCTAGGTTGAACATTCAAATGTGCATCAGATTATGTTTGGACTAATCACTATGGTGTTGATTTCTGGGATGATGTATATTTTCATTGACATGGATTTCACATTCCCATTGATGTGTTTGATTAATTCAAACATATGCAAGTCTAAATTAGTGATTTATGATTGGTTTATGATTAGTGAGGTGAAAGAATTTGAAAATGCCACGTGGGATTTTGTGTGTGGGTTATGAACTTGTTTGTAGAAGCCATGAGAGATGAGGGACTTGTTGGAGCTGTATTTAGTCCCACATTGAATATGGGTGGGGAATTTCACCCTATATATATGAAAACATTGATAGAGGTTGTAAAGCCCAAGGTCTACTATAGATACTGCCTTATGCTTTGTCAGTTTATAAATATTGAGTGCCATAATGTGAATCTAGTTCCCCTTAACTTTGTTGGTGCCAAAAAACTATGTACAATCTTTGTGACATTTTGATAGATTATAGAGATAGAGGCAAATTCCTAGAACATAATTTTTACCAACACAATAAAATAAAATAAAATAAAAATAAAATGCATAAAATGATTTTTTTTAATGGTCATACCAAAGAGATGTCAATCAAACAATATGACTTGGTTTTCTATTTTTTAACCTTAAAATTAAAATTTTCTCAATATAGGAAAATTTATAGTCAGTTTTCACTGAAACAACCTCCTAATAAAATGGTGATATTAGATTTGACATAGGATGTCCTTTAAAATCACTAGAATTCTGATATGAAATATTAACATATAATGCATGCATTAAGAACTCTCTATGTACAAAAAATTAAAATTAAAATTTTCTCAATATAGGAAAATTTATAGTCAGTTTTCACTGAAACAACCTCCTAATAAAATGGTGATGTTAGATTTTACATAGGATGTCCTTTAAAATCACTAGAATTCTGATATGAAATATTAACATATAATGCATGCATTAAGAACTCTCTATGTACAAAAAATTAAAATTAAAATTTTCTCAATATAGGAAAATTTATAGTCAGTTTTCACTGAAACAACCTCCTAATAAAATGGTGATATTAGATTTGACATAGGATGTCCTTTAAAATCACTAGAATTCTGATATGAAATATTAACATATAATGCATGCATTAAGAACTCTCTAAATAACATATAGAAATGAACCACATACCCATAAGAGAAATGACATAGAAAAGAACATAATGTATACTCATTAATGACACAACAATGAATCAATTGGATTCAATAGATATTATACAATGTAGATATTCCTTCTTTTATAGGAAAGATAATAAAAAATTGTGGTAAGGATTAGACAAGTTATCACCCACACAAGCTGGAATCACATGTCCACAAAAGGTGGATCATCCTCCATTATGTGATGAAGTATGTACAAAATATGGAGGAAGATAATGTAATACTTTCACTAAATTTTGAATCAACAAATTAAGTCAAACATTAACAAATATCACTACCTAAAGTGGAATTTATCTTATACCATGTGTAAGTAAATATGAAAACTCCTAGGTGTTTCATATTCAAACTACTATGAAATGCATTATTCTAAGTAAGCTTAACTAAAGTATAATCAGAGAAGATCTATTTACACCAACACAAATGAATGAAAAAAATGACAACTATTATCCCATTCAAAAAACACTAGCTTGGATCTTATGATAAAGGTTTTTCTGATTTTCATGTCCTTAATACAAACATGATGCCCACACAAGGATGATGCTTAATGTTGTTGTTCAATTTTGTTTTATTTGATATGTTTGTAGGCTTATAGTAAATAGCTTGAAATGTATGCTTAATATAAAAATTGAATTACATGTTAGAGAATTAGGAATCTTATACTCTCAAAATAAAATAGTGAGTCACATTTGTTTGAGGCTTACACATATACATTTGTAACTGTTTGAAAGAGGTTGACAAGGGGATACAATCATTAAGGGTTTGACACAAAATTTCAAATATTTGAGGTTGGTACAAAATTGGCAGTATAGGGATGATTGGTGGCCATGTTTGACCTAATTTAGTTGCATAAAGGTCAATGCACCAACTCAGGTGATCCCTTTTGTGATTCCAATCATGAGATTAACACAATTAGAAAATTCTAATGAAAAACATTAAGAAAGCTTCTAAAGCTAACATGATATTGTCCAGGGTATAAAATTTAGTACAACTATGTACTTGAATGTGTACATGTACTAAATTACAATACTAATCCAAATTAAGAGGTGTAAAATCTCCTAGATTTAGGATCATAAACCATAATGCCTAGATAGAAAGATATCATACACATAGAAAGATGTATATTTATATACACATGTAAGTTGTGGCATAAACATGAATAGAATATAAATAAGTGAATCATACATTAAAACAAGTATTTATTGGGAGTCATATCCACCAAAATATCCCCATATGATGGGATAGAAAATTTCATAAATTTCTAGGTGGCCTATGGACGAGTGAAGAAATCACAAGGTCTAGCAAGGTATGTTATGATAGGCGAGATCAATTTAAAATCAAAGTTAACAAAAATAAAAGAAACTTGAATGGGTAACTTTATAACTCCTTTACCTTCATATTGAACACCATGATAATATTTGATTAAAATTTTCTTCTTAGGATCTATAAAATCTTAATTATCTCACAATTTGCAAGTAACAAAATTTTAAACCATCTCTAATATCTATCACGATTTTTTTGACTTTATGCTTGTGAATCAAACCCTCAATATATAAGTGTTAGTATTGGTATCCTTAACAAGAACTAAGATCCCTTTTAGTAAATGCCAAGTTATGGATAGAGGAACTATGCCATCTTAGCTTAGAATTGATCAATATTTATATACTAAGGACTTTAGGATCTCTCTATGTGTGAGAGAGGTTTTAAGAGGCTCTAGGGTTGATATATGTGTGGAGGTCTTACCTAATAGTATAATAAATTATAATTGGATGAAAATAAAGAGGTAGATTATTTTCTTGAAGGAGTAACCTTATGCTATGTTTAGTGACCAAAAAATCAGGTTTTTGATTTGTGATAATTAAGGTAGAGACAATTGTCCTGGATTCCTTGAGGAAAGATATGGTATAGTCATAAGATAAATTGGAACAATCAATTTTATTCAAATATCTATCCTTAGAGGACTCTTCATTCTTGTTCTTAGGGAGAAGATCTTTGATGTTTATTATAAAAAATATGGAAGGGGTATTTGCAATAGTAATACATCCCTTCTCTCTATGATGTCTTGGATAAAATGTTTCAATTTAATACAATTGAAATTCAATATCCTTTAAATATATGATAAAAAAAATCATTCGCTTTATACCATGGAGGTTTCATTATTGGTTCATTGATTCTTTCTTCTAATAATGTGATCATTTAATTTTGGACAAGATTTTGCAGAATAGTCTCATAAGACTCCCTGTGATGATTGCATTTTATTCTAGGATCATTTGTCCTCCTTGTAGTATTTATTGGAAATATAAGAGGAGTAACTAAGAGGGGACGGGTGAGTCAATTACCACAAAAATAAATCCCAGATCTCTTAGATGTCAATACAAATCAAAATATAAACTCTAATTAAACTGTATTCTGTTGTTACTCGACAAACACATAGGCACTCGGTTAACACTAGCTAATACTACAACTTGACAAGTACTGAGAATCAATTGTAATTTTGTAATAAATGAATATACTGATCAATGTAAATGTAAATTTAAATGTATACATATGTATGTACATACCTACATACATACATACACATGCATATACATATATACACATATATATGTATACATAAATACACACACACACACACACACACACCCCATCCTCCTATCTTTTTACTATTATCCCTCCCTCCACCTCTCTCCATTTGTCTATATTTTTCCTCCTTCCTCTCTTTCTCTATCTTCATCCCCCCACCCCCTCCCCCCACTCCCAACTCCTCTTTATATCGTTCACCCCTCTAGCACTATTACAAACATAACAAGAACACTTTAGGATTGTAATCAATTTTTTTGTTTTAGTTACATGATTGAATCCTTGTGAGTAGATGCTAGTTAATATGGAGCTATCACTTCATCAATTTCTAAATGACCTATTAATTTTCCTCATATGCATTTGATTCAAGATCATCTTGGGTCTTTGAGAAATCTTGCATCAACCAAAAATATTTCTTATTTTATGTACCAGTCCATTATTAGTGAATTCATTAGGTTTTAGGTTGTGTGCATTTGATATCATGTCAAGGATCTATCTTGGATAATTTTACTAGAGGTAGCTATACTAGCTAATCTAGGACTAATAATGGTGGAAAGAGAGATGGAAGATCTTGGTTTAAGGGAACTTGTTTCAAGTGTGGAGAAGGACATAGAACTATTGAATGTACAAACTCTAGAAAAAAGGTCATAGGTAGCAATAGAAACACTTTATCTTGTGAAGAAGTTGCTGAAACACCTAATGAACATGAAAATAGTGAGAACCTAATGCTGAGAATGATCTTTTGGAATGAAGAAGTTGGCGAAGAACCTACTTTAAGAAGAAGTTTATTCAAGACCAAATGTAAGATCATTGGAAAATATTGCAAAGTAATCATTGATAGTGGAAGTTATGATAATTTGTCTGTTGAGGAGCTGGTTAACAAGTTGTAGTTGCAGAGATTGAGACAACCTAGATCCTACCATGCTACTTGGATCTAGAAGGAACATAATGTACATGTAAGTGAACAATGCCTTGTTAAATTCAAAAGAGGGAATTATCATGATAAAGTATGGTGTGATATTATGCCTATAGATTGTTGTAATATTATTTTGGGTAGACCTTGGTAGTATATTAGACAAGCTTTGCATGATGGTAGATTGAACTAGTATACTATTTCGGTTGATGGAAAGAAAAAAGTATTATTGTCTCTAGTTCAAAATCTTGAGGAGAATCACTATACCATAGTCATAGTATGTTTAGTTGATGGAAAACATTTTGCTAAGGATATGAAGAAACAATTTTTTTTTCTTTGATTCCTAGAAAGATCAAGAAACAATATGAACTAGAACATGCACTTGAGAATGAATATTTGCTGGAAAAGTTTTCAAAAATCATTTATGATAATGTACCTGATGTTTTACCTCCTATAAGATGTATTAGTCACTATATGGATTTGATACCTAGAGCTAGTTTTCCTAATAAAGCACCACATAGGTTTACACCTGTGGATAATGCCAAGTTGAATAGACAAGTGCAAGAATTTCTTAAGAAAGGTGTGATTAGAGAAAGTTTGAGTCCTTGTACAATACTTACTATATTAGCACTTAATGGAGAGTGGAGAATGTGCACTGATTCTAGGGATATAAACAACATAATAGTGAAGTGTATATTTTCTTTTCCTAGGATGGATGATATAATGGATTGTTTGAGCAAAGAAAAGTTACTAAGACTGATTTGAAAAGTGGCTATCATCATATCAAATTAGAGAAGGAGATGAATGGAAAATGACCTTTAATACTAATGAGGTTGGTTATGCCTTTTGGTTTAACTAATGCAAGTAGTACTTTTATGAGGCTGATGAATGAAGTTTTAAAGAAATTCTTGGGTAAATTTGTGATTTTATACCTTGCTAACATTCTAATATTCTGTAAA
Source organism: Cupressus sempervirens (assembly GCA_028749045.1). NCBI lineage: Eukaryota > Viridiplantae > Streptophyta > Pinopsida > Cupressales > Cupressaceae > Cupressus > Cupressus sempervirens. The sequence continues at coordinate 873,379,670 of CM053789.1, forward strand.
ACTAAAGAGGAACACCTTGAGCATATTAGACAAGTAATGCAGAGATTGAACGCAAAGAAATTGTTGATTAACTTGAAGAAATGTTCATTCATGAAGGAAGAAATTATGTACCTTAGTTTTTTTATTCCATATTCTGGTTTGAAGGTGGATCCTAAAAAGGTTAAAGCTATTCTTGATTGGTCTACACCTGAGAATGTTGGACAAGTTATAGAATTTTTTTTAGAAATTACAGTTTTGTTTGTAATTCTATGATTGAGACTATGAGAGGGGATAAAAAGGATTTAAAATGAACACATGGAGCACAAAAGAGTTTTGAAATATTGAAGCAAAATATTGTAGAATTACTTAAACTTTCTTTACTTAATTTTAGTAAAGTTTTTCAAGTTGAATGTGATGCTATTGGAGCTATTTTGAGTCAAGAAGGGATACTTGTAGCTTTCTTTAGTGAGAAGTTGAATAATGCTAAGAGAAAATTATTTAGTTTATGATCTAGAATTCTATGCTATTGTTCAAGCTTTGAAGAAAAAAAAACATTACTTAATTCCTAAAGATTTTGTGTTGTACATTGACCGTAAAGATTTGTAGTATTTGGGACGTCAAAATAAGTTGAATTAGAGACACAAGAAGTGGGTTGAGTATTTGTAGAACTTTTCCTTTTCATTGAAGTATACGAGTGGATATTCAAATAAAGTTGCTAATGCTTTGAGTCAAAGAAGGAATTTTCTAACAGAGGTGAGTATTGCGGTACTTGGTTTTGATGATTTTAAGTACTTGTATGAAACTAATCTTAACTTTGTATAATATTGGAGAGATTGTAAAAATCATATAGAAATAGATAAGTGGAGTGATTATCTCATTCAAAAAGAGATGTTGTTTAAAGGAATTCAGATGTGCATACATAGAGGATCTACAAGAGATAATATCATGAAGGAGAAGCATAGTGGCACACTTGCAGGATACTTTGGGATTGACAAAACATAAAATTTGATTTCTCATAGGTACCTTTGGCTAAAAATTTATAAGGAAGTGAAGATATTGGTTAGAAGTTGTATAATTTGTCAAAAAACAAAAGAAACTTAGTCAAAATTTGGGATTTTATTCACCATTGCCTATACCTAGTAAGCCTTGGGAAGATACCAACATGGAATTTGTTCTTCGTTTACCTATAACTAAGAGAGGTAATGCTTCTATTTTTGTAGTGGTTGGTAGATTTCCAAAGATGATTCATTTCATACCTTGTAAGAAAGTGGTAAGATTGCATGGCTTATCTAAGACTATTGTTACGAACATAGATACTAAGTTTACTGGCTATTTCTAGAGGACACTTTAGAAGAACCTAAATACCAAGTTGAGGTTTAGTTCTATATTTCATCTATAAATAGATGGAAAAACTGGGGCTGTGAACAAAAGTTTGGGTAATTTGTTGAGATTTTTGATTGGAGATAAGCATGCTAATTGGGATTTGGTTTTGGCACAAGAAATGTTTATGTATAAAAATTTTGTGAATAGGAGCACTAAGAAGTCACCTTTTGAGTTTTTTACTAGAATGAATTGTTAGACAGTAAAGTCCACCAAGACAAATGAGAGATGGGGGGGGGGGAGGGGTGAATCAATTATCGAACTATTCAAACATTTATCAACCTTATTAATCTTTAAGCATGTGAGCAATATAATTAAAAAACCCTAAAAAAATACACATACACAATAACACTAGATATGTTAACTAGGGAAACCCTTGATCAGAGGGAAAACCCCTATGGGGATGGTACCCACAAAATGATGTACTGATATAAAAGTTCCTTGTAAGAGGATGGACTCCATTAGGAGCCAATGAAATACATTCAGTACATATTAGCCCCTATTAGAGGACTTTGAATCCTTGTTAGGAGATTCTAACCCTGTTGGGAGTTGTACCAACCCTATTAGGAGTTGTGCCAACCTTATAGGAGTTATAGAAGGTAGATGGACCCACTATCCAAACAAATTCATGGGCAAGACCACCAAACTCACCGTCCAACTGATCTCTATATTATTCCTTGTAGAATAACAGAAACAACTAATCTTGAACTCCTCTATCCTCTTGTCCAAACCAATCCCCTTTCAAATTTCAATACCAAATCTTCCAATTCACATCCAATAATCCATTGGATCACTTACATGCATTTACCAACTTCAAATTTCACTTGTACAAGTCATACTTCACACATGCATTCATCACAAGGAAAATAAATTTCCTATATACAATATCTTCAAAATAATTCCTTGAGTTAGTCTTGAGGATTTCTTAATTAATTATAATAGGACCTCATTAAGAATTTACAATTCATTACATCTTTTCACAAATGTAAAATAATGCTTGCTCACAATCTTTACAACTTCTCACACATATGACCTCTGACCTTGTGCACTCATTGATGTCATCATCAGATTGTCTACTATCACTATCTAACTACACTCATCATGATTCTATCCCTATTAAGAGATACAATCCAAACATTAGAAACCACCTATCAAGTACTCTATCTATAGAATGTCCTCTGTAATTCTTGAATAACTTTTGCATGTCTTTGATTCTCTGCATGCACACTTTTCCACTTCATCAGGAAAAAATATAGAATACATCCTAAACTGCACTTGACCTCATCACCAATACATAGTCTGTATGACCTTGTTCTTTATTTGCTACTCTGCCAATCTTAATAGAAATAATACTATGTTGACATCAATGACAAACACAATCATGTTAACCATCTCTCCAATGCTCAGGACACTCTACCAAAGTGTAGGGCCCATTTTCCGTTGCACTAAAAACCATACTATTAGTGAACATGGAACACCACATAATTAACCACCTATGGGCAGGGGAGCGTGTCGCATCACCCAACAATCTCCCCCTCGACGCGCATACCAGGTGCTTACACAGGTCGGGAAGGCACCGGAGAGATTTGAACCCATGACCAGGCCAAAACCAGGCTCTGATACCAATTGTAGGGCCCATTTGCCGTTGCACCAAAAACCATGACTATTAGTGAACATGGAACACCACATAATTAACCACCTGTGGGCAGGGGAGCGCGTCGCATCACCCAACACAAAGGAATACTATCAACATTCATGATAACATGAATCCTAAGGGAACTACTAAATTAAGGGATCTACACACCGAGGTAAAAATAAGTGTTAAAGATGAGAATTTTGTAGATCTCATGAAGAATTTGTATGAGGAAGTGCAAGGGAATCTAGAGGACAATATTTTGAGTATAAACCAAGAGTAGATAAAAGGAAGATACATACATCATTTTAAGTTGGAGATGAGGTTATGATCCATTTGAAAAAGAACAAATTTCTAGTTGGTACCTACAACAATTTGAAAATAAAGAAATTTGGTCCTTGTAAGATTATGAGAAAGTTTGATAGTGGAATTGTTTTTGAAGTTGAATTACCAAAAGATATGAATATTTCACTTATATTCAATATTGTAGATATCTTTGATTATTTTAAATTAGATGATGAATTTAAAGAGACCCTATATTATACTAAGAAGAAGATAGACAACATTGAAAGGATCTTGAATACCAGAATAAGCAAGAGTACCAAAGGAAAATACCACATGAAATACCTATTTGATAGTGGACAAACAAACCAGTGAAAGACAATTCATGGATTAAAGACTGAGGTTGATCTTTATGATTTAGGTCAGAATATTAGGAATGCTTGATGTGGAAATTAGTTCTTTATTAACCCCAGGTGTCTGATGCAGGAGCATCTTGGGTCTTTGAGGAATCTTGCATCAACCAAATTTTGGTTTTTTTTTCTATACCAGTCTGTTGTTCATGAAGTAGCCATTGTTACTTTTGGTTTCAGGTTGTGCACAATTGATATCATGTCAAGGAAATATCCTAGATCCTTTTTCTAAGTGCACATGTTCTGATATTTCATATTCTTTGAGTTTTGTGTTGTTCTTTGTGGTCTCTATTTCATGTAGTTTTCATCCAGTGAGGCATGTTGTTTCCTTTGGTGTAGTTTCCTAGGCTGACATGGCATCTTGTGAATTTTGGAGATGAATCCTAACTCATGTTTGGACCTATTCTTAAGAGAACATGATCTTTTGTTGTCCTTTTCTTGGGTTATGGTTTACTCTTCCAAGATTGGATCTATAATTTAATTAAATGCTTTATTAGCTGACTTGTGGCTTAGATGGCTATATAAGAAGCTTGGTTAGATGTACATGATAATCATCTTAGAGAAAAGAAGATATAAGATGTGAACTTGGACTCCAATTTTGTAATTCTCATTGTCTATGGCTGCAACATGGAAGGCCTCACAGCCAAACATGTTGCTTTCTTTATATGTGAAGTGAAATAATAACACCTATTGTGATGTTGCATAGGGCCACTTGTTCTTTGTTGATTTATTGTGTAATTCTTTCATATGTAACTCTTAGCAAGGGTAGCTTAGGACTCCCTCCTTTGACATCCTAGGGCATTGCATCAGCATTACACAAGTTTATTTAATTGACCTACCACACCTCTTTGAATTAGTCACTACATAGCAAAGTGCAATTACTAATTATTATTTTATTTTCATTAGATTTTGAAGTACATTTTTAAAATGGTACATCATGATTTCTAAAATAATTTAAAATATTTTTAAATTAATTTTGAAAGATTAATTTTTAAGATGTTCAAATTAAAGTGTAGAGTAAATTATTGTTATCTATAGAGTCTCTCAATTTAATATATTAATAGAGTCAACTAACTCGTGGATGATTAAAAATAAAGAGATATTATTCAAGGAAAAGAGATGAATTGAATTTCAAAATTTATAGTTTATATCAATGATATATTTCCACTCAAATTCAATAGGAAGAGAAGGTACAATCCTATGATTCAACAAGTTTTTGTCATGTACCTAAGTAGTGAGATGATGAAGCCAATACAAATATGATGACATGTACCTCTATAACTTTATTGGGAGAAAAAAAACTTAACAAAACAAAATTAATTAGAAGAACCCACATCATTTGGCTAGACATTCTTCTTTTGTACCTAAAGAATGAAAATACATTATCTTTGAGGATTACTTCCTGTCTTTTATTTATTTATTTATTTTTAATGGATGTCCTTCATGAAATATTTTTATCTACCCAACATAGGAGTAGGAGCCAAAAAATGAACCTCTTCGACTGAGAGCCAAGGACTAAGGAGTATCCTTTACACCAAATTTATTTAGGACATGATCCTAGCCTCATCCCTTTCGATGTTGGAGCGTTACACTCAACAAGACTTGATGTATCCTCTTTTAGAATGTGGCAAGTAAAAAAATTGATGTATCTCTCAAGGTTGTTTAAAGAATGAACTGCATTAAAATTATGTTGTAATGCTATTCCGTGATTGAGAGTGCATTGATTACAAGGTGGAAAAATCAGGGAGTTGTTTAGTTATTTCTTTTGTTTCAATTATCGTTCATTGGATTTTATTATTTAAAAGTCTATTAAAAAATTATTTAATAGTCAAATAATTGTCTATTTGTATATCTATTACATGAGAAAAATTAAAATAATTAGTCAGTGTCTTATTTATAATTTTCCTTTTGTAATTTATTTATTTTTCTAATATATTATATGCATATTTTACTTTATGAAAACATAAATAAAATTAGTATCAATTATACAACTTTATTGGTAACAATACAACAAGATTATTGAGATATTTGTGGATAAGTATTAAATGGATTCTATGATTGTTAAGTGAATGGGTAATTGAACAACACAGAATACATTTTGGGGGATAACTTTGAAAATGACCAATTTTTGACCAAAACATATATAAAGAATCTTACAATGTTTGAACTTACCATCTGTAAGTCAAATAATAGTTTTAATCAATTAAGCCATATACGAAAACAAATTTTTTTTGGTCAAAATTCATTGTAGGGAAAAAGACCCGGTAGCTACTCAGGTTAATGAGGCGTGTATACTAAAAAAGGGTACACTTCTCTACGCCCTTCTATCCAAGGGATCTCATGGACTGAGAGTCTCAAATGGTGACTTAGAGCTCCCTATTCATGACATGAAAAGGGTGAAAATGAAGTGTTGTGTCTCTCAAATGAGCTTAGATAAACAACCCCTTGCAAGGTGCACCATGAAATGAGAGATTCAGAGACAAGAGAAACAATGCAGGTGTTCAAGAACCAATATGCATGCTATGCAAATGAAGCTAAGCTAAATGGAATGCAAAATACAACTAACTAACAAGAATGAGAGTGTTACAATCCTACTATTAAGATAAATGAGTTAATCTAAAGCACAAAAGAAGCTATATTAATGAAAATGAGCTATGAGGCTACTGTGAGATGCAAGTGATGCCACACATTCTTCAAAGCACCAAAGAGTATCTAAGATTCCTACAACATAATGTCAGTATAAGCATGAGTATTGTGAGATGAGGAGAAATATCTCCCTTTTAAATAAAAGTGTATGATGGAGAACATGAGGAAAAAGAGCTCTAATCAAGGATGAAGAATGAAAGTGGAGTGATCCATGTGCACAAGTGTTTCCACAAACCATAATCAAGAGTTGACTTCTGTACCCCTTGTGAGACAAAAAAGGCTTTTTCTTTATTTTTAAAGTGGGAATAATACTTTATGTGTACACAACTTAGGATAAGTGGGGAGTGGGGTCTTTTAATTAATAAAAGGGGATAAGTTCCTTTTAGTTAAATAATGACTTAGGATATAGTGTTAAAACTATATGATAAAATTGAATAAATTATTTTTTGAAGATTTGATCAAGAATAAGCAATTAATAAATTATGCAAAATTGCTAGAAAGGGGGCTAATACTCTAGATGTCCATTTTTGGGTTATTACATTTTCCCCTCTTTTTGAATAATGTATGATTAATCTAGGAACACATTAAGTCAAATAATGAAGAAGCTAAGAAAATAGCGTAAATTGACTCCAAAGAACAATGTGCAGAAAGAGGTAGCAGATCTTGAATGCATAGTCTGGTAGCAACAATACTAAACACTAGGTGATGGGGAGGTTCTCCAACTAAGAGCATTCTAGGTCTTCCCAAGCTATTCCTAGCCCATTATAGGGTCTTCTCTCCTAAACCTAGTTTAGAGGATCCCTCTACAATCCCCTTTCTCCAAGAAAATCACCCACCAATTCAAACTTCAATGCCATTCTCCCAATTCATCTAAAATGCATTCTTTGGCCTGGATTGCCAAAAATTCCCCAAGAACACCAAGTGACTCAAAAAAAATAGTGAAGCTTCCTACTAAGGTTTTTGACTCATCCCCTATCATTATGTACCATTGTTTCAAGTTTCTCTCACCCAAATCACCAAATTGATTGGTTAGGCCTTGAAGCCCTAATACCCCCAATTAACCCTCCTTGAAGCAAGGAAATAGATTTAACTCACAAAAAACCTTAATAAGGCCCCTTGGTGTATAATATACTTTTTTTCCCTATGACCAACCCTTGAAGATTTTGTAGGTCTAGGCTTCCAGCAATGTTCGTACAATATGGATTCAGAAAACCCTACTTTTAAGGGTTTGAAAGGCAATGTTAGTGTTTCTTTCTCCACAAGCATCAAAATCCATACCCAACCTACTCCTTTGAGTTTTTATTCATTCATACATTTCTTCTACATTTAAAATTCAAGATTGACCCATGCCAATCATCTGTTTGTCACAAAAACTCTTTACAAGCATCTCCTTGAACCTTGTCAAGCTTGTTTGCTCGCCTAGGGATCCCTTGTAAAAATAGAATTTGGGCTTCCATAACCTCCAAAAACCATATTTAAACTATGTAAAAAGGCTATTTCTTTGTCTCCAAGAGCCATGGTGATTAGACCAAGGAAACTCAAGCTATAGCCCATTTCATACTTGTTACACAAAACTGGAAAGTAGGATTACTAATTTTTTTTTTTTTTCTAAACCCTATAAAATGCTTGTTTGAAAAAAAAAATGTGGCAAATAGATTCAAGGCATAAAAAATAAATCCTATTCCATTAAAAATAGTTCCTTATTCAATCCAAAATTTCAACCAAAACTTCAAACTACGCTTTAAATGCTAAAAAACTGACATGCTACAGGTGTTGTCTGTACACCCAATTGTCTAACCCTTGGACCTGAGTTGGAAAAGTATTAAATATAATTCATACTTCATTATACACTATAGTTTGAACCATAACTGCCCAATTCATTGGTTCTGCAAAAACAGCTTAAAAAGTTGTCAAGCAATTTTGTAAAATTGCAAAGTTGTCAATGAAACTTTTTGACAACTTTTGCAATTTTGCTCCCAGACTCTACAAACTTGCTAATAATGTTATAAAAACTTCTAGGATGACCTTATAACATATAAGGGCCATATTTATACACTTATTTACCCCTTTTCATGATATTTCACCTCATTTTGCCTCATAGAGCATTTTTTGCAATTTCCTGTTATTAGGACGTAATTGACCAAATTAGACTCCTAAACCAAGACCTATCAAATCAAACCACCTAAACACACGTTGGGACTTTATCACTAGTAATTATTATCCAATGGTTGGTTAGACCATCTACAAACCAAAAATCAGAGTTAGGATTTGACCTTACCCTAGGTGCTCCTGCACCATTCTCCCCCTGCATGAAGAAGTTTAAGGTACTACTAGAGATTAGAACTCCTTACTGATGCATAGCTTCTTAAAGTTACCCTTAGAAATCCAAGCTACCTTAGCTTGATAGGGAGAGTAAGGATGAACCAATCACAAGTTCATGCTTCTTGTTTTCCTCTAAGACTTAAGGTATCTTGGTAGATCACCAAATGGACTTATAGGATCCTTTTTAAGAAAAGATCCCCCAATCCTAAACGCTACTCCACTATCTTGATCCAACTTCACTTCTTGTTGTCTGCCAGGCTTCGATGCTAGATGGAGAGTGTTTAAGGTCTTTCAACTAAACTAGGTATTTTTGATCATTCTACACATCCAACTTGCAGGATCATGAACGAGTCACAAAACCTTGCAATTCACTTCTTTGGTATGCCAAAACAACTCTTTATGGTTAGACTTCCCACCAATTTCACCCTTTTCCTTCAAAACATGGCTACAAGGAAGAGCCCCAATTAGCCCTATTTTTCCTAAAAAATAGGGATTTTCTCCAATTTCTTCCACTAAGCCTTCTAAAGTGTCTTCATAGACCTTTATTCATTTCATGCACACTTTCAACTTTTCTAGGTTTTAGACCCTAGAACTACCATACAATACCCTTGCTAATTTTGAAGTTTTTCAAGGTCACAATGCTATTTGGAGTTGTTGAGTGCCTTAATGGATTGGTGGAACCTTTTAATTCTACCCAAAGGACCTCCTCTCACTCCTTTTCAACCTCCATATTCACTTTCCAAAAGTTCTCTACAATTCTGCAAACAAGAAACTCTGCAATCTAATCATTCCCTAGTCGGGCATGCTCTGGCCCACCTAGGGCAAGAGCTTAAAAATACTTCCCAAGATTTTGAGGGCCCTTTATTTTTCCAATGTGTAGTACATTATGTACACTCACTATCTCCAAGAGTTCATACAATTCCTTCAGTGCGATTGTGAGTTACATCATTGCCAAAACAAACTGCCTAGAATAGGACATCAGACTGGTTGGAAAAGAAAGATTTTTGAAACAATGAAATAAAGCACAACCAAGAAAAACTTACTAAAAAAAAAATCTCCTAATAAATACTATCTAAAATTTCAACTAGTATAGTACACAAAAAAAATCTCAAAAGCCTTCCACACTCAGTATTTCAACCTTTTTGCACTAAAAAAATCATGCTACAACATGTTGTCTGTAGAAACAACATTAACTTATACCAACTTTAGGGTTTTGAAAGTATTTATATGTCCTCCTAGGTATTTCCCCTTCATATTATGGCTTGTATCAGCCTCCTTCATGTTTGGAAAGGAAAATCAACATTTTCTTGCAAAATTGCAAAATTGCAGTATTTCTTGCATAGCAATTTTTGCAATTTTTCTTGTTTGAAATTTTTAACACTTCCTACTTGCTAATTAGGCTATCCCTTAGCATTTCAAAGCTAAGGAACCTTCCCTAAGCTAGTGGCCTATACCTTAGATTACTTATTTCTCTATGGCAAGGAATTCTTTGATTTTAAGGTCATTTAGTGACTCTTCTAAGGACATTTAATGACTTCCAAAACCCTAGTTAACACACCTAGGTCCTCAGACCCTTATTCTACATAAAAAATCTCTCTTGGAGCACAACAGAACAAAATTTAAATGATGAGGGCCCCATGTTTCAAGGTACCCCTACACCATAGCCTTAGGTAAATCCATCCATTTCACCAAATGCTCCTTGTAGACCTTGTTTCTTGTGCTCTTCTTCACCCTCGAATCCAATATCTTCTCAACCTGTAGTTGCTTCTTTTCAGGTACCTTCAGGTCTGCTACACCCTTGTTCAACTCTTCCTGATACTCTATGTCATCCATCTTAGGACCTCTCTATGGTATTGTATCTTTCACATTGAAAATTGGAGAAAGAGACATGCCCTTTGGTAGATCTATCTTATAGGTATTGGGTCCATACTTCTCAAGGATCTCGCATGGCCCAATCCTCCTCATCTACAACTTGCTAGGGATTCCCTTTTGTAACCTAGCCTTGTTGATATACACCATCACCAAGTCTCTCACTTGAAACTGCAACTTTTTCCTCCCTTCATCTTTCGTCTCCTTCAACTTCTGATTGGCTTCCATCAAAGTTTTCTTCACTCGATCATGTACATCCTTCATTGATTGCAAAAAGTCATCAGCTTGACCACTAATTTTTTCATGTAAAGGTAGGTCCCTTAATTCCATTATACCTCTTGGGTGAGTTCCATACACCATGTGGAAAGGACTCAACCCTATTGTTCTATTCTTGCTATCATTGTATGAAAATTCATCTTGGGGAATAATTTGCTCCCAAATTTGTCCATATTCCTTGGTGAGGCACCTTAATAAGTTTCCTAATACCCTATTTATCATCAGTTTGAGGATGGTAGGAAAAACTATGTACTAGGTTTGTTCCAAGCCTTTTCCATAGTGTCTTCCAAAAGTTCCCCATAAACTTAACATCCCTATTAGCTACTATACTCCTTGACAAGCCACATATCCTAACCACATCTTTGAAGAATAGGTTGGAAACATTACTTGAATCATGTGTAGTCTTACATGGTATGAAGTGACTCATCTTACTAAACTTGCCTACTACCACAAATACATTATCCATCCCTTTCCTCATCCTTGGTAAGCCCACTATAAAGTCCATGCTGATGCACTCCCAAGGCTTATTAAGAATAGGGAGAGGTTGGTAGAGCCCTGCATCTGATGAAGTTTCCTTTTCTTTTTGACATATGCTGCATTTCTCCACTTATCTCCTAACATCTCTCTACATTTTTGGCTAGTAATAGAACCTTTCCACAAGGTCCAAGGTCTTTTTCAGACCAAAGTGCCCACTCATGCTCCCATTGTGCTTCTCTTGTATATGATTTTACCTCATGGATCTTCTTGGGATGCACAACTACTGACCCTTGAATAATAGTCCATTTTGTAGGGTATATTCAAAAAAATCACTATGGAAATGATTAGCAAAATCAATACATAACTTACAATCCTATGAGAAATCAGTGTCCTCCTCATACAGATCTTTAAAACCATCCAAGACAATGTTCTACAACTTGACTTCTTGCATTGTCAATAACCTCCTGCTCAAAGCATCTACCACCTTATTGTTTGTCCCCTTCTTATGCTTGATAGTGAAAGTATAGGACTGCAAGAACTCCATCCACTTGATGTGTCTCAAAATTAGCTACTCATGTGAGTTACTAAAACTCAAAGCTTGGTCATCTATGAAGACACCAAAATCCTTAGGCAAAAAGTGTTGACAATTAGCTAATGAAGATATGTTATTGTTGTGATTTTATGGAAACACATGATGTACATGCTTGTAGAAAACCTCAGAAATAAAGATACTTAGCTTTTGGTACTCAAAAAATTGTCTAAGTATGAAATTGGTTTGCACCAGTGTATTGTTTTATATGTAAAATGTTTCTAATGTCATATTATTATTAGTTAAGTTAGATGGAGATAGTATACATGTTGATGATGATGTGTATAACCTCAGACATCGATATAGCTAGTATGAAAAAGAGATATTCAAATTTTAGTAGTGAAATAGAACAACAAAATTAAAGGTAAAGGAATTATTTTGTTTAAAAAATAATTACTTGACCAATGGATATCTTATGAGAGGAAGTGTGCATTTTTGTATTATGATAAGTAATATGTGAACTTTGTGTGAAGAAATATATGCGAAGTATTTGAGAACCTGATTTCATGATTCGAGATCAAGTTGAGGTCAGAGATTAGTTAAGAAAGAAGTTACAACACCTATATACCTAAAGACTAATTACTTATTTTGGTAGTGAGCTCTTCTTGTAATTAGAAGTGCATGTTTAGGCAGTGGGCTCATCTTGCATCTACTGTACTACAACTCCTACTAGGGTTGGAATCTCCTAACAAGGATTCAAAGTCTTCTAATAGGGAGTCTCTATAGTGAATTTGCTCATTGACTCCTAACAGGGTCCATCCTCTAACAAGGAATATATATATCAGTATATTATCTAGTGGGTATCATCCCCACCAGGGTTTTTCCTTGGCCAAGGTTTCCCTAGTTAACAAATTATGGTGTTATGAGTTAACTTTGTGCATGGTTACTGTTACTGTTCAACATTACTTATTTAATTTCTTATGTATGGTTCAAAGTAATAAATAATATTTAGTTGGTAACAAGTTTGTAAATTACTAATTCACCTCCACTCTCAGTAATTCTTATTTCTAACAATTGGTATCAGAGCATAGTTACTTAGAAGAGGCTTAACAACTTGAGTAAGATCCCTATGGATATACAATAATTGATGAAGAGCCTTGAAGAGGCACTTGAACAAACTGATCTTCTTACTAAAGAAAGAGATAATTTGAAAGATAGATATGAAGACTCCAAAGTATATATTGGACAATTAAAGGATAAGATTGAACATCTAAAATCCAAGCCTAAATCTACTGAATCTAAAACTAGTGATGATGATTATTCACAACTATAGAGTACACTATCTTGAAGTATGAATTGAAGATTACCAATCTAAAGTTGAGTTTGAAGAGTGATCCTAGAAAAGTTGAATATGATTTGAAGACTAAAAATTCAGAGATTAGAGCAAGTCTAGCAAAGAAGACATCTAAGTTTGAAACATTGAAAGAAGATCATGAAGAACTTCATAAGTAAAATACTATTGTGAAAGGTGAACTAACTCAGTGTAAAAAAGAACTTGAAAAGCTTTATTCTAGCAAAGAAAATCTTGATGATTCAATGTCTATAGAGAGACCTACATATGATAAGACTGGTCTTGGTTATTTATTTAACATGTCTGCAAAGAAACATAAAAATAGATCAGATCCAAAAGAAAAAGATAAAACTGATGATAAGATTGAATCCAATCAATCTTTTGATAAACCTAAAGAAGTTGAACAAGGAAACTATGAAATTGGATGAACCTAAGCAAGTGGAATCTCCTAAGGAAACCAAGTACAAATTTAGAGGTAAGTGTTTTTCATGTAATGGAATAGGTCATATGAAAAGAAATTGTACAAATAAGTCACTTAATCATGTTATGGATTTTTATTGTCATAATTGTCATGGTATGGGTCACAAAAATTGATTGTAGGAAACCTAAATATGATAATGATAGAAAGAATAGTAGAATGACTAGAAATATTAACCTTGTAGATAGAAGAAGATCCAGTGAGAGGACATTGAAAGAAGGAAGACCTTATGAAGAAAGAAAGCAGATTATGTGTTATAAGTGTAACAACTTTGGACACATATCCTGTAATTGTCATGCACCTATTGATCAATAGAATCCTAGAAGCATAACCCTAGTATGTCAATTATGCAACAACTTTGGACATACAAAAAAGTATTGTAAAATGGATAGAAACTTTAGAGATAGAAGAAATAATGGAAGAAACTTCAGAAATAGAAGGAACAATGGAAGAAACATCAAAAATGACACAAGGAATCATAAAAGGAACCCCTAAACTAAGAAAGACAATGAGGAACAAAAAAATGTAGTCACTGAACTTTGAGAAGAACTTAACGAGGCATTTGTGAACAGATTTAATATTTCTAAAGAAAAGTTAGATGATACAGAAACAAGAAGATCCAAATCAATAATTGATTTAGATTTAACTAAGTTGAATTAAGCTTGTTCACAACACCAGAATTTGAAACTTCATTTAGAGATTGAACTAGAGGCAACAAAGTTGGGAAAAGGTGTATTGAGATAAGTTTAGATTGTAGCTAAGCTCGCTTGCAATTTGGAGCTTATCAGAACTTGTTACAAACGAATTAAGTGTTACTGTTGTATAGAGGAAGTGAAGTCTATATCAGAAGATGAAAACTATGTTTTTACAAAGAATTTCATGGAGTGAATATTCTTGGAGCATTGTCATGATGAAAGGAAGCTAATGTAAACTTTGGGTAGCATTTGGAGATCGAACAAAGATTTCGAGCAGATATTTGTTTTCAGAATGAAATCGACAACTTTTTTGTGTTTATAAAGTACAAAATTAATGCAAGTTTGAATTGAATGAATAAAATGGAGTACAGACTTGATTACTACTTCATTGCAATCACATCAAAAGCATAGAGCACTCAGAAGTGACTTGACAAGGTGATTTTGAACTAAACCCTATTTTAGAAAGAGGTATTTTATCATTTCTCTATAGAAGCTCTTCAATAAAATTTATATTTGATAGAATCATGGATATGTCTATTGTTCATAATGTTGAGAATGAGGAGAGACCAAAATTGAAGGTTGTTTCTATGAAACTTGTAGAAGGAAACCCTTATTCAAAATTATCCATTACTCTGGACAACGTAGTGTATTTGGAAGATATAGGAAGTTATCTTATTAGAAATTTTGAAACTATTGGGAGTGAGTATATGAACAAAGATATGGAAATTTTATTTAACCATGATATGTCAGTAAAGCCCAGATTTGAACATTTTAAAGAACTAGACCTTTTCAAATATCTTTTCTACCATGAACTTGATATTGAGGAATGGACATACATTATACTAAGTACAATTGATGATGGAAAATTGTAGATGGAAGACAATGTAGTTGACATTTCAGTTGAACTTATTCATGAGGTAACTGGTCTTAGCAAACAAGGCAGTGTACCTATAGGTGAGAAACTTGTTAAGAAGAAGGTTGAGAGCTACACAAAAGCAGTTTATAATAGAAAGGTCATGGTGATCAACACCATTAAAAAAGATGATGTAAGATTCCTAAGTAGAATGATTTCCTACTCTATATGTGCAAGTTCTAAAATTGATGAATTGTCAGCAGGATTCATCTATCTAGCCTATAAGATTTGTGTTGAGAAGGAACATGTTAACCTAAGTGAAATTATGAGAATACAACTCCTTGAAAACTTAGAAAAGATCAAGAGGACTAGGAATGGTGTATTTAGATTTCAGCCATTGATCAATCATATATTCTTTCATGTACTTACAAGATTTCCATACTTATTAGTTACAAATATTATGAGCAATGAGAGATGTACTATGGAGAAGATTACAGATATATGTAGAAGACATCAAATAGAAAAAATCTAGGACAACAAAAATTTGATCATGAAGAAATTTTAGAATGGGATGAATCAAAGATTCAAAATTGCACTTACAATTGTAGAAAGATTCAAAGAAGATATATGTGTTATGGTTTATATAAATTTAACTCATATTCAAGCAGTAGAACCTTGGAAAACATTTCTTGATCCCTTAGGTTATGAGTTAAGTGATGATGTAGCAATTGGATATATTAATCTATTGTTGAACTCTAAGATAAACAAGCTAAGTATATATTTGGGATATATGAAGAAATTACCCAATCAGCTCATCAAGCATCCTTAGAGAAAGCATCTGTAGACACCTAAAATTGTCCAAATACCCTTTTCATGACCAATTAAATAGATATTTATTATTTATTTAATTATAGTCTTACCCTACCTTTAATTAAATAAATTTACATTTATTTAATTACATTTGTCTTTCCTTGGTTTGAATAAATTTAAGTTTATTTAATCCTAACCTATTTCGACTTACATCTTAACCCATTCACTTTAATTAAGTAAAGTACTTTGTTTACTTAATTAATCCTTTTTTAATTCCACTTGGAATAAAATATTAAACTTAATCCTATTTGAGCACATGGCTCCTAACTATAACCCTCACCCAACCTCACTTTCCTAACCTAACCCATCCTTCTAAGCCTACCCACTACTTAATCTCATTTACTTTTCCTAATCACCTTGCTAATCCCCTTTTAATCCTAAGTGTGTGCTCACACATGTGTGAGCAACACTCACACTTCCCACACCTCCCACACTTCTCACACCTCTTACACATTTGTCCCCCTTCACATGAGAATCAAGGTGTCTCACACATGTGTGAGAAACTATGCTTCTCATAACCCTTACACCTGTCATTGACCCATCACATCAAAGGTTGCTCACACATGTGTGAGCATATTTCCCCCTTTGAATGGTCAAAAACCCTAATCCACACGAAGTCCACTTGGCCTCCACCTCATGGACACCTCATTGATCCTAAGAGATCCTAGCCCTTCATCTTGCATTGAATCTCAATCATCCATTTCCTCTCATTTCCTATAAAATGAGAGCCCTCTCCCCATCTCCATAAGCACTATCTAGCCCATTGTTATGCTGTAGGATTTGTGAGCAACCACATCCCACAACAATGAAATCATCAACAACTTGGTGATTTTATGAGGTTTGCATTAGTGCTATTTTGAATGGTTTAAACTCTTTTGATTTCATGTCATCATTATTTACATGTTGTCTTTCATATTTGAGGTTTGCATGAATATGTAGGAATAAACGTTAGTTGCTTATTGTTTATTTCGTTGTTACATTTTATGTAATACATTTTGGCACACCTAGTGGGACCTACTTCACGGGTTCAAACTATCTAATGTATTTTTGAGTTTATTTGTGAGTTTTTAAGCTTGTAGGTTGAAGGCATGCACTAGGAGATCGAGTTCCATGAAGAGTCTCAAATCAAGCCAAAAAGCTCACCATCGTGCTTGAAGCGCATAAGAGAAGTCTTTTGATATGTAACACTATATATTTCTTATTTCTCTATTTCCAAGTTATAGAAGTGTATATACGTTGAATATACTTCTTTATTGATAGGAAAATAGAAAACTAATTTTTTTTTTCTATGTTTGTTGTTAAATAAGTAGATAGAAGGTTTGTTTTATTTATTTCCTTTTTTTTTTTATCATTTATATATATATATATATATTAACAATATAAATATATATATACTACCAATATATATTTATATAATATATATATAAATCGTAAAAAAGAAGAAGATATATTGTTAAAAGTCTAGATGTGAAAAAGAAAAAAATTTAATTAATTTTTTTAATTTTTTTTTAAAAGTCATTTTTTTGTGTAGGTTTGGCACCCGCAGGTGCCACCACCGACGGCGCCTGCGAGTGCTGCACTCATGCAACCGTGGCCCACCACTGCCGAGAAACTCCTGCTACCTCCTGCAACTCACTGCACCTCTACTCAACCCTCTCTCCCTCCCTGCTCCCTCTGCCTGCTACTCTGCTCAACCTTGCAACCTCCTCCCATGGCCACTGCTCTGCCATGCTGCTCGGCCTTGCAACCTTCTCACCTTGCACTGCCACACTGCTCCTCTCTTGTGTGGCCATGCAAAAACCCACACCGCCACCCTCCAACCCTCCTCCTCACACAACCTCCATTCCCCTGTGCAACCTCCTCTCCATGCCCTGCTGCAATCTCTGTTGTGTCCCACTGCCATTGCCACTAAATCCACCACCATTGTTCATCTCCTCGCCTACACTTGCATCTTCGCCCATCGACACTGCTCAACCCTACTCCTCGCCTATGCTCCTCACCACCTACACTACTTCCCCCACCACTGCTAAAACCCTCGCCACCATTCATTTATATCCCCTCCACCCACCCTTCCCTACCCATGCTTTCCTTCTCTCGCGCTCCCTTCGCCCGCCCGTCCTCATTATATTACTTTAATTTAATAGTAAGCCACTCGTAGAAATAATTGAAGCTATGTATTTAGTAATATAGGAAGACAATATTTGGAGGATAACATAAAATTTGCATGGAGTAACTTACTGTCAATATTTAATCTTTGTTGTAATCAACTTATGCATATAAGAAGGCTTGATACACTTCGCTTTCAGTCATCATGATAGGTACAAATTTTTTTTCCAAAGCTTTATTTTTAACACAATGGGTTGTAAATTTTTTTCCTGTGACATCCATCTAACTGTCAAATTTAAGCCTGTAGGTTATTGACATCATCACTACATAAGTATTTAACATGCTCTTCTAAACCATAACGAGCAACCTTTGGTTTTTTTCTCATAACTTGAGCATCCATACTCTGTTTTTGAAAAATAAAATATTGCCGAAAATTTGATTTCGAGCCCGTCATGATGGTGTTGGTTTGATTAGATTTTGATTTTGTTTAAATACCTTTTTTCTGTCAAAGGCTGAAATTTGTGTTAACATTTTGATTGCAGGGTTATTTCATGTTTTTCATACATTTTGATGCCCTAACTTGTGGTTTTGCAGGGATATTTTCTCACTCGTGTATTGAAGGTTGGAGAGTTCTAGAAATCACTAACCATATTCCTTGTAGTTTTTTCTTTAAATTTGTTTTGGAATGAACTTGTATGTTTAAAGACTTGTCTTTGAATGCATGATTAAAGCTAAAACAATCAAACTCAATCTTGAATGCACAGTTAATTAAACAACACCTTTGATTTGGAATTTATGTTTAGAATAGAAAAGATTTGGACTTGGTACTTAAAATGAACTCATACACTCTTAAATGCCTTAAGGAAATTGACATGAATGTTTAGGAAAGCAAAAATTTGGACTTGGTGCTTAAAATGAACTCATACACTTTTGAATGTCTTAAGGAAATTGACATGAATGTTTAGGATAACAAACATTTGGGCTTGGTGCTTAAAATGAACTCATACAATCTTGAATGCCTTAAGGAAATTGACATGAATGTCTAGGATAGAAAACATTTGAAATTGGTGCTTAAAATGAATTCACACAATCTTGAATGAATTAAAGGAATTCATTTCATTTTTGGCAATTCGATTATGTTCATGAGCGATTTACTTTCTTGTTGAGGAATTCGTACTTTTATTTATGTTAATGATGATTTCAAGTTGGAAAGAACATTTTATGCTATAAACATGTGTGTCTTCAAAGTAGATTACAAAATCTAAAGCTTCATTGGGAAAGAACAAGTGTCTTTTGAACCCTGAGGCCACTTATGTATTCTCTCCTCTCGTGCCTTCAGGTGATCTTGAGTGCACAAGAAATAAGTAGTCTTATTTTTCTTTTTTTTCAGGAGGCCTGCTTAGGAATTTTATCACCCCTTGAGATGACCTCAAATCCAATGTTCTGGTAGAGTATAAAAACTGGATGGTGAATCAAAAGACACCTCTCTTGGAAGTAAAATCTCGTCACTCTTGGCTAAGCCCTAAAGAACTTTATACCTTTGCAAAGTGAAGGAGAAGATTTGGGTGACCGTCTCCCCCCAACTATGTGGAATTATTTTCTTTCATCTATAGATTTGGGCCTCAGGTACCTTGTGTATATTGAGGACACCCACTAGTTGATTCCTTGTACATCCTAGTTGAAATCTTATAGGATTGTTGGCATGTTTGACGTTCTTGAGTGTTTGAAACCCTCTTTAGTTTAAGGGGACACACCGAATACACTTATCTTGTATATATTTCATTGTTTGATTTTGCATCTCAAATTTGGAAAAGTCAAAATGTCATACAACATAAAAATCCAAAAACCATCGTAAAAGTTAAAAAATCAAAAAAATCAAAAAATCTCAAAAACAACAAAAACAAGTCTTAGTTCAAGTCCTCTTAGTCAAGTTGTCCACATCAATTCCATATCACTTCTTCTTTTCATCAAATCCATCACCCTCACATATCTCTTTTCTTCATCATTCAAACCATTCCTTGAAGTCTTAATCATCTCTATTCATCCAAATCATTTCCTTGTCTTCCTAATCATTCAATCAAATCCATAATCTTCATCCTAATCATGATTCATAATCCAAATCAAGATCTAATTTCCTCAGACAATCTCATTGTTCATCTTTAATTCAATCCTTCAAATCATCATTCTTCTAATCTAATTCCTTGTCAAATTTAGTAATTTCTAATCAATTATTAATTCAATCCATTTACATCTTCATCCATAATCAATCTTTCTAATTTCATTCACATCTTCTTCTAATTCAAATTTTCATCAAATCTTCTACTTTGGACATAGGAGCACTGTCATAAACATTGGACTTTAATTCAAATCCAAAACTCACTTGTTTGCAATATCATAAGGTTTTTATCAAAGCTATATCAAAACTTCATCCAATATCAAATCAAATCTAATCAAATCAGATCAAATCCAATCAAATCATATCAAATCCAATCAATATCAGGTCAAATCCAATTCAAATCAAGTCAACACAAAGTCCAAAATTGCTCCTAGTCCCAAGTTCATATTTCATTCATCATCAAATCTCTCATCACTCTTTGTCTAAAATCTATGGATACGAATTGGCTTAATCAAATGGTTGGTGATCTTCAAAGGCAATTCAAAGTTATACCTCCTTGTCAACCTACATATCAAATCCATCCTCATAACTTTATATCCAATTCTAATCTGTCTCATGTTCATTATTCTTCTACCTTTGACAAGGGAAATCCACCTCATTATCCTTCAACCACATATGATTCCATTCATAGCTCAAACAATTTGTTAAACAAAAATGCCATTGCCAAGGAAATTGAGGAACTAAAGAATTCTATCTTGATCTTAGAAAATTAGTAGAAAAATTCCACTTTCCATGCCATGTGTCCTCTTCCCCCATGTTTCGAAGACCATAGTCCTCATGTCCCATCCAACTCCAACCCTTCATGCAATTTCCCCTACTTTGAGCTTAATGTCAAAAACCATAATCCCAATCCACTAACCATACTTCCCTCTTCACACAATCCTAATCCTCAAAAAACATCATCCCCACCTCGTAATAGGTTTTTCTCACCCAAATTCTTGTCTAAGTAAAAAATTCAAAATAAAGTGATCCAATCACCAAAATTCATACCCCCAATTCCATCTCAAGACCTTCCTCCAAAGCATGACATTATAGATTACTCTTCTCCTCTAGATTCGAGCATTTCTCCATCCCATCATTCCCTTATCCCTCAAGATCCATTTATCCCTCTTAGTCCATCTCATTATTCCCTTGCTAATCAAGCTCACAACATTCCATGTACCACACACCTTACCGATTCCATTCCATCTCAAGAGTTAGCATCCATAGATCATCCACTTCATGAAGAGGTTCCTTCCACTCCATCCACTAATACTCCTCCATGTCAAGATCAAATCACTCCCTCTCCTGGTCCCATTCCCTCCACTCCATTATATGATCTCATGATCCAATCATTCCACTACATGATCCTCTTTTAAGTCAAGGTCTTTGCCTTTCATGATCCAACTCCATCTCAAGCACCTATTATCCCTCATGACCCCCATTATAATCCTAATCCTCCACATGATCCTATCACACCTATCCAATCCACTCATGAACCCCATATACATGGACTCGCACCTTGTGTTGAAAATAATAAGTATCCCATTGAAGAAGTAATGTCTCAAAATGTTGGTGTGCCTTCCACTCCTTCAAAATCCAAAATTCCTCCATCCAAACCCAAATTTTTCCATCATTCATATTCCAAGTCCATTTTGGGCCCTTATATCCATATTCCCATCCCTTCCTCATTTCCATCCATTTTGGGTCCTTATGTTCCACAACTAAACCCTTCATCCCTTCCATCCATTTTGGGTCCTTACATACATCCATCCACCATATCCATGTTTTCCACTTCATCCCCTCATGGTACTAGTAAAGATCAACAAAGGCACACATCCTTGAATTCCTTACAAGTTCACCATCCATATGCTCTCCACCCCATTTATCTTCATGCACCCATACCATGGCCAATGGAAGAAAATTGGATGCCAAAGAAAAAGAGAATAAAGCCAAAAATACACAAAAGCCCAAGGATCAACATGTCCCTTCTAAAGGACATGTCCAAAAAAAGAAACATACAATCCAAAACAGAACCAAAAGTCCACAAAGGCTAAAAATGAAAAATGCAAAAATTTTGTGGATCTCAAAGCTACTTAATGTAGCAATGAATCTCAAATAAAGATTCAAAATGACATCCAATTTTGCTAATCCAAAGGCTTTCCTCATTCATAAACCATCCACGCTTCCATTTTCCAAATCCATTTTGGGTCCTTATAAACCCAAATCCACCATCCTAAATCCAGCATCTCCTTCATCCATTTTGGGTTTCCTACATCCCAAAATCCAAACTTTCTCCTACATATCCTCCACAATTCCCTCCTTTCCATCACCCTTCAAGGTGTGTGCCAATGACAATCTTTCTGCTTCCTTCATCCACTCATTCACAAGTCTTCCAACCTAGCATCCATCAACCATATCTTCCTCCCACCCACTTCACCCCCTTAATCCAAATTTTTTTATAAGTCATTGTCCTCCATTCACTATCCTACCAACATGTATGAGAAAATAGTACAAATTCCTTGAAAATAACAAAGAAAGAGACATAAATATCAAGGGATACCATCCATGTATCGAGATGCTCGAGTCCTCCCTTTCTATCCAATGTCTTCCACTTCCACTTATCCATCTAGCATCCTTAGAGAAAGCATCCGTAGACACCTAAAATTGTCCAAATAACCTTTTCATGACCAATTAAATATGTATTTATTATTTATTTAATTATAGTCTTACCCTACCTTTAATTAAATAAATGTACATTTATTTAATTACATTCATCTTTCCTTGGTTTAAATAAATTTAGGTTTATTTAATCCTAGCCTATTTCCACTTACATCTTAATCCATTCACTTTAATTAAGTAAAGTAATTCATTTACTTAATTAATCCTTTTTTAATCCCACTTGGAACAAAATATTAAATTTAATCCTATTTGAGCACATGGCTCCTAACTTTAACCCTCACCCAACCTCACTTTCCTAACCTAACCCATCCTTCTAAACCTACCCACTACTTAATCCCATTTACTTTTCCTAATCACCTTGTTAATCCCCTTTTAATCCTAAGTGTGTGCTTACACATGTGTGAGGAACACTCACACTTCCCACAGCCCTCACACTTCTCACACCTCTTACACATTTGTTCCCCTTCACATGAGAATCAAGGTGTCTCACACATGTGTGAGAAACCATGCTTCTCACAACCCTTACACCTGTCATTGACCCATCACATCAAAGGTTACTCACACACGTGTGAGCATCTTTCCCCCTTTTGATGCAGGAGCATCTTGCATGGGAAAATTATTGGGAAAAAAAAAAAAAAAATTGTGGAGGAGAGAGAAAGTGATGAAAATGGAAGGAAAATAATAAAAAAATAGGAAAAAAAAAGGAGAAAAGAGGAATTTCTATTTTCAAGGTGCATGGGTGGCATAAATAGAAAATAATAAAAATAGTTGTCATTCCATTAATCGAGGTGTGTAGGTGGCATCTTAGAAGTTTGTGGAAAGTTCCTTAAATCATGCATTTAATATTTGTTGGGTGCTTAGTTTTATTTGGGTGGGAATTTAATATTTATTTAAAGGTAGTTGTATTTACCTTTTATCCCACATTGCTTGTGTTTGTAATGTCTTGGGTTAGAAGTGCCTATTTAAGCAAGGCTTATAATCGTTTGTAATCAAGTTCAAGAAATAGAAGCTCAAGGAGTAGCTTGAGAAGTGGAAGCTCAAGGAGAAGCTTGAGGAGTAGAAGCTTGAGAAGGAGAAGCTCGAGAAGAAGGTGAAAGCTCGAGGAGTAGAAACTTGAGAAGTAGAAGTTGTGGAAGGAGAAGCTCAAGGAGAAGCTTGATATCATCTTGTGGGTGTTGTAAGGATCTTCAAGTATAATAAAATTTCTTGTGAAGCATTTTTTTGGTCTCCATATTGTTGCATTCTTGGTTGTGAGTTGTTAGAGTGGTGTGGCCCTCCATCACCTTTGAACGGTCAAAAACCCTAATCCACCTGGAGTCCACTTGGCCTCCACCTCATGGACACCTCATTGATCTTGAGAGATCCTAGATCTTCATCTTGCATTGAATCTCAAATGTCTGTTTCATCTCATTTCCTATAAAAGGAGAGCCCTGTCTCCATCTCCATAAGCACTATCTAGCCCATTGTTATGTTGCAGGATTTGTGAGTAACCACATCCCACAAAAATGAAATCATCAATAACTTGGTGATTTTATGAGGTTTTCATTAGTGCTATTTTGAATGGTTTAAGCTCTTTTGATTTCATGTCATCATTATTTACATGTTTTTTTTCATATTTGAGATTTGCATGAATATGTAGGAATAGATGTTAGTTGCTTATTGTTTATTCTGTTGTTACATTTTATGCAATACATCATCTCACAAGAATATTGAGACTACAATGAAGAAAACTCTAACTGAGGCTGGTATGATAGAAAGTAAGTCATAGGTAGTTAGGAAGATAATGAAACAAGGAATAATGTATGTGCAACCATCTATTGTGTCTATTGTAGAGATACCTTTAGGATAGAGCATTCTATATTTTGCAGTATTAGCTAAACAATCAAGTGAGGTGAAGAGAAAATAAGAGAGATTAGTGGAAGCTATGACTATTAAGACTAAAAGTGTCAAGAAATAGGCTACTAGACTAGGAAAAAGATAAAAGTCATTGTTGAAAATTATGGAATCCAACAAAGAAGAAGAATATGAATAGGAAGAAAAATAGGTAGAGAAAGTTACCATTTTTAAATAGACAACATGAAAAGTTAGGCAACCTTGGAAGCCAAAGATTGAGAAGATAAACTCAACTATTGCAAATGAAGGGAAC
Organism: Cupressus sempervirens; assembly: GCA_028749045.1. Classification (NCBI taxonomy): domain Eukaryota; kingdom Viridiplantae; phylum Streptophyta; class Pinopsida; order Cupressales; family Cupressaceae; genus Cupressus; species Cupressus sempervirens. The sequence continues at coordinate 873,404,809 of CM053789.1, forward strand.
TTTGTTTAGATGAACAAATTATATGATCTATATAATGATATTGAGAAAGATCATATTGATATCTCTACTATGAGATATATAATTGCTAACAATATGAAACTTAAGGATATTGAAGGCACAGTAAATTAGAAAGTCTATGATAGATTTATAGAGAAGAAAGTACTAGCTCAAGAAGAGGATATATAACTTTGAAAGTCTATGATAAGGAGAATATGTAAGATAGATGATGAGGAAGAAGTCAAGAAATTGTTGAACAATTTGGCACCCTACTTAAGGAACAAGGTGAGACCATTTTTATTTACAGTGGGAGAGAAGGATAAAATAAGGAGTGAAACAACAGCATCTATCAGTCAGATGATGAAAAAATCAAAGGCAACACCTACTCTAGCACCTAAAACCTTGAAAGTGTCAGTAAGTGGTGACACTATGCAAATTGACCAGACAAATATTACTATTAACATTGATGATACTAACCCTTTTGAGAGTTTTGAACAACGTGAATCTTAGGCCAAGGTTATTTAGGATTAGTTAAAACTAATTGAAGAAGAGAAAAGGTAATTAGAGGTTGAAAAGATAAAGATTGAAGAAGCCAAGTAGAGATTGCTTGAAGAAGAAAAGAAAAAGAGAGTAGAGGAAGAAAGGAAGAAAAGAATTGAGGAGGAAGAAAAGAAATGAAAGGAAAGAAAAGAAAAGAAAGAGAAAGAGAAAGAAGAGAGAAGAGTTAAATAGGTTGTAGAAATGAATCAAAGGGAAGATGAAACTAAACCATCTAGTTCATCTACTCCACTTTCACTTGCTAGCCTAACAAGTGATATTGATGATCAAATTGACTTGATCTCACCTTTGACAAAACTCATTGAGAAAAATAGGAAAGTAAAGAGCTGATGTAGGAGCATCTTGGGTTTTCTTGGTGACCACTTTGGAGTTCATGGGAGGAGGATTAGTAGTTTCTTTGGAGGGTACTTGGACTGGTACTCAATCAAAGAAGGATTGGTGTTTGACATGCTTTGGGAGCTCAAAATGGTCTATGGAGCTAGGCATGGTCTTGGAGCTCCACATGGTCTATTGTGCTCAGCATGTATTAGGAGTTCGGCGATGCTTAGGAGTTTGCTGTCACTTGTTAGTTTGTTGGTGCCGACTAGAGTTCTTATTGCATTTAATGTATGTAGTGTTTGATCATGATGTGGATCAATCTGGGAGTTTGTGTGGACCTAGTTTTGGTCTTGGTTATCTCTCCTATGTGCATTTAAATCTGTATTGTAAACTTGGGGTTTGTCCTAAGTATTTTGTATGGTTATCATGTGTTAACTAAAAATTAACGCAAGGGTTAACATTTTATATTTAATGTTTTTTGTGAGATGAATGGTGGCTTAAATATGCATTTAATACATGGGGTTTATTTAATTTGTAATTGCTAGGCAGATTTGTGGTTTAGTTGGGTATAAGTAGGGGGTCTTGTGGAATCTTTTATTCATTCATTCATGGAGTGATTCATTCATTTTAGAGGAGTGAGTCTAGAGAGTAGCTGAAGGAGGAGTGTTCCTAATTCTATGGATAGAGCATTGAATGTGAGGTAGTTTACAGAAGGATTGTGTTGGAGTTGCAAGTTGGTGAGAAGGGCTAGTGGTTGCAGTTTAGAAACAAGGAGGTTTCTTAGTGGCTTGTGAGCATAAGTTGAGATCTTGAGGGTTTCTACCAGATTGTTGTTATGTTACAAATTTGGACTAGCTAGGATTGAGTTGGATCTTGTAGAACTATTTTGTAATTGTTGTTGTATTTGGCCATAACCCCGAAGGCCTTACAACCAGGCATATTGCAATTAAACAATTATTTTATAAATAAAGAGTTGTGATTTGGTATCAGATCTTGCCTTTGTGTTATCTTGTGTTGTATTTTTGTTGTGTGTTTATTTGCTAGGGGTTAAGACATCTCCTTTAGGGATTCTCTAACTTTATCTCGCGTTGTGTTTCTGTTGTGTGTTTATTTGCTGGGGGCTAGGACATCTCCTTTGGGGATTCTTTGCGTTGCACTATATTAGGTGGTATCAGAGCGAAGGTTGTCACTGAGTGTGTAGATAGATCACCAAAGTAGTGGTAGTTTGCACCAAGACTTGGGTTGAGAGATGTCAATCTGATTTGATCTTGATCTGGTGGTAGATTTTTCTTTTTGGAGTCCTAGATCTCTTGGTTGCAAGGTGGAAGATCATGGTTTTGACTTGCAAATTTTAGAGGGCTTGCAGATGGATTGATGGATGCAAAGATGGAAGGTTGATCTTGTTGAGGCATGATCACAAAGATTTTGTGGATTACATATCTGTGGTCTTGGACTTGTGATGTGGTTTCTGATTGTTCATGTAAGGTGGTAGGTTGCAATCTAACTTGCAAACAATTTGGTTTTGTCACAAGGACCATGGGAAGGGTTTTTTGCAGATGGTTTGTGAAGATACTAGAAGATGGTTCTTAGAGGATTAGACCTTGAGATGATTGCGAATCTCCATGATGTGGTGGAGAGGAGGTTTTCTAAGATGTCTTCTTGGTTTGAAGCTAGTTTGGCTGATTGAGCTAAGGAGGTTTTTGCTCGGTTTGAAGCTAGTTTAGATAATCAAGATAAGGATAGGATGAGGAAGGCATTCTATAGATGTTTGTGGAGCTGGATTCTACCGATCTAGAAGAGTGTTGTCTGGCTAGTTAGAAGACTTATTCAAGAGAGAAGATGGCATAACAAGGTTGAGGTGGAAGAGGTTGGTTTTGTTGATTAGTTTGTGGAGTCTGATGTAAAACCTATAGAGAAACTTGAGGTTGTTGCTGAGGATATTCCTAAACTTGTTGATGTTGGGATGGAGGTTGGTTTTCATGATCAGTTGGTTGAGTCTGACACAAATATTGTAGAGCACTTGGTCTTGGATGATCTTATTGTTCTTGGTGGTGACTTGTATGTTGTAGAGCATCTTGTTGTGAGCAATAAGATTGTTGATGTTGTGAGCTTGGCATGTATTGATGGAGATCTACATATTTCTACTGATGTGGAGTTTGTTGTTGCTGGCATGGATTCACTAGTTCCTGATGTGGATGAGGGTTTGTTGATGAAGCATTATGTTCAGTTTGTTACTGGGAGTGAGCATGCTGATTGGATGGTTGAGATTCTAGTGTTTGAAGAATGATGCAGATGTGGATGATGTGTAGATTGGTTTTCTTGTCCCTGTTGGAGTGGAATCCTTTGGTGAAGATGAAGATGGTTGCTGATCTTTCTTTGGGCATCAAAGTGTGGGACACACTTTTCTATTTACTTGGGGAGTCTAATGCAGGAGCATCTTGGATTTTCTAGGCGACTACTTTGGAGTTCATGGGAGGAGGCTTAGTAGTTGCTTTGGAGGGTGCTTGGATTGGTACTTGGTCAAAGAAGGATTGGTGCTCGACATGCTCTGGGAGCTCGACATGGTCTATGGAGTTTAGCATGGTTTTGGCACTCGGCATGGTCTTGGAGCTCGGCATGATCTGTTGTGCTTGGCATGTATTGGTAATTTGGGAATGCTTGGGAGTTTGTTGTCACTTGGCAGTCTGTTGGTTATGACTAGAGTTCTTGGTGCATTTAATGCTTTTATAAAGAAATGGGATATCAGAATGTGATAGTTCAACATTAATGACAAAAAAAATGGTATCTATGTTTAAAATATGAAGATGATGAAAACTGATGAAATGTGTAGAATTGAATGAATTTTATACCTATAATTTTTATAATTTATTTGAGTAAGAATTTATTCATTTTATTTTATTTTGAAGTCCCTTTTTTAACTGTAAAAAATATAGGGTGTAGTTCCTGTCAAACAAGTATATGTAAATCATCATTTTTTGTTCTAATTTGAAAATATCTTATAGATGACATGTATAGCTAGTGAACAAAAAAAGAAATAATTATTTTTAATGTATATTTTCTTTGTTATAAGTACTCAAGTTTGACCTTATGAGAATCCAACAATTTTTTCCTCCTATCAAAACTTCCCTATCAAATCTATACCTTCTTGAGAAAAAATTACATATTCATGAAGAGGATTTTCTCCTCTAGAGATAAATATAATTTTTAATTTTTTTTGATATGATTTACTATTTTTTTTCCTTTTTTGAGGGAGAATCTTCTGAAATGTTGAAATATCAACTTATAATATTTTGAGATTATAACATATTATAACTAATCAAAACACTCAAAAATTTATATAATGATGATATTGAATCTGAGATCAATAAAAGGGTATTTTTAGTTTTTGAAAAAAATTGAGTTTTGATAGAGAAATGAGATTTGACCAAAATAGGTTTTTGTATCATAAACAGTGACACAGATCTGTGCTTTTACCTCATGATCTTAGCACTCGGCATGGTGTTGAAGCTCGACATGATCTATTGTGCTTGGCATGTATTGGTAGTTTCAGAATGCTTGGGAGTTTTCTGTCACTTGGTACTTTGTTGGTGTCGACTAAAGTTCTTGGTGCATTTAATGCATGTAGCATGTGATCATGGTGTGGATTAATCTAGGAGTTTGTGTGGACCTATTTATGGTCTTGGTTATCTCTCCTATGTCCATTTAAATTTGTATTGTAAAATTGGGGCTTGTCTTAAGTATTTAGTGTGGTTATTACATGTTAACTGCAAGTTAACGCGAGGGTTAACATTTTGTATTTAATGTTTGTTATGAGCCAACTTGTGGCTTAAATATGCATTTAATGTATGGGGTTTATTTAATTTGTAGTTGCTAGGCTAACTTGTTGCTTAGTTGGGTATAAGTAGGGCATTTTGTGGAGTCATTTATTCATTCATTCATGGAGTGATTCATTCATTTCGGAGGAGTGAGTCTAGAGAGTAGCTGAAGGGAAAGTTTTCTTGAGACTATGGATAGAGTGCCAAATGTGAGGTAGTTTACAATAGGATTGTGGTGGAGTTGCGAGTTGGTGAGAAGGGCTAGTGGTTGCGGTTTAGAAACAAGGAGGTTGCTTCGTGGCTTGGGAGCACAAGTTGAGATCTTGAGGGTTTCTAGCAGATTGTTGTTATGTTATAGATCTGGACCAGTTAGGATTGAGTTGGATCTTGAGGGATCTTGTAGAACTATTTTGTAATTGTTGTTGTATTTGTCTGTAACCCAAAAGGCGTTATAGCTAGATATATTGCATGTATACAATTATTTTATAAATAAAAAGTTATGATTTGGTATCAGATCTTTCCTTTGTGTTATCTTGTGTCATGTTTATACTATGTGTTTATTTGCCGGGGGCTAGGACATCTCCTTTGGGGATTCTCCTACCTCACACTACGTCAGGTGGTATCATAGTGAAGGTTGTTCCTAAATGTGTAGACAAATCATCGAGGTTGTGGTAGTTTTCACTAGGACTTGGGTTGAGAGATGTCGATCTGAGTTAATCTTGATCTGGTGGAGGATTTTTCTTTTTGGAGTCCTAGATCTCTTGGTTGCAAGGCAAAAAATCATGGTTTTGACTTGCAAATTGCAAAGGGCTTGCAAATGGATCGATGTATGGAAATATGGAAGGTTGATCTTATTGAGGCATGATCGTAGAGAGTTTTTGGATTGCATATCTATGGTCTTGGACTTGTGATGTAGTTTCTAATTGTTCATGCGAGGTGGTAGGTTGCGATCTGACTTGCAAACAATTTGGTTTTGTCACAAGGAGCATGGGAAGGATTTGTTATAGAGGGTTTGTGAAGATCTTGGAAGATGGCTCTTAGAGGATTGGACTCTAAGATGATTGCGAATCTTTGTAATGTGGTGGAGAGGAGGTTTTCTGAGATGTCTGCTCAGTTTGAAGCTAGTTTGGCTGATCAAATGAAGGAGGTGTCTACTCAGTTTGAAGCTAGTTTAGTTGATCAAGATAAGGATAGGATGAGGAAGGAATTTACTTAGATGTTTATGAATTTGGAGTCTAACGATTTGTAAGAGAGTTGTCTGGCTAGTTAGAAGACTTGTTCAAGAGAAAATATGACATAACAAGGTTGAGTTGGAAGAGGTTGGTTTTGTTGATCAATTTGTGGAGTCTGATGTAGAACCTGTAGAGCAACTTGAGATTGTTGTTGAGGATATTCCTAACCTTGTTGATGCTAGGATGGAGGTTTGTTTTCATGATCAGTTGGTTGTGTCTGACATGGATATTGCAGAACACTTGGTCTTGGATGATCTGGTTGTTGTTGGTGGTGACTTGTATGTTGTAGAGAATCTTCTTATGAGCAATGAGATTTCTGGTGTTACGAGTTTGGCATGTGTTGATGGAGATCCACATATTGCTACTGATGTGGAGTTTGTTTTTGCTGGTGTGGATTCACTAGTTGCTGATGTGGATGAGGGTTTTCTGATGAAGCATTATGTTTAGTTGATTCTTGGGAGTGAGCATGCTGGTTGGATGGTAGAGATTCTAGTGTTTTATAGAATGATGTAGATGTAGATGATGTGTAGATTGGTTTTCTTACCCCTATTAGAGTGGAAGCCATTGGTGAAGATGAAGATGGTTGTTGATCTTTCTTTGGGCATCAAAGTGTGGGACACACCTTTCTATTTACTTGGGGAGTTTGATGCAGAAGCATCTTGGGTTATCTTGATGAGTACTTTGGAGTTCATGGGACGAGGCTCAGTAGTTTCTTTGGAGGGTGCTTGGACTAGTACTCAATTGAAGAAGGACTGGTGCTTTCCATGCTATGGGAGCTCAACATGGTATATGGAGCTTGACATGGTCTATGAAGCTTGACATGGTCTTGGACCTTGGCATGGTCTATTTTTCTCATCATATATTGGGAGTTCAACGATGCTTGGGAGTTTGCCGTCACTTGATAGTCTGTTGGTGCCGACTGGAGTTTTTGGTTCATTTAATGCATGTAGCATGTGATCATGACAAGGATCAATCTGGGAGTTTGTGTGGACCTATTTGTGGTCTTGATTATCACTCCTATGTGCATTTAAATCTATATTGTAAACTTGGGGCTTGTCGTAAGTATTTTGTGTGGTTATCACATGTTAATTATGGGTGAATGCGAGGGTTAACATTTTGTATTTAATGTTTGTTGTGAGCCCACTTGTGGCTTAAATATGCATTTAATGCATGGTTTTTAGTTAATTTTTAATTGCTAGGCCAACTTGTGGCTTAGTTGGGTATAAGTATGGGGTCTTGTGGAGTCTTTTATTCATTCATTCATGGAGTGATTCATTCATTTCAGAGGAGTGCGTCTAGAGAGTAGCTAAAGGGCAATTTTTCCCAAGTCTATGGACAAAGCATTGAATGTGAGGTAGTTTACAATAGGATTGTGGTGGAGTTATGAGTTGGGGAGAAGGGCTAGTGGCTTTATTTAGAAATAAGGAGGTTGTTTGGTGGCTTGTGAGCACAAGTTGAGATCTTGAGAGTTTCTACCAAATTTTTGTTATGTTACAAATCTGGACCAGTTAGGATTGAGTTGGATCTTGAGGGATCTTAGAGAACTATTTTGTAATTATTTTTGTATTTGGCCATAACCTGGAAAGCCTTACAGCCAAGCGTATTGCATGCAAACAATTATTTATAAATAAATTAATTTGATTTGGTATCAGATCTTGCTTTTGTGTTATCTTGTGTTGTGTTTTTGCTGTGTGGTTATTTGCTCAGGGCTAGGACATCTCCTTTGGGGATTCTTTGGCCTTGCACTACATCAAGAGCCTAGAAAGAAACTTAATTAAGATAATTGACATATTACACAGTACTCTAGCAGTCAAGCATACAAAGGAAAATCCCAAACAGAGGGCACAAGTAGTGTTAAAATCTTTTAATGAAGAATTTAATTTTTTTTGAATTTTCTAGGGTCAAAGGCCCATATTTCTCATGATGCTAATCTATTTAGCACCATTTTTTAGAATATGAAGAATGATTTGTTAAGTCTTGATACTTGTATCAAGGAACTTCAGAGATGTTGATGTTACGAACAAGATGGAAAGCTATTGTACATTAAGTGTACCTTATCTCATAAGTTAACTAAGGATTTTGACAGTAAGATTGAAGGAAAGCTGAGTGAGCTAGAAGCTCTAACAAGCTAGATACAACAACCTTCAAACAAAGTTGATGATTTTGAAGGAAAAGTGGCTAGTTTTCATAGTAATATTAGGAAACTAAAACTTGAGAAATAACAAATTTTGAAGAGATTATCAGAATCCAAAGATCTATTGCTTTGAAGATATCTATTATTGAGAGATAGTTGGAGGAGTGTGTCAAAGCCAAGGACACCTATTCAAATTTCTTATACTCTGATCTCAATGAAGTGGAAATTGCATCATATGCCCTATGTGGAATTCTCACTTTTGCTAAAATAGCCAAGGACACTTGGGTAAAAGGTTTGAACAATCTTAAGGAAATTTTTGATGATTGCATGAAGATGTTATCAACTTAAGCTAGATGAACAAAGTTTTTGACAGTAGATGAAATTTTTTGACATTCTAACCTTTGTCATTAATGTCAAAGGGGGAGAAGATGCATAAGAAAATTGTAAGGTAAGATATGAAATCATATCATAAGGGGGAGCATGTGTAAGTTGTAATCAGTTGTAAAAGATGATTAATATATTGTTATTATAATGTTTTGGACAAGTTTTTGATACTTAGCCAATTTTCCCTATTTTGTTGCCATCAATGCCAAAGGGGGAGATTGTTGACAATTGGCTAATGAAGATATGCTATTATTTTCAATTATGGAAACACATGATGTACATGTTTGTAGAAAACCTCAAAAATAAAGATACTTAGCTTTTGGTACTCAAAAAATTTTCTAAGTATAAAATTGGTTTACACCAGTGTATTGTTTTATATGTAAAATGTTTCTAACATCATATTATGATTAGTGATGTTAGATGGAGATAGTATACATGTTGATGATGACATATATAACCTCAAACATTATTACAAATAGTATGGAAAAGAGATATTCACATTTTACTAGTGAAATAGAAAAACAAAATTAAAGGTAAAGGAATTATTTTGTTTATAAAATAATTACTTGACCAATTAGGTTTGACATCTTAGATGTTTACTCTAAGTTGTAAAAGTATATTGTGGTCTTATTTGACCTAGCAATTTTTTTTGAAAAAGGTAAAATATTTATACAAATGATATCTTGCGAGAGGAAGTGTGCATTTTTGTATTATGATAAGCAATATATGAATTTTGTGTTAATAAATATATGTGAAGTATTTGAGAACCTAATTTTTTGATCTGAGATGGAGCCGAGGTTAGAGATTAGTTAAGAAACAAGTTACAACACAATATACCTGAAGACTAATTACTTGTTTGGGTAGTGAGCTCTTCTTGTAATTAGAAGTGCATGTTTGGGCAGTGGGCTCATCTCACATCTACTATACTACAATTCCTAATAGGGTTGGAATCTCCTAACAAGGATTCAAAGTCTCCTAATAGAGTCTCTCTATACTAAATTTTCTCATTGACTCCTAACAGGGTCCATCCTCTAACAAGGAACATATATATCAGTATATTATCTAGTGGGTATCATCCCCACATGGGTTTTCCCTTGGCTAGGGTTTCCATAGTTAACAAATAATGGTGTTATCAGTTATCTTTGTACATGGATACTATTACTATTCAACATTACCTTTTTACTTTCTTATGTATGGTTCAAAGTAATAAATAATATTTAATTGGTGATTAAAGTTTGTAAATTACTGACTCACCGGCTCCCCCCCCTTAAGTAATTCCTATTTCTAACAACAAGTAGTGCCTCCACTTCTTGAGGGCTTGGAAAAGTGCATCAAGCTCTAGGACATATTCTGAGTACCTTATCTTGGCTTCATTAAGCCTCTCACCAAAAAAGGCTATTGGTCTTCCCTCCTAGCTCAAAACTGCCCCAACTACTATGTTACTAGCATTAAATTCCACCACAAATTATTTCTCAAAAATAGGTAGAACCAAGATAGGTTGGGTTGCTACCTCCTTCTTCAACCTCTTAAAACTCTAATTTGCAGACTTGGTCCACATAAATTTAGTCTTCATGCCTCTGATTGTATCCATCATAGGTGTACATATTTCACTAAATCTTCTTACAAACTTCCTATAAAATTGTGCCAATCCATGAAAACTCTTGACCACAGTAGCAGATCTAGGTGTAGGCCAACTCAAAATAGCCTCTACTTTGTCCTTGTCCATATTAAGACTTCCTTGGGATACTACAAATCCCAACTACACCAGTTCCTCTTTCATGAACTCACTCTTTTCCAAGTTGACTATCAACTTCTCCTCTTGGAGCTTCCTTGATATCATCTCTAGGTGTTTGATATGTTCCTCCTTGGTCTTACTAAAGATGAGAATGTCATCTAGGAATATTGCAAAAAATACCCCTATGTAGTCCTTCAAAACCTCATTCATGACTCTCATGAAGGTACTTGGTGCACTGGTAAGGGAAAATGACATTACCAACCACTCATAGAGACCCTCAGTAGTCTTAAATGTAGACTTACATTCATCCCCTTCCTTCATCCTAATCTAATAGTATCCACTTTTAAGTTCAATTTTGGAGAAGTACCTAGCTCCACCTAGACAATCCATCAATTATTCTATCCTAGGAATAGGAAATCTATACCTAATTGTGATTCCATTAATTTCCCTAGAATACGTACACATTCTCCACTTGTCCCTTTATGGGTGCTAAGATCAATGGTATGACACATGAACTGATGCTCTTCCTAATCAACCCCTGATCAAGGAACTCTTGAACTTGCCTTGCAATCTCCTTGTTCTACTCTAGGGTCATCTTGTATGCAAATTTTTTTGGTAGTGATGCTCCTAGTATGAAGTCAATTTGATGACTTATGGACCACTTAGGTGGTAGGGTTGGTGGTTCTCCATAATAGATGATTTCTTTAATTTGGTCCAATACATCTTGCACTTTTGCAGGTATAGGTGTAGATGAAGAGGTCTTTTCCTCTTTAGGTTTTAGCATAATGACCTAGCACACTCCTTCACCCTCCTTCAAGTCCTTAAGGGATTCCTTTCCATTCATGAGAAATGCTTTAGTAGTAGACTTCTCCACCTTGTCTTCTTCCACTATAGATTGGATCCTGTAAGTGACACCATCCTTTTTGAAGGAATATTTGTTCTCCTTCCCATGATGCACTGTATCCCTATCATACTACCAAGGTCCTCCCAACAGTAGGTAACAAGCATCCATGGGAAGCACATCACATAAGATTTTGTCCTGATACTTGGAAATGGTGATGTTTTCCCACACTTTCTTATTCACTAGGATATTTTGTCCCTTATTCAACCAAGTCACCTGATAAGGACACACATGTGGAATCTTGGTCAAACCAAGCTTTTTTACCACCTCCTTTGACAATAAATTATCAATAGACCCTAAGTCTATGATTACCTTGTACACTTTGCCATTATTTTGCATGTGGTTCTAAACAAGGCTCTCCTTTTCTTTGGCTCATCTTTAACTGGCTCCTTAACCAACACTCTCCTCAACATGAGGTTCTCACATTTTTCCATATCATGGTCCACTTCTCCTACCTTTTGATTGTCCTCTTCTTGGACATATGTAATTTTCTTTTCCCCATAAGATGATGATGCCTTTTTTGGACATCTATAAGCAAGGTGTCCTAAATTACCACATTTATAGCACTTCATGTTACTAAAGTGTGAATTTTTTTTGCTATTTCCATATCTACCTTTGCCACCATTATTAGACCCTTTGCCTCTATTAGAGCCTCCCCTCTGACTGGTTTCATTGGTCTTTTCATTATACTTAGAGTCTCCATAGTTTCTTTGCTCATTACACCTACCACTAGAGCCTCCCCTTGAGCCACCTCTAAAGTCTTTACCTCTGCCCCTGTTCTTAAAACTTGAGTCCCCTTTCTTCCTTAGTTTTTCTTCCACCTTCTTAGCTATTTGAAAGAAACTCTAAAGAGTGGTGAGAATGAAAAATCTCAACTCATCTTGTATGAACCATTTGAGGCCATTTAGGTACCTGGCCACCTTGATACTCTCTATTTATTTCACCCTTGATCTTAATGAAAAATTTTGAAACTCCTTAGTATAGGTAGCTACATCAAGATCTTTCTACATGATATTTTGCCTCTACTTATGGATCTAAATCTCATAATCCTCTGGTAGATATGTTTCTTTTATCTTTGCCACAATTGCTTTCCAATTAGCTATAGGATTCTTCCCCTCACTTTCTCTTTCCTCCTACATAAAATTCCACCATGTCAAAGCTTGACCTTTCAACCTAGACATTACAAACCTCACCTTTTGGGCTTCTATCATCCCTTCACACTCAAAGTAGTTCTCAATGCTCTCTAGCCATTCTAAGACTACCTATGCATCCATCTTACCATGGAATAAAGAAAAATTCTCTAGACTCTTCCCTCCAAATGATTTGAGAGCTTTTAGGAATGGCTTTTGCTCACCAAGTAGAGGATCTAGTTCAGGTATCTCATCCTCCAAACTCACCTTCTCTTTACCCTTGTCAAAGTCTTCATCTTCCTTAGCTTGGGCTGTATCCTCTATCTCTTTCAACTTGTCTTTAATCTCCTATAGGGCCTCATCTAGAACCTTGGTCTTTTCTTCTAAGATCTTCTTTTGCTCATCTACTTCCTTTTCCAACTTTTCATTGGTCAACATCTTGGAAGATCCACTTGACTTAGTGGCATACAACATGCCACCACAAGCCTAATCTTATGGCTCTGATAATTCTTTGATGGGGAGCTTCTCCAACTAAGATATTTCTAGCTCTTCCCAAGCTTCTCCTATCTAACTATAGGGACTTCTCTCCTAACCTTGGTTTAGAGGATCCCTCTACAATTCCCTTTCTCTAGGAAACTCACCCACCAATTCAAACTTCAATGCCATTCTCCAAATTCACCTAAAATGCATTCTTTGGATTAGATTTCCAAAACTTCCCCAACAACAAAAATTGCCTCAAAAATAAGATTTAGCCTTCCTACTGAGGTTCTTGACTCATCCTCCTTCATTCTACACCATTCTTTCAAGTTTCTCTCACCCAAATCACCAAATTGACTAGTTAGGCCTTGTATCCTTAAGAGCATCTATTAACCCTCCTAGAAACAAGGAAATAGATTTAACTCAAAAAAAACCTTAATAAGGCCCCTTTGTGTATACTATACTTTTGTTCCCTATGACCAACCCTTCAAGATTTTACAGGTTTAGGCTTCCAACAATGTTTGTACAGTATGGATTCAAATTACCCTACTTTTAAGGGTTTTAAAGGAAATGTTAGTGTTTCTTTCTCCACAAGCATCAAAATCCATACCCATCATCCTCCTTTGATTTTTAATTCATTCATACACTACTCCTACATTTCCAATTCAAGACTGACCCATGCCAATCATCTGTTCATCACAAAAACTCTTTACAAGCATCTCCTTGCACCTTGCCAAGCTTGTCTACTTGCATAGGGCTCGCTTGTAAAAATAGAATTTGGCCTTCTAAAAACTTCAAAAACCATATTTACACTATGTACAGAGGCCATTTCTTGGTCTCCAAGAGCCATGGTGATTAGACTAAGGACACTCAAGCTATAGCCCATTCCATACTTGTTACACAAAACTGGACAACAAGATTATTGGAAACAAATAATTTTATAAACCCTATCAAATGATTATTTGAAAATAAAAAAAATTACACAAGGAATCAAGGAATAAGAAAAATATCCTACTCCATTAAACATATTTCTTTATACGATCCAAAATTCCAACCAAAACTTCAAACTATGCTTCAGATGCTCAAAAACTGTCCTGCTATAGGTGTTGTCCCTACACCCAACTGTTTAACCCTTGGAAATGAGTTGGTAAAGTATTAAATATAATTCATAATTCATTATAGACTAAATTTTGAGCCATAACTTCCCAATTCATTGGTTTTGATAAAACTGCCTAAAAAGATGTCAAGCAATTTTGCAAAATTGCAGAGTTATCAATGCAAATTTTTTACAATTTTTGCAATTGTGGTCCTAGACTCTTCAAACATGAAAAAAATGTTATCAAACCTCCTAGGATGACCTTAGAACATCTAAGGTCCATCTTTACACACTTCTTTTCCCCTTTTCATGAAATTTCACCTCATTTTGCCTCGTAGAGCAATTTTTGTGATTTCCTCTTATTAGGACCTAATTGACCAAATTAGACTCCTAAACCAAAACCTATCAAATCAAAACTCCAAAAAACACCTTGGGAATTTATCACTAGTCCTCATTATTCCAATGTTTTTTTAGACCATCTACAAACCAAAAATTATACTTAGGGTTTGACCTTACCCTAGGTGCTCTTGCATCACTATAAGAGAGAGAGATAGAAACAATATTAGAACCCGTTATGAGTACTAATATGTTGAGAAAAGAAAATAGATCAAGAGAAAATGGGAATTTCAAGAGTATGCTCTTAAGAAATACATAACCATATAAAATAAATTTGGAGTAACGATAGAATATTCTTGCCCCCTCAGGATTGAAATCAAAATGAGATAGAGGAGACACAAAAATGAGCTAAATATGATCAAATAGAGATAAAGTAAGGCCCATGATGATAGATAAGAGATTAAGACCAAAGAGTGACTACCAAACTATGAATATATGCTCCCATTTGAATAAGTTTGACAAGGGAAGATAAAGAGTTAAAATTAGGTCAAAACAAGAAGAAGAAATGATGATGCCCAAGCGAGATTGGAAGATTAGGTCTCTAGAAGGTTAGCCAATTGTGTAAAAGAGGGAATAATTTTAAACCATGATTTTGACCATCAAGATGAACTCAAATTTTGATTTCAATCATGAAAATTGATTCGGAACATTGAAACTAACTAGGGGTAAAATTTTTTCATGGAAATCCAAGACTTTAAAAAATTAGGTCAAAATGCTATGTAAAGAATCCAAAAGGATAGATAGATGTGATGATAGGATAGCTAAGAGGCAAGCAAAATAAAAGAAGAGATGGCAAGATATGATCAAGAAGAAGCAAGAGAAGATTAAAATAGTTAGCTGACACATCTGTAAAAGCTAAAGAGAGATCTCTCTCAACATGAGAAATGCAAAGACTAACTAGAATAAACTCTAGAATGGAAGATAATATAAAAAAGGTAAAATTGCAAGGGACACATAAGTAAGCTCTAGTTTTCATCATTGAGCCTTATTAGGGACATCAAAAAATCATAAAATTGTCACTAGTATAAACTATGAGGATATGAAAATAATCTATATCAGATAGGTATGTGGGAATCAACCTATGCATCAAACACATATGGATTAAAATTAGGTTCCCTAAGTTTAAAATAACAAGATTACACCTGTATCAAGGCATAAATGCCAAGGTAACCCCTGAGCATAACCTTACAAAAATAGACAAGGATGATATGTTGTAGATCTTACATGTCAAGTAGGACAAGCATAAATACTCACAACAATTAAAGGTCAAAAAAGTATACCCACAAACAAAAAACAAGAGAAAATATGCCCCATGGCCCCAATCATCTAGTCCATAAGATCATTGATAGACTATTAGGGAGGGAACACCCAAATAAATTATCATACATAGCACACAAAGAGAAATAAAGTCAACAAGCGTTAGTTAGTTGTAGTGTTTAAGTGTGTGTGTGTAAGTCACATGCCTGTCTCTTTAGGACTTGGGTTTGCCACCAAGAAACATCACAACGTCCTATAATATAGCTAAATTATCTGATAAGTATTGATAAACACTCGATGTTAAGGGGAGTGTTGAAAAAAACTATTGAGCAAGTTTCCAAAGAAACACCAACACACAAAGAGACTCTAATAAGCCAAGAAGTTTGTGCTCCCTAGACCTATACCAAAGCCAATTCCAAGACAAGAAAGGTAAGGTGAAAGTGGAGTGAATGAGCACAAAGAAAGACTGATAGACATAGGTGCGAGGGTCTCAAGTAGCATCTATTTCTAAGTTTTCACCACTTGACAGGATTAACTAGCTCTTGAGCAAGATCACATCATTTTGTTCCAATGTCAAGAAAAGTGTAGAACATGATGGAATAGAAAGGTAGATAAATATGATGGATAGGTAAGGATGGATGAAGCAAGATGAAAGAGATCCTCAAGGATTGGATGCTCAAGAGTACCCAAGCTAGGGAAATAGGAAGATAGCTATATGAAGCGTGTTTTGAATAAGAAATGGAAGAAAAGAAAGGAGATAACATGTGGGATAAGAAATTAAAACCAATAAACAAGACAACATATAGGATAAGTAGTGGAAGATAATAAGAGAGATAGCATACAGGAAAATCAATGGAAGACAATAAGCAAGATAACATAAAGAATGAGTAGTGGAAGCCAATAAGTGAGGTAGATTATGACATAAGTAGTGAAATATTGTGAGCAAGATAGCATGAAATAATGTAGTCTAAAAGAGTAGATATGTCAAGAGGCCCATGCGAACCATGTTTTTCTTTATATGATCAAGACCAAGGGGTTAATTGGGTAGGATATTTCAAGGATATAACAATAAGAGTGAATCTAGGTATGAAGGATATGAGTGAATGACTTGGGATAAGCAAGGAGCATGATAGGGTAAGCTAATGGATAAGATAGAAAATATGCAAGTATAAATCAACATTGTCAACATCAAAGATAAAAGATGGAATGGATGGATGATGGAAGAATTATGCATGATGCTTGTTTACTAGGTTTTTATCATGGTACTTATCCAAGGTGGCATAAGAAGTAGTTGTTACCATAGGATGGATTAATTTTTCTTTACTTTTTCTACCTATTACCATGCTTTCACCAAGGCACATTTATTTATTTATGTTTCCTTCTTGATTTTTTTT
Organism: Cupressus sempervirens; assembly: GCA_028749045.1. Lineage (NCBI taxonomy): Eukaryota > Viridiplantae > Streptophyta > Pinopsida > Cupressales > Cupressaceae > Cupressus > Cupressus sempervirens. The sequence goes on from CM053789.1 coordinate 873,421,633, forward strand.
CTATTTGGATTTTTAGAAATAACTCAAGATTTTTCAATTTGGACAATGTTCCTATTGGAAGAATAAGTCATGATAAGATAAGCCCATAGAAAGGTATGGTCAAATATGTTGGTAGGGTGATGGAAGAGAGATGATAGTAGAAAAGGTATATGGAAGATAAAATTTCATGTCTTGGAAAGCTAGGAGTATGGATAGAATGTAAGTGTAGGTTTGAAAGGACTACATAAGAGCAGTTGAAAAAGTGGGCAAGATCAACATCAACACACACCTTAAACGGTGATGGAATGACAAAGGGATCATGGAGGAAATAGCTTGAGGTTTATATGTAGGAAGTGGTAGAGTAATCTTGGAGGAAGATGGAGGGGAAGACTTCAAAATATTTTTAGGAAGATGTTTGGAAGAAGATGAAGTAGAAGCCTTTGGAAGATTGAATGTCAAATTTTATTTATTTTCAAGTTTCAAGTCTTTCAAAAGAGACTTGGGAATCCATATAGCTTTATATTTTTCTTTTCCTTTGAAATTTTTGGAGTGTATTTATTTAATTATGGATTTAGGAACCTATATTTTCTATGATTTAGCTCTTTGGATAGTGGACCTTTGTAATCTCTTGAATATTTTTTCTTTCTTAGCATTCACATGTCAATTAGATGAGACACAGTGATCTTCATTCATAAATGGTTTCTTGTGTTTGTTCTTAACTTGATCATCCAAATTGCTTCCAAAAGACTTGGGATATTTGGATGAATAAGATTGATATGAATGGTTCATATGGAAGAGTGGATGAAGGTTTGTAAAGGATGAGTGTCTTTTTTAACCGTGAGGTATGATAGGAGAGCTAGGAGTGGAAGTAGGAGATGAAGGAACATAAGGTCCCAATATAGATGGAATGTTTGAAGGATTTAGATTTGATGGATAAGGACCAAATATGGATTTAGGAGATGAAAATGGATAGTGAGTAGGGATATTGACATCTTTAGAGTGATCACCATGGCCAAGGCCATCAATACACTCATGAGTAGCTTTTATAGGAGAAACATTATTTATAGGAGCATTTGAAGCTTGAGCATAGTTTTGAAGTGGATATAGAGAAGTAGAAAATGAGGGGACTCTTTGATCTTGACATGTTTCTTTAGATAGCATAGGCATAAAAAGTTTCTCATGATTTTTAGTAAGCTCAATGGAAATAGTGGAAGTGATCTTCATCATACTTAGGAGGTGGGTAAGATATATGATATGGAAGAGTGAAATTTTGAAGGAGATGAAAGGGTGCTTGATCTTGATCTTTCTTGACATTTATATTTTTAGATATTTGAGAGTCCTTTTGACATGGATCCACTTCTAAGGATAAGGGAGAGCGAAGAGGGAATAGAGTAGTGCTTGTAGTACACATAGTAGCATGTGAAGTTTGGGGGATCTTTAGTCTTAGTAGCACAAAATATATTTGCAACCAAGTGAAGATTAACTTGATTTTCTTTTAGAGGTAGCTCTTGAGGGTACATAGTCAACAGGGAAAGTATTAGGTTCTTTTTTTGATGGAGGTATGTTGAAAAGATTTGAAGATTTAGGAAGTTCATACATCTTGGAAGAAGTGAAGATGTCAAGAAGACCATCACTAGATATAGGTTCATCAATATGATCTTTCTCAAGAGAAGTGTATGTTAGATTGTGGTGACTGATCAGAAAAGTACTGTACATACTTCATAAATTCTTTGGGGTTAAAGGAATTTTTGGGCCCTATTTTATTGGGATTTTGGGCTGACATGTAATTATTAATTATAACCCTAAAGTGGTTAAAATACTTGTATAAAAGGGCTTAGGGTTAGGGATTGTTTCATAAGGTGTGATGCAAAATTGATTTTTGCAGCAGTATTGAGCTGTAAGGGATCACAGATTGTAATCAGGTTGTAATTATTGGATCATAAAATATTGGACTTTCTATTTGGTGGATGTAACCCAGGGATTGGGTGAACCACGTTAAATCTTGGTGCCTTGTGTTCTTTTCTGTGTGATCTATTGGTTTTTGTTATTGGTTATATTTGCATGTAATTGTTATTTATGTCCATGGTTTAATCCTAAAAAGTGGTATCAGAGCCTAGTTTTTTTTTTTTTTTTTTCCAGTTATCCTCTATAGGAAAGTCTCACAGTTGAGTGGGAGCAATGGAAGATGAGGGTAAGTTGAGGGTTGATAGGTTTGATGGGCAGAACTTCCAGTTATCGAAGATGCAAATGGAAGACTATCTTTATCAGAAGGATTTATGGAAGCCGTTAGAAGGCAAAGCCAAGAATTAGGGATCGATGTCAAATGATGAATGGGATCTTTTGGACAGAAAGGCACTTGGAAGCATTCAATTATGCTTGGCACCATTGATGGCATTCAATATTACAAAAGCAAAGATGACAAAAGAATTGATGAAAACCCTAGTGACATTGTATGAAAAGCCCTCTACTTCAAACAAGGTATTTCTTATGAAGCATTTATTTAATATGAAAATGGCAGAAGGTGGATCTGTTACAGATCATTTAAATAAGTTTAATACTATTACTAGTTAGTTATCTTCTGTGGGTATCAATTTTCAAGAAGAAATTTTTGAAAGTTGGAATGGCTTGGTAATGGCTGTGAGTAATTCTGTTCTTGGATCTAGTACCCTAAAATATGATGATGTGATCGGTGTTATTTTAAGTGAGGAAACTTGTAGGAAAACCTTAGGTGGATCTACATCAGGAAGTGCTTTGAATGCACAAAGTAGGGGCAGAATGACTGAGAGAGGAAGTAATTCTAGAAATCATGGGAAATCAAGAGGAAAGTCAAAGGGGAGGAGGTCTCAATCAAAAGGACCAAACGACTGCTAGTATTGTGGGAAACCAAGGCACAAAAAGAAAGATTGTTGGAATCGAAAGAAAAATGAAGGAGATAAATCAGATGGAGACAAGGAAGCAAATGCAATAAGTAACAAATCCGAAGAGGATGCTTTGCTTCTATCTTTAGAAAGTGTTGATGATTCTTGGGTTGTATATTCTGGTGCCTCATTTCATGCTACACCTCATAGAGGTTATTTCATTGATTATGTCCAAGGGGATTTTGGGCTTGTTTATTTGGGGGATAATGAACCCTGTCATATTGTTGGAAAGGGAAAAATTAAGATTAAGTTGCAAAATGGGAATCATTGGCTACTACATGAGGTAACACATGTTCCAAGGCTAAGTAAGAATTTAATTTCAGCAGGGCAACTTGGTGATGAGGGTTGTGTAGTTACTTTTAATGATAAAAATTGGAAGGTTTCAAAAGTTTCCATTGTAGTAGCAAAAGGTGTGAAAGTAGGCACCTTATATCTTTGTACAAGTCATATTGTTCCTTCTACTTTAATTTTTTAAGAGAAAAATGAATGTTCAAGAACAATTGCTGTAGTTGAGTAGGGAGAACAAATAGTTGCTGTAGATTTTGATACAACACTGTGGCACAACAAACTTGGGCAAATGAGTGAGAAAGGTATGAAAGTGCTTCATTCAAAGAAAGTTTTACCAGGTTTGAAATGTGTTAATATGGATTTCTATGAAAATTGTGTGTATGGAAAACAAAAGAGAGAGAGTTTTGCAAAGACTAGGAAGGAAAATAAAAGGGAGAAATTAGAGCTTGTGCATACCGATGTATAGGGATTGGCTCAGGTATCTTCCCTTGGTGGCTCTCATTACTATCTTACATTTATTGATGATGCAACTAGAAAAGTATGGGTTTATTTCCTTAGACAAAAATTTGATGTATTTCGAACTTTTAAGAAATGGAAATGCTTGGTTGAAAATGAGACTGGTAAAAATTTAAAATGTCTTAGATATGATAATAGTGGTGAGTATTACAGTCATGAATTTGAAGATTATTACACCACTAATGGTATTCATAGACAAAAAACTATTCCAAGGACTCCATAGGAAAATGGAGTGGTTGAATGCATGAACAAGACTATAATGTAATGTGCAAGGAGTATGAGGTTGCATGTTGGGTTGCCCTTACACATGTGGGTGGAGGTTGTCAATACTATGATATATTTGATTAATAGAGATCCCTCTACTCATTTGGGCTATGGTATTCTAGAGGAGGCATGGACTGGCAAGAAGGTGAGTTATTCCTTTCTCAAAACCTTCGGTTGTTAAGCATTTTTTCACATAGATTCTAAAAATAGAACCAAGGTAGAAGGTAAGTATAAGAAATGTGTATTTGTTGGATGTGGCATTAATGAGTTTGGTTATAGGCTTTGGGATTTTGAAAATCATAAAATTGTAAGAAGCAGGGATGTCATATTCAATGAGAAAGTGTTATACAAAGATCTGTTGTAGCAACATGAGAAGAAAGAAGATGATTATGTAGTGTTGGATGATACTCCAAAAGCTGATGTTCCAGCCATTCCTCATGATGTGCAACAATCGCAACAACAAATACCACACACACCAGTGAATGTTAGACGATCAACAAGGCAAATAAGACCTCCACAAAGATTTTCTCCCTCTCTGTATTCTATTTTACTTACTAATGCTGGTGAACTTGAAAGTTATGATGAAGCTATGTAGGTGGATACTAAGATTCAGTGGGACTTTGCAATGAAAGATGAAATGGACTCTTTGCTGAAGAATAAGACATGGGATTTGTGCAAGTTGCCTGTAGGTAAAAAGGCTTTACAAAATAAATGGGTTTACAGGTTAAAAGAAGAGGAAGGAGGTTAGAAGAGATTTAAAGCCAGGTTATTTGTAAAAGGATTTGCACAAAAAAAGGGAATTGATTTTGATGAGATATTTTCTCTCGTTGTTAAAATGACTTCTATCCATACTGTTTTAAGTCTAGTGGCTACTAAAGATTTTCTTTTGGAGCAACTGGATGTTAAAACAACCTTCCTTCATGGTGATTTGGATGAAGAGCTATATATGGCTCAACCACAGGGATTTGCAATCAAAGGTAAGGAGAACTTGGTGTGAAAATTGAAGAAAACTTTATATGGCTTGAAGTAAGCACCTTGGAAATGGTATCTGAAATTTGATAGTTTTATGCATAAGCATAGTTATAGTATGTGTCATTCAGATCAATGTGTCTACTTTAAGAGGTTGGATGATGATAGCTACATTATTTTATGTTTATATGTTGATGATATTCTTGTAGCTGGGTCTAACATGGATCACATTAAGGGGCTAAAAAGCCAATTAACACATGCATTTTCTATGAAGGATTTGGTGGCAGCAAAACAAATCCTTGTTATGAAGATTTGCAGAGATAAAAAAAATAGAACATTAATGCTATCTCAGGCTGATTATGTTGAGAAGGTGTTGCAATGTTTCTCTATGGAGAATGCTAAATTTGTCAGCACACCTTTACCTGGTCATTTGAAATTGACTAAGGAGATGTGTCCCAAGACACAAGAAGAGGAGGATAAGATGTCCAAGGAACCCTATGCTTCAGTTTTAGGAAGCTTGATGTATGCTATGGTATGTACTAGGCCAGATATTGCACATGTAGTGGGAGTTGTTAGCAGGTATATGAGTCATCCAAGAACTGAGCATTGGAATGTAGTCAAATGGATTCTTAGATATTTGAGAGGAACATCCAATAAGTGTTTACACTTTGGGGGCTCTACTACTAATTTACAGGGCTATGTTGACTCAGATTTGGCAAGGGATATTAATACCAGGTGGAGTACTGTAGGTTATGTCTTTACTATTGGTGGGGCAGTTGTGAACTGGGTTTCTAGGTTACAAAAGGTTAATGCTTTATCCACTATAGAGGCAAAGTATGTAGCTGCTAAAGAGGTAGCCATGGAGATTATATGGCTTCAGTTCTTCTTGCAAGAATTGGGACATCCTCAGAATGATAATTATTTGTTCACAGATAGTCAAAGTGCCATTCATCTTGCAAAGAATTTAGCTCTGCATTCAAAGACCAAACACATATAGTTGTGGTACCATTTCATTTGGTCAGTTTTGGAGGATGGATAGTTAAAGCTAGAGAAGATACATACCAATGAAAATCTAGTCGATATGTTGACAAAGGTAGTAATTAGGGAGAAGCTGAATTCCTCTTCAAGTTTGGTTGGCCTTCTAGACTGAATATGAATAAAAGAACAATAGAGTCTAGGGAAATTTGATCTAGTGGGAGCCCCTTGTGGTAGCGATATTACTACAAGACCAGTCTCCAAGTGGGAGATTATTGTTTAGTGTGGAGCATGATCAGTCCCCAAGTGGGAGATTGTTAGATTGTGGTGACTGATCAAGAAAGTACTGTACATACTTCATAAATTCTTTGGGGTTCGGGGCATCGCCCCAAAAAAGAATTTTTTGAGCCCTATTTTATCAAGATTTTGGGCTAACATGTAATTATTTATTATAACCCTAAAGTGGTTAAAATACTTGTATAAAAGGGCTTATAGTTAAGGATTGTTTCATAAGCTGTGATGCAAAATTGGTTCTTGCAGCAGTATTGAGCTATAAGGGGTTACTGATTGTAATCAGGTTGTAATCATTGGATCATAAAATATTGGACTTGCTGTTTGGTGGACGTAGCCTAGGGATTGGGTGAACCACGTTAAATCTTGGTGCCTTGTGTTCTTTTCTATGTGATCTATTATTTTTTGTTATTGGTTATATTTGCATGTAATTTTTATTTCTATCCATGGTTTAATCCTAATACTATACTCATCACATGAGTCATTAGAGTTATTAGTTCTAACTACCTTGTCATCAATAAGATCTTGGACTTTATGCTTCAACTCTATGCAATCTTCGATCTATGACCTTTATTTCTATGATAATTACAAAAGTGATCATCTCTCCACCATGGGGGTTTTACTTTAGGTATATAAGGCCTAGAGTTATCTTCTAATGTGATGAACTCATTATCAAGAAGTGTTTGCAAGATGGCATCATACAAATATTCTAAGCGAGTAAAAGTTCTCTCAAGAATATGTCTAGGATCTTCTTGTTGTTCATCAAGTACATAGGATGAATCAATATATTCATCAAATATAGGTTTATAATGAAAGATTGACATATTTTCAAAGGAGGTATCACTTGCTTGCTCTCTAAGGAGGTCTTTAGATCTAGTAAATGATGTCAGTTGATATCTTGGAGAGATAGAGTGTGTAGACTTAGAAGAAGAGGAAGAATATGATCTTGAAGAAGATGAATCGTGTGCATATTAAGAGCTTAAGGGAATATCATTTGATGATTCCATTCTTTTCTCTATCCCTTTCTCAATTTTAGACATCATTTCTATCATGTGCCTCATGAGATGAAGGTAAGAAAGATCATGTTTCTTCTAGTTCTTTGTATCAAGCATATAGTGTTGGAATTCTTTAGAATAACTGAGTGGGAGGGGGGTGGGGTGTTGAATCAATTATCAAAGGTCCAAATGTACAAATACAAATTTTTAATGCTTAACAAATTCATATCCTTAAAACCATATCATGCATGCATCTAATAGATCATCCAATACCTTAACTTAGTAGGTCACTATCCTAGGTCAAAATAAATTTGTAGAAATGTAAACATGAAATACCATAAAATCATTCACACAATTTAACACAAGGATTTTATGTGGAAACTCAATTTGGGAAAAACCACCAATAATATGCTAACCAATTTCACTTTTTTGAAGTGATGCCCTGTTAAAGGTTACAATAAACACTGTTAAATGTAATTTGGTTAAAGAATTTCAATCACCCTGTTGGGACTCAAAATTGAAGCCCTGATGTTGAGTACCATTCTAAAATTGAGCCCTATACGGGCATTCAATGCATGTGTACATGGTCGTCCTATTGAGGCTTAAGAGGTGTTTTATGTGTCACTTCTAGATTAGATCTAGTTTCTTCTTCCTTTCCTATATAGTTCTCTTTCTCTCCCATTATAAGGGTTGGTTCTAGTTTCTTGGATAAGGTTCTAGAGGAGTCTGTAATACCACCTAGTTGGTTCCAGTTGTTGGATATTTTTTACTATTGTGATACCACAAGGATGGATCCAATTAGATTGAAATTTTTGTCATGACTATAATTCCACTATTCTTCATATTTCTCTCTTGTATGAACAATAGTAATGAAGCTAATTTGATCTATTTAGTGGTTTTATGGGTTATTTACATGCATCTTGAATGTATAGTTTCAAAGAAATGAATACAATAGACATACAACTTCTTTGTTTCATTCTGATTCTCCTCTCCCATCTCTATAATTTGCAATATTTTTTGGTTTAGGGACAAATAACTTAAACCCTTTTGTATCCCCTTAAGGTTGTATGTGTTGTTGTTGGAACAAAGAGCCAAGTAAATGCTTGATATATTTGATAGGGTTGTTGGTTATTTGAGAAGGATATTTCATGAGAATGAGGTCTTAATGAACACTAATGTCTAATTCACAAAGTGATAGGATAGATCTGATATCTTGATGCATGTAATATGTTACTGATATCATAGATGTATGTATGTGATTTATGAAACTGCCCAATAGATAAGGCATTGATCAGCTACAGGACCAACTTGTTCTTATTGTTGCATATTTGGAGATCTATTGAATTCAAAATTAAATCAATCATCCATTTCCCTTTCTATTTAAGAGCTAAAAGAATGCCCTCACTCATCTTTTAGATTTCATAGGATTTGGAACTTTCTACTACACATCTATGTTATTGCATAAGTATAGGAGAAATTAGGGTTTTATCTACTTTGTCTAGCTTCAGTTGTATGCTTTTAACACTAGTACCATTTGAAGAATCTATAGGTTCACCCGCCTAGGTTTTGCAGAGCCTAAAGAAGAAGGAGTATAGCCTTATAGTTAGCCCTAGTGTCTAAATAGGTATGTTACAGATGAAAATTAGCTACCCCTAGATGTATTTGTTCCTATCACTGGGTTATTCAAAAGATGTTAATTTAGGACATGACATGCCCTATTAGAAGTGATCCTTGTTAGAGGACTTTAGAACATTCCATTATAATGTCACCTAGTTAAAGGATTAGAAATTAATGTTAGGTGAACCTTAATCCAAATGATTTATCCAAATTGATACAATTATTAGAAAGTAACATCAAGACTTGATCTGGTAATAAAATACAACTCTCTTGCAAATTACAGATCTCTAGTTTAGTCCTCCATTCTACTTGGCATTCATACTCTTCATCTCTAATAGCTTGTTCACCCTTCAAGCATTCAACCTCTAAGCCTTCTTGCTTTGTATGCAAATTGCAGTCTCTTCTATTTGGCCACTATATGAAACAACACCCTAGACTTCTTGTCTTCCTTAGGTTCTCACACATGACAACCTTTCCTTCTATCTTGCTATCTCTATAAATAGAGAATATAGATCTCTTTCCATTTAACCACAATAGTCCATTTTAAAATTAGGTAAGATTCAATGAATCTACCCACTTTTCCATTTTAGTCCCTTTAGAAACTTCTTCTACAATCTTCCTTAAATTTCCCTCAAAATGGTTCATCTTGAATTTTGTGCCACTAGCTCATGATACTTATCTTCCACATGCTTCACATAATTCAAGAAATCAAATTATTTGACTTAGATTCATCAAATCTTTGATTTAACACTTTTTGTTGTCACTAGACATCTACACTATTGACTTTAATAGTCTTTTGATGCTTGTCCAATACTGGGTTGCATGAAATCAACTACCTCTTCTCAGTTTGATTACTACTATTATTTCTCTGATGCTCGAAACTTACTAAATTTTATTGATGCTCAACATAAACTAACTTTTTTTTTGACTTGAACTAGAATTTTCTCAGCTTACATTGTTTGCTTGACCAAGCTTGGTAGACACTTTTTATGAAAATACTTCTTCTTGGCTTAGCTAAAGTAACCATTTACTTTAGCCTTAAGTAGATAAAAAAATACACAATATCATCAATTTATTACTTGGTCTTGGTGCTCCTTTTATACTCTAAATAACTCAACCTTGATCTAGGTTCTCTTGTTATCTTCTCTTTTCAAATCCTCTTCATCAATCAAACAAATGATAGCATTCAGACAAAAAACAATTGTCTCACCAAGAAGTAACAGGTTTGACATCACTAAAAAAATAATGATTGTTCTAGGATAGGTTCTACACTTCAAAAAATATCTTTTCAAAAATCTCCCTCTTTAGCATTGATGGCACACCAATACAAACAACAATACCAAAAAGAAAATTAATATCTTTGAATTTTTGAATTTGAAATTTCTCCCTCTGTCAGTGTATGTGCCTCTTTCTAATATCTCCCTTAACCTTATATCTCCTTATTTTATCTCTCTCCACTATCTATCTCCCTCTTTGGCAACAATGCCAAAGACTTGTCATCTTTTCATGCAAATATAACCAATTCCAGTTCTCCCTCTATCACCTTGCATATGACTGTAAATCTTCTGATTCAACTCCTTCATTACTTTAGGAAGCTCCTAAAGTAAGATCCACTGCACCAATTTTTTAAAATATGGCATTCAACTTAGTTGATGTAGGGCACTACTCTTGCTTCTTAAGTAGCTTTTGATAGGGGTATCACCCCTAGTTTACATTTAAGATATTCATGGACATCCTTACGTAAAGCTTTTGTGAATATATCAACTATCTATTCTTTTGTATTCACATATTCCATTCTCACTTCTTTGACTTGAACCAAATCTCTCAAGTAGTGATAGTTGATTGCAATTTGCTTTGTCTTTGTGTGCATCACATGGTTCTTTGATATGTTTATAGCACTTTTTTTATAACAATAAAGTATCACAGGTTCAATAATTTCTTCCTTCATTCCTTTGAGTAGTTGTTTGATTAATACCACATTTATACAATTTACTGCAACAAACAGATATTCAGCGTCAACAACAAATTGAGATATACAATTTTATTTCTTATTAGTCTAGGTGATCAACCTCTTTCCTAAGAAAAATGCTCCACCAATTGTACTCTTTCTGTCATCAATCTTTCTAGCCCAATCAATATCTGTATAGGATCTTAATTCGAACTTATAATTCTTCTTGTAGTATAGACCATAGTCTTCTATTCCTTTCAAGTATCTCATGATCCTTTTAAAATCCATCAAAATATTCTCCTTAGGATTTGTAGAAAGCCTTGAAACAATCCCAACAACTAATGCAATGTCAAGTCTGCTATGTACTACATATTGCAAATTTCCAATCATAGACTAGTACAATGTTTTATTTACTTTAGCAAAATCATCAATTTTGGATAGTTTGTGTCCTATCACCATAGAATTACTAATAGGTTTTGAATCCTCCGTACCAAAAGTTTTCAATATTTCATTTACATACTTAGATTGAGTGATGTAAATACTATATTTCATTTGATATACTTGAAAACCAACAAAGAACTTTATCTCTCCAAACATAGACATCTCAAATTCTTTCTTCATTTCATTTGCAAATGTTTTACACAATGCATTTTTTCCTCCAAACATGATATCATCAAAAAATATTTCAGCTAGTAAAATTCCTTTACTCCTTCTATCTTCAAGTACAGATTGTCATTATCATCAGTCTTCTCAAACCCAATCTTCATAAGATAATTGTAAGACCTTTCATACCATGCTCTTGGGGCTTGCTTTAAACCATATAAAGCTTTGTGTAATCTAATTATCATGTTCTTGTTGTTTGGATAAAAAAATCCTTTTGGTTGTTCAATGTAAACCTCCTCTTCTAGTATACCATTCATAAATGTTGACTTCATATCCATTTGATAAACTTTGAAACCTTCTTATGAAGAGTAAGCAAGCATAGTTCTTACTCCTTTGAAATTGGGACAAATGTCTCTCTATAGTCAATTCCCTCTTCTTGTGCATGTCCCTTGCAAAATATTCTTTCCTTATTCCTTGTGACTTCACCATTATCATCTAGTTTGTTTATGTATACCCACTTGGTTCCAATCACATTCTTTTTCTCTGGTCTAGGTACTAGAGTCCATATTTTGTTCTTCTCAATCTGATCAATCTCTTCTTTCATGGATTTACTCCAGTTTTCATTTTCTAATGCATCCTTCAATGAATTAGGCTCATGCATGCTTAACAAACATGTATCACTTCTCAACCTATTCCTTTTCATTGGTCTAGCTTCATTATCTCCAATAATTTGTTTAGCATGGTGATGTATCTTGACATACTTTGATAATCTTGGTTCTGCTCTTCTTTCTTCAATGGGTCTATCAACTTCAAAATTATTGTGTACTCCTCTATTAGGTAAATCAACATTCCTCTCATGTATACTGATCTCCATATCAGAATTTACCTTGGCTTCTGTCTACAACTCGGCTCTTGAATGCAACTCAGTTCCTGAATGCAACTCAACATCCATTGTATGTGACACGAGAACCTCTGATACTTGCTTATGTTGATTTACACCTTTGTTCACAACTTCATCAGTATTCATGTCTTCATAGTAGTATATTAAGGTTTTCTACTCTTTAGGTTCCTTCTTAGGTTCAACTTCATGTATCTTTGTATATTCATCAAACTTCACATTTGCACTTTTCACAACCTTTTTTAGTGTTAGTATTTAAACACTTATAAGCTTTACTTCTTGTAGAATAGCCTAGGAATATACCTTCTTCACTTTTAGCATTAAGTTTACCATTCTAGTTGTCCTTAAGAATGTAATACTTGCTTCCAAATACCTTAAAATATTTTACATTGGGTGAGTATCCATACCATAGTTCAAAAGGGGTGGAATTTGTACCTTTCTTGACTTGTACTTGGTTCAAGGTATAAACAACTATACTTACAAATTCTATCTAGTATTTCAAAGCAAAATTCTTCTCCATAATCAATGTTCTAGCACAATCCATGACATATTTGTTCCTCCTTTTAGCAATCCAATTTTGTGGAGGGGTCCTAGGTGCAAAAGTCTGTATTTTGATTCCTCTATCATTATAGAATATCTCAAACTCATTTGATGTAAATTCTCCACCTCTGTTAGATCTCAGAGATTTCAAGCTTTTTCTAGTCTCCTTTTCAACTCTTCCCAGATACCACTTAAACATTTCAAAGGCATCATATTTTTATTTCAAAAGCATAATTTTCATCACCCTAGAATATTCATCAACAAATAAGATAATTTACTTGTCACCTTTATATCTTTTCACATCAATTTGTCCACACAAATCACTATGAACTAATTCCAAAATTTCTTTTGAGGAGTGAGTCTTACTTTTAAAACTAGACTTTGTCATCTTGCCTAACTGAAATTGTTTGCAAATCACATTATTAGGTTTCTTCAATTTTGGAAAAACTATGACTCTTTTCATGTTACTAATACTAACTAAGTTATCAAAGTTAACATGCCATATCCTCTTGTGCCATAGCCACACATCATCAAATTTTACAACAAGACAAGTAACATCATTCATATCAAGATAACATAAATTAACTCTAGTCTAATCTCCATTTCCAATTAGTTTTCTATCATTATCATGTATCTTTTCTTTCTTGCTATCAAATTCAAATTTGTAACCTGAACTATTAAATTGTGAGACACTCAAAAAGTTATAGGTAAGTCCTTCTACATAGTAAGCATTGCCACACATGATCTTTTCTATTAGTTTGATTGATCCTTTACCTTTTTTGATCTAAAACAATTTCCATTGTAGTACTCAAGGGTAACAAACTTACTTTTATCTCTAGTGATATGAACATCCACTGTCAATGATCCATCTATCACTTTTTTCACATAAGATATCAATGCAGTTGCCTCATCTTTATCAAAATCATCTTTCATAGTAGCATACACAAATTCATCATCATGGTCATCAAATCCTTCTTTTGTTTCCTCTTCAACAATGTAGCAAGACTTCTTTCCTTTTTCTTTATAGTCTTGGTTGTTCTCATCTCTTTTACCTCTGTATTTATCTCCACTTCTATTTTTCTTCTTCTCTGGACACCTAGCAACAATATGACCAACCTTGTTATAATTGAAACACATGATAGGTAGCTTACCTTTGTATTTCCCTTTGTCTCTATGAAATATCCTTGCTAACAACACTTCAAGCTCTTCTACATTATCTTCATTTGCATTACTATCACTAGAAACATGCTTGACCTTTTCCTTTTTTTTCTTTTGGTTCTTTTAGTGTCAATTTATCTTTGAAAGTAGATTTAACATTTTCAATTTTGAAATTATCAAAATTAGAAAGTTCAAAAGTATCAAGCCTACCCATTAGTCCTTCAAGGGTTAGATTACTACTAGGAACATACCTTAGTTCTTGTATGGCAGAGACTCTAATAACATATATAGGCAACAGGGTTTTGAATACTTTGTTGATCATAGTCTCATCTTCAATAACACTATTTACTTCTCTGATAGCATTCACAACATCTTTGATTCTTGTGCAATATTGGACCATAGTCTCACTTTCTTGCATTCTCGTGTCATCAAACTTTCCTCTTAGACTTTCAACGTTAGTTCTCAGAACATTCTTATCTCCTCCATAGATCATCTCTATAGCATCTAACATCTTCTTATCAGAATTACATCCTTTGATGTCATCAAACTCTGAGTAGCTTAGGGCAGAGGCAAGCTATAACATTTCCTAATTGTGGGCTTTCTTCTATTTTAGATCATCAACAATAAGGGCTTTAGTAGGATCAACATGCCTAGTGGTGATGGAAGATTGTGCATAGTCTCCAAGACCTCCTAGATGTAGATTCATCAAACTTTGTAATGGAAGAAAGTTTTCCTTGTTTAGTTTGGGCATTTCCTTTTTGTACATCTTGATCTTTAGCTTTTAATACCTTCAAACTATTTCCTCACAAGCACCAAAGTTTTGATACCAATTATTAGAATACTTTACAATAACTAGGTGGGTGGGGGAATGAATCAATTATCCAAGGTCCGAATGTACAAATAATACTTTTCAATGCTTAATAGATTCATATCCATAAAACCATATCATGCATGCATCCAATAGGTCATCCAATACCTTAACTTAGTAGGTCACTATCCTAGGTCAAAATAACTTTGTAGAAATGTAAACATGAAATACCATAAACTCATTCACACAATTTGACACAAGGATTTTAAGTGGAAACCCAATTTGGGAAAAACTATCAATAACATGCTACCCAATTTCATTCTTTTGAAGTGATGCCTTGTTAAAGGCCAACCTTGTTAAAGGTTACAATACACACTATTGAATGTGACCTAGTTAAATGATTTCAATCACCCTATTAGTGTTAGATTAACTGCCAATGTTCCCCTTTGGAATTTGTGAAATGACTTAACTGCCTCCTATGTTCTATAAGTCTAGTGGTTGTATTGGGCATTAATAGGTTAATCTTTTAGTGCAATGACAACCCTAGCTTGTAACAATTAGGACTGAACCATGTTAGAGGAATTTAGAACATTCCATTAGAATCTCAGCCAATTAAAGGATTTACAAATGACTATTAGGTCAACCTTGATCCAAAGAATTTCTACAGATGGATACAATTATTAGAAAGTAACAACAAGACTTGATCTGATAATAAAATACAACTCACTTGCAGATTACAAATCTCTGGTTTAGTCCTCCATTCTGCTTGGCATTCATACTCTTCATCTCTACTAGCCTGTTCACCCTTCAAGCATTCAATCTCTAAGCCTTATTTCTTTGCATGCTAATTGCAGTCTCTTGTATTCAACCACCATATAAAGCAACACCCTAGACTTCTTGTCTTCCTTAGGTTCTTGCACATGTCAACCTTTTCTTCTAGCTTGCTATATCTATAAATAGAGAATTTAGATCTTTTGTCATTTAACCACAATCATCCATTTTAGTGTTTGGTAACATTCAATGAATCTATCCAGTTTTCCATTTTAGTCCCTCTAGAAAATTCTTCTATAATCTTCCTTGAATTCACCTCAAAATGGTTCATCTTGAATTTTGTGCCACAAACTCATCATACTTATCTTCCACGCACTTCACATAACTCAAAAAATCAAATTGGTCAGCTCAGATTTGTTAAAGCTCTGATTTAACACTTTTTGGTGTCACTCAACATCTATACTGTTCATTCTGAAATAACAATATTTTGATGCTCGGCCAACACTAGGTTGCACAACACCATGTCTTCTCAACTCGATCACTACTGTTATTTCCTTGATGAATGGCACATACTAAATTTTATTGATGCTTGACATATACTAAGTTTCTTCTTGGCCTGAATTAGAATTTTCTTAGCTTACATTGTTTTCTTGGCTAGGCTGGTAGACACTTTTTATGAAAACACTTCTTCTTGGCTTAGCTAAAGTAACTATTTATTTTAGCCTTAAGTAGATCAACAATATATACTATCATCAATGTCTTACTTGGTCTTAGTGCTTCTTTTATATACTAAATAACTCAACCTTTCTCTAGGTTCTCTTTTTATCTCCTCTTTTCAAATCCTCTTTATCAATCAAACAAATGATAGTATTCAGACCAAAAATCAATTGTCTCACCAGCAAGTAGTAGTTTTGACATCATTGAAAAAGTAATGATTGTTCTAGGATAGGTTCTACACTTCAAACAATCTCTTTTCAACATATAGAACTTGAAACTATTTAACAACATAGAAGAACTCATGATCATCTAGACTTGGTTGAGGTTTGGTAGCACAAGGTTAGAGTGCCATAGTGGTAGATAGAAAATCAAGCACGAAGGTAACTAGAGGAAGTTAATAAGGTGACACAAGATAACTTGATGTCCAAACTAGAGAGGTAGAGTGTTCACTTGTCAAAGAGAGGTAGCAATGAATGAGTGACTTGTCAAGAAAAGTTGTCCAAGTAGCTTACGACCTAGCGACACAAGTCAAGAGCTAAGAAAGAAGCCCAAATAGAAAAGTAGATAAATTAGGAGAGATGGAAAGTGAACAATTTTCCCAATCAAAGATTTTAGTCAATAGATCAAGGTAACCTTTCAACAAAAGAGGGTCCTAGAAAGCAGACATAGATCGAGAAGGTGGAAAAGACCAAGATCCATTTTGAGAAAGTTAAATACACTAGAGACATAGCAAGGAAAGTCTAATGATGGAACTCTTTATAACAAGAAACACAAGCAAAATGTTTAGACTTGGTTGACAAAACATCAAAATTTTTATGGAATTTGATTGTGTCTAAATTTTTTAGCATCAATGTTCTAGATCACACACAATGATCCATCATCAGGATGAAGAGTGCAAGAGAATAGAGAAATTAAGTAGTGGATTGTATAGCAAGTTTGATATTCAAAAGAAAGTTTTTTTCAAGCAAGATAGAGACACGTGGAGTAGTCTTTAGGCAATCAAGAAAGGGACAAATAAACCTTACATGATACAAGCATATGTGAGGTATCAAAAGGAAAGCCCTAGAACTACTATATGTGTATGTTCCAATAATTCTTATGGGTCTAGTACAAAATGAGAACATGCCAAGAAATATCTACCTAGAGGTCAAAACTCATTACTCAACAACTTGGCCTATGCTTGATGTCACCTTGCCTCACACAAAGTGGTTTCCCACAATAGATGTTGGAGTTTGCATGGAAGTTCTATCAACATAACCAAAGGGACACAAGTGGTGAGTGTAAAATATTGGGGTGATCTGGGTAGTCCACTAGGATTGATCCTTGCATTAAGATGTTGAGTGGATAATAAAGGTACCTTCTAAATCATAAAGTGTTTAGCAAGGGTCCCCTTCACAACACCCCTCTTGCACTTGATACATGTCACCTAATCATATGATAAGTAACAAACCTTGTGGCCACAAGAATATCTTAAAAATTCTCACCTAGTGATTTCCTCATGGTCCCAATCCCACAAGTACTATTCCTAGGTGAAGAAAAGTGTTACACCCCCCAAGACTTTGGCCTTTGTCAAGGGGTTTTTGATTATAGTGGGTCAGGTTAGCTTGGTTTTGCTTGTCCCCACTTCAGGTCATTCCTATTGGTATCTTTCCACCACTAGAAGGCCATTTAAAGGTATGCATCTTGCTAGGAGTTTATAAAAAAATGGATCCACACCAAATAGGTCAAGACTTCTAATTCACCTTAGAAGGTCAAGAGAATACTCACCTATTCCTTAATGCTTCCCCAAACATGCAAAGAATACCAATTAAACCCACTAAAAAGAGGAGTATCTCAGTCACTTTTGAGATCTAATGAAGGGTCAAGATTTTTGATTCACCTATAAGATGAAGAGCATACTCTCCTACCAATAATGAACCCTACTTACAAGTTTTATATGTCTAATGAAATGAAGTAACTAGTATCATGCCACACTTGAAAATGAAAGAAAACACATAAAAACTTGTTTGTTTGTTTTGCTTAGGCAACCCTACAAACATGTTAGTAGCCCTTTTATCTTTGACAAGAGTTTTTTTTTTTTTTTGCAAGCAATGAGCAATCCCTACAAAACAACCAAGTTAGGTTATCAAAAGGATAATGAAAACTAAATGTAATCTCTGCAAAACCAGTGTTAGTACCTGTCAAAAAATTAAATTGAAATAAAAATAATATTGTCTCTAAGAATTCACATTACGGAGAAAATGCTACAAAAATCCTTAAAAGTGCTGCAGAAAGTAGTTTAAGCGCTGCATAAAGTAATAAAAGCATTGAAATGAAGTGCAGATGCGCTAAAATAGAGAGCAAAAGTGACATAGAATATATAGATTGATCAAAAAGTTGCTTAAAACACCTTTTTGCAGATGTGCTATAGAAATATTCAAATGTTCTAAAGAAAATTGCAAATGGCCAACATAAAATTGCAAATGCACAACAAAAAATTGCAAATGTACAACAGAAAAATTCAAATGCACAACCAAAAATTGCAAATGCACAACAAAAGAGTGCAAATGTGCAATAGAAAAATGCAAATGTGCTATAGAAATATGTATATGCACTAAAACACCTGTAAATTCCCTAAAACAACTTACAGAAGGAAGAGGGCAATATGTACTATTAGAAATGCTTTAGAATAACTGAGAGGGGGGTGAATCAGTTATTCAAGGTCCAAATGTCCTGATAAATTTTTTTACTAAATATAGTATGCCCAATTAAACTAACCATGCATCCAAGCTAAACATACATCTTAGCAAGTTACTAAAAAATCAACATATAGGAATAAGACATGAAAGATCGACACATAACATAGTGATTTACGTGGAAACCCAATTTTGGAAAAGCCACCAGTAACGTGCTACTCAATTCTCACTCTTCTAAAGTGATGCTTTGTGAAAGGCCTACCTTGTTAAAGGCTACAACACACTATTAAATGTGAAGTGGTTAAAGGATTTTAACCACCCTATTAGAAATGGGCCTAGTTTAAGGACTTTAGAACATTCATTTAGAATGTCACCCTATTAAAAAGATTTACAAAATGACTGTTAAACCAACCTAAGTCCATAGGATTTTACCCTAACTAATACAATTGCTAGAGAGTAACAATAAGGGCTTTTGATCTGATACAACTCACAACATAACTTACAAATTTCAGATCTGAATTTAGCTCACAAATTTTCTTGGCTTTCAGTCTCTACAGCTCTGATAGCTTGTCCTCCTTTCAAGCTTTGTCTCCTTGAGTTTCCATGCTCATTGTGCTAGTGCAATCACATCTATGGTGACCTATCAAAGTAGAGTCTCTGTAATCTGTTCCTCCCTTTCGATGCCTTCTCTTTGACACCACATACTCTCTCCAGCCAACCACTCAACAACTCTTGCTTCTTGACTAGTAACTCCTTAAATAGAAGTCTAGAATAATTTTCCCACTCCAATCTTTCCACTCTTAATTTTGATTTGAATGGATTAGGTAGGATTCAATGAATCTACCCCTAATCTTGTTTCTTCTAGAAAAATCATGAAGAATCCACCTATATTTGCCTAAAAATGTTTAACCTAAAATTATGTGCCACCAACTCAACATCCTTATCCTCCATTTGGTTCACAAAATTCAAGGTAACAAACTTGTCAGCTCAGATTTGGTGAATCTTTGACTTTTCAAATAATGTAGTAGCTTGGCACTATTGAATTTCTAATGCTCGACAAATACTATGTTTCTCGGCACTAACTATGTTTTATTGGTGCTCGACACCTAATGTGGATTCACTCAGTATCAACTAAATTTTACTGATGCTCGACACCTATTACTTGCTCGACACCTGAACTTTCTCGGCTCCTTCTGTTTCACTTAGCACACACTAGATTTTTCATTTTCTCAACACTTACTAATAATCTACTTGACATTAACTAGCTTTCTTGGCATGTACTGATGAACTTAGTCAAGCTTTACAAATATCTTTGTTACAACTTATTCTTCTAGAGTTTCTAAGTGTAGCAAACATTTGTATCTTTCAGTGTATTATCAATACATCATTTTACCATCGTCTTAACTGATCCTTGTACTTCATTACAAAACCATAACTCGACCTTTCCCTTAGGTGCTTTCATTACATCTTATTGATTAAATCCTCTTCATCAATCAACTAAGTGATAGTACTTGGATCTTATAAGCAATTGTCATTCCAACAAATAACAGGTTTGACATCAATGACAAAACAATGATTGAAAACATTCTTTATCAACAATCAACCTCTTTGCAACAATCTCCCTTCTTCAATAATGATCTTTTCAATCAGATTTCAACAATCACTCTCTTTGGCATTGATGGCGAACCAAACTGATCAACCAAGTTATCAAAATGCTAACTAGGTTAAAACAATAAGTCAAATGCAAAAAAGAAAACTTTGTATCCAAAATTATTCAATCTATCAACAATTTTGAATTGCTTATGACTCCCTCTGAATTCTATACATAACTCCCTCTTTCAAAGTTTTAGGGATATCTCTTTTGCTGATACATTGTCTTCTTCTTTTTGTGTTCTGCTCCCTCTTTGATTTGTTATCTTGATTGATTCCTTTGCTTTTGTTTCTCCCTCTTAACTATTTTTTCTTTTCTACTATTTCTCTACTAATTCTCCCTCCACACATTTGATCCTGGAGATTTTCTTTTTCTCCCTCTACATGTTTGATTAGTTTTTGCTATGTCTCCCTCTTTGACAATAATGCCAAAGACATATTATGTCAGCATCTTATCATGCAAGTGTAGCATTTGTAGGAACTCCAATTTCTTCCTCTGTCACCTTGCTTGTGACTTGTTTGAAATTTTAGTACTTTAATTACTTCAGGAAAAACCTAAAGTAAGTATCCTCTACATCAATTTATATCATTTCAGCAATCAACTTATTTGATGCAGGGTAGTCTTGTTGTTGCTTAAACAACCTTGGATAGGGGTACCACCCCCAACTTACCTTTAAGATACTCAAATGCATCTTTAGATAGTGGTTTTGTGAAGATGTTAGCAATTTGTTCCTTCGAGTTAACATATTCCATCTTCACTTGCTTGTCTTCCACCAGTTCTCTTACATAGTGATACCTAATTGCAATGTGCTTTGTTTTAGCATGCATCACATGATTCTTTGTTATAGTGATGGCACTTGTATTATCACAATAGAGTATCATGTTGGAAATATTCAAGATATAACAGTTTACTGAGAGGGGAGGGGTGAATCAGTAAACTTAAAATCTTAAATCAATTCATATTAACCAGTAAAATATTTAATCATCTAATCTGCAGTATGTAAACATTCATAACACATAAGCACAGAGATTTTGGTGACCCAGAAACCTTCCAAAATAGAAAGTAAAACTGGGGTGGGGATGAAACCCACAAATCTTCTTTACTGCAGTAGGAAGTTAGCCGGTTAAGGCATACAATGATCACTTCTGGTGATCTGCCCTGTTAGGAGCATAAGGGATTGTTATATCCACCTTGTTAAAGGATTTGAAACATACTTCATAAGTATGCACTCTGTTAGGAGATTTAGTACAAAGACTGTTAAGTCTACCCTGTTAAAGGATTTATAAAAACTGATTCACCTGTTAGAATGAAACAGTGGATCTAAATACAACTGATTGCTGATAAGATCCGCTACGCTCTGATTGTCCTTGATATGACAGATAAAACTTTTCTGCTCCAATGCTGACTTTGCTGAAAACCTTCAAAATTCAGCTTACTTGTTTTCGCACACATTCTTCACATACTTCATATATTTTTTTATATATTTTTAGAATGATACAATACATTACATATATATACCATCCTGGTTAAAATTACATGCAATGGTCGGCTGAATAAAAGTATACAAAATTTAACTGAGTCGGCCGAATAGCAAAACAAACTCGGTAGAACAAACTCCTTGTTTACCGACTGAGCTCGGTTATCACTGAGTCCTATGTTAACCGACCGAACTCGGTTAACACTGTATCCGTCTTTACTCGGTTAATACTGAGTTTCGACCGAACTCGGTTAATGCTGAGTTCTTAGTTAACCGACTGAACTCGGTTAATACTAAGTTCTATGTTAACCGACTGAACTCGGTTAATACTAAGTTCCTCTTTACTCGGTTAATACTGTGAGAAAAGTGTTGTCACTAATGGAAAATAACTTTATGCCAACAATCTCCCCCTTTGGCATTAGTGACAAAAACAATTATGTATCAAAGTTTATGTACAGAAATTGACATACATTTCAAAAAGTTTCCAAAATTGTAGATCTTATTAGATGTATGTCTCCCCCATACAATATGCACAGTATTTACAGATCAATACATATATCTTTGCACGGATAGCTCTGAAGTTCTGAAGTTCTGTCTCCCCCTTTTTGACAATAATGCCAAATAACATATATTTACACTGAGATTTCAAAATGAGAAAGAAATTCTGAATGTACCTTGAGAATAAGAGCCAAAGTCTTATCCCAATTTTCTTGCAAAATTTTGCTGGAGGAGAGTGCAATTTGAATTTTTGCAGAAAGTTCAATCATATGATCTGCAACTGAGAAATTGTTGTCATGAATCAATGTTCTGGAATGAGCAATATGCTTTTGCATTGAAGTCATGACAGGAAGAATCATATTCTGGATATCTATGAGAGTAGACCTGATTCTTGCTTCCTCTCTCAGCAATTCTGCCTGTTTCTCCAAAAAAATCTTATTTTATGATGATGGGATGAACTTGTACTGAGGTCAAATTGCAGCACTTGGGCACTGACCTTCATATCCTCATCAATTTTATTCAACTTTTCTTTTATATCCTTGGTATACTTAGTAACATCACAGAGTTTTCCAAAAAGTGAAGTTACATTATTAAAAGAATTCTCAAAATTATTCAAAATTGTAGACAATTCTACCTGATTTAATGCAATATGTTGAGCAATGTGCTCAAGCACCTTATTGTCAAATTTCTTCTCTGCCTTTTCAATCAACTTTTCTTGGCCGGAGGTATCCTCATTGAATTTGTTTACAGCCTCTTCCAACTGAATCAAAATGTGTTGAGTAGAATCTACTTCAACACCTATAGCCTCTGTTATAATATTTTTAGCATTCTCAATGATGCTATATTCCAGATCTCTTTCATGCCGTAGCTGTTTCTGCCTAGCCTTCTGCTCTAATAGCTGACTGAGCATTCTCATTTCATCAACTGATGCTGTATCACGATCTATTTTAGGAAGAATAATGTCCTTATCCAAATCAATTTCCTCATCCAGTGTCTTGCTGGAAAACATGTATCTTTTTGCTTTTCCAGCAAAGACTTCATCTTGACCCTTGTGAACTGAGACTATAGTTGATGAGGCAGGGCTGGCTGATAAGACTGGAATAGGACTATGTATAGGAAGACTAAGAGATGTGCAAATGGTATCAAAAATTGATGTTGCTGTACAGGATGGAGTGGAAGAGCTAATAGTTGCCAAAATTTGATTAAGAGAAGTCAAAATTGTAGTATCTGTAGGTACACTTATTATACATTCTGCAGTAGAGGTTGATGTGTATGATGAACTTACTGCAGAGACTGATGGAGACTCGGTTAATGAAGGTGGCTGCAGCTCGGTTAATGAAGTGATTGGCACTTGCATAGATGGTACATGGAGCTGAGAGGACTTACCAGTAGAAGCTATTTCCATAGTTGATGTAACTGTTTTGGATGGAGAGTGTGGAGGAGATGCAATGAGTTCAGCTGCAATTTGTACTGGATCTTCTTCCACCCTTGCTTGTTCTTCTTTCTCCTCCATTTCTTTTTCAGCTTCTTCTTCCTCTAATTCTTTCTTAGCCTCTTCTTCCACTTCTAACATGATTGAATGAAGATCCTTTGGAATATCTTCAATATCATCATCATCTTCATCATCATCACTGTTGTCAATGTCATTGATTTCAACCGTGTCATCACTGGATTTGTGTAGATGATAGATGTTTTTCCACATGTTTGTTGCATCATTTACCACATGCTCAATGTCTTTGACAAGTATCAAACAGGTGTGGAATCTAATCATCATATTACCTTCGTGATCTTTCAGTGATGCTTTCACTTCAACATTAGTGAAACTCGGCAGGAGATTCTTCAGTGTCTGCTCATAGATGTCTTTTACAGTCTTGGTTGCAGCTTCCCATCTGATTTGCAACCTCTCCAATAGTTCTTTGGAGATCTGGGAGGCTATCTAGTCCGGTGAGTATTTCCATTTACCCATCTTGTTCAGTACCAGTTCCTCAATCTGCATCTTTTCTTGTTCTGTTCTGGTTTCAAACTTCAATGCTTTGAAGTTTGTGAAGCTAGCACCTGCTTCTAATTGCTTCAATCTATCCTCAAATGTGGGTGGAGGCTTAACAAGCACAGGTTCTTTCTTTCCTTGTCTTGTTCTCCTAGAGAAGACTGCAGAGGCTTGCCTTTTAGGTTTGGTGATGATCGCCTTGCCTTTCTTTTGTTGAGGCTCCTTTTCCTTGTCTGACTCGGTTTCCTCTTCTTCTTCTTCGTCTTCTCCTTTGCCTTCTGTTATCAGTTGGGTTATTCTTCTCTTTCCTTTGCTAATAGCCTGAGGGATTTTAATTTGGAGCTCAATTCTGGCCTTAGCTTGATCATATGTTCCAAAAATTGGTTGCCTTGGGTCTACTGGTTCATTCACCAGTGCTTCTATGATATCCCTAGCTTCGTCAATTTTTACCTCATAGGGAAGACGTTTCACCCATGCTACTCGAGGCCTGGCTGCCTGAATGTATACCTTGTCGCAATCTACCATGAAGCATATGTCTTCCTTGTATTCTTCAACCAGTTTGGGTGGAATTCGGAACCTATGATTCATCTTTTCCTTAAATTCTTCAAAATAGTTATCCAAAATAATATCAAAATTTTCACCTAGTTCTGCAATGAACTCATTTATCTGATAAAGAATTGGTATATCTTTTCTCCATACTACTGATCCCTTTGATGGAAAAGATTTTTGAATATAGAAGAATAAACAAATCAAAAGCGAACCGAATTTGCAGGGATTGTTCTTGGAGGTTCTAATGCTTTGCATATTCTTATTGAATTGGGATAAAAGTAATTCTGATAAATCAAATTCTAAATTCTTCTTCACTATTTTGTACGCCAGATCTACAGCTT
The DNA here is from genome assembly GCA_028749045.1 of Cupressus sempervirens. Lineage (NCBI taxonomy): Eukaryota > Viridiplantae > Streptophyta > Pinopsida > Cupressales > Cupressaceae > Cupressus > Cupressus sempervirens. Next base: position 873,447,066 of record CM053789.1, read on the forward strand.
CACAAGGTACACTGTTTGGACGGCTTGAACTATAGATTTTGTGAGCAATGACGTGAATGCCAAATCTCAATTCGACGTCAGCTACAGTATTCAGCTTAAGTCCCCTACCATCCCATTCTGCTTGGGTCAGTTTCTGCAATTCCTCCCGACCTAGGGTTTTGGTAGCCTTGGCTTTGCTCAGCATGGGGAGTCCAGTAATTTTGTTAATCATTTTCTTTGTGATGAGCACTGGTTGCTCTAACCACAATTGGCCATTGTGAACTCGACTGAGTACATACCTAACCCATTTAACTTGAAATTTCCTTGGCAAGTGCGAAATGTGGGTTAACCCTTTTGTTTCAAGATGCTTATGTTCGAGTTTTAGGTTTCCATCTATGCTCATTTCACCTAGGGCATTATCAATTTCTAGGTTTCCAAGTTCTTGAATAGAGCATTTAAAATGAAATCTTATATCATTGACAAGAAGTACCTTTGAAGGAATTTGAGATTGGGCACCATTAGGGTCCAGTGATTCTGCAACAGCTGGTGCTAATTTGAAGTTCGGCACCTTCCATTCCTCTCCTCTAACCAGCATTTCTGAGCCTTTCTTAATCTTAGAGCTTCCACTTCCGGATGCCATTGTTACTTGGTAGGTGTAGAAAAATTCTGAATTGATTCTTTCGCTCTTTTGAAAAATTCGCTCGGAAATGTCTTAAGCTCGCTCTGAAATTGCAGAAAATACCTTAGCTCTTTGTTCGCAGTAAAAATTTAGATCAAAATTTTCCCCTTTTGATAACAAATTTGCCATAAATGTTTTGGTACGATGGCAGAAGAAATGACAGGTTGTCATCCACTAGCTCGGTAGATATTATCAACTCGGCGATCGAAAGAAAATATTGAAGTACCGACCTTACTCGGTTAGGTCACGAACCGACCTTGCTCGGTTGACACAATATGGTTAATGAAACTTAGTTGTGACGGACCGAACTCGGCAAAGTCTTTTACCGACTCAACTCGGTAACTGCTACTCGGTTAATGAAGTTTTGTTACATCCAACCAAACTTGGTAAAGTATTGAACCGTCCTGGAGTCAGAGTGTATCTATAATACTAATTTGATCCATCTTCTTCCTTTGGAGCTGCATAAGATAAATCTTGGAAGGTGCAGTTCCAATGTTTCTTATATGAATACTAATTGGAAATGGTAGAGTCACCCATCTCTTGAGTGACACTCCTATCTGACTTATCTTGTTCGGTAGATTTTTGAATCCATTGCTACTTCATTTGCTTTCGAATGTTATCTGCTTTGATTTTCTTTTCATCTTCAATTCTTTTGATATTCATGCAATTTTTGGCTATATGACCGAGTTCTGTACATGTATAGCACCTTACAGTTGTGTCCTTTTTTCTTAGGTGATGTCTGGCACAATTCATGCCAGTATGTCCATACTCTCCACAATAGTGACATCTACACCAGGTATTGTAGTCCCATCCGAATATGGCTTTGACAAGTTGTTCAGCTGGATTGAATGATTTGGATTTGCACTGGAATGCCTTGTGACCATGCTTTTTGCATTTGTAACAATTGCCTTCAAATTTTGGTTTTTCTTTACACTCATTTGCCTTGTGACCATGCTGATTGCAGTTGAAGCACTTACCATTGAATTTTGCTTTCCCATTGCTCCAGCATTTGTTTGATGTATGACCTATCTTGCCACAATGATTACAAGTGGATCTTTTATTCCTTTGTTCACCTTGCTTGGAGGATTCACCAGCTTCTTTGTATCCAAGACCAGCTTTGCTTGTTTGTCTTTGAAGATTCTGCTCATTCAATTGATTTACGTCTACCTGAGATTTCATCATCCTTTCATTGACTTGCCTTTCAGAGATTAGGTCATTTTCCAAGCTTTCATTGATTTGTCTTTCTGATCTCAAGTCATTCTGTAGACTTTCATTTTGTGCTCTGAGAATCCTGATCTCTTCATTTGCATTGGTGAGTTGGTCTATGAGATCTTCATACTGATGAGTTTGATTGTGGATTTCATGACTTCTATTCTCCAGTTCTTCTTGTGCTTTGTTTCTTTGATCCAAAGCTTCACATAGCCTGATTGACTGTATTTCTTGTTCTCTCTTAAGCTTTCTTACCTCTTCTTGCAGAGATCCATTCTTTTCTAGAAGTTCTTTGATTGCTTGGTCAGCTTCTTCTGAATTGCTTGATGGTAACAGGTCTTCAATCTTCACTTCAACATACTGATGATCATTCATTTGTTTTGCAAGATCCTTTCTTCTTTTTAGGGATTGAGAAAGATGTTCCTTTGCTTCTTTAAGTTGAACCATGGCCATTTCAAGATCTAACTTTTCATTTTCTATAACTTTCTCCAATCTGAATATCTCCATTGACTTTGATCTTTGCTCAAGCTGTCAAGCTATGTCCTGAGAACCAAGTTAGCTCTGATACCAATTGTTGGAAATATTCAAGATATAACAGTTTACTGAGAGGGGAGGGGTGAATCAGTAAACTTAAAATCTTAAATCAATTCATATTAACCAGTAAAATATTTAATCATCTAATCTGCAGTATGTAAACATTCATAACACATAAGCATAGAGATTTTGGTGACCCAGAAACCTTCCAAAATAGAAAGTAAAACTGGGGTGGGGATGAAACCCACAAATCTTCTTTACTGCAGTAGGAAGTTAGCCGGTTAAGGCATACAATGATCACTTCTGGTGATCTTCCCTGTTAGGAGCATAAGGGATTGTTATATCCACCTTGTTAAAGGATTTGAAACATACTTCATAAGTATGCACTCTGTTAGGAGATTTAGTACAAAGACTGTTAAGTCTACCCTGTTAAAGGATTTATAAAAACTGATTCACCTGTTAGAATGAAACAGTGGATCTGAATACAACTGATTGCTGATAAGATCCGCTACGCTCTGATTGTCCTTGATATGACAGATAAAACTTTTCTGCTCCAATGCTGACTTTGCTGAAAACCTTCAAAATTCAGCTTACTTGCTTTCGCACACATTCTTCACATACTTCATATATTTTTTTTTATATTTTTAGAATGATACAATACATTACATATATATACCATCCTGGTTAAAATTACATGCAATGGTCGGCTGAATAAAAGTAGACAAAATTTAACTGAGTCGGCCGAATAGCAAAAAAAACTCGGTAGAACAAACTCCTTGTTTACCGACTGAGCTTGGTTATCACTGAGTCCTATGTTAACCGACCGAACTCGGTTAACACTGTATCCGTCTTTACTCGGTTAATATTGAGTTCCGACCGAACTCGGTTAATGCTGAGTTCTTAGTTAACCGACTGAACTCGGTTAATACTAAGTTCTATGTTAACCGACTGAACTCGGTTAATACTAAGTTCCTCTTTACTCGGTTAATACTGTGAGAAAAGTGTTGTCACTAATGGCAAATAACTTTATGCCAACATATCATAGGTTCAGTTACCTCTTCCTTCATACCTTTAAAAAGATCCTTGATCCATACAATATTGGTGTAGTTGATAGCTACAACAACATACTTAACTTCAGCAGTGGACTATGAGGTACAACTTTTCTTTTTGATAGTCCAAGTGACTAATCTCTTACCTAAGAAAAGTGCTCCTCCACTGGTGCTTTTTCTGTCATCTATATTACCTCTCCAATCTGCATCAGTGTAAGCATTCAACTCAAACTTTTCACTCCTCTTATAATATAAGCCAATTTCATTTTTTCCTTTTAGGTACCTCATTATTCTTTTTACTTCCATAAGATGATTTTCTCTTGGGTTTGTAGAAAATCTTGCCACTATTCCAATAGATAATGTAATGTCTAGTCTACTATGTACAACATACTATAACTTTCCAATCATCGATCTGTACTTTGTCTGATTTACTTCATCTGACTCATCATTCTTGGATAACTTATGTCCTGTTGGTTTTGAATCCTCTAAACCAAAAGTCTTGAGTATCTCCTTGATGTATTTTGATTGAGTCACAAATATACCATGTTTTAGTTGATGTTCTTGAAATCCAACAAATAATTTGATTTCTCCAAACATTGACATCTCAAACTCATGTTTCATCTGATTAGCAAAATCTTTGCATAGTGCATCTTTCCCTCCAAATATTATATCATCAACAAAGATTTTAGATATTAGAATGCCTTTACCTTTTTCTGCCTTGATATACAAGATACTGTTGTAATTTGTTCTCTCAAATCCTATCTTTACAAGATATTTGTGAAGTCTCTCATATCATGCTCTAGGTGCTTGTTTCAAACCATAGAGTACTTTATGCAGTTTACAATACATATCCTTGTTTTTGTCATCAACAAATCCCTCTGGTTGTTCTATGTAGACTTCTTCTTCCAGTATACCATTCAAAAAAGCAGACTTTACATCCATTTGATAGACTTTAAAACTTTTGTAAATAGCATATGCAAGTAGAGTTCTTACTCCTTTCATCCTTGCAACATGGGCAAATGTTTCCCCATAATCCAGTCCTTCTTCTTGTGCATAACCTTTACAAACTAGTCTGGCCTTATTTCTTGTGATCTCACCATTCTCATCTAGCTTGTTCCTAAATACCCCATTGGTACCAATCACATTCTTATCAGCTGGTCTTAGAACTAAAGTCTAGGTTTTTTTCTTGTCTATCTGATCAGTTTCTTCTTCCATAGCTTTACACCAATCATCATCATGTAGTGCATCTTTCACTGTTTTGGGTTCAATCTTGCTTAACATACATGATTCATTCCTTAGTCTATTCCTTGTTATTGGTTTAGCTTCCTTGTCACCAATAATTTTTTCTGTAGGGTGATGTCTTCTCACATACTTGGATAGCCTTGGTTCTATCCTTGTTTCCATGTTTGGTCTTTCATCTTCAGAGTCACTATACACATCTCTTTCAGGTAGCTCAACATCTCTTTCATGTGTACTAATTTCAAAATCAAAATGTTCATTATCTTCATTCTGCAACTCGAATTCTAAATGTAGCTCGACATTCACTGGTTGTGACTCGGCTGATACTGAAACTTGCTATTGATTCTCAGCTTGATTGGCAGCTTCTTCTTCAGTAGGCATTCCTTCATAGACATATAGAAAGGATCTGTACTCTTCTAATTTCTTGCTTTCATCAACTTAAACTTTTGCGTGCTCATCAAAATTTACATTTGCACTCTCCACAATTTTGTTAGTGCTAGTATTCAAACGCTTATATGCTTTACTTCTAGTGGAGTATCCAAGGAATATGCCTTCATCACTCTTTGCAGCAAACTTGCCATTTCTAGAACCTTTAAGAATGTAGCATTTACAACCAAACACTTTGAAATGTTTTACATTAGGTGAGTGACCATACCATAATTCAAAAGGTGTTGCATTTGTACCTTTCTTGACTTGTACTCGATTCAGGGTGTAGATAGCTATACTTACAACTTCTCTCCAATACTTTAGAGCAACAGTCTTCTCCATCATTAATGTTTTGACATAGTCTATCACTAATATATTCCTCCTTTCTGCAATTCCATTCTATGGGGGAGTTCTAGGTGCTGATGTTTTTCTTTAAATTCTTTTATCATTACAAAATGTCTAAAATTCTTTTGATGTGAACTCTCATCCTCTGTCTAATCTTAGGCACTTCAAAATATTCCCTATTTCCTTTTCAACCTTGGCCAAATACCACTTAAATATTTGAAATGCATCCAATTTTTGCTTTAAGAACATGATAGTCATCATCCTAGAGTAGTCATCAACAGACAACATTATATATCTATCTCCTTTGTAACTTTTCACTTCTATTGGGCCACATAAATCTAGATGGACTAACTCTAGTACTTCTTTGGGAATGTAGGTTTTATTTTTGAAACTTGACTCAATCATCTTTCCTAGTTGACATTGTTTGCACATTGTATTGTCACGCTTCTTTAGTCTAGGTAAACCTTTAAGTTTCTTCATTTTTCTGATACTAATCAGGTTATCAAAGTTGACATGACATAGCCTTTTATGCCATAGCCACACATCATCAAATATTGCAATGAGTCAGGTCACATCTTCTATATCTAGGTAAAACAGATTACTCCTAGTTTTTTCTCCTTTTCCTATCAGATTTCCATCAGTGTCATAGATTTTGGCAGTTTTATTTTCAAATTATACTTTGCATCCTACATTGCCTAACTATGACATTCTTAGCAGATTGTAGTTCAATCCTTCAATATAATATGCATTATCACATGAAATTTTCTCTGTGAGCTTAATAGAACCTTTTCCTTTGATTAGACATGGAACATCATTTCCAAATCTAACACTAATTCCATCATACTAAGTAAAGATAATAAACTTATTTTTGTCTTCTGTCATGTGATGTGAGCAACCACAGTTTATGATCCATTTGTCATTCTTGTTTGTTAGTGTAGTTTTTTATTTTTTCTATTTTGCTAGGTTTTTCCTACAATTTTAATAATCTCGCTTAGGTTAATAAAGCATGTCTTATTAGGTGAATGGTTGTGAGGTGTCACCTTCCTACATGTGAGCATCCATTAGCTATCTTAGGAAGATACTTTTCTATCTTTAGTCCAATAGATGGTTGCTCCTCATTGGTTGGTGTTGCCACCTCCTCCTTCTTCCTAGCCTATATAAGCATGCTACCTGGCTTGTATTTGTATCTCTGATTTTTGCATCTTCTTAATGCTATTTTGCTTCTAGCATTTGCATTACTCTCTTGGAGACTAACTCTATGATTCTATTTTGATTTTGTATCATTTGCATTCATAGTTTAGATATTTACTCTTTGCACTAGTTTTCTGAGTTATTAATCTTTTCAGATTCTAACATGGTATCAGAGTTTTTCTATGTGCAAGAGTAGATTTTAGTTTCCTTATTTGAGAGATTCGGGGGGGGCAAATAAACTTTATTGTAGTTTTTTGAAAAACAAAGTATGCTCTTCTCTTGTATCTTTGGATGATCCTGAGAATCAGAAAAGTTTTGACAAAAAACACTTTCTGGGTTTTGTTCGCAGCCCCGAAAAACCATCTGGGTATCTTTTAGATTTTGCATGCAAGCTGTATATTTTTCAGAATTGAGCATGCAAAGCTACAACCATACCCCTCTCCGTTGGCAGTCATAGATTTGAATGCAATTTTTCTTCAAATCAGGGGATCAGTGAATTTTTGGAGCACTTTCAGCCCAAACGAACATCACCATTGGATTCGGAAGGCCGTTTGCAGTCAGGATTCATATGAAACTTGTCATTTTTGGACACAGGGCAATTTTGAAGATTTTTTGAAGCCTCCAGGGTCGCTACCGTACGGGTCATACGGACGCAGAGCTTAAATTTTTTTTTAAAAAGGACCCGCCGCCACTGCGCCACCCGCGTGCAGCTTGCAGCGGCCGCAGCAGGCAGCGCCGCCTGAGCTTAGCCGCGGCCCGGCCGCCTCCGGTCCTCTGCCCTCCACCGACGGCTCCTCCTCGTCCGCCGCCTTGCGGCCACCTCCGCCAGTAGCTCCGCTGCCCTGGCAGCCTCCGCTCAGCCCGACAGCTCTGCAGCCGCGTCAGCCATTGCAGCCACTGCGGGGGTGACACATGGCCTGGGCGCCACGTGGACCCACCACGTAACCCCTGCCACATCGTCCATACTGCCACATGGCGATGCCACATGGCACTCTTTTTTGCGGCGATGACTGTTTAGCCGTCAAATTTAATGCCCTAAATTGCTGACATCATCAGCCTTGCTTGCACTCTCCTTCAAATTCTCTTTTGGACCTACCTTCGGTTTTTTGGCCATAACTTTTGCATACGAAGGTATTTTTCTAATCCAAAAGAAGTGTCGGAAAGCTGGTTCTGAGACGGAGATGCTGGTATAGGTGTTTTTGAGTTTTGATGTAGTTTGGTTGGCTGTTATGGAAGTCAAAGCTAGATGTTCTATTTTGCACTCTGGGAGGCGTATCTTGAGCTTCCGATCTCCGATTTTGGACTTCTTTATATCGCTGGAAAGATCTTTCTGTGCTCTTTCCAGTGATGCTAGTTGTTGTTCCAGATTCTATTCCAGACACATCCTATTTAGTCTTTTGCATTTTAGCATTCTGGTGGATATTCTGTTTGTTTCAGGTCCGGAGATTGATTTTGTTGGTTCAGTTGCTTCATTTTGGGCTTTACCTTCTCTTGTTTCAGCCTTATATTTTTTCTAATCATTGTTGATATTCATTGTAAGCATCTTTATGCAACGCACTGAGATAAAGTGCCACTCTTGCGTTTCGGGATCCTTTTCATCATTGTGATTCGTTGTACTCGCACTATTATATAAAGTGCCATGGGGGGGATAGTTGTTTGCCGCTTATAGGCCCTATTTCTCTAATTCCTCATGTAGTGTCGATGACACATGCCTTTATTTGTGTTTGTACCTCACTCTTGATGAGTTTGGCTCCTGTGTTGTAGGAGATTTTTGGCCCATCTTTTCAGCTGCCTGTCACCTCACCTACCTTAAGGGGAGGTTATATTGTTGTTCTATGCTTCTTTGGTTGATGGTTCGTGCCTTCTATTTCCATGGAGGTTCTACAGATCAGCATTTTGATAGAGTTTTGCGGTTCTTCATGCTTCAGTGATGCTTCTTCTTCATGATCACTCCTTGTTCCTATTTTAGGGGACAATTTACCTAGCGGGAGACTTCTTCAGTTCTTCACTAGGTTCTTACCTCTTTTTGGGGGAGGGTTTTTCCCATGTGGTTTTCTCTCTTTCCCCACTTTCAGAGGTTGCATCTTCTTGCATTGTACTTGGGTACCTAACATGGCCTCGTTGCCGGGACCCATTTCTACATCCACCTAAGCTTCGCTTATGGGGGGGTGTTAGTGTAGTTTTTTATTTTTTCTATTTTGCTAGGTTTTTCCTACACTTTTAATAATCTCGCTTAGGTTAATAAAGCATGTCTTATTAGGTGAATGGTTGTGAGGTGTCACCTTCCTACATGTGAGCATCCATTAGCTATCTTGGGAAGATACTTTTCTATCTTTAGTCCAATAGATGGTTTCTCCTCATTGGTTGGTGTTGCCACCTCCTCCTTCTTCCTAGCCTATATAAGCATGCTACCTGGATTGTATTTGTATCTCTGATTTTTGCATCTTCTTAATGCTATTTTGCTTATAGCATTTGCATTACTCTCTTGGAGACTAACTCTATGATGCTATTTTGATTTTGTATCATTTGCATTCATAGTTTAGATATTTACTCTTTGCACTAGTTTTCTGGGTTATTAATCTTTTCAGATTCTAACATTGTTTACATAGGTTACCAGTGCTATTGCCTCATCTTCATTTGACTCATTCTTCATGGTGACATAGACTACCTCATCATCATTTTTATTAGAATCTTCTTCTTCAACAATGTAGCACTTCTTGCCTTTGTCTTTGTAATCTCTGCTATTATCTTCTCTTCTATTCTTATACTTGTTTCCTTCTCTATAGTTCTTTTTCTGTGTGCACCTTGCAACGATATGTCCTACTTCATTGCAATTAAAATAAATGATAGGCAGCTTACCTTTGAATTTACCTTTGCCTCTGTGAAATCTTCTGGTCAACAATGCTTCCAAGTGTTCCACATCTCCTTCATTTGTGCTACTATCATTGGATGCATATTTTACCTTTCTCTTCTTCTTTTTTGGTTTCACTTCCTCAGGGTCTCTCAACAACAACTTGGCCTTGAAAGTAGATTCAAGATTCTTAGGTTTGTAGTTATCAAAGTTGGATAACTCAAATGTAGTAAGTCTTCCCACTATACCTTCAAGAGTTAGCTTTTTTCCTAGTATGCATCTTAACTCTTGGAATGCTAACACTCTAATAGCATAGATAGGGAGCAAGATTCTTAAGAATTTTCTATTGACAGTTTCATCATCTAAATGACCACCCAAACTTCTTATTGCACTTACTACTTCCTTTATTCTAGAGGCATATTGAGCAATGTTCTCACCTTCCTCCATTCTCATGTCATCAAATTTTCCTTTGAGGCTTTCTCTTTTTCCTCTTTGGACATTCTAATCTCCTCCATAAATATCAGTCAAGGCTTTCCACATCTTGAATGCAGAGTCACATCCCTTGATGTCATCAGATTCAGCATAGTTGAGGGTAGAGGCAATCTCCAACATTGCTTGATTATGCTCCTTCTTTTTCTTCATATCTTCTACAGTAGGAACACCAGCTAGATCAACATGTTCCACTTCAATTGAAGTTTGTGCATGATCACTTATTGATCCAAGGTGCAACTTCATTAAAATTTGCCATGCAATGAAGTTATCTCTATTGAGCTTGAGAGCTTCTCTCTTGGACATCTTGATCTTTAGTACCTTTAAACCAAATTAGCAGATGGCTCAGATACCAATTGTTAGAAATGCTTTAGAATGACTGAGAGGGGGTGAATTAGTTATTCAAGGTCCAAATGTCCTGATAAAACTTTTTTACTAAGTATACTAGTATGCCCAATTAAACTAACCATGAATCAAAGCTAAACATACATCTTAGCAAGTTACTAAAAAATCAACATGTAGGAATAAGACATGAAAGATCAATACATAACACAGTGATTTACATGAAAACCCAATTTGGGAAAAACCACCATTAACATGCTACTTAATTCTCACTCTTCTGAAGTGATGCCCTATGAAAAGCCTGCCCTATTAAAGGCTACAACACACTGTTAAATGTGACCTGGTTAAAGGATTTCAACCACCCTATTAGAAGTGGGCCTGGTTAAAGGACTTCAGAATATTCACTTGGAATGTCACCCTATTAAAGGATTTACAAAATGGTTGTTAAACCAACCTAAGTCCATAGGATTTTAGCCTAACTAATACAATTGCTAGAGAGTAACAATAAGGGCTTTTAATCTGATACAACTCACAACATAACTTGCAAATTTTAGATCTCAATTCAACTCACAAATTTTCTTGGCTTTCAGTCTTTGTAGCTCTGACAACTTGTCCTCCTTTCAAGCTTCATCTCCTTGAGTCTCTATGGTCATTGTGCTAGTGCAATCACCTCTGTGGTCACCTATTGAAGCATAGTCTTTGTACTCTATTCCTCCCTTTCGATGCCTTCTCTTTGACACCACATACTCTTTCCATCCAACCACTCAACAACTCTTGCTTCTTGACCTATAACTCCTTAAATAGAAGTCTGTAATACTTTTCTTGCTCTAATCTTTTCGCTCTTAATTTTGGTTTGAATGGATTAAATATGATTCAATGAATCTACCCCTAATCTTGCTTCTTCTAGAAACATCATGAAGGATCCACTTGTATTTGCCTAAAAATGGTTAACCTAAAATTCTATGCCACCAACTCAACATCCTTATCCTCCATCCGGTTCACAAAATTCAAGGTAACAAACTGTCAATTCAAATCTAGCGAATCTTTGACTTTTCAAATAATGTAGCAGCTCGACACTATTGAATTTCTAATGCTCGACACATACTATGTTACTCGGCACCAACTATGGGGTCAGTGCAAGAAGTTGGGTCTCACTTTTGGCCAAAAAGTGGAATTGTTTTTCTTGTTTTTGAAATATTTTGTCAATTGATGCCAAAATTTGAGCCATTTAGAGATTAAATATAAAAAAAACTTCAAAAATAAAAATTGTAGTGCTTGAAATCTTCTTTTTTAATATGTAATTTATTTGTATACCCATATGATGGATTATTTTTTTGATATGGATCTTCAAAAACCACATTTTCAAAATGCCTATTTCAGAACCATACCACGCTCGTGTACGAACACCATAATTTGACACAAATGAATGAATTTTTGTGAATCCTTTTAAATGGAGTTACCTGACACACCAAAGATTGATGAGAATATTTTTCTTGAATTTTTTGATTAATATTTATTATTATTATTAATTATTAATTGGCTATAAAGAAATTTTTTTAAACCTCTTGTGTATGGACACCATAATTTGATCAAAATTTCACTTTTTTCAATTTTTTTTTTTTTTAAAACTTCAAAAGAATTGAATGTAGATTGATGACATATAAATTAATTTAAGAAAAATTATAAAATAAAAAAGTTATTAAAGTTTTAGTGAACGTTGCTATTTTACATTTAGGTACCACCTTTGATTAAAAAATAATACAAAAATAGAAAATAAAATCATAACACTATAAAATTTATATTTCTAAAATCAGGACAGTGAGAGCTCTAATGGGTTTTTGTTTCGTAAAAAATTTTGATCGGGAAGACCCTCTAAAAATTATGGCAAGGCATGAATTTGTCAGTTCAATGCCTTAGCCAAATCTTGAGAGACCAAGGCATAGGCTTGGTCTCACCAAGCCTGTCCCAAACCAAAATCCAAGGCAAGAAAAAAAAATCCCGCCTCATGTTGTAAGAAATGGGCACCCGTTGTTTGAATTTCAAAAAATGGGTACCCATTTTGAAAAGCTAAAAGCGGCATGTAAAATCTGTTGAAAACTTTAAAAATTGAATTTTTAAGAAACGGGTACCCATTTCTTAAAAATTGAATTTTTAAGAAACGGGTACCCATTTCTTAAAAATTTAAAATTTTAATTTTTTGAGAAACAGGTACCCGTTTTTTGAAAATAAAAAATGGGTACCTGATTTTTAAAAATAACGGGTGCCCATTTTTTAAATTTAGGGTCGGGCACTCGAGCCGAAAATAGGTGCCCATTTTTAAAAATCGGGTACCCATTTCTAAGAGGTCTCATTCTGTGGATTTGACTTTCGCGGAATTGCAACCCAACTTTGTGCATTCACCCTATGTTTTACTGATACTTGATGCCTACTGTGGATTCACTCAGCATTAACTAAATTTTACTGATGCTCGACATCTATTACTTGCTCGGCAACAAAACTTGCTCAGCTCCTTTTGTTTCACTTGGCACACACTAGATTTTGCATTTACTCAACACTTACTAATAATTTTCTTAGCTTTAACTAGCTTGCTTGGCATCCACTAATGAACTTAGTCAAGCTTTGCAGACAACTTTGTTACAACTTATTCTTCTAGAGTTTCTAAGTGTAGCCAACCTCTGTATCTTCAAGTGTATTATCAATACATCATTCTACCATTGTCTTAATTAATCCTTGTACTTCATTGCAAAACCATAACTCAACCTTTTCCTTAGGTGCTTTCATTACATCTTATTGATTAAACCCTCTTCATCAATCATCTAAGAGATAGTACTTGGATCTTATAAGCAATTGTCATTCCAACAAATAGCAAGTTTGACATCAGTGACAAAACAATGATTGAAAACATTCTTTATCAACAATCAACATCTTTGCAACAATCTCCCTTCTCAATAATGATCTTTTCAATCAGATTTCAACATGCACTACACAAATAAGGAAATGCATTGCAAGAATGTTAAGAAGTGATACATGAATGCTCAAATGTGCTGCTTAAATGCTCAAATGTGTTATAGAATGTATCAAATGTGCTATAGTAATCTGTAAATGTGCTGAAACTATGCAGACAAAAATTCTCACAGTAACAAAACGATAAACTAGAAATTAGGCAAAAGTAATACGTAACTAATTAAATGCACAAAAAGACTAAACAAAGTGCTATTGCAGTATTCAAATGCGTTGTAGGAACTTGCATAAGCATTGAAACAAAGTATGGAAGTGCCAAAATGCTACACAAAAACATTGTTTCATCTGTAATCACATTTTAAAAGAAGAAGAAAAAATGCCAAATACAAGAGTGGAGAGATAGAAACTAGTTCCAGCCCTATAGTGGGCGCCAGAAATGTATACTAAAAAAGGTTACACTTCTCTAAGCCCTTCTATCCAAGGGATCTCATGGATTAAGAGTCTTGAATGGTGACTTAGAGCTCCCTAATCATGATGCACAAAGGGTGTAAATAAAGTGTTCTAGCTCTCAAATGAGCTTAGATATGCAACCCCTTGCAAGGTACACCATGAAATGGGAGACTCATAGGAAAGATAAATAATGCAAGTGTCCAAGAACCAATATGCAATGCTATGCAAATAAAGCTAAGCTAAATGGAATGCAAAATGGAACTAACTAATAATAAGGAGTGTTACAATCCTCCTATTAATCTAGATGAGTTCATCTAAAGCATAAACAAAGCTATACTAATGCAAATGAGCTATGAGGATATGCAAGTGATACCACAAATTCTTCAAACCTCCAAAGAGTTCCTAAGATTCTTGCAACATAATGTTAGTATAAGCATGAGTATTGTGAGATGAGGAGAGAACTCATTTTAAAGAAAAATGGACGATGGAGATCATGAGGCAAAAGAGGTCTAATCAAGGATAGAGAATGAAAGTGGAGTGATCCATGTGTTGGAAATATTATGATAGGCTAAGTTATTGAGAGGGGAGGGGTGAATCAGTAACAAATAAAACTTAATCCTTAATTAGCAATTAATCAGGTTCATGTGTATTCTGATTGAATTGCATGCATGAGAAACTGAAAACATTAAATCATACATAACACTTTTTGACACACAATTTGGTGACCCAAAAACTTTCCAAATAGAAAGTAAAACTGGGGTGGGGATGATACCCACAAGCTTTAGTACTGCAGTATAAAGTTGGCCTGTTAAGGCTTATGATGATCACTTTTAATAGTCTGCCCTGTTAGGAGCAATAATGACTGCTAGCTCCACCTTGCAAAAGGATTTACAAACATACAATGAAGTATGCACTTGGTAAAGAGATTTACACAAGACTATTAGGTCTACTTTGTTAAAGGATTTGATTGATCCACTTGTTAGGATGAAACACTAGTTGATCTTTGATTTGCAACTTGGTTTGCTGAATGAGATTCTTTTGAGTATAGAAATCGCCTTACTGTGATAGATAAATCTTTGTTGCTCCTTATATTGTTATAGCCTTTGTAATATGCTTTACTGCTTTCCTCTACTCGTTATATTACATCATACCATCATATTGGATGTGATACAATATGTTACATATATACCAATCCAATTTACAAATTACAAAGTCGGCCACAATACAAGTTTACACAAAATACATGAAGTCGGCCCAAATGAAGAAACTTGGGTTCTGAAGATTGGCTCGGTGAGGTTCTGATACTTGACATCCATTGTCAATGCTCGGCATCGTCATGCACTCAATAGACATAGAAGCTCTATCCATACTAATCACTTCCAAGTAGTCTTGAACTCGGTCTGCTTTGGTGACTTGGCATATAAATTGAATTACTTGATTTACACTGCATAGCTTGGTCAATGCTATCACTGCGAGTAGCTTGGTATAAATTGAGTCACTTGGTTAACACTGAGTAGCTCGGTTAACACTAGACTCACATCACATCAACTGCGAACTCAGTAAGCACTACACAACTCGATTTGCACTAATAAACTAGATATACACTATGATGTTTGGTTTACACTACTAATCAACAACTTTGTAGTAACTGTCCGGTGCAAACTGAATATTGTCCAAGGGACTCGCTAGCAACTAAAATGCTTGGTTAACATTGTTAACTGTACAATATGCTCGGTAGATACTTACAATCTGAATAAATTTATGTCACTAATAACAAACATGACTAAAATGTCAACACCATGTGCATAAGCATTTCCACCAATCATAATCAAGAGTTGACATTTGTGCCCCATGTGAGACAAAAAAGGTTTTTTCTTCTATTTTTAAAGTGGGAATAATACTTTATGTATGCACAACTTAGGATAAGTGGGGAGTGGAGTCTTTTATTTAATAAAAGGGGGACAACTTCATTTTGATTAAATAATTACTTAGGATATAGTGTTCAAACTATAGGATATGATTGAATAATTTTTTTTTTTGAAGATTTGATCAAGAATAAGGGATTAATAAATTATGCAAAATTGCTAGAAAGGGGGCTAATAGTCTAGACGACCATTTTTGGGTGATTACACTAAATTGTAAGTCTAATTTTGTCATTTTTTCTGGTGTACCTTTGTAGGTGAGCTAAGGTTTTGACTTTTGGATATTCATGGATCTCTCTGTAGGGACTATGGAATGCAAAGTGGTCAAAAAGTGTCATTTCAAAACACTCGCCCAATACCCATTATGTCCATGCACCAATACTTGTGGTTAAATATCCCGTAGTCATTATGAAATGCCCCCATAGTTGTACACAAATTGGTCAATCACCAATCAAAAAAGGTAAAAAAAATAATCTACTATCTATATGTATTCTCATTTTTTGAAAGTCTTTTAAGAAGGATAATTCTCCTATTGATTATTGAATATCTTCCCCTATTTTTTAAATTTAAGAACTTAACATTTTTAAAATAAACTAATTAAGTGACACTATTTTTTAACATTATCTAAATTATATTAGAAAAAGTTCCAAAACCTTTCTAAGACTTGATCTTGTGATTTATAGGTTATCTGTTTTATTAGATTTGAATTTTAAGAAGCCACCAAATCCTACAACGAGGAGAAAAACAGCTCACTCAAATAAAACTAAAAATCAGCATGCATATGAATGAAAGACAATTAATTTTTTTTTATACATTTCACTTGTATAATTTTATTGCAATATATAAAAACACCAATTATATATTCACATCACTTATATTTTAAAAGACATATCCACCCAAATAGTTTCCTACTATGAGTAGACCCAATGGAGTTTTGTTGTTGCCAACAATGCTTACAGGTGCACAAGAAAAAGAAAGGCTAAGCTTGAGCAGTTCACAGTAAGCACATGTGAAAACGAATTGTCTTGTTATTTTCCCAAATTCATACAACAAACAGATCTCATCTGCCGCAAGAAATGGTCCTTTTCACTACCTACTTTAGAAGACAAGGCAAAAGAAGGATAACCAAAGTTTGATCACGTTGAAAATAGGGACCTATGTTACCTTAACTGGTTAAATTCAAATGTCACGACGAAGAAAAAATTAAAAAAAATTATCCACAGTTAGAAGGAAGGGCAGACAGCAGACAGCAGACAGCTAAGGGGAAGAGCAAAGATTTGACATTCTACAAGACAGCACAAACAGAAAATGTAGGAGCAATCTGCAGCTTTCATTTAAAGTGACAAGGTGCTTATCCACGTGGGGGTGGGCCTTTCATCTCTGTCCGCCTCTGCACTCTTATCACTCTCTGCAACTCACGCTGTCTAGCACAGTGAAATAAAGTTATGAATATGTGGTTTTCAATGCTTGCAACAAAGTATATGTTCAACTGGCTGCTACTCTCTTCATATGGGTGTCAGTGTCCTGAACTGACTTAAATTGACATTTGCTACCAAAGTCCATACTGACGGCTTCTCTTGATTCTACAACTTAGAGATTGTCAAGAAAAAAAAAGTTGTAGGGAGATATTTATGATATGCTATTATATCATGTTCTATCAACAGTTCATTTCTAATCAGAACAAGTCTTATACTTAAGAGCTAAAACAATGGGTTTTTTTTAGAGGTTACTATATTTCAATACTATTTCAATTCAAATCTGTTCAACTATATTTCTCATTTAGAAGATAATTTTCTATATCAAGTCAGGTTTTGACATTGATATCATTATTCAACTATGTAGTTCTCAACTCAAACTCAGTGACCTATGCTTCATGAGTAGTGGTTCACAATAACCTCTGTCTCACGAGTATGAAAGTGCACTTAATACTCAATGGAGACACTCGCAGAGGTGAGTATTGGGCCTTCTTTGGGGGCAGTCCATCCCAATATACAATTTGATTATTTTTTTATAACATATTATTAAACAATAGGTGGTAGATTGAATTGTGTGAAAATTTATTAGGAAAAAAATTTTGGGCCACAACTTGTGATTATCAAAAGAGCTCTTTATACATCATCAAAATATCTTAATCTATCATTAGAATGTTAGAGATAGAATCTTTTAGCATCAACATTTCAGATCACACTTCTCAACCCATTACAATGGCGGAGAGCTTTTGATGATGGATAGGATTACAGAGTGTGATCCAAAACATTAATCATAGAGAGTTCTTGATCCATCACCAAGGTCTTTTGATTCATTAGTGAGATAGTAGATAGTGATATTTAACAACAATTTGGATTACACTATTTGATCTATTATAAGATGCTAGAGAGCTTCTAATGATAGATTACAAGAGTGATTCAAAACATTAATTGTAAAAAAAAATCTGACACAGTTGAATCCAAAAATAGCAATGAATATAATTTAATATATTTATGTCAATTAATTCTCATACAGCTAATTCAAAACTCTTTACTAAATAAACTATAGTATTAAATCTCATGAAACTTCTTAGTTAATATTTTAGTTTACTTGGGGGTCCACCTCTAGTCAAAACTATCAGTAAGATTGTGCAATGTCTTTGGATTCAAGTTTCAACTTTCCACCGTAGAGATCCAAAACCAAGAATGACTATAATAAGGTTCCTCTTATTTCAATGATCGATAAAGTTATACTAAAATTTCAGAATTTTCTATATATAAATTATATTTAACTTTGACAAACTAAATGATAGATCACAGAATGTAATCTGAAATGTTATGAAAAAACATACACAATCAAAAATGAAAAATTCTATACAATAGACTATAACTGTTGTCCTAATTAAACCAAATCTACAACGGGAGATAACTATAATAAAATTTGTCATCTTAATTAATAATAAAACTGTGCGTAAACCCGGAATTCATCTTACATAAGTACAGATTGAAGTTCTTACCTGATTATTTCACGGATTGAATCAGATCTGCAACCCAGCATTGCTATAATTTATAATGAGCTAAACTATAGAGCACTGAACTGCCCCTACATTATGAGTTCTACTAAAAGAACAATAATTTAATTCATTCAAGAAATGCCCGCGCAAGTGCAAATTAGAAAAGTGTTCGCCTACAAATAGGCAGTTCTTGCAGAACTCAGCGTGTCAGGTGATCAATAGTTACGAAAGCAGCAAGTCAGAAGCTTCCATGGTGAAGAATCCGGCCGGATAGAAAACCTTAAAAGATCAGAAAGTAAAATTTAAAAATTAGAGTGCTGAATCACACAGCTTTCCTTCTTACTTTGTTCGCATGGTTGTCTGGGATGACCGTTCTGTTAGTGTCAGAATGGCCTGCACATCTCTATTTTCCCCCTTTCGCAAGTTTAGCAATGCGTTGGAAAGCAGCTGGCTAAAAGTAGACGCCATCTCCGCCGACATTGCTATTGTTAGTCACCATACAAGATGGCGGAAGTTTTGGAGGGAAAAAAGAATTTAGTGGGCTGAGCAGAGTACGATGGGTGTATGACCGTGGAAGAACATGGTTAGTGGCCATCAGCAAACAGAAGTCATTAGCATTGAATACAGTCTTTGTCATACCGGTCAGAATCGTACTGGACACAAATTTCTTTCACTAAATTTATGTGGAGCAATCTTTGAGCGGCTAAAAGTTTTTTTTGGATGAATAGTTCATAATTTCTGGTTGAGGCCATGTTGTGGCTTCGGCTGTCTGAATTCATTTGCGGGGTGATCTTGTATCCTCTGGCCTTTTTTTTGTGAATTGTAATCTTAGTAAATTTTATTAATTGAAAAGGACTATTCATAAAAAAAAAAAACAAAAAAAATCTTTGAGCAATCTTTGATTGGGTTAGTAAGGATTCACCGTAGTCTAGTAATGTTTTTGTTAATTTTTTTAAAACTAATTTTTAGATAATTGAAAATCAAAATTTACATATTATGATCATTTATGCTAGTATCATTTAGATCTAATGAGTGCTGTGTTCTATTCATTCTTAAGAGAGATGGGATCGTATGAACTATTATCATGAAACATAGGTCAATGAGTTTGATTCAAAAACTACACAAATGAATTTGACTTGTCGTGGAAAAATATCTCTTACCTATAAGTCTTTGTACAATTTTCACTCTTTTGAATTTCATAATCTACCTCCACAATGCTTTAAAATGCAAAAGTAGTAGTCAAAACACATTGTACTATGTAGATTTGTATTTTGGTAATCCTACTATCTTGTGTCAAGAATAATTACAAGTCTTCATCATTGAGATGAACAATCAATGATGAATACAATAAATAATTGAGATTTTTTGAAGGAATGGAGGTCCATTCTACAGTGTAATGGTTAAAGTCATAGTCTTGTTAATGCCCTACTCCAAAGATGGAACTTCACATACATAACTAAATGCATTAATGTTGGGATTGGTCATCTACATTAACCAAGAGGTCCAAAGTTTGAATGATAATTAATGTAGGGAGAACACATTCTGGCTGAAATTTTAATGCATTAATGTTGCTATGGATCATCTACATTGACCAAGAGGTACTAAGTTTGAATGATAATTTAGGTAGGGAGAAGACATATAGTAAGTTTGAGCAAGCATTAAGTATTGTAAGAGTATTTTCCATGGTTTGATCTACTAATAGAACATTATTATTATTTTATTATTTGAATATTTATTTTTAACACATATATTAATAGAATACCATAATCTATCTAATTGTCCATCATATGATATCGAATAAACTAGTATAAATGTTTCATTGCATACTCCAAATGAAACAAAATACAATCTAATTTATTGATGGTGGTATTGGCCATGTACATTACACTAACGAGGTACATAATTTGAATGATACTTAAGCTAGGGCAAGGATACTTTAGATAAGTTACTCTAAAGTGCATAACATGGGGGAAGATGGAAACGTGAAACATGTACCAAATGCAACATTTCAATATTATTATTTTTTACATAGATATAAGTGAGAGACCATTAATGTGTTTAACTATCCATTATAATAAATCAAATGACTTTTTCTAAATGATTATTTACATACTTCGTATGAAACAAAACATTTATAGTTTTGGTATTGATCAAGCACATTAAACTTAAGAGGTACAAAGTTTGAATAAGAATTAAGGTAGGGAAAAGACACTCTAGTTGATTTTTTCTAGTGTGCATAACAAGGGAGATAATGGTTGAGCATATACTAAGTATTGTGAGAGTACTTGTTATAATTTGATATATTAATAGAACATTATTTATATTATTGTTAAGACATTATTATATTTATTATTGTATTAATAATTACTAAATTAAATTAATTATTTTAAACTTATTTTATTTGTATATTATTTTACACCATGATGTGACTGACTGTCTATTCGGTCGGTAAATTTCTCTCTATAGATGGAAGAATCAAGTAGTTAATAAATATTTTCTTGCCACTTAACTTTTATTATTCATGCAATTGGATGCCCTCCTACAAAGGCAACAAGGACTTAATTAAAATCATTACATGTTTCTTATGAACTAAATGAGATGGTAGTAAGGGGTTTATATCTACCTCTTGATCTCATTACATTCAACTGAAGCCTAAAGACAACTTGGCATTACTTGATTTAAAGAACTAGGGAATTCACTTAGTAGCTAAATAAAAATTATTAAAGTTGTTAAAGGGAAAGAACCTTGGGAAACCCTTGTCTGGAGTAGAACTGACCTTGTCACTATAAAAGGCAAATGGTAGGTTGTGGATTGGTTGGATAAGATACTCTATGCTCCTCTTTTTTCTTTTTTCTTTTTTCTAGTAAGGCCTCACCTAATCTTCAATCAATTTGGAAAGCATGAAAAAAGTTCACTCATCTTTTGAGATGGAGAGATGCTTCTCTCCAACATGGTTTCATCTTTTCCACCTCATCTATTTGGTGGAACAAACTTAATTTTATTATTATTTATCTTGGTCAACACTTGGCTTTGATTTTTCCTTAATTGTCCTATTTGCTATCCATAAAAGACATAAAAAGTGGAAGATTTTTTATACTTTAGACATATAAAATATCCTTAAAAGTTGTTGGGAAAGTAATGTTGAGAAAACATGTGTCTCAAGATTGCAATAGTATAGATAGTTTCCAAAGTAGTTGGGAAGTTTTCCACATGTTTGTGCCTTGGAAAATACAAAACGAGTTGTGTAATGTCTTGTTTAGGGCTATACCTCAAATTGCTCTTAGTTCTAGTTTAAGACCTTATGAATAACTTCAAGTATTGTTCTATAGCTGGAAATATATTGAATTTATCTTTTGGTTCTCAAAGATTTCCAAACTCTTGATATATATATATATATATATATATATATATATATAACTTATATGTAAGATAAAATATATTTATAATTAGGAATCTCTCGTAATTGTATATCAACTTTATACTCTTCTCTTATTAATAATTTTATCAACTTTGATATTCCTTCCCTATTGATAATCTTGACCCTTCCTATCTTTATTTATTCCTTGAATTTTGATATGCATATACTTAATGAAAGTATTATGTACGTAATAATCCCTTTGGGTATGAGCACTGACATTTTCGAAACCCGATGCGGATTCTAACAAGAGGCGCAAGCGCCAAAGTTCCTGCTTTTGGTGGTGTTGTTGGCACGAGGACATTGAAAGAAAGTATTTATTTGAAGATGACTATTTATGTATGTTTACATGATATGGTTACAATAGTTCCTTTTGAAGTTTCAGAGCTTCTAGTAGATTAGTTGATGATAATGTTGTGGATGGTCATATGGGGCGTTTTAACAAGATATGTTTTAAGATTAGATGGTGTTTTGGATATAACTTTGAGAGTTTATAGTTTTTGTTGATATTAGTGATAGTTATGTTTTGATGTTCATAATTAGTTGTTTATGAGTCATGGATATCTGTTTTCTATTTACTAAATCGTGTATCATTATTCGAAAATCCACTATTATTTCCATTAATTCCACTAAAGTTATGGTCATCAAGATCGAACTCCTAATTCTGGATGTGGGTTCGATTGCAGTTAATTCATTTTACTTTCGCTGAATTCATGAATTGTCTCTTCAGGGATATTCACGGTCATTGTAACTTTTCATATGTGGAGAAACGATGGAGAGGACCTGCAAGCGATTGGTAGAACAAATATGGAATGCTGCCAATACTTATGTTTCAGTGTTATGTAAACGGAGTGTCTGCAGATTAGTTAAGCCCAGAGAATCGAACTTTCCGTATATTCTATTTCTTTAAAGAAATATATTTAAACATATGTTATTATGACTTTTTATTTTGCTTTGTGTGAATTTCCTAAAAGTTTTATAAGGTAGTTGTGTAAGCTTAAATCGTATTGCGAATATTGCCGGTTCTTGAATGCACAAAAGAATCTCTCAGGTTATAGGCAGTTAATGGATTGGAGTTTCAGACATGACTGTTCAAGTGGCCTTGTTTCTCCGTAGGGGGCCTGGCGAATAGTAGGGGCGAGATCCATATGTTGGTGATCGAGATAAATAACCTGGTGCTCGGGATCGAGATAAAGAAGCAGCCCAATAATCTGAAAGGGGGGCCCCTATGGCCTGATCGAGATGATTATGCTGTTATAGATCGATCGAGAGCCACTGTCTGCATCACTAAGCATTATATGGAAGCACATAACCAGCATAAGCACGGTTCAGCAGCATAAGCACGGGCCCTACTATTCGCCAAGGGAGGCATAGGCCGCAATTCTAAGGACTGGGGGAATTGTGATTTTTTCAGAGAACTAAATGAGTCAGTTTGTTGATTGAGGCTTCTATTGTAATAGAGTGACTTCAATTTGCTGAATTCTAATTTTCTAAAGTCCCAAATGATAGCAATGCCTCTTGAAGCTCCCTCATATTCTATAAAATCAATTTTCCAAACCCCAAGTTTCCTACATAACTTATCTCCTTAGACTCAGTTCTAAAAACCATTGGAAAAGAAGTAATTAATTGTTATGAACTAATTAAGCAGAAATTGTCTTCAAAATACAGTAGATATGTTCACCATAAAATACCATTATAATAAATATCTATAAGTATTTGCAGATATTAAAGAACTTGAGAAAAGCATAAAACGGTGGGAATGCATGAGACAGGAAATACTATAAAGTAGTATGCATTACTCTGATTGTCTAAAAGCATAAGATGTTGTACTTCTTAAGAAACTTGGTTCAAGCAAAAGATATTATAGCGCTTATGTAATTGTGTTTCTAAGGATTGATTGTTCTTACTATATGGAAGGGACAAAATTTTCTGAGCCAGCCATAAGCAAAATGGAAGCATGTATAACTGTATGCATCATGTCTTCAGTCTTGACTCTTGATAGTATGTTACCTGCAAAACAAGATTCATGCTGGCAAAATGTTAGAACTGTTTAATACAATCAAGTGGAAATAAGATTGTAAACATATAGATGAATAGTACACTAACCTATGTTGGTGATGTTATTCTACTATTCTTGAAGCAGAGTGGCACGTACAATCATGTTGTTTTGATTGAGTGTGAATTTGCCTTTCATTGTGAAGTCTCCTAAAGTGAAAATGACTGCTGATTTGTCAGAAATATACTTCTCATAGGTCATGTTTTTTAAGGGAGGCCAGATTTGTTGGACAATGTTTTTTTCAGCAAAGCAGTGGATTGTTTGGTTATTGTTATTTGTTATAATTTTTTTTATGTGTAGATAGTATATGTAGCTGACGTGTTCTTTGCATCTGGTACAATAAGCTTGTTTGTCATCAAGTACACCATACTTTTCAAATCTGAAATTACAGTTAGGGCAGTAAGCATGGAAAGGATTGCAGAAGGCATTTGTAGGCTTCAGAACTCCTAGTACCTGCAAAAAATAAGATTGTGTTAGTATGGCAATAAAATGGGGAGGAAGAAAGGAAGAACAAAAGGCATTTTAAATTTTTACCTCGAATGTTGTGTGCAAGAGATCGTTTAGTTGTTGAGTTGTTGTTTTGTCATTGAGTGGACAAATATATGTTGCAAGAGTAGTGCGAAGAGAGTGTTTTTGATCAAGCTTTTTTGCAATGCTTCGAAAGAGCAGTATTGGCATTTCATTTTTATGTAGTTTGTCTTGCATTTGGAGGTAAAAATGGGCAAATTTGGAATGCATATACAGCTGTTATTAGATAAAACTGTTAGTCACTTGATTTTTAAAAAAAAGGAAATAAAAATATACGAATAGAAATGAAAATAGAGATACTATGCAAAAGAATACCGGTGCTTGATCCATGTTTGTGTGGCCATCTTTGATGTCAAGTATGTATTGGAATCCTTTTTTGTATGCTGCTGCGACTATTGCACCGACTGATCCATTGGGGTAGTCTTCTGTACTAGCGAGCAAGTTTTGTATAGTTGTGCTTGGAATGAACTTGTATTGAGTGGACAACAGTGGAATTGTTTCTATTATGCTAGAATCATTTAGAGTTAGTATGCAGTCTGAATCTCCATGATCATATTCAGTTTTAGGTCCGATGTCAAAATCTGTAATTGTTATAGCTGTGCCTGCAATTATTGTATTCTCATATTTTTGTATGAGGTTGCTTCCAATACTAAGTGTTATAGTCATTTCACCTTTGGAGTCTGTCAAATCTGCACGTAGAACTTCTCGTGTTCCTGTGGTTCTATCAAGAATAACTTTGTACACAACAAGCACATTTCCTTGAAAAGTAGTGGCTGATTTTCTGGCATTTAAATCTTCAATAGTTGCTAGCCTTTGAGTAGTCAATTTTGGCCTAGGCAAATGAGGAACCATGACATTAGTTTTTTTATGTTCGTAGTGTTAGAAAGAAATGTCATTAGTTTAAATGCTCAATGTAATTACCTTTTTGCCATTTTCTCTTCATTTGGGTCTGCTTCATGTGTTGATCCTGTTGAATCCATTGTTGCTGCAGGACAAAGTTAGAATATTTAAAGTGTGTTTTTGTAGTGGTTGTTCTTTGAATCTTTTAATAATTGTGATGCAATTTAGTTACTAGAGTTTATGGTCATGGGATGAGGTTGCAGATGCCGCTAATGCTAACAAAAAAGATGTCCAACAATTGGGCTTATTACACTGCACTTGGCATTGCTCCAAGTTAATGCACGTCTAGTAAATTCTCAGTTAGACTGGAGGAACAGTAACCTTGGCTATAATTTTGTTTATGGCCCTCAGTGGATTAATGAGGCTAGAGTCACATCTATTGATATTCAATCCTAATTTGAACAAGAATTGACTGATTGTTGTTTGACAGAAAAAACATGACTGCTTTATCTTAAGCCAGTAATATAAGGAATATATGGTAGACCTTGTTAATTTGGTAAGTTATTATAGAAAAATCAAATAACTATAGGATACATACAAAGAATTAATGAACTATGACTGGTCACTGTGGTCCCTAGATTAATGAGGCCAGAATTGACTAGTTGTTCTTTAATAGAAGAAAATATGACTGGTTTACTTTAAACTAGTAATATAAGGAATATATGCTACACCTGGTTGACTTGGTGAGGTAATATAGTGAAATCAAAGAATCAAATTACTATGTGCTATGCCAAGATGGACATTGAGTCTCCAAGATTTAC
The DNA here is from genome assembly GCA_028749045.1 of Cupressus sempervirens. Lineage (NCBI taxonomy): Eukaryota > Viridiplantae > Streptophyta > Pinopsida > Cupressales > Cupressaceae > Cupressus > Cupressus sempervirens. The sequence continues at coordinate 873,473,372 of CM053789.1, forward strand.
ACAAACAAAATTATGAACCCATTAGAAGCAACAGAGGCATGTCAAATTGATGGCTAAATAAACAGTAAGAAGGAATTTGATCTTCAAGATTTCCAGGATTCTTAGTTTGCATAAAATATATGTTTTTGAAATAGTTGTGTAAATCTAAATTTCATAAACTCTGCCAGTCTATGGTGAACCTAAATAGGTAGAGTAACAAACATGGGTATTGTGCATGAGAAGTTTAACAAATGCTATCTAACTTGTAAGCATTTCTTGTTTAGGTATTGATTAAGAGACTAAGAACTACCATACAACAATAAACTAGGAGGTGAGATATCATGACTTACATTCAATCTTGACTACTATCATTTTTAAAATCTAATCCCTCACATGACTAAAAATAAGCCTGTTTCCAATCTACATATAGTAAATCTTGAAAGAGGATGATTTCATTGAAGCAATCTACAATTTTAATACACCTACTCAATAAGAAACACAAAATATCATATCATATAATGAGAAAGTGAGATCCACATTTCCATTATAAATATAAAAATTGAAAAGATAACCAAGAAACAGGGGTACTTCTCTGATCGAGAATCCTTCAATCTGTAGCTAGTAGAGATTTTAGGATTTGTGAATAAAACCTTTTTGAGCTTGAGTTAGGTACCCCTTCTTGGTATATGAGCACCTAGCCATTTTGGTGTGAATTAGATACAATTAATGTATTAAGACTCAAAGACAAAAAAATATAGTTAGATTGAGCATAATTGAATCCATTTTACGTAGAATGTTTGACATGAGAATTATGAGGATCAGAGACACCAAAGGTGGTTAAGTTGGAATTTGATTTATAAAGGGTCAATCCTAAGAAAATAGGTGTTTAGGGAGCTAATTTGTGTGTATGAGAGTAGTTGAAATGTGGTCATGGGGGAAAGTGAATATTTGTGAAGGTGGCAAGGTGGTCTGTCCAATAGGCTTCTTTTTTGTAGGTGGAACATATTTTTTCGAGTGTGTTTGTCCATATATGGTCAATGAGTGTTTTGTTTGCAGCATGTGCTTGATTTAGGATGAAGTTCATATTGTATTGTTGCATTTGTTCAATGAATCTTTGTGTCACTCTATTTTTTGTAGACATGTCAAAGTTGAAGTCACCGACAATGAAAAGAGGAGTATCGGTAGTTACAGATGTGACTATTTCATAAATTGATGTCATGATTTTGAGAAATGTAGTATTAGGTCATATGTAAATGTTGGAGACATTGAGGTCAGTGGAATGGTGGTGTAGTGTCAATGTAATAGCTTCAATATTTTTTGTTCGATGGTGTTTTACATTGGAGACAAGTAGATTCTTTGACACAAAAGTTGCTATGCCATGTATATGATACATCATATGGTGGTTATATTTTTCAAGCAAAATATTTGTGTATGGTGTATATATGTGTGTTTCTTGTAAGCATAGAATGCTTGAGGACATTATGTCATGGTCAGTGGCAAGCTCATGTGCATGGGTTTTTAAGCTACGGGTGTTTAATGTGCACAATATTGTGTGGGGCAAAGAATTTGAGCATGGTAGAGGCTTGTCAAGTTTCCATTGTGCTGTTGATTGCAACCGATGCATTTCTTGCTCGATTTGTTGTTTGACTTTAAAATGTTTGGGAAGTAAAGGAGTCGATAGAAATAATGATTGAATTTTTCTTGTTCTTGATAGTGCTGTGTATGTTAATCCATGTTGTGTTATGCCTGTTGGATCAAATGCAAGCCCATCCATTGTTAATCCTTGTGATCGATGAATTGTTCGAGCGCATGCGATTTGTATTGGGAATTGGTTTCTAATTTTTATTTTCCCATTACTAAGTACCTTCGGGATGGGCCTTGCAATTCGAGTTATGGGAACCCAATGTTTTTCTATTGTTGGAGCATAGTATTGATCTAGTGTTTTTTGTTGTTGTTTGCCAACTTTGGGGTCATTGAATTGGATCCATATGATATCGAAATCATGATGTTTTGTGTATGACTTGAAGATTCTATCAGACCCATTTACTAGGCCGTCTTTTGTATTGTAGTTTCCTCCAATAATCTCAATGAGTATGTTTGGTTTTAGGATAATTTGAGTTGGTAGTATTGCTGCATGATTATATAGTCGTGTTGTTGAATAATTGTCATCTTCAACATCTATTGCATCTACTATTATGGGTGTGCCTGGAATTGTTGAGAGAATATTGTTGTTGTGTCTATTAACATCATTTCTTCTATAAAAAAGGTAGGGAAATGTTGGGTCAGATGGTGGTGGCTTTAGACAATTGTAGTTTATGTATTGTATATCTTCGTTTGTTTGTATACCTAGGCGTATTCTATTGAGTGTTGAGACAAAATTTTCATCTTGTTGCTGCATGGTTGTCGTTAATGAGTAACATTTGACATTGTCCTTCCAGAAATTGTGAGGCATTAACTCTGTGAGATTGTGTTTGTTGTCGAAGACTAGAGAATCTAGTAAAGGGAGTGCCTGGTAAAGGTCACCACAGAAAATTGTGTCTAGGTTGCCAAAGTATGCAGTAGGTAATTGTTTAATATCTCGTAATCGTTTGTCAATGTATCATAGAAATGTAGAGCCAACCAATGAAATTTCGTCTATCAGGAGCACATGTAGCTGATCATAATTCTTGGACATTGAGTCCATAATTTCTACGCTAAGGGGGACAAATTCAGATTTGTTGAAAGGTATGTGAAAGGCTGAGTGTAGTGTTGTGCCTCCAATGTTATATGTTGCCTTGCCTGTGTATGCAGTTATCAGTCCTTTTGGTTTATCTGGATCATTGTTTATGCAATTGCTATATAGACGTATTAGAGCTTCATAAATAGCTTTTGCAGTAAATGTTTTCCCTGTTCCAGCACCTCCTGTTAGGAACAAGTGCAATGGAGTCTTTAAATCTTTTATTTTTTTCATAATAACATCCTTGACAATTGTTTGTTGTTCTATATTTAACATTCTTCTCAATTTGTAGTAGTAATTATTATCCATTATTTGTGGGCATCGAGCAATTTCAAATGCATTTCGAGGTATGTTTTGTGGGGTTGTACGGAATGTGGTTTGCATATCGTCCTGTATATTATAGTGGTCTTGTTGTTTATGTAATTTGTCTATACAGGATGTATTTTCAATGTTGGGTTCATTTTCAATTAGTTCATTGATAGCTATATCAATATCACCCCATCTAGAATTTGTATTATAGCAGAAATTTGCTCGATTCAATTGGATAGTATTTTCTTGATGGAAGTATGCCTTTTCCCAAGACTGAAAATTATGTTTCAATGTCTCTTCACTTAGTGTGAATGGCATGTACAAGAGTAACTGTTCTCTAAAATGATTTTCTGTGTCGATGTATTTGTTGAAATTAATGAATCGGATAACTCTTGGTTTGTTGTTCAGTTGAAGTTTCCTTCCATCTTTTTTGTATGCTGAGACAAATTCTGCAAGGCATATGTGTGCAATAGTGTGAGGGCGTTTTAAGTAGTAGTCAATTATAGATTTGTGCATGACATTTTCAGAATCATCAGATTCTTTGTTTAAGTCTTTTGCAGATTTCAATATGAAAGTACGATTATCGTTTGATCTTGTGTCGATAAAAATGCATTTTCTGGAGCTATAATTTAAAGGGAGTGATAGAGCGAGATGCGCTGCTTGTTGAGATGACATTTGTTGCAAGTTAAGTAAAGCATTTCCAAGCTTTGAAATCATTTTGACTGCATCAATATTGTTTTCTTGGTGGTCTTTACGAATTCGATGAAATGCAGTTGTCATTGTTTTATCAACTTTTGTCATGTATGAGCTGCAATACATTGCTGTTGCATATGCATTGAGGACAAATTGTGCATCCGTATTTGCCTTCCATATTTGGGGTATTTTTTTGGCAAAACTATTGTTCCATATATCAGAAGGTTTTCATTGAAGGTAAATAGTAGGTCGGTTGATTGTTGATCTTAGGGCCATGATGTATTTAGGTTCATTGGTTGGGATATCATCCAAGAAATTTTGGAACGTATATGTAGTGTTGTAAGTTGCTTTTTCGATTTTTGTAAGAATGTTTTTGGCAAGTGAACGTGTAGTTTCATCTATTTCAAGTAGTGGCTCAAGTATTGTAGTCTTACTTATTGGTGGAATTGGGAAGTTGAATCTACATTGTGTTTTTTTCTTTTTTTTTGCATTGTTTTGTATGATGGTGCTTATGCAATATAGCTATATGTGGTTCTAAATCTTTTGTGTCACATGTGATATAGGTATCCACAAAATTTACAATACTTGAATTGTTTTGCTTTCCATAGATTGGTGCACCTTCTACCCATATGAGAAAATGGTCATGTTCATTTCCACGATTTTGGAATTCAGTTACAGAGAAATAGTCTACAATATTTCCAAAAATGGAGTTGTCTGCAAAGATCAATTTTTTTAATGCATTTATCCTATGTCTATAGTATCGAGCACAAGTTATCGGGTCTCTTTTGATTAGTCTAAATGCATCATTTTGATTTTCGCTATATATATTTTGTTTTGTTGATAACTGGTAAGAGTTATGAAGTTCTTCAAGCGTGGTGTTCAAAGGTAGCCAATTTTGTTCAGCACTAGTGAACGTGAGGAAAAAGGTCGGTGGCCCCAATTGTCGTATCATTGCGAAAACATATTTTTTTTTAATTGTTGTGTGTAGTCAGGAGATATTCGTATTTTTTTGAAGTCAACATAGCCAATATCTAATTTGAGTATTTTCTCTAGATTTGGTTTCTGTTTGACATCTTTTGCTAATAATTTTCTTCCTTTTAATTGTGCTTTTCGTATTCTGATCCACATTGTTGATAGTACTTGTTGAATGAGTATCTTAATTGTTTTGAAAAATAGATTTGTTGTATGGTACGCAAAATTTCTGTTTGAATTTAATAATTCCCATTGCACAATTTTTTGGTAGCTATACTTGTTCAAAATATCTTCATAGCGTGGTATGCCAAAAAATAGTGTTGGAAAATTCATTTCCTCTACATATTTATCTTTAAATATTCCAATGGGGTAGTTGTCTTGTGCAGGTGCAATCTCTATTACTTTGTCTTGCATGTTGTGAATGTTGCTTGATTCGGTGAATCCATGGACTAGAGTTTGAGATGGTTCATATTCACTGTCACTTTCAAAATCTACTTCACTTGTGCTATTTTCTAGGTTTTCTTCAATGTCGTTATTGGTTTGAAGCGCTTGTTTCCAGTTATCATTTACTTGTACATTTTGCAATTTGTATAAGGTTGTGGTTGTTAATTGTTGAAGTGCTTGCATGATCAAAGTTGGACGCACCATGCCTTTTTGGAAAGCATTATTGTATTCAATGCGTCTTTTCAAGGAGACAGCAATTGTTGTTGTGGTATTAGTTGATAAAGGCAACGCTGTTTGTACAATTTCTGTGTTGACTGGGACATTAATAATCGAACCTGTCAAGCCCATTTGTGATCTCTTGTATCCAAGTTCCCATATTTGTGCAAATGCAATTCGCAGTGAAACTAGACGCTCTTCTAATTGTGTTAATTGTTGTACATAGTGTAATGGATTGTTCATTCTGATATTATGTGGAGTTGCATATTTAGGTACAGTGGAATGCTTTAATGAAGTTTGACAATTTCGACAAATTGAATCTGTTAGTAGATTGTCAAATGATTTGACCAATTTGTGATACATTTCTTTTTGTTTATTTTTGAATCTTCTGATGTCTTTCTTGAAACACAATAATTGACAAATAGAACATGTATACTTTGGTGTATCTTTAATTGTTTCTTCGAACAGTTGTGTTGGGGATAATGTTTTTTTAGTTTTTTTAGGTATGGATTGTTTATGTTTTAACTTAAAAGAGGTTTTGATGTGGGTTGGCTGGAACTTTTGTTGTACTACCATTGTATCTGGACATATAGAGTCATGGGAATCAAGTTCATAGTTTCCTCGTATTTTTTGCTTTAGGTGACGAAGAGATGTATGTTCATTTGGTTTTCGTTTTTGGGCCATGCTAATTTCAGTTTTGATTTTATTAGTGCTTTTTGAATTTGGTTGATTTGTCATTATTGCATCTTGTATGTTTGATTTGAGATCAATTGTTTGCTTAAGCTCTTTGGGTAGGCATTGCATATCTTGTGTGGTAGTATTTCTTGTAGATTCGATGAGAGGTTCGAAATGTCCAGATAGTGGATTAAGATCATGGAATAGTAATGAATATGATTTTGTATTTGAGTGTTTGTTGAAATGCAAGTACTTTTTCCCTCTTGTTGATGACCAAATAGATATTTGTATATTCAACCAGTTTGATAGCCAGTGTATACAGAATATATCTCCCCAAAGTCCAGTTTCTGTATTTGGTGTTGTTGGTTTTGCAGACAATTGCATTCTTCGTAAATATGTTTGAACATCATTGACTTTGTGCAATTCATATAGACTTTGTGGATTCAATTCATGGTTGTAGGAGTCAATGGCTTCTGGTTCATGTCTTTCTAGGCAAGCTAAGAAATAGTGAACAATGCCTTGTCGCAATTGTATTGACGTATATGTATTGTTGAACAAGAACTGTAGTGAATCAAAAAGGCAATCCCCTACATTATATTTGAATGTATGTAATCTATAAAGTCCTTGTTCCCTAAGTATGCTATCAATGTTACAATTTTGAATTTTTGTATTGTTTTCGTAGTTCTCAATGTCTTCAACTTCTATATTTTTCATTTTTAGTTTGTGTTGTGGCGATACTAAAATAGAATGTGATCTACTTCTCTATAACATAAATTAAATAATACAAATAGAAAATAATATAAGTAGTCAAAAGTGAAAATAAACTATATATTTTGTGCAAAACTTAACAAAAAAGCAATTTTCATTTCTAGAAAAATAACAGGCATAAAATACATGGGAAAATGGAATCCATACCTCAAGTGTCCTGTTTTCTTAATTGATTTGTTGACTTTTTTTTCTATATGTGCTTTGTATTCTTTATGCAAGCTACTATCTGTCTGTACCTGTCAAAAGCAACAAGTATTCTTAGCTAGGCTGAATTTAGAAAATGTGACATTAATAGTTACTAAAAAGATTGATTGACTCCTCATCGTAAAATACAAATATAGATGAGACTCATAAACACACATATCTTAGATAGAGGAGGAGAGAATAATAGAATACAAAATAATAATATGATAAATAAATATATTTAAGATACAATCAATATTTTATTAGTGTTTGAGAATATAATTCTCATTTGAAATATTATTTATTTAGTAAATGTAGATAAAATAATTAATAATTAATAATAAAAAAATAATATTATATAACTTAAATAAGATAATATAATTAGTATAACTAATTCTATAATTGAACATAATACTTTAATTATAACATAGTATACTAACGTATACATTAATTAAAATTTTAAAAGAATATATATAAATATTATTTATTGTATATTATTAGTTTTCTTGCCTAGTCATATAGTTTGGATATATAAGTTGAATAGTCCATTTTTAAATATTTCTCTATATAGAAGAGTTTTATAAAATGAAAGAAATTCAATTGATAAGTAAATCACCTCTAGAATTTGTATGGGCTGAAAATTAAAAGCAATTAATAATTTAATTATGTCATTTCTAGAATTCTATGGCTTGAATAAAATTTTTATTTTTGCAATGCTGACTCGCAATCACAAAAGACTTAATTGCTAACATGATAGTTACTTTTAAAATTGTTATATTTAGAAGTATAAAATTGAATGTGAAGGGAATATATTAAATTTATTATTGAAAATATTTTAAATTAAATAATATTTAATATATTTAGGAATATTAATATTATATGAAAGATTCGCATAGCCCTGAAATGCATTTTACATTACGATCTAATATCTGTACCTGTGTCAGATTTTCTGATTGATGGCTACCCTTGGTCTAGCTGAGAACTGTATTGAATCCAGTCTTTTGTATTGGTGGTATTGGTCATCAGTGGAATGGACACAATAATTAGAGGACTCATTATATGGACTTGTTATATAGCCAAAGCTCACAACAGTGCTGAGATTCAATATAATAATATTCCTTGTTGCAATTTAAATGATTTTTCTTTATATTTAAGGATGGGCCAGAAAGGTTATGTAAATTATGTAGGAAAAAATAGGTTCTACACATTGCTATACTAACATGGAGATGAAATCGTCAATTCTTATTGCCACTAAGGCTATATATTAGAAATAACTAAGAAGTAACAGAAGGATCTCTTCAATTTCTAAAACCAATTAATTTGTCCAATAAGATTTCAGAATTATTCTGAGTTCAAAATTTATTATAAAGTTCACATTTTCATCTTATTTAATGTAAAAACAAAATGCCATTAAACTGAAATCTTATTGGCTCATAATGAAAAAAGCAATGAAAAAATTCATTTTCCTTCAACAAAAATACAACTATTTTTTGAACACCTCTATTAATGCAAGCATTAATTGCAACTTTATCTCTATTAATGAATGCATTAATTTCAATCTTATCTTTTCCACATTTGTGACAAGTGGATAAACTTGTTAAAAGAAGATAATAGTTTTAATTGATGTTTATTTTTTTCATTTGTAAAATATTATTCAAATATAGATATTTTAATCAAATATAACATTTTAACTCTTTTAAATTGTCAAATTTTGAAAATTATTTTTTATATGCTTTAATTTCATATTTATTTTTATTTTAATTTATATATAATTTAAATTAGAATTTAATTATTTTTATTTTTACATATCTAAACGAATGCTTTTAATAGATTTTTTTTTTTAAAATATAATTTTATTAGATTATACATTTATCTAACATATATAATTTTTATTATATTGATATTTTTATAAGTGTCACGGACCTTTAGCTTTGTACGACTCCATATTAAAAAAAAACAATCAACACTGTTGTCGGTGACAGTTACTATACGATAGTAATAATTATTACTATTATAAGGAACAAATCTGAACCGTTGATCGTATAAGTGCAAGTATCTAAGTACGCGTTGAAAGTGCTCCTTATTAGAATCTCAGTAAAATATTACCGACAGCGTAATAATAGCAATAATAATATAGGGTACGTAACCCTGAGTTAAGAATACTCTGGTTACTTGACTCCTTAGTCGATTATTATATGAATAGTCTGAATCCTGGGTTTAGCCGATGGGTACAGTATTATAATTTTTTTAAATTTGGAGCGATCATTGCCAACTCACATCAAATGAAGTAATGTCACCTCTGATTTTTACGGTGAAGCAAATTTATGTCCCACTTTTTTGTCATTTCATAAAATGCAGAGTCAAAATGTGAAAGGTTAGTATTGTTTTTGAGGAAACAAGCAGCAAGGTTACGACATTGTTTTAAAATACGCTATATCTACTTTTGAAGTTGTTATAAATATATACATTATAAGTTATCATGGTTCTATATATACAGTTATCATTTAGTTTTTATTTAAATGTATATGAAGCCGTGTCACTTTTGAGTGGAGTCTATTGATGGGTACGTGGAGTGTTCATTTTTACTTAGTGTAGACATGGATAACGTGTCATTTAGGTTCCGGTAAGAAGTTTTCGGTAAAATAATGCTATGCCACGCAGGGGACTAGACAAAGGTGGAATGTGCAGGTATGAACATATGGCAGAATAGAAACAATGCCAATCTGGTCTCATGCCAGCCGCCACAACAAAATAGGTTGTGTTTTTAATGCAGAAATACATACATAGACTCGAAGATTAGGAACCTGTTCTTTTCGCAATGTTGAAGCAGAGGAAACTTAGCATTCTGCTTCTGCAATTTTTTTCTAAGACTGTCAGGAACAATATATATCATAAATTTTCGAAGAACATTCATTGTTATTTAGTGGGATTAGATTTGGGAGACCCCATCAAAAGAGATTTGGCACATAATATATTTAATTTTTACATTTCTAGATGGCGAAATCAAGCAATAAATTATGCAAGTTGAAGTTGGCAGCGATGGAGTCCCTACGGGGCAGAGACAGTAAAGGCAGGAGCGGGTCCTCGAGGTGTGGATCCTGTTCCATAGCACACGGTATCCCTTCTGCATGCACAGTCTCTGTATACGACAGGCAGACTGCCCCTGACGACTATAGATATAGGAAAAACTGGAACTCGTTCTAGAAGCGGATGTTTCCAAAGCCACCAGCGCTTCTCAAATGAAATGGGTATGTCTCCTAAAGATTTAAAAAACTTGAAAAATGAGAAAAACTCGGAAAAATGGAATGGGTTTTTTCCGAAGCCATTCAAAAATAGGGTTACTAACAAAAGGTCTAATCAAAACAGACTCATGTTATTCTGATTAAAAAAATTCCCGCTCGATTTGAGCAACAATCCTTTCAATATGTTCTTTATAAATTGAATTAAAATTTCTTCAAACATAAGGCCCCGCAACTTATGAATATCATTTTCAGTGCTCTGAAATAATCTTTTCGACATGTCCTTATTTACAGAAATGGGGGCAACTTAAAATATTGAAGTTTCTTGAATCATAATGTTCCTTAACATCATCGAAATCAGGTCCAATATATCGAGCTCTCAAACAAAATTCTCAATAAATCGTTATTTACTGAAATGGGGCAACTTATCAAATTAAATTTTTTTGAACTAAGCTATTTTTCTTCTTCTATGTTATTTCTATTTCATTTGCTCAGCATTTTGGTGAATTTCTCGTTCCAGAAGCGGATGTTTCCAAAGCCACCAACGCTTCTCAAATGAAATGGGTATGTCTCCTAAAGATTTTAAAAACTTGAAAAATGAGAAAAACTCGAAAAAATGGAATGGGTTTTTTCCGAAGCCATTCAAAAGGTCGAAAAAAGTGAAGTGGGTTCCTTCTGTTAGAAAAATACTTGCATATTGCTAAAATTGCTTTTTTAACAATAAAACCCAAAGAATCTTGATTTTTAGAGCAAAAGCCCCAATTGAGCGAAATGCAACAGATGAAAAAAAATTCATTTTGTGTTGATCATGACCAGCGATGAAAAAAATACAACAAAGATAACAAAAAACTACAACCCACATAGTCTGTAGATGGTCAATAATCGAAAGAGAGCAAAATATACCCGGGACGAGATGTTCCAGTTGTCAATGTTCTAAACGGTTTTGAATCCTTAAATCTTCACAAGAAGAGCAGCGTCTGGTGGTGTTTCAGTGAACAGTGTCTGGGTCTCGCTGAGAAGATAGGAAGATCTGTGGAGGCTTCGAGATGCAGGCACTAGTAAACTATGATTAAAAGATGGTTTACAGGGTATACATTAATAATAGCAATTAATACACATTAAATTAATGCCAAAGCTGTCAGATGACAGATCACCTTATAGGAATTAGCAGACATTAAATTTGTGATAACAAACATTAATGCGATGATACGTGTCGTAGCTCTCAGATCAGAGGAACGAAAACAATTAATTATATGCTTTTTTCGCCACATAAAATCTATTTTACTCATTGCATTTTTATGATTAAGCCAATAAAATGTAAGATTAATGCTTTTTTAAAAAATTTAAATAATACAATAGTAATCTAAACTTTGCAATAAATAAAGCTCTCCAAAAAAATCTCTAATTTCATTGGCTAGATTTTTTAGTTTTGGAAAACTGGAGGATTCCAATAGTTTTCCTGCCAAGGCAGGAACTAATAAAGGTCTTTAATATTTCAAGATATTGAACATAACATACTACTAACACTATATATAAAAGTGCTGACGTACCGCTACACCACCTTATTATCTTGATGTGGAACTCGATCTTTGTGCTTGAACTGATGCTGATTTGTACACTCTATACTATCCACACTTGTTGTTTTCAATGCGATTCTTCTTTGTGTATATATTTGCTATTGCTTTTTTGTGATTCGAAGTTGCCCTGTCCTGCCCTCCAATTCTCTAGTTTTATACATGTTGCTCGAAGAATGCTCAATAGTCACTTCCCTCGGATACTTATTAATCAATTCATTTTAGTTATATATATATATATATATTTTTTTTTTTTTTGCTATTATTATATGATATTTAAATATATTAGACTATTTACTTTTATATTTATATACTCATATCGTGTTATCATTATATATTAATTATTGTACCATATTTATTAATGGATATAATATTATATGGATTAATATATTTATTAATCAATTTATTATCATTAGTTATTAATAGCATTTATATTCAAAATGTGATAATATTTAAATATATTATTATCTTATTAGTTTATTATATAATTATAACATTTATTTATTCTTGTATCTTGATATTATTATTTATTTATTATTAAATTATATGTCAAAATAGGGATATCACAGTCCTCCCCTCTCAAATTTGCTTGTTCTCAAGCAAAACCATTCATACACAAGTTCCTTCATAGACACAAAACATATTTTCATACAAAAGGCCTAGAAAATTTAGGAAATATACATCTTTAATGAGTGAAAACATGAAGCAGACACAAAGTAGTCACATGAATGCATGAAAACACAAAGCATACACGATGTAGACACATCATATGTTCTTTACCAATTCTTTATAATTTTTTTCTCATAATGAAATAAAAGGAATGATTTACAAAATATACTTCCCTAGTGCATTTAATTGATCATGAATCCTGCAAGAACAAGTAATCGTTAACATGCACATGTATATACTATCTCTGAAGAAAAGACGAGTCATGATAAATTAGTTCTAAACCAATATCCTATCAAGCCCAAGAGCAAAACTTTTGGCCCCCTTGGCCTCAATGGAAGACATCAATCATCCAATGAGGTGGTCTACTTGGCAGATTTTTAACTGAATTAAGTTGACATGATGTCAATTTTTTCTTAACTTGACCAATCTAAGCCCAAGAGTGAAACTTTGGACCCCTTGGCCTTAATGGAAACATTCTATCATTCCATCAAGGTGGTCTACTTAGATGTCCATATTTAACATTTTTCCCAATCTAAGCTCAAGAGCGAAACTTTGGCCCTCTTGGCCTTAATAACAACATTTTGGCATTTGTCAAGGTGATTTACTTAGATGGAAACTTTTTATTCTTATATATCCTACTTAAGCCCAAGAGCGAAACTTTGGCCCTCTTGGCCTTGATGGCAACACTTGACATCCATCAAGGTGGTTTACTTAGGAGGTAATTTGATTCACTAATTATTATAATCTTTTTTATTACACACACACTCACACACACACAATCCTTGCTAAAAATGCAACTCATCTGGTTACTGTTGGTCCTTCACATCTTCATTACTCTCTTGATTATATTTAGGTCTCTTGTTCATCTTTCCCTTTACTTCCTCATCAAGTGTGGTGTCCATTTTTTGAACTTGGCTTCTCTTTCCACATATAAGTCCTAGTTCCCAACTTTCCTTGTAATAAAAGCATAAATTTTTTCTGTTTAGTTCGTCACGATAGCTTTTGAGCTCCCTTCTACATTTATGGCCATGTTCACATGGTTCCTTGCAATGGTAATATAACTCATTTTTTTGGAGTTCCTTGGAGTGCTTTCTTTCTTTTTCGTAAAGCTCAGAATGTGTGCTCGGTGCAGGGTTCTTGGATCTATCCTTTGCCAGTTGTGTATCAAATTTTAATGCCTTCTGGATTGCATCTTCTAAACTTTTTGGTTCATGTGCTCCCATTGCACTCTTGATTGATTCCTTCAATCCATCTATAAATAAATAAGTGAGTCTCTTTTGTGATATTTTAGGTACCATGGCTAATAACCTTTCAAATTCCCTAGAAAATCCCATCACTGATCCTTCTTGTCTTAGTTGGGTTAATCTTTTGAAGTACCATTCTAAGTCTATTCGATCAAAATCACTTTATGAGTTTTTGGGTGAATTCATCATAACTCTTAATTTGTTTATGTCCCTGGTTGCTAAGGTCATGTTGCCACCAATCTTGTGCTACTCCTCTTAAATGAAGGACAACATTAGATAGCACTTTTTTGTCATAGGATTTAAGGAAAGATATTTATCCAACATTTGTACCCATGAGTGCACTGTAGTTTTCTTTGATCCATCAAATTTTGGGAGACTCACTTATTTATCCCCTCTCTTAGTCCCCTCTCTTGGTATATTTGTCTCTTCCTATTCGATAGTGACTTCATTTGAGCATCACAATAATCTTTAAAGGGTATCTCCCTCCTAAGTTCAGGATCAATTTTAGAGTACTCATTTATAATGTTGTTTATATTATTTACTTTATTTACCTTGTCCTCATCTTCTTATTCTTCTCCAAGTAGGAAGGGGGGTCTTGTGGGTCTATGCTCTGATTCTAGTGTATGCAGTTGATTATCATCTTCAGATTGGTGAGAGTTTGTATCTCCCCCATTTTTGTTTATCTTATGAAGATCTTCTAGGAGGAGTTGATTCATTTCAATTTTCTCGGTTATGGCTTAAGCGTTTCTTTCAGTTTGTTCCATGAGTGCTTGAGTAGTTCGGTTCATTTTTTCCATGAAAGCTTTTAATTCATTACTTATTTGGTTGTTCATTTTGGTGGACTATTTCCTTCCTTCCCTTTCTAATGCTCTTTGATCTCTTTGATGTTTTTGCATTAACTACTTTCCATAGGCTGGCAAGAAAGAGGCTCTGATACCACTTGTAATGTCTCGTTTAGGGCTATACCTCAAATTGCTTGTAGTTCCAATTTAAGACCTTATGAATAACTTAAAGTATTGTTCTATAGTTGGAAATATATTGAATTTGTCTTTTGGTTCTCAAAGATTTACAAACTCTTGAAATATATATATATATATAATTTGTATGTAAGATAAAATATATTTATTGTTAGGAACCTCTCGTAATTGTATATATGCTTTATACTCTTCTCTTATTAATAATTTTATCAACTTTGATATTCCTTGCCTATTGATAATCTTGACCCTTCTTATCTTTATTTATTACTTGAATTTTGATATGCATATACTTAATGAAAGTATTATGTATGTACCAATCCCTTTGGGTATGAGCACTGACAGTTTCAAAACCCAATGCAGATTCTAATAAAGGTCTTTAATATTTCAAGATATTAAACATAACATACTACTAACACTATATATAAAAGTGCTGACGTACCGTTGCACCACCTTATTACCTTGACATGGAACTTGATCTTTGTGCTTGATATGATGCTAATTTGTACACTCCATACTATCCATGCTTATTGTTTTCAATGTGATTCTTCTTTGTGTATATATTCACTTTTTTTTTTTGTGATTAATCGATGCCACCCTATCCTGCCCTCCAAGTCTCTACTTTTATACATGTTGCTCAGAGAATGGTCAATAGTCACGTCCCTCAGATACTCATTAAAATTAATTTGTTTTAGTTATGTCTATATATATATATATATATATATATATATATATATATATATATATATATATATATATATATATATATATATATATATATATATATATATATATATATATATATATATATATATATATATATATATATATATAATCTCATATGTATATTGCTATTGTTATTATATGATATTTAAATATATTAGACTATTTACTTTTATATTTATATACCCATATCATGTTATCATTTTATATTAATTATTGTACCATATTTATTAATGGATATAATATTATATGGATTAATATATTTATTAATCAATTTATTATCATTAGTTATTAATAGTATTTATATTCAAAACGTGATAATATTTAAATATATTACTATCTTATTAGTTTATAATGTAATTATAACATTTATTTATTCTTATATCTTGATATTATTATTTATTTATTATTAAATTATATGTCAAAATAGGGATATCACAAGTTGTCAAAAGATGTCTTGTTTATAGTATAATATAGGAGAGCCATTCTTAGATGTTATACGATATTTATCATGACAATTATGAGGGTAAACAATAGGGGATACGAGTTTGGACATGAGACACTATTTTAAACGTAGTTCATGTTTGTTTTGGGCAATACAAGTAGTATATGTGCAACACATGTCAAGAAGGGTTTACACATGATATTGTAAAATGACAAGTGTTTTTTAGGTTGTTAGAAGCCTATAAAAGGAGGTCTTTGGGAGGAGTTTGAGTTGAGTTTTTTTTGCAAGAATAGGTGCTAGAAAGGTGCTTGTAAAGTTCCTCTCAATTTGAGTTGGGGTGGCACTCTTGTAAGAACTTTCATTACAAGTGTGTTATAATCTTTATTGATTTGATAATACATTATGCAAATCTTATAGTGTGGGTTTTTTCTCCTATAAGGGTTCCCCACAATAATCACTTCGTTATGTGTTTCTTGTTATTTCATTTATGCCCTAATTTATCTCTTGAAATCTCTGTAATAGTTATGTTAAAATTTTCATAATCACCCTCTCAAGAATACTATAGGAAAAAATTCCACATATCTTTTCTTCCTTACAAGTGGCATCAGAACCTAGCCAAATCTAGTTCTATTTGATGCATACATGATTTTTGAGCTAATAAAGGTTTGAGTGGGATCTTGTGCAAATAATTTCATTTTCTATATTGCAAGATAGTAAAGATGGCAAACATGTTGGGGAGGATTGATGTGGGTACTTCTTTTTGCACGAACTTTGAAATGTGGAAGTTGAAGATGGAAGATTTGCTAATTGATCAAGATCTATGGGAAGCAGTGGATGAAAATGTCCAGAGAGTATGAAGCCAACTTTATTTGCACAATATGATGTAATGGATAGAAAAGCTAATGGTCTCATAAGATTGCATCTTGCAGACTCAATTCTGATAATTGTCTGTGAAAAATCTACTACAAAGAAGCTTTGAAGAAGTTGTAATCTTAGAGAATGGAAGAAAGTGAAAAAATAATTGAGCATCTAAAAAGCTTTAATATGTTGATAAATCAATTGACCTCAAAAGGGTTACCAATGGATGAATAAAAAAGGTTCCAAATCTCGCTATGCTCATTTCTAGACTCATGGGATAGTCTTGTCTTGGCCACAAGGAGCACTCTAGTTATCTTAAAGATGAAGGATGTTGTTAGTTCTCTATTTTTTAGGAGATGAGAGGGAAGGTCTCTCTGAAGGCCAAAGAGGCTTTGAGTGTTTAAGGAAGATCAAGAGAAAGAAGCAAGAACAAAAAGAATCTAGGACTTTCTCAGTCCAAAAGTAAGGGGAGATCAAAATCCCCTAGTAATTCCAAGGCAATTTGTTGGAACTATGGAAAATAGGGTCACTACCGAAAGGATTGCAAAGAAGAAGAAAATGAAGAAGAAACATAAGAAGAAACAAAATAAGAAAATTTTGATTTTGAGTCCAAAAAGAAAGATAGAGATGCCTTTATTGTAGCCTTGGTGATGCAGGAGCATCCTGGGTTGCATTGCTATACTGCATATTTTCAGCTTTCCTAGTTTTCACTAAGTTGTAATGTCTCAGATTGCCGAGTTCTCAGTGGGTGTTGAGTGTTTGGTGGATGCTGAGTTCATATTGATGTCGAGTTCATTTGGATATCAAGTGTCAGTATTTCGTGGAGCCTTTGTTTGTCAAGTTGTTTGTGCATAGTTTCCTATTGATGTCAACCTATGCATTTAATTTAGTGTTAGATATCTGTTTTGAGTCAACTTATGGCTTAGCCTAGCATTTAATATGAGAGTTTATTTAGTTGTATTTGTAATAGGCCAAATTCTGGCTATGCATGTGTTTAAGATACCTTGGTTAGATTCTTAAGGGGGTAACTTAGAGAGAAGGAGCAGAAAGTGAAGTTGGATCATCGAAGATTGTAATTGAAATTGACATATGGTCATAACCCAGAAGGCCTTATAGTTGGGCATGTAATGAAAGCTTTTTTTACTTCCTCTATCTCTTGAGTTGTTTATATTTGTTGTTATTTCTGCTGTGTTGACTCTATGTGGGTGGTTTGAATAGCTGGGTGTGCCTTTGGCCCTAGTTCTTCGTATCTCCCTATGTCACTTGGCTACTTGTGTAGGTGATAATGCATGGTTGATAGACTTAGGTGCATCTTTCCACATGACTCCTAATAGAATTTGGTTAAGTATAACATTTTTGATGGTGGTAAGGTGTATTTGGGTGATAACTCCTTTCTTGATATTATTGGTCATGGAAGTATTAATGTGAAATATTTAGATGGTAGAATTATAAGACTTGACAGTGTCTTACATATCCTAGGACTGGCAAGAAAGTTGTTACCTATTAGAAGAATAATAAATGAGAATACCATGTATAGTTTTCTTAAGTAGGTGTAAAACTCACAAGAGGTGCTATGGTGATAGCTAGAGGAATAAGATTGGGTACATTGTACCAACTTGATGCAAGCACAATTGAGTGCAAAAGTACTTCTGATAAGATTTTAAGAATGGTTACTTCACTGGAAATGGAGAGGGTTTCTTTTTCGAAAGATGGTAATGGGTTTTGGGTACCTAATGGTTCTATATCCATTGAATCAAAGTTTCCTATAGAGAATATATTGTTATGGCACCAAAGACTCATCCATATAGGTGAGAAGGGTCTATGAACCTCGAAAAATAAGAATCTAATTGATGGGTTGAATGATTGCAAATCTTGACTTTGATTTTTGTGAGCATTATATTTATGGTAAACAAAACCACATTCAATTTTACTTGAGCTCTCGTAAGTCTACATATATTTTGGATCTAATTCATTCACATGTAGTTTGTCCTATTGATGTTCCTTCTATTGGGAGATTAGTTTATTATGCTTCTTTCATTGATGATTATAGCAGTTATTTTATTAAGAGTAAAATTTTTTTAAAAAAATGTTTCAAAGAATTTATAGTAATGATTGAGTTGCAATCTAGAAATAAGATCAAATGTTTGAGAATAGATAATGGTGGTAAATATTGCTTCAATGATTTTGATGTATATGGTAAAGATTGTGGTATTAAGAGACATAAGAGAACTCTATATTCTCCACAAAAAAATGGGGTTACATAGAAAGAATGAACAAGACCTTGATGGAGAAGGCTAGGAATATAATGAGTGGTGCTAAAATGGAACACAAGTTCTGGGATGAAGTTGTAGCCATTGCCTATTGCCTAATTAACAAGTTTTCTACTTCATCTCTTGTTGATAAGATACCAATGGAAGCATGTTCAAGCCATAAGCCTTTATTAGACATCTAAGAGTTTTTTTTTGTGAGGCATATGCCCATGTACCAAAGGAGAATCAAACAAAATTGGATAACAAAGTTGTTAAATGTATATTCATCGGATACAATTATGGCATGAAAGGATACAAGCTTTGGGATCTTGTTGTACAAAATGTATTTTATTCAAGAAGTGCTATTTTTAGAGAAATTAAGCCTTCTTATGTTTTAGTGTAACCAAAACAAGAATTTCAAAAAATAAAGATATGATTCAACTACCTATTACACCTAAGAAAGTTGAATCAATCCCTTAGAAAGACAAGAAGTTGAGGAGAGCTCTCTGAGTTCATAATCATCAGATGGAGACAAGGAACCTAAACCTAAGCCTAAATCTAAACCTGAACTTGAGATTGTTCAAAGGTCTACTAGACCAAGAAAGCTACCTGAAAGGTGTGGTTATTGTCATGATGATTGGAAATGCATATTTTCTTTGAATGCTAATATTGATGAACCAAGACATGTAGAAGATACTCTTGGTACATATGAATGATTTTGAATCCTGAAAGATAGCCATGGGTGAGGAGATGGAAACTCTTAAGAAGAATCATACATGGGACCTTGTACCATTTCTTGAGGAATGAAAACCCATTGAATCTAAATGGGCATTCAAAAGGAAGATGGGTTTTGACTGAAGAATTGAGAATTACAAAGCATGATTGGTTGTAAAATGTTACTCCCATGTTGTGGGATTTTATTATGATGAATTTTTTCTCTTGTGGCGAAAATGATAACCATTCAATTTTTTATTTCTATTGCAATTGCTTATGATCTAGAGATTGAGAAAATAGATGTGCAAACAAACTTTCTTCATGGAGATTTGGAGGAATATATTTATATGAAACAGTTACAGCACTATGTGGTGAAAGGTAAAAGTCATTTCGTCTATAATTTGAAGAAATCCTTTTATGCTTTAAGAAAACAAGTCTTAGGATGTGGTACTATGTAGATTTGTAATTTGGCAATCCTACTATTTTGTGTCAAGAATAACTAAGATGGAAAGGTGGAACCTGTACCAAATGTATCATTTAATTAATTAATTTTTACATAAATATAAGTGAGACAACATTAATGTGTCTAACTACCCATTATAATATATCAAATGAATTGTTGTAAATGATTCTTTACATACTTCATATGAAACAAAACATTTATAGTTTTGGTATTGATCAAGCACATTAAACTTAAGAGGTACAAAGTTTGAATAAGAATTTAGGTAGGGAAATGACAGTTTAGTTGAGTTTTTCTAGTGTGCATAACAAGGGAGACAATGGTTGAGCGTGTGCTAAGTATTGTGAAATTACTAGTTATAACTTGATGTATTAATAGTACATTATTTATATTATTGTTAAAACATTAGAATTTTTTTTTTTGTATGAATAATTACTAAATTTAATTAATTCTTTTGAACTTATTTTATTTGTATATTACTTTACACCATGATGTGACTAACTCTCTATTGGGCTCATAAATTTCTCTCTATAGGTGGAAGAAAACAAGTTGTTAGGAAATATTTTATTGCCACTTATGTTTTACTATTCATCGAGTCAGATGCCCTCCAACAAAGGCAATAGGGACTTAATTAAAATCATTACATGTTTCTTATGAACTAAATGAGATGGTAGTAAGGGGTTTATATCCACCTCTTGATCTCATTACATTCATTCAAAGCATAAAGACAACTTGACATTACTTGATTTAAAGAACTAGGGGATTTTCTTAGTAGCTAAATAGATTATTAAAGTTATTAATGGGGAAGAACCTTGGAAAATCCTTGTTTGGAATAGAATTGATCTTTTCCAATATTCAAGGCAAATGGTAGGTTGTGGATTGGTTGGATAAGATATTTTGTGCTCCTCTTATTTATTTAATTAATTAATTAATTAATTTTTAAAATTCTAGTAAGGCCCCACCTAATCTCCAATCAATTTGGAAAGTATGAAAAAAGTTCACTAATCATTTGAGATGGAGAGATGCTTATCTCCAACACAATTTCAACTTTTCCACCTCATCTATTTGGTGGAACAAACTTATTTTTTAATCTTGATCAACATTTGGATTTGATTTTTCCTTAATTGTCCTATTTTCTATCAAGAAAAGGCATCAAAAAGTGGGAGATCTTTTATGGTTTAGACATCTAAAATATCCTTAAAAGTTGTTGGGAAAGTAATGTTGAGAAAACACATTTCTCAAGGTTGCAATAGTCTAGATAGTTTAAAAAATAGTTTAGAAGTTTTTCACACATTCATGCCTTAGAAAATACAAAATGAGTTGTGAAAAGATGCCTTGTTTTTAGTATAATTTAGGAGGTGTATACAAGAAAACCTAACCGTTTGGGAGCATGTGTAAATAAGAAAAGTTAGTTGCACATGTATATCAAAGATTTAACTGAGATTGAAATACAACTATCTATACTTGAGTTTCACAACCTAATGCAATCGAAATGAAAATTCCTCATGCAACCTCAAAGTAGCTCAACAAAAGGCACCCATGAGAGGCCTTGTTGGTGTGCTTTAGATTGGAGGGATGTGGATGTGCCCTTCTGAAACACAACTATGAATGAATCCCTTCAAACCAATACAAAAGAATGCAAGTATGCAAATGTGAAGCTACACTTAAAATGTATGTGAAATGCCTTCAAGCAATGGCTATAAGTGAGCCACCCTCAAAGGATTCTATGGATGTGAATGTGGATGGAAGGTAATGGAGAAAGAAACCTAAAAATATCATACTACCATGAAGATAATGCAAAATCTAGAAATTCAAGCAATGCAAACAACTACCAAAGGTTAGCTCTAAGCATAAAATCTCTAAAAACTCAAAAGCTAAACTAGCATGATAACAATGCAAATGAGAGAGATGAAAAATGATTGAGACAAAGGGCTCTATTTATAGATTTGAGAGAGGCCTTGGAGAGGTGGCATCTATGTGGCATCCACATAGGTGCCACAAGGCAGACACATGGATTAAAGGACAAAGTCATGCAAAAGTCAAAACTAGTCTTTATGATTGAGAGGCTAAAGGTTTGCTCACACATGTGTGAGCAACCTTGGGGGAAAGGAGTGGGTGACAAAGGTGTAAGAGGTGTAAATGAAGTGAAAGCTTTATTGGATCATGAGCTTCTCACATGTGTGAGCAAACACTTAAGAGCTAAAAAGGTGATTTAAAGAGGTTTAGGATAATAAAGTGGGATTAAGTAGTGGGTAGGCTTAGAAGGATGAGAGTGATGGGTGTAGACTAGGTTTTAGGATGGAATTAGGATTAAGTTAAATAAGATTTGACTTAATCATAGGATTAAAGAATTTAATAAAGTGGAGGGGATTAAATAAATTGGAATTTATTTAAAAAGGGATTTATGGAGCACTATGTATTAAATAAATTTAATACATTAGAGGGGAAGTATTTAAATTAAATTTAAATACATTAGGAAATGAACCTATTTAATTAAATAAATTTAATTTAATAAGTAGAAGAATATGACAAATATAATTAATTAATAATTAATTAATTATAATGTCATGGGAAATATTAACTAAATTAATATAGCCTTTGGGATGATTTTAAGCGTCTACAGGAGGATAATTTTTAGATGTTTTATTACATTTGTCATGATAGTTATGAGGATAAAAAATAGGGGATAAGAGTTTGGACATGAGACACTATTTTTAAACTAGTTCATGCTTGTCTTGGATAGTACAAGTTGCACATGTGTAACACTTGTCAAGGAGGTTTTGTACTTAATATTGCAGGATTGAAAGTGTTTTAGGTTTTTAGAAGCCTATACATGGAGGCCTTCGGGAGGAGTTTGAGTTGAGCTTTTTTTGCAAGAACTAGTGCTAGAAATGTGCTTTTTAAGTGTAAGAGTTTGCCTAAAGCAATAATTCAATGCCAAGATCAAGAAGCTCAGTAGATGGAAAAAGAGAGACAAATAATGATCAAATGAGAAACTCAATAATGATCAAAATGATAATGGATATCAGATGATTACATCATAGAAGTGCATGTATATAAAGGCAACTAGGATGATTAGGAGTTAGCAAAGAGATAATCATAACAACTAAACACATGTCCACCAAGAGTAGATTATCCTCCATTGTGCATGAATGTACGTGCAACAATAAGAGAATAAAAATAAAAAGGTGCATCTCGTAAAGAGATGTAGTAAACACCATGTGCTCAATTGGAGTGTAAAAAAATGTGTTGTCTACATGATAACTCATGTGAATATGCAAACTCCTAGGTGTCTACATGACAACTATTATGTTAATGAATTAACCTAAGTAAACTTAAGTAAAGTGTAAATAGTAAATACTTATTTACACCAACACCCCCCTTTAAGTGCAACTTAGGGGAATGCACTTAAGCTCACAAAAGCTAGATGATAATGCAAGATGGGTCCCAACTACTAGGCCATGTTAGGTACCCATGTACAAAATACAAAAAAACATGCAAGCTCTCACAAAGTGGAGAAAGAGAGAAGCCCTCATGGGAAAAACCCTCACCCAAAAAGAGAGATGAAAAAACAAGATGCGCGGATGGATAGAGTAATCAAGACCTCCCCATTACAACATACATCATGTATATACAATAGAGAAGTATGATAAGAACACAATCCCAGAAGAGGAAAAGGTCCCTCACCGTAAGAGAGAAGAAGTAGAAGAAGAAGAAATGAGACAAGGTAGTCCCCCCTCAATATAGAATGCTCATCAGTGATAGTTTCTCCAAAATGAATGTAGAAGTTGATCCATGACTACTAAATGATGTTCCTCTCCTTAGGAAGAAACAATGTCATAGGTACATATGAGATGCTTCTCCAATGTGTAGAAAGAATCCTTAAGATGAATGACGTCTCTAAAACTTGCTCAATTGTCCCCGTGTCGATACTGATGGTCAACCCTTCCAACATTGCTAAAAATAACATGTTTGGATTTAGCAAAGATGGATGTAGAACATATCTCAAAGAACCATCTATCTCCTCAAATGATAAAGAGACCTCCTACAACTACTGTACATAAGAAGCCACAATCATATCAACCTTATAAGATTGATCATGTAGAGAATGGACAAGAGGGTCAAAGTGTTCCCTTGTAACAACTGAAGAAGGGCCATCTTCATCAAAGAGAAGATGTATATCATCAATAATGTCTCCCAAATATGCTTTGTAGAACTCCACAAAAAAAACTTGAAATGTCTATCAAGTAGTCATCCCTTGATGCTGGAACTAGAAGACAAGGTGTACCCAATTGAGTTGAATTACATGGACCTATCACTATACCAATATATGTGTGTGGAATGTTTTGATGTTGTGACCTTGTCCTGCATCTGCCAGAAGGATCCCCCACAAGTGAGCCAATTGAATCACTATCAAAATTGTCACTATCAGTTTCCACAACGTATGAAGTATAGAGAGGATTAGAGGATAAGCTAGGTGAACTTTCCTCTTTATGAATATTTGATGAGTCTCAGGATCCATAAGTCTATATTCCTTAACACTTTCTTCATATCCAATGAAAGTACAAGGCCTTGGTGGTGGTGCCTTGCATTCCCTTGAAGATATGTGTGCCCAAGCTAGACAACCAAAAACTTGAAAGTGTTTCACAACTGGTTTTCTTCCACACCATGCCTCAAAAGGAGTCATTCCATTTAAGACATTATGAGCAGACCTTTTAAGGATGTGATTGGAACTACTTATAGTTTCTACCTCAAGTGATGGATCAAGAGACTTAGCTTGAATCATGTAACTTGCCATACTTTAGAGTTCTAATCCTCATTACTGTAACACTTGTCTTTTGTGGACTAAATGCTATAGGATTTTGAGATCAATACCCTCAAGTTCACAAAAGTCTCTAAGTCTTGAGTTCACATATCTACTTTCATTGTCCATACAAAGAACCTTGATGACTTTACTTGATTTCTTCTCAACATGACTCTTTAAGGCTAGAAACTTATCAAACACTCCATTCTTATGACCAAGAAAGTAGACCCATGTGTAGCATGAAATGTCATCAATGAAAGCGAGGACATAGTGACCCTTGCTAACTAATATCACTGAAAAAGGGGCTGCTAGAAAAGTATGAACCAACTCAAGAACTATTGATGCTCACCAAGACTTCCCTTTGTCAAAATTCTCTTCTAGATGCATATCTATTGAACAAGTTGAACATTCACCCTTAGATGTTGATTGTAGGCAGACATCTGACCATATTTTTTGAGCTAAGCTAATGAAGATAGCAAAAGGAAAGATGTCCATACTATTCATGCCATAATTTACTTTGTGATTGTGAATGTGTCAACAAGGCATGCGAAGGAGACTTAGGCACAAAGTGGGAGAAAGAATAAATCCTTGTGTCATGATTAACTTTACCCACAACAACCAATTAATCATCCTTAAGACTTCGCACCATTCTTGAATCAAGAAGGAACTCAACTTTATTTCCACCTCCACAGTGAGTGATTTGGTAAATTGAAAGGAGATTTCCATCTCAACTTGTCCTTTCCCTTCAACTTCCACTTGTATATCATTCCCTACAAATATGTGAGGTACCTTAAGATTGCTCCAATGAAGAAAAATGTCCTTTTGAAGAACCCATATGATGTGAAGCACCCAAGTCAAGAATCCATTCCCCTAAAGAACTTGAACTTTCCATAAGTGCTTGCCCTTTTCCCTTTGAAGTGGATGGATTTGAATCCTTGGAAGCATTTGGCACATTGATTTTGTTCTTCCTAAGTAATTCTTCCAACTCATCTATTCTCTTAGTCTTGCAATGATGCTCATCATGATTTGGTTTCTTGCAATATGCACAAAATAATTTATCCTTCTTGTTGTTGTTTCCCTTCTTATTGGAAGAAGAATTTTCTTGTTGTGAGGAGGAAGATTGTTGTGTCTTTGATTGTGATTTTGGCTTCCACTTCTTTTTTTTGTTGTTGGTGAAACTTTTTCCACCTTGATTTGTTTGGTTCTCATTACTAGCCACCAATGCCTTGGACTTTGATGACTTGAGAATTTTCATACTTATCAACTTGGATTATTCCAACATCAACATTTCAGAAAATGCATCAAATGAAGGCTTAGTAAAGGCACTTCCCATAGTCAACTTGTGAGTGTTGTAACTTGAAACAAAAGATGCATACTTTAAAGGTAGCCTCTTCAAGATGTGATGAATCAATCTATCATCCTTCATGGGATTAGCACAATCCTTAAGTAGTTCTCTCAACTCATTGACTTTGTTGACATAGGCTTGAATTGTGTGAAAATTTGTAAGATCTAAGAGAAATAGATCATCGTCAATTTGGAATCCCTTTTCCTCATCCACCTTACCATACAACCCTTCAAGTTTGTCCCAAGCACCCTTGGCATTCTTAAAGTTGGAAATGTGGAAGAAGAGATCTCTATGAACACAACTCCTAATAATTCCTAAAGCCTAGTTGTCTTTAATTTTCCAATCAACTTTTGCATCAACATCAGTGGGTTTTACAATTGTACCATCAACATATAGATTTAAAACTTTTCCCATTAGTCTATTCCACACAATATCTCTCCATGTAGTATAATTGTGTGAAGTTAAAAGTGGAGTTTTAGGTGAACCCATGATGCAAAAATTAAAAGAGCACAAGAGAGACACAAGAACACAAGATACTCAATCAAAGAACCCCCCCAAAAGTGATGCTTTTGGCACTTTATATGTAGTGTGTTTACAATTTCCACTTGCCAAAATAGACCAAAGTGATCTTCTAATTTTGATGATTACAACATAAAAGATGAAGCTATAGTGGATTCAAGTACATAAGACACCAGATCTCTCAAGGATCTAAATAAGTACAAGTGCTAAAATATGTCAAAAATGACCAAATGCTGAAAGTACAATATCTACTTAAAGTTGCTCCAATTTGATACCAAATCTGAAAAGTAGATGAAAAAACATGCACTTTCAAAAAAAACAACACTTGAAAATGTCTTCGTATGAGCCCAAACAAAGCCTCTGAAGTTGCTGAAAGGAGGATTGCTCAACAACAATCACCAAAATATATGAATTCTTCTCAATCCATGCATCAAATCAGAAAAATAATTACACTACTAAAATATTTAGGAGATTCTACCCAAAATTTTAAAAAAATTGCTCAGAGAAAGGACTTAAAATGGGCAATTTAGAGCCTTTCAAAGATAGAGTGCAAAACCAAAACTCAAGATGGTGAAGTTTGAGATATTCGCAAAATTGTTGATGTCATCAATTCAAAGGACTTAAACTGACAATTAAAAGGTTGTTAGCATAGTTTAATAAACCCTAGAAATGAGGACGCAATAATTATCAAATTTAACACAATGAACTGCTTATGCAATCTTAGCTAAAATTGATGTATTTAAGGCTTCCACAACGAAAACATTAAAAAAATGGCCCAAATTCGAATGACACCCAACAAATTTAGACTATTTGAAAAGTGTCAAAAAGCAAATTTAATGAAGAATACTAGTCCATGCATAGGGATCTGAATGGCGCAAATCGAAGCTCAGATTGGGAAAGTTGTGATCTCGATATAACTAAATTGTTTGCGCTAGGCTATTGAATAGATCACAGATTTCCACATTGACAACTTAGTAGCCCAAATGGAAGTACCACACAATCTTGGGAGTTGCCTCGGTGAAACCTTCAATTCATGTAGATCAGTGACTTCAATATTATATGCCAATGATGATGCAATCTTCTATGGTCTATGTTTCCAGTGCTTGAGCTTCGATGCTTAAATCACTGCGTCCATAGTTAGATCGGGAGATGCTATCTAGATGGTGGTTGCAGTCAATGTCATGCCCAATGGTGTCCAAGATGCAAGAGTCTCCATGTGACACCTATGAATGTCAAATCATGCTCAAGTTGGATCACAAAAGGCCTGCACAACTGATGTGTTGCATAGAGCGAAGGTAAAACTAGATTTGTGCGAGGATGGGTCAATTGCCACCAATTTTGTCTAACATCTAACGATTGTGTATGATCACTAAATGTTAGATTTGTCATCTGAAATTTTGAAAAATATGTTGATGTTCACAAGTCACAAATGGAGCTTGACATTAAAACTTGCAGGTGGATCTCGCACTCGGTAGGGAGAAGCACTCACTGAAAATAGTTGGCTATGGCGCCACAAATTTTATAGGAAATGCCAAATGAACGGGTTACCATACCACAACTTGTAAGATCATCATCAAGAAGATCAAATGTAATCTTCCAAATCTTCCAAATTGACAAATCGGGCCTCCAAGTCTGATTTGCAAAAAAAATTGCATTAGATTTGACTTTTACCCAACGTAGGAAAATTTATAGTCAAAATTTGTGGAAACGACCACCCGGACGCAATGGTGAGGTTAGATCTTGCTCAAAACACTCCCAATAATTGCAAATATCCCAATTTTGAATCATGGTCCTCCAAAATGAAGCAAAATGAAGTCTCTAATGGCTATGCAATGAAGCTCCTATGGCTCTCATACCATGTAAGAGTTTTCCTAAGGCAATAATTCAACGCCAAATGCCTAAGGCAATAATTCAATGCCAAGATCAAAAATCTCAATAGATAGCACAAGAGAGATAAATAGTGATCAAATGTGAATCTCAATAATGATCAAAATGATAATGGATATCAGATGATTACATCATAGAAGTGCTTGTATATAAAGGCAACTAGGATGACTAGGAGTTAGCAAATAAACAATCATAACAACTAAGCACATTCCACCAAGAGTGCATTATCCTCCATTGCGCATAAATGCACATGCAACAATGAGAGGATAAGAATAAAAAGGTGTATCTCGTAAAGAGATGTAGTCGACAACATGTGCTCAATTGGAGTGCAAACAATTGTGTTGTCTACATGATAACTCATGTGAATATATGCAAACTCCTAGGTGTCTACATGACAACTAATATGTTAATGCATTAACCTAAGTAAACTTAAGTAAAGTGTAAATAGTAAATACTTATTTACATCAACATAAAGTTCCTCCCAGATTAAGTTGGGGTGACACTCTTGTAAGAACTTTCATTGCAAGTTTGTTGTAATCTTTATCGATTTGATAAACATTATGCAAATCTTACAGTGTGGGTGTTTTCTTCTATAAGGGTTTCCCCATAATAATCATTGTGTTATGTGTTTCAGATTGCTATTTCATTTATGCTCTCATTTATCTCTTGAAATCTTTTTAATAGTTATGTTGAGATTTTCATTATCATCCTCTCAAGAATAGTGTAGGAATCAATTCCACATACATTTTCTTCCTTACAAATGGCATCAGATCTTGGCCAAATTTGGTTCTATTTGATGCATACATGATTTTTGAGCTAACAAAGGTTTCAGTAGGATCTTGTGCAAAGTATTTTATTTTCTATATTGCACATTAGTAAAGATGACACACATGTTGGGGGGGGGGGGGGGTGGGTGGCGGCGGTGGTGGTGGGGGTTTGATGTAAAAAAAATTTTGGCATGAACTTTGAAATGTGGAAGTTAAAGATGGAAGAGTTGCTGATTGATCAGGATCTATGGGAAGCAGTGGATGAAAATGTTCAAAGGCCTTTGAGTCCAACTTTAGTTTTACAATATGATGTAATGGATAGAAAAGCTAATGGTCTCATAATATTATGTCTTGTATACTCAATTTCAATAATTGTCCATGAAAAATCTAATGTAGAGAAGCTTTGAAGAAGTTGTAATCCTTGAGAATGGAAGAAGGTGGAAAAATATTTAAGCATCTAGAAATTTTTAATATGTTGATAAATCAATTGACCTCAAAAGGGGTGCCAAGATGCAAAAAAAAGGTTCCAAATCTCGCTATGCTCATTTATAGACTCATGGGATAGTTTTGTCATGGCCACAGGGAGAACTGCATTTATCTTAAAGATGAAGGATATTGCTAGTTATCTACTTTTTTAGGAGGAGAGAAGGAAGTTATCTCTAAATGCCAAAGAAGATTTGAGTGTTCAAGGAATATCAAGAGAAAGAAGCAAGAACAAAAAGAAGCTTAGCCTTTCTAAGTCCAAGAATAAGGGGAGTTTAGAATCCCCTAGTAATTCCAAGCAAATTTGTTGGAATTGTGGCAATCACGGTCAGTACTAAAAGGATTGCAAAGAAGAAGAAAAACAAGAAGAAATTTTTGATTTTGAGTCCAACAAGGAAGATGGAGATGTCTTTATTGTAGCATTGGCTACTCGTACATGTGATAATGCATGGTTAATAGACTTAGGTGCATCTTTCCACATGGCTCCTAATATAATTTGGTTTAGTAAGTATACAAATTTTGATGGTAGTAAAGTGCATTTGGGCGATAACTCCTTTCATAATATTATTGGTCATGGAAGTATTAATGTGAAAATTTTCAATGGTAGAATTAAAATATTTGATGGTGTCTTGCATATCCTAGAACTAGAAAGAAATTTGTTATCTGTTACAAAAATAATAGGCAAGAATGCAATGTATAGTTTTCTTAAGCATGTGTAAAAATAACAAGAGGTGCTATGGTGATAACAAGAGTCCATTAAGATTGAGTACATTGTACCAACTTGATGCATGCACAATTGAGTGCAATAGGACTTTTAATAAGATTTTAAGAATGGCTACTCCGTTGGCAAAGGAGAATGTTTATTTTTTGGTAGATGGTCATGGATTCTAGGTACCCAAGGGTTCTATATCTAGTGAATCAAAGTTTCATGTAGAGAAGATATTGTTGGCACCAAAGACTCATCCATATAGGTAAGAAGGGTCTATGAACCTTGAAAAATAAGAATCTAGTTGATGGGTTGACTAATTGCAATCTTGAATTTGATTTTTCTGAGCATTATATTTATGGTAAATGAAACCACATTCAATTTTACTTGAGTTCTCATAAGTTTGCCTATATTTTGGATGTAATTCATTAAGATGTATTTGGTCCTATTGATGTTCCTTCTATTGGTA
Organism: Cupressus sempervirens; assembly: GCA_028749045.1. NCBI lineage: Eukaryota > Viridiplantae > Streptophyta > Pinopsida > Cupressales > Cupressaceae > Cupressus > Cupressus sempervirens. The sequence goes on from CM053789.1 coordinate 873,504,456, forward strand.
GATAAATATATTATGCTTCTTTGATTGATGATTTTAGTAGTTATTTTCTTAAGAGTAAATATTTTTTCTAATAATGATTGGGTTGTTGTTGGAATTACAAGTAGGAAAGATAAACTTCTGGGGGGGGGGTGGGTGGGGTGAATCAATAGTTAAAACATGAACCCATAAAACTTTTCACCACTCATCCATCTCATGCATTCAATAGATAAACCAAAATAACTTGTAAAAAACATTCATCTAAATCATGTAAACATATAAGAAATCACACATTTGACACCAGATATGATTACCCATAAACCCTCCAAAGAGAAGATAAAACTTGGGTTGGGATAAAACCCACAATTCTTTACTACTATAGCAATAAAGTGTAGCTAATTAAGGTTACAATGGTTTGACCATGAATCATGATCTACCTTATGAAAGGCCTTCCCTATTAAAGGCTTACAAGGACTATTAAGTCCCACCTTGTTAGAGGATTTCAACACCTTGTTAGAAGTGTGTCTGGCTAAAGGACTTATGAATATCCACTTGGAATGTCACCTTGTTAAAGGATTTACAAAAATCTGTTAGGACCACTCCACCTAAAAGATTTAACTAAAATCACCTGTTAGGATGTTCCAGCATAGATCTTGTGATTGGCTTTGGTTGTTTGATTAAAGATCAAATATGTATAGTGTTCTTCTTGATCCTTCTTGATCTGATGTGACAATTTTTGTATCCTTCTGTTCTTATTCTCCTCCAATTGATTCTGCAATTCACTCTCTATAACTTCTAAGTCTCCATGAATGCTTTGTTTTTGCATGTAAACTTCTCTATTCTTCTCCTTCAATTCCTGACACACTCATATGAAGTTTAGGGTTTCATCCTCCTTAAGAAGACTAGAAGACTTAGGGTTAGGTATGAATCTATGACTAAGATTCATCCATTTTGCCACTTAATCCTTCCTATTTTTGATTGGTTGCATGTAATTACATAGGGAATCCACATATAGATTCATCCTTATCTTCAAAAGATTGTTTTCTTTTCTTTGGTCGACTAAAAAATGGTTTACATAGTTGTTTGTGCAATCACAAACAAGTATGTCCAATCTATGTTACTCGACACTTGAAGTTACTCATGCTTGACACATACTGTAATCTTGTTTCTGACTCAACACCTGAACTTCTCATCATCTACTGTTTACTTGGCACTTGAATCAGTCGGCATGGTCTATCTGCTTGGCACTTGAGTGACTCGAAACACATTGAAACTCGACACGATCTTGTATTTACATATTATAATTGGCATGTATTACTAGTTCAGCATGAACTTATTAAATGACTTAAGTGTGTTGACACTCAATTGTCAAAACCAATCTAAGATCAATAGTTGCAATCTAGAAAGAAGATCAAATGTTTGAGAATAGCTAATGGTGTTGAATATTGATTCATTGATTTTGATGCATTTAGTAAAGATTGTGGTATTAAGAGACATAAGAGAATACTATATTCTCCACAACAAAATAGAGTTTTAGAAAGAATGAACAAGACCTTAATGGAGAAGGCTAGGAGTATGTTGAGTGGTGCTAGAATGGAACACAAGTTCCGGGATGAAGTTTTAGCCATTGCCTACTATCTAGTAAAAATATCTCCTACTTCATCATACCAATGGAAGCATGGTCATCCACGAGCCTTTATTTAGACATCTCAGAGTTTTTATTTTATTTTGAGGTATATGTCCATGTCCTAAAAGAGAATCAGACAAAATTAGATAAAAAAATTGTTAAATATATATTCATAGGATACAATTATGGCATGAAATGATACAAGCTTTGGGATCTTGCTGTACAAAATATACAAGAAGTGTTATTTTTAGAGAAATTAAGCCTTCTTATGTTTTAGTGTAACCAAAACAAGAAGTTCAAAAAAGAAAGATATGATTCAACTACCTATTACACCTAAGAAAGTTGAATTGATCCCTTAGGAAGACAAGAAGTTGAGAAGAGCTCTACGAGTTCATAATCATTAGATCAAGAAGATGAACCTAAATCTAAGCCTAAATATGAACTTGAACTTGAGATTGCTCCAAGGTCTACTAGACCAAGAAAACTACCTAAAAGGTGTGTTTATTCTCATGATGATTGGAAATGCATATTTTCTTTTAATGCTAATATTGATGAACCAAGACATGTAGAAGAGACTCTTGGTACATATGAATGATTTAGAGTCCTGAAAGATAGCCAAGGATGGGGAGATGAAAACTCTTAAGAGGAATCATGCATGGGAAATTGCACCATTGCCTGGGGAATGGAAGACCATTGGATATAAATAGGTGTTTAAAAGGAAGATGGATTTTAGTGGAAGAATTGAGAATTACAAAGAATGATTGGTTGCAAAAGGTTACTCCTAGGTTGCAGGATTTTACTGTGGTGAAATTTTTCTCCTATGGTGAAAATGAGAACCATTCAATTTTTTCTTTCTATTGCAATTTCTTATGATCTAGAGATTGAGAAAATAGACGTGAAAACAAATTTCCTTCCTAGAGATTTGGAGGAATAAATTTATATGACAAAACTAGAGAACTATGTGATGAAAGGTAAAAGTCATTTTGTCTATAAGATGAACAAATCCTTTTATGCTTTAAAAAAAAGTCTTAGCATGTGTTACCATAAATTATATGTGTGTGTGTGTGTGTGTTCATCTTGGGATTTGTGCAGTCTAAATCTAATCACTGCATATATTTCAAATTCGATGGTGATCATTTCCTAGTTATTGTCTCATATGTTGATGACAAGTTGTTCATTAGCAAAGGAAAAAGCTTGATTGTAGAATTAAAATCTCAACTCTTAGTGAATGTTGAAATGAAAGATCTTGGTGTAGCAAGACACATTCTAGGGATGGAGATTAAAAGAGATACAAAAAATAAAGGTTTTGGCTAGGCCAAAGTATGTTGGCATTGTACCAAAAATATTCAATATGCATGATTCTAGACCATTGTGTGTTCCTAGCACTATGGGAACACAACCTACTCGTTCATAATATCGTACATCATCGTTGGAGATAAAAGACATAGATTGAGTACCATATCAAAGTATTGTTGGAAGTTTGATGTATGCTATGGTTTTCACAAGAGCAGACATGGCCTAAGCAATGGGAGTTCTTTCTCATTTCATGTCTAATTCATGAAGAGCACATTGGGATGTAGTAAAAATATTTATAAGATATTTGTAGGGTACCTCAGAGTACTCTATATGTTTTAATAGAATAGGAAATGAGAATTCCTTAGATATTAGTGACTATGTGGATTTAGAATTGGCTAGATATCTTGATGTAAGAAGATTAATTAGTGTATATTTATTTGCATTATACAGTGGTACAATCAATTGGATGAGTAAGCGACATGAGGTGGTCATTTTATCCATTACAAAAGCATAGTATATATGAGCTACTCATGCCTACAAGGAAGACATTTATCTCAAGAGATTATGTACAAATATAGATTTCAAACATGCTATAGTGACAATTTATAATGACAATAATAGTGCAATCTACCTAGCAAAGAACCAGACATTTCATGCCATGACCAATCTCGTTAACTCAACATTTCATGTCATAACCAAGCACATTAACCCAAAATTTCATGCCATGACCAAACGCATTGATGTGCAATATCATTTTGTGAGAGATATGTTTGAGGATGACATGGTGGAGTTGGAGAAGGTAGAACCCTTGGTGAATGTCATTGATTCTTTAACTAAGCTCATGAGAACATAGAAGTTTAGATGGTGCTTGGAGTCTTGACCCTTTTTTCTACCCCTAGAAGTTAAGTCCATGATAGTATAGACCCCTTGACTCTTACAAGGTATTAGACAACTGGGAGGATGTTGAGAAATCATGTGTCTCAACCTTGCAATATTCTAGATATTTCCAAAAGTAGTTGGATAGTTCTCTACATGTTGATGTCTTGGACAAGATAAAATAATTTGTCAAAAGATACCCTATGCATAATATAATATAGGAGAGCCATTTTTAGATGTTCTACGAAACTTGGTGTGACAATTATGAGGGTCAAGAATAGATGATATGAGTTTGGATGTGAAACACTTTTAACATGGTTCATGCATATCTTTGGAAACACAAGTCATGCATGTACACCATGTATCAAGAAGGTTTTGCACATGGTATTACAAAACTACAAGTGGTTTCCAAGTTGTGAGAATACTATAAAAGGAGGGCTTGGGGAGGAGTATGAGTATTGAGTTTTGTTTTCAAGAATGGGTGCCAGAAGGTTTCTTGTGAAGTTCCTCCCAATTTGAGTTGAGGTGACACTGTTATAAGAACTTGCATTGCAAGTGTGTTGTAATCTTCATTGGTTTGATAATACATTATGCAAATCTTATAGTGTGGAGTTTTTCTCCCTTAAGGGTTTCCACACAATAATAATTGTGTTATGTTTTTTTTGTTATTTTATTTATGCTCTCATTTATCTCTTAAAATATTTGTAATATTTATGTTAAAAATTTACATAATCATACTCTCAAGATTAGAGTAGAAAGTGATTCTACATACCCTTTTTGCCTTACAAGTAAATGTAAAAACTTAAGATATGTAAAATGATTGCATCTAAGTTTTAAATTTTTATGTAGATAAATTAGATGCAAATTAGAATTATGTATAAAATAAGACATGATGGGTTCACCAACATGATATGTAGACAAGGAGCTTCTAGCATAATAATGTAGATTAAGATCTCAAATCTCGATGACATATCATTAGAAGCATAAACTAGGTTCAATTATAGTCCAAATAAGAGATTTGACCATTGGGTGGTTTATTATTATTTTTTTGTAATTAAATTAATATTTTGATTTGAATCTAAATAATTTAGGTTAAATTATAGAAAAATTATGAATTTCAATATAATTGTAAAATAATAATTAAAAACCAACAGATGAGCCAAATCTAGAAATAAGGTAGAGAGAGAAGCCTATATATGATTGAAAGTTTTGGAAATGGGAGGAGGGTACCCTAATTTGAGGATGTCTTGGTCAACAAAAAGTTATAGATTTAGGATCAAGAGGTCTTTTTGTTAAGAAGTAAAGTCTGCACACAATTTGTTACGAGGGGGGGGGGAATCAATTGTGAGCAAATATAATTAAATCCAAACTTATTAAAATGATCACAAATAATTAGAATAATGATGCACAATAATAAGAAACTATAGACCATAACACAATGATTTTGTTGACTAGGAAAACCTTTAATTAGAGGAAAAACCCAATGGTGATGGTACCCACATGATAATATACTAGTATATAAGTTCCTTGTGAAAGAAGGTGACCCTTTAGTATTCAAATATAGTTTATTTAGTACAAAAATATCTATTAGGAGACTTTGAACCCTTTTTAGAAAATTCTAACCTTGTTAAATGTTCATGAGAACAAGTAGACCCATTGTCCAAATTCACTGAAAAAAGTGAAAGATAGATCTTTTAGGATAACATATCCAATAAGCATGAACTGTTTGATTTGAATCTTACTTGCCAAAACAATTCTTTGAAGTCCTCAAAATCCAAATAAATACCCTTCTCTACTCTATAATCCAATATTAAGGCTCGCATCTACGCATCCCATATGTACGTCCTAAGCAAGGAGAACATCTTTCCTTTATACCCAACACAAATAATTAATTATGTAATCCTATTAGAGCTTCCTAGATGTACAATCAATGACATAGCATCATGCTAATGCATACATGCCTTAATAAGCCTCTATATACAAATCACATAAAATGTCCTACATGATACAATAAGAATATTTACCAATAATATTCCATAGGCCACAACAACCCATTCAATTGCCAAGAAAATACATCACACATTACACACCAACAAATTTTCCAAAGTAAGCCAAATGACTCACAAAAATGAACATTCGTCCACAAATAAGTCTTCTACCATATTCCATCATCATCATCATTAGTTCCTTCTCACCATCAAGATATAGCAAAAATATTGTAACTGGCTCTGTCACATTTTCCTGTACACTAGTATGCTACTTGATGAAGGATGCTCTAATACCACTTGATGAAGGTGTTGGGTGATGTGACGCACTCCCCTACCCACAGGTGGTTAATTATGTGGTGTTCCATGTTCACTAACAGTCATGGCTTTTGGTGCAACGGCAAATGGGCCCTACAATTGGTATCAGAGCCTGGTTTTGGCTTGGTCATGGGTTCAAATCTCCCAGGTGCCTTCCCAACCTGCGTAAGCACCTGGTATGTGCGTCGAGGGGGAGATTGTTGGGTGATGCGATGCGCTCCCCTGCCCACAGGTGGTTTATTATGTGGTTTTCCATGTTCACTAACAGTCATGGCTTTTGGTGCAATGGCAAATGGGCCCAATAGAAGGGTCTCTCTAATGCCAATGGTGAAGGTCCACACCACCCTTACCAACTCACAAAAAAAAAAGACAACAATATGGAGACAAGGAGAAGACAAAATGCTTCATAAAGCATGCTTTTATTATACCTAAAAATCCTTACAATATTCCCCAAATGAGAGAACTCCAAATTCTTACAATATAAGAGAGGTTCCACACTAAGAGCTTCCAACTAGCTTGCACACCAAGAGCTTCTACACAAGAAGAGCTTACAACCAAAGAGCTTGAACTCAAAGAGATTCAATAGAAAGAGCTTCCTAATCTCCACAAAACAAACTCTAACCCAACAAGAATATTGCCTAAAGTACAAGATAGACATGATGTCTACACTCATTCTTCCACACAAAGGTAATTTCACATAGCCAAATCTATCAACCATTGCATATGTTGAACATATATGTAGCATGTGATATATAGAATATGAGTCTTTGATGAACCAAAGAATATATGTTGTCATTAATGATAAAACCTTGGTAGCCTATGATATATGTCTCAAAGAATATATAGCACATTGGTATGCTACCAATATTCACAAAATAAACTCCAACTCAACAAAAATATCACATAAAGTACAACATAGACATGATGTCTACACTCGTTCTTCCACACAAACGTAAGTTTACATACCCAAAAATGTCAACCATTGCATATGTGGAACTAATAAGTAGCCTATGATGTAGAACTTGAGTCTACCATGAACCAAATAGTATATGTTGTCATTACTGATAAAACTTTTCATCAATCCAACATCTCTACAACTCTCCTAAGTTCCAACAATATCCTCTATTCCCAACAATCTCCTCCTTTGGCATTGATGGCAACATATGGTGAAAAATAATCAAATCCAAAAGTGATCATCAGAATACATTTTTTTGAATATCCCCATCATGTACAATCTTCAAGGTTTTCATGCACGTGCCTTCCTATATGAAAGGTTTTTAACAAATTCTCTCCCCCTTTGCCATCAATGCCAAAGGAGTCAATATGTCAAATATCAATAATCTCTCCCCTCAAGGAAGTTCCCTCATAAGCAATATCTCCCCCTTTGATGATGAATTCTTCAAAGTACCTACATTAGATCGAGCCAATCTATGACCAAAAACCATGCCATTGCCAACAATCCACCTCCCAATGTCACTCATCACAACCTATGTAGATTTGAACGTGTGACCAAGCTCTAATACCATAATTATAATAGTCAGGGTTGTCATTGCACCAAAAGTTTGACCTATCAATGTTCGATACAACCAATAGTCTTATAGAGCCATAAGAGGTGATTAAGTTGTGCCTCAAACCCCGTGAGAGACATTGGCCCATTGCTAACACTTTTAGTCTAGATCTTTTCAATAATTAGGTGAAGAGAGCTAGAAACAAGATCAAGACATCCTAGTCTAAGGGTTTCTATCTACCAGTCTCAGTCTCTACACATTTCTAGCCCCCTCCATGATCATATTTTAACTTGCACACATCAGGGGAATACTTTATTTTGCAAGCCTCGTGTTGGTGTTCCCTCCTGCATAACAACTATGGTTGATGAAAAAGTGAGATTATCCTTAGGAAGGACAAAAGCTAAATATAATTGAAATGCCAAATTAGCATGAATATACCTTAGAATCAATAATGGTGGTGATGTGATTTTCTTCAAAAAAGTCTTCTTAATGCAATAATAAGAAAAAACGTAACATAGTCCATCGTGAAGTCATACTCGAAGATAGATTGTTGAGAATTTTTGCTTCTTTTACTTAGGTCTACTCTTGAAAGAATTAAATTAGGACTCTTGAATTGTGATAATTGTTGAATGGATTAAACTTTACGAATGATAAAAAAATGCTTTATATAGGGTTCTCAAGGTGTTTTGAATTCAAGCCTATATGAATAATCACATGAAAATATCATTGATTGAATAAAAAATGATATAGGTTAACACTCACATGCATTTGAGGTCGAACCCCCTTTTGGAGGGACTAAGGTATTAGAGGACCTAGTCAACTTAGACTAGTTGTTGAGCACTTTAGTCCTCTCAACTGAGGACTAGAGAAGGTGGTGTAAGAGTATCTAGACCAAGGACAAAGAATCTTATCTCAACATTAACTTGACAATTTTTGTATCTAGTATAAATCCCAAATATTCTTGGAATGATCCAAGAGAAGGCATATTATGCCAAGGGCCCAAATAGATTGAAATTGTAAATGGTTACTATTTATGATAGTACAATTAAGTAACTAATCTTAAATTTAAGCTATAGTATTTATATGACATTATTTTTACCACATGGTTCAAACCCCATTATGATATTATTGTTGAGTGGTTATGTTGAAAAGGTCCACCTATTTGTGACATCGTCAACTCATTTGCACTTCTTTTAAACAAATAAAAAATTAGAAAAGCATAACTTAACTCTTAAAAAGTAAAATGACTAATTATTTTACTATTTTACTATTCATTGATTTTAATGTGTAAAAATGTAATTTTTTTTCTTAGATTCTAATTATATCATGCTTTAGTTTCTCTTGTTTTTCTTTTAATTTATTTTTAAAATTTTGATACTCCACTTTATTTTTTGATTATATAATTCTATAAATTTGTATCCTACTTTTTTATTTTATTCTAATTCTTTTATTATACTAGTATTATTCTAAGATTTTTCTTTTAATTTGTATTATATTATTTTGTGATTCCTCTTTTTTATATTTGATTCTAAATTTTATCATTATTTTGATACACCATCCTAAAACTTTTTCTTTTCAATTTAATCTAAGCTTATTTTATTGTATTATTTTTAATTTTAAAATATTTTATTAAAAAATTATTTAAGTGTTCTCTTCATTTATTTTAAGAGTCTTTAATTACTTTACTTCTTTCTATATAACTATACCATCCACCAATCTTAACAGTATTAGATTACTAGAGTCTAATGAAAATAAACACAAATCTCACCATGTCAATAGTTTATTTTGATTTATTGAATATTTATTAGAATATGAAGGTTGAGATAAAAAGGAATATGGGAAGACTACAACAAGGGGGTATTAGAACCTTAATCGCTTGAACAAATGCATAATCAAATGGTAAGACAACCTTGACAATTCATAATAAAGCGGCTAAAGCAATCAAGTTGAGTAGAAACAAATCTATTCAAATTATAGAATACATAGAACATTTAAATATAACTAACTCTAAACCATATATTCTTAAATCACTAAAGCCAAAAAGATTTAAATTAATGAGTTGCAACTAATAAATATAGTAAGAAAGACCTTAAAAGATTTTAAATTAACAACTACTATAACACGATTTTAAAAAAAAACCTATCGAACCTTGTTGGTAATATGCATATAAGTTAAGATTTCTCCTAAGTAAATGATATAGATGTACACTAACAATGATCTTGGTCAAGATGAGTCATTTTTTGCAACTCTCTTCAAACCAGGCAAAGAAGGAACTCTAATCCATTCACTTTGATTCATCTATGTCAAATAAACAAGCTTGACATGATAGAATACACACACTAAAAAGGAATGGAAGTTAAAGCCAAGAAACTAATTGGAGAGAACTTCAAACTGTGTACACTAATATGTTAGCAAGAAACACTAATCTATTTAAAAACCAAAGCATTAACTAGCAAAATCAATATAAACTTTAGATGAGACAAAGTGAGGTCCTCAAATGAGAATATGAGCCATGGATAGGCTCTCTCAATGAGGATGATCACTTGATTTGTAGAGGTTTCCTTTGATATGGATTTGGGATGTATGCTCAAGCTTCAAAATACTTCAATGGAGATGGATTTGGGATTTTTGGTATGGGTATATGTAAAAGTATGGATTTGGCTTCTCAAACTGACATGGTAACTTTAGCTTAAAGATTGTGATTAAAATGGCTTGGGAGGGGATTCCTTAAATAGGAAAAGGGCTTGAGGAATTGATGGCTAGGATGGAAGGAAATGAGAAAGCTTAAGGAGGGCTCAGATTGAATGAGAGGAGAACACATGGATTGTGCTTCCTTATAGCCAATTAGGGAGTGACACATGTCATAGGGTCATTGGTTAGAGCAAGAGGGGTTGAGGGGTCAACAAAGGAGGCTCAAAGCTCATAAAGACCCTCATAATGGCTTGTAAGTGTAAACACCTAAAATCCCTTAGAAAATAAAGTATTTTTATTTTCTAAAAAAGTCCCTGATGACATCATCATTATTAATTAATTATTTAATTAATTAATTAATTTATTTTTATGCCATTAAATCCCTTTATCTTAATTAAAAATATTTAACTAAGGAATCCCTCCCAAAAATGTTTAAATCTTATTTAAACATTATTCTCCTTATTTATTAATTATTTAATTAATAAATTGACCAAAAATCTTAAAATAAATTATTTATTTATTTTTTGCCCAAAACTTGGCCAATTTCCTTAAGACCACTAACCTCTTCCAAAATCTTCTAATCCTTCTTTAATTTCAATTAAAGGCTAATCCCATCATTTTCTAACCCTAATCCCAACTCAAAATATTTAACTAAGGTTAAATATTAATTCTCATATTTATTAAAAATGTTTTAATAAATATCTCCTCAAACCAAACCTATGAGATAAATAAACTTTATTTATCCTAACCCTAAGCCTATCCCTAAACCCCCTTTTTTAGCCTAATCCACCCCATCCACCTATACTAACTAAGCTTAGCTACTAACTCACCCACCCTCATTGAATGTCATCCACTTGCATATCTCTAACAAGCTTAGTCTAATCCTAAATCACCTCTAATCCCCCCCCTAACCTTGTCACATTCCCTAAGCAAGCTTAAGACTTTCCTAAGCCAAGCAAAGTCAAGAATCTCAACTCCCTCCAAAATATCCCAACCATCCAACCATGAATGCTCTTACAAAGGCCATAAAGACTCTTACAAGCCCATTCATTGCTCTTACAAGCCATTATGAAGGGTCTTTATGAATATATTATCCCTTGAGCCTCCTTTGTTGACTCATCCTTGCCCTTTCTTCCATCCACTCACCCTGTGACATGTGTCACTCCCTGATTGGCTATAAGGAAGCACAATCCATGTGCTCTCCTCTCATGCAATCCTAGCCCTCCTCAACTATTTCCCCATCCTTGCATCTTAGCCCTCAAACCCCAAGCCCTTAGCCTATAAATTGGATCCCCTCCCAAGACATATCATCATAATCCTTGAGCTAAAGTTATAATGCCATTTTGAGAGCAAGTTTTACATCAAATCCATTCACCCAAGCCAAAATCCATCAAGAACACCATTGAAGCTAGTTTGAGAAGCCTTGAGCATACATACCAATCTTTCGTTTAGACTCATCTACAAAGAAAAGATCTAATTCCTATTGGGAGAGTCCATTCATTTGGCTCACATTCCTAATTAGGGGTTCCTCTTTAGTCTCTCTTATATGTTATATTGATCTTGTTAGTTAATGCTTTGTTCTCTTAATAGATTAGTGTTTCTTGCTAACATATTAGTATATATAGTAAGAGCAATGAATGGGCTTGTAAGAGTCATTCATGGCTTTGTAAGAGCTTTTATGGCTTGGTGGTTGGGATATTTTGAGGGGAGACTTTAGCTTGGTTTAGGAAAGTCTTAATCTCATTTAGGATTGTGCAAATGATTAGGGGATGGGTTAGGATTAGATTAGGGATGTTAGAAATGTGCAAGTGGATGGTATTGATGAGGGTGGGTGAGTTAGTGGCTAAGCTTAGTTAGTATGGGTGGATGGGGTGGATTAGGCTAAATGGAGGATTTAGGATAGTTTAGAGGCTATTAGATTTGAGGGTTTTATTTATTAAAGTGATTTTAATAAATTTGGGATTTGAAATTAGATAGGAGAATAGGTTTAATTGACAAATAGTGGGTTATTTGATTTATCAATTAGGACTATAGATAATTAATTAAATTAATCAGCTAGGGGATTGCAAAGGATTAATTAAATAAGAATTTAATTAATTATTCCTTTAGAGATAGCTAAATAGGATTACCAAAGCAGTGTAATCACATTTAGGTGTCTATATTTTGCCCCTCTTTGACATAGTGTTGAGACAACACTATTTCAAAGAAGTTCGAATGGAGATGACACGAGGAAGATGTTTTAGCAACAAAGTTGCCCCAGTCTCGGATAAGAAGAGGAGAGACTAGACTATGAGATGCCCCCTCAAGAAGGCGGCAGAGAGAGAAGATGAGGCTCGATGGCTTCTTGAAAAGTAAAAGAATTCGAGACGAGCAAACACATAGAGTGGCAAGGAGAAGGGGATAAATTAGCTCAAAATCTCACTATGAGAGAATGATAAAGGGAGGTCAGATGCACAAAAAGAAGCAAGCTTAAGACTTTAGGGAAGGTGGAGGATGAAGGAGCAGAGAGCTATAAAAGGAAACCAGGAGGAGGGGAGGGAGGATGGGAAGATAAAGTTGATGCAACATGGTTTTTAAGGGTGGAAGAGATGGAAGATGGGTTTCGAAGATCCCTAGGACTAGGATTATGGATCTCGAAAGATGAGGCTTGGTGGATTGATTAGATTGGTGGATCCCTAAGACTAAGATTGTGGATCCCTAAAGCTAAGAGTGATGATTGATTTAGAGAGATAACTGATGCACAAGTGGGGGTGGGAGAGATGGACGTTGGATATGGTTGGGGGATAATGGAGATGAAGGGAATCCATTGAAGCGTTTTGAGCAGGGGGATACTTCAAAGAGAAGTACCACCATGTAGTTGAGCACTAGATTTAATATAGGAATGTTGATTAATTGTCAAGGTTACCAAGAATAGCAAGGCATGTTCACCAACTTTCCAAAAGATTGACGAACTAGCTCAAAACAAACACGCAAGGATTGCCCCAGCATCGCACATGAAACCCGAAGGAAAAAACGTGGAACCGACATTGGGTAACCCACAAGAAGAAAAGAAAAACAAACAAAAGACCTAATCAAGACCTTGCATTCGAATTGTCCCATTCGTAGCACACCATGATATAAAAGATCAAGGCGACCATCAGGAGGGAACAACCCAAATCACTTAGAAGAGATACGTTAAGAACCAAACTTGAAATCCCAAAAAGAAAATAAATCGAAAGAAAATGTAAATCCATAAAAAAGTTAACTTTTTGCCAAATAGATCGGTAGGACTGGATACTGACGGACCAAGATTAGACGAGAGGAAGGATGCATCCTGCAAGGATCTATCGATAATATCGAGGACTAGGATGAGTTGGGCAAGCATAACTCTTTAGGACAACATTTTGATGACAAGGGATCTCGTACAAGGATTTGTTAAAGCACTTAACCAAGAGAACTACAAGTTACGATCAAGCATTAACTGACATGAAGAGATGAGAGATATACAATGGGACCAAGCTAAGGACTAATGTGCGAGGAATATACAATTGATAGATCAAAGGATGTACAAGGGATTACCAGACAAAAGCGCAGCATGATAGGATAGTGACAAGAAAGATAAAGATGAAGAGATAGTGGAAGATAGTAGATGAAAAGCTTGAGATGGGGAGGTAGAGGAAAAGCATGGGATAAGGAGATAGAGGGGATGAAAAACTCAAAAGGAGAAGATGGTTTGTGAAAAGCTTAAGATAGTGGGAGTAAAAAAGCTTAGGATGAGGAGATAGCAGATGAAAAGCTCAGGATGAGAGGATAGTGAATGGAAGCTCAAGATGAGGGATAGCTGAGGGCTAGATACCAATGACAAGGGATGTACCAGGTGATGGAAAGATGGAGGTAATGCTAGGAGATGCAAGGATAGATGAAAAAGGGAATAGTGGATAGAGGGATTTGGGTAGAGGAATGCAAAAAGATAAGGATGGAAAGATGGACATGACACGATCTCCAAGGAATAGAGTGCCCCTAGTTATAATATGCTATTCAAGAGGATTTTTTATGAAGGATGTGGTTGGATTGAATATTGGTCAACAAGAGGATGAGGGAGATAGATGGAAGCTAGGATGTGAAAGGTTAATGAGGTAGAGGATAAGGAGGATGGTGGATGAGGCCAATAGAGGGATTGGATGGATGAAAGAATGGGTAGATAAAGGATAGGTGGATACAAACTTTGATGGAAAATGGATGTCAAAGGGATGACCAAAAGCATGTATCTAGTAGTAGACTTTATTTCTATCAAGATCCAAAGGAGGATGGTGGGTGAAAATGGATAGGATGTGGTTGGTATGGTGGGATGAGATGGGTATGATGGGTGATGGAACATGCCCCCAAGTGTATACAGCATTTGGATAAAGGGATTACACATGATGCTTGTTTGCCAAGTTTTCACCATGGTACTTATCCATGGTGCTTGAATTGCCAAGTTTTCACCAATGGATGATTTTTTTTTATTTTTTTATTTTTTTGCTTTTTTTGCTTTTTTGATGCATTTTTACTCATAGATGTTGGTAGGATGGATGGAAAAGGAGTGGTTTGAACAAGTGTAATGGTGGGTGGGAGTTTGATAGATAATGGATGGGAAGATATAAGATAGGCGGGGAAATGGAAAGATCATCATTGGCACACACCTTGAGAGGTGATAAAGTAGTGGGAAAGATGGTATTGAGCGAGGTTGAGGAGAAAATGGAGGAAGAGAAAGACAAGGACTAAAAGTAGAGTTGGAAGATGGAGGATGGGAAATTTAGGATAAGAAGCATATGGACTAAGAGTGGATTGGGGGGATGAAGGATGAATGGATGAGGCTTTTTGAGTAGCATGAATGGATGCCAATTGAGATTTTTCTTTGAGATGCATTTCTTTTATGCGCATCTTGGGTATCCACATGATTTTTTACTTTTTCAACTTGGGCCTTTGTGGCCTCTTGACTTTTTCTTTGATTTGGATCAAATGTTCCTCTTCTTGAACATGTATTTTAGAAGGGACATGTCGAGACTTGGATTTTTGTGGATTTTTGGATTTATGCTTTTTGATTTTGGCATCCAATATGCTCTTATTAGCCATGGGATGGGAACAAGAGCATGGAGGAGATGGAGGGATAATGGATGGAGTGATAGGGTTTAAAGGTTGGAAGGGATTCAAGGATGAGTGCCTTTGATGATCTAGCTGGTGGATTTGAGGGGATGGAAAGATAGATTGGAACATGGGATATGGATGGATATAATTGCCCAAAAGGGATGGAAGAAATGAAGGATATGGGCCCAAAATAGATGGAAATGGGGAAGGTGTAGGTCCCAAAATAGATGGAGGAGATAAAGGATTCATATTAGGTATGTAAGGACCCAAAATGGATGGAAAGGGTGGGGGATTTAGATAAGGGACATATGGACCCAAAATGGAAGGTTGGAGATAAGGAGTAGGACAAGGGCCCAAAATAGATGGGGAACAAGATGGATGAGAACTTTGGGGTGAAGATGGAAGGACTTGGGACCATGCAGGAATAGTGGGGATACCAACATCTAGAGATACATTTTTATTTATTTCTTTAATATGATGTTCATTATTTGGAACATAAGATGTGAGTCCATTACTAGCTGAAGGGGTCGAAGCTTCATATATGATAGTTAGTTCTTCTTCGATGGATCTATCATCATGGATTATGGGAGATGTATGATCATGAAGCAGAGGGGATGGAAGGAGAGGATCTTGATAGGGATGGGTTGATGGAAATGGATTTTGAGATGGAGTAGGTAAGATGGTAGGATTCAAAGATGGAGGGAATGGTAAAAGTGGATCATGTAGGGGAATAAGTGGGATGGCGGGATCTTCTGTTGTGTCGGGGGATATTTCAACATGCTTTTGGACAAGATCTTCACAGGAATGGAGGGGAGTGGATGGTATGATAGGATAAGTATGGATGGTCTCTTGTAGTGAGGTAGATGGATGGGTATGAGTTTCTTCAATAGGGATGAGCTGATGGGGGAGGGACTCATTAGGTTCATTATATGGGATTTGGGTAATGCTAGGAGGAGGAGATGTGGATGGGATTTGGAGGGATTTGATGGATGGGAGGTAGGAGGGAAGGGATTTGATAAGTGGGGTGGATGCAATAGGGATGGTAGCAATAGGATGATGTAAGAGGAGTGATGGGGGTGGGAGAGGGAGTTGCTTTGGGCTTCCTTGGAAAATTCCTTGGAGACGAGTGTGTTGGACTAGGAGGAGTAAGGGGATTTGGGTGATGCATTGTAGAACTAGGATTGGTTGGAGGATGTGGAAGAGATTGGGATGGTGAATTTGGACTAGGGATGCAGCTACTAGAATTGTTCTTGAATGGTGGAGGTTGGGAGATGAAAGTAGAGGAAGATGGAGATATGGCTAATCTATGTGAGGAATATGTAGGCACAATATAAGGAGGAGGTAAGGATGAGGACAAAAATGGATTTCCCTTTTCAAAGGCATGGTAAGGAGTACTAGTGGATATGCATGGAGGAGGGATGGAGCAGTTTGGAGGAATGTTTGGATTTTGGAGGATGTTTGAAGGAATATCTCTAAGGCTTTCAATATACCTGTCATAGTCGACAAGATCATCATCATCATTGGAATAGGATGGAGTGGGAGAAAGGACAATGCGACCAAACTCATCATGATAGGGTTGGGATTTCATGTTTTGATAATAAGTTGGATGGGGATGGGGTCTTGCATATGGATAAACACGGAAGCTCATGGTTGGATTTAGATTAAGCACAGATTTTGGATTAGCTGATGAAAGATTTCCTAGGGAGAGTCAAAGCTGCATGACAGACCTAAGGAGGATTGGCTAGAGATTTTTGGCTTTCCGGTGGATGGAAGACTTCAAGGGTATGCTGTCAAAAAGTGAGAGTTTTGCTTTCCTATGTGCAGGATTGGTGGCTTTTGGTGTCAACTTGAGGATAGACAAATGATCCTATGGGCATGACATGAGATTGACCACTTGTGGATCCCAACCTTTAGCTTAAGGTGATGAGGGATGACAAGTGACAAGGCTAGATTACCCTAGACAAAGCTCTGTCAAAGGGATAACCTTGGGGAGATTTTGGATAAATTGATTGGATAGCAAACTTTGGCAAAGTAACAAAAATTCCTTAAAGGCTTGGGTGATTTTGGATTGGGTTGCTAGCTGGCTGGGGGGATGATTTGGATGGACTTTGGATTTGGGATTGTTCTAAAGCAAAGAACTAGATAGATTCAGTTGCAGTGGGGGAGCTTGGATGATTTTCTAATGAGGCAGTGACTACGCTAAGTATGCCTTGAGCTGGGAGATTTCTGCTTTTCTGGGATTTTGACCAAAGTTGGCAAACATTCATTCAAAAGCTATGAACAAACAAGCAGACAAAAGTTTAGAGCAAGCACGTCAAACACACCAACATCCTAGGAAGCTTTCTACAAGGATGAAATTTGGTTTAGCTAGGGAGTCCTCGATATACGCAAGGTACATGAGGCCCAAATCCGTAGATGAAACCAAAAAGATGTCACACAGCTGAGAGGAGCGGTAACCCACTTCTCCTCTTTCACTTCTCAAGGGTATAAAGTTCCTTGAGGCTTAGCCTAAGTGACAAAATCTTAATCCCAAGAGAGGTGTCTTTGGATTCACCTCCCGATCTTTATACTCTGTCGGAACGCTGGAGTTGAGGTCGTCCCAAGGGGTGATGAAATCCCCAAGCAAGCCCCCTAAAATTAAAAATAAGGTTTTGGATTCTAGTCTTATGCACCCAAGATGGCCCGCAAAGGCGACAAGGGGAGAGAAGATTCAGATGACCTTGGGCTAAAAAGCAGAGTTCTTTCACCAACTGATTCTTAGATTGTCTGATCTATTGAAAACACAAGTGATTAAGATATAGATGTTCAATTTCAACTTGACAACGTTGTCAACATAATAAAAATCGAGAGATCGTCAACATAAGAAATGCGAGCGTCATTGAAATGTGTCAAAATCATGCAATGTTCATTGATTGTTAGGCATTCAAGATTGAGTGATTTTTTTTTAAAACCCAAAGTTGAAGTGTGAGGTATAGCAATGATTAATTGATCCTTTGCATTCAAGATTGTGTTTTGTTGTTTTAAGCATGCATTCCAATAAAAACTTGATTGAAGATTGATTAAACGACATTCATTCAATGAGAGATGTGTTTAAACATGCAAGTTCACTCTTAGAAAAACCTACAAAAAAACATGATTAGGTTTGTCGCTCTAACCTGCAATGCTACAAAAAAGTGATTTGATTAGTCACCAAAAAATCTCCAAAATCAAAGCTTAACTATGGGAAAAATATTTTTAACTTTTTTTGTTCTTTTTGATATATGCGTAAAAATGCTTAGAATGGTCCATATCCTACGGAACCACTAAAAGTCTTTTTTTAAAATTTTTTTTTTAAAAATATGATTATGATTATGATTTGATAATGAGCATAAAGATATGATGATAAAACCTGCAGAAAACAAATAAGAATAAAAATCTGCACAGAAAACTATCAGAATTATGAGCAAATCAGCTAACAGTGCGAACCCGCAGGTTTAAGCTGCGATCCCGTAGGTGCGGGAACGTGGGAAAATGTCGCGAAAATGCGACATAGGACTGGTGAAAAAATGCAGGAAATGAGGCCATGGGTTAAAAAACACAATGTGATCCCGCGAGAAAGTGATCCCGCAGGTTTATGGGACGCGTTCCTGCGGATGGGATGCAAGGATAAGCAGCGGGATAGCGATCCCGCAAGTTTTGATAGCGTTCCCGTGGGTTTAGATAGCGTTCCCGCAAGTTTAGATAGTGATCTCGCGAAACAGAGAACTGGTAAATAATTAAAGAAAAACAGGTCGCGGGATAAATGACACAGAGCGATCCCGTGGGTTAGTTTAGCCTCATTCCCGCGGGGGAATTCTTTGGCAGGTTCGAGAGGTCAAATGTGAGAATGGGTTTCAAAGTTTGATTGGTCAATAGTTGCATTCCTGCAGATTTTCCTGCATTCCTGGGGTCGTGGGTTTGCGATCCCGCCAAAGTATGGTCCCGCCGGAGTATGGCACATTCCCGCAGTCGCAGGTTAGCGTTCCTGCGACTGCGGGGATGAAAAAAACCAAATTTTTTGAGAGTTGACTGTGTGAAAATCGCTTAGAGGGTTGTGTGCACGTTCTTGAGGCGTTCAATGTGGCCCTGCAAACAAAATCAGAAAGCAACACAAACAAAAGATATTGTCATTAATCTTAGCTTTGCATGGTTGGCCAAAACATGAAAAAGCATGTAAAACTAGCATTAATGAAGATTAAAATGACCCTTGTGGGGTCCCACCGGGCGTGCCAAAATGTGTACACTGATATGTTAGTGAGAAACACTAATCTATTTAAAAACCAAAGCATTAACTAACAAAATCAATATAAACTTTAGATGAGACAAAGTGAGGTCCTCAAATGAGAATATGAGTCATGGATAGGCTCTCTCAATGAGGATGATCACTTGATTTGTAGAGGTGTCCTTTGATATGGATTTGGGATGTATGCTCAAGCTTCAAAATACTTCAATGGAGGTGGATTTGGGATTTTTGGTGTGGGTATATGTAAAAGTATGGATTTGGATTCTCAAAATGACATGGTAACTTTAGCTTAAAGATTGTGATTAAAATGGCTTGGGAGGGGATTTCTTAAATAGGCAAAGGGCTTGAGGAATTGATGGCTAGGATGGAAGGAAAGGAGAAAGCTTAAGGAGGGCTCAGATTGAATGAGAGGAGAGCACATGGATTGTGCTTCCTTATAGCCAATCAGGGAGTGACACATGTCATAGGGTCATTGGTTAGAGCAAGAGGGGTTGAGGGGTCAACAAAGGAGGCTCAAAGCTCATAAAAACCCTCATAATGGCTTCTAAGAGCAATGAATGGGCTTGTAAGAGTCATTCATGGCTTTGTAAGAGCTTTTATGGCTTGGTGGTTGGGATATTTTGAGGGGAGACTTTAGCTTGGTTTAGGAAAGTCTTAATCTCATTTAGGATTGTGCAAATGATTAGGGGATGGGTTAGGCTTGGGTTAGGATTAGATTAGGGATGTTAGAGATGTGCAAGTGGATGGTATTGATGAGGGTGGGTGAGTTAGTGGCTAAGCTTAGTTAGTATGGGTGGATGGGGTGAATTAGGCTAAATGGAGGATTTAGGATAGTTTAGGGGCTATTAGATTTGAGGGTTTTATTTATTAAAATGATTTTAATAAATTTGGGATTTGGAATTAGATAGGAGAATAGGTTTAATTGATAAATAGTGGGTTATTTGATTTATCAATTAAGACTATAGATAATTAATTAAATTAATCAGCTAGGGGATGGCAAAGGATTAATTAAATGAGAATTTAATTAATGATGCCTTTAGAGATAGCTAAATAGGATTACCAAAGCGGTGTAATCACATTTAGGTGTCTACACAAACCAGTGAAAAGCTTTGAAAGTAGCAACAATGAAAGTTAATGCAAGAAAACAAATGCACATAATTTATAAATTCAAATTGGAAACATTGTAATGTATAAACATGCATCTTATAAAGGAAAGTATGTCTTCCTGAATCTTCTCAAAGTAATGGAAGAATTGATGTAAGGGAGGGCATGCCCTCTCAAAGCCCTTTGACAGGTATCGAAGGCAAATGTAATATCTCATATACACGACATTAAATGTCCGAGGCTACACTAAGGGTTTTCTTCCTCATTCTTTCCCCCCCAATGCTTGCACTCTGAACGGGGACAAAACATGTATAAATAATTTTAAATATAGACAATATATAAGGCATTATGCCTTTTACAGAGCAAAAACAATTTAATTATTTAATAAATAAAAATGTTTCTTTTGATTTAGTATTTTGATCAATTTTTTTTTAGAGTCATCCTAGATTTTAAGGCCAAGGCAATTTCTTGTTAAGGCCACAAGTTTCATCTTTTAATTCTCTCATTAAATCCTTGAATATTTTGTAAGTTTGAATTTGTCAACCAAGCACGCCACTTCACTTTAAATAGACTCCTACTATGATGGTACTATATACTCTATAGCTCATTTTAGCAAGGTGACCTAAGTAACCACACAACCTATTTTCATATCTTGGTAGAATTAGATATTTCAAAGCTCCTCTTGGTAGAAGTTGCATTCTTGATGTCAAATTTCACCTTATTAAGGATCCACTATCAACATTGCAAATTTAGCAAATGATTGTGCATGCCTTGAGGTCTTATAATCTTCCTTGTGGTTGAAGAATGCCTCACATATCCACCTTCCATATTCAACAATGGCTCACATAGTCAAATTTCTATGGATTTGGTTGATGATGAATCTAGGTTGAAAGATTTGGCTATCACTTAGGTGGTGAACCCCTCCACATATGGAGTCATGTTACTTTCCCTCCTTTAGATATCACTCCACTTTGTGTGTGACATTAGAGTGCTTCCTTCAATTTGTGTTGTTTCTTTCACTTTACAATTGGCTTCTTTGGTGAGTTCCTCATTTCCTCACACACCACCCTTAGTTGGAGTCTCAAAGAAGGTTTTCACTTCCCTCTTTCCTATTTCAAGGGATTTGAAAAATGAGATTTCTTGGAGTTTTTGATTAATTTAGGAAGAAAGATGTTTCAACATAAACTTAGACCAAGAATGTTGCAAGATCTAGGTATGATATTATTTACTCATTTTTTTGTTATTTGCTTTTAACAACTCTCAAACACAACAGAAACATAAAAAAATTGCATTCATAGCGTATCTTTTATTTAAATCTGTATAAAGATAAAAAATCAAAGTACACTTTTTAAATAATAAAAAATTATTTAAAATTAATAAAAAACTTTATTTAAATATTCCTTATGAACATTTAGAAAAACCTTAAAACCTTAAAATTGACTAATACAATTTACCCATTGTCTTCTCTCATATGAGTCACATTAACCATCTTTTAAAATCAAAAGAACTACCTCTTCATTCAATTTATTTTAATATTTACTTCATTTACTAACTATACAAACAAAAAAGTATTGACCATTGTCTATACACTTTTTAAAAGCCCTTTACAGCTATTTACCCAAAAAGACACTTTATCCACAAAGGCCCTTATGATTTAAGCACCTGCTCAGTTTTCTTTTTGTCTTTTTATTTAAATTAAAGGAAAGGTCAATGGGTGAAGTTGAATGACTCACAATGAGCCCACCAGGGATCAAGTCTTGCTGAGTGCAAGGCTCGAAGACATCGTACGAGATGAGGCCAGGATCGTACCCCAAGAAAAAAAAAACAAAAAAGAAAAGGTCGTAGCAACATCAGACCTGTCAAATTATTACAAATCAATACTTCCAAGATTGCTTGCGACTAAATGAAATCTTATTCCCACCATAGAAATGGGCTTTCAAAGAAGGTTTTGCAGATCTTAGGGGGAAAACCACCTACTCATTGTTAATGTAAATCCACACCAAACGGAGAAAAATGTTTAGGCAGGATTTAGATGGAATTCTGACCAAATAGTTGGTAATCTGTTCCAAACAAAATGAAAACAAAATGAAGGTCTGAGAAAAAATTCTGAAGAAGATCCATCATTTTCTTTTCAATGCAAGTCCACGTAAAATGTCAAAGAGGAATTTAAACAGATTTTAGGTAGATTTGAACTGTAAATACACATAAAAACACTAGCCTTCAATCAAATTCGAATTGATTAAAGCCTTTCTCCCGTGGAATGATCAATTGCTCTTAGATTTTCAGAATTGTATAAAAGAATCGACATTCACATCAAACAAAGCTGGTATTTATGTGTTTAGTAGATTTTGAACAAAAAACAGATGATTACTTTTATATATGAAAACACAAACACAACAAACATTCAGAAGAGGGTCCAAACATTTAAACTGATTGTGATGTGAATATCAGGATTTAACTGTGTGATTTTTGAGTCAAACTCGATGACCCATGTCTCATGAGTAGTGATTCAACATGAATCCATCTCTCATGAGAATAAATGGAACACTTAGCACTCATTGGATCTAGGTGATGCTCACAGGGGTGAAGCACCAGGAGCATCACCTAGATCCAATGAGTGCTAAGTGTTCCATTTATTCTCATGAGAGATGGATTCATGTTGAATCACTACTCGTGAAACATGGGTCATCGAGTTTGACTCAAAAATCACACAGTTAAATCCTGATATTCACATCACAATTTGACTAGCTGTGGAAATCATCTCCTACTTATCAATTTAAACTGATGTTGGATAGAAGATTGACCCACTTTTCGTGAATGCAGGGAATATTAAGCAAATGTTGGACAGAAGAAGGAATGTTTTCTTGTCGATGTAAATTGTCACCGAAACAGATTCTGGAATCTGAATAGAACACCTCCGAACTAACAGTAAATGTAAACGAACACACAAACAAATTCTGGAAGGAACACCTCCAGGCCAATATACTAAAACACCAAAATCAAATGGAGATGAAGAAGTTTAAACGGATTTTGAATAACACACAATCCGAACGCTAACACAGAGAAAATGATTTCAAATGGGACAAAGCATTGAATTTAAATCAGGATTTTAAAAAGATAAAGTATACGACTGAACCAATTACATGTAAATCAATGACAGACCAAATGAAGTTGAGGGCTTTATCCTGCGAAGAACACCAGTTAATTGTAAATGCAAATCACCACTAAAAATTACTTACAGACACCAATCAAAAGCAAACCAGATTCTGGATAAATGCGGTGGCCAACTGCTTGTGAATGTAAGAGCAGATGAAAATACTAGCCGCTCAAATTGCATGTAAATGTGAATCCAGGGCAAAATAATTAAACAAGTTGAACAAAGATGTAAATCCAGGCCAAAATACCATCATCCAAATTACTCAGGTCCAATTACATATGAACACAGGCCAAAATCCTATAACCCAATTTTCTCGAAAATGTAAATCCAAGCAAAAACACTAACATCAGACCACAGTGTGCACAGAATTTTCACATAGACAATGCCATGGTAAGATCCAAACACAAATAAATTAACTGTTGAATGTAAATCCACACTAAACAGGGGCGTGCTCAAAAAAGCACTTACAAATTGAATGACTTAAATTTAGCCTCCTTAAAATTAAACTGACAAAAAAGGGTTTTCAGATCTGCGTCAAAAGCTAAAAGCAGCTGCAAACAGAGCAATGAAAGCGAACGAAATCCACGAACCGGTAGACCGTGCATTGGCTCCGCTTTTACCAGTAGGAGCAGTTGCGGCATTAGAAGGAGAACCAGAAGGACTCACACCCCCACTCGAAGGCCCGGGTGCCGGAGCAGGAGCTTGAGGGATCTTGCCCTTGAGAAGATCAATTTTCCCCACACTCATCAAATTGGAAGCATCAAATGCATGAGCTTCAGGCCGTGTGCCGGAAACAGCCGGCCCGACCTGCCAAACCTGATTAACTAGGGTTTTATTGGAAGGAAGAAGAAGAGTTGCATAGATTATGATGGAGCCGCGGCGATACTCGGAGCTCAGATTGGAGACTGGGTAGCTCAAGCGAGAAAGCACAAGAGGAGGAGATCCGCCCCCTTTTGAGGTAACATTATATGTGTTCACAAACATGCTGCCATTGCTCTGCCTGAAAGCGAGCAAAGCTTGAGTTCCCACCATTCTCAGGGCCGTCGGATTTATACCCCACGCTACCCATCCGCCCTCCCTGGCCGGCTTTGCTTTGAATGCCAGGTCTATTTGCCCTGTTTCTCCATGATATGTCCATGACAGCGTTGCCCCAAGCTGCGGAAGATGTTTACAGTGCACCATTTTCACGCTTCCGGACGTCATGTTGAACACCCTCGGGCATTTCTGCGCATACGAAACAGAAACAAGAAAAATGCCCCACCATGCCAGTCTCAGGAAAGTTCCAGCGGTTCCCATTTCTTCACCACTCCAAATCTCTCAGAGCCTCAATACGATTTACGGAAATTGTAGCGCTCAGAACTGATCACTGAGCACTGTTAATTAAGCGGAATTTGTATGGCGATTATGAATTTAAATTAGGGCAGCATTGGATGCTCTCGCAGAGAATTTAATTTCAATAATTTTGGGTGTTTTTGTTTTAACACGATTCGACACTCTGTCTTATACTGTTTTGCCAGTGCGCTCCATCATTGTTGCTTTTTGGAGGGATGATCATCATCTTTGGCGTGAACAGAACTGTGTTGAAAAGGTTGATTTTTTAATTATATTATATTTATTATCGCCCAATAAAGTTGAAAGGGACGTTTTTTTTCTAAGAGTTTGTGTAGCCAAGCATTGTTTTTATTCATCGATATTATTTTTGGATTTATAAAACTGTTTCTTGTTTTTTCAAATATTTAGGATTTTTGGGTTTTTTATTTGCTTTTATTGATTTAATAGTACTTTTGTGGTTGGTGTATGATTTTTATTTAAATGCACTATTTTTAATTTTTCAATTTCTGGTGTTCTTTGGGTGTTTTTTTTGTTTTTATTAATTTAATAGTAATTTTGTGACTTGGCAATGGAACTTAAAATAGCCAATGTATGGTTGGTGGAGGAATTTGTGACTAGTACAAAAATAGTGAGTGTACTGTTATGGTATTTATCATGCACTGAAAAGGCTAGTGGGAGAACTTGTGACTTGGAGTTGGTAATAAAGGTACTGTTATAGTATTTATCATTAATGAAAAATGTTTATTGTATTTTTGGGTATTATTTTGTAAGACTTATTATTATTTTTTCAATTTTGTCATTGTTAATAAAGGGCCAAATAACTAATTCTTAAGAAATAGAAACTTAGTGGGTTCTCTTGAGATTGGTAATTGAGTTTAAAATAGTCATTGCATGCTATTGTAATTATCATGCATTAGAAAAGTAAGTGGGAAACTTAGTGACTTGGTCATGGAGCCAAAAATAATTAATAGAGCGTTATGATAATATCATGCATTAAAAAATGATTATTATGTTTTTTTCTATGGTTGTTTTGGACCAATTAAAATGACCTTTTTTTATTTTTTATTTTTTATTATTATTAATAGAATCTAAAACAAATAATATTTTAAAAAATGATTGTTCTTTAATACTAATTCTAAATGTCTTTTAATATATCAAAATGTTAATAACTTTTATATTTAAAGTAAATTCTAAATTATTTTAAAAATTTATTGTTAATAGTTAAAAAGTATTAGTTTTACACAAAAATATAATTGAGATTGAGAGTATTACTTTTAGAATTTAGGTCTGAACTCCTTTAATTTTTTGAAGGTAGAAGCAAAACTCTATTTATACAAAAAGTTCAAAAATAAAACTATTGCAAAATTTAAAAACTATAATTATATGATAAAATAGTGTAGTTATAAATTTTGCAATAAAAAATGACTTTGCCTTTCGCAAGTGAAGTTGCGAAAAAGAAACTTATGAGCTTTTTACAAAAAACTATGAAAACACAGTTGAATGAATATTTTGGTAACTTTAAATACATGGCCCCCTACACACTTCAAATAAATTTGAAACCCTAAATCTAGTTTCAGGCAAGGAGGAACATAATACATTATCGATCTAGAAAGACATAAGAAACAACCACATCAAAGAAATCAATGCAATTTCCCTCCACAAGAATGAAAATGGGGAAGATAACCCTAGAAATTCAAAGTTGGGCAGAAACACTTTCATGGACAAAATGAAGCCTAGCGACTAGTTAAGATCAGGGTAGAAAATAAGGAAAAAAACCCAACATTTCAACATAAAAACAACTTTGAAGCCCTGACATCTTTACACGAAGAGAAAGGGAAGAAATTAGCAGAGGGAAAGAAAGGTAAACACAACCAGCAAGATTTGCTCCAAAAATCCAAAAAGAAAGTATTACTACTAGTAGCGAACAATCAATTGAAAAACACCAACAACAATACCTTCCCAACCTTGTTAGACTCCATGAAATTTGAGGCAAATAAATTGCAACAACACGGGGAACAAAGGAGGCCAATTGCAAGGGCAAGTTGTCACAAAAGCCAAAACTAGGGTGTATGAAGAGATGCAACAAAAAAAACTAGGTTATATAAATGTACCTCGTGTAAAAAAGAAAATGGATTATTAGAAGACCTAAATTCCAGCTTGAAGATTTGTAGTAGATTAACACATGATCTTTTACTTACTTAAAACAATATTAATGATTAAATAGTCACAGGAGAACAGATGCATGTAGAAAATCTCAATAAATCTACTCAGGATCAAAAAATTGAGAAAGTTGATCTCCAAGAAAACAAAGAAGAGGGTGATAAAACAAAGAAAGTAAGGGTAACATAGGAAATAAATGGTCAAATTGTACAAAAAAAGACATCAAGATCAAAAAGAAAATAAGTAAATTAAGATAGAAATTTTGAATCACATTTAGGTCAAAATGAATCTAACTGAGACTAGAGTCCCACAACATCAAATCAGAGCTCGGATAAGAACATGGAGTCTTTAGCAACTAATGGCAAAGGACTACAACAAACAAAGGAGGATAGAACATTGCTAGAAGTTGAGCAAGGAAATGTAAACAATAGTGAAAAGGTATATGAAGAGGTAATCATATCTATGTCAAAATCAACAAAACTAAGAGAATATAGAGAGGAAAATTGTATGACAGAGAAAGACTCAGATCAAAGGAAAAATAAATCAGGAACACTACAAATAACTTATATACAAGAATGGATAGAAATAGAAACACAAGGAGAAAGTCAAACATAGGTAACTAATATCCCCCAACATCATCAACATAATGGGAAAACAATACTATCCAAAAAAAGCCCAAAAAGAGATCACACAAATTTTAGCAAACTCCAACAAATGGGAAAGATCCCTTTGAAGATAGTGATAGTGAGTCTAAGCTGGAGAAGGAGCATAAGGATAAGAATGAGTGTCTTCTTATACTAGTGGAAATGGAATCTTTTATAAATAAGATTATGGTTGAAAGGTAAGAATACCAAGAAACTAGCAAAGAAATAGGGAAAGCAAATGGAAAACAACTAGAAAACAAACAAGTATGGGAAGAACTTGGGGTATCAATGTTGGACATGCAAGGAGTGACTGAGAGGTGAGGAGTGAATAAGTTACCACAAAAACAATTCCAAGTCCCTTAGATGTCAATATAAACTTCTCACTTAATAAACCAAATCCTTACTCTGCTCGGTTAGAACTAGATATTCATTGAAACTCGGTTAACAAAGCAGTCTTAAGATATTAATGTTATTAACCTTTAGTAATTTAGTTGCAGAAATATAAAGCATTAAGAGAATAACATGAATACATGAGATACTGAGATTTAACATGGAAACCCAATTTTGGGAAAATCACCAATGCAACTAGTTACAACTTTTCACTCTTCAGAAGTGAGCCTTATTAGGAGCCAACCCTGTTAAAGGTTAGAAAATACATGGTTAAGTGTGAAACTATTAGAGGATTTGAATTGCCCTATTAGGAGTGGCCTTGTTAGAGGTCTTCAAACACTTCAATCAGGAAATGCCACCTTGTTAGAGGATTTACACAATGACTGCTAAGCCAACTCTATTAAGAGATTTCTTCACTACTACAATTTTTAGAGAGTAACAATGATTGACCTGATTGATGAAGCAACTAACTTTGTAGATTTAGATCATTGTTCTAGTTTAATCTCTTGATCCTTCATGATCAAAATATTCTTTGTACCTCAGTCTTCTAATTCAAACGTTCTATCCTTAATTAGATATCCTTCTCATTTCGTTTCTTTTTCATTGTTCCTAATTGCTTGATTCAATCCACAACTTGACGTTTATATATATATGATATTCAATGCCAATTTGGCTTGAATACCCTTCCATACACACATTTAACATCTATTTGGTCGGTTTGTATTACCTAATTAATTAACAAAAGTAATCTGTTGACAGTTGGCTAGCACTAGACTGATCACTCGGTTAATATAGAACTTCATTCGATGACTGACCAAACTCGGTTAACATTAACTCTCTTCATGGATTGACCTAGCTCGGTTAACACTGATTTTTGCTTGGTTGATAGTGGAATCTCCTTTAGTACCCAACTTAGCATACATTGTGCTTGGTTAAGGCTTGACATTTGTGCAACATCAATGACAATATACAATTGAATAATTATTTTAAACAATCAGGCATTATAGAAAAAATTATCAAGAATGAAAAGACTAAAGGAAAGTATCCCCAATACGAAGAGGAAAATGAAACATGAATGGAATGGATATAGGGGCTCAAATAATGCAAGAATTGGAAGAAGAGTAGGTGACATAAAAGGAATACTAAACATCTATGCCCATTAACAATGCCAATGATTTTATTGATAAATTAGATATTTCAATTAATCAAGAGGGATCAAAGGCTCCTAGATGTGGCAAACAAAAGATGAAGAGAGGAAGAAATTTGTTGATAAAACTAAGATCTATGATAGGGCAGGTAAAAAATTAGAGAAAGATTAGCAAAATATTGAATGTAGGGAAGGGGACGTTCCTTCCCACAGAATAATGAGGATAAAAACATGGAACACTAGCAGACTATATGCTCCTAGAAAAAATGTTTATGAAAGCGTAATTTAACATTATTTGATTAAGAGATTATGTTAATTCAAGAGACTAAATTAAACAAAGAAGAAAGAAATAGATTAGAAAAGAAACTGGGCAATTGGAAGACAAAATTAGTAGAATCTAATAGAGTTTCAAGAGGTATTGGGGTCATTTGGAATTCATGAAAAATAGAATTCAATAAAATAGTCTCAAGAAATAATTGGATGGGGGGTAGAATTAAAAGTTTTAGACATAATCTTCAACTAACCTTCATCAATGTATGTGGACCTATTTAAATAGCAGAGAAGAAAGAATTATGGAATGAAATTGACACATTTATGGAAGTTAATCATAGCGATAATTTCTTCATCGGTGGTGACTTTAATGCGATCTTAAACTTGGAATAAAAGTATGGTGGATCTCAAATAGTAGCACAGGTGGTAACAGATTTCAGAGAATGGTTCAAACTAAATAACTTAATGGATATCCCAACAAGAAATGGAGTATCTACATGGAATAAGATGTAACGCCCCGCCAAGAGATCCAAAAGAATTAACCTAAAGTTTTACTAAGTTTGCCAAACATTTTTTTTTTTAAAACAAGAAAGTATAACATACACATCAAACACATAGTAGCGGAAGCAATAACATGTAATCATCAACAAACATACATAACAGGTTACATTCCTTAAGGATCCCAAGATGTTGAGTCACATTTAAATTTAATTAATCTAAGTTTAACAACTACCACATCCACATGAAAGAATAATTATAAAGTCCAATGTCCATCTAATATACATTTGTTATGAATGCCTCTTGGCAAATTAATTCGGAATGCTCAATCATCCACTGTACATGTCACAGGGTATGAAAGGCTAAAAGAATATACATAAGTAGAAATAAAGATACATCATCCTCCAAGACTCCATGATACAAAGTACAGTAAAATAAATGAAACCATATACTATACATGATACATCCATCCATCATAAAAGATATAAACATCCAACGTGAAATACAACTATCCATCTATCATAAAACACAACTAATCTAAGTGTGTGGTTCCTCCCAACCATCAATAGCATCATTACACCATCGTGGGCCCTAGCCATCCCCCACGCATAACATCCCAAGTCACCAATAAGATCGTCGGTACTATAGTAATAGGGATATCACACCTAAAACATGCTACAACATATGCATAAAGAAATCTAACATACTATAATAAAGCATAAGTAAACAACATCATCTAAATATGATAAACA
The DNA here is from genome assembly GCA_028749045.1 of Cupressus sempervirens. Classification (NCBI taxonomy): domain Eukaryota; kingdom Viridiplantae; phylum Streptophyta; class Pinopsida; order Cupressales; family Cupressaceae; genus Cupressus; species Cupressus sempervirens. The sequence continues at coordinate 873,535,554 of CM053789.1, forward strand.
AGCATACCAAGAAGCTCCAGACACGGTAGCAACAGACGGATCTCAAATGGTAAGAGTGAAAAAGCACTACCACCTGACCGCGTGGAACCTAAATGGTCCACTCCCACCACGCTGAGGAGATAGTCTCAAGTCCCAACTAGGATACCAAATCACATAAAACAAATACTCTCTAAGTCCAGGAATCCTAAAAGTATTCTAACTCAAAGGGTTCCAACACATAGATCGACATCTAGACCCAGAGGCACCACAAAGACACACGTAGGAATCTACCATGCAAGCGGGAAAGTGTCATTGTAAAAGTCACGTAGAAGTTACCCGAGCAATCCCTTAGGAATCTCGGGTCCCTAGTGATCCCTGCGGCCACTAGTATCCTCTCATATTGATGAGGTATACTACAGAATGCAAGGTCGTAACCAAGCGTTCTCTCTACCCCATCCTAGTATGTACTTGCACTCAAGGCATGGGAGAGAACATACAATTAATCTTGTTAGGTTCATTTTACTCTCATTTAGTGTAAATGTTATCACTTATTTAAACAACTTACAATGAGTTACCCTGGCAGCCACTTAGGGCCCTGACCCCCATTGCAAGCCACTTTCTGACACTACACATGGATAACCTACCCTAGGCTCATGAAATCACAAAACATGAAATCACCTCAGCCCTATACAAGTGACTGGAAAGCATCAAAGATAAATCACAATAATCACATTAGTTCTCCACGAGAAACTGGAAAGCATCAAATAATAATCATAATGATCACAACAGTTCTCTATCAGCAATTGAAGGCATCAATGATAAATCACAATATCCAATGGTTCTCTAATGAGCAACCAGAAAGTATCCCAATAATAAATCACAATACTAATTGAAGACTTCAGAATGGTCAAGTCAAACATGTCACAACATGACATCATCAAGAACAAATCATCCAAAGCATCTCAGTCCTCTTAAGCGACTAGAAGACTAATCAAATATAACTGATCGATGACTCAAAAATGGTTAAGTCAGGTATCACATAAACATACACCTTAGCTTCACACAAGAAGACTGGAAAGCAATAATAATTAGTAAATTCATCCATCATAGAGCATATCACACATCACCATGGTTGGGTTTAGAAAGATCGAGAACAAATCATCATAACATCACAATCGCATAACCCCCGAGCCTCTGGTAACAACCTAAACTGGGCAACACTAGAACAAACCCCAAAACATAGACAATAGAATAGTCACATAGAAAACAAAATCGTCACATAGTTAGGTATGAATGATAATACATAATTGAGTTAATGTAAGGTTTGAAGTTCCAATTTTAGGTATGTCTCAAGTAATAAGTTTCCGCAATTAGCCCTTACAATTAACCCATTGCTATATTTAAATGATTGCACAATTACCCTATAAACAATCTAAGGATAATCTTTTATTTATTAAGTTATAAAAATGATCCTTAATGATTTTAAATAAAACAATTACGAATTTATTAAAATCATTATTTATAAATTTTTAAAATCATTAATTAAACTCTCGTTAATAACTTCCATCAAATTCTATAATTTTATCAAATAATACTCATTTATTAGTTAACTTTAATTCAATTAATTTTAGTTAAATTAATTAATAATCATTGATCTAAATTCTTATATTAATATCCTCCGTAATTATTAATTTATTAATATTTAATCAAAATTTATTAATAAATTAATATTTACAACAACTATATTAAAATGCATTAATATTTAAATTATTGAATATTAATAAAGATCATTAATAAAAAATTATTAAATAATAACATAATTAATATATTAAAATTTATTAATAAACATTATAAATAATATTTAAAAAAAACATTTTTAATAAATAATATTAATTCAAATAATAATTAAAATTTAAATGCAAATTTATATTATTAAAACTTAAACCAAAATCGATTCTTTTACCATTAAAAAGGAAACATGTGATGAAGTTTTTTATTAAAAACCAAAACTTAATAAAGTTTCTTTTTATTAAAATCAAAACTTAATAAATTTTTTACTAAACTTTTGGCACCCATAAAAAAAAGCTGTGCGGTGACATTATTGTTGCCTGCGGTTATGGCAGGTAATCATATGTGACCACCAATGGGAATAGGTAAGTGGAGTGGAGTAAAGTTATTTATATTTATTTAAAAACTTTATATAATGTTTTTCTTCAATTTCATAAATGAGATATATATATATATATATAATTTTTAAATCTTTTTAAAAATCCACGCCTTCTCTTATATATATATAATCAATTTTAATTAAATGTATTTTATTAAATTTTATCAATTATAAAATTTAAATAAAACAAATCTTTAATGATAAATATAAGTAATTTTATTTATTTATTTATTTATGTAATCTAATAGGAAAATTAAGATGAACTAATCGATTTTCGATCTAGGATTTTCATCTCCAAAATTTAAACCCTTTCCAAATTTAAATTTTTCAATTTCGTTTTAATTCAAACCCTAAACCCGATTTAATTCTGATTTTTATTTTTAGTTGAAGAACGAGGTTTTCCTAAATAGTTTTTCAAATTGGATTTACAGATGAAATCATTTAGCACAAGATTCATGCATCAAGATATGAGAAAACAATTTCCTACAAGCACGAAGTAGACATAACATATTGAATTTCATGAATCAATTAGTGGTTAAAACACAAGACCCTACCTGATCCTGATGCTAATATGCAACCACCCAAAAATTGTAGGAAAGTTCGCTTCCAAATTTGTTCCCAGAATTTCGTCAGAGCTCACACCCAAATTCCTCTCTTGAAATTCATGTCTCCAAAATTCATGTCATCAAAATGAACCTTCAATTGTTAATAAGGAGTTCTCTTTCCTTAAATCGGGAAACTAACTGTGAGTTCACCTGAGAGAACTCTGTGCTAACAAGACTCAACTCTAAAATTAGCTTTTATTAATATTTGTTTTATCTTTTCATGCACATTAAGTGGATTATTAAATAACTTTATTTAATATTCCACTTGACTTCTATTTTAATCTTTATTACTTTTAAACCCATGCGCACTTTATGAAATTAAAATAATATTATTATTTTCACTTATTTTATTTTTTTGAATTAATTTCTCATATTTTAACCTCATGCATACTTCATGTGATCTAGAAACTTTAATAGTTTAATATCTTTTCCACTTTTAATTAATTTTAGGAACTTAATTAATAAAATATTTAATTAACTTAAATAACTATAATATTTAGCATTTATTTAAAAATGAACTCTAAATATATTATTATTAAATTAAATAAATATTATCATGTTTTAAATTTATCCTTAAACTTTATCTTCAAATTTGATTCTTTTTATTTAATTAATTTCTCAATTAATTAAATATTAAAGATATCATATTAATTTCCCATTAAATTAAATCATTAATTAATCTTTTTAATTAGACTTAATTAATAGAAAATACATCAAGGACTCATAAAGCAACATACAAAAATTCATCATAGAAAAACACATACTAAAGCAAACAAAAGGGTTATAATCACAAAATTACATCATTTGATGCATTCGGAGGGTACTTAACTCAGATACTTGTCCTAATTTTTAATTAGGACAATGGCTTAAAGGTTTAGGATTTGGACATAAGAATTTATCTCCCCTCTCTTACCATTGAGATAATGCGATAGGGTACGCTCATCCTGGCAATTCAAGGAAGTCGATACCCGGTACCTGCAACCTGCATAAAATCCACGCATGTACAAACCCAATATTCTAAGCTAAACAATCAATGGCAGGAAGTGGTGCATCGTGTAGATCCCAACTAGCAGGTGACTACGACTCCCTTCCTTAACCACATCAGAAACGTCATACATAAAGAAAATAGACACGCACACCATACACATGCAAGTATGGGGTAAGTATTCATAAGAAAAAATGTACAATAACCATCTAACTAATCATCATACACACATAAAGTATAGAGTATCAAGTCATCTCATCATATAATCAACTGAATGTAGAACAATATCTGATAATCTTAAAACAATGCTTCTAATCATAAGCATAAAACTAACATAAAAGAGTTCGGTATTGATAACGAAAATGTGAACTAGGGGCAGGCACTACATCCACTCCCCCTAGACTTAGGCTTACTCCTGGAAGCCTGCAAGAAAAGTAAGGTTAAGGACTCACTATGCGGGTCCCATTGAATCCTTTCCCCCTTGTATGAGGATATGGCTCTACTGAGAACACTACAACACAGTTAGAGCAATATGATTCTAGTTTAATAGTAAACCAAAAACCATATTGATCCAACATTCGTTCCTTAACAAATACTGAAATAGATCCCCTAACACTCTAAACAAGAATAACATTATGCTCGTAAGGACAATCAAAGGCATACTACCTCAAAGCATAGATGAAAGATACATATTTTGAAAACAGAATAAGTTTCAATATTCAGTTTTGCTTATGTTTAGGTTTTACGTACAATTTTTAGTTTGAAGTCTAAGTGTTGAAGTATGAAAAATACACAACTAATAGTTTAAGTTCTTTTTTAATTCAACTAGTTTAACACTAGTGGCATTCCAATAGACCCAGAGCTCCCAATGTAGAAACTCGGGCTCTGACACTAGATGTAACGCCCCACCAAGAGATCCAAAAGAATTAACCTAAAGTTTTACTAAGTTTGCCAAACATTTTTTTTTTTAAAAACAAGAAAGTATAACATACACATCAAACACATAGTAGCGGAAGCAATAACATGTAATCATCAACAAACATACATAACAAGTTACATTCCTTAAGGATCCCAAGACATTGAGTCACATTTAAATTTAATTAATCTAAGTTTAACAACTACCACATCCACATGAAAGAATAATTATAAAGTCCAATGTCCATCTAATATACATTTGTTATGAATGCCTCTTGGAAAATTAATTCGGAATGCTCAATCATCCACTGTACATGTCACAGGGTATGAAAGGCTAAAAGAATATACATAAGTAGAAATAAAGATACATCATCCTCCAAGAATCCATGATACAAAGTACAGTAAAATAAATGAAACCATATACTATACATGATACATCCATCCATCATAAAAGATATAAACATCCAACATGAAATACAACTATCCATCTATCATAAAACACAACTAATCTAAGTGTGTGGTTCCTCCCAACCATCAATAGCATCATTAGACCATCGTGGCCCCTAGCCATCCCCCACACATAACATCCCAAGTCACCAATAAGATCATCGGTACTATAGTAATAGGGATATCACACCTAAAACATGCTACAACATATGCATAAAGAAATCTAACATACTAGAATAAAGCATAAGTAAACAACATCATCTAAATATGATAAACAAGCATACCAAGAAGCTCCAGACACGGTAGCAATAGAGGCATCTCAAATGGTAAGAGTGAAAAAGCACTACCACCTGACCGCGTGGAACCTAAATGGTCCACTCCCACAATGTTGAGGAGATAGTCTCAAGTCCCAACTAGGATACCAAATCACATAAAACAAATACTCTCTAAGTCCAGGAATCCTAAAAGTATTCTAACTCAAAGGGTTCCAACACATAGATCGACATCTAGACCCAAAGGCACCACAAAGACACACGTAGGAATCTACCATGCAAGTGGGAAAGTGTCATCGCAAAAGTCACGTAGAAGTTACCCGAGCAATCCCTTAGGAATCTTGGGTCCCTAGTGATCCCTACGGCCACTAGTATCCTCTCATATTGATGAGGCGTACTACGGAATGCAAGGTCGTAACCAAGCGTTCTCTCTACCCCATCCTAGTATGTACTAGCACTCAAGGCATGGGAGAGAACATACAATTAATCTTGTTAGGTTCATTTTACTCTCATTTAGTGTAAATGTTATCACTTATTAAAACAACTTACAATGAGTTACCCTAGTAGCCACTTAGGGCCCCGGCCACCATTGCAAGCCACTTTCCGACACTACACATGGATAACCTACCCTAGGCTCATGAAATCACAAAACACGAAATCACCTCAGCCCTATACAAGTGACTGGAAAGCATCAAAGATAAATCACAATAATCACATCAGTTCTCCACGAGAAACTGGAAAGCATCAAATAATAATCATAATGATCACAACAGTTCTCTATCAGCAATTGAAGGCATCAATGATAAATCACAATATCCAATGGTTCTCCAATGAGCAACCAGAAAGTATCTCAATAATAAATCACAATACTAATTGAAGACTTCAGAATGGTCAAGTCAAACATGTCACAACATGACATCATCAAGAACAAATCATCCAAAGCATCTCAGTCCTCTCAAGCAACTAGAAGACAAATCAAATATAATTGATCGATGACTCAAAAATGGTTAAGTCAGGTATCACATAAACATACACCTCAGCTTCACACAAGAAGACTGGAAAGCAATAACAATTAGTAAATTCATCCGTCATAGAGCATATCACACATCACCATGGTTGGGTTTAGAAAGATCGAGAACAAATCATCATAACATCACAATCGCATAACCCTCGAGCCTCTGGTAACAACCTAAACTGGGCAACACTAGAACAAACCCCAAAACATAGACAATAGAATAGTCACATAGAAAACAAAATCATCACATAGTTAGGTATGAATGATAATACATTATTGAGTTAATGTAAGGTTTGAAGTTCCAATTTTAGGTATGTCTCAAGTAATAAGTTTCCGCAATTAGCCCTTACAATTAACCCATTGCTATATTTAAATGATTGCACAATTACCCTATAAACAATCTAAGGATAATCTTTTATTTATTAAGTTATAAAAATGATCCTTAATGATTTTAAATAAAACAATTACGAATTTATTAAAATCATTATTTATAAATTTTTAACATCATTAATTAAACTCTCGTTAATAACTTCCATCAAATTCTATAATTTTATCAAATAATACTCATTTATTAGTTAACTTTAATTCAATTAATTTTAGTTAAATTAATTAATAATCATTGATCTAAATTCTTATATTAATATCCTCCGTAATTATTAATTTATTAATATTTAATCAAAATTTATTAATAAATTAATATTTACAACAACTATATTAAAATGCATTAATATTTAAATTATTGAATATTAATAAAGATCATTAATAAAAAATTATTAAATAATAACATAATTAATATATTAAAATTTATTAATAAACATTATAAATAATATTTAAAAAAAAACATTTTTAATAAATAATATTAATTCAAATAATAATTAAAATTTAAATGCAAATTTATATTATTAAAACTTAAACCAAAATCGATTCTTTTACCATTAAAAAGGAAACATGTGATGAAGTTTTTTATTAAAAACCAAAACTTAATAAAGTTTCTTTTTATTAAAATCAAAACTTAATAAATTTTTTACTAAACTTTTGGCACCCATAAAAAAAAGCTGTGCGGTGACATTATTGTTGCCTGCGGTTATGGCAGGTAATCACATGTGCCCACCAATGGGAATAGGTAAGTGGAGTGGAGTAAAGTTATTTATATTTATATTTTTTTAAATTTATTTAAAAACTTTATATAATGTTTTTCTTCAATTTCATAAATGATATATATATATATATATATATATATATATATATATATATATATATATATATATATATATATATATATATATATATATATATATATAAAAAATTATTTTTAAATCTTTTTAAAAATCCACGCCTTCTCTTATATATATATATAATCAATTTTAATTAAATGTATTTTATTAAATTTTATCAATTATAAAATTTAAATAAAACAAATCTTCAATGATAAATATAAGTAATTTTATTTATTTATGTAATCTAATAGGAAAATTAAGATGAACTAATCGATTTTCGATCTAGGATTTTCATCTCCAAAATTTAAACCCTTTCCAAATTTAAATTTTTCAATTTCGTTTTAATTCAAACCCTAAACCCGATTTAATTCAGATTTTTTTTTTTCAATTGAAGAACGAGGTTTTCCTAAATAGTTTTTCAAATTGGATTTACAGATGAAATCATTTAGCACAAGATTCATGCATCAAGATCTGAGAAAACAATTTCCTACAAGCTCGAAGTAGACATAACATATTGAATTTCATGAATCAATTAGTGGTTAAAACACAAGACCTTACCTGATCCTGATGCTAATATGCAACCACCCAAAAATTGTAGGAAAGTTTGCTTCCAAATTTGTTCCCAGAATTTCGTCAGAGCTCACACCCAAATTCCTCTCTTGAAATTCATGTCTCCAAAATTCATGTCATCAAAATGAACCTTCAATTGTTAATAAGGAGTTCTCTTTCCTTAAATTGGGAAACTAACTGTGAGTTCACTCGAGAGAACTCTGTGCTAACAAGACTCAACTCTAAAATTAGCTTTTATTAATCTTTGTTTTATCTTTTCATGCACATTAAGTGGATTATTAAATAACTTTATTTAATATTCCAGTTGACTTCTATTTTAATCTTTATTACTTTTAAACCCATGCGCACTTTATGAAATTAAAATAACATTATTATTTTCACTTATTTTATTTTTTAAAATTAATTTCTCATATTTTAACCTCATGCATACTTCATGTGATCTAGAAACTTTAATAGTTTAATATCTTTTCCACTTTTAATTAATTTTAGGAACTTAATTAATAAAATATTTAATTAACTTAAATAACTATAATATTTAGCATTTATTTAAAAATGAACTCTAAATATATTATTATTAAATTAAATAAATATTATCACGTTTTAAATTTATCCTTAAACTTTATCTTCAAATTTGATTCTTTTTATTTAATTAATTTCTCAATTAATTAAATATTAAAGATATCATATTAATTCTCCATCAAATTAAATCATTAATTAATCTTTTTAATTAGACTTAATTAATAGAAAATACATCAAGGACTCATAAAGCAACATACAAAAACCCATCATAGAAAAACACATACTAAAGCAAACAAAAGGGTTATAATCACAAAATTACATCATTTGATGCATTCGGAGGGTACTTAACTCAGATACTTGTCCTAATTTTTAATTAGGACAATGGCTTAAAGGTTTAGGATTTGGACTTAAGAATTTATCTCCCCTCTCTTACCATTGAGATAATGCGATAGGGTACGCTCATCCTGGCAATTTAGGGAAGTTGATACCCGGTACCTGCAACCTACATAAAATCCACGCATGTACAAACACAATATTCTAAGCTAAACAGGCAATGGCAGGAAGTGGTGCATCGTGTAGATCCTGACTAACAGGTGACTACGACTCCCTTCCTTAACCACATCAGAACTGTCATACATAAAGAAAATAGACACGCACACCATACACATGCAAGTATGGGGTAAGTATTCATAAGAAAAAATGTACAATAACCATCTAACTAATCATCATACACACATGAAGTATAGAGTATGAAGTCATCTCATCATATAATCAACTGAATGTAGAACAATATCTGATAATCTTAAAACAATGCTTCTAATCATAAGCATAAAACTAACCTAAAAGAGTTTGGTATTGATAATGGAAATGTGAACTAGGGGCAGACACTACATAATAGAAGATCAAGCCTCTATCACATAACAAAAAGATTAGATAGATTTATATTCAAGGGGGATCTAGGCACTATAGATCTAGCATTTCATTCTTCTATTTTTCCAAATGCTAGAACGATTCACTTCCTAGTCAGGATAGAATTTGTAGAAATTGAAAAACCATCAAGAAGTCCATTCAAATGTGAAAAATGTGGTTCTTAGACAGTAAATTCATGGAAAACATAAAACAATGGTGGCAAGAGTGTTCTTTCCAAGGATCTAAAATGTATTGTTTTGTGTCCAAACTAAAAATATTTAAAGAAAAAATTCTAAAATGGAATAAAGTACATTTTAATAATATATTTAAATAAAAATTAGATAATGAAGAAGAGCTAAAGAAATTGAATGAAGAAACAAAAAAAGGAATGGATAATGAAAAATATAATAAAGAGGAGTTATTAGCAAAAGAAGGAAATATATTAGAAATAGAAGATTTGTTTTGGAAATAAAAATCAAGGGAGGTGTGGTTAGTTGAGTGGGACTGAAATACAAAGTTTTTTCACAATAGTACAATAAATAATAGAAAAATTAATAGAATTACCAAAATTAGTAATAAATAATAGAAAAATTAATAGAATTACCAAAATTAGTAATAATGAGGGCCACTTAGAAGAAGATCCTACCAAAGTAGTGGAGGTATTCATGGATTATTATAGAAACATCTTAAACAATTTTGATAGTTCTAATCAGATAACACAAAAGAAAATGTTAAATGTAATCCCCAAACTAGTCACAACTGATGACAATTAATTTCTAAATAAACCTTTCTCTTTAGAGGTAGTTAAAAAAGACTAAAGCCTTGGTTAGTCTTAATCCAGATAAATCACCGGGAATAGATGGTTTCCAAGCCTTCTTCTTTCAAAAGTTTTGGGATATCCCAGGGGTGGACCTACAGAAGGCAATAGAAGCTACAAGAAACACAAAATCATTATTGACTAAGATTAATTACACCTTTTTAACCCTTATCCCCAAATAATGAATCATGACGAACTAGGTGACTTTAGACCCATAGCATTGTGTAATATCATTTACAAAATTTTATCAAAAGCTTTAGCATCTAGACTTAAAAATGTCCTCCCTAAACTTATATGTGAATAACAAACTGGTTTTGTTCATGGTCGATATATTTTTGATAGAATCATCATCATTCAAGAAGCTATCCATCCAACTCAAAATAACAAGTATGCATGTATGCTTATGAAGTTAGATATCCAAAAAACATATGATATGGTGGATTGGATATTTTTGTGTAAGACCCTAGAAGCGTTTGGCTTTCACATCAAAGGATTAACCTTATATTTAAGTGTATAGTGACTCCTAAAATATCACTTCTCATCAATGGTTCACTGAAAGGTTTCTTTAATATATCTAGAGGAATTAAACAACAAGATCCAATTTCACCCTTCGTATTCATAATCATGGTAGAAGCATTTGGGAGAGCAATTGAAAAAGCCCATGTAGAAGGAAAAATAAAAGGGATAAATATGCCATCAAATATTCGTAATGTCACCCACCAACAATTTGCAGATGACACAATTTTACTTGGAGAAAGCACAATAGAAGAAGTGCAAAATCTTAAACAAATTATACAAGAGTATATAAACCATTAGGAGAAAAGGTAAACACTAAAAAATCAAATTTTTTTTTCTCAACACCTCACCAGAAACACAAAGTCGTATTTGCAATATTATGAGATTTAGGAAGGGTTCATTTCCTTGCAAGTATCTAGGAATCCATCTCAAAAAATGAGACATAAATTATAAAACATGGGATCCTATTCTTGAAAGAGTTGATAAGAAAATAGAAAATTGGAAAGGGAAATGGTTAAGCAAGGCAGGTAGAACTACAAAAATTAAAGTTATCCTTTATGCCATCCCTATATATCAAATGTCATGTCTCCCCCTACTTATAGGAGTTAATAAGAAACTAGAGAGAAAACTAAGAAACTTCTTTTGGAAGGGGATAAAAGAAAAAAAGAAATTATCCCTAATCAAATGGGAAAATATATGTAAACCCAAAGAGCTAGGAGGATTAGGAATCAAAAAATTTTGTTTACAACATGAAGCACTAGGAGAATAATTAGTATGAAAACTACACCAAGAGAAAGATATCAAATGGGCAAAAATCCTTTATCATAAATACTTGAATACAGTAGATCCAACATATCTATTTAGAACTAGGAACTCCCCAAAAGGGCCTAACTCTTGGAACTTTATGTTACAATGTCACTCTATCATTAGTGATTATGTCACGTGGGATATAGGGAAAGGGGAGGAAGCTCTATTCTGGGAAGATTTTTGGGATGGACTCCCCCATCATGACAATTTCAATATTCCAACAAACATAAAAAATAAATTAGTTCATTTATGGGGCAACAAGCATATGATTGTAAACAAGTTAAAAAGGAAAATGGGGAAGAATTCTGGACATGGAAATCATTAGAAGAAACTAACTTACCGACTGAAGAAAAATAGGTTTTTACTATTTTTCTTAGACAAAGAAAAGCCAACCATAAAAATAGAAAAGATAAATTTATATGGGGGGATTCAAAGGATGGGAAGTACAACATAAAGAAAGGCTATGACCTAATAATTAATTCACAAAGATGAGAGAAAATAAACATCCCCCTTAAACTTTGTGGGGATCTAGCTTGCCTGTCGAAGGCTAGGATATATAAATTTTTGATAGGTAACTTTTTGTATTATATTGATAAAAAGAGATTTACATTGCTTTGGTAAGGCTAAATGCCTTTCTGCCTATTCTACCCACACCTTGACCATACACATGCCATTAGACAAAAATTTAGAGTATGAACACTTTGAAGAAGACAAGAACACCCAACCCAAACACTTAAATGATCAAAACAAACAAAACATAACAAAATAGTATCATCGCCATCTCCATTGTCTGTTAATTCTTACTCCTTGAAACATTGTGCAACTTCCTCACAAGCGAATGTTTGAGTTGAATGGTCATCCATCACTGAAATCCCCTACCTCCCTTGACGACACTTTCCACTACCCTCCCCCTCTTCGATGAGCAATGAGGCATCCATGTAATGCCTACCCCTAGTTGAATTTTTTGTTGTATTACCAAATTCTTTTAGGCCAATTTTTTTATTGTGTTTATGATTATTAGTACTTGGTTACCAGATTCTTTAGATGTTATTTCATAATCAGTTGATTAATGTGATGAGTTATTTAGTTATTCAGTTATTTCATGTGTTTATGTTTATTATTTCGATGATATATATATATATATATATATATATATATATATATATATATATATATATATATATATATTCAGTAACTTTCAATTATTTCATGATGTTAGTTAGATGATTAATTTATATGTAGTTATATGGTCACTTACCCCATACTTGCATGTGTATGGTGTACCTATCTATTTTACTTTATGTATGACATTTCTAATGTGGTTGAGGAAGGGAGTTGTAGTCACCTACTAGTCAAGATCTACATGATGCACCACTTCCTCCCATTGTCTATTTAGTTTAGATTATATGTATATGCACATGCGTGGGTTTTATGCAAATTGCAGGTACCAAGTATTGACTTCTCTAAATTGTTAGGATGAGCATACCCTATCGTAGTATCTCGATGGTATAAGTGGGGAGATAACTGCTGAATCCAAATCCTAACATAAGCCAATTGTCCTAGAAAATAAGTCAAGTATTTGAGTTAGTTTCACATTTCCAAATTTGTCAAGTGACATGAATTTGTGACTTTGACCTTGGAGTTTGATTTAATTTTATCTTCTATATGATGGATTTTCATATTCAGTTTTGTGGGTGTATGATGATTTTTAGTTATAATTAAATAAAATTAAAAGGTAATTTAATGATTTAATTTAATAAAAATTTTATAAAGAAAATTCAATATTTAATTAATTAAGAAATTAATTAAATAAAAAGAATTAAATTTAAAGATAAAGTTATAGTTCTAATTTTTGGAGTGTAATAATATTTATTTAATATAATAATAATATATTTAGGAGATCATTTTTACATAAATGCTAAATATTATTATTACTTAAGTTAATATATAGTTTTATAAAAAAACGTCTCAAAAATTAATCAAAGGGAGAAAGAAAATTAATTTAATAAAGATATTTTAAATTACCAAAAAGTGTGCATGAATATTTAAAATATAATAAAATAATAAAAGATAAAGATCAACGAGTTTTCTTGCGTGATTCACAATCGAAGCCCTAAATCTAGGGGAGAACTCTTTATTAGAGATCTAGAGCTTATTTTGTAATAATCGAATTTTGGAGGAGCAATTTTCGAGAGGAAGGTTTTCAAAAAAGAGGGGAATAGTTGCATGCTCCGAGCATTTTCTATATTAGCATCAAATTCAGGTAAAGTCTTGTGGGTTATTTGCACAGTAGTTTTTTGTTCTTCAAATTCATGTCTTCTTCATTTTTGGATAAATGTATTTTTTTTTTAGAATTTTAGATTTGGTTAAAACCCTCGTGTTAACATTTTTATTCTCTGTTCTTGAATACGTCCTTGTGCAAATTAATTAGATTGAAACCCTTGTATGTGAACTATCATTCTTCGATTTAGAAATGTTTGTAAAAGAATTGGAGATTAGAAACCCTTGTGTGGTAAAATTTTAGAAAATAAAATTGTGGGTAGGGTTTGAAATTGTACAAAGATTGTTGATTAATCAAATTCATTTGATTGCTAATAAATTCTCTCTCAGATCTGCTTATTTATAAAAAAAAATTAAATAATGTAATTACAAGTAATTTGTAATCACTATGTAATTACATTATTAAATATTTTTAAGAAAGGAGGAATGCAAATTTATTATTGGAGCGCTTTTGTTGTTTTATTTAAAATTAAAAAAATATATAAAAATTATGGTGGGTTGGGGCCACCACCTCCCCACCCACTTTTCTCCCTCCTGCTTTTCACTTGGCCGGCGAGGATTACTGCTGCAACAACAATAGGTAGTGCTAACGCAACAATACTCTGTTGCGACAGCTCATGGGCAGGCTGACGGGCCTTTATAAATGCAATGTTTTTTGAAATAATTTTGGTAATTAATTTAATATGTTTTAAATTATATTTAATATATGTTATTAAATATATTTTTGTTAAGTAATTTAATTAATATATTCCAAAACATATTAATTATTTAAATTAAAACTAGTTGTTATTTAATAACTTCAAATAAACTATTATTAGGTTTTTGAGTAATGATCATGGTTATTAATAATTTGCATTATTAATTTGATAATAATTATTTAATAATGTAAGGATTATTATAGTTTTATTAAAAACATTAATTTTGTGTGGTTAGACTTAAAAGTGAATATGGGTTCAATTATAGGGGAAATTTATAAACTTTATAAAGTCAAAAACTTAGAAGTGAAAACTCGAACCTTATTGTTAACTCAAACTGTGTGTTTTCAAAATCAAACAAAACTATGAAACTAAATTGTCAATTGCATGTTTTCTTATGCATTAGGTTTGGGGTTGACTTAGTTCTTTGACCAAATCAAGATGTTTACCAGAGGCTTGGGAGTTTTGTTTTGTGATGATGTTATGGCTTATTTTGGTTACAATCTTTTATACCCAACCATGGTGATGTGTCATGTGTGCTCTATGCTAAGTTGATCAAATGTTTTGTTATTGCTTTCAGTTTCTCATGTAGAACTGAAGTGAATGGTGTGACTTTTCCTGATATAACCTTTGAGTCTTCAATTAGTATCCTTGATTTCTTCCCAGTTGCTTGTATAGGACTGAGGTGATTAAATGATTTTTTTTTGGTGATGTCATGTTATGACATGGATTTGGTTTATGTCTATTTGATTTTGGATCAGTCCTGTTAGGACGATCATATTGGTGAAATTTATCATTATGATCAGTAATGTTTTCAATATTCTTCTAATTACTTATTTAAGAACTGGCGAGTGGTTTATGGTCATATGAGACCTACTACTTTTATTGAGCTTATGGTAGCTTATCTATATGTCATGTTGGGAAGTGTCTTGCAATGGAGGTCAAGACCCTAAAGAGGCTATTGGGTAACCCATTTTAGGTTTTTTTAATTAGTGATAACACTCCTAGAATGGGAGAATGGAAGATGTTTGGTTGCGGCCTTGCTTCGTTAGTATGCCTTGTCTGTACAAAAGGATATTAATGCCACACAGACACTAGGGGACCATAGTATTAAAAGACTACCTAGGTAACCTTAGAGTTGTCTCATATGATGAAACTTTCCCACTTACATAGTAGATTTCCTATGTGTCTTGTTGCCTCTTGGATTAGTTGATACTTGTGTCTTGGTACCCTTTGAGATAGTTAGCTTTCAGGTATTTCCTTGACATAGATGTTGGATTTGACTTTTGAGTTTGTTATCCTGTTTGAGACTTGAGTTTATCTCCTCAACATGGTGTGAGTGGGCCATTTAGGTTCCACGAGGCTAGGTGATAGTGCTTTTTACTTTTACCATTGAGATCCGTTAGTTCGATGCCATAGTTGGAGTTTCCTGTTCTACATTTCCTTTCATTCTATTCTTGTGTACTATGATGGATGGTTATACCTATTGTATTGTATTTTATTTCATGGATCTTAAAGAGATGATATAATCTATTTTTTGATGTATATTCTTTTAGTCTTTCATACCCTATGACCTGTATAGTGGATGATTGTGCATTCTGGTTATTGCCAAGTGGCATTTAGCATAATTGTATATTATTTAAATGGATTTGTACTTGTAGTTATTCTTTAATGTGGATGAGTTCTATATTGGTTTTAGTATTAATTAAACTTAAATGTGATTCAACATCATGGGATCCTCAAGAATTGTAATATGTTTATGGTATGTGTTTATGTGTATTTTATTGCTTCCGTTATTTTATATCTATTGTTGTTAAGTTATTATCTTTCAAAAAAAATAGTTTGGCAAACTTAGTGAAACTTTAGGTTATTTTCTTTTGAGTTCCTTGGCATGGCATTATAGTCCTTTTGATGTGGTTGCTCCATCCTTAAGGTGGCATTTCTTCACTATTTGGTGGCATATTTGTTGTCTAGGAGCGAGTGTGCTCTTCCTTGGTGTGGCCTTCATAAAACCTCGTTCTTTCTCCTTCGGCTCCAAAATGTGCTTAGCTAGGAACTCTACTATTTTCTTCCACCCCTATTCTACTTTAGGGACATGGGAACCTTGTGGATTTGAGGATAGCCACACATCTCATGGATGAATTGAAGAATCCCCTCCACCAATTAGCCTCCAAGATTCAGTTTCCATCTCAATAGCTACACCTATAAAAACTCTCTCAATTATGTCCTCCAACCCCAGAAGCCACTGCCTATCCACACATGCAAAAAAAATGCATTAGACCTCTTCTTTCGATTCCCCCACCATCAAGGTTAGTGCGACAAACAACAAAGCCACATCCAAATTTGATCCCCTATTCTAGAATGTGTTCAGATATTCTGGTCCTAGCATCTACTATACATACTATAGAAAGGCCAAGTTGTCAAAAACAAAATTGTGTTTGAGACGCCACATGGTAATGTGGCCTTCATAGGCCTGCATCTAAGAATCTGAACCTAGAGTAAAGTTTGCCTCCATTTTTGTCACAATGGAAAACAAATGAACTTGACCTACCTTCTAACTAAATTTATCTACCTTGGAACTCTCTAGAATGAAGTACCAAGGAAAAAAAAACTCTAGTTGACACGTGTGAGGGATAAATTAGTGGATTGGAAATCTCTTCTTACCATGGAGTGATTTAATGTCATCGAAAGTCAAACTTATGATGTCTTCCCCTTAAACCATCTAGTTTGAAAATATAAATGTTGAATTAATGTGTCTAATGGCCGAACAAAGGTGCTCTCTTTAATCTAATCCAAGGTGATGCAAGTACTCAAAGGCTTTATTTTGTGGACCCAATGTTGCATTGGCGCCCAAGTAGGCTAACATGTTTGCCACCCTGTTCACTTCCCAAAATGAATGTAAAACCTAAAAATCATCGAATGCCAGAAGCAATTCTTTGATTTGCTGTGTGCATTGTCTAGGGTCCAAGCCTCCATCTTCCCTCTCTTAATGCCATTTATGATGATCTCTAAATCACCTTCTAGATGAATTCATTTGCAACCAATTTTTGCTCCTAAGACCAATGCCTCCTTGGTTGTAGAACATTCTGCAATATTATTTGTTCCATCCTACAAACATTTGGATGCAAAAGAAAGAATGTTTCCCTTGTGATCACTTGCCACACACCCACACCCTGAAACACTCGGGTTTCCTCTGGCCACCCTATCAAAGTTAATCTTAATCCAACCATCCTCTAGAGGTATCTAGAAAGTTGTTCCCCTCTTCAAAGTTGTATTAACCCCAATAGGCACATGAATAGGCCAAAGGATGGGATATGTTTATGGGCTGCAATACATAAGATAATTTTAATAGCAGATAGATTCTCAAAGATGAGATTCAAGGGTCCATTGAGATGTATGTTATGTAAAGAAAATTCAGACACGAGTGAACATTTATTATTCCAATGTCCCTTCACAAGGGAATATTGGTATTGAATTTTTCAGAAATCAAAATACCCTTTCTTGAATATCTTGAGTGTCATATAAATAGTTGTCCTAATGGTGGAAACACTAAAATAAATAGTAAATTATGGAATATTTCCCCCTCTATTCTCATGTGGAAAATATGGAAGCATAGAAATAGGTGAATATTTAATGACTTTGAAATGAAAATTCATTCCTTCCTCAACAAATTAGAAGTTTGAATTACAAAAGTAATGAATAATTATCTAAGGAGAACAAATAAAGAAGGCTTATTTTTTAGATTGGGATCCAGACATGTGAAGAAAGTGGATCAATCTCATTAATCGACCATTGCTATGAACTAAGAAAAACCAACACACACAAAACAAATGTAGATGGAAACCACCCTCGATAGAGTGGACTAAATTAAATTTTGATGGAGCATCCAGAGGAAATCCAAGCAAGGCAGGAATAGGATGTATCATACGTTGAGAAAATGGAGAGTAGATTATTAAGTGAGCTAAGCCATTAGGCATTACCACAAATACTTTAGCAGAATTCAAATCTCTAAGGTAGGGGCTGAAACTTAGTTTAGAGATGGGCATAAAGAAATTAATAATTGAAGGAGATTCTCAGATTATATTGAATGCATTAAGAAAATGGAGCACCCCAAATTGGATCATAAATTCCAAGCTCAAGACCATGTTGATTCTTATAGATAAATTCGAGGAGATTAGAATCCAACATATATATTGAGAGGGGAATAAGGAAGTTGATTAGCTAGCAAATAGGGGAATGGGTGCTGAAGATTTCATACTACAAACATATGAGACCTGACCATGTCATGTAGATCCCTTATTCTCTCTTTTAATCTCTTACCATTCTCCTTTCATGTTTTCTTTTAAACAATATTGTTACCTTAAAAATTTTAAGTCTCTAATTTATTACCCTTTGACTTCTAATCATCCTTGTAATTTAATTTGTTCTATTATCTCATAGCCCTCAGAGTGGGGTTCATAAAATTAGAGTTTAAAATTGCATCATTTTAAGTTAGGTTAACATTTCCTTGATGGGATTTTGTCACTTAAGCATAGTAATATTTGTCCCCTCTATACTTGATCAAGGGAGAGACTTGATAATAGGGGAATTAATCCTAAAAATTAATATTTCTCACTATCTCATAAATAAAAAGTACACATGAGGGTATAGTGATTTTTAAAAAGTTTTTTCTCAATTGTCTTAACTTATTATTGGTTAAGTATTAATTGACTTAAGTTGATGTCTGATTAGAAACACAAGCTTGGCTTGGTAGGATTATTTTAAAATTTATTAATGTCTTCCCCTTAACCCATGGGTTGACATATTCTTTTAAATTTTAATTTTATTAAACTAGGAAGTGATCACTTTTAGAAATATACCACTCAATCATGAGATGAGATTGTCTCTCTTTTCAACATCAATACCAAGAATGCTTACACATGATTAATATTCATTACTAGGTAAGCATTTTGATCTCCATTAGAAAGTATTCTCAACAACTTCTATATCTTTCTAGTGGTTTCACATAGGTGAAAACAATCGGAGTATAGAGAGGGGCCTATAAATAACATCATTTTTTTCACATTTATCACCCTTGTCCTTCATATCTACTAAGTGTGTTCTTTTTATTGTTCTTTGTTACTCCAACATGGAATCTGTGATTAATTTGTTTCATGCTTTTGAACTAAGAACCATGGCTTTTAGGGGCTTTTTAAAACTTGAGCACTAGAATATGATCCTCAATCTAGTAGATGATATGTCTAGGGTGGCAGTTAATAGAGCCTTAGGGGAAAAGGTTTTTAAATATGACTATACTTGGGATACCAATAGTTTGATTATTGGTTCTTTCATAGCTTTCTTTACTAGGGATCAGATTGGTCATTGGGACATAATTCATTTATGTTGTAATATATTTTACCTAACCTGGTTGGATGGGTTGGAGCATGTAGTCCTTATCATTAATAGGTATCTAGAAATTCCTTATGCAAGAGCTTATATGTTCAATCCTTTGGGGAGTTTGCTTCATACAAATGTCCCTAGATGATCTGTTTTACAAAATTGAAATAATAATTTGTTCAATTAGGAATGGTTGAGCATGCAAGTAAGTCTTAATTTCCTACTTAGATGGAGAGGCATTGTCGAAGACCAAAATCAGGAATGACTCCTCAATTATCTCAAAATCTTTGATTCTTACATTGAGCTAGGGGTGGATTTTTTTGACATAAGAAAATTGGATTTTTCCCTACCCAATTTCAATAAATTAAGCAAGGAGAAAATGAGCTTTTTCCCATTATTAGGCTTAAGGGAATATGATTTGGAGGAAGTGAAAGATCTTATTATGGTATTTTGGAAAGATGATACCCTCTCTTGAATTTGTTGGCTCCATATTTCTTGATAAGTAGAAGATAATTGCCATAGCAAGTCAAATTGTGATATTTCTATCAAGATTTAACTGTGTAGTTTATGAGTCAAACTCATTGACCCATATTTCATGAGTAGTGATTCAATATGAACCCATCTCTCATGAGAATAAATGGAACACATAGTACTCATTAGATCCAGGTGATGCTCACATAGGTGAAGCACCGAGACTTCCTGGGAGGTCACTTATCCCAGTAGTACTCCATCTTTAACATGCTTAACTATAGAGTTTCCCCATGGTTAAACTGTTGAAAACAATTATTCAATTGTATGTTGTCTTTGATGTTACACAAAATGTCAAGTCTTTATCGAGAAATCAGTGATAGTCAAACTCACTCAGGCATCAAAGTATGTTTCTTGTGTATGTCGAGCATTCAGTGATGACCAAGTTCATATATAGTATTGACCGAGCTTAATTGGTTAATAGAGTCAATTTTGTATTAACTGAGCTCACTTGGTTACCAAAGGAAAGTTAGCATGAAGTCAATATTGACCGGGTTTGGTTGGTTAACATTAGAAATCCTCTTCTAACCAAGTTGGGTCGATTGACAAAGGGATTCTTAGTGTTGACCAAACACTCAATTATGTATTGGCTGACTATGAGTATATTAAATTTGATAAATTTATTGGATAATACAAGATGACTTAAAGGGTTAATATTTTATTGATTAAAAGAGTATTCAAGCCGACTTGACAAGGTGAATCATATCTATGAAAGGTCAAGTTGAGGATTGAAATATGAAATTAAACAAGATGAATTAATGAAGTGAATTCAAAGGATATCTATAAAGGGTAGAGTATCTGAGCTGACTGAGCTACAAAGAACATTCTGATCAAGGAGGATCAAGTGATTAGGCCAGAATTGAGATCTAAGTAAGAAAAGTCAGTTACATCAACAATCAGTTCAAGTTACTATTACTCTCTAATAATTATAGCAATGAGTCAAATCTCCTAATATAGTTAGCCTAACAACTATTTTGGAAAATCCTCTAACAAGATGACATTTCTAGATTGAAGTGTTTGAAGACCTCTAACAAGGCTACTCCTAACAGGGTGAATTAAATACTCAAACATGGTCACACTTAATAGTGTGTTTTGTAACCTTTAATAGGGATGAATCCTAATAGGGCTCACTTCAGAAGATTGAAAAATAATGACTTGTTGCAATTGGTGGTTTTCCCAAATTGGGTTTCCACATTAACAATTGGTGTCTCTTGTGTTCATTTTATTTCCTTTAAGTTTTTGCAACTAAGTTAATAAAGGATAATCACATTAATATTTTAAGGTCTAATTATCTATGCTAACTGAGTAACAATAATATATTCAGTGTTAATTGAGTTATAGTAGAATATTCAATGTTAACCTAGTTACAACAATTTTGTTTTTATATTGTGTTGACATCTTAAAGGGACTTCAGATTTTTTTTGTAGTAATTGATTCGTCCCTCCCCTCTCAATTACTCCTTTCCATTTCTAGCAATTGGTATCAGAGCATTTGGTTCTTATAGATTAGGTTTCAAGGACCTAAGCTAAAGATCAAGATGTCTTACAGAAGGGAGTTTCCTAAGCTGAACAGAGATAACTTCCAAGAAGCTACATTTGGAAACCATTCGACACATAGGCCTAAAATATCTAGAGAAAACATATGTGGAACTTGCTGAACCTTTTTCTATGGATGAAATCATGGAAAAGAAGAATCACAACATAATGATGATTGGCATTGTCTCTACTCTCAATTATGCTGAATTTGATGAAGTCAAAGATTGGCCTACTCCTCATGAAATGTGGACCAAGCTAAAAGATATCTATGGAGGAGATGACAATGTAAGGATCACAGAGTGTGATCTGAAACATTGATGCAAAAATTGTAACACAATCTCTTCCAGAAACTATTTACTACTATACATGATGGGTTGTGGAAAATTGATGTCTTTAATGTAAGGAGAGCTAAGGCATAAAGCCCAAGAGTTCAATTTGATTAGATGAAGATGAGAGAAGATAAAAATATTGCACAATATAGTGAAAGAATCAAAGAAACTGTAAGTGCAATTAGATCCTTAGGAGGGAAAATTGATGATGTAACAATGGTCAACAAGGTACTCAGAACTCTTCTTCCTATTTATGCAATTAGAGTTTCAACTATTCAAGAAATGAGATGTGATCGTAAAAATGATATAACTTTGGATGCACTAGTGGGAAGGTTGGTAGCCTTTGAGTTAGATAGCTTTGATAACTATGTTCCTAACTCTGGTAGCATTGAGTCAACATTTCAAGATAAACTATCACTCAAGAAGAAAGGTGAAAAATCTAAAAGCAAAAAGTATGACAGTGATGATGAAGATAATTTTGATGATGACCTTGAAGTCATTGAAGCCCTTCTTGCAAGAATATTCCCTAAAGGCAAAAGAAAGTACAAAGGTAAAATACCTCTAATATGATTTTCTTGTGAAGAAATTGGTCACATTGCTGCAAGGTGTCCAAAAAAAGAGGGAAAAGAAGAAAAGAATCATGAAAAGTACAAAGGCAAGAAATATTTCAAAAGCTACAAAGACTACAAGGATAAAGGTATAGAATCTTATGACATGGCTAAAGAATTTGATATTAGTGATGAAGATGAAATGGTTTACATTGCTATAAAAGATGAATTAGATGATGAAAATGATAAGATGACCCTCATTTCTCATATTAGCAAGAATGACACATGGATTATTGATAGTGGTTGTTCTCACCACATTACTTGTGATAAACCAAAATTTGAGCACTTGGAACACTATGATGGTGGGAGTGTCAGATTTGGAAATGATGAACCTTGTTATGTATTGGAAAAGGTTAAATTATATTGACTAGTGAACTCAAATGTTACAATGCTTACTGGGTTGAAGGACTAAAACACAATGTACCTAGTGTGGCATACTTGAACAACGTTGGATTCAAAGTAGAATTTATGAATGGAAAGGCCAAGTTGCTGGATGGGAAAGGAAATCTAGTTGGGATTGGCAATCAAACAAAAGGTAATCTATTCTATCTAGATCTAATTGAAAGTTCATGTTTCCTAGCTCAAGTAGAGGAAAGTTAGTTATGGCATAAAATTTTGTGTCATGTGAATTTTTATAACCTGGTCAACATAAGAAAGAATAAAATAGTGCAAGGCATTCTAAGTCTAAATAAACCCAATATGGGCATGTGCAAAAATTGTCAAATTAGAAAGATGGGAAAGACAAGTTTCAAAAGAAAGAACTATCATTCTGAAGAAGTTCTGGAATTGGTTCATATGGACTTTTGTGGACCTATTGGCATAGAAAGATACTATGGAGATAAGTACTTAATTTTATTTGTTGAAGATTATTCTAGGATAATGATAGTGATGTACCTAAAAGATAAATCTAAAAACTTTCAAAAATTCAAGTGGTATTTGGCTAGAGTGGAGATAGAAATAGGAAAGAAATTAAAATGTCTAAGGTCAAATAGAGGAGGAGAATTCTTCTCAAATGAATTCTATAATGAAAGAGGAATCATAAGACAGGTATCTACACCTAAAACACCTCAGTACAATGACATAGAGGAGAGAAGAAATAGATCCATTATGGATTGTGCAAGAACACTGATGATAGAGAAAATTGTTGCAATCAAATACTAGAAGGAAGCAATCAGTACACCAGTTCATACCTTAAATTGAGTTCAGATGAAGAAGGACTCAAATCAAACACTTTATGAATTATGGTATGGCTATAAACCTAATGTCTATTATTTCAAAGTATTTGGAAGAAAATGTTATATCTTGAAAGAATCTAGGAAAGGAAAACTTGATGTGAAAAGTGATGAAAGAATATTCTTAGGATACTCCTACAAGAGAAAAGCATATAAATGTTTGAATCTTACTACTCACAAGGTCATAGAAAGTGCATACATGAAAATTGATGAGTTTTTAGAAAGGAGTGAAGAGCAATGTAGAAAAGAGTCTAAAAACTACATAAGCTTTGTCTACTTTAAACTTGATACTTTACCTGAGATTCAAGAAAATGCAATTGGAAATCAACAACCTTCACCACCTGAGTCCCTTAAATTTTCATTTTGACTTGAGTTGCAACCAGTGCAACCTAAGTCATAGTCAGAAGGAACCAAGTTCAGCTAGTGCAAATTGAGTCCCAGCTTGAAAGACCCAAGTTATAGACAATGGGACCCGAGCTTGATTCTGAAGATGACCTTGAGCTTGAAACAAGCTCTAAATCCAAAGAGAAGGTATACATGTACTTTCTGGATATGTCAAAAGGCATCATGCACTTGAGAAAATCATGTTGAAATAATGGGTGTTGCACACATTGCATAATATTGTTATATTATATTGGGTGACCGCAAGAAGTTGGGTTGCAATTATGAGGAAGTCAGATTCGTGAAATTGTACTTCTCAAAAATGGGTACCCAATTTTTAAAAAATTGGGTACTCGTTTCTAAAATTAAGCTTCAAGCACCCAAGCCAAAATTCAAAAATTGGGTACCCGATATTCAAAAGCAGATCGGGTGCCCGAGGCGCTCAAATATCGGGCGCCTGATTGCTTTTAAATATCGGGTACCCGATTTTTTAAATATCAGGTACCCAATTTCTTAAAAATCAGGTACCCGATTTGGAAGACTTTATTAAACCCCTTTTTTTGGCATTTTTGAAGTCATTTTCATCACCTAAAAAATGGGAGCCCAATTTAGAGACGCATACGGGAGCCCGATTTTCAGCCCTATCGACCACCCCCTGCTGCTAGTTTTCAATATACTAGGTATTTTAATATGTTTTGTACTATTTTACTTTATTTTTTTCAATTTTCAATTTTATATGTATGTTAATTTATTATTATTTTTTTCAGTTTTAATATACGTAAAATTGTAAATTTACATTGTTAATGAGTAGATGTTTAAATTTTTGTATCTGTTAATTAAAATATAGTTTTGTAAATGTTTATTTAAAAAATTATTATTTTAGATGTTTTGAAATGTATTTAATTTATGTATTTATTACAATGTTTAATGATTAGATTAGATGCAAATTCATTGTTTAAACATGTAATTTTACAAATAAATATAACCTCGACCTAGAACCATATAACCTCGATCTTGTTTAAACTATAACCTTGACCTAAATTCATTGTTTAAACTATAATCTCAACCTAACCATATAGTTATGTACAATAAAATCCTAAACATATATAACTAAGTACTTAATCACATAACAGCCCGCCAAGGGATCCAAACAAAAAACTTAGTATTTAAAATGATTTTACTTAAATTGTATTGTACTTTGTTCCATGGATTGAAAATGGATGATGTAAACTATTTTATAAATGTATATTCTTTCAGCCTTTCATACCCTGTGACATGTACAGTGGATGATTGTGCATTCCAAATTAATTTGCCAAGTGGCATTCAGAACAAATGTATATATTATTTAAATGGATTGAACTAAAGTAGTTAATATTATTTCATGTGGATGTGTTATTTATTTTACTTTTAGTACTTATAATTATTTAAAAATGAAATGTAAATGTGCTCATTAAGGAATGCAATCTCTTATGTTTTTTATAAATGTAAATTATTGTATGTATGTTATTGTTTGCTTAGTAAAACTTTTGATTAGTTCTTTGGATCTCTTGGCTGGGTTCATTTAGGATTAACTCTAATGTCAATTTGTATTGAATTGAACTCTAATCATAACCCTTACTATCATCTTAACCTTAATCTTAATTTGCTAAAACCTACACCAAGTAATATATAAATAATTAAATAACTTTCCTATCTTACCTTGAGTACTAATTTTATAAATGTAAAACCCTAAAATTGTAACCTTATTTATGATAAACTAAATTATCCTAGAGGAGCATCATATCTACATCTACATTTCATGTACATGTGAATCTAAAAACATTTGTACATATCTAATTACATCTTTTATTGCATAGGAAGGATTCAAAATTTTCATTATATATATTATCCATGCATATCATATCAAAAGAATCATATAGAGATATGTCATTTACGACATGTCCATCATAGATAATCAAGAAGGGTACTTAGGTAAATTTATATATATATATAACACTATATATTATAAGAAAAGAAAAAAACCATATAGGGGAGAGGACCCAGTACTTGAGTGTGTACCAATGGTTGTGACAGTAGTTGTTAACTTAATACCCACACTTGTTGATTTAACATCCAACATTTTTGACAAGATTGTACCAATAGATGTGACTTTAAAGTTGTTCTTGTTAATGATAATTACCCATAAGTGAATGAGAAGTGTCCCTTTTCCCAAAAAACAACCAATAGTGTGATGCCACATCAGCTGCACAAGTATGGGGGTCTCCAATGCACTATGATTGGTCTCACTTTTTTTTGGGGCTGTTTTGGACACTTTGACGAAAAGCATGCTGATGTGGCATCATTTGATGATGTGGCTCTAAAACCTTAGTTATAAGTAGGGGACTTGCCAAGTAACCTACTACCAAAAAAAGAGAGTGATTTGAAAATTCCACATAGGATTTTGAGAAGCGAGAAGTTAGGGTGCACAACTACTAGGTCCTCTCCCCTACAGGAGCATCTCATGTGTTGGAAATAATCAAGACTAAGAAGGTTACTGAGAGGGGAGGGGTGAATCAGTAACTCTAAAACTTTAAATCAATTCTGCATAATAACATATTCATCATTCATCCATCTAATCTACTGTATGCATGAAAAGATAAATATTTATAACACATGAACACACAGATTTGGTGACCCAAAAACCTTCCAATTAGAAAGTAAAAATGGGGTGGGGATGATGCCCACAAAACTTCAATACTGTAGTATAAAGTTGGCCTGTTAAGGCTTACAATGATCACTTCTGACGATCTGCCCTGTTAGGAGCAAGTAGGATTGCTAGATCCACCTTGTTAGAGGATTTACAAACATATAATGAAGTATGCACTCAGTTAGGAGATTTACACAAGACTGTTAAGTCTACCCCGTTAAAGGATTTACAAACTAATTCACCTGTTAGAATGAAGTAGTGGATCTCGTTACAACTGATTTCTGATAAGATCCTTTATGCTCTGATCAACTGATGTGATAGATATAACTTTTCTACATCTATGTTGACCTTGCTGTATTCCTCCGTTCTTCTGCTAATTCGCTTTCCCTCTTCTCAAAATATTGCAATACAAAATCCCATCCAATTTCCTTATCATATATGTACAAATGATATAATACATCACATATATACCATTCCAATATTTACTTAACAAGGTCGGCCAAACACAAGTGAACAAAACATTACTGAGTCAACTAGATGGTAGAAAATTTGGGTTCCTCAAACTGACTCGATGACCTTCTGATACTCGACATCTACTACAATACACTGCATCATTATGCACTTGGTAAGAGTAGAGGCACGGTTCATACTGACCATTCTAAGTAGCTTGGAACTCGATAACCATTGGTGACTTGGTGAATATTGTGTTACTTGGTAAAAATTGAATCCATTGACAACCTTCTTCACTTGGTAAATAATGATTCCTTCATTTACCTTGATCACTTAGTAATCACTAAGTTCTTTGTTTACCTTGATCACTCGATAAACACTAAGTTCTTTGCTTACCTTGATCACTCAGTAAACACTAAGTCTTTCATTTACCTTGATCACTCGGTAAACACTAAGTTCTTTGTTTACCTTGATCACTCGGTAAACACTAAGTCTTTCATTTACCTTGATCACTTGGTAGACACTGATTTCAACCGATGACTAGGTGAGCACTGAGAACTTGGTAAACACTATGAAGCTCGATGACCACTAACTGCTTGGAGAACACTGTTCTGCTTAGTAACCACTATGAACTTGGTAAACACTACTAAACTGCCCATAAGCTCGATTTCCAAAGGAATGCTCGGTATGAGCTCGGTTAAGCATTCAGAATTGAATAAGTGTTGTAACTAATGACAAATATATCATAATTCCAACAATATCCCCCTTTGGCATTAGTGACAAAAACACTTATGAGCCAAAATTATATACAACATCTGACATACTGACGACTGGTTCTGCTCAATATAGATGGCTTCCTTACATATAACTCCCCTATACAATATACACAAGGTATTTACATGAGTTATATGAATTTTATTCATAGTATCTCTTTGTCCCTTTTGTACATTTATCTCACCAATATTTCTTCCTGAGTGTCTCTTTCTCCCCCTTTTTGACAATAATGCCAAAGAATAAAATAATGTATTTACACAGAGACACCAAAATGTGAGATAAACTCAGAATGTACCTGGAGAATGAGTTGCAGAGTCTTATCCCAATTCTCTTGCAAGATTTTGCATGTGGATAGAGCTATTTGAACTTCTACAGAGAGTTCAATCACATGGTCTGCAACAGAGAAATTGTTGTCATGGATCAATATTTTTGAATGTGCAATGTGCTTCTGCATTGTATCCATGATGGGAAGGATCATATTCTGAATATCTAACAATGTAGATCGGATCCTTGCCTCTTCCCTCAAGAATTCTGCCTGCTTCTCTGACAAAAATTTGATCCTGAGGTGATGAGATGAGCTTGAACTGGGGTCAAGCTTCAAGTTTTGTGCGCTTGCCTTCAATCCTCATCTATCTTATTCAATTTCTCTCTTATCTCCTTAGTATATTCGGTAACATCACAAAGCTTAGCAAAAAGAGATGTTACATTATTAAAAGAATTTTTAATGTTGGCCAAAACTGTGGTTAATTCAACCTGTTTTATTGCTATATGTTGAGCAATGTGCTCAAGCACCTTATTATCAAACTTCTTTTCTGCCTTCTCCATCAACTTTTCTTGACCGGAGGTATCTTCATTGAATTTATTAACTGCCTCTTCTAATTGTAACAAAATGTTTTGAGAGGTATCAACATCAAAACCTATAGCCTCAGTAATAATATTCTTCACTTCATCAATAATTTTAAATTCTCTATCTCTCTCATTCCTTAGTTGTTTCTGCTTTGCCTTTAGTTCTATGTGCTGACTGAGCAATCTTAGTTCATCAACTGAAGCAGTATCTGTATCTATCTTGGGAATTACAATTTCATTATCCAAGTCTACATCCTCATCTACTGTCTTGCCAGTAAGCAAAATTTTTAATGGAGTCTTTGGTTTTTCTGTTGTTCTAACATCTTTGCCTTTGAAAACAGAGACAATGGTTGATGAGGTTGGACTGGCTGTCAAAACTGGAATAGGACCAACTAAAGGAAGACTGAGAGAGGGGCTAAATGTATCCAAAATTAATATACTTCCCAAAATTGATGTGCATACTAGAATATTCACAATTGAAGAACTCACTGATGCAAAAATTTGTGCTAATGTAGCTAAAGTTGACAAAATTGAAGAGAAAACTGGAAAACTTACTGTACATACTGTAGGAGGAATTGATACTTCTGATGTAGTGACTGCTGCAGTGGATGACTCAGTAATTGAATAAGTTTCCTGTAGCTCAGTAGATGAAGTTCTTGGCACTTGTATTGGGAATACCTGGAGCTGGGAGGAGATTGGTGAAGATTGAGCAATTGATGTGGCAGTAGTGCTCACAATCTCACTAGTGGAAGTTGTCTCTATAGTAACAAATTTTGGTGGAGTGTGAGGAAGAGATGCAATGACTGATGTTGAAATTTTCATAGGGTCATCCTCTTCTTTGTCTTCCTCATCAGCTTCTTCCTCCTTTTCTTCTTCCTCCTTCTCCTTTATCAGATCTTAAAAATCTTCATTAGTTACATCCATGGAGATGGAATCATTACCTTGCTCATCATCACTGTCATCATCCTTGATTTCAACAGGTTCATCACTTGGCTTATGCATTTTATAAGTATCATTCCAAACATCAGTTGCATTCTTAACAACTGGTTCAATATTCTTTAATAATATGAGACATGTATTGAATCTCATATTCATTCTTCCTTCTTGATCCTTCATTGCCCTTTTGATTTCTACATCTGTCAGGCTAGGTACTAGTTCTCTCAATTTCTATTCAAAAATGTCTTTAACAGTTTTCTCAGTGTTCTCCCATCTTACCTTTATTTTATCAAACAATATTGCGAGAATTTGGGAGACAAATTGGTCTGGGGAGAATTTCCAAGTTCTCAACTTCTCCATTACCAGATCTTCAAATTCTTTTTGTTCAGCAAGAGTCCTGGTTTCATACTTTAATGCTTTAAAGTTGCTGATTTTTGCACCAATCCTGAGTCATTTTAGCCTATCTTCAAATGTGAGAGGAGGCTTACTAAACACAACTTCACTTTCCTTTTTGCCTTTCCTCGTTCTCCTTATGAATACTGCCTGAGGTTTGGTGATAATCACCTTACCTTTCTTCTTCATAGGTTGTTCTTCTGCAGATTCTTCTTCTCCACCTTCTTCTTCACCTTCTTCATCTTCACCTTTTCCTTCTATGAGCAGAAGAGGACCAGTTGTAATTTTCAATTTGGCTATTTTCCTCTTGCCCTTGCTTATGGCCTGTGGTAGCTTGATTTCAAGCTCAATTATGGCCTTAGCTTCTTCATAGGTTCCAAAATTTTTTTGCCTTGGGTCTACTGGCTCATTTACCAGTGCTTCTATGATATCTTTGGCTTCATTAATATTTACCTCATAGGGAAGAGGTTTCACCCATTCAACTCGGGGTTTGACTGCCTGAATGTATATCTTGTCACAGTCAATCATGAAGCATACATCATCCTTATAATTTTCAACAAGCTTAGGACGAATTATGAATCTATTATTCATCCTTTCCTTGAAGTCTTCAAAATAATTATCCATAATACTATCAAAATTTTCACCCATCTCTGCTACAAACTCATTTATTTGATACAAAATTGGAATGTCTTTTCTCCATTCTACTATTCCTTTTGATGGAAAGAATTTTTGTACATAGAAAAATAAACATATTAATAGAGATCCAAATTTATAGGGGTTATTCTTTGAAGTCCTTATGCTATCCATATTTTTATTTAGCTATCTCAACATTACTTCCGACAGATCAAATTCAAGATTTTTCTTTACAATCTTGAGGGCCAAATCCACAGCTTCACAAGGTACACTATTTAATCTATTGGAACTGTATAATTTATATGCAATTATAGGCATGCCAAATCTTAATTCCACATAATGTATAGTGTTGACCTTTAAACCTCTACCATCCCACTCAGCTAGGGTTTGTTTTTGTAGCTCTTCCCGACCTAGGGTTTTGGTGGTTTTGGTTTTGCTGAGCATAGGAAGACCTATGATTTTGTGAATCACCTTCTTTGTTATCACTACAAGTTGCTCCAACCATAATTGACCATTATGCACCCGACTCAGGATATACCTAATCCATTTGGTTTGGAAGTTTCTAGGCATATGCATGATATGAGTCAAGCCCTTGGTTTCCAGATGCTTGTGCTCAGGTTTGAGGGTTCCATCCACACATAACTCGGCTAGGGAATTGTCCATATCTAGTGTCCCTATCTCTTGAATAGTGCATTTGAAATGAGTACGAATGTCATTTATATGTAGTACCTTTGGTGGAATCTATGATTGGGCTCCATGCAGGTCGAGCGATTCAGCTATGGCGGGAACGAGATTGAAGCTAGGTGCTTTCCATTCCACTCCCTTCACAAGCATTTTAGAGCCTCTCTTTGCCTTGCTACTGCTAGTGCTTACGGATGCCATTGCTGCTCAGGAAGTGAATGATTTAGTAAAACAAATTCTTCGCTAGAAAATCACTTCAAATCGCTTGAACTCACTTGCGTGCTCTTGGAAATTTCTTCGCTCTATATATTTTAAATTCACGGTGAAAAATGAGATCAAATTTTGCCTTTTTGATGAAAAATCTGCCATTAATGCTCGGGTACGAAGGTAGCTGAGATGACCTAGGGTTTGTCAGATAGTCATGGACTTACTCGGTAAACCTTGCAACTCGATAAACAAACAAAACCTTTCATATTACCGACCTAGCTCGGTTAAGTCTGAAACCAGCCTTGCTCGGTAGATGCATCACAGTGAACTATGTCTTATATCTAGAATATTGATTTGCCATTTGCACTCTTTCATTTTGGAATTGCTTAGGATATTGCTTGAAGATGCAGTCCCTGATCTTCCTTGATGAGTCTAATTAGAAATGGTGGAGTCACCCACTTCTTGAGTGACATTGCCATCATTTGAATTTTTTGGCTTGGTAGATTTAGGAATCCACTGTTGTCTCATTTATTTTTGAATGCTGTTAGCTCTGGCTTTCTTTTCATCTTCAATTCTTCCTATGTTCATGCAATTCTTGGATATATGACCAATTTTGGTACATGTATAACATCTTATAGTAGTATCTTTCTTCCTTAGGTGATGCCTTATACAGTTTATTCCAATGTGTCCATATTCTTCACAATAGTGACATCTGCACCAAGTATTGTAGTCCCAACCAAATAATGCATTGACAATTTGTTCTGCTAGATTGAATGATTTAGATTTGCACTCAGATGCCTTGTGACCTTGTTTCTTGCATTTGTGACATTTGCCTTCAAATTTTAGTTTCTCTTTGCATTCATTGGCTTTGTGACCATGCTGATTGCAGTTGTAGCATTTACCATTGAATTTTTCTTTACCATTGCTCCAACATCTGTTAGATGTATGACCTAACTTACCATAGTGATTGCAAGTAGGTATTTGATTCTTTTGGGTACCCTATTTGGAAGATTCACCTTGTTCATTGTATCCAAGGCCTGCTTTACCTTTTTGTCTATGAAGATTCTGCTCATTTTGCTGATTCAATTGATCCATATCTATTTGAGATTTTATCATTCTTTCATTGAATTTCTTTTCAACATTTAAGTCATTTTCTAAACTTTCATTGATTTGTCTTTCAGATCTCAGATCACTTTGTAAGCTTGTATTGATTTTTCTTTCAGTGATTAAATCATTTCTCAAACTTTCATTCTTAGATCTTAGATTTATAATTTCTTCATTTGCATTAGATAGTTGACCTACAAGATCTTCATGCTGAAAGGATTGATTATTTATTACCTCTAAGTCTTTATTTGCCTTGTTTCTCTGTTCCAAAATTTCACATAGCCGGATGGATTAGATTTCTTGTTCTCTTCTAAGCTTTCTTACTTCTTCCTGCAGTGAACCATTCTTTGCTAGGAGTTCCTTGATTGCTTCATTAGCTTCATTTGAACTGCTTGATGGTAAAAGGTCTTCAATCTTTTCTTCAATATACTGATGATCATTCATTTGTCTTGCAAGTTCCTTCTTTCTTTTCAGAGATTGTGAAAGATGCTCCTTTGCTTCTTTGAGTTGAGCCATGGCCATTTCTAGATCTAGCTTTTCATTCTCAATAGATTTTTCAAGTCTGAATATTTCCATTGTCCTTGATCTTTGCTCAAGCTGTCAAACTTTATCCTAAGAACCACAATGCTCTGATACCAATTGTTGGAAATAATCAAGGCTAACAAGGTTACCAAGAGGGGATGGGTGAATCAGTAACTCTAAAACTTTAAATCAATTCTGCATAATAACATATTCATCATTCATCCATCTAATCTACTGTATGCATGAAAAGATAAACATTTATAACAAATGAACACACAGATTTGGTGACCCAAAAACCTTCTAATTAGAAAGTAAAATTGGGGTGGGGATGACGCCCACAAAACTTCAATACTGTAGTATAAAGTTGGCCTGTCAAGGCTTATAATGATCACTTCTGATGATCTTCCCTTTTAGGAGCAAGTAGGATTGCTAGATCCACCTTGTTAGAGGATTTACAAACATACAATGAAGTATGCACTTAGTTAGGAGATTTACACAAGACTATTAAGTCTACCTTGTCAAAGGATTTAAAAATTGATTCACCTGTTAGAATGAAGCAGTGGATCTCATTACAACTGATTGCTGATAAGATCCTTTATGCTCTAATTACCTGATGTGATAGATATAATTTTTTTGCATCTATGTTGACCTTGCTGTATTCCTTTGTTCTTCTGCTAATTCGCTTTCCCTCTTCTCAGAATATTGCAATACAAAATCCCATCCAATTTCCTTATCATATATGTACAAATGATATAATACATCACATATATACCATTCCAATATTTACTTAACAAGGTCAGCCAAACACAAGTGAACAAAATATTACTGAGTCGACCAGATGGTAGAAAACTCGGGTTCCTCAAACTGACTTGATGACCTTCTGATACTCGACATCCACTACAATACATCGCATCATCATGCACTTGGTAAGAGTAGAGGCACAAATTCATACTGACCATTCTAAGTAGCTTGGAACTCGGTAACCATTGGTGACTCGGTGAATATTGTGTTACTGGGTAAAAATTGAATCCATTGACAACCTTCTTCACTTGGTAAATACTGATTCCTTCATTTACCTTTATCACTCGGTAATCACTATGTTCTTTGTTTACCTTGATCACTTGGTAAACACTAAGTTCTTTGTTTTCCTTGATCACTCGATAAATACTAAGTCTTTCGTTTACCTTGATCACTCGGTAAACACTAAGTTCTTTGTTTACCTTGATCACTCGGTAAACACTAAGTCTTTCATTTACCTTGATCACTCGGTAGACACTGATTTCAACTGATGACTAGGTGAGCACTGAGAACTTGGTAAACACTACGAAGCTCAGTGACCACTAACTGCTTGGAGAACATTGTTCTGCTCGGTAACAACTATGAACTTGGTAAACACTGTTGAACTGCCCATAAGCTCGATTTCTAGAGGAATGCTCGGTATGAGCTTGGTTAAGCATTCAGAATCGAATAAGTTTTGTAACTAATGACAAATATATCATAATTGCAACATCATGTACATAAAAAAAAAAATTACCATGACACATGTAATGAGATCAAATAATATTTGTAAGATTCATCGCATATAAGTTATCAATGTATAGAGGTGATATAATCAAAATATCAAAAAATGAGTGATATCAAAGCATTATATCTTAATATTTAACACTAAAATAAACTAACCCTTGGGTTACCCTAAACCAAATTGAATATATCAAACTAGATTGAAAGGTAACCCTAGGCTTTAACTAATTAATATTATACTTATAAACCAAATTGAATTAAACCATGATCATAAACCTAATTATATATCCCAACTTAATAGTAGAAACCTTGAATTTAACCTTGAATTCTTTCCCCAACTATTAATCAAATTGAATCGTTACCCTAAGATTGAACCAAGTTAAACGTTGACCTTAAGATTAAACCAAATCACCCTAAACTAGAACTCAATAATATATTCAACACTTTAAAACAAAATTCAAACCTAACTTTTTTGAATTAATGTTGGTTTTTAATCTAAAAGCTCTAACTATAATTCTATATCTAAAACCAAATTTAGCACTTTAAAACTTAATTCAATTTATTAAATCTTGTCCTAATTGAAACCTAAGCATGTAAACCTTATCAAATAGTACAAACCAAATTGAACCCTAGTCCTAAAACTAATTAAACATTGATATCAAGGTCTCAAAATGATACATCATAAAAAAATTAGAAGAGACTTGAATGAATCAGGCATCTAATTAAGTAACTCTCCCTCACCATCAAGAGGTGGAGGTGTCCACATCAGTGCGAGTAGGAGCTCGGACTACACCCTTGGATGCCTAAGAATATATCTAAAGAAGTGAATAACTTGTCTTTCCACTGGATGCCTAAGCCTTTATATCATAAGTGAGTATTCATAATGTAATATCTAATTCTAGGAGGGTATTGAAGCACTCTAACACCCCAATCCCTAACTAGATAATTATGTTAGGGTGGACTAATTTTTATTTTTCTTGGGTTGGAAGTGCCTAAAAGTTTTTTTTTTGAGACTGGAGATTCCCCTATTTGTTTCCTATTTTCCTGTATGGGTAGCCTATATGTTTATTGCCTTTGCAGAATGGAAGGCCACATAAAAAAATATTGCCTTATTCTATAAAAAGAAATACCCACCCCCTAGTGATATATAGTAAGATCTTTTTCCTAATTTTACTATCAATTTTTTTGGTTAGAAGACGATGATAGTTAAAAATTATTTAGGAGATAGGGATAAAATGAGAACCATCATTCCTAGAATGAAGATGCATTATTCCTTGATAAACCCATTTCTATCATAAATCAGCTCCTCCATCCAAAAAATTAGAAAGGAGAAATCCCTACATCAAGTAATCAATGGAGGGCTCATAAAATTGATCAAGTGATCAATGGAGGACTCATCAAATCCCTAGGTCAAGTAATCAATGAAGGGCTCGTAAAATTGATCCCCAAGGGGAGATAAGAATCTCATTAAAAATTAGAGATAGGACACTCCTAAATACATATCATACAAAATTCTTTCCAAGGTCTTAGCCTCTAGACTAGAAGATATCCTACCCAAGATCATTAACCCTACAAAAAAGTGTTTTGTTAAGGATATTTATACATATTGGAGAACTTGATAACCTATTGGAAGATGTTGGATTGGGAAACATTTCCAAGATAGAGTGTAGGCATGCTCAAGTAATTGATTATGAAAATGTCTACAAAAGGGTGGAATGGAGTTTCACTATGATGATGTTGCAAGCCTAGGATTCCATCCAATATTATGTCAAATGGTGTCCTCTCTTATGATTGGTGTTAGGGTTTTAGTAAAGAAATTAATGGGGTTAAATCATAATTTTTAGGACTCTCTAGATCAATTATGAAAGGGTGTCCTCTTGCATCCTCTTTATTTTTTATTGTTGTTGAATCATTACATTATCTCCTTAGAGATAACCAGTTGTCTCTAAAAGTTAGAGGATCTACTCTCCAAATAATTAATAAGTATCTAACGTATCTAGTTTGTTGATAATATTTGTATTCTTTTTAAGCTAGAAGAGGGCAACACGAGTCATTTAATGATCAAATTGGACCTCTTTTCTTTGTATTGGGTAGTAAGATTTATGTCTCTACATCTATCTTATTGGGGCTAAATATTGAGTCCCCTACCTTGTGTAGTAACTATGGTATTGGATGAAGATGTCATAATTAAGTGGTTAGGTACCTAGGGATTCCATTTGTAGTAAACCCTAACATATAAATGAAATGTATCTTTATATCAACAAGAAAATCTTTGGAAAACTCAACAACTGGAACTCTAATTATCTCACTTTGGTTGATAGAATTCAAGTATGTTAAAATATTCTCTCTTCATATAGGGTGTACTTCTCTTCTTCCTGCGTATTTTATTTAAATCAGTTTGGTCTTCTATGTAAATCTATTAGGAACATTTTGTGGTCACATGGGAAAGGAAATATGAAGAATCGTGCTACCAGGAGTAGTTCACATAAAGAAAGGAGATTAGTAAGTTGGAATGAAAACTTTAAGAAAGTTCAAGGGATTACTCTGACAATAAAATGGATAACCAAAGCTTCATAAGGTAATAAATTATGGATTATGATTAGAATTAGGATCGTTATATGGTTAGGGATAGGGTTCACATGTATTAGTTCATTACTTGACATGATCTACACTTATAGTTTGCATTAAAAAGTAGATAATATTTAGGATTCAAACTACAATCATAAATAATTTTTAATTAAATCATAATTCTATCTCTAAGCTTTCATTCTAATTGTAACCTTACCTCTCATCCTAAGGCTAGCTATTATATATCCTATAAACAATATGACCATAATAAATATTCGAAACCTAAATATAATTCTAACTAAAACCATAATCCTAGGTAAGTTCCCTAACATTAAAGGACCATAATCATTATAATAATCTTAAGCTTAGCCATCATGAAAATCGTTAACGTAACAAAATTGTAAACCATAACCTTGTCATAATCTTAACTTTGTTTCATCCTGAGATGAACATATAATCCATAATGAGTTCATACAATCCCCCAGTGTCACAAAATAAGTGTACATGAAAGCAAAATTAGCTTGGTGGTTCCTGTTTTAAGAAAAGAAACCTTGAACTAACCTAGATATAGTTTTTTGGAGTATTATTTTATGATTAGACTTAAAAATTTGGTATTTAATGTTTAATTTGACTTAAGTGTTTAACTTTATTTATTTAATTGATATGATTTTAATAAAGATATCTGCATTTATATAGATCTAGTTGATAAATTTTAGATTTTAATTTTATTAAATAGTAATTTTGTCATGTTTTATGTTGTGATGTATTTTTTCATGTTTTATGTTTTATGTTGTTTAAACATATATGCAGATTATATTTGATGGACACACTACCACCCCCTCCCCCTCCCATACCCCTACCTCCACCCCTTCCATCTCCACCTCCACCTCCACCTCCACCTCCACCTCCACCCACACCTCCACCACCCACCATAGATGAGCTCCAGGAGACCATGAGGCGTAACCTCAATGACCTCATGTGTGATATAGAGGCTATCCAATGTGAGAGACACCCACACACCCCACCCTCCCCCCCTCCCCTCCTCCCTTACCTACTACGTGTTGCAGATAGCATGAAAGGCGTGATTGAATCTATCCATCATTTTGATTCAGACATTGATTCATTTAGATTGTGGAGGGGAAGCATGTGTGCCTTCTACTTTGATGTCTTATCATACAGAGAGGTTTATAACCTACATATAGGTAAAGGGAATTTTAAACATTATTTTGTAAACCCTAAGACGGGTGAAGAAATTAATGATAAGAAGCCTCAAATTTCCATTAGGTGGTGTACACATCCATGTATAGCAGCACATTTTTGGGAGCGGTGGTGGATGGTATTTGACCATCCACCACACGCTAACCATGAGGTGCCCATGTACTTCTTTAGGAATTTATGGGCTGAGTTTGAGTTGGATTTGAAACCCAACTATTTTGATATGAAAACATTCTAGGGGGTTGGTAGAGGGATGCCTCAGGATAGGCTTGGGGAAAAGCTGAGCGATAGAATGAGAAACCACAGGCGAGCTAAGCCCCTTGTACCTCTTCCTATGCCTGTTGTGCCTACTCCTCACCATCATTGAGAAATTTCATCTTCTTTTACCCATTTGAGTGCCCTTTTGAGCAATTTAGTACAATAGTGGATGCAGGCGGTACATGCTCCTCCACTTGGACATGTTTGTACTAGTTGTGGAGGCATATGTATAGGCCCCCAAAGTGATCCTGATGCAGCACACGATAGCCATTATGTTAAGGGTGCAGATTTTGATGATGATGTATACACTACCTGTGGTGATGGTAGTGAGGAGATAGACGTGTCATCATTTTTTGCCCTCATGCAGCAAGGAGAGCCTAGAGAAAGTCAAGAGCAGCAGGTAAAATTTTAATTTTAATATAAATATAAAGTACACATAATTATTTACTTTCTACATACATGTGTAATTGTATTAACTATATTAATTTTTACTTTTGAAATAATAGAGGATGGATGATACTGTTCCTCTTAGGAGGCAGTATAGTCTTTTTTCGAGACCTATAGACGTTGGCGTCCCTTATACGGTATGCACTTTGAATTACACTGTAAAAATGTACATTCGAACTCGAATTTAATAACATGTGCTCATATGTTCTTTTTATTTGATTTTGTAGGGATTGTACGCATCTACACAGATTGATGTTAGTACAAGTCCTACTCTAGTTACCACTGAGGCACAACCTCAAATACATGCACTATGAACTTTTCACTGAAGATAAATAATTGGTATTATTTTAATGTATGTACATTATTATTAACTTATAATATGAACAATTTTGACTCACATGTATATATATTTTATGTGTTTTGATTTTACGAATAGGAGTCATATCATACTCATCCATACAAGCCTCGATATAGTCTATTTTTGACTCCATCTTATGATTATCACGCTAGCATACCTGTAGACACATCTGTGACATTGGCTACCATTATGTAATTTGTAATTATTCATGTATATTCAAATTTAACTAAACATTTATGTATCCATAATTTTAGGACTACGTCACCATGAGTGTTGCTGAGAGCACATGACTTAGCTAGATGGAGGTACCTACATCATCATTTGAGGTTAGTATTGTGATTTATGTACATAATGTATAGTTCATTATGCTCTAAAATCAAATGTAAAAAATGTATGTATTGTAAATTACAGGACCTCACAACTATTGCATTTGGTAGTTTTGACAGTGCGCCTCCTCCTGTTACTGAGGGACACCCCTCTCATGTGGTATTTATTTTATTATGCAGTGAATATTTAATTTATTTGCAAGCTAGATTTTGAGACCCATTTCAATTAAGCATGTACATGACGAGACGTGCCTCATGTTACACAGGGTGATCCATCTACCTCACAGGGTGTTCGACATGACGAGACGACTCATATTACACATGATGATCCATCCGAGTCCTCTTCACCTAGAGTAAAGAGGAGATTTGATCAGATAGATTAGGTCTTTTTGGCACTTGTAGGTTGTGTTTTTATGATGTATATTATTTATGATGTATACACTTTGTGTTAGGATAGTTAAAAATGTATGTTAGACCATGTATTTTTTCACTTCATAGATCATGTTATGATGTATGTTAGACCATGTACTATTTTTTTATGACTTCTTATCATGCTTGTGTATGTAGTATATATTATTATGTTTCACCATGTTTTAAGTATATTCAAACCATTTTCTTTATTCTGACATATTTTATTCATGAACATATGACACATTTTGTAAGTATATATGCAAGATGAACAATAATTTTAACTATCTATAGAGCATTATTGGATAAATATCACATAAAATTTATGCATTGAGATTCATACAAATAAAATTGACCTA
The DNA here is from genome assembly GCA_028749045.1 of Cupressus sempervirens. Lineage (NCBI taxonomy): Eukaryota > Viridiplantae > Streptophyta > Pinopsida > Cupressales > Cupressaceae > Cupressus > Cupressus sempervirens. The sequence continues at coordinate 873,576,950 of CM053789.1, forward strand.
CTAGATTAAAAAATGTATTGATAACGTACCTAACAATGTATCATAAGTGATCTTAACGTGTTGTTTGGTAATGTAAGACTCATTATCACCTAATAAGACCTATTATGTGGTAGTAAACATATGAATACCTATCATAACCTATAACAGACATAATGACCTATTAGGACTCCTATGTCCCCTTAAGACACACATGTATGGATACCATACCTAACAATGTATCATAAGTGATCTTAATGTGTTGTTTGGTAATGTAAGAGTCATTATCACCTAATAAGACCTAGTATGTGCTAGTAAACATATGAATACCTATCATAACCTATAATAGACATAATGACCTATTAAGACTCTTATGTCCCCTTAAGACACATATGTATGGATAATGTACCTAACAATGTATCATAAGTGATCTTAATGTGTTGTTTGGTAATGTAAGAGTCATTATCACCTAATAATACCTATTATGTGCTAGTAAACATATTAAGACTTATTAAAATGTATAGAAATTATTATGACCTATTAGGACTCCCATGTCCCCTTAAGACACACATGTATGAATAATGTACCTAACAATGTATCATAAGTGATCTTAATGTGTTGTTTGGTAGTGTAAGAGTCATTATACCTAATAAGACCTATTATGTGGTAGTAAACATATGAATACCTATCATAACCTATAACAGACATAATGACCTATTAGACTCCTATGTCCCCTTAAGACACACATGTATGGATAATGTACCTAACAATGTATCATAAGTGATCTTAATGTGTTTTTTGATAATGTAAGACTCTTTATCACCTAATAATACCTATTATGTGCTAGTAAACATATTAAGACTTATTAAAATGTATATAAATTATTATGACCTATTACGACTCCCATGTCCCCTTAAGACACACATTTATGGATAACATACCTAACAATGTATCATAAGTGATATTAATGTGTTGTTTGGTAATGTAAGAGTCATTATTACCTAATAAGACCTATTATGTGGTAGTAAACATATGAATACCTATCATAACCTATAACAAACATAATGACCTATTAAGACTCCTATGTCCCCTTAAGACACACATGTATGGATAACGTACCTAACAATGTATCGTAAGTGATCTTAATGTGTTGTTTGGTAATGTAAGAGTCATTATCACCTAATAATACCTATTATGTGCTAGTAAAAATATTAAGACTTATTAGAATGTATAGAAATTATTATGACCTATTACAACTCCCATGTCCCCTTAAGACACACATCTATGGATAACATACCTAACAATGTATCATAAGTGATATTAATGTGTTATTTGGTAATGTAAGAGTCATTATTACCTAATAAGACCTATTATGTGGTAGTAAACATATGAATACCTATCATAACCTATAACAAACATAATGACCTATTAGGACTCCTATGTCCCCTTAAGACACACATGTATGAATAATGTACCTAACAATGTATCATAAGTGATCTTAATGTGTTGTTTGGTAATGTAAGAGTCATTATCACCTAATAATACCTATTATGTGCTAGTAAACATATTAAGACTTATTAAAATGTATAGAAATTATTATGACCTATTACGACTCCCATGTCCCCTTAAGACACACATGTATAGATAACGTACCTAACAATATATCATAAGTGATCTTAATGTGTTGTTTGGTAATGTAAGATATAATAAATACAATGAATATAATGAGTAATGATCTAACATATAATCAATACAATGAGTAATGATCTTTAAATTATCATGTACAAGTGACTTATTTTTAATATTACAATCAATAGTAATTTGAAACTTCAAAAAAACATTAATTTAAACATGCTTGAATGTAAAAGTAATGGAACAAAATAGGAGGTCATTACTTAAATTGACAATTAATTTATAATTTATCAAGTGCATACCTTTAACTTTCAAATAGAAGTAAACTCTCATTTTTGAATTAGTTTGTACAACATATTTCACAATATATGTAAGACAATGTCAATGATATATTTATAGTTCAGTGAACTCAAAACATAAAATTGGTTCAACACATCTCTTCAAATGAGGTCCTGTAAAATAAAATTGCAAAACAAAAATACATGTTAATAAACACATAAATTAATATTCAAGGTATCTGAACTATGTAAATATATGTGTAATTTGTATGTACTTACTATGTGAAATTGCACAAGATGTTGATGTTCGATCCACTTTAACATTTAAATTTGCATAAATTGTAATTGAGATCTGAATAAGAGGTATATAAGTTCTCTAAATTGGTATTGACAACACAAACATACATGTAATTAAATTATATAAGTAAATATATATAAAAATAATACAATAATGAAAAAAATTACATGTGTTTGATTTAAATGTAGTCATCCCATTGTAACATCTGCATCTTCTCTCTTTTGCAATGCATCTATGGTTGTCTCGTGCTCGTCCATTGAAATTGTCCATAATACCTTATTGGTGGGTCTCCCTTTGTATTTTTCTAATTTGATATTTGTTGCCACAACCAAATGAGAATAGTGTAAAATCTTCTTTTTGGTTTGGTAGTCTTCAAATGCTGGCAAACCATTTCTTCTTGTTAGGTATCTACGTAGCTAGGTGCCAGCTACAACGACAGACCCAATTGGATACTCAAAACCATTATCGTCTACTTGATGACATGTTAATCTTTTCTTAGGTTCCACACATCTAGCTAACCAATACTCAATCTATTCATCATTGTCACTAGGTTTCACAAATCTAATTAAATTGTGCATACCAAGTTCTGAGGTCTGAAATACGATCATAGTCTTCTGATGCAAAAGTAACATTCTGGCCTTCATTTACTATATCATCCTCAAAATGCATGTCAGTAGGTGCTAATGATCTTTGTTGCCAATCTTCAACCCATTATGTATTCTCACATTCTTCCCATTCACCTGCAAGACAAAATTGACAAAAATAAGCAAGCTCCCTAGTCCATATAGTCCAAGTGTTAGAATCTGAACTCCTAAATGAATGCCATTTAGTTGACCCACTAATTGTATCACAACCATATCTTGAAGGGATATTATTTTTTTCAACTAGGTAGAAGAAATGTTTGATTGTAGAGTTCAGACTTGATCCCATGTATAAATATTTGTTACACCATTCAACAATCTCATGTGCATTTTTGAATTTAGCTTTTTCTTCAAATTTTAATTGCTCTCTACTAAGGGCTCTCTTTACGCATGCACCAACACCATCATGTTCTCCTTTACCATGTCCAACCTCAAAAAAACTCCACACATGATGGATGTTAGTTTTCCTATGTGTCCTACTCAACCAATAGAACATTCTAGCATTCTTGAATTGTCCTGTACAATTATCTGACCATATCCAATGTTGTGTCATTTGACTTTGTCTCTCTTTTAAATTATCATAAAAGACCTTGAAAGAATATTGGACAAACTCAGATGAATGGACTTTATTATCACTTATATAAAAATGGTACTCTCTCAATATTTTTCGATCCTCCTTTGTATTATTAAGTGCATGCCTATAAACTATATGAACATAAACTGTTACTTGCACTAAATTGTAATATTGTGATTGTACCTCTTCTTGCGGTGCAAGCATGTAGTTTTCTGCAAAGTCAACAACTAAAAGTATAGTACCAATTGGAAATGTATTCTTACATATGCAAAATTGTCCATCAAGCCATCTAGAATATTGAGAGTGTTTAACATATTTTGGTATGATCAAACTCTTAAACTCATCCATAAATTCATGACAACGAACTTTATCTGTAACTAGATCACACCTTCTTCCAATCTTCCCATCCTTCAATGGATATTCAATAGTTTTGAATCTTTTAACCTCAACTAATTGTTGTCCAAAAGTAGTCAAAGCATTTTCATGCAAACATTCTGTTAGTCTCAGAATGGTTTTGACATTTGAGTACCAACACACTTAACCACTTTCTACATTGAAGCCGAGTACACTATGTATGCCAAGTCATAATTCCAATAGGTGTTGAGTGATCTTCAGGTGCCGAGAAATCTTTAGGTGCTGAGTGAAGATCAAGTGCCGAGTGACTTCAGGTGCTAAGCATGATACAAGTGTTGAGTAATATATAGGTGTCGAGTCACAAATGATGCCGAGTAGGATAGAATCACTACAGGAGCTGAGTGAGCTAGTTTTCTTATATGTGTCGAGCATCAGGAATTAGAAAGTGTCGAGTAACATAGAATGTACATATGAGTTTGAGAAGGCACAAACTCAGATGTAAACCATTTTTATGGCTGACATATGATGAATCTCGAAGGATCTAAGTGATAATATTGAATCTTTTGTACTTCCTATGCAATTTGCATGCAGCCAATAAGAAAAATGGAGAAGGCATGCAACCAATAATAAAAGTGCAAGGGATGAGTGAGAAATAAAGATTCAATATGGATCGTAGATCCATACCTAACTTTAAATCTTCGAAAGTCTTTATAAGGAAGACAAAATCTCATTGTGTATATGAAAAAAAAGTGTATGGGGTAACTATAGTGAAATTCAGAGTGAAGAGTGAAAAGACTTAGAGGAAGAGAGCAACAATTAGATATTCAGTTGATCATAACAAAGCAAGGGATATGAACAGATATTAGATCTTAGAGAATCAAGATCATAGAGAGTAGATCAAGTGCTTGAATTCAGCAATCAAGGATTGTAAGCTATCAGGTTTATTATACCTAATACTCTTTAGCAATTGTATTAGAAAGGAAATCCTATGTTGATAGGTTAGCTTAACAGCTAGTTTGTAGATCCTTTGAAGAGGTGATTAAATCCTTTAATAGGGTGACACTTAATAAAAAGTGTTTGTAAATCCTTTAACTAGGTCACTATTGATATAGTGTAAAGCTTTTAACATGGCAGACCATTAGAAGTGGTCAAAACAATTATTGCTACAGTGATTTTGTGGGTATCATCCCCACCCTAGTTTTACCTTCTTATTCCTTGAGGGTTTTTGGGTAACCAAAATCTAGTGTTATGTGTTGTTGATGCATGTGTTTACTTCATGTTTATTTCATATGTTTACATGCATGCAATTTACTTTCAGTTAAAATTTTTAATGGATAAAGCATAATACTTCTGATTCACCCTCCCCCTCTCAGAAGCATTCTTCCCATTTGAATATTCCAACAATATTCATCTAACAAAGAAAGATTGTTACATATATCACATGTACTAGAAAGACATGCATTGAAAAGAAAGTATTGATCATTAGGTGGCTTACAAAAAATTTTTGATATGAAATCTTTTATAGTTTGAGGTGGTATTTTTATACCACATTCTTGCAACATTTCTTTGCTATGCATGGTACCACATATAGATCAAAATACATCATAATGGTAATGGAATTGAATATGAGTTTTACAAAAACATGTGATTCTTTTCTTGTTAATCCTTACATACCATGGTTTACACTTTTCAAAAGATCTTTGACTAATGGTAATATTTAATACCTTACCATCTACAAATTTTTTAAACTATTCAATTTGAATCATGTCCAAAAGGTGTTTAGGATGTGGATCATGTATTTTTGACCCAATTCTTAATTTAAGAACATCTCTTGAATTAGGTGATACTCTTGTATTATCATGCCAAAAATTTTCAATCAAACTTTTGACTTCACTAGTAAGTTTCATATCACATCTCGAGAGTCTACCACTAGAAGTCCATAAAATATTTGCTGGATCAGATTCAAAGTTAACCCTTCTCTTTACAGCTCTTTCTAAAGTCTTACGATTCACATTAAGATATCCACTTATGTTGCTAATCAATCTTTTGTCAGATGTTGATTTGTTAACTAAAGCTGTTGTTATTGCTCATCGTGTTGCATTCTTATCTTTAGGCTGACTTCTCTTTTCAATAACATCAAAGGCACTAGCAACAGTGGATAAAACTTGTTTTAAAGACTCATTTTTATTCTTGGGTTTTGCATACATTCCCAACCTTCTCATTACTTTTGGCATTTTAGACATTTTAATTAGTTGCAACATTAGCTGACATTGAAACCCATATTTCTTATTATAAAAAAAGGCCTATACAATCTATTAGCATGTGTCCTAATTTGTCTCCATGAAACCAATCCCTCAATATTATTTGACACATCATTAGGAATATGAAAATTATGTTCAGACACTTTACTAGCATCCTGACATGTTTGTTCAATAGTTGGTGTTTCCATGTCTACATTCATGCAATTTTTATTTTCAGACACTTTACTATTTTTATTGTTATTTGGGATTTGAATATCATTTTCAAATTTTCTTGGTATTTCTTTCGGGGCATGCATTTCAATTGGAGTTTTTTGTGCATGATTGTTTGACAATTGCTTCTTATGAAGAAAATCTAAATCATTTAAATTGTAACCTGCTTCTAAAAAATCACCAATTTCATCACGAGAGAAAATTCGAGGGTTTGGAGACACACCTGTATTGAATGCACGATTAGAATGTGCACCTAAATTTTCTTGTATTGTGTTCTCTTCTTTGACCTCTTCACCCATCGTGGTATCCTCAATGTCTTTCTCCTTTGAAACATTGTTCAAGTCTCTAATTCTCTGTCTTCTCTCTTGTTGATGTCGTGCTTCATTCTCTTTATTTGCTGCAATCTCCTCATCTGTCAGAACTTTTGCTTTTTTCTTTCTTTGTTGTTTTGATCCCATGTTTGCACCAATTTTGAATTTGAATCAGTAGCTTGCAAATTGTATAAGAGGACAAGAAAATAGAATAAGCATGACAAAATTCGTTGTTGCAGATTGAAATTGTTATTCAATCATTTCAATCATTGAAACTCGGTCTATGGGGCAACTTTTGGGGCCAACGGGTACATTAGAAATGGGTACCTGATTGCTTAAAAATTGGGTACTTGATTCTTTAAAAATTAGGTACCCGTTTATAAATCAGGTACCCAATTTCAAAAAGAATCAGGTACCCAGTTTTTAAACAATCAGGTACAATGGTTGAAAGCAATCGGGCACTCAATTTTTGAATTACAAATCGGGTGCCCGATTTTCGAGACATGAGCGGGAATTTGGTATGGCTGTCGAATTTTGCATGGAATTTTACCTTGGAGAAAGGCATGGCATAGGCTTGGTCCCATCAAGCCATGCCTTTATGATCCTTTTTTTTTCTAAGGCATTTAATCGACAATTTCTGGTATTGTCGTAATTTTTTATAGTCGTTCCCATTGAATTTTTTGATGAGACAAAAACCCATTATAGGTCTTAATGTTCTGATTCCAAAAATTTAAATTTTATAGTGTTATTAGTTTATTTTCTATTTTTCCATTATTTATTAATCAAAACTATCTCCTAAACGTTAAAAGTGACATTCACTAAAACTTTAATAACTTTTTTATTTCATAATTTTTCTTAAATTAATTTATATGTCATCAATCTACATACAATTCTTTTGATGTTAAAAAAAAAAATTGAAAAAAGTGAGATTTTGATCAAATTATGTGGTCCGTACATGAGAGGTTTTAAAATTTACCTTTATAGCCAATTAACAATTAATAAAAAAAAAATTATTCAATAAAAAATTAAGAAAAAATATTTTCATCAATCTTAGGTGTATTAGGTAACTCCCTTTAAAAGGATTTGTGAAAATTTATTTATTTGTGTCAAATTATGGTGTCCGTACACGAGCATGGTATAGTACTGAAATAGGCATTTTGAAAAAGTGGTTTTTAAAGATCCATACAAAAGAAAAAATCTATCATATGGGTACACAAATAAATTACATATTCAAAAATTAGATTCTAAACACTAAATTTTTTATTTCTGGAGTTTTTTTATAGTCAATCTCTAAATACCTCAAATTTTGACATCAATTGACAAAAAAATTTAAAAATAGGAAAAACACTTCCACTTTTTGGCCAAAAGTGAGACCCAACCTCTTGCACTGATCCTATTATATTATATTATTATGTAATATTGTATCTAGGAGCACCTAGATGGATGTGAAATACGTAAAGATTTCCATGGGATGTACTTGATGAGTTTTATTGTAACATTGTGATAATATTTCATGTAATTATTTAATATTGGGAAAAGAATTAAATTTTCAATATTAAATGTGTGGTCAATGGGTTAGGTAGGACATGGTTTTAGTACATGGTTTATGTAATACCACTTGGTGGTTTTGTGAGACTTGCTACTATATAAGAAACCACAAGGGTACTTGTAGACATAAGAAGAAGACAAAAAGGGAAAGAGTTGAGAGGGACAAGGCTTGATAGGTTAGCCAAGGGAGCATTTGTGAAGGTTAGAAGCATGGCATGGGATGTGTAGATTCATGCTTATTAACATGATTACTTGGTAGTGTCTACAACTTTGAAGGCTTCTATGGTTGTATTGCAATGGTGTTTTTGCTGAATAATACATGGTGATGGATGCTTTTGGAGGCTGAGTTTTTCCCCTCAATGAGGGTTTCTCAAGGTATATCTTGTGTCACATTTTTGAGGGTATCTTGTCTATTCTCTTGCATGTGGTTCTCAATTGCATGTTTATTTCATATGGAAACAATTATATTCTTTGTTGCAAGTGTCCTTACAATTGGTATCAAAGCTATGATTTTGTTGTTGTAACCCTAGATTGAATCCATGAGAAAGCATGTGAGGATTAAAGAAAGGGAGAGATATATGAGTTGTTTATTACAGATCTAAGGATTTTGGATTTGCTATTATAATGGGATATTAGTAGATTTTGGGTATGCAAAATTTTTGGACAAAACATTTTTTTGGATGTTTTATTTAAATGATTTTTTTTTTTTTTTGGGGGGGGGGGAGCTTGCAGAAATGACCTATTGGGTAAAAAAAAACCTCACCATTGGATATGAGGCGATGTTTCTATAAATTTTGATATATAATATGCCCTAATTTGGCCATGTTCAGAGGAAATGAAAGATGTTTTCAGTTTGAGCCCGTGATGGCCGTCAAATTTAATCTCATTAGAATTTTTGTCAAAAAAAAGATCGTAGTGAAAATGGTAAAAATATTGTCTTAGTAAAATAGATATTACTTTCTCTCAGGATATCAGATTTCAGAATTCTCATAGGTGTTGGAAAACTAATTCAAAGCACTACAACTTGGTGTAAGTTTGGTTTTGTGATTTGGACATTTTGTCATGTTTTAAGAGCCTGAAAGCTAGACATTATTTATTTTTAGCATAGATTAGGGCATAACTTGGGTATATAGAGTCTGATTCTAGACTTTGAGTAGTCAACGAAAAGCTCTAACATTGGTTATAGTTTTGGTGTAGGTTTGACATAGTTTATTTGGTGATATATTAATCTAAACAGTCTATGGTATATATTGACTATGGTAGCATTTTGAGTTTATGACATTGTATGTTTAGATTTGATGTCATTGTATACTTAGTTCATATTTCAAATTGGTCTCATGATGATATGGTTATCACTGTTTGGTTTGGATATGTATGATGACTTGTTGGGTCTACAAGTTGTGCAGTGTTATAAGTGGTCTATACTTATAGGTTGCATTTATGGCTTGGATATGGGTTGTCTTTACCCATTGATCTTTCATTTTTGGTGCATATTTAGATTAGTGGCTTGGATTTGGGTTGTCTATGCCCTAAGCCACATGATTTGCTAACTTTTCTTCATGTAGAAGGGATGGGATGTTGTTACCAGGTACAATCATGGTGGAGGATTGTGGTTGACTATTTTATGCTAATATGTTAGACATATTGAGTGTCATATGTTTAGTTCATGGATGTGATCATGGTGCCATGTATTTTGGCATGACATGATTGGATATTTAGGTACATCCTTGATGTTCATTGGTTTGGATTCTTGATTTGGTTACGGTGGTATATCTTCTTGGTTGAGCAATGTTTATTTGGTTTCTTTTCAGGAGCTCATGATGTTCACTTTGAGTTCTTTGATGGTTTGATACCTTGGTTAATTCTCATGGTTAGAGGATGGTGATTCATCATGATGTCATGGATAGCTTGGATACACGGTCTAGTGGGAGCTTGTGATAGTGATAAGGTGATAGTGCAGGATTAGTTCCTAGTTTGGTTTGTATCTTCTTGGTTTGGAGATCTTGGTTTCACTTGGCTTTGAAAATTTGGTTGTGTGTATATACCTAGAGGATCTTCATGTAGGAGATAAAATTTATGATGCCATGGGTGACTTGGTACCATGGTTGAGTGGGAGTTCTTGACATTGATATATTTATTGAGTGTTTGCAAATGTTGGAGGTTTTTCTTAGATCTTGTTGCTACAGAAGCATCTTTAACATTACATGGTGCACTTGTTATCTTCATGGTGTGTGAGGATGGTTAGATCTTGAGGACTCATGGGGTTCTTGGATATTTTTATGGTATGTGGAGATGGTTCTTCATGGTATATAGACATGGTTTTTCTTGATGGTGTGTGGAGATGGTTACATCTTGAAGACTAATGAGGTTCTTGGTAAAGGTGTGGTTTATGCTTTCATTTGACATGTTATCCTTGGAGTTAGGATGGTTTCATTTTATGTTATGGTATACTCTTGATACATGTTTAGAGTTGTGACATGTTATAGTATGTTCATATGGAGCATGTTATCTCTTTGGCTGAGATGGTTAGATCATGTTGTCATGTTTATGTTCCTAAGGCAATGGTTGAAATTTTGACATTGATCTTGGTTTAGTTTCTTGGCATTGAATACATTGATCATAAGTTGGATGCTTCATGATATTGCTATGTTACATTTGGAGTTGGCATGGATTGATTGGTTACAGGTTCTCATGGATACTTAGAGACGATGGTGATGTTGATTCCTCTTGGATTAGAGAAGTATTTGTTGGGATAGATGATGGTTTTAGTAGGATGTTCGAGGAGCATTCACTTGATATGGATTTGAGAGAAGATTTTTCTTAGATGAGTCTTGGTTGGAAACTTGGCTATCTTGATAAGCATTCTCATTCCCCATTCTTGGTCTACTTGGTAGTTTTCTACTTGAGAGGTATAGCCCATTATTTCTCTTAGGTGCATTAGTTTTATGCTTGTCTTTCATGGATATGCATCTTGAGCTATGACACACGAGTTAGTTCTGGAGGGTTCATTTGAGAGATGGTTTAGCATTGGTTATCTCCATTTTCATATGTTCTTATGTTGGTTGAGTTTGGGAAATGGATTTATATTGGACATATTCCTTGGATTAAGAATGGTTTATGAGTTTGATCTTCTTGTGAGAGGCTTATATCCATGACTAGTTAGATGGTATGGTTTGAGTGTTGTTGAGGCTTCTTGTTGGGGTTTTATGGAGGAGGTCATACTTGCACAATTTACATCTAGAGGTGTGTATAGAAGGACATGATACGGGTTATTATTTGCATGGTTTCTCTCTAGTCTTGGTTATCTTACTAGATGTTCAATTTTATTTACATTGGATCTGAAATTGGTTGGAGATTGTGATCACTAGTTTGTTCTCATGTATGTCATGTGAGAGATGACATGGTTATTTCTTTATCTCTTTCCTTTGTTGGTTGTGGAAAGCTTGGCAGACTATTTGAGACTTTTATGAGAGTTATTCTTGCAGGTTATCGGTTTATGTGTTTTGGATGTCCTTGAGACTACATGGATTTCACTTCTTTGAGATTTTGTGTGTGGATTAGTTATTGATTTTACATTATCTTTTTTAGTGTGAGCTTCTTGGTATATATGTGGTAGGTATTGCTCTTGAGGCTTGTGATTATAGGTTATAGATTGGATATGTTGATGATGTGAGATTCACTTGGTATACCTTTGGAGGTATGGATAGTTGGATGGGGTTGGAACTTGATGTTGGTGCTATTTTAGCTATGGATACATGTGATTAACTTTGCATTACATTTTTGTGCTTTTCATTTCAGTTGGTACAGGATTTTATGATCTTCAAATGGGATAGGTTGGGTGACTTTCTCTTTGGATGGCTTCTATGCATGTTCGGTGGTAGTGGCATAATAGGAGGTGAGATCATTCATGTTTGAGAGGTTGGATACTTTGATTTTTTTGTGAGTACCAAGATGGAGCACATGGTGTACTTTGATCCATGATGGTGGATGTGTTGGGAGGAATTGTTTCCCTTGTTCATTTATGTGGCTATGGATTGACCCTATGAAATGTATACAACAAGTGAGAGATTGCTGAGATAATGGGTGTCACACACATTGCATAATATCGTTATATTATATTATATTATTTTATTATGTAATGTTGTATCTTGGAGCACCTAGATGGATGTGCAATATGTAACTATTCTCATGGGATATACTTGATGAGTTGTATTGTAACGTTGCAATAATATTTCATGTAATTATTAATATTGGAGAAAAGAATTAATTTTTCAATATTAAATGTGGGGTTAATGGGTTAGGTAGCTCATGGTTTATGTAATACCATTTGGTAGTTTTGTGAGACTCGCTACTATATAAGCAACCACAAGGGTAGTTGTAGAGATAAGAAGAAGACAAAAAGAGAAAGTGTTGAGTGAGACAAGGCTTGACAGGTTAGCTAAGGGAGCATTTGTGAAGGTTGGAAGCATGGCATGGGATGTGTGGATTCATGCTTATTCACATGATTTATTGGTAGTGGCTATGGCTTTGAAGTCTTCCATGGTTGTATTGCAATGGTGTTTTTGCTGAATAATACATGGTGATGGATGCTTTTTGGAGGCTGAGTTTTTTTTTTTTTTTTTTTTTCTGTAAATGAGGGTTTCCTTGGGTATATCTTGTGTCATATTTTTGAGGGTATGTTGTTTATTCTCTTGCATGTGGATTTCAATTGCATGTTTATTTTAGATCTATTATGGGTTATGTGGAAATAATTATATTCTTTGTTACATGTTTCCTTACAAATCATTGAAGATCAGTCAAAAGGCATAATGACAAGAAGAAAACTAAAATGTACATGTTTTCTTACTGAGTTTGAGCCTAGAACTGTTAAAGATGCATTAGATAATGAAAGTTGGATTGAGGCAATGAATGAAGAGATTGATCAAATTGAAAGGAATAAAACTTGGGCTCTTGTTCCTAGACCCAAGGATAAAATTGTAATTGGCACAAAATGGGTATTCATAAATAAGTTGAATGAAAATGGAGAAGTTTCAAGAAACAAGGCAAGGTTAGTATGCAAAGGTTATGCTCAAGAAGAAGGTATTGATTATGGAGATAATTTTTCTCCTATTGCAAGACTAGAATGTGTTAGAACTTTACTCTCTTATGCTACTCATAAAGGATCCAAGGTATATTAGATGGATGTAAAGTAATCTTCTTGAATGGAATCCTAGAAGAAGAAGTCTACATTTAGAAACTTGAATGTTTCATAGATCGTAAAAAAAGGGATATGGTTTGCAGATTACACAAAGATTTATATGGTCTCAAAGAAGTTTCCAAAGCCTAGTATGAAAGATTGCATAGTCACTTGGTAAAGGTTGGTTTTCAAAGGACTAATGACAAAACCAATATATACATCAAGGAAGGACTAGATAAGAAGATAGTGATAGTAGAAATCTTTGTAGATGATAGATTATTCATTGGACATGATGATCTATTAAAATATTTTTGTGAGGAAATGAGTAAAGAATTTGAAATGTCAATGTTTGGAGAGATTAAATTTTTTGCTGGCTTGCAAATTCAAAAGAAGAAAGATGGTATCTACATCACTCGATCAAAGTACATCAAGGAAATATTGAAGAAATTTAGAATGGAAGATTCCAAACTAGTTGGAACATCTATGTCTACTGGACATAAGCTTTCCAAAATGATGATTCGAAAGAGGTAGATTAGACTACATATGGAACAATGATTCAAAAGTTTCAGTATGTGGTACACACAAGACCTGATATTGCATTAACAGTTGGTATGATGGCAAGATTCTCTACTAATCCAAAGGAAAATCATATTATGAAAATAAAAATAATTATGAGGTATCTAAAAGGTACTAAAGATTATGGTTTGTAGTATATGAAAGGAAGCAACTTTGAATTGAAAGCCTTCATTGATGCTGATTGGGAAAGAAGTATTGATGATAGGAAAAAAACTAGTGGTGGAGAATCCTTTCTTGGAAAGAGGCTAGTGTCTTGGAAAAACAAGAAATAGAATTACATCTCTCAGTCTACATAAGAAGCAGAATATGTGGCAACAACAGTTAATTGTTCCAACATCATTTGGTTCAAACAAGTGTTGCTAGGTATGAAGGAAGAAATCAAGGATCCAATAGTTATCTTCTATTATAACAAGAGTGCAATTAACATATCCAAGAATCTAGTAATGCATACCAAGAAAAAGTACATTGCAATAAAATATCATTTTTTGAGAGAATTAGTGTAAGAAAAAGAGGTGAGATTGGAATATGTGAATATAAATGAATAAATTGTAGACATGTTCACCAAGCCATTACCTAGGGATGCATTTTTGTATCTAAGAGGTAAGCTAGGGGTCATTTCCCTATGTGAAGCTTAGTAATCAGATTTTAGTGGTGCATGAACCAAGCATTTTGAAGATTAGGCAAGTTGATGTAGTATTGTTAGAGTGGATTGCATATTAATCAATACATCAGATACATGGAAAATACATTGATTGTTATCTTTTGCATGAGATTTCAAAGAGGGAGAGTTTTCTTTCATATCAGATATTAGAGACATTCTATAGAAATTTTGTAAAGGGAGAATTTGTCAGGAGAGTTTGTTGTCATCAACAAGTTCATGTCAGAGAAAATCATTCTAGAGGGAGAGATTGATGTCAGAGGGAGTTCTCACTAATAGAGGGAGTTCTCATAAATGATAATCAAAATGAAACTAAGATATTATCCTTACTTCTATTTTTCTATAAATTTTTTTATATTATGACATGTTGTGTTGCCATCAATGCCAAAGAGGGAGATTGTTGAAAAAAATTATTCAATCGTATGTTGTCTTTGATGTTACACAAAATGTCAAGTCTTTACCGAGAAAGCAATGATAGCCAAGCTCACTTGAGCATCAAAGGAAATTTCCTGTGTATGTTGAGTGTTCAATGATGACCAAGTTTAGAGATAGAATTGTCCAAGCTCAGTTGGTTAATGAAGTAGATCCTACCAAGTTCACTTGGTTACCAAAGGAAGGTTAGCATGAAGTCAATATTGACTGAGTTGGGTTGGTTAACATTAGAACTCTTGTTCTAACCAAGTTGGGTTGGTTAACGAAGGGATTTTCAATGTTGATCGAGTACTCAATTCTATATTAGCTGACTGTTAATATATTAAGTTTGATAAATTTAATTGTTAATACAATCCAACTTAAGGGTTAATATATGATTGATTAAGAGAGTATTCAAGCTGATTTGAAAAGGTCAATCATATATATGAAAGGTCAAGTTGAGGATTGAAATATGGAATTGAACAAGATGATTTAAGGAAGTGAATTTGAAGAACATCTATAAAGGGGAGAGCATCCAAGTTGACTGAGTTGCAAAGAACATTATGATGAAGGAGGCTAAAGTAATCAATCCAAAAATAAGATCTAAATCAGAAAGTTAGTTGCATCAATAATTAGCTCAATTCATTGTTACTCTCTAATAATTTTAATAGTGAATTAAATCTCCTAATAGAGTTAGCCTAACAAATATTTTGGCAAATCCTCTAACAAGATGTCATTTCTAGATTGAAGTGTCTGAAGACCTCTAACAAGGCCACTCCTGACAAGGTTAATTAAATCCTCTAATAGGGTCACATCTAACAATGCATTTTGTAAACTTTAACAAGGTTGACTCCTAATAGGACTCACTTTAGAAGAGTGAAAAATAGTAACTAGTTGCAATTGGTAGTTCTCCTAAATTGGATTTACATGCTAAATCTTGGTGTCTCTTGTGTTCATGTTATTTCCTTTATGTTTCTATAACTAAGTTAATAAATATTAATCATATTAATATCTTAAGATCTATTCATCTATGCTACCCAAGTAACAATAATATATTTAGTATTAACTGAGTTACAACAGTTTTGGTTTTATATTGTGTTGACATCTTAAAGGGACTTTGGATTTTTTTTGGAGTAACTGATTCAACCCTCCCCTCTCAGTTACTCCTTTCCATTTCTAACATAAACCCACTCTTCTTGCAACCCCATTTGCAAAACCTTCACCAAGTGTTGTGCCTTATGAACCATATCTTTTGTTGTATATTTTGTAGTTGACGTGTGGTCCATAATGGATTGTATATGTTGGTTAGGTTTTTTGGGGTTATGGCTCTATTAAGATATGGGATTTTTTTAGTTCTCAGTCTTGCTCTCCTTTTGCTCTTAGATTTCCATATGGACATGCCTTTGGTAGTTCTTTGATTATGCCAATTTTGTCTTACATGGTATTGACCTCTATTTTTTCTCCTTGTTGTTGACTTCGTTGGTTTTTGGCTGGGCTTGCTCTTGTGTCGGGTTTTCTTATGTGTGTCCCTCCTATTAAGGTATTTTGGCTTCTTAAAAACTTTTGTACACTAATATCATTAAATTATTAATGAAATTTCATATCAAGTTGAAGCAATTCTCTATTGTAGTTGTATTCTTACAATGTAGCAGAAATCTTAGATTTTCTAAGGTGGTAATAGACGTAGATTACTCTTAATTTAGAAATCTAGAACATATACATGAGTTTTTATTGATACAAAAAGTTATTTTATAATTCTTTCTTCTAGATTAACATATATGACAAGCATAGAAGATAGAAAATAAGGGAGTAAATGATGATTTATGATGTGAAAGAATTGAATTTTAATTTTAAATTAACTTCCACTAAATTTTTTGTCTTCATTAAGCCCCCTCTCATCAGGAAAATCAACATTCAAATGGGAAATACCAATAACATTAATATCTAGAGTTTTAGTTGCTGGATGGATGTGGAAATTGTTAGCAATATTACTTAAACTTGGATTGGTGTGGAAAATTTGATGTTTTGCTAACCTTTTAACTTTTATGATGTAATTTCAAACATAGTTCACAAGATTTGTAAAATGTAAGGTCTAAACCCTCCCCTGATACTATTGGTTTTAATCATAATCAGAAGGACTAAAGCTAAAGATGTGTAAATTTATGTTTTTTTTTTTTTTTTTTTGTAAAAATTGAAGAATATCATTGTAAACTAATCATCTACTAGATCAGTAATAGTATTGACAATTGATGTTTACATTTATCTAATATAATTTTCAAGCTTGACCTCATTTAAATCAAACATTCATACTTCCCACAAAAAATTGTCATTGTGTAAGTTCAATGTCACAAGAACTGGTTTTCCTTTTAACATTGAAGTGTAATATCTTTTTAATTAGTGTCATTGCCAATCTTGATCTTTGTCTTATTTCCCCTAAAAAATAAAAATGAAGGATAAATGATTTCTACTTCCATAAATGGCTAATCACATCAATAGATATTATATAAATAAAGGGCCCTTAATCAATGTTGCAATCAAATGCTAGTTGAAACTAGTAACTTTAACAAACACCCATCAAATGTATTTTTACTATTTAATGTGGATAGTAAAAATTGGCCATTCACATTATAAGAAATCTCATAGAGATGTGCAAATTTCAAACACATCAAGGATCTGATTATATTCTTAGAACTTGATAATATTTCACTAACAATCACAACTTTAACAATCACTGCCTACCATTATTTACAAAAAACTTGTATTAAAATTGAAATATTCCTTGAACATGAAGTATCTATATAGACTTTTCATCTTTAGGCATCAAGAGAGGAGATTGATTCTCTCCATCCTTTGTAGACTCTTTAGATTCCAAATTAGGACGCTCTAGTAAATTAGGGGTCAAGATTTGATTAGCCTCCCAAGCATCCAAATGGTCTTCATTTATGTATTCATCCATAAAATTTAGTCTCATAATGGGTTGTACATTAAAGTAGACCAAAAAGAAAGAAACATTCCTCCTTACTATTGGGAGCCACCTTAACAATAGAGCAGTGTCAAAAGTAGAAACTAGAGGATAGAGTGGAACAAGTTTTTTACTATCTAGGGGTAAGTCATAATGACAATATTGACATATATACATATCATTCTGAATATTGGCAAACACTTTATCTATATTTCCCAAAAACTCTTCCTTAAACATCTATTTATAGAGAGTGTAGAGGCTAGTTTTATTGGGATTGACTAGGCAACTCATGGCTATGAACATTAAATGAATATAAGTAGAAACTCTATACCATTCATAATTGTTAATAAATTCCTAGCATAAAATATAGCTATCAAAATTATTATGTAATGGGTATTCAAGAGAACTACAGAGAGATGATGACCATAAATGGGGTCATCAAAAGCTATATGGGGAACTAATCCCTTCATTTTTATCATAATATTCATGTCTGTAGTCCTACAGTAAGTAGATACAAATGATTGATAATAGCTAACTTACTAGTTTTAACAGGCCTCCTTCATGAACATTATTTTCTATGAACAACAAATGGTTTAAGAATGCTATAAATTATCTTCATTCAAAACACGCATGATCTTCCCAGTAGGAGGGAAGTTGTTCATGATTGTTCAAACTATCTAGGGAATACCTCAGGTTCCTAGATCATTGATCTTCTATAGCTTGATTTGATTTCCTAAGATCCCTATATACCATCTCTCTCCTTAAATCTTCCCCTTTAGACTATAGTTCCTTTAATGATGTATAAGGAATCTTTAGTAAAAATTATTTAATTTTTCTTATTTTAGATAAAGATAACAAATATTTTTGAAATTTTTTAATTAATGTATTGATGTAATTAATATATATTTACACCATGAGGTTCTCTTATTATTATATCTTTCATCTCTATTTGACATATCTCAAATTTCCATAGGGATATACATGTTGGAAATACAATATAGGAAATAAACTCTAAGAGGGGCAAGGGGGGGGGGGGGGGGGGTGGTTAACCATAAATTTGTTCACAAAACATCCTATTGGGAGATTGGAGAGACTATTGGAAGATTGGTTGGAAGCATGAATGCTAATGATATGTTACATTCATGATTGAGTTTTTCATCGATGCCAACATAACATGTTTGATATCTTCTGTGGTATCTGATAGAAGAACAACATAAAGATCAAGTTGGTATAGATGACTAGTTGAGAATGATAACCACCCAAGGTTATGGGAGATACTTTTGAGTATCTAGTATATGTAGTTAACATTGAAAGTAGAAAGGACAAGTCTAGAAGAAGTTATGTAAGTTTTGGTGATGTCTTTTTTGAGATAGAGTTTACAGAGGCATGTTCTATTAAACTTATTATATCTCTTAGCAGAGTTGATACCTTAGCAGAGTTGTAACATGTTCTTAATGTGATCCTATAATAATTAATTGAGAAGGACTAACAGATGATTTAGGGAATTGTTTTATGGACTCGGTATAAAGGGAGGACATTTTCCTTTATCATGATATGGATGAAAGTGTGAATATATGACTGAATGATCGATGATAAGTAGTAGAGAATGTGGAATGCAAAGTTGAGTAGAGCAGTGTGAAAGTGAAGGAAACTTCATCAGCAAGGTTTTTTTGAGTGATCCAAGGTTTGGTATTTGAGTCCAAGGCTCCTGACCTAGTCTACAAGGTTTGACAGTGATTGGTCTAGTTGACAGGATAGAGTAAAGGACAAAGGAAAGAAGAAGATAATAGTAAATTACTTGTATGAGTAGTGAGCTCTTCTTGTAGTTGAAATTTAATGTTTCAGCAGTGGGCTCATCTTGCATACATTATATCACAACTCCTAATAGGGTTGGAATCTCCTCTCAAGGACTCAAAGTCTCCTAACAGGGACTCATTGTATTAAATGTTGTAATAGACTCCTAACATGGTTCATCCTCTAACAAGGAATATTTATATTAGTGCATCATCTTGTGGGAATCATTCCCACTGAGGTTTTCCCTCTGATCAAGGGTTTCCCTAGTCAACATATCTAGTGTAATTGTCTATGTGCATCTTTGTATGGTTGTTGTTTACTTTGGTTGAATGGTTAAGTTTGTTTAATGAAGATAAATGTTTTAATTGTTTGATAACTGATTCACCCCTCACCCCCCACCCCACCACTCTCAGTTATCTTGGTGGACTATTGTTTCTAGCAATTGGTATTAGACCATCAGGTCCTTGACAAAAAAGTTTAATAGCTTTGGGAGATCCATGGTGAACATATTTAGAGAAGATAGTCCTACATTTGATAGAGGAAATTTTGACACCTAAGTAATGAAAATTCTTGGTGGGTTATCAGATTTATGTAAAGAGTAGAATATTAAATTTATAGATCTAGAATCCTTTGGTTGTATACAAGGGAATAGTAGCACAAGCAAAGATAGATCCAGATTAGAAGATGACATAAAGATAAAGGAAGGTATTGATCTACTTACAAAGAGATAACTTGAAGGTATGAAAATTTTTGTTTGTTGGACACGTAAAGAGTTTGGTCATTTTTCAAGTAAATGTCCTAAGAGATTGTGAAAAGCTAGGAAGAATCTACTTTCTAATAAAGTTGAAGAATTTAGAGAAAGTATGGAAAGATCCTTGAAAGAATGTGTTAATGAGTCTAGATTGGTTAATGGAAAACACGTATCAAAAGAAACAAATTTGGTGACTATTATGGAAAGTGAAAATGTGAGAATTGATAAGAAATTCAGAATACACGAGAGAATAGTTGATTACACTTCAGACGATGATGTTACTAAGCCAAGGAATGATGAGGTATTTTTTGAGACAAGCGATAATTTGTAGAACTAAGGAGAGAAAAGGAAGGAACAATACTTAGAACCTTTAGTAGAGCCAAGATTTGAGATAGCAACTCCTACTTTAGGAGAGAACATGATAAAGAATCACCCATCCAAACAGATCATCGTAAGCAAAGACAAAGATGTGATGACAAGAAGCAAAGTTAATGAAGAACTATGCTTGATATCTCAAGTTGAGTCTAAGAATGCATATGAAGCATGTAAAGATGACTATTGGAAGCAAGATATGAAAGAAGAGTTGGATCATATAGAAAAGAATGAGACATGGGAATTGGTCCCCAGACTAGCAGACAAGAATGTGATAGGAACTAAATGGGTATTCAGGAACAAGATGAATGAGCAAGAAGAAGTTGTAAGGAAAAAAGAAAGATTGGTATGTAAAGGTTACTCATAGAAAGAAGGAATAGATTATCAGGAGACTTATGCTCCAGTGGCTAGAATAGAAGTAGTAAGATTATTCTTAGCCTATGCAGCACAAAAGAAATTCAAAGTATATCAGATGGATGTCAAATCAACATATCCTGAATGGAGAACTTAAAGAAGAGGTATATATTAAGAAACCTAAAGGATGTCCTTTGACAGATGACAAGGACATAGTATGTAGACTAAGGAAAGCATTGTATGGATCAAAGAAAGCACCCAAAACCTAGTATGTGAGGTTTGGACATGCATTTGACAAAGCTTGGATATAGCAAAGGTATGACAAATAATAATTTGTATTGGAAATAAATTGATGATGGTTTGATGATATTATATTTGAAGGAAATGATGAAGAAAGTAAGAAGTTTGTAGAAGAAATAAAGAAAGAATTTGAAATGAATGTGATAGCAGAGATGAAATATTTCCTAGGATTGTAGATTATACTGAATAAAGAATGAATCTTTATTTCTCAGACTAAGTACTTGAAGGATTTAATGAAAAGATTTAGTTTGGAAACATGCAAACCTATTGGAACACCTATGGTAATTAGACATAAGTTATCAATGAAGGATGAGACACCTACTGTTGAGCAAAAGAAGTATAGATCTATGATCGAAGGATTGTAATATCCGACTCACACAAGCCCAGATATAGAAAATGCAATTGAAATTGTTGCAAGATTCCAAGCTGATCCTAGAGAAGCACATTATGCCACAATGAAAATGATATTTTGATATCTAAAGAGAACATCTAAGTTTGGATTATGGTATGATAGATCTAATGACTTTACTCTAAGTGTTTATACTAATGTAGATTGGGCAGGCAATATGGATAATAGAAAGAGCACCAGTGGAGGAACTTTCTTTCTTGGAGGAAGATTGGTTTCTTGGTTAAGCAAGAAGCAGGATTCTACATCTCAGAGTACAAAAAAATTAGAGTATGTTGCAGCAAAAAATAATTGTAATGAAGTTATTTGGATGAGTAGTTACTAAAGGACATAAGCATAGAAATTAGTGAACTTGTTGTTATACATTGTGACAATACAAGCACGGTAAATATGTCTAAGAATCCAATATTGCATTCAAAGACTAAGAATATTTCTATTAAGTATCATATGTTGAGAGAAAAAGTTGGAGAAAAGGAAATCAGATTGGAGTATGTGAGCACTAAAGAGTGGATTGTAGATATGTTCACTAAGCCTCTTCCCAAAGAGACTTTTGAGTATTTGCAAAGTATGCTTCAGGTTATGCTCCTTCCTACATCAGAGTAGAAGATGGAAGAGTGTATCAATCCAGGGTAATAGAGCACCATTTTTTTTTTGGATTGGATACTGATGCTTCCTATATGGGGGAGTATCTATGATGGATAGAGTCATCTAGGGCTCTTGTTGATGTTGTTTTGAATAGCATCTTTTGACACTTGAGCTAGTAAGTTGTTGTTGAGTTTGATGAAGAGATGTTGGTTGTAGAAACCTTTGACATGGATGTCAATATGGGAGAAGTATTGCATGAAAAAAATTACACTAAGGGAGAAGTTTGGCATAAATTTGTAATAATAGTTTGGTATAGAGCACATTGAGGTATATCAATGGGGGAGTATGATTGATGAAGAGGATTTGAAGACTGATAGTCTTTTGTTGGTTGGAAGCATGAATGCTGATGATATGTTACATTTATGATTGAGTTTAAGAAATTTGAAGATTGGAGAGATTATTGGAAGATTGGTTGGAAGCATGAATTCTGATGATATGTTACAGTCATGAATGAGTTTTCCATTGATGTCAACAAGGCATGTTTAAAGTCTTCTATGGTATCTGACAGAAGAATAGTGGAAGGATCAAGTTGGTACGGATGACTAGTTGAGCATGATAACCACCCAAGGTTATGGGAGATACTTCTGAGTACCTAGTATATGCAATTAATGTTGGAAGTAGAAAGGAAAAGTCTAGAAGCAGTTATGCAAGTTTTGGTGATGTATGTTGTGAGATAGAGTTTACAGAGGCATCTTCTAGTAAACTTGTTATATCTCTTAGCAGACTTCATATCTTGAGGATTGAGGTTGAGGACATGAAGAAGACATGTTAAGAATGATGTGGCTAAGCTCACTTGTCATAATATTACATGTGCAGAAAGTTATTCAAGTTGAAAGGTGGAAGATTAAGGTTATCACTAAGTGTAACATGTTCTTAATGTGGTCCTATAATAATTAATTGAGAAGGACTAATAGATGACTCAGGGAATTGTTTTATGGACTTGGTATAAAGGGAGGACATTTTCCTTTATCATGATATGCATGAAAGTGTATATATATGATTGAATGATCGATGATAAGCAGTAGAGAGCGCAAAATTCAAAGTTGAACAGAGAAGTGCTAAAGTGAAGGAAACTTCATTGCTGATGTTTTGCTGAGTGATACAAGGTTTGGTATTTGGATCTGAGTTTTGTGACCTAGTCTACAAGGTCTGATAGTGATTGGTCTGGTTGACAAGACAATGGAAACAACAGAGGAAAGAAGAAGATAACAATAAATTACTTGTTTGATCAGTGAGCTCTTCTTGTAGTTGAAATTACATGGTTGGGTAGTGGGCTCTTCTTGCATACATTATACCACAACTCCTAACAGGGTTGGAATCTCCTAACAGGGATTCAAAGTCTCATAATAGAGACTCATTGTACTAAATTTTGTAATAGACTCCTGACAGGGTCCATCCTCTAACAAGGAATATTTATATTAGTACATCATCTTGTGGGCATCATTCCCACTGGGGTTTTCCCTTTGATTAAGGGTTTCCCTAGTCAACATATCTCATATAATTATCTTTGTGCATCTTTGTATGGTTTTTGTTTACTTTGGTTAAATGGTTAAGTTTATTTAATGAAGATAAATGTTTGAATTTTTTGATAACTGATTCATCCCCCTCTCATTTATCTTGGTGGACTATTATTTCTAACACATCCATCTCACAATTTGCATAAAATTGAAATACCAAATTAAGGATATACATCCATAGCATGAAAAAAAAAAAAACATTCACACATTTGACACAAGATATGATTACCCAAAAACCCTCTAATGAGAAGGTAAAACTAGGGTGGGGATGACACCCACAAATATTCACTACTATAGTTGTAAAGTGTATCTAATGAAGATTACAATGTTTGATCATGAAACATGATGTACCCTATGAAAGGTTTGTCCTATTAAAGACTTACACTATTGTTAGATCTTACCCTGTCAAAGGATTTCAACACCCTATTAGAAGTGTGCATAATTAAAGGACTCCAAATTACAATGAAGTAAGTACCCTGTTAAAGGATTTACAACAACCTGTTAAGACTACTCTGTTAAGATATTTAATTGGTTTACTAGTTAGAATGTATTAGCAATGATCCTATAGTTAGCACTCTACTGCTAGATAAGAGATCTCCTCTTTCCTGATGTGTAGTTGATCCTCTTTGATAAGATGTATCACTACTGTCCTCTAGCTCCTTTCCTTTGTTCTCCTCTATCTAATTTTACAATGTATCTCAATTCACAACTCCTTAGCCACCATGAATTCTCTATTTGTGCATGCAAACTTCTCTCTTCACTCGTTATATGTTTTAGGGTTTATCCTCTTCAAGAAGACCTAGGTGACTTAGGGTTAGGTATGAATCAATGATTGTAACTCATCCATCTAGTTTCTTAATTCATCCCTTTAACTAATTTCCTACAT
Organism: Cupressus sempervirens; assembly: GCA_028749045.1. Taxonomy (NCBI): domain Eukaryota; kingdom Viridiplantae; phylum Streptophyta; class Pinopsida; order Cupressales; family Cupressaceae; genus Cupressus; species Cupressus sempervirens. The sequence goes on from CM053789.1 coordinate 873,601,841, forward strand.
GTACTGCATAGGGATTCTCAATTAAGATTTTTTCTTATCATCTAGGATTGCAAAACAATCCTTAAGTTGGCATCAAAATGGTTAACATTGTAGTTTGTGCTATTACAAACAACTATGTCAAAACTAATTTACTTGGCATCTAAAGTCCTTGATACTCAACATCAACTGCAACTTTAATGTTTTTACTTGACATCTAAATTGCTTGGCACATACTAACTGCTCGACACTTGAGTGACTCGACACTAACTATTTACTTGGCATGCATTACTTGTTCACCATGAACTAATATCTAACTTGTGAATGACTTAAGTGTATAGACACTCATATGTCAAAACCAATATGAGATCAACAATACACTAGAAATTCTATTGGCTATGATTACACAATATTTTTCTAGCAAATATTTTTGAGTTTTGAATGAATGATATCATGCATAACGTAGAGGGAAGGAGGAAATTAATATGAAATATCTCATAAAATGTCTTCAAAAATAGATACAAGCAAGACTAACTCCTATATGAGTGAACTTTAAGAAAGTAAAGGAAAAGGAAGGAATGAGCCTATAGCCTCAATAAAAGACAAAGACAACTACTCAGAGCTAACTAGAAAAGTTAAGCAAATATTAAAAAAATTAAAACTAAATATGAATATCTAGAGTATGGCCCTTGTAATCACGTAATAATTGTATAGGAAAAAGTGTCCTGGGCTAGACTGGAGGTTTTCTTCTCCATTCTTTCCTACTAGTGCCCATTTGAATGGAGACATTGATTTTTAAATTAATACAATATATATGGCTTAGTCCTTTTACCAATAAAATTAAAATAAAAAATAAAAAATAGTGTAGTTATAAAAAAGATTGAAATATAAGATTTTGCAATGATATGATTTTGTTTTCATTATTTTAATATAGAAAATTTATATGTACATGTGATCTTATGGTCAAATTTATGACTTGTAATGGAGCCTAAAGTATAGAGAGAGAGAGAGAGAGAGAGAGAGAGAGAGAGAGAGAGAGAGAGAGAGAGAGAGAGATGTACATATATATCTTGTTGATGTCTAAGCCTAAGTTTCCTATTAGCATCTAACACTTAGTCATTCACAAGGAAGTGTTGGATGATCATCATTGTGAATAAGCCATCCAGAGGAAGCTAAGCTACAAAGGACCTATCTATATTTTATCATAAGTTGAGCAAGTCAGAGGTTGCAAAGCACCATAGTAGAGATTGAGTCAGCATACAAGTCAAGTAATATAGAAGAGATCGAGCATTTGGGAAGTTAGTTAATGTTGAGTTATTTAGTATATGTCAAGTGAATAGAAGCCGAGTGACAACATGAATGTTGGTTATGACCAAGCATCAAAACATTCAAGTGTCGAGTAAACCATTTTTGACATATGTGTTTGTAATTGCACAAAAACTTATGTAAATCATTTTAGCCAACTTCTACACGATATGTAAAGATTGTAGAGACAATTAAGGATGAGATTATGCATTTTGTTAGACGAAATTAATCCCTAGAAAAGAAAACTAACCAATCAAAAAATTAGAAGGGAAAATAGAAAAGGATGGATTATGGATCATTGATCCTAATCTAGAACTTTCTATGATTATCTATTTAAGAAAGGTTCCTACTCTAAGATCCATATATGAATGATGAGAGAGTCGAAGCAAAGTGAAGGAGCGAATAGGCTAATTACAGAGCAAAGGAAGGCTGAGTGTAAAAGGAGATCAGGTAGAGAAACCAAAGAAGTGAAGGATATAAGAAAATATTAGATAAGGAGATCAAATTGAAATTTTGAAGAGAGGAGATCTGTATTATTCTTTTAGAGAAAATTGAAGTATCAAGTACTAAATTGATTTTAATAGACCAAGTCAGGGAAAATATCTTAATAAAGTGGTTCTAACAGGTCTTATTTAAATCTCCTAACAAAGTTCTTACTTTATTGTAAGTGTAAAATCATTTAACAAGGTAACACCTAAAAATCTTAAACACTCTTAGTAGGGTAGACTGCTCACAAGGTAGATCATTTGATATGATCAAATTATAGCCCTAACAGGTGAACTTTGTTGTTGGAGCAATAAAAATTTGTGGGTTTCATCCCCACCCCCTTCAATCTGGAGTGTTTCTAGGTTACCAAAATCATTTTGTTATTTGTTGATATTTTACATGGATGTTATGGTTAGATAGATTTCATTTTAGCATTACATATTTATGATTATACTTTATGAGATCTAAGATATGAGATGGATTAGATGTGATTATAGTTAACTATTTTATCAGTGAAATTTTTTATAGTTTTTGATTCATCCCCTTCTTAGTATCTTGTTTCCCTTTAAGATTTCCAACATATCTATACATACATACATACATACATACATACATACATACATATACATATACATATACATATACATATACATATACATATACATATACATATACATATACATATACATATATGTGTGTGTGTGTGCGTGTGTGTATGTTTATATATATGTATATATGTGCATATAAACACATACACATACACACACATATATTGTTGGAAACAATTATTCAATTTTATATTGTCATTGATGTTAACACAAATGTTAGTATTGATTGAGAAATGTAGATTTTGCAGTATTAACCTTGTATATTTCAGTATTAACCAAGCAGTCAGGCAAAGAAAACATTTCAATGTTAACTGATTAGTGTTGATTAATGGAGGTATAACACAGTGCAAGGTAGGAGAATCCCCAAAGGAGATGTCCTAGCCCCCAAATATACAACCATGCAATGGAAACACAATAACAAAAAACAATAATGCAAGATTTGATACCAAATCACAACTCTTTATTTATAAAATAACTGTTACATGCAATGTGTCAGGTTGTAAGGCCTTCTCGGTTATGGCCAAATACAATAGCAATTACAATAATAGTTCTGCAAGATCCCTCAAAATCCAACCCAAGCGAGTCTAGATCACACTCTGGTAGAAACTTCTAAGGAAGATCTAAACTCGTGCTCGCAAGCCCACCAAGCAATCTCCTTGTTTTCCAAGCTGCAGCTACTAGCTCTTCTCCAAACTCACTCTTCAAGCTCATCCACTTCTCCACAATGGATCCATAATGAATAAAGACTTCCCAAAAACCCCTAATTATACCAATCTAAGCCACAAGTCAGCCCAGAACACAAATTAAATACAAATACATAAATTAAATGCCAAAGTTAGCCTCTAATAGCAATTAAATTCCCAAAAATTGATGTGTTTGTAAAATTGCGATATCTCCTAGCTCTAAATGAATTAGAACTCATTGTTCAAACTATAGTTAGTACTCTAGGCCCTCTTCAATCCTTGAAATTTTCATCATTATAGAAAATTAGTCACATGGCCTGCAACATGCACCAAATTACTAAGCAAAGCTAAGCTCCTCCTAGACCATGTCGAGTGACCAAAGACTATGCTGAGCTCCAAAGACCATGCCGTGCTCCCAAACCATGCCGAGCTCCTAGTGTATGTCAAGCACCAGTAATTACTAAGCTCCATAAAAATTAACCAAAATCCATCCACACATGTAAGATTGCAAGTGAACCCAAGATGCTCCTGCATCAGACACGCTAGGTTCAAAAAGATGTTCTAGTAACTGGAAGAACATCTTTTGGGATTTAGCACATAAATCCCAAATTGGTTCTTCACATACATATCATCTGAGTCTTTAACTTGTACCCTCTTTTCCTTTTTTTTCTTCTTCTTCACATCTACCACAAGTGTTCCATAGGTTTTCTTTCCATGTTGATCTGCATCCTTCTCAGAATCTACTAGCTTAACTCGAATACCAATACTAAGATTCCTCCTTTCGAGCTCTTCATTATGAAAAGGAATCAGGAAAAAATTCCTACCACCTTTCTCAATATTAAACACATTCCTAACACAATCATGCATAGCCTTGCAATCATACTACCAAGGTCTACCAAGTAACACATGACAATTGTTTATATCCACAATATCGCACAACACTTGATCCTTATACTGCCCAATCTAGAAATCAACAAGGCATTTCTCCCTCACTTCCAAAGCATGTTCACCTTGCAACTAGCCAATCCTATATGGATAAAGATGTCTCATTCTCTTCAAACCAAGTTTTTGAACCATCTCTTCAACAACAAGGTTATTAGTACTACCACCATTCACAATCACTTTACAGACTTTACCACTAGACTTACGATGAGTTTTGAAAAAACTAGTCCTCTGACAAGAATCCAATGTCCTCTCACCAACCAATACTCAGTGAGCCAACAAACTTTCTCCTTGATTAGGTTGACTATTTTGGACTTCAACCTCATTCACAACAACAGCTGTCCTACCAATCAGACATTTAAAAGATCTATGCCCCTCTTGAACACACTTGAAACAATTACCTCTAAACCCACCTCCACCCATCCTTCTTTTCTATTCAATAGGTTTTGGTTCACCCTTTTCTTTTTTTTTTAGCTTGTGCTAAACTATCTTACTTTTCCTTCTCTTAGGAACTACCTTGATTCTTCCTCTTTAGCTTCTCCTCTACCCTCAAAGCATATTGATAAGCATTCTCAATTGAAGAAATATTTAGCATACCAATCTCATCCTAAATATTGAATCTCAAACCATTAATATACCACACTACCTTCTCCTTTGACAATTCAACTTTTAGAACTTCTCTATATAATCTTTCATAGTCATATCCTTCTGCTTCAGATTCTACAACCTTTTAAACAACTCAAGTTCATAATCAATAGGAATGAACTTAGCCTTCAACTTAGTCACCATCAATTTCCATCTAGTGATCTTCATTTCACCTTCCTCTTCTTTGTCTCTTTGTAGTTCCTTCCACCAAAGAGCATCATGTCCCTTCAAATTAGTTTGTGCCAATCTTAATCTAAGTGGATCATCAATATCCTCAAGCTCAAAGTAGTCTTCTAATTCACCAATCCAATCAATAAAGTCTTTAAGATTCAAAGTGCTTGAAAAATTAGAAACCTTCATCTTATGCTTTAGCTTCAACTGAGATCCAAGTCGAGCAACCCTATTTCCCATAGGTCTCTCCATACGATCAGTTCTGGCCTCACCACTTGATTCAACAAATTCAAAGTCTTCAATAACTTCCTCATAACCATCTTTAGTACCCACATGTCTAGGTACACCACCTAAAGCACATGCAATTATAGCAATCATGTCACTCTTCATCGATGCAATCTCAGATCTAAACTCTACTCTCATCTTCTCTGAGATCCGTTCTTCTATAGTATTAGTAAGATTAGCAATTTCCCTAGGGTCCAATATTTTGGGAGGCATATTCCAAAATTTTAGCAAACCCCAAAATCCATCGACCAAAAGATCAATCAGCCGCAAGATCAATCTTCATCATCTCAAGTCCTGGTGCAAACTGCCTCAACTTCAGCGATCTGTCTACACACTCAAGAATAACCTTCACTCTTATACCACCTAAATCAATGCAAGGTAGGAGAATCCATAAAGGAGATATCCTAGCCCCTAGCTATACAACCATACAATGGAAACACAATAACAAGAAACAATAATGCAAGATCTAATACCAAATCACAACTCTTTATTTATAAAATAACAGTTACATGCAATGTGTTGGGCTATAAGGCCTTCCTAGTTACAACCAAATACAGTATAAATTAAAATAATAGTTCTACAAGATCTCTCAAGATCCAACCGAAGCTAGTCTAGATCACACTTTGGTAGAAACCTCCAAGGAAGATCTAAACTCGTGCTTGCAAGCCCACAAAGCAATCTCCTTGTTTTCCAAGCCACAACTACTAGCTCTTCCACTTCTCCATGATGGATTCATAATGAATAAAAACTTTCCCACAACCCTTAATTATACCAATCTAAGCCACAAGTCAGCTCATAACACAAATTAAATACAAATACATAAATTAAATGCCAAAGTCGGCCTCCAACAATAATTAAATCCCCAAATGTTGATGTCTTAGTAAAATTTGGATATCTCCTAGATCCGAATGAATTAGAACTCAAGCTTCAAATACTGGTTATTAGTCTAGGCCCTCTTCAATATATAAAATTTTTATCCTCTAATTCATTATAGAAAATTAGTTACACAGCCTACAACAGGCACCAAATTCATAAGGAAAGTTGAGCTCCTCCCAGACCATGCCAAGCAACCAAAGACCATGCCGAGTGACCAAAGACCATGGAAAGCTTGAAGACCATGCTAAGCTCCATAGACCATGCTAAGCTCCAAAGACCATGTCATGCTCCCAGTGTATGTCAAGCACCAGTAATTACCAAGCTCAATAATAATTAACCAAAATCCCTCTACACATGCAGGATTGCAAGTGAATCCAAGATGCTCCTGCATCAAGGTATAAATAGGATAAAAAGCATACTGAGAGGGGGGAGGGGAATCAGAATCTTAAATACTTAAAATTTTCACCAATTCTTTCATCTCTATCTATAAACTCATGCATGTAAAAATTGTAATGTAAATATTTTGTAACATATAAATCCAATCTATTACATGCATGATAATAAACACATAACACAATATTTATTACCCAAAAACCCTCCAAGGTGTAGGTAAAACTGGGGTGGGGATGAGAACCAGAAATCTTCACTACCACATTAATAAAGTTAACCTATTATGATGACAATGTTTGATCATAAAATATGATCTACCTTGTGAGGGATCTACCTTGTTAAAAGATCAAGAGATTGCTAGGTCTCACCTTGTTAGAGGATTTAATGGTAGAGTAAATATTTATTATTTATGCTTTTACTTAAGTTTACTTAGGTTAATGCATTTATTTATTAGTTGTAGTCTAGGAGTTGTTGATAATATGAGAGTTTGTTCCTATCTAAGTCATACTTATCCTCTCACCTTGATCAAGGATATCCCACCTTTTGTGGACGTATGCTTAGTTGTCATTCTTATCTCCTAGCATCTTCTAGCTTGTTCTAGAAGTCTCCTTGAGGCCTTTATATTCAGGCTCTCTCATTGTATTTCATAACTCATCTCATTTTCAAAGCATATTGTATACAATAAATTTTTCTTTGTTTGCAATATCTTCTCTCGTAGTCTGTTTAGTTTTTCCAAGCTCCACTTCTTCCTTCTTTGGTTTCCCTTTAGTAAGTTATTTGTATGCAGGTGATCTTCGTAAGCTGTGAAGTTGGCTTTCATCAACTTCTACATGGTATCAGAGCCTCCCTGCTACTTCCTCGTTGAAGGGTTTTTGAAGCCATAATTCGAAGACACAAACCTTAGTTTATTTGTGATTTTTTTTTCAATCTGAGGGCAAGAGAAATTTTTTAGAGCACTTTGGGCCTAAGCGAATGGTTCCATTGGGTTCAGAAGGTTCGTTATAGTTAAAATCCATATAAAATTTCTATTTTAGGCCTCCACAGTGTTTGGAATTTTTTTTAGGCCCCCAAGAGGACTGTATGGATGATTTTTCAAACAAAAAAAATATTTTTCAGCCACAATGCTGCTATACCACCACCACACCACCGCCATGCTGCCCAAGCACTGCCGTAGCTAGTTGTGCCACCACAACAACACTAAAACTTGACCACCTTTGGCAGGCCTCCCACCAGCCACCATTGCCTGCAGTGTCACTAGTTTCTCTAGTCCTTGTGACCACCACCGCTAGTGGCACACTCTATTTTACTGCTTTGTAGCCACCACTTCCCAACCAGCCCACCACCCACCTTAGTGGCTACCTCCCTTTCCTGTCACCTCCGTTGAGTTTTGCCTCCTTACCTCCACCCACCTACAACCAACCACTGCTAGTTTTTGCTGCTGACATGGGTCCTGTATAGTTGGATTTCAGCACATAGTTGGCAAGCTCTACGGGTGTGATGTGGCATGAGTGCCACATTGGCACTTGCCATGTCACCCAGACATGACAACAATTGCCATGTGGCATGCCACATGGAACCTTTTTGTCTTTGACATTCTTGTGGCCATCAATTTTAACCTATGGTTTGTTGACATCATCATGATGTCAACATTGCATCAACACCTTCTAACACCTCTCTAGGGTCTATTTTGAACTACTTGCAATTTTTTGGCCATAACTTGAGCATACAGAGGTATTTTTCTGATCTGAAAAAAGTGTTAGAAAGTTAGTTCTAAGATGGAGACATTGGTGTAAGTATTTTTTGGTTTTGATACAATTTTGTGGCTCATTTTTGCAGTCAAAGTCCAAAGTTCTATTTTTCACTCCAACAAGCATGTCTTTTGCATCCCATCTTCATTTTTTGAAAATGTTATATTTTTGGAAAGCTAGTTTTTTCATCTTTTTAGAAATGCTATCATTTCCTTTAGATTTTTCCCCATTCTCTTTCTATCATGTTTTTTGCATTTTTCTCTATGGTGGATATCTTGGGTGTTCTAGGTTCAAGGATCATTTTCATGGCATGTGATCTTTTGTTTTCGGTTGTAGTATCTTTTGTATCAGCTTTTTTCCTTTTTGATCATTATAGCTATCATTTGTAAGCATCTTTATGCAAACACACTAAGATAAAGTGTCGCTCTTACATTTTGGGTTCATGAACATTGTTTTGAGATATTTGTACTTGCACTATTTTATAAAGCACCATAGGGGGGATAGTTGTTGCCATTTGTGTGCCCTCTTCCTTTGTCAAGTGAGTGTCCCTTCCATAAAATTAGCCCCATGAAGAGTTGGTGACCGTGTCTTTATAGGTGTTTGTACCTCTTCAACTCTCTCATCGTTCCTAGTTCTTTTTGTAGAGGATTTTGGCCCACCTTCTCAGTCGCCTATCATCTCACCCCATCTACATTAGGGGGGGTTATTCTATTTTTCTGATACTTCCTTGGTTTGATGGTTTCATAGTGTGAGCTATGTATTCAATATTTGATCCTATATACTAGGCGATTGTAGTGGCTGGCTACCTATGCATTTCGATGAGATGGATCATCTATCATATAGACATGATTGATTCATGCCTTCTATTTTCTATGGAGGTTCTTTAGATCTGCAGTTTCTTTCTGATAGAGTTTGTAGCTTCTTCATGCTTCAATGATGCCCTTCATGATCTTCTCTTTGTTCCTATTTTCTGGGACATTCCACTAGTTGGAGGATTCTTCATTCCTTGACTAAGTTTTCTTATTTCTTTTTGGGGGAGGGTTTTTCCCATGAGGTTTTCCCTCTTTCCCCATTTTTAGAGGTTGCATTTATTTGCATTATACATGGGTACCTAACATGGCCTAATTGTCAGGACCCATTCTGCATTTCATCTTAGTTGTTGTATGCTTAAGTGCATTCCCCTAAGTTGCACTTAATTTGGGGTGTTAGAGTAAATAATAATTATTTATGCTTTTACTTAAGTTTACTTAGGTTAATTCATTTATTTATTAGTTGTAGTCTAGGATTTTTTGACAACACAAGAGTTTCTTCCTATCTAAGTCATACTTATCCTCACCTTGATAGAGGATATTCCACCTTTTGTGGATGTATGCTTAGTTGTCATTCTTATCTTCTAGCATCTTCTAGCTTGTTCTAGAAGTCTCCTTGAGGCCTTTATATTTAGGCTCTCTCATTGTATTTCATAACTCATCTCATTTTCAAGGCATATTGTATAGAAATACACTTTTGTTTGTTTGCAATATCTTCTCTCTCAGTCCATTTAGTTTTTCCAAGCTCCACCTTTTCCTTCTTTGGTTTCCCTTCAGTAGGTTATTTGTATGTAGGTGATCTTGGTGAGCTGTGAAGTTGGCTTTCATCAACTTCTACATTTAACACTTACAAATAAGTAAGGATAGGAGATTTACAAAGATCTATTAAGACCACTTTGTTAAGAGATTTACCATGATTCAAGTTAGTTAAAATTGATTTAGTACCTAACTCTCAATTTTCTCTATAAGCTAATTTTGAGTCTTCGATTTGCTAACTGATCCTCTCCTCTAATCTAATATTACTTGTCTTTCCCTTTCCCTTCACTGCTATGAATAGGTCACTTGCTCTATTAAGTGATAACATAACCCTATTATTGACTTTTGATTTGATCTTGATCCTTCACTATACTCATTTTTTGTATGCATACACTTCTCTATTCTTTCTCTTTCTTAGTCTCACATACATACATGATCTAGGTTAAGATATTCACTATTTAAAGAGTTTCATAAAGAGTTTTATAAATGGTTCCATAATAGCCTCTCCATTTGAGTCATTGATCACAAATCATAGGGATATGTAATCCATGTCATTCATGTGTAAAAATCTCTATAATAACCTCTACAAACATTAAATGTTCCTTCCATGTTGGCTAAAAAATGTGTTACCTCAAAATCTATTCCAATCATGACTTTTGTATAAACTCTACATTTTTCGGTCTTTATTATTTTTTGACACTTGGCATTGTTGTTGCTCAGTCTGTATAGTGTTTGACACACACTATGTCACTTGACACTTGTATGCTTGAACCTTGTTGGGTTGTTATTGAGCTTGGCTCATATTAAAATAATTAGTGACCATATAGTTACTCGACAACTATAAAGCTTGATACATACTTGCTTATGTACATGACTCAGCCTATGTAGAGTAACTCAGTTGTAGTGATGATTGTTTGACTATGCCTTGTAAATGACTAACTATTAGACAATAATGGTTAGAGATAAAAATAATTTTACCCTTTGACATTAGTGGAAAAGACACATTTTCATATATATATATATATATATACAATACAATCTGATAATGAGCTGTTCCCCAAGTCTTATGACTTATGCCAATGAATAATGAATAAGCAATACAAAAATGAATACTAAATTCATTTCCCCTTATTCAAATCTATATACCCCTTCAATACCCCTTATTTTTGAACACTAGATGTCACTGCTATTGGGGTTGAATGAGAGGAAGTAAGCACTATTCCTCAATGAATTCCTTATGAACTCATGTAATCGTGGATAGTGCATGATCCCATGTGGTTCTTTCTGCTTCCAAAATATGATTCTACAATTAAATTATTGTAGCCAAATCAATTAAACTATTAGCCAATGAAAGATTATGATCTTCTATGATAAGATCTTGGGCTATTGTCAACTCTCTCTACATGACCTCCAAATGAGGTATCATCATTGCCTAAATAGAGATCAAATTAGATCTCATATTTTTTTCAACTACTTGAAGCTTGATCATTGTGCCTTGAGAATTTAGTGGGTTTTTGAAATGATCAATGCTTGATCCTACTGACTCTAACATAATGTTGTTGGATCTCTTCATCTCAACCTAAATTTGATTTATTTGTGGCTGAATGTTATTTGTGAATCATGGCACATTTGACAAATTTTTGTATAAATTTTGTACCTTATAAACCTATACTTTCTCTTATAATTGCACTTTCTACTTGACAATGGTTATGGAAACTTTGTCCACAACCTTAGTTTCAAATCTTCTTGCAGACCAATCCATTAGTTTCTCATTTGACTCCATGTTACCAATATTCACTTGATCAACTATATTTACAAGTTGGTTAATGATTGGTGCATCTTAATCAAAATTTTGAATGTCAAAAGAATCAACAAAAATATGCTTTACATCATGTAGTACCAACTCCTTTTTGTGCTCTCTTCTTATCTATTCTTCTACCCAAAAATTCTTGTAGCAAAATTGTTTGCCAAGAGGTGAGATTTTCTAGATCCAATTGTGGCATCTCAATGATTTCACCTAGAATAACTTAAATATCTAGTGAAACATCTTTTATTGTTCTCTTCTTTATTGGTGAAGGAGTATTATTTCTTAACACTGCTTTGAGAGTTGGTGAAGGGGTTTCACCACTTAGTCATGTTGGTGCATTTGTGCTTGAGATAATAATAGTTAGACTTGGTTAAAATTTATTTAATTATTTTCTTTCATCAATATGAGGTGTTGAAACAATCTTATTATCTTTCTCTTTACCATCCACCTCTATATTTGTGAGCTTTGACTACTCGGCCTTTAGAGTGTTAAGAGTGTCGGCATATACTGTTGTCATGTTGTCTTGCAAACTTGACACACCTAAGCTTTCTTTATTGTTGTAATCATCTTTGATGTTTATTGTGTTTGTCTCTCCTATTTTTGTTGATAATCCAAAATTATTTTCCACAACAACTTAGTTTGTTGTGCTACAACTTCCTCTTTATTATGTAGCAACAAAAAAATTATGTTCTTAGGAATAGATCTACTCCTATACTATTCCAAAAATGTGTCCTATTGCTCCGAGGACATATCAAACATGACTTTCACTAATGTGCCAGTTCTTATCTATTTATCTACTACTTCAGTTGATTGACATCTCCTTTCTAGTCTATCATACAAATCATTGGGTATCCTTTTCTCAATTTTGCTAGGGGAAAGCTGATGATTAGAAATCATTTCTAGATAGCCTCCTCAACTTTGGTTTTATTAGAGTTATCTAATGTATCATACTTTACAAATCTAAAACTAGATAACCCTATAGATCTTCTTAGATCTAGACATACCTCTTCAAGAGATTTAGATTTTCTTTTGGTGATCTTCTGACTCTAACCAATCTCCTTCTTCTATTTTTGGGGGCACTGGGCTCTATAGAATTTTATAGCTTCTGCTTTGCATTATGCTTGGTACTAGTAGTTTCCCTGGTTCTTGGCTTATTTGGTGGTGGAAAAGGAATGGGTGTCACTATTGACTTCTTCTTTATTCCTTGAGCCTTCTTTCTCGGTGGCATGACAACAACTAGGGCTTTACTCTTGTCACCTTCTTCTTTTTCCTCTTCATCCTCACCACTGTCTTTTTCCTCATCTTCACCAAGACCTTGTGCCAATTGTAATGGTTCTTTTCCCTTGCCTAGGGTGCCCAGTTTTACTTCTAAGTCATCAATAATTTTCTTCCTCTTATTTTCTTTAGAAGAAATCTTAATACTTATAGTCAATCTTTCTTTAGCTTCTTCATATCTACTAGAAGGTTCAACCTTAGCATCCATTTCTTCTTTTAGTAGTGCCTCAATGTTTGCACTCACTACATCACTATGTATCTCATAATCAAAACTTTGTAACCAAGCCTTCCTCGATTTCACTGCTTGTACAAAAGTGTTTTCCATATCCACAAGAAAATATATGTCACTATAATACTGTGACTAGCTCTTAAGGTATCCTCATTCTCCTTTTCATTCTTTTCTTAAAGTCATCAAAATAAGTATCCATTACATTCTCAAAATTTTCTCCCAATTGAGTAATGTACTCATTAATCTATTTTGTCACTGATTTGTCTTTCTCCGATACAACATTACCAATACTAGGATACTATTTCTATATATAAAATAAAATACACACAATGAGGGATCCAAACTTGCACATTGGATTTTTTATTTTTCTTATGGATGACAACCTTTGTAGCTCAGCAAGATCATACTCATGATCTTTCATTAGAATCTTCCATGCTTGATCCACAACCATAAAAGTCACACTATTCAATCTGCTTGATTGAGAGAATTTTTGAGCTATAATTCTCATTGCAAACTCAATTAGTGGATCAAAAAAGTTTGTGATAGACATACCACATCCATTCTACTTGGCTCCACCTTTTTTCTGACCTTCTTCTTGACTCAAAAATTGCATGGTTTTCTTGTTATGTAGGGTTGGATAGCCTATAACCCTATGCATCATTTTCTTTGTAATCTCCATGGGTCCATTTTGTAACCAGTACTTCATGTGATGCATTTTTCTCAAAAAACATTAATCTATTAAATTTTGAAATTCCTTGGGAATTCTAGGGCACAAGTTAACCCTTTCCTTTGAGCAACGTTGAATTTGTCTTTCAGAATACCTTTAATTTATTGCAAAACTTCTCATATGATTCTTTGATCTTTTAGTCTCTCACTTCTCCAATTTAGCTATGTAACAATTTCTAACATCATGGATCATAATGAATTTAGGTGGAATCAAAGATAGTGCACACATTGAGTCTCCTTTCATTGCAATTTCTAGAAAAGCATGAAATTTTGGTGGAGGACAAGTGCTACTCTTCACCAATTGAATTCTCCCAACCTCTTGTATTATTCCAGTGGTTAATGATGATGCCATGTTCGGTGTAAGGGTTTGAAAATCTTTCCTTCTCTAGACTAATTGACACAATTTATATCTCCACATGTTCAATTTTCTCGTCCAAATCACTCTTGAAATATTTTACTTGTTGCTCAAATCTCCAAATCACTCTGTGCATTTGAAAATTTGAACGCAAGCTATGATATAATGTCTTTAGAATTTGATATATACCTTCCTTTGGTCAATTTAGGGTCTCCATTAATGTTGTGTACTTAGGTAAGTGGCAGCCAATTGTCTCGGTCAATATTGATGCCTTTCAACTTGGTCTTTAATCAACTTGGTCTTTAAATTATAGCTTGGTCTCTTCCATATCACTCAATCTCTACCATTCTAGTCAATCTCTATCATTCCTCTTCTAAAGTGCTTGGTCTATGTTGTAATGCTAGATCAACATAGTCAATTAAGTATATGGTTCCATACATACCTCTCTTTCTTAGTTTGAGATGACACAATCACCTTCTCCATTACATTGGGTGATCTCAACTCCATTTGCTCCACTATTTCCATCTTCTATTCACTTTTTCTATTTCTTATTCATTTAATTCCTCACTTGCTCAATTTCCACTTTGCCTTTGCCTTTGTTTTTTTTCTAATTTTTTGAATGTACTTGAGTACTAGAATTCTTGCTTAGATGTCCAAACTTATGAAATTTGGAACATGCATTGTTAGATGCACAATTCTTCCTTTGATTTTTTTAGTAATGTCTTGTTTGTGATATACACTCATATGCTCTATGCCCATACTTTTGATAGTTATAGCAATTGTTGGTATCTCCAACCATTGTTGTCTATTAGTTACTCTACATAGGTTGAGTCATGTACATAAGATATTATGTACTGAGCAATTTCAATAGAAGTCAAGTAACTATATGGTCATACAGTAATAATCTATATATACTGAGTTCATTGGCAACCAAGTAAATTCCAAGTATATAAGTATTGAGTGATGTAGTATGTGATTAGCACAATGTATGCCAAGCATCAAAAGGTTAACAAAGATCTAGCAACAACAATGTTGAGCAAAATAAACAATATAGTTTGATCAATGTAGAGTTTACATTAAAGTCAGGAATAGAAGAAAGTTTTAGGAAAAATGATTATCGGGCCAACTTGGAAGGTTTATATAATACTTGAAGAGGTTTTAACAGAAAATTTACATGACATGGATCACATATCCCTATGTATATGTTCAACGATTAGTATGAGGAGGAAAAACCTAGAACCATCTAGAAAACTCTTTATGAAAATCTTTGAATAGTGATGATCTTAACCTAGATCATATACATAATAAGAAGGTCAGAGAAGAGAAGAGTATACATATGAACATGAAGCATTATACTATTAAGGATTAAGAAAATAAGAAGTCATTAGAGGGTTTTGTTATCATCTAACAGAGTGAGTGACATATTCATAAGTAGCAAATGTGAAAGGGAAAGACAATTGTTATCATATTAGAGGAGAGGATCAATTAGTAAGGATGTGACTCAATATTAGCTTATAGAGAAAGCTGAGAGTTAAGCACTAAATTAGTTTTAATAGATTTGAATCAAGGTAAATCTCTTAACAGAGTGGTCTTAATAGATCTTTGTAAATCTCTTAATAGAATCCTTAGTTGTAAGTGTCAAATCCTTTAACAAGGTAAAACCTAATAGTTTCTTAAGTCTTTAATAGGACAAACTCCTCATAGAGTAGATCATATTTTATGTTCAAACATTATAACCTTAATTGGTTAACTTTATTACTATAGTAGTGAAGATTTGTGGGTGTCATCCCCACCCCAATTTTACCTCCACCTTGGAGGGTTTCTAGGTAACAAATATTGTGTTGTGTGTTATTACTTTCATGCATGTAATTGAATTGATTTACATGTTACAAGAAAGTTTACATTTATAGTTTTTCAGGCACAAGTTATTGATAAATGTGGATGAATCTATGAAAAGAGTAATCTGTAATAAATTCTAATTCACCCCCCTCTTAGTATCTAGTTTACTCCTCCATAAATCAACAATTGGTATCAGAGCATTGGTTTATGAAAGAAGCTTAAAATATTGGAGATTAGATCCTGGAAGATGGAGGCTTTCAAACTGGACAAGACTATAGACAATTAGGTTATTTACATCTAAATCACATTGAAAAAACTTGAGAAGGGAAGACAAGATCTCAAGGATTCCCTAAAAAGGAGAAAGGAAATCGCCATGAAGAAGTTGATATTGAAGGATTATTTGAACCAATCAATCCTAATGAAAAAGCATCTGTTGAACTACTTGAAAGGAATAAACTCCTCAATAAAAAGATAAGGGCACTAAAAAGAGAACATGAATTCAATTAGTGAGATTATGTGAAGTAGTTGAACAAAGAAATAAAGTTGAAGAAGATAGGACTATGGTAGAAGAAGACAAAAAGGGTAATCGCTACCAGACTTGAACAATGGATATTAGATGTGCAAAAGCTCAAAAATAAAAAAATGTATATGATGAATCAATTAATGACTACAAATCTAAATCTAAATCACAAGGATGTGAATATTGCAAACCTAAAATCTCATAATGAGATATTGAAGAATGAACTGAAGAATGAGAAGGAATCTATGGATAAATTCATCAAACCAAAGGAAGCAATGAAATATTTTGAAGAAATTATGAAGTCATCAAGCTGTTATAATAGGTTAGAACATTCATGCACTGAGAAAAGAGAATAATCTAGGAATGGAGAAATGAGAAATGCAAAGCCAAAAGAAAAACCAACATGCTATCATTGTAGAAAAATTGGTCATACAAAAAATACCTATTGAAGAAAACATGGTATGCAAAATTCTAAACATAATTTTATTGGTTACTACTTTTACTACAAGAAATAGGGACATCAAATATATGAGTTTAGGTCAAGATTAAGGAATAAACCTACTACACCTATATTTGAAGGATGTTGCTACAATTGTCAGAAATATGGGCATAGAGCATTTGAAAGCAGATCAAAGAAAAAACCCTACTGTCCAAATCAAAAGAAGAAGAATTATGCATATAATAATACATCTTGCAAGTGTCATAAGTTTGGACATCAAAGAAAGAATTGTAGAACTCAAGTACATTCAGAAAATTAGACAAAGGACAATGACAAAGGCAAAGTGGAAATTGAGAAAATGAGGAATAAAATTAACTAGAAGTGGACAAGGAAAAAAAAGATGGAAATAGTTGAGGTAATGGAGCTAAGGTTAGCCAATCAAATGGAGAAGGTGATCATGTCATCTCTAATTGAGAAAAAGAGGTATGTATAGAACTATATACCTAAATGATATATCATACATCAATTCCTTACATAAATGTGTGCCAAAATTTCATATCAACATATATATGATGCACGAGAACAAAGTTTGAGAAATGTTTCCCAGGTATTAGTAAACTATTTGTGTTGACTGAGTGTTACAACATAGACTAATTATTGCAACATAGAAAGGTTGTCGAGTATCAATAACCTTGTCTAGTTTGAAAGCCTCCATCTCCAAGAACTAATCTCCAAGCTATTAAGCTTCCTTTAGAGAACCAATGCTCTGATACCAATTGTTTATTGATGGAGGTATAAATAGGATAAAAAAGATACTAAGAGGCATGGGGGTTGGGGGGCGAATCAGAATCTTAAACACTTAAAAATTTCACCAATTATCTCATATCTATCAGTAAACTTATGCATGTAAAACTTGTAATGTAAATTTTCTATAACATATAAATCTGATCTATCACATGATGAAAATAAACACATAAAAAAATAGTTTTTACCCAGAAAATCTCCAAGGTGAATGTAAAACTGGGGTAGGGATGAAACCCACAAATATTCACTAGTGCAGTAATAAAGTTAACCTATTATGGTTAAAATGTTTGATCACAAAATATGATCTACCTATTAGAAACATTTTCAGTGCTCCTATTAGGATTTGTGACAAGGGCTTAACCACCTCCTATGAACTATAAGTTGAGTGGTTGTATCACACATTAACAAATCAGCCTTTTGGTAAAACAACAACCCCACTCTAATAAGTCTTATCAGAACTTGGTCACTAGTTCAAATCCTTAGACCCTCGAGTAACACTGAGGGGGAGATTGTTATAAATTTGTTCAATGATCCCCTTTGTATTTGTGACAAGGTCTTAACCATCTCATGTGTACTATAAGTTGAGTGGTTATATCGAGCATTGATAGATTGATCTTTTGGTGCAATAGCAACCCCACCCTAACACTACCCTGTAAGGGGTTTTCCTCGTTAAAAGCTTAAGAGATTGCTAGGTGTCAACTTTTTAGAGGATTTAACACTTGCAAAAAAGTAAGGACTTTATTAGGATATTTACAAATATCTATTAAGAACACTCTATTAAGAGATTTACCCTTATTCAAGTCAGTTAAAACTAATTTAGTAACTAACTCTCAATTTTCTTAGTAAGTTGATTTTGAGTATTCTCCTTACTAATTGATCCTCTCCTCTAATATAATATTACTTTTCTTTCCCTTTTACTTCACTACTATAAATATGTCACTTTCTCTATTAAGTGATAACAAAAGCCTATTACTAACTTCTAATCTGATCTCAATCCTTCACTTTACTCCTTGTTCACATCCATACACTTCTCCACTCTTTCTCTTGCTACATGCATAAATGTTCTAGGTTAAGATCTTCACTATTTAAAGAGTTTTGTAAAGAGTTTTCTAGATGGTTCCATAACAACCTCTCCATCTGAGTTGTTGGTCACAAATAAGGAGGATATGTAATCCACATTGTTCACATATAAAACTCTTTGTAACAACCTCTACAAAAATTAAATGTTCTTTCCATGTCGGCTTGAAAATGTGCTACCTTAGAATTTTCTCCATTCTTGAATTTTGTGTAAACTTTGTATTGCACGGCCTTTACTATTTTATGGAACTCAACATTATTGTTTCTCAGTCTATATAGTACTCGACACACAGTATGTCACTTTGCACTTGTATTCTTGAACCTTTCTTAGTCACAATTGAGCTTGGATCATATTAAAATACTCAATGACCATACACTTGCTTGGTTCCTATAGAACTTGATACATACTTGCTTATTTACATGAATCGACCCATATAGAGTAGCTCAATAGTAGTGATGACCATTTGACTTTGCCTTGTAAATGACTAAGTGGTTGACACCAATAGACAAAAATGATCAGAGATACCAACAAGAAGTTGGTTAATGAAGAGAGACATGCTTTCAGTATTGATTGAGTGGTCAAGCATCGAAGGAGTCATAGTGTTAATTGAGTGTTTAGTCCTTGTGTTGACTGAGTGACAACATAATGTAATTGACTAATATTTTATTAATTGAGGCCAACTATTTGGGTGTTTATTAATTTTTTTTGAAGGGTATTCAAGATGACTTTTCTAATCTTATGATATATAAGAAAAGGAAAGTTGTGAAGATAAGTAGAAGTAAAAAATATCAAATAAGATTGATATGTACGAAAAGGATAGAGAAAGAAAGTGTGGAAGATAAGATGTAAATAACATCTGATCAGGAAGGATCCAGAAGTCAAGTCAGAACAAAGATCTGAATTTGCAAAGAAAGTTGCTTCATCAATCAAGTCAAAATTACTATTTCTTTCTAACCATTGTACCAATACAAAAATCTTTGAATAGAGTTGACTTAACAGTCATTTTGTAAATCCTTTAACAAGGTGACATTTCAGAATTGAAGTTTTTCAAGACCTCTAACTAGACCACTCCTGACAGGGTATTTTAAATCCTTTAATAGGGTTGTACTTAACAGTATATTTTGTAACCTTTAACATGGTTGGCTCCTAACAGGGCTTACTTCAAAAGAGTGAAAATTATTGTAACTAGTTGCAAGGTGGTTAAACCCAAAATGGGTTTCCATGTTAAATATTGATGTCATCCGTGTTCATGTTATTTTCTTATGTTTTATGCTTCTATAACTAAGTTACTAAAGAGATAATAATATTAATGTTCCTTTGTTAACCGAGTATCAGTAATATTCTAATGTTAACCAATCTAGTCAGTATTGCATGATTAGTGGAAGTTTGTGTTGACATCTAAGGGACAAGGATTTGTTTTTTGTGGTAAATGATTCACCCATCCTCTCTCAATTACTATTTTACATTTCCAACAATTGGTATTAGAGCATTTCATGCTTCTAGGAAAGGTTTTAATGACCTAAGTTAAAGATCAATATGTCTTACAGAGGGAGATCCCTAAGCTCAATAGAGACAACTTTTCAGCATGACAAGAATTGATAAAGCTACCTCTAGAAAGCATCAACTATATTGGTCTATTCAACTTGGAAAATAGATATGTGCCACCACCTAAACCTATGACTATGGAGCAGATGAAAGAGACAAAGGATCACAATATAATGATGATTTTTATAGCTTCCTCTCTGAACTATTCTACATTTGATGAGGTCAAAGATTTTCCTACTTCATTTGATATGTGGGAAAAGTTGTAGAGTGTCTATAGAGGTGAAAAAAATGTGCAAAGAGCCAAACTAGAAAGATGGAGAGGCAAGTTTGATCGAATGAAAATGAAAGAAGGTGAGAAAATTTTCCAATACAGTTAAATAGTCAAAGAAAGTGTGAGTGCAATCAGAGTTGTAGGAGTGAAAATTGAAGATGAAATAGTAGTCAACAAGGTACTAAGAACACTTCTTCCTACTTATGCAATTAGAGTTTCAAGAATTTAAGAGATGAGAGGCAATCCTAAAAATGATATAACTTTGGATGCACTTTTGGGAAGATTAACTACTTTTGAGTTGGATAACTTTGATAACTTTGCTCCTACTTCTAGCAATCTTGAATTTACATTCAAAGCCAAACTAACCCTTGGTAGAAAAGGAGGAAAGTCAAAAGGAAAATAGCTTGATAGTGATGAACAAGATGATTTAGATCAAGACCTTAAAGTCATTGAAGCCCTACTTGTAAAAAAAATATCAAAAGGGAAAGAAAAATTCAGAGGTGAAATTCCATAGATTTGTTTCTTATGTGAAGGGGTTGGCCATATTGCTACAAGATACCGAAACAAAGAGGATAAAATTGAGAAAAGGTTCAACAAGTTCAAAGGAAAGAAAGATTTAAAAAGCTACAATAACTACATAAACAAAGGTGACAAATCATGTTATGTTGAAAAACATTCTAATGGTGATAATGATGAAGAAAAGTAGTTTATATTGCTATTAAGGATGAATCTGATAATGAGGAAAATGAAATGATGGCACTTATCTCTCATGTTAGCAAAAATGATACATGGATCATAGATAGTGGTTGTTCTCATCACATCACTAGTGACAAAACTAAGTTTGAACATTTAGAACACGATGATTGGTGGAAGTGTTAGATTTGGAAACAATGAACCGTGTTATGTCAAAGGAAAAAGAATCATAGCATTACCAGAAGGAATAAAATGTGAAAATGCCTATTGGATTAAGGAATTAATAAATAATCTACTCATTTTAGCTCAGCTGAAAAATATAGGATACAAAGTAGAATTCATGAATAGCAAAGCTAAACTATTGGATGGAAAAGGAAACCTAGTTGGAACTAGCAATAAAATAAAAGGAAATTTATTTTAGTTAGATCTTACTAAAAGCACATACTTTCTAGCTCAGATAGAGGAAAGTTGGCTATGGTATAAGAGAATGTGTCATGTTAACTTTGATAACCTAGTCACCATAAGCAAGAACAAAAGAGTAAGAGACATACCTTATTTGAAGAAACCTGAGATGGGCATGTGCAAATAATGTCAAATTGGAAAGATGAAAAAAAAAAGTTTCAAAAGTAAATCCTACAGTTCTGAAGAAGTTTTGGAACTAGTTCATATAGATCTTTGTGGGCCAATAGGTGTGGAAAGCTACTGTGGAGATATATATTTTATTCTATTTGTTGATGATTATTCTAGAATGATGTCTGTAATTTTTTTAAAAGATAAGTCTGATCCTTTTCAAAAGTTCAGATGGTATTTGTCTAGAGTTGAGAAAGAAACAACAAAGAATCTAAAATGTGTGAGATTGGATAGAGGAGGAGAATTCACCTCAAATGAATTCAATGAGTTCTGCAATGAAAGAGGGATCAAAAGATAGGTATCAACACCTAGAACTCTAGAGAAAAATGGAATAGAAAAAAGAAGGAACACATGTTGGTTTCAAATTGGTTTTGACAATTGAGTGTCAATGCACTTAAGAAACTTCTAAGTTGATGCCAAGTATAATATAGATGCCAAGCTACAGTATGTGCCGAGCCAAAAATTGAATAGGTGCTGAGTTATTCAAGTGTCGAGCAAGTTTCAAGTGTCGAGTGACAATTGATGTCGAGCTAGTATATGTGTCAAGTAAAGTATAGGTGCCAAGCAAGACTAAATTACTATAGCAGTTGAGCAAGACAAAATTCTTATATGTGCTGAGCATCAGCAATCAGTAAGTGTCGAGTAACATAGAATCAACATAAGTGTTTGTGCCTTCAAAAACTTAGATGTGAACCATTTTAAAGCCAACTCAAGATGAATCTTGAAGGATCTAAAAGATAAGATTGAATCTAGTACATTCTCTATGCAATCAACATGCAACAAATCAAAAAAATGGAAATAATTAAGCAGGAAAGATGGATGAATCTCAATCATAGATTCATACCTAACCCTAAGTCTCAAAACCTTTTTAAGGAGGTCAAAACCCCATAATTCAAGTGTGTGTGTGTGAGAGAGTATGATACGGGAATGTAAGGAGAGAATGTTAGAAAAATTTAAAGGGGTATAAAGACTTAGAAGAAGGACAACATTGTAGAATCAAGTTATTAGAATAGAGTATCAACACTACAAATAGAGTTATATCAGATCAAGAAGGATCATATTAGATTAGAAAGAACACAGATCTAAAATTTGCAATTGAGGATTGTAAGTTATCAGGTCATCACATTCTACTATACTTTCTAGCCACTGTATTAGGAGAATGAAAATCCTATGAAGATAGGTTGGTTTACCAACCATAATGTAAATCCTTAATAGGGTGTTAAATCCTTTAGCAGGGTGACATTCCAAGAGAGTGTTTGTAAATCCTTTAAATAGGTCACTTTTAATAGGGTGTTAAAGCCTTAAATAGGGTAGGCCTTTCATAGGGAAAACTATTGATGATGGTCAAACTTTGTAACCTTAACTAGTTACATATTGCTGCAGTGATAAGTTGTAGGTGTCATCCCACCCCAATTTTACCTTCTCATTTTGGAGGGTTTCTAGGTGATCAAATCTTGTGCTATCAATTTTCATGCATTTCTTTACTTTCATGTAAATTAGATGTGTTACATGCATGTGATTGATTTCAGTTAAAAAAATTTAAAGCTCAAAATTATTGGTACTTCTAATTCAACCCCCCTCTCAGAAGTATTCTTCCCACTTGTGAATTCCAACAAGATATCCAGCAAAGGAAAAAACATGAAAAAAGGATATCTCTATTCCTATAGCACAAGGACAAGGTGCACCACCTTAGATCACAATTATTGATCAAGGCAGAATTGAAGAGGACAAGGAGAGCTCTAAGGAGAAAGAACAAGAGGCAATTCAAACATTAATAAACTTTCCTACAACAAGGACTCCTATAGGAATAACTCAACAGTCAAGCACTAATGTAGTACCACTTCAAATATTAGCTCTAGGCTTGAGCTCTACCAAGGTTGCAAGGGTACTTCACTATGAAGACCCTGCTCTTGATGAGGAGATATTCATTCCAAGGTATGACTATAAAACTATGAAGATAGACCAGATTAATGAAGTGCAAGAGGCACTAGAGAAGAAGAAGAAACAAGGGATACTTAGAAATGAGTATAAAAAATGGAAAGCTTTCATTGAAATTAAAGACATCTTTTAGATGCATTCAACTTGCAAGTACCTAATGAAACCAAGCCCATAAAGGATCAACTAGCTAGTATAGTGGACCAGGTACAAAATGAAGACCTAGACATAAATACAAAATTGCTAGAATTGTGTGAAAAGAAGTTCCAAATGAAAGCAAATTAACAAATATCAAGTGAGATAACACTATCTCAGGTGGAGCTAGCAAAGAAGGTTGAAAAGGTAAAAGTAGTGCTTGAGAATATAATGAGCTTGGAGAGGAACTTGAAAATATCAAGTATGAAGCTATTAAAGAATCTAGCTCAGAGTGAGAAGCATTTTTCTACTACACTTCAAACTCAAAAGGAACTAGTTGTGCTAATAGTAGATGAGGCAAACATAAAGGTCAAATTGATACATCTACAATCTTCTATCACCCCTCACATGGAAGTTTTGTAGAAGGAACTGGCCTATGTTGAGAATGTTTTAAAGAAAGACCCCAATCTTTCTACACTAGAAGACATAGTTCACCTTGCAGTAGAGACATCCATCCAGCTTAAAGCACTAGAAATTGCACTAAACAATTGGGATGCTGCTTTGAAGATCATAATGGAGGTAAACAAATCCTTTTTGGATAAGTATTCAATTAATGCATAGAACCCAAAAAAGGGGGAGATAATAAATTAGGATATCCAAAGGGGGAGATATAATAAATTAGGGAAGATAATAAAATTTTGAGTTTTGAGAAGATAAAACTAAGGGAGAGATAAGGAGATAAAGCCAGAAGGATACAAAAATTGCAAAGGAAGATGTTAAAAAAGGGGGAGTAAAAATAGAGTAGAGAAAAATGATAAGGAAAAGAAAGGAAACAACATGAGTCAAATCCAACATAAGGAGTTTTTGATACAGAAATGGCACATCAGCTCAAGGAGAGTTACAATTTTGAGGTATCTTCACAAAATTTTGAATAGTTTTGAAGTCTTGTACATATGTTGAACAATATGTGTATTATATTCATAAAGAGAAAATTCATAATGTTTAGTTAAGCATTTTTGACACTCATGTCAAAGGGGACTCAGATTCATTTTGACAATTGAGTGTCAACACACTTAAGAAACTTCTAAGTTGATGCTGAGTATAATATAGATGCTAAGCTACAGTATGTGTCAAGCCAAAAATTCAATAGGTGTCAAGAAAGTTTCAAGTTCCAAGTGACAATTGATCCTAAGCCAATAAATGTGTTGAGTAAAGTATAGGTGCTAAACAAGACTTAATTATGATAGGAGCCAAGCAAGGTAGAATTCCTATATGTGCCGAGCATTGGCAATCAGTAAGTGCCAAGTAACACAGAATCAACATAAGTGTTTGTGCCTTCACAAACTTAGATATAAACCATTTTTGAGTTGACTGAAGATGAATCTCGAAGGATCTAAAAGATAAGATCAAATCTATTACATTCCCTATGCAATCAACATACAACCAATCAAACAAATGGAAATAATTGAGTAGGAAAGATGGGTGAATCTCTATCATAGATTCATACCTAACCCTAAGCCTTGAGAACTTCCTAAGGAGGTCAAAACCCCACAATTCAAGTGTGTGTGAGAGAGTATGATACGAGAATGCAAGGAGAGAATGTTAGTGAAATTTAAAGGGGTATAAAGACTTAGAAGAAGAATAGCACTACAAAATCAAGTTATCAGAATAGAGTATCAACACTACAAACAAAGCTGTATCAAATCAAGAAGGATCAGATCAGATTGGAAAGAACAAGGATCTAAAATCTGCAATTGAGGATTGTAAGTTATCAGGTCATCACATTCTACTATACTTTCTAGCCATTGTATTAGGAGAATGAAAATCCTATGAAGATAGGTTGGTTTAATAGCCATATTGTAAATCTTTAATAAGGTGGTAAATCCTTTAATGAGGTGACATTCAAAGTGAGTGTTTGAAAATCTTTTAAATAGGTCTCTTTTAACAAGGTGTTAAAGCGTTTAACAGGGTAGGCCTTTCATAGGGTAGACTATTGATGATGGTCAAACTTTGTAATCGTAACTAGTTACATATTGTTGTAGTGATAAGTTGTGGGTGTCATCCCCACCCTAGATTTACCTTCTCATTTTGGAGGGTTTTTGGGTGATCAAATCTTGTGTTATCTATTTTCATGCATGTCTTTACTTTCATGTAAATTAGATGTATTACATGCATGTGATTGATTTTAGTTAAAAAGTTTTTAAAGCTCAAAATTATTGGTACTTTTGATTCACCCCTCCCCTCAGAAGTATCCTTCCCACTTGTGAGTTCTAACAACATATCCATCATGGAATGTAAAAGAACACTAATGATAGAGAATAATGTTGCCCCAAAATACCAAAAAGAAGCAATCAACACAATAGTTCATATATTGAACGAAGTTCAACTAAAGAAAGGTACAAACAAAACACTTTATGAATGGTGGTAAGGGTATAAGCGTAATGTTTGTTATCTTAGAGTATTTTGGAGAAAATGCTATATTATGAAAGATATAAGGAAAGGAAAGTTTGATGCAAAAGTGATGAAATTATATTCCTAGGGTAATCCAATAAAAGCAAGACATACAAATGGTTGAATATTACTACTCACAAAGTCATTAAAAGTGCACATGTGAAGATTGACGAGTTTGTAGAAAGAAGTTAAGAATGGAGCAACAAGGAACCTAGAGACTAAAAAAAGTTTGTTTATTATAAGGAAGAACTTGAGTCTTTACCTCAGAAAGTTGAAGCCAATCAACAACCAGGTGTACCTAGCAATTCTTTGGTAGTTCAACCTGAGTCATGGATAGTTCAAACCCAAGTTGCAGCCTCATGCAACACAACTAAAATCACAGGTATTGCAACCTGAATCAAAGTTAGAAGAACCCAAGTTACAACCAGACCAACTAAAGGAGCCCGAGAAAAATACATAAGATCATGGAGAACTAAGTGAACCAAGTTTAGAATCAAGAAAGAAAGATCCAAGACTATCATGCACTTGAAAAAATAATTGGATGAGAGACAAAAGGAATATTGACAAGGAAAAAATTAAAAGGTACATGTTTTCTTAGTGAATTTGAGCCTAGATCTATAAAAGATGCATTAGAAAACGAAAGTGTGATAGAGGTAATGAATGAATAAATTGAGCAAATATAAAAGAATAAAACTTGGTCTCTTATTCCTAGACCTTAGGATAAGAATGTGATTGGTACAAAATGGGTATTCATAAATAAGTTGAATGAGAAAGGAGAAGTAACAAGGAACAAGGCAAGGCTTTTATGCAAAGGTTATGCTCAAGATGAATGTATTGGTTATTGATCGAATTAGGATCTAGGATTATAATAGAGAAATGTTTTACGTAATTACATAAAGTTAATTCAAAGTATTACTTAGTGAATTAACATAAATTAAATGCTTAAATGATCAAAAGCATAATAAGGTAATGACTGGAAGAAAAGCAATAGAGAGATATAAGACAAACACAATTGATAACGGAGTTCATTTGTGGGTGAGACTCTGTCTCTGGGTCCTACTCCAATAGAGGGACATATCCAATTAGCTCCAAAATAAATTACAAGTGTTTTGAAATAATTACCTTCAAGCACAATTGGCGCATTAATCTCCACTATACAGGAATAATCACCAAGTCGCCAAAGTCATAATCTCCTTCTCATAACCTGGATTATTTTTTCAAAGCCTACTACCCCCTTTTATACATGAAATTAGTCATAATTAGACTTTAACAATTAAATCCAATTAATCCCCCCTTTTATCATAGGGATAAGATTCTAAAATTTTATAGTTTTGGATTCACTGCATTGTTGGGGATTGGTTTTTAATAATAATCCTTATTTACATAAGGTTGGAAGGTCAAACAATATTGAAATAAAACCAATCCCATTTATCTCTTTGAATTTGACAATGGTGCAATGGTTGGCCTTAATTTGAGGAGATGGTCGATTAGGAGTTCAATTCCCACTGACACCCATTTGTTCTTGGCGATTTGTTTGTTAAATTTAAATAAATTACCCTCCTTAAATTAGTGGTTAAGATATCAAGGTTTTCCTCAACACACTTTGGCCACTTGATGACTAATGTGCCACGCCAACATGATGATGTCATGCTAATGTCATCAAAATTACCTTTTTTTACCCAAAATTCAAATTGTCGTAACTTCCACACATGGAATCCATATTTTTTGATGGAAAGCTTTTGATGTGCTCTTTAATTTTAAATCCATTGTTGACCACTTTTGAGATGATTAATTTTTCACCTTTGTATGGCCTTTGTTCCTAATTTGACCAAACTTTGACTAGCCATAACTTTGGCATCCAAATTCTGATTTGCCAATTCAAGTTATGTTGGAGTTAGAATTGTAAACACTTTGTAATAATGTTGATTCTTGGAGCATTAGGGACATTTCAATTTTAACTAATTTTTATCCCCTAGATCAAGCCTCTCCGCTAAAGAGCTTTCGAATCTCCAAAAGTTTGATTACCCAAAAAGTAGGTGAGAGTATAGTTCCCTCACTTTACCAATCTCCATCCATCTTGCCTTTCTTTGATGCATCCCCTTCAATCCCACTTGCAGGTATTCAACTAGTCCTCTTCATCAAGTTCTGACATTCTTATCAAGGATAACATCTTCAAGTAACTCCAACAAGTACTCTGGTGAAAGATCATCAATGGATGGAACTTGAATGTCAGTGTCTTCATCCAAGATCATTAGAGGCTCATATAACTTTAAATTCTCAACATTGACAACTGAGTATATATTCATGTATGGAGGAAGATTAAGGCAGCAACCATTGGTACCAATCTTATCTAAGCTCTCAAAAGGACCATACTAGATAGGCTTGAACTTTCTTTCTTCACCTTGCATTCTTTCCTTGTTGATATGTAACCAAACCCTATTGCCAACTTGGAGATGGTGATCAATATGATGTTTATCATGGCAAGCCTTGTATTTTCCTTGGCTCTATTCCAACTATGTTTCTACTACTTGATGGATTGCTTTGACCTTTTGGATGAACTTTAAAGCCTTTTTTGCATCATGGCATCCATCTACAACATCATCCTTCTAGAAACCAAAATCCATTGGTGTCTTAGGCAAGCATCCAAAGCAAGTCTCAAAAGGAGACCTCTTTGTAGAAGAGTTTGCAGCATGGTTGTAAGCATGTTGCACAAAATGAAGACTTTCATCCCATAACTTAGGATGCCTACTGCAGTAACCTCTGAGAAGATGAGCAACTATCATGTTGACTACCTTCATCTATTTGTCGATCTATGGATGGAAGGTTGTACTCTTCTTCAGCTTGGTATCCACGAGTCCCCACAAAGATGATCAAAATTCCCCCAAGAATCAAGAATCTTGATCCAATACAATAGAAGTAGGTGATGGGGACACAACCCAAGAACATAATGGACACAACAAAAAAGGGAAATTGTATTAATTGAGAAAATAAGCTAGTACAAACAGTACAGAGAAAATAAACTTCAAAACATGCCCTAAGGGCTTACAATAGCATAAATCTGGAGATAATTTCTCCTTTCAGTACCTCCTCTCAAACTCCACTCCGAACTGCTTTTTACAATGCCAAAAATATCCTTAAATAGACCCCAGAGGGTTAAGGACTAGGAGTACATTCTAGAAAGTGCTAGTAGGCAACCACCGACCAAATAGAAGGTTCTAGAAGCCACGTTAGAAGTCAGTGCAAATCTAGAAGAATCCAGAAATGGTAACTGAACTTTTGGGAGGCATAACTTTTGAACCGTAGCTCCGATTGTCGAACCGTTTACATTTTCAAAAAGCTCTCGAAGTGCTCTATAGCCCTATGGACAAGCTTCGCTCGTCCCCCATTTTTTGGCCCTTTTTGAGGTCATTTAATGCCCCTAACTTGACTTTGAAGCATTCTTAGGAGGTCTCCAAAACTCAAAAAATTGCAATAACTTTCAAACCGTGGGGCCTTTTGACCTGATTCTTTTTTTGGAATGCTCTAAATCACAATTACATTCATTTGGTCAATTCACACCTTCTAGGTCACCAAAATGATGGCCAAATTGCATGCTCCTATTTTTTTTAGGATTTTCTAACACACTGATAGTTGAACTGTGAGAGTCGAAACCTTTATTTGACCCAAATGGGTGTCCAAAAATGAAAACACATGAAACAGAAACTAAGTCTAAGTACTTTTTTTTTTGGGTGACACAGGATTGCCCTTATACCTCTGGATGCTCCTGCATCAGTAGGTAACCCAAAATGAACCCATACAAATTAAAAGTACAAATGAGCTATTAATTTAGTAGTGACTCACTTTTACAAGGCATTGAAATACACATTTTGCTAAACTAATCAACTACTACATACAAATAATCATGACCCTTCCTAGACATAGGTAAACTAAACATTTAGTAGTGACTCACTTTTACAAGGCATTGAAATACACATTTTGCTAAACTAATCAACTACTACATACAAATAATCATGACCCTTCCTACATACAAATAATCATGACCCTTCACAAAGTCCATAGATACACTTTCCCATGGACGAGATAGTACAGGTAAAGGTGTGTACAAACCCAATTTCCTATTACTTGGTTTGATGATTGCACACATTACACATCCTTTGATATAGCTAGTGACTTTTTCTTGCATATGAG
The DNA here is from genome assembly GCA_028749045.1 of Cupressus sempervirens. Classification (NCBI taxonomy): domain Eukaryota; kingdom Viridiplantae; phylum Streptophyta; class Pinopsida; order Cupressales; family Cupressaceae; genus Cupressus; species Cupressus sempervirens. The sequence continues at coordinate 873,632,441 of CM053789.1, forward strand.
GCCAGAAACAATGCTTTTGCAATTGAGCCAATGTCTTACTTACCCCAAAATATCCAACAAACAAAGAGGTATGTACTTCCCAGATTACATATGCCTATTCATCTTTAGGAATGCATAGTTTTGCCAAATGGTACAATAAATTATCCTACAGATAGCAATCTTTCTCTTCTACATGTTTACCCTTGATTAAAGTTGCATAGATATCCTTAAAGTTCTCATCATTAGCATATTGTTCCTGAAAAATTCCATGAACCATAGAACTATTCTAAAGGATTATCAAAGCATTTGTAATAGGAGGCCTAGAGAGCATACTTGCTACTTTGTTATGGACACCCTTCTTATACTTAATTACCAATTGGAACTGTAGTAGAAAATCCATCCACCTAAAGTGCCTACTTTGTTGAAACATAGATTGTGAGTGCAAATTTTACAGTGGCTAGTGAGTAGTGTGGATTATAGTTTCTTTCCCCATTAAGTAGTGTTTTCATTTCTTAACACTCTAAAATAAAGAATAAATTTCCTTATCATAAGTGGGATAGTTACTTAATTCTCCTGAAAAAGTTTTAGAGAGGTACCAAACTAGTTTACCTCCTTGCATTAATACAACTCCCATGGAAAACCCACTCACATCTATCTCAATTTTGAATGGTTGATGTAAATTAGGTAGAGCTAGAACTGGTGTTGTGCTCAACTTTTCGTTCAAAGTATTGAAAGCCTTCTATTGCAGACCTTCCCATTGAAAAGTTTCCTTCGTACTAGTTAATGCATGTAATGGTGATGCGATGTAAGAAAATTTTGCAATGAAATTCCTCTAGTATTGAACTCCACCTACAAAGCTCCCAACTTCTGTAACTGTACTTGGCTTAGGCCATTTAACAATGCATTCGACCTTTGTAGGGTCTACTTTCAATTGACCATCCCCTCTGACGTAGCCTAAGTACACTAATGATGTCCAAATTCACATTTAGACATCTTTACATAAAGATTTTATTTTCTCAATACATCCAAGACTTTTTTTACATGAACTACATGATCATCCCAAGACTTACTTAAAACAAGGATATCATCTAAATAGACTATGACAAAATCATCAATAAAGGGATTAAAGACATCATTCATGACTCTCATAAATGTAGTTTGTGCATTACAAGGCCCAAAAGGCATGACCAACCACTCAAATAACCCTTATTTAGTCTTGAAAGTAGTTTTCCAAATATCATTATCTACAATTCAAATTTGATGATATCCACCAGATAAGTCTAGCTTAGTGAAAAAAATTCATGTTTCAACTAATCAAGTAAATCATCTATTCTAGGAAGAGGATACCTATTCTTTACCATTATGTTGCTCAGAGCCCTGTAGTCGATGCACATTCTCCAAGTCCTATCTTTCTTTGGAACCAACACAATAGGAGAACCACAAGGAGAAGTACTTGGACAAATAACTCCTTTCTTAACTAGCTCCTAAACTTGCTTTTTAATTTCTTCATTTTGCAAAACTGATAGATGATACATGTTGATATTAGGAAGTGGCACATCCTACTATAACTAAAGTTCATGTTGAATCTCTCTCTTAGGAGACAATCCTTTCAGCTCCTAAAACAAGTCATCATAAGTGAAAAATATCTTGACCATTTTAGACTTATGTTAAGGATCACACCCCTTGAATGCCTTAGATGTTTCATCTTCTTAGGCTTTTACAAGCATTAATACAAAGCTCTTACTAGAATTGACTAACCTTTTCATTTGACCAATATTAACTAGTGAAAGATTACTCTTTATCTTATTTTCCCAAATAATGTATTCAACCTTATCTTTAAAAAGATGATACTTTCTCTCCCCCCTATAAAAGATAGCTTGTTGATCATTTAGGTATGGAATCCTGAGAAAAATACCACAAATATCTAAAGGGACTACATCAACTTCTACCTCATCTACAAAGTTTTTAGTGATAGAAAATCTCAATTTACATTGCTTAGTTACTTGTAACTATGCATCATTACAAACCCATACAAGAGGATATGGTTTTGGATGAGGTGTTGTAGTCAGGTTAAGCTTTTTAATAACTTCTTCAGATATCAAATTAACTTGAGAACCCATACTAGACAGAGTATCAACCTTAGTATGTTTAATAACAACCTGAATATGAAATAATTCATTTCTTTGCTTATCATTCTTAGGAGAAGATTCTTTACTTTTACTTGGACTTATATTTGAAGAACTTGTACCCAAAGAAAGAGATATACCTTTTCCTTTACCTTGGATTCCAATAGCAACAATCTTTGTCTCATCTTTGGAGTCAGATCCAAGGTCTTTTTGAATTACAATAGTAGTCTTTTGTTTGCCTTTCTTTCCAACATATGTCTTTGGCCTCTTTTCCAGGTGCAACTTCCAACACTTAAAATCATCATGCCCTTCTTTCTTGCAATGTGAGCATGTGGATTTTTGCCCTCTTTCTTTATTGTAGCTATTTTTTTCCTTCCCTTTGCCTTTGGATTTACCTTTAAACTTAGATGGATTCTTATCAACCTTATCAATGAATGTACCCTTACCCCTTGACTCTAAATGTGTAGCCTTTATACATACTTCATCCAAATTAAATGGATTCAAACCAAAATAGAATGTCTAGGGTTAGAATGAAGACCACCTATGTACTTGAGTAAAGTATCCTGGGTGTACAATGGAACATTTAGAGAAATAGCCTTTTTATGAAATTCATGGGTGCACTCCTGCATAATCTGACCCTTCCCTTGCCTAAAATATTCCCAATTCATCATTAACTATTGCATATAGCTTCGGGCGTAGAATTTCTTCTTTAAAGCACTAAAAAATTTTGACCAAGACAATTTGAACTTACCATGTTGTGAAGCTTCATCCTGTGTCCTACTCTCCCACCAGGTTAGAGCTATACCACCTAACCAAAGAGTAGCTAAATAAATTCTATCAACATCAACTACAAGGTTTTGAACTCTACAGTAGACTTCTACTTGCTAAATCTAGTCATCTAATTTCTCAACATTTAACTCCCCACAATACTTTGGCAAGTCAGAATTTAAATCCAACTTGATTTAAGACATATGTGCACCCTTAAAAAGTTAGAATACTCAGAATGGGTAGAAGAAGGAGACAAGGGGGAAGAAAGAGAAGAGGGAGAAAAAGGATCACAATCAGCTCCATTTTTTCCCCTTTGTCCTTTCGAGCTACACATCTTCACATCTTTTCTTCTCTTTCTTGTACCAAAACTTCTACCATTGTTTTCAAAATTTGAAGAGTCTTCTAGATACTCTTATCTTGAAAAAATTGTCCACCACCTTCATTTTCTATTTGTGATGATGGTTTAGTCCTTTGTTTTCTGATCCCAAGATTGTATTCCTTGAGCTTTCCTTTGCCTTTCTTGATCCTGGATCTTGTTAGCATTCAAATATACAATACTAGCCACACAAGAGCTTTGATACCAAACTTCATCTGATTAGGATCTAGGACTATTATAGAGGAATGCTTTATGTAATTACATAAATTTAATTCAAACTATTATTTAGAGAATTAACACAAATTAAGTGCTTAAATGATCAAAAGCATAATAAGGTAATGACTGGAAGAAAAAGAGTAGAGAGATATAAGACAAAATATAATTGATAGTTATTTTTGTCTATGGGTCAAACTATATCTCCAAGTCCTGCTCCAATAGAGGGACATATTTGATTAGCTCCAAAATCAATTACAAGTGTTTTGAAATAATTTCCTTCAAGCATAATTGTAACATTAATCTCCAATGTGCAAGAATAATCACCAAGTCTCCAAAGTCATAATCTCCTTCTCATCACCTGGATGGTTTTTTCAAAGCCTGCTACCCCCTTTTATACATGAAATTAACCATAATTAGGCTTTAACAATTAAAACCAATTAATTCGCCCTTTTACCATAGGGATAATATTTTTATATTTTATAGTTTTTGATTCACTTAATGATTGGAGATTGGTTTTTAACAATAATCCTTATTTACATTAGTTTGTGGGTGAGAAACTATTGAAAAAAACTAATCTTAATCATCTTGTTGAAGTTGACAATGGTGCAATGGTTGGCCTTAATTTTAGGAGATGGTTGTTTAGGAGTTCATCTCCCATTGACCCCCATTTGTTCTTGGCAATTTGTTTGTTGAATTCAAATAAATTACCCTCCTTAAATTAGTGGTTAATATATCAAGGTTGTCCTCAACAAACTTTTTCCTCCTAATGCCCAATGTGCCACATTAAAATAATGACATCATGCTGATGTCATCAAGATTACCTTTCTTACCTAAAATTCAAATTGTCATAACTTCCACACATAGACTCCATTTTTGACAAAATGAATGTCGTTGGAAAGCTTTTGACGTGCTCTTTAATTTGAAATCCATTGTTGATCACTTTTGAGATGATTAAATTTTCACCTTTTTACAGCATTTATTCCCAGTTTGATGAAAATTTGACTAGCCATAACTTTGGCATCCAAACTCTGATTTTTCCCATTCAAGTTGCATTGGAGTTAGAATTGCAAAAACTTTGTAATGATGTTTATTCTTGGAGCATTGGGGACATTTCAATTTTAACTAATTTTTATCCCCTGGATCAATTATGGGGAAAGATTTGCCCCTATTGCAAGAATTGAAGGAGTTATAATACTTTCAGCATATGCATCCCAAAAAGGATTAAAAGTATATCATATGGATGTTAAATCAGCTTTCTTAAATGGATTCTTGGAAGAAGAAGTCTACATTGAACAACTTGGAGGTTCCATTGATCCAAGCAAAAGAGACATGGTATGTAAACTTAACAAAGCTTTATATGGATTGAAGCAAGCTCCCATAGAATGGTATGAAAGACTACATGGATATCTGGTAAAAATTAGTTTTGAGAAGACAAATGATATTAACAATTTGCATATCAAAGAAGGATGACAAGACAAGATATTGCTTGCAAAAAAATTTGTAGATGATATCATAATTGGAGGACATGAGATTTTATGCAAAATATTTTCTATGAAATAAAGAAAGAATTTGAAATGTCTATGTTTGGTGAGATTAAATTCTTTGTGGATCTATAAGTTCATTAGATGAAGTATGTCATATACATCACTCAATCAAAATACATCAAGAAAACATTGAAAGTATTTAGAATGGAAGATTCCAAGCTAGTTGGAAAACCTATGTCCACTAGTCATAAAATGTCAAAGAATGATGATTCAGAAAAGGTAAATTTGACTACTTATAGATCAATGATTGGGAAACTTCAATATGTGGTACACACCAGACTTGATATTGCATTAGCAATTGACATAGTTGCAAGATTTGTTGCCAACCCTAAAGAAAATCACATGATGACAGCAAAAAGAATTATGAGGTAATCTAAAAGGGACTGAAGAATATGGTTTATGTTATAAAAAAGGAGGAAATATTGAGTTGAGAGCCTTTAGTGATGCAAGTTGGACATGAAGAAGGAGCATTCTTTCTTGGAAAGAGGTTAGTGTCTTAGACAAGCAAGAAATAGAAATGCATTTCTTGATCCACAACAGAGGCAAAGTATGTTGCTGCAATAGTCAATTGTTCTAATGTAATGTGGACCAAGCAATAATATCATGTATGAAGGAAGAAATCAAGGAACTAGTGTTTATCTATTGTGATAACACAAGTGCAATCAATATATCCAAAAATCTAGTGATGCACACAAAGATAAAACACATGACAATCAAATATCATTTCTTAAGGGAATTGGTTCAAGACAAAGAGGTGAGATTAAAATATGTGAACAGTAAGGAGAAGATAGCAACTATATTTACTAAGGATTTACATAAGGATGCATTTATGTATCGAAGAGGTAAACTAGGGGTTGTTCCCCTATTTAATGCTCACTAAAGCAAAAGATAGTGATGCATCAATCAAGTTTCATTAAAGATCTATCAAGTTGATGCAGATTGTCATAATTTAGGTGTAAAATGTAGAGAATATTGCATATAAATAAGTACAAAGTCACATAAGAACTTTGAAGTTTGTATCCTTTGGAATTTAATGTCAAAGAGGGGGAGATGAGCATCAACAAGGAAGAGTTAGGGAGAATTTGGTGTCAAAATGAAATTCATATGATAGAATGTACATAAAAGAGGGAGTAAATGATAGAAGTTCATAGCAAAGTGTTGAAAGGAAAGCAACATAGACAAATCCAAGTAGAATCTTAGAGGGAGTTGGTATGGATGAGAATCAAAATGAAACTAAGGATATCATCTAATTGCTCATAATTGAATCAGTTTATGTTGACATTTTGTGTTGCCATCAATACCAAAGAGGGAGTTTGTTGAAAATAATCCTTCAATTATATATTGTCGTTGATGTTCACTCAAATGATAGTATATTAATTGAGGAATGTAGAGTTTACAATATTAACCGAGCAGTCAGGTAAAGAATACATTTTAGTATTAACTCAGTAGTCAGGTAAAGAAGACATTTCAAAGTTAATTGAGCACTTGGATAATGAAGAGAATCCTACTTTTAGTATTGACCAAGTGGTCGGGCATCAAAGTAATCATAGTGTTAATTGAGTGTTTAGTCCTAGTGTTGACCAAGTGACAACATAATGCAATTGAGTAATATTTTATTTATTGAGGTCAACTATTTAGGTGTTTATTGATTATTTTGGAAAGTTATTCAAGCCAAATTGTCTAATCTTATGATATATAAGAAAGGTTAGTTGTGAAGATAAGTAGAAGAGAAAAATATGAAATAAGATGGATATGTAAGTAAAAAGAAGAGCAAGAAAGTGTGGAAGATAAGCTGTAGAGAACATCTAATCAGGAAGGATCCAAAGGTCAAGCTAGAATTGAGATTTTAATTTGCAAAGAAAGTTGCTTCATCAATCAAGTCATAATTACTATTGGTTTCTAATCATTGTAACAATAGATAAATCTCTTAATAGAGTTGACTTAATCATGATTTTGTAAATCCTCTAACAAGATGACATTTCCAAATTGAAGTGTTTGAAGACCTCTAACTAGGCCACTCCTAACAGGGTGATCTAAATCCTTTAATAGGGTCATAGTTAATAATATGTTTGGTAACCTTTAATAAGGTTGGCTTCTAACAAGGCTCACTTCATAAGAGTGAAAATTATTGCAACTAGTTGCAAGGTGGTTTTTCCCAAATTGGATTTCCACGTTAAATCTTGGTGTCATCCGTGTTCTTTTTATTTTCTTATTTTTTTGTTTCTACAACTAAGCTACTAAAGAGATAAATAATCTAGATTGCTTTGTTAATCGAGTATTAGTAATATTCTAATATTAACCAAGCTAGTCAGTATTGCATGATTAGTGGAAGTTTGTGTTGACATCTAAGGGACAAGGATTTATTTTTGTGGTAATTGATTCACCCCTTCCCTCTCAATTACCCTCTTACATTTCCAAAACACACACATATATGATCTTATGGTCAAAATTATGAACTATAATTGAGCCTAAAATAGCCAGTACATTGTTATAGTAAGGGGAGATATTTAATAGTAAATCAAGGTCTAACAACTACTCACTTTCACTATAGTGACCCCCCAAATAATATTAAATAACTATGAATAGCAATAAAATATATTGAATTAACCAAAAAATAAAATCCCAAATACATTTTCAATATTGCATAGGGGAAGATCCCGTGTAGTGATGACAAATAACTTTGTCTATTCAATTGAGGTACCAAATGATGAACTAAAGTTATCTTATTGTTCATTGTTGTTCTCATATGTGACTTGACTACTTAATGTTATGGTTTCAACTTCTCACCAATAATGATCCACTATGTAGAAGTCATTACATCCTACTAGGTATAAATTGAACCACTCTTGGGGATCCTAGTATTTAATGTCAGGTGACAATGTATTTTGGCCACTTTTTGACCTGTACGCACATAATGTCTTCTACATAGTGGATCATTATTTGTGAGAATTTGAAAACTTAGCTTATAGGAACTAAGTTGTATATAAGAACAACCCATAAAAAAAGATAATTTTGACATCATTTGGTACCACAATTGAATGTGTGAACATAGATATAGCCACTACTTGGTATCTTCTCCTAATTATCATGTATTGGAAATAAATTATTATATTTTTTTACAAAAATAAAAAAAACCTTATTAAAAGTTTTTTTTCATATTTTTTCCATTATTTTTGAAAGCCCATAATTCTTACAATGAAAACCATTAGGAGAAAACACATTAACTACACAACAAAAACATCAATAATAGTGGAGAATATAACAATTCACTTTTATTAAAAGTAACCTAGCTAGTAATAATCAACGGTCTAACAAAACTTGTGGGTGGGGGAGGGTAAATCAATTGAAGTAATAACTGGGAAATTCAAACTTATTAAACTTATCACCAATCAACAATATAATAATGTATAATAACAAGAAAGTCAATACCATAAAACAAGGAAAACCCTATCAAGGGAAAAATCCAAGTGGGGGTGATACCCACAAGATCATGTACTTATATCTATATATATCCTTGCTATAGGATCAAACTCTATTAGGAGTTGATACAATGCATTTAGTCCATCTATACACGTTAAAGGAAAAGTCCATGTTAAAGGAAAAGTACATGTTAAAGGACTGAAACCTTGTTAAATGGTTCACAACCCTGTTAGGTGTTGATGAGATTAAAATGCCTACTTCTCAAGCACACTACCGAAAGGAAGAAGGTTACATCCACCTTCAAGATACTAATTGTAACTAATTGATTGAAACTAAGTTGTCTTTGTAGTTCCTTTAAAGTCCACTAGGTGTTTAATAGATTCCACTCATACCTCTTCTGAAAGCATCTATCAATCCTTTATCTCTTCTTTGATATCCAACATCAATGCTTAGATATATATCATACCATTCCATACATTACAAATGATATGCAAGTTACAAACGAGCAATTAGGTTATCTTGTTAGGACTCCCCTAATGTGCAACTAGATGAATAAATCCATGAAAGGCATATGCACCTTCTTAAGAAAATACAAAACAATCACAATTCATAAGGTACATGCCAAGATGCATAGTTAATGCTTTCCACATTAGTTAACATACTACATCATCATACAAGCTACCAAAACAATATTGCATGCACCACATGCTAGCAATCTATCTAGTATGAACCAAGTGACAAAAAATTTCAAATAAACATGTACAACCAAGTCTTCTATCATCCTCTAAGCTTAGAAACCTTAAGTCCAACTCACTATCATTTTATACCCAAAATATTGTAACTACCTCTGACAGAGTTCTCTATTACTAGCCTTCAACTACTCTTCACCAAATCAATTATAAATAACTTAAATCAATACATAAGAATTATTGACCATAGACATAACATCTACACTCATCTTGAAACACTACTAGATTCTTACATACTGTAGACATGTACTGATCGATAGCTTGCAACATATAAAATTTGAGTTTATATCGTAACTACAAAACATATGTGTTAACCAAGATTACCTTCCTACCAAATATTTGAATTGAAATGCCATAGTCCACCCAATGGTCACATTCCATATTCAAATATTCAAATGCCAATAGAAATATGAAATAAACCTTTAATAAATATTTAATACACTTTATATATTACTAGGTTTATTTCATGGGCCCTGCAACTTTCTTTACCGTCAGATCTTCCACAAATCTATGATGATTACTTTCCCAAATTCTAACATTGCTCAAACTTTAAGCAATGCAAGAAAGTGACATCATGCCATGTGTCATGTGGGTCCTATTTTATTGTGAGCTACAAACAAGGTAGAGAGTTGTTAAGATGAGTCGGCATATGGGCGAGCCCTGATTGGCTAAGGTATTGTCATAGGTCATAAGTAGACTACATGTTTCTAGACTATTAGATCAAAATTGATCTACGGTTGGTGCTTCCCGACTTTGTGAAGATGCAAGGATTTTTAGGAATGCGAGCAAGTGCCTTGCCATCACATGGAGCTGGTGGACCCATTCCTATTAAAGCTACAAAAGGAAGCCTATCAGAACAATCATAAGACATGTCAAAACATGGTGAGAATCTAGCATTTTTTCATTGGATGAAGTTGATGACTGGACCAAGTAAAAATGCTAACATAGGCAACGGTAAACTAGTTTCGTTCCACAAACATGATGCAAAATTGATCTATGGTCGATGCTTCCCAACTTTATGAAGATACAATAAAGTGAAATAAAGTGGGAAAGTGCCTTGAGGACATGTGTTCTTTCAAGACTGAGTGAAGGCAAGAACATAGTTAGTGATGATGGTTAATTTTTAAAAAGGTGGCGAGGGTTATATGATGAAGCGGTCAACACTTGTAGATTTTGCAGGATAGTAGAAAGAAATAACATTATTGGTCCACATGGCTCTTTCTGGGTGCAGGGCTCAATTGACTTGCTGACTTCCACTAATTTGTCAAGACAAGAATGTGAGAAGTAAGTGTTTTCTAGGCGATCTGATGTCCATGATTGATCCCAACCAACCCTAAGTTATGGTTGTGTTGGAAAGTCATTAAGGACATCTCTTCACTGATTGGTTATCCATTTGCCTATTATGCATTGATGGTCACCATTTCTATCTTCTTAGGGCTCTATTTTGTGCCAAATATTAGATTTCATTGCATCTGTATTTGTTCCAAGATTAGATCTTCTTAATCTCTATGATTGTTCTCTACAATCTTAATGGTGGTAGTTGTGCTTTGTCTTGGAGAAAAAGCTATTTGAGTTATGCCTGAACTATACAAGAATATTTTGTAATCTTTCTTAGGGTTTATTCTTCTTCTTTTTTCTTGGCATGTTTTGGCATGCACATTGTAAATTCCCTCTGCCTTGGAACTATTCATGATATTTTACCTTATCTCTTTCATCCATTGACATGTTTTGAAAGATCTATTTGCCTCTCTTCAATGTATTTTGGTTGTCTATCATTTGCATAATTGTATCCTTTTTGTCCTATAAGTGATATATAGTGAATCTTTTCTTCCTTGTGTCATTGTTTGGTTGTCTGATCCATGTGTGATTGATAGATTGAACAAATTTGAATCAGTATATTTTGAGGTCATGTTGGTTAACTATGCATGTATGGGTTGAGATAGGATTGAACACTCTATTTTGATGCATCATCGCTTAGGCTCAATTAGGTAGATTTTCTTTCATGCATTCCTTCTCTCTTTTCCTCTCAAATTGTAGTTAGGTGCATCCTAATAGTAAAGGAAACCAGCCTTATCTGGAGACTCAACCTCATAGTTCAAGTCCCATAGCTTGGAGGTTGTTTCCATGTTATACATGGCTACCTAAGACACATTCTCTCAAGTAAGGGTGCAATGTTTTGTGACAATAGTTTTTTCCATGCCGAGTGGGACAAAAGATTCAAGTATATAAGTTTGTTGGTTAGCCACTTGATCTTGATACATTGAGAATTTGGGTCTTATTCTCAATGAAATTAGCCTTTGGAGGCATTCAATCAAACACCATGGTGACTCTAAGTGCACTTCTACTAGTTTTACATAGACACAGTGCTAGTATGTAAAGATCATCCTTGATCTTGGTGATTTTTAGGTTTTCTATGAGTTTGTAGTTTTTATGAATCTTTAATCATGAATCCATTTTCATAGAAACAATTGCTATTTCCCCCTATATCATGACAATTCTATCCCTTAGTCCTCACATTCCCTATGTTAATCAGAGTTGGTTATGACCAACAGGATTATCTAGATAACCAAAGGGAGGAAAAATCAAGCTCATTTGTAGATTCCTCTTTAGTTTTAATCCCCCTTGCAATAATAAGTGACCAACTTGCTCAATTTCCCACCAGACCTTATATCATTCTCAAGGCCACGATGGAGGAGCTCTGTAGCCATATAGATAATCTTTCCTTTGTGTATCGAACTTGGGAAGAACTTTTAAAAAGGTCCATAACCCTTATGAGCCTTCATATGGTGGGAACCTTGCTTACTTCATGCTCCTCATGATGTCTTGGGTTGATGCAATGCATAGAGATAGGGAGACATAGTTTTATGACTCTTATACCTATGAGGTGGCAAGTGAGATTGCAACAATTTTTAGTAGGGCTAGGGAAGCTCTCTCCAAGTTTCAGTGGGAGGGGGAGTAGGGGCAGATAAAGATCGACAACAAAAGAGAAGAAAAAATGAGGGAGTTTGAGGAGGTAAAGCTTAATCTTGCCCGAGTACAAAAGGCTGAGGTGCAAGAGCCTCCAATGATAAAATTTTCTTACTTCATAGAGAGCAACCCTTATATTCTACAAAATAACACACAAGAGCCCAAGGCCCACTCAAAAGCCACATTGCCAAACCCATATGAAGAAGAGTCACCCAAACACAAATTTTCTAGCTTTAGAAGGAGTTGGCCTCCCCATATTTTCATTCCTTGCTGCAATCATCAAGAGCCTACACTTCCTTAGCTTAAGGTTGAGCAGTTGCCAATAGAGAAGAAGGAGATAGAATAGGATGAGGTGGTTCCTACTCTTGAGGAACCAAAGATATTTGATCAAGCTTCAGATGGGGAAGAAAGATCATACATGCTATAAGGAGAAGAAGAGAAAAATCATTAGTTGCAGCAGGAAGACAGGCATGAGCAAGAGGAAAAAGAAAAGAGAGATGCAAGCTATGATTTGGAGGATGATTTTTCTAGCATCGTAATAGATTTCTACTCAAGGCTTGACACCATACCAGTAGCTCCTATGGAAGTGGCTCACAAACATAATAAAGATAGGGTGGGGATTATTTCTTGACAATAAGAAGAGGAGCCATTTCCAAATTAGTTAGAGACTACCATTGTATAGCAAAATCAAGTGGTCAAGGATGATTCTTCTAGCCCTGCACCATCAAGAGGATGCCCCATAAGACATCTAGCTTTGCAATAAATCAGCAAGTTGTCCCCAATCATGCTTATCCATGAGCATGAGGATGAAGATAACAAAGAAGAGAAAGCATGTTTTTCTCAAGTTTACATTGTCTCAGTGATGGAGAGCTTCATTGTTTTTAGAATTGGTAAGGAGGTATTCCATGCAACAACATGTTTGTTGTGCTTGTTGGTATTTTCAGTTGCCCTTATGCATGCAAGAAAAAATCAACTGGTGAAGAAGGGAAACTACTTCAAAAAATTGGTCAATGGGTTTGTTTAACCTTATATATTTGTAAATAATGTACATAATTAGATATTTTTCTTTCTATTCTTCCTATTTTCCAAGAAGTGCATGAGAACAGGTTTTCTCTCTATGAGATAGTCAAGGTCTTGAAGTTTTGAGGTTGAAGAGAAGACAAATGTAAGGTTAGGGTTTTATAATGTACAAGATCCACCTTTTTATGACTTCATAGCCCAATGGATGCTTTAGGTCACTGGTCTTATGCATAGCAGGCTTGCATCCCCTCTAAGTCACCATAAATATTAACCAAAATTACCTTCCCTCCAAATATTTGAATTCAAATGCCACAATCCACCCAACAGTCACATTCCATATTTAAATATTCAAATACCAATGGAAATATGAAATAAACCTTTAATAAAGTTTTAATATACTTTTTATATTCCTAAGTTTATTTTCTGGGAACCAACACTTTGTTTATTGTTAAATCTTTGTACAGATCTACGATGGTCACTTTCTTGCAATCTAACATTGCTCAAACTTTAAGGAATGCAAGAAAGTGACATCATGCCATGTGTCATGTGGGTCCTATTTTTTTGTGGGCCATAGAAAAGGTAGAGAGATTTTAGGATGAGTTGGCATATGGGTGGACCCTGATTGGATGAGGTACTAACATAGGTTGTAAGTAGACCACATGTTTCTTGACCGTCAAATCAAAATTGATCTACAATTGGTGCTTCCATGCATTTTAAAGATTTCCTTACTGCCACATGGAGCTAGTGGATCCATTCCTATCATAGCTAGAAAAGGAAGCTTGTTAGAACACAGTGGAAATTTAGTGTTGTTTCATTGGAGGAAGTTGACTTGACAAAGTAAGGATGATGATATGGGTAGCGATGGGCCAATTTCTTTCCATCATCATGATGCAAATTTGATCTATAGTTGATGCTCCACTACTTATAGAAGATGCAAGAAATTTAAACAAAGTGGGCAAGCACCTTGAGGACACATGTCCTTGTAGGCCTAAGTGAAGGTAACAACATACTTAGCATCAACTGTTAAGTTTTAAAAAGGTTGTGAGGGTTATATCATGAAGCAGTCAACACTTGAAGACTCTACAGGCTGGCAAAAAGAAATAACATTATTGGTCCACATGGCTCTTTCTAGTTGTAGGACTTAGTTGACTTGCTGACTTTCGTTGATTTTTCAAGCCAGGAATGGGAGAAGTGTTTTCTACACAATTTGATCTCCATGATAGATCCCAACCACCCCTGAGTTATGGCCATGCTAGAAAGTCATGAAGGATATCTCTCCATCGTCTAATTATTCATTTGCCTTATTATGCATCGATGGTTTCCATTTCTATCTTCTTAGGGCTCTGTTTTGTGCAAAATATTAGATTCCATTACATCTGGATTTTTTCAAAGATCAAATCTTCTTGATCTATATGATTGTTCTCTGCAATCTTAATAGTGGTAGTTGTGCTTTGCCTTAGGATAGAAGCTATTTGAGTTATGCCTGAACTATAAAGGAAGATTTTATAATCTTTCTTAGGGTCGGTTCCTTTCTATTTTCCTTGGCATGTTTTGGATTGCACATTGTGAACTCTCTTTGCCTCTAAACATTTCATGATATTCTAGCTTATCTCTTTCAGCCATTGGTGTACTATACAAGATCTATTTGCCTCTCTTCAATGTATTGTGGTTGTTTGTCATTTGCATAATTGTAGCTCTTTTGACCTATGAATTATATATAGTGAATCTTTTCCTCCTTGTATCATTTGTTTGGTTGTTTGATCCACATGTGATTGATAGATTAAACAAGTCTGAATTAGTATATTTTGAGGTAATGTTGGTTAACTGTGCATGTATGGGTAGAGATACGATTGAACACTCTATTTTGGCATATCACCCCTTAGGTTAGATTAGGTAGATTTTTTTTCATGCATTCCTTCTCCCTTTTCCTCTCCAATTGTAGTTAGGTACATCCTGATAGTAGAGGAGACTGGCCTTCTTTGGAGACTCAAGCTCATAGTTCAAGTCTCATAGGTTGGAGGTTGTTTCCATGTTACACAAGGTTGCTTGAGACACATTCCCTTAAGAAAGAGTGCAAGCTTTTGTGACAATAATATGTTGATATCAATGGAAATTTTTTTTATCATATCATCATTGTCAACAAAAATCCCACCGGAACAATCTTCCCAATTCCTAACAAATCTTTAATAGTAACATAGAAACTAGATTTAAACCAAAGGTAATAGGTTCCTGGAATTTAATCAACCCAAAAAATAAACTGGACTCTATAAAATAAATCATTTAATTTTGCACCTAAACTAGGTTAGCACATCAACCCACTTGTTAGTAAGGAATTTGAAGAGTTCCTTATAGCTTCTTTTATTGTTTGCATTTAGACCCAACATTTTCCTCTAAAGCACAAAATTTGATGTGATTGAGTTGTACATTACATAGCTTAAAATTAGAAATATTGTCATTGTCCTTATCTAGGTCAAAAAATTTGGTCTTCATCTTACCAAGTTCCAATGTCAACATCATACAATTTTTATAAGTCCTATTGTGGGTGTCTTTACTCCTCCTTATGCAAACATACACTTCATATCAATGGTCAGATAAATAAGTGATGACTTCATACCATCTATAATATGGGTAAACAATTTTTTATTATTAAAGCCCTTAATCTCCATAGAAACATCTTTATTAGTTTCCTCATTTTGGTTCTTATGTCCATTATCCTCACTTTCCTAGCCCTCACTGTCCTTAGCATCAAAATCCTTGAACTCTTTATATTTTCCTTTGCTAGAGGAGAAGGTAACAATGTGGTGTGAGTGTTTGTGGTAAATCATCTCTTCAGTAGCTTATTGATTGGACCTAATGCAGGAGCATCATGGGTTGCACTGCTATCCTACATATTTTTAGTTTTTATCTTGCTGTTGAAATTGTATTTTCTAGTTTTTAGGTGCCTATTGCAGATCATGTAACTAATTTTCCATAATTAATGTTCCAAGGCACAATTTTTAACTCCTTATAGGTTGGGAGTTATGGCAATTCTCCTAGAACATCAATTTTTGACAGTTCTGCACGATAGTTTTCTTTGCTCAAATTTTAGAATGGATGTGCACTTTTCCTTGATGAATCAGAATTTGTGCACTTAAGGGGTTGTAGAGGACCTAAATATCTACACACAATATGAAGTGAAAGTTCTAACTTAATTGGAGCTTGGAGATATCGTGATTTTTCTCGGACATCAATTTCAAGATAGTTAATTGCTAATGCAGGCCAACTCGTGTATTTAATGTTAGGCTTATTTTTCATTTAATATTTATTGAGAGATGACTTATGGATTTTCCATGTTCTAGAATTATTTTTAAGCCATTTTTTCTAGTATAAATAGACTTTTTAGGCTAGGAGCTAGGGCAGTTAAGAGTTAAGAGTTTTAGGAGATGATTTGAGAGCATAACTAGAAAGTGCAAATTTACTATTGGATCTTGGATTTGAATATATTTGTATTTTTTCATAACCTAGAAGGCCTTAGATCTAGGCATTTATGTTGAATATTTTAAGAATCAATAAAAGTATTTTACTCTTCTTCCTCCTTTGGTTGTGGTTCTTTTTGTCTGCTTCCATTGTGTTAACTCTTGTAGGGTGGTTCAAAAAGCTGGGTGTGCCATTGGCCCTCTTTTTCCCTATTCTCCCTATTTCAGGTGGTATTAGAGCTTGTGGTTCATCCTTGTGGAGATTAGATCATGTATAATCCCATTTTAGATTTGATTATAGGATAGAAGATCCATGAATTTGACATATAACTTGCAGAGGGTTACGATCTTGTAGGAACCTAGTTTGTAAAGATGGTTAGAGGTAGAGGAAATGTTGATACTACTATATTGGATCAATTGAGACAAATTGCAGCCAAATTATATGTTGTGGAGATAGCCCATAGGAGAGGAGTGCATCTTGATGATGTAATTAAGTGATGATGAAGCAGCAACACCAAACTTGAATCTGAAACTTGAAGAAGATCAAGATGAGGAAAGATTATTGCAAGTGTTGTCAAAGGAAAATTCAAAGTATGTTGTAGAAGTTGTTCCTTATGATGGAAAATTGGATACCAATGCTTTTTTGGATTGGATCTTAGATTTTTAGAAGTTCTTTGAGTATGAAAACACTCCTAATAATAAAAAGATGAAGATTATAGTTACTAGGTTGAAAGGTCTTGCCTCACTATGGTGGGAGAATTTACAAACTGATAAGAAAAGGAGAGGAAAGGAGAAGATCACAACCATGCCAAAGACGGTGAATAAGGTAAATAAAAAATTCCTTCCTACAAATTAGCAAGTTATTTTGTTGAGAAAAATGCAAAATTTGAGACAAAAGGACATGAGTGTGAAGGAGTATACTAAAGAAATCTATAGATTAGACATCAGATCTGGACATGTGGATGATTATATTGAGAAAATTGCAAGGTACATAAATGGATTGAGATCTAGAATTCTAGATGAAATAAGTTTTTAGAAGTTGGAAAGTGTGGAAGAAGCATATCAATATGCCTTGAAAGTTGAGGAAATCTTGACAAAGAAGCATGAACAAAGACAAAGAGGTAGAGGTGGTAGATTCCAAAGAGGCAGAGGTAGATCTTATGGTGAAGGTGGGAGATCTAATAATTTTGTGCCAGATAAAGGAAAGTCTGAATGGAAGAATGATGACAAAGATAAGTCTGAGTGGAAAGGTAGTAGCTCATACTGAGGAGGTATTGGATCTTACTGAAGAAGAGGTAATTCTTATCCTAGAGGTGGTTTCTATGGTAATTATTTTAGATGTGTTAAAGAAGGGCATAGATATTTTGAATGTAGATCTTCTGAAAGTGGGCAAAATAATAGAAATGTTGTGATTCAAAGAGACGTTGAGAATTCACCAAGTGGGCCTTAGGCTTGAAAAAATATGATGGTGAGAATAACCTTATGTAATAAGGGAAGTGATGAGGAACCTATCCTTAGAAGAAGTCTTTTCAAGACCAGATGTAAGATGGTTAGAAAATGTTGAAAGGTGATCATTGACAGTGGAAGTTTAAAAAATTTGGCATCAGAAGAGTTGGTTACAAAGTTGCTGTTGTAGAGGCTGAAACATCCCAAACCTTATCATGTTTCATGGATCAAAGATGAGCATATGATATTGGTAAGTGAGAAATGTGTTTTGAAGTTCAAGATTGGACATTACTTTGATGAAGTGTTTTGTGATATTATGCCATTGGGTTGTTGTCATATTTTTTTGGGTAGACCTTGGAAATATGATAGGTATGTTGCACATAATGGAAGATTGAGTCAATATACTCTTTGGGTAAATGGGAAGAAACAAATATTGCTGCCTTTGATTGAAAGTCCATATGAGGTCAGTTGTACTGCAATAAAATTCTACATGGTTAATGGAAAGCAATTTGAAAAAGGAAGTAAAGAAGAATCAAGTTTGTTTTGCTATAGTTCCTAGAGGACCAATTGTTGGTAGTAATGACGAAGCAATAGAAGTTGGTAATGATAGAGTGACAATAGAAATTGCTAAATTGCTAAATGAATATAAAGATATTATTGCTGATGATATTCTTGATGGTTTACCTCTAGTAAGAAGCACAATTCATTGTATGGATCTGATTCCTAGAGCTAGTTTTCCAAAAAAAACACCATATAGATTGACATCTATAGTGAATGAAGAACTTAATAAACAAGTGCATGAGTTGTTACCAAAAGGTTTGATCAGAGAAATTTTAATTCCATGTGTTGTACCTATTGTATTAGCATCAAAAAAGAACGGAGATGGAGAATGTGTACTGATTCTAGAGCTATTAATAAAATCATAGTGAAATATAGGTTTCCTATACCAAGGATGGATGACATAATGGATTGTTTGAGTGGAGCAAATTATTTTACCAAGATTGATTTGAAGAGTGGCTATCATCAGATCAAAATTAGAGAAGGTGATGAATGGAAAATTGCTTTCAAGACAAAAGATTGTTTGTATGAATGGTTATGCCTTTTGGTTTAACTAATGCACCTAGTGCTTTCATGAGGTTGATGAATGAAGTTCTGAAAAGATTCTTGGTTAAGTTTGTGATTTTTTATTTTGATGATATTCTGATATTTAGTAGGACCAAGGAAGAACATCTTGAGCGTATTAGACAAGTATTGTAGAGGCTGAAAGAGGAAAAGTTACTGATTAATTTGAAAAAGTGTTCTTTTATGCAAGAGGAGATTGTGTATTTGGGATTTGTGATTTTAGCTGATGGATTGAAGATAGATCCTGAGAAAGTTAAAGCAATTTTTGAATGGCCTACACCTGACAATGTGGGTGAGGTAAGATCATTTCATGGTTTGGCTAGTTTTTACAAAAAGTTTATAAAGAATTTTAGTTTTGTTTATAATGCTATGAATGAGACAATGAGGGGAGATAAAAGGAATTCAAGTGGACACATGGATCTGATAAGAGTTTTGAGACTTTTAAACAAAAGGTTGTTGAATTACCTATATTGGCTTTGCCTGATTTCAACACAATATTTTAAGTTGAATGTGATGCAAGTGGTAATGTAATCAGAGCTATATTAACTCAAGAAGGTAAACCTGTTGCTTTCTTTAGTGAAAAGTTGAATGATGCTAAAAGGAAGTATTATGTGTATGATCAAGAGTTTTATGCTATTGTTCAAGCATTGAAGAAGTGGAGATATTATTTGATTCCTAAGGAGTATGTGATGTATATTGATCATAAAGCTTTACAATACTTGGGAAGTCAAAATAAATTGAATCAGAGACATATGGAGTGGGTTGAGTATTTGTAGAATTTTACATTTATCATTAAGCACAAGAGTGGAGTTACTAACAGAGTTGTTGATGCATTCAATAGAAGATATTCTTTATTGATTGAAATGAAGGTTGAAGTTCTTGGTTTTGATGAAATGAAAGAGTTGTATGATATTCATCCTAATTTTTCTGAGATGAGGAGAGAGTGCAGAGCACCAAATGTGAAAAATCACATAAGTAAGTATGATGAGTATTTCATTCAAGAAGGTATGTTGTTCAAAGGTATTCAATTATGTATTCCTAGAAATTCTATGATATTGAATCTGATTAAGGAAAAGCATAGTGGTGGATTGGTTGAACACTTTGGAATTGATAAGAAATTGAGTTTGATGAAGGATAAGTATTATTGCCCACAAATGTATAAGGATGTTCAAAAATTTGTGAAGAGTTGTGGAGTTTGTCAAGTTGCAAAAAGGGTAATTCAAAATACTAGTTTGTACACACCTATGACTGTTCCTAAGAAACCTTGGAGTGACATTAGTATGAATTTTGTTCTTGGATTGCCTAAGATAGTGAAGGGGTATGATTCCATATTTGTTGTAGTGGACAGATTTTCTAAGATGGATAATTTCATAACATGTTAGAAGACATTAGATGCTAAGCATGTTGCTGAACTTTTCTTCAAAAAGATTGTAAGATTGCATGGATTACCAAGGAGTATTATTTCTAATAGAGATAGTAAGTATGTTGGTTATTTTTGGAAGATATTGTGGAAGATGATGGGTACTGAGTTGAAATTTAGTTCTACATTCCATCCACAAAAAGGTGGACACACAGAGGTTGTCAATAGAAGCTTGGGTAATCGCTCAGATTTATAGTTGGGAATAAGCCAAGTAATTGGAATATGGTATTGGCACAAGCTGAATTTTCATATAATAATTCTATGAATAGGAGTACAGGGAAGACACCTTTTGAAATTTTTACTGGAATGAAGCCTAGAGGAGTATTAGATTTGAGAGATATTGTTAGTGAAGAAAAGAGAAGTGCTACAGGAGAAAAAATTGTTGATTTTATGGAGTCTTTACATAAGGAAGTGAAGTTGAGGATATAACAAAGTAATCAAAAGTATAAGGAGAATGTTGATCAGTCTAGAGGACATCATGATTTTCAAGTTGGTTACGAGGTGATGGTTCATTTGAAGAAAGGAACATTTCCAATTGGAACATACAATAAGTTAAATATGAAGAAGTTTGGACTTTGTAATATCTTGAAAATGTTTGATAGTGGAAATGCTTATGAAATTGAGTTACCTGATGACATGGATATATCTCCTATATTCAATGTTGCTGATTTATACAAGTATCATGAGTTAGATGATGAAGATATTGTATCAGAGGACTATCCTAAGAAGTATATTGAAGAAGTTGAATAGATATTGGATCAAAGAATTGGTAAGAGCACAAGAGGAGAAGATTATTATGAATATCTGGTGAAGTGGAAGAACAAACCTATGGAAGATGTTCCATGGATTTCTTAATATGAGTTAGATTTGGCTTAGGTTGTGACATCTCAATGATTTAGGAGAATAATTTCTTCCAACCTTGGTTGTCTAATGCAGGAGTATGTTGGGTTGCACTAGTATCCTGCATGTTTTTAGTTTTTATCTTGCTGTTGAAACAGTCTTTTGTTGAAACTGTGTTTTCTAGTTTATGAGTTCTTATTGAGGCCACATAACTATTTTTCCATAATGAATGGAAGGTTGTGCACTTCAAGGATTGAAGAGGGCCTAGATTAATATCTATTTTCCAAGGCGCAAGTTCTAACTCCTTATAGATTTGGAATTATGGCAATTGTCTCAGAACATCAATTTCTAGTAGTTTTGGACGACAATTTTCTATGCTCAACTTTCAGAATGGATGTTCACTTTTCCTTGATGAATCAGACTTTTCAAAATTAAGGGGTTGTAGAGGACTTAAATATCTACCCATAGTTCAAATCATGAGTTCTAACTCAATTAGACCGAGGAGATATCATGATTTTTCTTGGACATCAATTTTAGGGTAGTTAATTGTTGATGCAGGCTGACTTGTGTATTTAATGTTAGGTTTATTTTCATTTAATATTTGTAGAGAGTCAACTTGTGGCTTCTCCATGTTATATAATGATCTGTAAGCCATTTGGGCTAGTATAAATAGAGTGTTTAGGCTAGGAGCTAGGATAGTTAAGAGTTAAGAGTTTTAGGAGATGATTTGAGAGCAGAACTAGAAAGTGCACATTTGTTGTTGGATCCTGGATTTGAATGTATTTGTATTTGGTAGTAACCTAGAAGACCTTATAGTTGGGAATGTATGTTAAATATTTGAAGAATCAATGAAAGTATTTTACTCTTCTTCGTCCTTTGGTTGCCATTCTTTGTGTCTACTTCCATTGTGTTAACTCTTGCAAAGTGGTTTGGAGAGCTAGGTGTGCCAATGGCTCTAGTTTTCCCTATCCTTCCTTTTGTTAGGACCCCACTTAATCAATTCAAATTCTTTATCTCTAGATTTTTCTTTCATCTTGGAAAATTCCTTCCTTTTTGTATTAGTGGATTCCATTTTAACAATGGAGTGGGTAGTGTTATTTCTACAAAGAATTATATTGACTATTAGTGTCAATGTGTATATAGTAATTGAGCTATCATATTTTCCAAACTACGAAGAATACAACAAGTAAAGTATACCCAAGCTCAAGTATTTATCAAGCAACTCTACTTACACTAAACTAAGGATAAGTTAGTGTATTTATCAAGCAATTCTACTTACACTGAATTGAGGAAAAGTTAGTGTACACCGAGCATAGAGTTTAAAAAGCTATATAGAGGACGTTGAGAAAATGCTTACTAAGTATTAGTAAGGAAGAACATTGTATTTATCGAACAACACATAGATGACATTAAAATTTGAATTGGTACAAATTCTAATGTAATACAATTATATTGAGCATGAAAATTTGTTTACATGAATTGAGGTAAAGATGTGAAAATATTTTCTTGAAGAATGGGAAGTGAATGTGGATGTTTCCAATACTGTTGATTATGAGCAGAGGACTATTCTAGAAAGTTCTAAAACCCTAATTAGGTCAAGTTTAAAAATGAGAAAAAAATTACTATAAAATGAGAAACTATGGATAGTTTGAACTTGTTGTTGTCGATGGTATAGTTGAGGTTATTTTGTGAAGGAGGTGAAAACTATTGAGTAAGGATTTGAAGAAAAAATCCAGAATAGAGCAGGGTATAATATAGTGGTGAATTTTCATATTTTAGAAAATTTGAGGGTTTTTTGGTGTTATTTTTGGTGATTTGTGAGCCCTTCCATAGTTTCCCTGGTCGTCAAGCTTTGTCGAGTTTACCTGGTTGCCTAGCATTGTCAGGTTTAGTAATTACCAAAGGCAACCTTTACATTTGAGTTTTTTCCTGGCGGTATTTGCCTTTCACCCAGCCAACCAGGTAATGCTAATCGAGTAATGTTCACCAAGTTTCAAGTTTCCATTTCATGAGGTATGGGGGAATTTTCCAACATAATTACATTTTACCATGGAGGAGTCGGCTCATTTCACCTTATGGAAAGTGGAGGAGTCAACTCGTTTTGCCAACACACTTTCATTTTTCTGTGGAGGAATTAGCTTGTTTGGTGTGGTAAATTGGTAATTGATTTGTATAAATCCAAATTTTCCCAAGCAATGCGACATTCACTAAATACCACTAGCACTCCATCAAATTTTTGGCAGCGTAGGACACATCACGGGCACAACTCAGACTCTAGAGATAGCTTTCACAAGTGGTGGTAATTGGTATGTGCTGTAAAATACTCTCCTTAAGCTTATCTAGTTTAATTTAATAAGGAGCTTATCTAAAATTTCCTTTCATATGTCATTTTCATTAGAAATTATTCAAAAAGTGGATGTAATGCTACAAGTTGGTGGTGACATTAATGGTTTTTAAAGCTTGCATGCATGGATATTGACCACCTTTATTTCCTTTTCCATGGAATGTCAATTCATCAACTATCAGAAATTAGATTTGAAATTTAACTTTTCCTCTTTAAGTTTCAATTCCTAGTCTGAAAGTAATACTACTTATTCTCAAGGAAGTAAATAGATTATCAGTGGATTAAGATGTCAGGGGAGGGTGAGTCTCTAACTAATATTGCTCAGTCTCAAGGAAGTGGAATTGAAGGGGTTGTCAATGGAAGGCTACATGTTGACAAGGGTAAGATCCCTAAGGGCAGTGAAAGGATTAATCTTACATCAAAATACCCAAAACTTAGAGATACTACCATAAAGGCT
Source organism: Cupressus sempervirens (assembly GCA_028749045.1). Lineage (NCBI taxonomy): Eukaryota > Viridiplantae > Streptophyta > Pinopsida > Cupressales > Cupressaceae > Cupressus > Cupressus sempervirens. The sequence continues at coordinate 873,656,690 of CM053789.1, forward strand.
TTCTTTGGAATGGACAATGTTTTTGGTCCACCAACTTGTGCAACTACAAGTGTAGAAGGAAATTACAATACCTCACCACCACTAGAAAATTGGGTTGTTATTCAATTAAATCAAAATGCATCAAAGGAGGATAACAATGTTTGAACAATAGAAGATGCTGTAACAGAAGATAATATTGATTTTGGTCAGGGAAAAAGAAAAAGGAATGTAAAAATGGGGTGGGAATGGGAAATGAAAAGGACTTTCTAGGTTGATTGGGTAGCAAAGTACTGGTTTACAAACAATGATGAACCACCAACAAAATGCAAGTGTATGATTTGTACCTGGAAAACTAAAAGGTAGAAATAGTTGCAGCTAAAGCTCGACAATATAAAAAAACATATTGCTAAGGTTTATGAAAAAAAAATCATAGATGGAAAGGAAGTAGCGGCAATGAGATGGAAATCAAAGGAAGAATGCCTTCATGTTAAGTATGCCATAGAATATGAAGAGCATTTCAAGAAAACAATGGTAATTGGTAGTGGCAATAGTGGCAATCCAATCAAGGATGGGCTTAAATATGCAGCCAATAATGCAATCTTGGAAAAGACCATTCAGATGAGTGTTATTTTTCATATTCTATCTAGAGGGTGTCCTATGAGAGACTTTTCATAATAAAGTAATTTATTATCTTTTTTGAGAGTTCCTCACTATCCTATGTCACATTGGTCAATATAAGTTGGATGGGAAATGGAAAGCTATCTTGCTGAGGTGGAAAAGAAAAATGTATAGGAGAGAGTAAAAGAATCCATGTTCATTTCCTTAGATGAAGTCACTATGGTAGATAACACTGCTTGGGTCTGTATGCATGTATATATTGTAAAAGATCATGTTCGTCAAGCTAATCTACTTTGTTCTCGTAAAATGAGGGCCAATTCAACCACAGAAAAATTATATTTAGAAGTTAAGAAAACTTTGAATGAAATTGCTAGTACGGATGACTTGACAATTGCAAAGAAGTTAGTGTGTGTTAGAGTTGATGGAGCTGGAGTAATGCAAGGGCAAAGGACTGGTCTTTGTGCAAGATTACAAACTAGTATTTCACCTTACATGCTTGGCATACACTACATGGCCCACCAAATGAATTTAGCATATAAGATTATAAGTAGTTTTCCTACAGTGTCAAAAGTTGAAGATCTAATCCATGAGCTCTACTCCTACTTTTGCAGAAGTCCTAAATGCTTTGCAAAATTTAAATTTTTTTCTGAGGGAGTAGTAGTAGGAAATAAGATTCTCAAGGATGTTGAGACTATATGGATATCTTTGCATGGACCAGCAGAACAAGTTCTAGCAGAATATCAATCCTTGATTGGAGTTCTATATGAGCAATGCCTTATAGTAGACAAAGCTCCTAATTTGTTAAATAAGTTAAGTGATATAGAGAACCTATAAATTTTACTATTCTTCTCCCCGTGTTGGATTTAATGAACAAACTTGTTAAGAAAGCCCATAATAGAACTATGTATATTCATGAGTGTAGTGATTTACATAAAATAACATGCATGGCTCTGGATTCTTTGTATTCAAATCTCTCAAGTCATAGCCCAATTTTTTCAAGGTGGGAGATAATTATAGATTTTAATCATGTTGAGAATTTTTTACGATTCAATGGAAAAAATGAGCAATGTGTGTTTGTGAAAGGATTTGAAATACCAATGCACCAATCTAAAATAACCAAGAGATGCAGAGTACTACTAGTTAGAAAGGATGATTTTGACAAGATTGTTAAATCTGTTAGTGAAAATGTGAACTCTATTTCCTACCAACTTTCAAGTGAGATTCGTGAAACATTCCCTCTAGAAGAAATTCTTGAAGCCATGAGTTGTGTGTTTTTTTAATTTTTGAAACACTTCGGATATAATCCAAGTGATGCAAAGTTTGTTCATAATAAACATGATGAATTGATAACACAGTTTCCAAAGCATACAGATTGCAATGGACAACTAATACAAGGAATTTTAGATTCAATTAATCTTAAAAAATAATGTAAACTTTTTGCATTGTGTATGAAACACCAAATGGAAAACTTTGAGAATCCATTCAATCTTGGTGCAATAACAAGGCTCTGGAAAAGGATAAGTTAGAGTGAAGTATTTCATACTTCAATGTCAGAATATTTCAAACCTATTGATTTATGTCAAAAAATAATATTAGGGTCAGTGGAAGATGAGAGATTTTTCAGTCCATTGAGGTTTTTGAAATCAAATGTCAAAAACAAACTAGACAAAAATTTGGAAACTTGCTTAAGGTTGTTTGTAACTCAATACAATGTTAGAGATTTTCCTTATGTTAGGTCATTGGCCATTTGGAATTCCACGCGTGAAAGATGAGGTCTTTGCAACACTTCAAAAGATGGTGGTGCTACTGCTGATTCCAACATAAATGATGAATTTAGGTCTCAAAGTTAGAATGAAGATGAAGATTTTATAGATTTTGAATACCCGATTCAGAATGAAGAGGAACCTATTAGTACTAGTTAGTTTCAGGATCTAGAGTCCATATGGGATATAGAAGCATCACATTTGAGACTGAGTCAATGAAGTGAATTGTGATTTAGCAATGTAGCATTCAGTTCTAAGGAATTAATAGCTATACTCTACTTCAGTTCTTCCATATTCAATCATATTACAATTACGATTTACAAAAATTGAGTTCAAGATTTATGTTACTCTATTTTTGACATAATGTTATTTCTATATCTTTCTCTTGATTTGAGTTCAATATTTTTGTTACTCTATTGTTGACATAATTTTATTTTTGTATCTTTCTCTTGATTTAGTTGTTTGATAATAAAAACAGAGATAATAGAGATGTTTGCAAAGGCCATAATATCAACTCAGAATATGATACTTTTCATTAACATTAACATCACACTGTGATCTCAGAGAATTACTAACTACAAAACATAATGGAAATACATAGAGTTGGAACAATCTATGCTCTTAAATCAAATTATACTTAATCTAAAAAATAATAGCAGATCAGACCATTTCTAAGCCTTGGGGACTCATATTTATATCAATCATTACAAAAGACAAAAGATAACAACAATTAAGATAATCATTACAATTTTTTGAAACCTTTTTTAACATCTTTTAATAGAAAAAGGGGAAACAATTACAAAATGTGACAAGTGGCAAGTGATCATTAATCTTGTTTTCTAGTTCTAACTCTAGCATTACCCATAACAAATGTTCTATAAAGGTAAGGTAATCTATTATGATGAACAACTTCTCTTTGATATTCTTCTACAACACTTGTCCTCCAATTGACTCCTCAAGGCCACCATCTTTTCTACTAATCATCTTCTATTGAAGGGATTGCCTTGATATCTGCTATAACCTCCCAGATGGCAATATCTGTATCCACAATAGGCCATGCTATATTTCTAACTACCTCTAAATCACTGATGTTTTTAATCCATTTTGCATCTATGATGGCTTTACCCTCTCCAGTAATTTTATTCATATCTGCTTCAATTTTTTATGTGATATCAATCATATCATATACAACTTGAGCACTTGATTCACCCCTTGAAAATGCTAGAAATCTTGGATGGTCTAATATTAGATCAAAAGAGTCAAACCACTCCTACCAAGATTTGACATACCCTTCCTTGTTCAAAATTGTTGGAATGTAATATGGGGTACCCAATGCTATGCTTTTCAATTTTCCCCTTATTGCTTGAATCTTACCATTGAAGAATGAATTCAATTCTTTAACTTGATTTATCATTTTCCTTATAGGAACAATGATCTCCTTAGGTAGTTATTTGCCTCTATTGGGAAAATAATGGAGATAATAGTGATAAAGCCTCAGAGCATCCATATTCATTACTTTGAAGAGCATTGTACATATTATGTACATTTATATAGGTTCTCTTTAAAGCAGTGATTCTATGAATCAAAAACTATTTCAGTGTCCTGATCTACATCCTTGCTCATCTCAAACTCATCCACGTCCATATTTGTTACTGGATGTGGTTCTTCTGCTATCTGGTCAGTTTGAATATTCTAGTCTTGTATCTCCCTTACTGACCTTTCTTCTCTTTTCAAATCTTCATTCTCCTTTTTTATTCCTCCAAAGCCTATTAAAGAACATGTGTTATTTCCATTTCCTCTTCATACTTCTTCCTGGCATCAAGGTACTTTTCATATGTCTATGCCAGTTGTTCTTGAAGAGTATCAATCTTGTTCTTGCCTAGCATAGCAGCCGTGGTTTGGATGTTGTAAATTTTATCTGAAGAAGTTGAATGTGCATTCTAAAAAATTGCATTACCTATCAGTGTCTCTTTAATTTCCATCAGGGTAGGCTTCTGTGATTCTAGAGCTATACTCCAAATAGCCATTGTCTTACTATCTATATTAAATCCTACCCCCTATAACTCACCAAATGGATTAATCTCCTCATAAGAGATTGATTTTTCTTGTCTCCTCATTTGATCAAGCAAGAATGATGAACTAATATCTCATCCTAGGAAAACTATCATAACACTCCTTTGTATCAATTCCCTAGCCTCCTCTGCAATGAGGCTTTCACTATTAGGATCATAGGCTTGGAGCTCATGCACCATTTCAAACACATTTTCATCTATGTCTCTAGGTTTTACATGCAAAGAAAGTTCATTCTATTTGAGTTTATATAGAAAACTTTTGAATTCTTCAGTCTTGATAAAATCATCATCCTTCATGAATTCCTGAGCCTATATAATTCTATCATCCAACATCATGGACTATAGTTCTAAACTATTGGGTCTCCTCTCCTCTTAAGTAGCTTGATCAATTAAGAACTTTTTTTTGGCATCATCAAAATATCCAGTTCCTTTTGAAAGCACTTGTAAGGCTTTCCTCTATCCTTTTTCGGAACCTCAATCAATTTTTGTTTCTTCTTGCCCCTTTTATCCCTGTCTGAAGGGCCAGGCTAATCTTCTTCATCACAGATTTCCAATACAACATCTACCTCTAGAGAAGAAGGGTTTACCCTATCTCTATCATTTTGAGGAACTTGAGCCATAATGTTATCAAACTCCTCAATATACTTATCAATTTGTAAAAAATAGGGTAAATCAGAATAGAATCCCTGGAAATTAGGATCTATCCTCATTTCTTCCTCTGCTGAGAGGATTTCTCTCCACTTTTGCATCTTATTAGCATAGACATCTTCATCCAATTTATCCCTAATGATATCCTCTTCCCAAATTTTACTTCCAATAACCACATTATAACCCCTCATTTTTTTAAGAGCACCTCTAACAATGTTATATGGGCAGTAGGGAAATTTAACTCTCTTAGGAAGGCATCAACATCCTCAATGGCCTCTTTACCAATTTCAAATCCCCTACTTTGAAATTTCTACATAGAAAGGACCCCTTTTTGTTGGTTGGCCCTAGATATTCTCTATTCATGGATAACAACAACTAGAAAATTTCCACTACACCCACCCTCTCTGGTACATATCTTGGCAAGAAATGAGAGGGTTTAGAACAACCAAAAATTCTAATCAATGTACATTTTTCTAACAAAAAAGCACTACCCCAATCATGATCAATTGGTCCCTCATCATCAAAACACATAGTTGGTCTAACAATATTTCTGATTAACCTAGGTAATCTTTCCAATTTTGAACCTAACATTCTATGAATAGTTGCACCAAAATCATTATAAAAAGAGAGGGAATTAGAAAAAGAGTAGAACCTCTACCATAATCTGGTCCATCTTTGAATAGGCAATGCCTCTCTTAATTCATCCAAAGCTTCAATTAAACTAGAATCCACATGACCCACATTGTAGAAGATGATGAGATGCATAAGCAATGAGTAATGTAGAAATTTGAAATTGCCATGCTCACCTTTCTGAGCTATCACCATCTCTCAATGAATACTATCAGCAATGAATGTTCCAAAATCATACCCCACATTAGTATGCAGGTCTTGAATTTCTAGAGCTATCACATACAATGCTAGGGAGGCATCCATGGATCCATCTACTCCCAATACTTTGTTCAACCCAAAAACTATTTTCTAAAAGTATGAACAAAAATATGACAAGGGTATAAAATTAGTAACCTTTTTCAAGAATTCTCCTTTCATATTGTTTTCCCTTAGGATATATCACAACAATGCCTATTTTGTATAGAAACCTTTCTGTCTCTAAAATGTTGGTTCCAATATTTCCAAGTCAATAGGAACTGACATGAGACCCTGCAAATCAAATGCTTTAGCAAAAGCATCCTTACTTAATGTACAGAGAATGCTCATATCCTTTCTACGGAAGGACCAAGTGGTTGGATTGTATGCATTTACTAGTGCCTTGATAAGGTCAAAATCCACATATACCTCTGGCATTATCAACTTCCCCAAGTTCTTCATCCATGGATTTGAGACGAGAACCTTGTGCACCCTATTCTTGTAAAAGTACTAGAACAATTCAATTCCATTTGTGTCCGATACTTGAGTATCTCTACAGAAGCTGTAAGGGTCTCTAAATGTGTGGACATTAGCACTTTGAGCATTGGAAGATTTAGGGAGACTCTTCAACCATTCTTCTACAAATTTGGTAGACAATGAAACCTTGCTACTCTCTGTAGTGCCCTTCTTTACTAATGATTTTGCTTCTGCCATTCTAATCTTACTGCAAATTCTTTTTTCTTTGTTAGCTCTGGATATCTGAGAATTCAATTTTTCTTGTAAACCTTTTACTTCAATAACTGGTACTTGAATAATCCTTAGATGTTTGGCTTATAGTAGTACTAGTTTTCTGCAACTTGGTGGTAATGTTAATGGCTTTAAAAGCTTGCATGTAAATGGATATCGACTAGTAGTAAGTGCCACCTTTATTTCATTTGCCTTAGAATGCCAACTCATCAATTGTCAGGAATAAGATTTTAAAACTTTCTCTTTTGTCCTTTCAAACTTTAAAATCTTATAAGTTGTGAAACCCTTCTTTTTGCACTCTATTGCAAGCGGTTTAACTTAACCTTGAATTCTTCTTGCAAAACTATGAAACCCTTCTTTTTCTTTTCTCAGGCTATTGCAACCGTTAAATAAAACATTCACTTTACCCTTGCAATCCTACGATAAGCCTTATATCCTCTTCCCTCACAACATCGCGGAAAAATGGTGAACATAGGTTATCATAGTTTCGTAGCTTCCTTTTAACCCTGCTAATTTATCCTTACAATGTGGAAGCAATGGCCAATGAAATTCTCCTTTTGTCATAGCTTTAGAACTTAAACTTTTCACATCGTGGTCTCACAATTGTTAAAACCCATTTCCTTCTAATCGGTGAGAAGTGGCAAAGACGGCTTCAGCTTAACTTTTTGTAGCTTTGTAGCATGACCACATCTTTCTATCAAAACCTTGAAACATGAAAATCCCTGCCATCATGATCTCATAGCTGTCAAAATTCTTTTCCCTTTAACCATTGCAAACATGCAAAAATTGCTTGAATTAACATTTTGCGGTCTCACAACCAATAGACTAACTACCTCAAAAAGACCTTGGATGATACAATCTCACTTTTTCACAACTTCACAACATAAAAGTTCACCATCATTTAATTGTCGATGTCGTGAAATATCTTTTTCACAAAGTCACGTCAACTAGCAATGATGCAATCTCTGCCCTCCTCGCAGTTTCACAACACACAAACTATTAACTTTCACTTTGACAACAACATTGTGATAGACCTGTTAAAGCCTTTCTCATAGTTTCACAACTGCCAAATTCAAACTGATGAAACCCTTTGTGAACCTCTAATGCCATCAACTTTGCTAATGTATATATTTTCTGTCTAATACAATAAAACTCTTTGCCCAAAAAATTAAAATTTTACTACGATTATTATTTTTTGTTCGCCAATGTATATATTTTTTTGTGGTTTTAAAATAACACAATTCGCCCAGATTTTACACATTGTTTGAGAGACTATGAATGATTCACCAATGGAGATTATTAATTTTTCTTTATAAACTATTTTTTTGCCACAATTTTTTTTTTTTTTGTCAAGTGTTTTACACCTTTTGCCAAGTTTTTACACATTTTCTAAAGGAGGGGTTTCTTAAAGTATCCCCTAGAATAGAGGTCAAAAATCAAATTCAAAGTCAGAATAGAGAGGAATTGCAAATCTATCATAGGAAGGTGATAATCATTGAGTAGAAGAGGGAACTAATCAAGCAAATTAATTAACTACTATATTTCTTTTTTTTATAATTTGTAATCACTATAGTAGTCTTCTAAATCCTTGGAAAAGATGGACTTAACATCCTGATTTGTAAATATCTCAATCAAGTACACACTTGATGAGTGTTGCAAAATCCTTGTAAAAGGTAGATCCTTGTAGCCCTAATTGAGTAAGTCATCTAAAGTGGCTAAACATTGTAGCCCTAACAAGGAAACCTCTTACTTCAATATTGATGGATTTGTGGGTACCATCCCCATCACAATTTCCCCTCTAACCAAGGGTTTCTAGGATACCAAATATTTGTCTTATGTGTTGTATTTAAAGAGCTTTTATGTGTTACATTGTAAATGCTAAAATGTTATGTTAGTTTCATTTACAAAGTAAGGTGATGAAAGAAGTATTACAAAGGACTAAATTTGTTTAAGTGTGAAATTTTTTAGAGGATACTGATTCAAACCTCCCACCCCCTCTTAGCATCTTATATTCCAATAGGTAGGGGTTTTAAGTTTGGGTTGATTAGAACCAATTTTGATGTTAGGAGTTTACTGACATTTCTTTCTACTTGGTCTAGGTGAATCAAGGATACTCATAGAGGGAGGGATTTGAGACTAAATGACTTCATGGACCATAACTTTCTTTAGAGGCCGAAGAGTGAATTGGAATGATATAGACATAAATCAAGCCTGTAGTGGAGCATAATGAGATTTTTTTGTGGTTTTTAGTACTATGAACAACATCTTTCATAGAGTTTAAAAGGAAGAAAGAGAAGGAAAATAAACTACTATTAAAATAATAATTTAGAATAGGCATGTGATATTAGTAATAAAACTTGAGTCTACCTTCTAGAGTGAAGTATTTTATGCCCATTAAATATACCTAGTCCCAAGTAACTGGAAGTTTGGCCCTTCCATAAACCCTATGCATTATCATTGGGGCATCATCACTATAGAAGAATTGATTTAAACTTCTAGTGTCGTAGACCCTATTATACTTCCACCATTTCCTACCATTTGTATGGAGACCAGGGGCTTTTTTAATAACATCCTCATTGATTTCAATAGTGATATCTACAATCATAAACCTTCTCACCAACCACAACAAGGAAAATTAAGATAACAACTTTTTATCATAGATAATCATAATCTAAATAAAATGAGAAATAGCACATTTCTGCAAATATGAAAAACCATGGAATTGTTTTTGAACTCATAATTTTTATTGGGTTCAATTTTTCTCTAATACCTCCATTATAAGAAACCTATTCACCCAAATACCAACCTAATAAATTATAGATCACACCATAGTAGAAGAAATAAAATATTCCCATAAAATGGTCACCTAAAAGTAGAAATAATTTCTCTACACTCCCTAATAAAACCGTAATATGTTATGGTGCACTCACAGATAGAGAGATCTCAAAGAGACCATTCTAAGAATTCAAGAAGATTAAACATGATGAAAACAACAAGGAAATTGAAAAAACAATGCCAAATCTAGTTTTATTCAACATGAAATCCAATTACATTTAGTTGGATACATGCCTTCATACATGAAGGGCTATATAGACTTGAGTGCTTAGGAAACTTCAGAGATAGAATTTAAATCTGATCTTTCAACCTTAACTATATAATGATGCCTCTAGAGATCAATTACAACACATATATAGGCATTGTGACATGTAGGTCGACCTTAAGATTAGTTGTATTCCTTGATAATAGGAAATAAATTACAAAAATAGGTCTAATCCAAATCATGAGGAACTCATTACATAAATAAATATAAGTAGGAAATTTAAAACTTTAACCACCAATCTGCTAAACTGATAAACTAACTTCCAAACTGTAAAGCATGTGACCAATGCATATAAATAAAAGATAATAATGTGGTGAGCGGTAAGTGGAAGATGGAGATGTTGCAAGATAGTGGAACCACTAGTAGAATAGTGTGTCAATTTAAAAATGTACGATGACAAAGTTGAAGTCACAATAGGAAACAGTTTGAGGATGCAGTGAATCAAGGATCAAGCATGAAGGGTCACCAATGACGTGAAGGACAAAAGGATAGTCACAAATGATGTGATAGACTTATAGATCAAATTTTCAAAGGATGCAAGGATAGAGGCTACATATAGACTCCTAGATGATCTACCAGGCCTACCTATCTAGTTCACTACTAGTAGTTGTCCTGGGTTTTTTGTGAATAACTTGACTATGAGTTTCAACTTTCAAATTGAACATGATTTTGTTTTGGGTTACAATGTCCAAAACACTGCAAAGTGTATTAAGGCACTTGAACTTATTTATTGAAGAATTTTTTAGTAAGATTGTTAAAGTTATTGCTCATATTGAAAGTGAAAGCTAGTGAAAAAGAAAACAATTGCAAAGAAGGGAGACAAATAATAGACAGGTTGTTGAAAACAACTAGGTAGAAGTGAATCAGATGAGTTCACTAGGAAAGCAAGATAGAGAAAGAAGATCAATGCATATTAAAGGAAATGTAATAGAGATTTACAATTAAAGACAATTCTATTCTTAGATCATTTAATTAGATTTTTTTGTTACCATTGCATCTATTTCTAAGCTCTTAATAGGGAAAGCTTCAATAAAAAGATTTTGTAAATCCTCTTACAAGGTGTCTCTAAGAAAGTGACTTTAAATCCTCTAACTAGGTATCTTTTATAGGCTTTTTGTAATCCTAATAGGTTATAAACATTTCAAACATAAGATTTTCCTAGAAGGAATAGATGTAGCATTTAATAGGGAAACCATTTACATGCATAAGGGATAGCAAGTATATTACTCGAACCATAGTTTTTATCCTCTTTTTGTGGGTTTCCGTGTATAAAATCTCTGTGTCATTGATGTATGCTTCTGTATGTGAGTTTACTTGCCTCTATAGTATTGCTTTCATTACTTTATTATTGTTTAAAACACTTTAGATATAGCTTATTTAGCTAGGGACAACATTAATAGGTAAGAAAGTTTGTATTGATTCACCCCTATCTTAGTACTAGTTGGAACCAACAATTGGTATAAAATCATAGACCTTAACATAAGAAAGATTGGCAGCTTGAGGGAAGATCAAATGGAACCTTCATATTATAGAAACAATTTGATGAAAGACTTGATATTATTGAGGATTTTAAGGATAATCTTAGGAAGTCCTTGACCAAAAGGAAGAAGATAATGAAGAAGTTGAGTGAAATCCTACAACTCATTAAAAAACTAGAAGCTTTTAGTAGATTTGAGGAGTCTAATGAAGCCTTAATAGATATAATGGCTAAAAATGAGAAAAAAATTACACAGATGAGGAAAGAGAAGGAAGAGCTAGAAAGAGAAAGGAGAAAAGATCAAGAGGAATGAGACAATGTCATCTTAGCCAAAGATGAAGCTGAGAAAGTAGAAACAAGAAAAGACATACATATAGTGTAGATGAGAGTGGAGAATAGTCATTCTCACATAGAGTATTTCACACAACTGATCAAATAAGTACTCATTTTGATTTAAGAGTTGAGGAGTGTGAATGAAAGGAATGAAAAGTTGATAAACTTAAATGAGAGCTTAGAAATTTTTTATGAACAACCATAGGCTCAAAGAAGAAACAAAATTACCACTAGTCTTGGCTATGTAGGTGATGACAAGATAGAAGAAGATGATACTTTGAAAGGACATAACATAGACTTGAGAATTTAGGAAGCACATCTCCAAAAGGTAAGAAACATGTTAAACCTACTTGTTACTACTATGGTAAGAAGGGACATACATCAAACATAAGTTGGTTTAAGAAGATATCACTTATGAATCAATGTTCCTTTGATGGGTATTGTAATAGTTGTCATATGTATGGTTACATTGCACATATATGTTGTTAGAAATATTTAGGATATGATAGGTTATTGAGAGGGGAGGGGTGAATCAGTAACCTTAAAACTTTTCATTAATTTATCACACATCCATCTATACTACTGCATGCATAAATTTTGAAACATAAAACAATCATTACACAAGTGAATACAATATTTGGTGACCCAAAAACCTTCCAAATAGAAAGTAAAACTGGGGTGGAGATGATACCCACAAAACTTCAATGCTACAATATAAATTTGGCTAATTAAAGCTTACATTGACCACTTCTAGTGATCTACCCTATTAGGAGCACAAAGGACTGCTAGGTCCACCTTGTTAGAGGATTTGCAAACATATAATGAAGTATGCACTCTGTTAGGAGATTTGTACAAAGACTGTTAAGTCTACCTTGTTAGAGGATTTTAAAAATTTGATTCACCTGTTAGGATGAAGCAGTGGATCTGCTTGCAACTGATTGCTGATAAGATCCCTTATGCACTGATCACCTCATGTGATGGATGTACCTTCTCAGTCTCTGAATTGACCTTTTTGTATACCTTGAACTGTTGCTGATGATCTTTCACATATACTTCACATTACTTCACAATTCCTTCTCATTCCATGCATCATATATTCATTACACATGATATCTTACAATACATCTTATATACCTTTCAATCTTACAAAATTACAAGGTAAGCCAAAATACAAGTAAACAAATACATTATAGAGTCAGCCCAATAGTAAATAAGTCAGGTTCACTGAACTGATTTGGTAACATTCTGATACTTGGTGTCCACTATATTACTCAGCATCATCACACACTTGGTAGAAGTGAAGGGTTGCTCCATATTAATCACCCAATGTAGTTTTGAACTCAGTAACCACTAGTGACTCAGTAGATGTAGTGTCACTTATTAGATACTATTCACTAAGTTTACCTCGCTTCACTCGGTAAACACTGAATCTTTAATCACTTAATTTACACTAAATCTTTCATGACAAAACTATCTACTCAGTAGACACTATGAAGCTCGGTAGACACTGTTGGACTTCACATTGTTTGTATTTGCTTGGTAGCCACTATTTGCTCAATGTAAACTGCTGAACTGCTAAGTTTACAAGGTAACCACTTGATGCTTGGTAAGCATACATAATTGAGTAAGTGTTTTCACTAATGACAAGATAATCATAATGTCAACAATCTCCCCCTTTGGCATTAGTGACAAAAACACTTATGAATCAAAATTGACATTCTGATTTTCAAAATTGATCTTTGTAAATCTTCTATATATATATCTTACATATCTCACATATCTTCCCCATACATATGGTATGCATAGCTTTTATCTATACAATGTCTTTCTTATTCCTTATTCATCTCATATTTCCAATGTCAACAATCTTATCTCCCCCTGCCAACAATCTCATCTCCCCCTTTTTGAAAATAATGCCAAAGAATGTATACAATAAATTTAAATTGAGACACCAATATGTGAGAGAAAATCTAAGTGTACCTTGATAATAAGAGACAGTGTCTTATCCCAATTGTCTTGCAAAATCTTGTAGGTGGAGAGAGCCACTTGAACTTCTACTGAAAGTTCAATCATATGATCTGCTATAGAAAAATTGTTGTCATGAATCAACGTTTTTGAGTAGGATATGTGTTTCTGCATTTGATCCATGACTGGAAGAATCATATTTTGAATGTTGATCAGTGTAGACTAGATTCTGGCTTCTTCTCTGAGTAACTCTACCTGCATTTTGGACAAAAATTTCACTTTTGTGTGATGAGATGAGCTTGAAATATGGTCAAGCGGCAACTTTTGAGTGTTTTCCTTCATTTCCATGTCTAATTATTCAATTTTCCTTTCACTTCCTTAGTGAACTTGGTAACATCACAGAGCTTGCCAAAAAGTGATGTTACATTTGTGAGTGCTTGCTCAAGATTGCTCAAAATTGAAGATAGTTCAACCTGTTTTATTGCAATGTGCTCAAGCAATTTATTATCAAATTTTTTTTCTTCCTTTTCAATGAGTTTCTCTTTCCTAGAGGTGTCCTCATTGAACTTATTTTCAGCCTCTTCTAATTGCAACAAAATGTGTTGAGATGAATCAACATCAACACCAATAGCTTCAATAATTATGTTTTTAGCATTTTCTATTATGGTGTATTCTCTCTATCTCTCTTCTATGACTTGCTTCTGCCTTGCCTTCTGCTCTAGAAGCTGACTAACCATTCTCATCTCATTGGTTGTGGCATTGTCCAAATCTATCTTAGGAATAATGATTTCTGTATCCAAACCTATATCTTCATCAATTTTTTTTCTAGTAACCAGAAGTTTTAGAGAAGTTTTCGGTTTTACTTTTGTGCTTACTCGCTTGCATTTGGAATCAGAGACAATAGTTGACATAGATGGACTAGTAGAAAATACTTGAATAGATGCAACTAGAGGAAACCTGAGAGAAGTACCGGTTGAATCCAAAATTGGCATGCTTCCCAAAAATGATGTACAAATAGGTAGTGTACAGACTGGAATATTCATAATTAGATTAGACAAAATTGTAGAACTTACTGTACATGTAACAGAGGAGGTAGACATAGCTGATTGCTCGAGTGTTGATGGAGAAGGTTGTAGCTTGGTAGATGAAGTAACTGTTACTTCCATAGATGATGCTTGGAGCTGTGGGGAAGTAGGAGTGGATGATGTTTTTGATGTGGTCAATCCTGTTGAAGCTATATCCAACCCTGATGATGTTGCAGTCTTAGGTGGAGAGTGAGGAAGGGAAGTAATGACTTGTGCTGCAATCTTCATTGGATCATTTTCTTCATCCTCTTCCTCCTTGTCTTCCTCTTTAGCTTCTTCCCCTTTTTCTTCATCATTAGACCTTAGTGCCTGATCATCACTGGCACTTGGAGCATTTTCATCTCCTTCATCACTATTGGTGCCATCATCATCCTTGATTATCACTGGATCATTATTGGGCCTTTGCAGATGATAGATGTTCTTCAACATGTTTGTTGCATCTCTTACAACATGCTCAATATCCTTAATTAGAATCAAACATGTGTGAAATCTAATCATCATTTTACCTTTGGTGTTCTTCATTGTTGCCTTTATTTCTACCTTAGTAAGACTCGGTAGAAGATTCTTTAAGGATTTCTCATATATGTCTTTGGAGATTTGAGGGGCAAGCTAGTTTGGGGAGTATTTCCATTTTCCCATCTTATTAAGTACCAGTTCCTCAATCTACATTTTCTCTGCATCAGTCCTTGTTTCAAATTTCAATGCTTTGAAATTTGTGATGCTAGCTCCATCTTCCATTTGTTTCAATCTTTCTTGGAAGGTCAGTTGGGGCTTGCTAAATACCACTTCATCCTTATTCTTACCTTTGCCTCTTCTGGTGAAAACAACTATGGAGGCTTTGGGTGGCTTGGTAATGATTACCTTGCCCTTTTTTTTGACTAGCTCTGCCTCTTCCTTTGATTCTTGCTCTATATCTTCTAGTTCCCGCTCCTCTTCTTCATCCTCATCTTTTCCCTTGGTAATCGTTAGGGGCTCGATAGTAGTTTTCAACTTAGCAACCTTTTTTTAACCTTTGTTGATTGCTTGGGGAAGTTTGATCTCTAATTCTTTTCTGGCTTTAGCCTCATCATAGGTTCCAAAAATTGGTTGCTTGGGATCTACTGGCTCATTCACTAGTGCTTCAATAATATCCCTAGTTTCATCAATGTTTACCTCATAAGGTAGAGGTTTTACCCATGCAACTCAGGGCCTGACTGCCTGAATATATACTCTGTCGCAGTCAACCATAAAACAAACATCATCTTTTTAATCTTCAACAAGTTTAGGAAGAATCATGAACCTGTTGTTCATTCTCTCCTTGAAGTCCTCAAAATAGTTTTCCATTATACTGTCAAAATTGACACCCATTTCTGCTATAAATTCATTAATCTAATATAGAATAGGGACATCCTTTCTCCATACAACAGAACCTTTGGAGGGAAAGAATTTTTGTACATAGAAGAATAAACATGTCAAAAATGATCTGAATTTATAGTGGTTGTTCTTGGATGATCTAATACTATCCATGTTCTTGTTCAGTTGTCTTAACATTAGTTCAGACAAGTCATACTCCAAATTCTTCTTCACAACCTTAAACACCAGGTCTACGGCCTCACACTGCTCACTGTTCAATCAGCTTGAACTATAGATCTTGTGAGCTATCACATGAATTCCATATCTAAGTTCAACGTCGAGTCATCCCACTCGACTAGGTTTTTCTTTTGAAGTTCATCCTAACCTAGGGTTTTTGTAGGTTTGGCTTTGCTAAGTATGGGAAGGCCAGTAATCTTGTGAATCATTTTCTTAGTGATCAGTATGGGTTCCTCTAGCCATAGCTGACCATTATGAACATAGCTAAGGATATATCTAATCCATTTTATTTGGAAGCTTCTTGGCATATGGGAGATGTGTGTCAAACCTTTTATCTCCAGATGTTTATGTTCGGGTTTCAGAGAGCCACTAACACACACTTCTTCTAACTCACTATCCATTTCTAGGGTTCCTATTTCTTGAATAGAACATTTGAAATGAGTTCGGATATCATTTATTAAAAGTAACTTTGGTGGTATCTATGATTGTATGCCATTAGGGTCTAATGCCTCTGCAACTACGGGAACCAACTTGAAATTCAGTGCTTTCCATTCTACGCCCTTCACAGACATTTTTGATCCACATTTCACCTTACTGGTGCTTGTACTTGCGAAAGCCATTATTTCTTGGTAAGTGATGAGAATCTTTGATCAAATTTGTTAACTGCAAATTTGCTCAAAATTGCTTTGAAGTCGCTTGAATGCACCTAGAAATCTTTTAGCTCTAAGAATATGATGAAAAATGAAGTTGAATTCTACCCTTTTTGATGATAAGTTCACCATTAATACTAGGTACCATGTTGTCATAATGTGTGACAGACTATCATCCACTAACCTAAATCAGCATGAGTATCAACTCAATAAATGAACTAAATTCCTTCTACTCTCGACCTTCCTTGGTAAGTCTTTAACTACTTTTCTCGGTAGAGTCTGATGCATTTGGTGAAAGATAACTTTTCTATGATCCCAGTGTATCTGCAATACTGATTGGATCATTTTGCTTTGCTTACATTTCTTGAAACTCCTTATGATTTCCTTGGTGAGTGCAGCTCCAACTCATTCTTAGGAGTTTAGTTTGAGGGGATGGAATCACCTACTTCTTGAGTGACTTCACTTCCATGATTTGAGCTTGCATCTTTAGTGGATTTTGGAATCCATTGTTGCCTCATTTGTTTCCTTATGTTGTTAGCCCTTGCTTTCTTTTCATCTTCAATTCTCCCTATATTCATGCAATTTTTAGCTATATGACTGAGTTCAGTGCATGTATAACCCCTTACAGTAGTGTCCTTCTTCCCTAGGTGATGTCTTGCACAATTTATACCAATGTTTCCATATTCTCCACAACAATGACATCTGCACCAGGTATTGTAGTCACATCCAAATATTGCCTTTACAAGTTGTTCTGTTGGATTGAATGTTTTGGATTTTCATTGAGATGCCTTGTGACCATGCTTCTTGCATTTGTGACAATTACCTTCAAATTTTGGTTTCTCCTTGCATTCATTGGCTTTGTGACCATGCTTATTATAGTTATAACACTTTCCTTTGAATTTTGCTTTTCCATTACTCAAGAATTTGTTTGATGTGTGACCTAACTTACCACAGTGATTGCAAGTAGGTCTTTGATTGTTTTGGGCACCTTGTTTGGAAGATTCACCTTCTTCATTATATCCAAGTCCTGCTTTACCTTTTTGGCTATGAAGATTCTGCTCATTATATTGTATAAGTTGACTCATGTCTTCTTATGACTTAATCATTCTTTCATTGATTTACTTTTTAGTATTTAGGTCATTCTTTAATTTTTCAACAATTTTCTTTTCACATCTTAGTTCTCTCAGTATTCTTTCATTAATTTCCCTTTCACTATTTAGATCTTTTCTTATTCTTTCATTCTATGCTTTGAGAATCCTAATTTCTTCATTTGCTCCAGAGATTTGATCCATGAGGTCTTCATGCTAATTAGATTGATTATTTCTTGCCTCCAAGTCTCCATTTGCCTTGTTTCTTTGTTCCAAAACTTCACATAGCCTGATTGATTGGATTTCTTGTTCTCTTCTAAGTTTTCTTACTTCTTCTTGTAGAGAGCCATTCTTTGCTAGGAGTTCCTTTATTGCCTCATTAACTTCATCTGAACTGCTTGATGGTAAAAGGTCTTCAATGTTTTCTTTAGCATACTGATGGTCATTCATTTGTCTTGCAAGTTCCTTTCTTCTCTTCAAGGATTGAGAAAGATGCTCCTTTATTTCTTTGAGTTGAGCCATGGCCATTTCCAGATCTAGCTTTTCATTTTCAATTGTCTTTTCAAGTCTAAATATCTCCATCTGTCCTTAGATCTTTGCTCAAGCTACTAAACTTTTATGCTGAGAACCACAAAGCTCTGATACCAATTGTTGGAAATATTCAAGACATGACAAGTTACTAAGAGGGGAGGGGTGAATCAGTAACCTTAAAACTTTTCATTAATTTACCACACATCCATCTATACTACTACATGCATAAATTCTGAAACATAAAACAATCATTACACAAGTGAACACAATATTTGGTGACCCAGAAACCTTCCAAATAGAAAGTAAAACTGGGGTGGGGATGATACCCACAAAACTTCAATGCTGCAGTATAAAGTTGGCCAGTTAAGGCTTACATTGACCACTTCTGGTGATCTCCCATGTTAGGAGCACAAAGGATTGCTAGGTCCACCTTGTTAGAGGATTTTCAAACATACAATGAAGTATGCACTTTGTTAGGAGATTTGTACAAAGATTGTTAAGTCTACCTTGTTAGACGATTTGAAAAATTTGATTCACCTATTAGGATGAAGCAATGGATCTGCTCGCAATTAATTGCTGATAAGATCCTTTATGCACTGATCACCTCATGTGATGGGTGTACCTTTTACATCTCTAAATTGACCTTGATGTGTACCTTGAACTACTGTTGATGATATTTCACATATACTTCACATTATTTTTCAATTCCTTCTCATTCCATGCATCATACATTCATTACACATGATATCTTACAATACATCTTATATACCTTTCAATCTTACAAAATTACAAGGTTAGCCAAAATACAAGTAAAAAAATACATTACAAAGTCAACCCAATAGTAAATAACTCGGGTTCACTAAATTGACTCGGTGACCTTTTGATACCCGACATCCACTGTATTACTCGGCATCATCATGCACTCGGTACAAGTGAAGGCTCAGTCTGCATTAATCACTCGATGTAGTTTTGAACTTGGTAACCACTGGTGACTCGGTAGATGTAGTGTCACTTGGTAGATACTGTTCACTAAGTTTACCTTGCTTCACTAAGTAAACACTAAATCTTTCATCACTCGGTTTGCACTGAATCTTTCATGCCAAAACTATCTGCTCGATAGACACTTTGAAGCTTGGTAGATACTAAGAAGCTTGGTAGACACTGCTAGACTTCATATTGTTTGTATTTTCTTGGTAGCCACTATTTGCTTGGTGTGAACTGCTAAACTAGTAAGTTTACGAGGTAGACACTTGATGCTCGGTAAGCATACATAATTGAGTAAGTGTTGTCACTAATGACAAAATAATGATAATGCCAACAATATGCATATCTAATTTTAATGAAAAAAGGATAGATGGACACTGCTACTACTACATGTATGGACATAGAGTTGAGGATTGTAGATTGATAGAAAGATCTAACCAACCATCCCTAAAACTAATAAGTCCCATTGGAAGGGACATGTTCACTACACCAGTTTGCAATGTCAGTTAGAATGATAATCATCCTAGAATTTATTATAGTTTGAGGGAGAGTTAGAGGAACAACACCATACCATGGAAAGGTATCAGAGTGACGTGCTACATATGTCACAAGATTGGACATCTCTCTAGAGATTTCAAAAGTAGTAGAAGACCAAACATCAAGTCCCCTATTGGAAAAGGGAAGATGAAGACTATAGACAAAGAATAATATGAGAAGAAATTTTATAAGATTTGGATGAAGAAGAGTGAAGAATTAGAGGCAATTAAGCTTGCATAGGTCATAAGATCACTAGTCAGTGGTGAGACCTTAAAGAAAAACCAAGCTAAGTTATATCTTAAGGGGTTATGGAAGACAAATATAAATAGTACACTAGTCCTTAAGTCTAAATCGATAAGTCACAATGTGATGCATGAAGTTGTTGAGTGTGAGGAAACACTACAAGTATGTGCCAACTATAGTTCACATGAAGAATGTTGAAAAGTGATTGTTGTTGAATGGATGGATAACATTAAATGACTCAAATCTAGTAGTAGGTGAATCTTTTTCTTACCTTTATAACCCTAAATTTATAATTATAGGTTATTTATAGATTCACCACATGATGTTTATCACTTTGCATGACTAAAATCTCTTGAGCTCTCATAATTGAAAATTTCTTGTGAATTTTTTATTACTATAATTGAGAAAATAGTAGAGTGCAAGAAGAAGATCACTAAACAAAGAAAATTGACAGACCAAGTGGAGTGCAACCAATCAAAAGTAAATAATCAAATAGTTGAAGAGGTTAACACAATGGCGTTGATCAATTGTAGAGACATTCATCATCTCAAGTACAAGGGCATACTATTGAAAGGAGAAGATTTAGAAGAAGGAGGAATATTATTACTATCTATTAATTTTCTACATACAGAAGATGTAAGTGCACATCTAGATGTTGAGATTCAAGAATTGGGTGACAATACAATTCATGAGTTATTTGAAACATTTTCCATGAAAGGATTTTTAGAAGATGAACATAGTCAATAGGAAAAGTCTACCCTAATTTGAGTGGTAGACATATCAAACTTCATTCATGAAGAATGTGTGATATTTGTTTTGAGTGGGGTTCATGAACAATATATGTGGCTAGATAATCCATATAAGTTACAAAGTCATTAATATAAAAATGACTATATTTTCTACTTGAAGTGAGATAACCACAAGTTTAGGATCAATAAGGCAAACTGCAGAGATCACAAGATGACACCTAACACATAATGAAAGTGTTAGCCCCAACTTATAATACTAATAATGTTTGTAGAAGAGTCATATAAATTTTTATGTTGTCATTGATGTGAAGCATGATTGGTAAGACATTAAGTTAATTAAGTAGGGTTCCATATCATTTGATTGATGAAAAGGATTTGAATAAAGTACAATCATTTAGAAAGTGTTGATAAGTGTAATGGTTTCAATGGGAACTTGATGAGTGGACCTTACCAATATAATGTTGATTTGATTGGCTTACATGATTTGAATAAGAATTGAGATCATGTATAAGTAAGTTATGAAGCCATGAAGTGAGAAGACAAAGAGATAGCAAGTTGGACTGAGCTAGTCAGTTTGGTTGTTGAAGGAAGAGCTCAATAGTCACCAAGCTATTAAAATTTTCACCAAGAACATGGAAAGTGAGTGAAGGATGAGAAGTACTAACCAAGAAATAATAGTGTTATTCAATAGAGTATTCACCAAACAAGAACAATGTTAACCAAGCAAGGGAAAGAAGAATAATTTGGAAAACAATTTATTTGAGGCTAGCAATTGATAAAAATAAATATTGTTCGAGAAGTTTCAAGGATAAGGATAAAGTTAGTTATAAGATCTACTAATGGATAATTTAAAAGAAGATATCATGAAGGATATTTAATAACTTAAAATGAAGCACAAAGTTCAAAGAGAAGGTGTGATACCCGAGTGTCTAGATTCAATGAATCTAAGATGAATGAAGATTGGATGATTGTGATCAAGTGACAAAACATAGAAGAATCTGGTAAAGTGAAAAAATTTAGTCCATTTAAGGGATGAATGAGATGTTCATTGTTTCTATTCAAGTTAATTGTGAAGAAGAATATAGAAGGTGAAATCGAGAAGAACAACATTGTGAGATCTAGAAAGTAAATTGTGAAGTTGATGTATAAGTGAGAAGGTTGGTCAGAAGGAAGAAAGAGGATGAACGTGGGAATGAGAATGAATGAAATGGAGATCTAAAAAAACAATATTAGTTGTAGTCTTAATCATATCATCTTACTATTTATCTCTAACCATTGTAGTAGAAAATACTTAATAGTCTTATTTGTAAATCCATTTGTATGGTGGCATTCCTTTGAATGTTTGTAAGTCCTTTAGAGAAGGTCACTCATATTAAGGAGTGATAAGGTCTAGATGATCTTTAGTGTAAATCCTCTAATAAGGTCTCATTAAAAATGCATATGTAACCTTTAATAAGGCTCTCTCCTAATAGAGCTCAATTCAAAAAAGTGAAATTTTTGGGTTATCAGTCTCAGGTGTTTGTTTTCCTTTACAGGATTTCCACATTAAATACTAGTGTAGAAATATGTGGTTATTGACTGCATTGCATTTATTTCATATTTAATGTTTATTTTTTCAATTCAATATATACATGAATTTTACTCTAATACTCAATTAATGAAGTTAACAATTTACTAGAAAGATTAAGTTGAATGATATTGTGAAGATTGATCTATTTACCAAACTTATGATTGAGAATTTTAAAGTTTTATGTATCTAGAAAAGTATTTTAAGGATCTATAGAGTAGCTAGTTATGATTGATTCACACACACACACACACACCCCCCCAGTTATCTAAAAGTTGAGTGATTGAAGGAGAAAGTTTGAAGGGAGGTAAGATAAAGATTTTAAGATTTATAAGAGATTAGTTACTAAGTTGAACAAAGATAAATTTTCATCATGTAAAAGCATGATGAGATTGTACCAATTAGGAATTGGAGACTATGCATTACACTATCTAGAGAACCAATACACACCTCCAATCCCTCCTATGATAGTTGAGAAGATGAGAGAAAAGAAAGACCGAAATAACCTTATGATAGAGATTTCTTCTTATCTAAGTGATGTTGAGTTTGAGGATATCAAAGACTTTACTAATGCTAAAGAGATTTGGAATAAGATAGTACTTGTTCATGGAGGAGATCAGAATGTGTTCAAAGAGAAATAAAAGAGCCTAAGAGGAATGTTTAATGATATGAGAATACAACATGGAGATAACATTGCTTAATACAGTAACATAATCAAGAAAGTGGTTAGTGCCATCAAAGCTACTCAAGGAATTGTAAGTGATGAAGATGTTTTAATTAAAGTAATGAGAACCATGTTGCATATTTATGCTATTAGAGTATCAACTATTCAAGAATTTAAAGCTATTTTGGTAATGTACTTACTCTTGATGCTTTTATTAGTAAATTGATTGCATTTGAGTAAACTAACTTTGTCAATAGTTTACCTAAAGTTGAAAATTCTTTCAATACATCACTTATTGAGATAATGGGTGTTGCACACATTGCAAGATATTGTTATATTGTTATATTTTATTTTATTATGTAATGGTTCACCTGGATGGACATGCAACATGTAAAGATTCCCATGGGATATACTCGATAAGTTGTATTTTAACATTGTGATAATATTTATGTAATTACTTAATATTTGGGAAAAGAATTAAAATTCCAATATTAAATGTGGGGTCAATGGGTTAAGTAACACATGGTTTATGTAATACCATTTGGTGGTTTTGTGGGTCCTACTACTATATAAGCAGCCACAAGGGTAGTTGTAGTGAGAAGATAGAAGGCCAAAAGATAGCAGTCGAGTAGGAAAAGGCTTGACAAGTTAGCCAAGGGAGCATTTGAGAAGGTCGAAAGCATGCCATGGGATGTGTAGATTCATGCTTGTTCACATGGATTTCGTCGGAAGCATTCCATGGGATGTGTAGATTCATGCTTGTTCACATGGCTTTAATGGTTTCCATGGTTGTATTGCAATGACATTTTTGCTAAATAATACATGGTGATGGATGTTTTTAGAGGCTGAGTTTTTTTTTTCCCCTCAATGAGGGTTTCTTAGGGTAAATCTTGTGTCACATTTTTGTGGGTATGTTGTCTATTCTCTTGCATGTGGATTTTTAATTCCTTATTTATTGAAGACCTATTACAGATTATGTGGAAATGTTTATATTCTTTGTTGCAAGCTTCCTTAGAAGTGGTATCAGAGCTATGGTTTTATTATTGTAACCTTAGATTGAATCCATGGGAATGCATGAGAGGATAAAAGAAAGGGCAAGATATATGAGTTTTTATTGTAGATCTAAGGGTTTTGAGTTTGCTATTATGATGAGATGTTGAAATATTTTGGGGATGTGAAATTATTGATCAAGTGGATTTTTGGGATGTTTCATTTAAATGAGGGCTTTAGGGGGAGCTTGCAAAAATGACCTCCTAGGAAAAAAATAACCTCACCATTGAATCTGAGTCGATGTTTCCATAAATTTTGATATATAATATGCCCTAGCTTGGCCATGTTTACAGGAAATGAAAGAGTTTTTTAGTTTTAGCCCATGATGGCCATCAAATTTAATTCTGTCAAAATTTTTGTCACAAAAAAAATCACAATGAAAATGGTAAAAAGATAGTCTTAGTAAAATGTCCATAACTTTCTCTCAGGATATCAAGTTTCAGACTTCTTACAAGCATTTGAAAGATAATTTAGAGCACTTGTAGGTTTGGTTCTGTGATTTTGATATTTTTCTAGGTTTTAAGAGCCCAAAAGTTAGAAGTTGTTTGTTTTGAGCACAAATCAGGACATAACTTGGGCATATAGAGTCAGATTTTGGACTTTGAGTAGTCAACAAAAAGCTCTTAGAGAGCTCTACACATTAGTTTAGATATGGTGTAGGTTTGGCATGCTTAATTTGGTGATATATTAATCTAAACAGTTTATTGTATATATTGACTATGGTAACATTGTATGTTTTGGAGATTTTGATTTGTTGTCATTGTATACTCAGTTCATATTTTAGATTGGTCTCATGATGTTATGGTTATTAGTTGTATGATGACTTGTTGGGTCTACAAGTTGTGTAGTGTTGTAAAGGGTCTATACTTATAGGTTGTATTTATGGTTTTGATATGAGTTGTCTTTGCCCATTGATATTTCATTATTTATGCATATTCATATTGGTGGCTTGGATTTGTGTTGTCTATGCCCTAATTCAAATGATTTACTAATTTTTTTTCAAATAGAAGGGATGAGATGTTGTTACCAAGTATAGTCATGGTGGAGGATTGTGGTTGACTATTTTATACAGACAGGTTGGACATATTGAGAGTTAGTTGCTCGGTTCATGGATGTGATAATGGTGTCATAGATTTTGGCATGACATGACTGGATATACAGGTACATCTTTGATGTTCATTGGTTTGGATTCTTGATTTGGTTATGGTAGTATATCTTCTTGGTTGAGGATCATGGTTGTTTGGTTTCTTTTGAGGAGCTCATGATGTGCACTTTGAGTTCTTTGATGGTTTGATGCCTTGGTTGATTCTCATGGTTAGAGAATGGGTTTTTTTATCATGGTGTCATGAATAGCTTGGATACATGGTATAGTGGGAGCTTGTGATATTGATGAGGTGATATTGTTGCATTAGTTCCTAGTTCGATTTCTATCTTCTTGGTTTCACTTGGTACTGACACTTTGGTTGTATGAGTGTAGACCTGGAGGATCTTCATGTAGGAGATGAATTTTATGATTCCATGCATTAATTGGTACCATGGTTGAGTGGGAGTGTTTTGGCTTTGATATATTTATTGAGTGCGTGCAAATTTTGGAGGTTGTCTTAGATCCTGATGTTGTAGAAGCATCTTTGACATTTGCATGGTGCATTTGGTTATCTTCATGGTTTGTGAAGATGGTTATATCTTGCACACTCATGGGGTTCTTGGTTATCTTCATGGTGTGTGAAGAT
Source organism: Cupressus sempervirens (assembly GCA_028749045.1). Lineage (NCBI taxonomy): Eukaryota > Viridiplantae > Streptophyta > Pinopsida > Cupressales > Cupressaceae > Cupressus > Cupressus sempervirens. Next base: position 873,682,703 of record CM053789.1, read on the forward strand.
GGTTCTTCATGGTATGTGGTGATGGTTTTCTTCATGGTGTGTGGAGATGGTTTCATCTTAAGGACTAATGGGGTTCTTGGTAAAGGTGTGGTTTATGCTTTCATTTGACATGTTATCCTTGGTATGATGATGGTATCATTATTATGTCATGGTATACTCTTGATATGCATTTAGAGTTTTGACATGTTATGGTATGTTCATATGGAGCATGTTATCTCTTTGGTTGAGATGGTTAGATCATGTTGTCATGTTTATGTTCTTGTGGAACTTTGACATTGATCTTGTTTTAGTTTCTTGGTATTGAGTACATTGATAATAAGCTAGATACTTCATGATATTTTTGTGTTGCATTTGGAGTTGGCATGGATTGATTGGTTATAGGTGCTCACAGATACTTAGAGACAGTGGTGATGTTGATTTCTCTTGGATTAGAGAATTATTTGTTGGGATAATTATTTAGTTTCAGCAAGAAGTCTGAGGGGCATTCATCTGATAAGAACTTGAGAGGAGATTGTTCTTAGATGAGTCTTGGTTGGAGAATTTGATATCTTGATGAGCATTCTCATTCCCTACTCTTGATCTACTCAGCGGTTTTTCTAGTTGAGAGGTATAGCCCATTGTTTCTCTCAAGTGCATTATGTTTATGCTTGTCTTTCATGGATATGAATCTTGAGATATAGTATATGAGTTAGTTCTAGAGGATTCATGTGAGAGATGGTTTAACATTGGTTATCTATATTTGCATATATTTTTATGCTGGTTGAGTTTGGGAGATGGTTTTATATTGGGCATATTCCTTGGATTAGGAATGGTTTATGAATTTGATATTCTTCTAAGAGGCTTGCATCCATGATTAGTTATATGGTATGGTTTGGGTGTTTTTGTGGCTTCTTGTTGAGGCTTTATGGAGGGTATCATACTTGCATAGTTTACATCTAGAGGTGTGTGTAGAAGGTCATGATATAAGTTATGATTTACATGATTTCTCTTTAGTCTTGGTTATCTTCCTAGATGTTCAATTTCACTTACATTGGATTTGAGATTAGTTGAGGATTATCATCACTAGTTTGTGTTCATGTATGTCATGTGAGAGATGACATGTTTATTGCTTTATCTCTTTCCTCTATTGGTTGTTGAGAGCATGGGAGACTATTGGAGATTTGTTATGAGAGTTGTTCTTGAAATTTATTGGATTATGTATTGTGGATGTCCTTGATACTACATGGATTCACTTCTTTGAGATTTTGTGAGTGGATTGGTTATAGATTTGACATTATCTTTTGTAGTGGGAGCTTCTTGATATATATGTGGAAGTTATTTCTCTTGAGACTTGTGATTATAGGTTACAGATTGGATATGTTGATGATATGAGATTCACTTTTTATACCTTTAAAGGTATGAATAGTTGGATGGGTTTGGCACTTGTTGTGGGTGCTATTTTAGATATGGATATTTTGACAACTATGGATACATCTAATTACCTTTGGATTAGGTTTTTGTGCTTAAAATTTTAGTTGATACAAGATTTTATGATCTTCTAATATGACAGGTTGGATGGCTTTCTCTTTGGATAGTTTCTATGTATGTTTGGTGATAGTGGCATAATAGGAGGTGAGATCATTCATGTTTGAGATGTCGGATACTTTGAAATTGTTGCGAGTACCAGGATGGAGCACTTTGTGTACTTTTATCCATGATGGTGGATTTGTAGGCAGTGATTGTTTCCTTGTTGATTTATGTAGCTATGGGTTGACCCTATGCAATGTATACAAGTGGGAGATTGTTGAGATAATGGGTGTTGCACATATTGCATAATATTGTTATATTGTATTATTTTATTTTATTATGTAATGTTGCACCTAGATGGACATGCAAAATGTAAATATTCCCATGGGATATACTTGATGAGTTGTATTATAACATTGTGATAATAATTAATGTAATTATTTAATATTGGGAAAAAGAATTAAAATTCCAATATTAAATGTGGGGTCAGTGGGTTAGGTAGCACATAATTTATGTAATACCACTTGGTGGTTATGTGGGAGTTATTGCTATATAAGAAACCATAAGAGTTGTTGTAGTGAGAAGATAGAAGGCCAGAAGATAACAATTGAGTAGGACAAGGCTTGAGAGGTCAACCAAGGGAGCATTTGTGAAGGTTGGAAGCATGGCATGGGATGTGTGGATTCATGCTTGTTCACATGGATTTATTGGTAGTAGCTATGGCTTTGAAGGCTTCAATTATTGTATTGCAATGGAGTTTTTGCTGAGTAATACATGGTGATGGATGCTTTTAGAGGTTAGGTTTTTTTTCCCTCAATGAGGGTTTTCTAGAGTAAATCTTGTGTCACATTTTTTTTAGTGTGTTATATGTTCTCTTGCATGTGGATTTTTAATTTTGTATTTATTTAAGACCTATTATGGATTATGTAGAAATCGTTATATTCTTTGCTACAAGTTTCCTTACATCACTAACTATTGGAATTTCAAGGAAATATAAGCGTAGTAGAGATGAAAGTGATTTAGATTCAAATAACAAGGACCAAGATGATCTTGAAACACTATTGGGTAGTAGATTAATGAGAATAAAAGGGAAATTAAAATCAAAATTACCCCTGATATGTTTCAAATGTAATTAATTTGATCATATTGTATCAATTTTTCTTGGCAAGAGAAGGGGTGACAAAAATGAAAAGAGAGAGAACAAATACCGAAGGAGAAAGGATTACAAGGAAAAAGGAAAGAATTCATGTTACATTGTTGAGGAATAATACAAGTCAAGATTAGATGATGAAAATGAAGCTGAGGAAGCTATGTATGTTGCGGTGAAAGAAGACTCAGAAGAGGAAAGGTATGAAGTAGAAAAATCCCTTATATCACATGTTAATAAAAATGATACTTGGATTATTGATAGTGACCGATGATATTGATAAGTCTGATAAGTTAGAAGAGTATGATGGTGGATTTGTTAAACTTGGAAATAATTTTCCTGTTGGAAATTTAGAGAAGGCTAGGTGACTTGGGGTGAATCAAGAACCAATAAAACTTTAACTTCAATTCACCAATTAATCCTTCATAAACTAATCTGATCTAATTGCATGCATGGAAGATTGAAAGTAATAAAACATTCATAACAGTTGACACAATATTTGGTAACCCAAAAACCTTCCTAATAGAAAGTAAAACTGGGGTGGGGATGATATGCACAAGCTTTAATACCGCAGTGTAAATTTGGCCTATTAAAGCGTACAAATGATCAGTTATGATGATATACCCTGTTAGCAGCAATAAGGATTGTTAGGTCCACCTTGTAAAAGGATTTATAAAATACAATGAAGCATGTACTCGATTAGGAGATTCTTCATAAGATTGTTAAGTCCACCTTATTAGAGGATTTGACTAATGCACCTATTAGGATGAACCAATAGCTTATCTTTGCTCTATAACTAATTTTGTTGAATGAGATTCCTTTAATGTAGAAAGATCACCTTAATGTGATGTATGAGACTCTTCTTTTCCTTATACTACTTGTAGCCTTCAAACTCTAATTTTTGTTTCTACTTTTATTCCATTCCCATTTAGACTTGACAATATATCTCTTATTTATACCGATCCAAATAATTACCTTCTAAAGTTGGATACAATATTATATTAAACAATATTCACCTAGTTAGCTTAGTCATGATACCCGAATTCAAAAGTCCACTTGAGTGATATTCTTATACTTGACAAAATAGTGAACTTGACAATCTCTAACACTTGGCTGACACTAGTGCTTGATCCATATGTTTAATGTTTAGGGTTTAAGGTGGCATGAACTTGGTTAACACTAATGACTCGACAAACATTGAAGAGCTCACTTGACACTACAATAACTTGATTACTATTGCAACTCAGTCAACACTACTATTTTCTCTGCTTGATTAACACTCCATGCTTAGTCGACACTTTCTACAAGGTTTACTTAGTGGTGCTCGGTGACAATGTAACCAACCAAATGATTAAGTGTTTTGGCACTAATTGACAAATAGTTTGGCCATAAGGTCAAAAATCTCCCCCTTTGGAATTAGTGACAAAAAATACTTATCATACCAAAAATTTTGAATGCTCAAAGTGATGATTCAAGACTTCCCCTATCAATATACATAAATTTCTAGCTTGGTTTTCACTTTTGTGCTAATACTCGGCTAACACTAACTCTATTTTTATTTTTCAAAATTGTTTTTTGTAGCATTGCTAAATATGTAGATTCTTTAATAAATTCTATATATAACTATATTTCCTCCTTGATTGTTCACATGCTATGTTTCCCCCTTGTTTTTGAAACAAATGCCAAAAATGAATATTTAAAAGGTAAACCAAAATGTGGGAGGAAATCACTATGTATCTTCAAAATTAGAGACATGGTTTTGTCCCACATTTCTTGCAAAACTTTAGAAGTATGCAAAGTTATCTGAACTTCAGATGATAAATCAATCATATGATCAACAATAGAAATTTTTTTGTCAAGGATTAATGTCTTTTCTTGAACAATGTGTTTCTGTACTACATCCATGTTTGGAATTATCAAACTTTGATTTTCTAATAGTGCAGCCCTAATTCTTACTTCTTCTCTCAATAACTCTGCTTGCAAGTCGGTCAAATACCCAATCTTGATAAAATGTGCTAAGATAGTACTAGGGTCAAGTGACAATCAGTTTGCTCTTTCCTTAGATTAGTATCAATCTTTGACAACTTGTCTCTGATCTCCTTGGAAAAATTTGTGGTATCACTTAACTTTACAAACAAGGAAACAAAATTATTTATAGATCTTTCAAAAGAAATAAGAATAGTGGATAGTTCCACTTGATCCATGGTAGTCTTTTGTGCCACATTATCCAAAACCTTATTCTCAAATTTTCTTTCTTCCCTCTGTAGTAGTTTCTCTTGACCATTCAAATCTTCATTGAACTTGTGGACTATGTCAACAAGTTGGTCCAAAATAGAGTTTTTTTCATCAACTTCAATACTCATTGCATCAATAGATATACCTTTGATGTCTTCCAGCACTTGATTTCTTTTCTTCTTCTCATCTCTTAGCTTCTATCGTTTGGCTCTTTTCTTCCAAAGTTCTCTAAGAGTGTCTATTTGATTGGGAGTTAGATTAGAGACATCCCAATTTGGAATTACTATGTCTTCATCCAGATCAAATTCATCAATGGAAACTTCTATCTCTTTCCCATTTTCCTTTAAAAGAGGTGAAGGAATGATTCCTTACCTTTACTCATATCGTTAGTGCTCAATTGAGGATTGACTTTAACTATCATTGCACTTTCTATGGAATCACTTGCAAGAGTAACAACATGACTAATTGGAGAAACAACAACAATTATAGGAATACTTAGAGTAACTTGTTGTAACTCAATTTGACTTGATTTTGAGATGAGCAGAGCCTATAACTAGGTAGATGTAGTAGTGGTAATAGTACTCATCTCTAAACTTGGTAAGAAATATCCAATAATCAATTGAGTGCTAGGTTGAACAATATTTATCCCAATGGTCTAAGAATCAGATGTTGTCTTCTCTAAACTTGATGTTATCAATTCTTTTCTTAGAGAATTAGGAAGGGGGGCCATTACCCCTACTACAATAGTTTCTAGATTTGAATCTTCAATATTCTAAATTTCAGGTAGATTATCAAGTATTGTTTGATCTCTCATGTCCTCTTCATCTTCATTCACATCATCTATTTGTACAACTTCCTTAGTGGCCTTTAAAACATTCAATCAATAAATGTTTTTCCATGCATTTATATTGGATTGCACCACAAATTCAATACAATTAGACAAAATTAAGAATGTATTTAACTTAGGAGTTAATGTTTGTTCATTCTTTTTCAATGCCTCCTTTACTTCTTTGTCTGATAGGTTTGGCAATAGCTTTCTCAAGGTTTAATCACAAATATCCTTAGCAACCATTGTTGCATTATCCTAATGATTTAATACTACCTTAAGTAGGATATCATGAATTTGTGTTCTTAATTCACTTGGAGAGTATTTCCATTTCACCACTTTTGTTACTAAGGCTTCTTCTATTTATTTATGCTCCTCTTTATTTCTAGTTTCATATTTAAGAAACTTAAAATTTTCCATACCTCCACCTTCTTTGAGTCATTTTTTTTTTTGTTCAAAGGTTGGAGTAGAACTTTTGAATGATATCTATTTCTCTTCCTCTTCATCATCTTCTTCATTTGCAAGTCTGAGCCTCTTTCTTGATCTGGTGGGTTTGCTGGTGGTAAAAGAAGGAGTTGACCTTGTAATTCTCTTTGATACCGATTTTCCCTTTTCTTAGGTGGCTCTTCTTGTGTTTCTTATTCTTCTTCATGTTCCTCTACTTCTTCATCATGTTCCTCTATTTCTACTTCAATGTCATCACCCTTACCTTTTGTGAGCAAAAGAAGGGAACCAAATTTCCCATTCTCCTTCTTAATCTTTTCTACCTTCTTCCTTCCACTCTTGATAGTTTGAGGAATCTTGATCTCATGTGAGATCATGGTTTTAGGTTCATCATAGGTTCTAAAGTAAGGTGCTTTGGGGTCCACAAGCTCATTGACAAGAGCCGCAATGATGAACTTAGTATTATCAGTATTTACCTCATAGCCAAGAGGTATTACCCATGCAACTCTATGTTTGACTGCCCAAATATATGCCCTTTCACATTCTAAAAGGAAACATATCTCTTGTTCATAGTCATCCACTAGTTTCTTAGGAATTCTGAATCTAGTTTGCATCATTTCCTTGAAAGTTTCAAAATATACATCCATGATGCCCTCAAATTTGTCTCCTAATTTTTAGTTATGAATTCATTAATCTAATATATATTGGACCTATCCTTCTTCCATACTACATTTCCATTGAAAGGAAAATTTTTATGAACATAAAAGAATAAGTAGACTAAAAGTGAACCAAACTTAAATGGATTTGTATTTGATGCCCAGATGCTTTCCATGTTTTTGTTCAACTAGTTTAGCTACAACTCAGCGAGGTAAAAATAAGGGTTTTTTTTCACTATCTTAGAGGCCAAGTCCACAGCTTCATATGAAACACTATTTGGTTAGCTAGAACTATAGACCTTATGTGCAATGACATGAATACCAAAATTAATTTCCATGTCAATGAATCCAATTAGCTTCATTCCTCTGCCATCCCACTTGACAAGAGTCTTCTTTGCCAGCTCAACCTGACCTAGGGTTTTGGTCATCTTGGATTTATCAAGCATGGTAAATCTAGTAACCCTATGAATAATTTGCTTCATGATCTTGATGGGTTGATCAAGCCAGAATTGCATATCGTAAGCATGGCTCAAGATGAACCTAATCCACTTGATTTGAAAATTCTTTGGCATATGCAAAATATGGGTTAAACCCTTCACTTCTAGGTGTTTGTGCTCAGGTTTGAAGTTTTCATCTGCACACAATGCCTTATATGTTTGTTTTAGCTCTAGAGTTCCTAATTCTTGAACTGAATAGCTATAAAAAGATATGATATCATGAATTAACAACACCTTTGGTGGAATTTGCGAGTGTGCACCAACTAGGTCTGATTCCTCTGCAATCGTAGGACAAAGCTTGAACTTTGGGTTTGTAGGCACAATATTCCTTTCTAACATCTTAGATCTCTTCTTAATCTTGTTTCTTGATGAGGATACCATAATGCTCAATGATGGAAGGATAATCCTTTATGAATTCACTTTGAATATATTGGGGGCTCAAAGTTTCTTTGTTCTATTCGCTCTTAAATTCATGGTGAAGAATGAAATCATTCAATTCTTCCTTTATTCAAAATTTGTCTTTAAGTCACCATAAATGCATCCTATGATGGACATCTCAGTGATAGCCTGTTTAAGTTGGTAGATGTGACATGCTCAGCTAATACCTTTAGTTTTCAACTTGATAAATGCCATCCACCTTTTTTCTCAGTTAGTTCTCCAAACTTGATAAAGATTGGTTAGAACTAACTTGCTTGACTTCACTAGATTAGGTCATGCAACTTGAGTTTTCTCAGTAAGGTCTGAGATACTGATATTCAACCTGGTGATCCCAATGCATCTAAGATGCTAATTTGGATCTTCTTGCTTTCTCACTAGAATTGATATAAGATGTTTCTTTAAATCATAGTTCCAGTAATCGCCATGGATAATTAGCATGAAATGGTTGAATGACCCAATTCATTGACTTGGGTGTCAATGCTCTCATGACTTTGAATTGCATTCTCTAGAGATTTATTCACCCATTGCTACCTCATTCGACTTCTGATTTTGTTAGCCTTTTTTTCTATTCATTTTTAACTGTAGCTCGGTTGATATAGTTCTTGACTAGATGACCAAGTTATTTGCATACAAAATATCTCTTTGTAGGGTCTCTCTTCCTCATGTGAGTTCTTATGCAATTTTCTCCAATGTGTCCATGCTCACCATATCAGTGACATCTGCACCATGTGTTATAATCCCAACATAGCTTTCACAATTTGTTCTATTCAGTTCCATTTCTTGGTTTTGCATTCTAAATATTTGTACCCTTATTTGTTGCAATTGAAATATTTTCCTTCAAACTTGGTTTTCACTGTGCATTTACTTTCTCTATGACCTTTCTTGTTGCAACTATAACATTTTCCATTGAATTTTGATTTACCATTGCTCCAACAGTTTTTTGATGTATGCCCTATCTTTCCACAATGATTACATTTAGGCCTTTTGTTATTCTGTGCTCCTTGTTGTGATGATTCACATTCATCTATATAGCCTAATCCATCTTTTCCTTTGTGTTTGGATTGAGTTTTCTTGTCCAATTTATTCATTTTTTCTTGATATTTCATTATCCTTTCATTGGTCTTCCTTTCTATGTTGAGATCATTCTACAATCTTGCATTATCTATCCTCAAGTTGATAAGTTGTATTTTTGCACAATTGAGTTGATTTATCGAATTTGCTTGCTAAAGAGATAGGTGTTTAATTTCATTACCCTTTTTCTCTATCTTTTCAATTAGAAATATTTTCTCTTCTTTTTATATGTCCTTTTGTTCCATGTCTTCACACATTCTAACTGACTAAATTTCTTGTTCTCTTTTCAATTTTCTTACTTCTTCATGTAGAGTGACATTCTTTTCAAGTAAGTATTATATTGCTGCATCAATTGCATCTAAATTTATGTCTTGACAAACATCTTCAATTATTTTTTCTATATAGAGATTTTGATTCATCTTTGATGATAGTTATTTCCTTCTTTGCAAGGATTTAGAGAGATGATCCTTCAATTTCTTGAATTCCATGGACATTTGTAGATCCAACTTTTCATTTTCAATAGATTTCTCTAGTCTGTACACTTCCATTGCCTCTGATATGAAAAACAAAGGTTTTGATACCAATTTTTGGAAATGTAGAGAAGGTTAGGTGACTAAGAGGGGGGAGGAGTGAATCAGGAACTATGAACCAATAGAACTTTAACTTCAATTCACCAATTAATCCTTCATATACTAATCTAATCTAATTGCATGCATGGAAGACTAGAAGTAATAAAACATTCATAACACTTGACATAATATTTGGTAACCCAAAAACCTTCCAAATAGAAAGTAGAAATGGGGTGGGAATGATACCCACAAGCTTTATTACTGTAATATAAAGTTAGCTTGTTAAGGCTTACAAATGATCACTTCTGATGATCTACCTTGTTAGGAGTAATAAGGATTGTTAGGTCCACCTTGTAAATAGATTTATACAATACAATGAAGTATTTCCTCAGTTAGGAGATTCTTCATAAGACTATTAATTCCATCTTGTTAGAAGATTTTGCACCTATTAGGATGAACTGGTAGCTGATATATGCTCTACAAATTGGTTTGTTAAATGAGGTTCCTTTGATGTAGAAAGACCACCTTAATGTGATGGATGAGACTCTTCTTTTCCTTACACTACTTATAGCCTTAAAACTCTAACTTACATTTCTACTTATATTCCATTTTCATTTGGATATGACAAGACATCTCTTATTTATACCACTGCAAATAATTACCTTCTGAAGTTGGCTACAATATTATATTAAATAATTTTCACCTAGTCAAATCTATGATGAAACTTGGGTTTAGAAGCCCACTCAAGTGATATTCTGATACTCAAAAACATAATAAACTTGGAAATTTAAGACACTCAATTGACACTAATACTCGTTCTACATTGATCACTCAAGAGTTGGTATGAACTCGATTAACACTGATGACTCGACAAACATTGAAGAGGTCAGTTGACACTGTAATAACTCGGTTACTATTGCAGCTTGGTCAACACTACTATCTATTCTACTTGGTTTAACATAGGATATCTTCTATTCTTGGTTAACACTCCATGCTTGGTTGATAGTGTATGTAAGGTTTACTCAATGGCGTTTGCTGACAATGTAACCAACTAAATGATTAAGTGTTTTGGCACTAGTTGACAAATAGCCTGGCCATAAGGTCAATAGTTCAATGTCCTATAAAAGGTGAAGGTTCATTTATTTTGAATAAAAATATTAGATATTATGATGCTTATTGGGTTCAAGGTCTTAAATATAATTTTTTGAGTTTTGCACAACTAAATAACACATGTCACCTATTGGAGTTTTTGAATAGAAAGGTAAAAATCTTTGATGTCGATGGAGAACAAAAAAGAGGTAATCTATTTTACCTGGATATAATTACATTCTTATTTTATAAATTTGAAGATGTGTACTTGTGGTATAAGAGACTTTTTTATGTAAATTTTAATAATATGGTTAAAGTGAGTAGGATGAAGAAAGTGAGAGGCTTACTAAACTTGCATAAACCTGATAATGCTATGTGTAAATAGTGTTGACTTGGTAAGATGACTAAGTCAAGTTTATTAAGAAAGCCATAATCAAGCAATGGCATATTGGAACTGGTTCATTCTGATATTTGTGGTCCCATGAAAGTTGAATTATGTTATTGTGATAGATACTCATTCTATTTGTTCATGATTATTTAAGGATGATGACCATGATGTTTCTAAAAGTATATGATGCATTTCAAATGTTCAATTGGTACAAGGAAAGTGTGGAGAAGGAAATTGGTAAGAAGTTAAAATGTTTAAGATCTAATAGAGGTGGTGAGTTAATGTTGACGAATTTACTAACTTGTGTATTGAGCATAGAATTAAAAGGTAAGTATATGCATCTAGAACTCCACAATAGAATTGTATTGCAAAGAGAAGGAAATGATATATTTTAGATTATGATAGATCATTGCTGGTTGAGAAAGGACTTGCACAAATGTTCTTGAGAGAAGCTATAAGTATTGCTATATACACCTTCAACCAAGTTCAACTGAATAAAGACACAAACAAGACACTGTATGAACTCTATTATGGACACACACTGAACGTAAGTTATTTAAAAATCATTAGAAGTAGCTTTTATATTCATAAGGATGCTAGAAATGGAAATTTTGTTTCAAAAGGAGATGAAAGGATATTGCTAGGTTACTCTACTAGGAATAAAGCATATAAGTAATTGAATGAAGTGACTGGCACTCTGATTGAAAGTGAAAATATAAGAATTGATGAGTTTGCAAATAAGAACGATGAGGAGAGCAAGAAAGAACTTGAAGATTACAATAGGTTTGTCTATGTACAAAATGGAGCACCTGATACATTGCCTAAGCACCAAACCAAGTCACTGCAATGGGCTACCTTACAACATTAAAGAGAAACTAAGAAATATGTTGAAGTACCTAAGACATAGATAAAGCACCTTGAGAAAATTGTTTTAGCCTAGAAGTGGAAAAGATGCACTTGAAAATGAAGATTGGATCAATGTTGTGAATGAAAAGATAGATTAGATTGAAAAGACCAATACAAAACATTCAAGATCTACCAAATGAATGTCAAGTCTATATTTTTGAAAGGAATTCTTGATGAAGAGGTATACATTGATCAACCTAAAGGATTTGTAGAGCCAAATCAGGAGCATGTGGTATGTAAAATTAATAAATCTTTATATGAATTGAAGCAAGTACTCAGAGCATGGTATAAAAGATAACATTTCTTTTTTATCAAAATTGGATTTGTCAGAACTAGTGATAACAATAACCTATACTTCAAGAGTGAAGCTGAAAATATGCTATTAATAGAAGAAATATGTGTTGATGACATAATATTTGAAGGAAATGAATTGTTGTGCAAGTCGTTTGTTGATCAGATGGGTAAGAATTTGAAATCTCTATGTTTGGTGAGATAAAGTTCTTTATTGGTTTACAAGTTCATCAAGAAAAGAGAGGAATATATGTTAATACTAAAAAATTTTGGCATGGATGATTCAAGGATGAGGGAGAAGTAGAAGAGAAGTAGTAGGCACTCTCACCACCATATATTGTTATGGGTACTGAATCCATGCAAGTGGATAGTATGCACATAAATGTAGATACAAAGTAGAATCCTTTTGCGGGATATGGAGAAAATATTGTTGGCAATATCAGCAATATAATAGCTTAAACTAAATCTGACGAAGATGAAGAAGAAAATAAGAAAGAGACACAAAGGTTAGTAGAGATAAAGAGGCTAAAAGAAGAGGATAAGAAAAAGAAAGAAGAGGAGAAGACAAGAAGAAGAAAGAAGAAGGGGAAAGGAAGAAAGTTAGGGCCCATTTGGCCACGAGCATAGGAATGGAGAATAGGCATGTAATATTGGGAAAATGGGAATATAAAAATCGTATTCCAAATTTTTCTATTCCTATTCCATCAACCAAACAGAAAATAAAAATCATATTCCAATTTTTCTATTCCTATTCCATCAACCAAATAGGTCCTTAAAGAAGATGTTAGGAAAGAAGCAAAAATATTTGAAGAAGAAAAGAAGAAATAAGAGGAAGACAAGAACAAGGAAGAACTAAAAGTAGTTACACATATTTCTATAGTAACTCCATTTATAGAAGAAATAGTATCAGTGCCATTTGATGATGATGATGATCAGAAAGGTTAATGAGCTCGCTGAGCAAGTTGTTTGAAAAGAACAAATTTGTAAATTCTTTGGAGAAGACATTGGCTAATGTCTTGGATAGAATGCATAAGATAGTTACTACAATTGTAGCCAATCTATATTGCAGGTAAAGGCCAACAATTTGGTGAAGATATTTGATGAAGATTTCACAACACTAGCATAAATTGCTTCAGTGCAAGCACAGGTGAAGCATAATGCATCATTGTTTGATACAGTATGCACTAATATGAGAAATGACTTGAAAGAACTTGATGAAAGCACCAAGGTACTTAGAAAACATATTGATGAAGGGAAGAGATTGTATGGATAGTGTACACTATCATACAAATACCTAACTGACTTTGAGAGTCAAATTAAGGGTAAGATGAGTGACCTTGAATCACTCACTATGAAGTTACTACTCCCAGAGACCAACATTGAAGATTACAAAATAGAAGTGAAATTTATCCACGATGTGATCATAGGATTGGAATTTGACAAGGAGAAGGTAGCAAAGAGATTCTATAGTCTTAGAGAAATTATATCAACTAAGTTGAGTACTTTGCAGAGGCAGTTGGAGGAATGTCTTGCAGCAAAGACTTCCTATGACAAGTTTGCATATACTGACTTGAGTGCAGTTGAAGTTGCATCCTATGCACTATGTGCACTAATTAGTATTTCTAATTCAATAAAAGAAAATTGGAAGAAGAAAGTAGACAAGTTAAAAAATTTAATGTAGATTATTTTTGCAGATTGACAAGATGATCAGTAGCAAATCACCTAGTTTTGAGAATACAATTTTTTTTTGACACCTTTGTCATTGATGTCAAAGGGGGAGTAATGTGTAGAAGGAAAATTGTGTATGTATTTTATATGTAAGGGGGAGTACACTTATGTACTTATGTATCAATGTAAAGGATATATAAGGAATGTAATGATCCATCAAAACTTGAGTAAAATTGTTATTTTTTGAAGGAAATTTTGTATAGTTACTTTTATTTGTTTTTAATTATGTATGACACCATTTTGGGACTTATCCAATTTTCCCAAATATTGCCATCAATGCGAAAGGGGGAGATTTTTGGAAATATGATCAGATAGATGTAGTGAGTGTTGTCATTTATGACAACATATATTCAGTATTTGATTTATGCATTTAGAGATAGAAAATTGTTTACATCTTAAATAGTTGGCAGCATCACCAAGAGAAGATGTGATGTGTATGGATGACTCATTGAGATTTAGCTTATGCACAGTTTATTAAAGCTCTATGACATTTTCATGATGATGTATAACAATGCACAGGTGTGTATCAATAGTACAACATGTGATATGATTGAAATACCAGTATGGATATTTAACAAAGAAAAATAGAGCATAGCAGAGAATTGGATTGTACGACTTGAGGAATTATTTTGGTAACAAAATAATTACTAAGTCATGATGAGCTGACTATGTGGATATCATTCCATAAGTTATTTTATATTATGCCAAGTGTATGAAAGCATAAAGGCCAACTACGTAATGAATTATGAATATGAGAGGGATAAGTAAAGAAAGATCATATCTTGTGTAGATAACTGTGTGATATATGATGAGCTATGTGACATATGACACATGAACTATGTAACATATGTATGATCTATGTGATATTTGTGATTGATGTGAAGTTGATGATATGCAAACTACATGTGATGTATGATCAGAGCAAGTGTGAAATACATCAAATAGAAAATATTGTATGTATATCTCTTTGTGTGAAGAACTAAATTGTATAATTGCATATTAGGGCAATGGAATCTTCTTGCATACATTGTATTTGATCCACCTACTCCTAACAAGGTTGAAGCACCTCTTAACAGGGTTGAGACTTCTAACAAGGCCTAGTCCTCTAACAAGGACTTGAGACACTATATGTACTTCATAGACTCCTACTAGGGTTAATATCCTTAACAAGATCTTATTGTTTAGTGAATCATCTAGTGGGTATCATCCCCACTGAGGTTTTCCCTTGGACAAGATTTCCTTGGTTAAAAAATAATGGTGTTATGAGTTCTCTATGTGTATGGTTATATTAACTATTCAGTATTGTTGGTTTACTTTCATATGCAATTTATAAAGAAGTTATAAAGTAAGTAAAAATATTTAGTTGTGGGCAAAAGTTTGTAGAATACTGATTCACCCCACACCCCCCACAACTCTCGTAGTATTATCTATATTTAACATTATCTAGATATATGTTTTGCATGGTGCCCCTTTGGTATTTCCTTTTCATGTGACTATGTGGATTGGTTTCTTGGAGGTTGTGAGGCATATTGGAGAGCTAAAGGATACTAGCATTTCCCCAAGGTCAAATAATGGCACATTCTTTCTAGACTTTACTATATTTTATCATTTTTATGACCAAGGGAGGCCACAACGGGATAGGTGAGCTTCTAAAACATTATAAGATGGGGGTTAGTGATGTGAGACATAATGATTTAGATGGTTTTTATCTGATGTTTATGAATAGAGTGAAATCAAAACTTCGTGGACCCCACGATTGTGACTTCCCTGAGGATATTATCAAAAATTATTTTGATCTTAGGTCACATGCTAAAAAAAATAAGAAATGGTTCATTTTTAGGGATATGTTGGAAGATACATGAGAGTTTGATCCATTTATGACTTTCAAGCCTATGACAAGGAAAATTCAAGTATTGTTCAATAATTATATTTGTACATACCTTTTTATGAAAGAGAAACTTGGGATATCTAGAAGAAAGAGAGTTGTATTTTCTAAATCTATAGAGGGAATTGAAACTATTGCACAAGCACCATATTTGGTTCCTTGTGAAGAGGTTAGAGAAAAGAGGTAGAGAAGTGAAGATAGGCTTGTAGATGACAAAGTGACAAAAAGAAGGAAAGGGGGAAATAAATGGTGTATAAAAGGAAAATGTCTATAAGAGGACCTTATCAAGTGCAGGAAGCAGTTGACTCACCCAAGAGGGCTCCTTCTCCACTTTCTCCACCTCACCCACATATGTCATCACCAACAAGGGATCATCATGAAATGATCCCCAAAGAGGATCATATTATTGGAAAAATAGGTGTTGGCACTCCCAAAGAAAAGGAACAAGGTAAAATGGATAAATTGGACATAGGTATGCATTTGGAACCTGGTGATGAGAAAGAGGAAGAAGAAGATGTAATTTTTGTACCTAATAATATGATGATAGAGGAATTTCCCCCTATGCTTACTACCCAAGTATCAGATTTAACCATGTAGGAGATAAAGGACATGCTACTCAAAGATTTGAGGATGGAGGCTTGTAGGGAGTTAATAGATGATGAAGAATATTCTAAGACCATTCCTTCTAAACATTTTTTATGGAGAAAACATGGCCCTAAGTGTCAATGGACAGTGGAAGAAAGGAAGGCACAGAGGCTTGATGATAATGAGGATGACATTATAAAAGAGGTAGAAAATGAAATGCTAGATAGATTCTAGGATATTAAAATTGAGGAAGGAACGAAAATGGTTCAAGGATATGGAATTATTATTTTTCCACACATGAATTTAGTAGATGTAGTAGCTTTTAATTCAATTATGCAAAGTATGGGAAGTCATCTCCCTAAGGTTAGACAAGATGGAAAACTAATGAAGGGGATGTAATTTAGTAAGGATTTTTCTACTTTGGTGACTTCATCTTTCTCCCTTTCTAGCACACAAAGAGGAATCATTGATAAAGATACTAGTATAAGGGGATGTGTTTTCCTAAATAGAGTGGGAGATGTTGATATAAAAAAGCTATTGTTGGGGTGTTACAACAAGCTATGTATGTTGATAGTTTTGCAGAAGAGAACAAAAGGAAATATGAAGACCTAGTATAAATATGTTTTAAATTAATACGATATCAAGTCAAAGCAGTGTGTAAGTCTAGAGATATGGGTTCAAACATTGAGAAATAGGATTGTAGAGCTTCATGCTACTAGGCCTGTAAAGACAAAAGTGGAAGAATGTCCAAGGTAATTATGTATTTAATGCATGCAATATAGAAGGCAGACCCTCAATTTGTGCAACCAACTCCACTAAGTGATAAAATAATTTAATCATTAAGGAGACACATTTCTAATTTAAAGAAGGAATCTCAGTAGGACAATGTCAATTTTGAGATGGATGAAAGAGCTATTGTTCAAACTACCTTGTCATACTTACATGAGAGAATAGATTTCAAATTATTGAGGATTCATTAGGTATATTATTTATTGCATTTGATCATTAGTAAGTTTGGAGAGGAAAAATCAACAATTAAACAAAGAATTGAAAAATGGATCCTTGGGATTGAAAAGATGAAAGAGATATAGTTGGTTGTAAGATTTAATAATGATAGATCACCCAAGGCTTTTCCAACTATAAAATTGGTAAAATCCTTAGCAAATTTTATAGTATTAGCTTAACGCATTGAAATTGAAATGATACAAATAAGGGATACATTTGATGGTTTAAATGATACATTGGTACCTCTCATTTTAGATTGGAATAAACATGTGAAACAATTTACAAACTATAGAAGTGAGGCAAATAATAAAATCCATTAATTAGTTGAGGAAATACATCAAGATTTTCATATGGAATTTCTTGAAGTTTTTATGGGAAAATTTATTAGTTCTTCTCTATACTATGAATTTTTTTAGAAAGAAGTTACACAGTGTATTGTCAAGTACAACCCATAGAAAATTGTGGTTGATCAAGTTTTAAGATACCAATGGCCAAATGATGAAGAATTTGAAGAGTGTGTCAAGAAATATATGATTATTGATGGCTCACTCCCTAAGGTCCCACCATAAGAACAACCTTGAATGAAGATTTGATTTCTTAGGAAAAGTAGAAAACATGTGGTTATACAAAGAAAATAAAGAATCACAGGTATAAGTTGTCAATGCCACCTTCTCAAGTGACCAACTATAATCATGTTTATTTTGCAACCAAATTTTGTTGTAATTTATCCTCAATTTTTGTGTCAAATAGATTGATGACCTATGTATTATTCCCAAGTTTGAAGCCTATTGCAATCCTTAGTTATGAAAGGATTTCCAAGATTGGGAAGAGGGGTTTGAGAATTAATTTCATGAACAGATGTCATATTTTGTGAGTCCATATCGTGTTGTCTTAGTTTCAAATTTTTTTGTTGGCACTATGAAGAATGCTTTTAATAAAATTAGAAAAAATTACTTTGTCAAATTTTGTTGTTATAGTCTATAATTTTAAATGTTGATGTATCAATTTCAAAGAAATAAATATGATCAATCTGTATTTGAGTATATTATTTTGAATCTTATATCTTTTTTGGTATTTAGTGGTTTCACTAAGCATCTTGGACAAAGTTTTCTTGGTCTTAGTTGCATTCTGCTTAGGAGTGTTTATCATTCTAATTATTTGCCTTTAATTCACAGAATTAAGTAAATGTTGGGTTATAGAATGGTGAAATCATATGGTTGAAGGCAAGATCATAAAGTAGAAGGTTCAATTTAATCTATGGTATTTCTTTACAAGGTAAACAAAGAGATTACATATTTGGGGTGTGTAACTAGACTTTGATAGCCTATATTGGATAACGCATTGGTTAGTTATTGAGTTACAACAAGATTTTTATACCTTATCATGGTTAATATCAAAATTATTTAATTTTAAGTTGTACATCTGAAAGTGTAGGCCCTTACTTAGCTTATGCATGAATAGATAGTGTGATTAAAACTTGCACTCCTGTTTATTTTACCGAAGAAAAGAAGATCTAGGGTCGTTGTCTTCTTTATTAATGGATTGGAGTGAAGGTGATATCATAGAGAAAATGAAGCTAATCCTATGTTGATATATGATTGAAAGGATCATTTGATTAGAAAGATTGTTGAAGAAGACTATGTGTTTCAATCATTGTTTTTTCACTAATGTCAAACCTGCTACATGCTGGTAAGACAATTGCTTATATGTTTCAGGTACTATCCCTTAGTTTATTGATGAGGAGGATTTGATCAACAAGATGTAACAAAACTACCTATAAGAAAGGTTGAGTTATGATTATGAATTGAAGTGCAAGAATCAATTAAGACAGTGATAACATAATGTATCGATGATCTACTTAAGGTTACAAAATGATTGGCTACACTTAGAAAGTTTAGAAGAATAAAGTTAAGCAAAGTTAGTGCAAGCTGAGCAAAAAGTCAGTTAGAGTTGAGTAAAAGAAAATTCTAGTGGATGCTAATTAAGTTAGTAGATGCTGAGTAATTTTTAGTTGATGCCAAGCACTAGTAAAATCTAGTTGATGCTAAGTGATTTTATAGTAGATGTTGAGTAACATAGTATGTGTCTAGCATCAGAAGGTTGATAATGCCAAGCTATTGCATTATGAAAAAGATTGAAGATTCACCAAATAAAAGATGACAAGTTTGTTCTCTTGGAACTTGTGAATTAGGAGGAAGATAAGATTGATGTGTTGGTGGCACAAAATCCTATATAAACTATTTTGAAGGTGAATTCAAATAGATTCTAAGAGAAGTTTCTAGAAAAGATAAGATATGGGCTAGATACATTTTATCCTACCTAATCCATCAAAAACCCTAATTTTGATGATGGATAATGAGTGGGAAAATGTTCTAATTTCCTGTATATAGGAATGTCTAGTCATGAAGCAAAGAGAGAGAGAGAGAGAGAGAGAGAGAGAGAGAGAGAGAGAGAGAGAGAGAGAGAGAGAGAGAGAGAGATTGATGTGAAAATATGATAAGGAGAAGGAAAGGGGTTTTTCTTCATCAAGTGATCCAAGTGAAGAAGTCTACAATGGTGTACTAAGCTAGAAGGCTTAAAGAGGATGAATGTTTGAAGGGTGAACAAGTTGTTAGAGCTATAAAGAATGGAAGCCAAGTAGAGTTGAGGATTGAACAATGACTTGTAATCTGCAAGTAACGTTGTAAGTTGTATTAGATCAAAGCTCTACTATTACTTTCTAACAATTGTATCAACTTAGAGTAAATCCTTTGGAGAAAGGTTGACTTAATACTCATTGGAAAATCCTTTGACAGGGTGGCATTCCAAGTGAATGGCCTAAAGTCCTCCAACAAGGCTCACTTTTGATAGGGTGACTAAAATCCCTTAACTGTGTCACATTTAACAGTGTGTATTGTAACCTTTAACAAGGCTGGCCTTTAATAGGGCATCACTTCAGAAGAGTGAAAAAGGAGTAGCATGTTACTGGTGGTTTTTCCCAAATTGGGTTTCCATGTTAAATAATTGTGTCAAATAAGCTAATGGATATGTTGTGTTTCATGCTTTACATTTTTGCAAGTTGATTTAATACTAACATATTAGTGTTAGTTAGCACACAATGAATTCATGCATGATTAAGAATATTTTATGGGTTCACTAAATTGTGAAAAGTTTTATTTGTACAACTAGACCTTGAATAACTGATTCATCCCCCCTCTTAGTTATTCTAAAAGAATTCCAACAATTGGTCTCAGAGCCATATGCTTAAGAGGATTAGTTTTAAGGTACTAGAAGCATAAAGATCAAGATGTCAAAAAGAGAGGTACCCAAGCTCAACAAAGATAACTTTCCTGCATGAAAAAGTTTGATGTAGCTACACCTTGGAGGACTTTAAGATTATGCACAATCTTGCATTGTAGTAGAACATGTTGATCTAGTAGGAGCCCTAACTGCTGAAGATTTGAAGAAAAAGAAAGAACACAATTAGGCAATGTTGGAAATTGCCTCTACCCTAAGCTATGCCAAATTTGATGATATCAAAGGCCTTAACAATGCAAAGAAGATGTGGGATGCCCTAGAAACCATCTATGGAGGAGACAAAAATGTTCAAAGAGCCAAGTTAGAGAGCCTCAAAGGTAATTTTGATGACATGAGAATGGAAGAAGGTGAGAATATTTCTCAATATGTTGCTAGAATAAAAGAAGTTGTTAGTGCAATATAAGGTGCTACTCATAAAATAGATGATGATACTATGCTAAGTAAAGTCTTGAGAACATTTTTGCCAGTGTATGCCATTAGAGTATCTACAATCCAAGAGTTAAGATGTATACGAGGAAATGATGTAACCCATGAAGGCCTAGTAAGAAGACTCATTATTTTGAGCTATCTAATTTTCACAACTATAGACCAGAGAGTATTGAATCAACTTTCAAAGAAAAATTGTTATTGAAGGATTCTGAGGAGGTAAAGTAGAAGAAGAAGAAAAGAAAGATAAAGCATGCATCCAGTGACAGTAACACAAATGAGGAAGAAATTGAACAATTGGAAGCATTGCTAGCAAGAATATTTCATAGAGGAAAAGGAAAGTTCAAAGGTAAGTTACCTATCATTTGTTTCAATTGCAATGAAGTTGGTCATATTGCAGCAAGATGTACATAGAAGAAGAACTATAGAGAAGGAAACAAGCACTAAACTAGAAGAGAAGATGATGGAAGAGACTACAAAGACAAAGGCAAGAAGTCATGCTACATTGTTGATGAACATGACTCTAATGAAAATGATGACGAAGTGGTATATGTTGCAATGAAGGACGAATATGATGAGGATGGGGCAACTGCACTTATGACTTGTGTGAACAAGAATGACAAATGGATCATTGACAATGGATGCTCACATCACATGACTGGAGACAAAAGTAAGTTCATTACCTTAACCTATTATGATGGAAATAGTCTAAGATTTGGTAATGATGCACCATGTTTGATAAAAGGAAAAGGGTCTATCAAACTCACAGACAAGATTTCATGTGACAATGGTTATTATGTTAAAGGATTGAATTATAACTTGTTAAGTGCGTCACAATTGAATAATTTGGGATGCAAAGTTGAGCTCGAAAATAAATCAACCAAGATATATGATACAAATGGAAACTTGATTGGAAAAGGTGATCAAACTAGAAGTAATCTATTCTATCTGGATATAGAAGATGCTACTTGTCTTATTGCAAAATTTGATGATGTATGGCTTTGGCACAAGAAATTATGTCATGTTAATTTTGATAATATGATTAGTATCACTAACATGAAAAGAGTTAGAGGTTTTCCTAAGTTGAAGAAACTAGAAAATATAATGTGCAAATAATGTCAGCTAGGCAAGATGACAAAGTCAAGCTTATACCTCTTAGAAAATACTTGAAATAGTTCATACTGACTTGTGTGGACCTATTGGAGAGCAAAGCTACAAAGGAGATAAGTACATACTATTGTTTGTTGATGATTACTCTAGGAAAATGAAAGTCATATTTTTAAAACAAAAATCAAATACCTTTCAAATGTTTAAGTGGTACTTCGCAAGAGTTGAAAAAGAAATAGGTAAGAATTTGAAATGCTTGAGATTAGATAGAGGAGGAGAATTCACTTCAAATGAGTTTGAGATGTTCTGTAATGATAGAGGAATCAAGAGATAGACATCTGCACATAGGACCCCTCCACAAAATGGAATTGTTGAAAGAAGAAATGGGTCTATAATGGACTATGCTAGAAAACTCATGATGGAAAAGAATGTTGCTTTGAAATACTAGAGAGAAGCTGTAAGTACCATTGTATACACCTTGAACCATTTGCAAGTCAAGAAAGGTACTCATTCAACATCTTTTGAACTATGGTATGGATATCCACCTAATGTGAAATATTTTAAGGTATTTGGAAGCAAATGCTATATTTTTAAAGATGTTAGGAGTGGAAATTTTAATGCAAAAAATGAAGAAGGTATATTATGTGGTTATTGCATAAGAAGTAAAGCTTATAAGTGTTTAAATACCAACACTAACACAATTGTAGAAAGTGCAAATGTGAATTTTGATGAGTTTACAAAAGTACATGAGGTTGAACCTACAAAACAACTAGAAGAATACAAATAATTTATATATTATTATGAAGGAATGCCTACTGAAGGAGATGCTACAAATCATATTGCAAACTAACGACAAGTCTCAAAAATTGTCGAGTCACAACCTGTGAATGCCAAGTTGTATTCAGATGTTGAGTTACAAAATGAGGAAAATTCACAATCTGACTCTGAGATTAGCACACATGAAAGAGATTTTGAAACACTTGATAGAGATGTACACAGTGATACTAAAGCTAAGAGATAAAATGTAGTTACAAGAATTAAGCCTAAACTATCCAAATATGTCAAAATACATCACCCTATAGATCAAATCATTGGAGACAAAGATGCAAGGCCAATGACAAGAAATAGATTGAGAAGTGAATCATGTTTGTTAAGCATGAAGGAACCTAAGACAATGAGAGATGCATTGGAAGATGATGGCTGGTAGAAGGCTATGGAAGAAGAAATTCAGCAAATAGAAAAGAACAAGGAGTCTAGTTACTAGACCAGAAGACAAGAATGTGATTGGAACAAAATGGGTATTCAGAAACAAGTTAGATGAGAATGGTGAAGTGACAAGAAATAAAGCAAGACTAGTTTGCAAAGGTTATGCACAAGAAGAAGGAATTGATTATGGTGAAACACTTGCCCCTGTTGCAAGAATGGAAGGAGTGAGAATTTTGCTTTCTTATGTTGCATACAAAGGTTTCAAAGTTTATCAAATGGATGTAAAGTCTACATTTTTGAATGGCATATTAGAAGAAGTCTACATGGAAAAACCATAAGGTTTTGTTGATAAAAATAATAAGAATATGGTATGTAGACTGCACAAAGCCCTATATGGATTGAAACAAGCACTAAGAGCATGGTATGAGAGACTTCATACTTATCTTGTTAAAATTGGATTTGAAAGAACAGATGATAACAACAATTTTTACATGAAGACAGATAAAAAAAAAAGGTATACTGTTATCTGAAATATTTGTTGATGATATCATATTTGGAGGACAAAATGCTTTGTGTAAGGATTTTGTAAATCAGATGAAGCAAGAATTTTGAAATGTCAATGTTTGGTGAGATCAAATTCTTTGTGGGATTACACGTATATTAGATGAAATATGGTATATATATCACTCAGATATTGAAGACATTTGGACTAGAGGATTCAAAACCAGTAAGTACACCTATGGTGATAGCACTCAACCTATCAAAAAATGATGATTCAACTGAGGTAAATCAAACATTATACAGATCCATGATTGGAAAATTGCAATATGTAGTACACAACAAACCTAATATTGCATTAGTTGTGGGGATAGTTGCAAGATTCTCTATTAATTCTAGAGAGAATCACTTGATGGCTATGAAAAGGATAATGAGATATTTGAAAGGAACATAAGAGTTTGGTTTATACTATAAGAAGAATGAAAATTTTGAACTAAAAGCCTACACTCATACTAATTGGACTGGAAATATTGATGACAAAAAGAGCACCAGTGGAGGACCATTCTTCTTAAGCAAAAGACTTGTTACATGGACTAGCAAGAAGCAGAGTTGTACTTCCCAATCTACTGCTGAAGCAGAGTATGTTGCTACTACTATTAACTGTACAAACATTGTATGGATCAAATAGCTACTTAAGGGAATAAAGGAAGAAATCATAGAACCAATGACACTTTATTGTGATAATACAAGTGCTATCAATATATCAAAGAATCCTATGATGCATACAAAAATAAAGCACGTTGCAATCAAGTATCATTATATAAGGGAATTGGTTCAAGATAAAGAGGTGAAGATGGAATATATTAACACAAAGGAGAAAATTGTTGATATCTTCACAAAAGCATTACCTAAGAATGCTTATGAGTATCTGAGAGGTAAACTGGGGTGATACCCCTATCAAAGGCAATGTAAAAGACAGAAGGAGTACCCTACATCAAATAAGCTAACATTCATTTCATGTAAATTAATGCAATGGATCTTACTTTAGGAATTGCCTAAAGTAATCATAGAACTGGAATTACAAATCAGTCACAAGCAAGGTGACAGAGGGAGAAAATTGAAGAACCTGCAAAAGCCTATAACTGCATATATTAAAGATGCCAAGTGTTGAGTATACATCTTTGACATTGTTGTCAAATAGGGAGAAAGTACATTAAACTAATCAAGTGCAATAGGAACAATGGAGAAAGTACACCATTAGAAGGTTAGAAGATTAAAAGAAAGAAAGAGGGAGAAAGTAGAAAGTAATTAGAACAGGAAGGATCAGAACAAAAAGAGGGAGTTATATTTTGTAACCTAATTAGAAGAGTTTGAGCTGCTAATAGAGGGAGAAATTTCGAATACAAGTTTTCTTTTTGGTATTTTCTTACTGTTTTAACCTAGTTATTTTGATGGAACAAGATGTGCATCATTTGTTTGACTAGTTGATCAGTTTGGTTTGCCATCAATGCCAAAGAGGGAGATTGTTGATATCTGATTGAAAAGATCATTTGATTAGAAAGATTGTTGAAGAACACTATGTGTTTCAGTCATTGTTTTGTAACTGATGTCAAACTTGCTACATGTTACTAAGACAATTGCTTATATGTTTCAAGTATTATCACTTAGTTGATTGATGAGGAGGAATTGATCAACAAGATGTAACAAAAGTACCTACAGGAAAGGTTGAGTTATGATTAAGAATTGAAGTACAAGAATCAGTTAAGACAATGATAAGATAATGTATTGATGATCTACTTAAGGTTACAAAATGATTGGCTACACTTAGAAAGTTTAGAAGAATAAAGTTAAGAAAAGTTAGTGCAAGCCAAGAAAAAAGTTAGTTAGAGCCAAGTAAAAGAAAATTCTAGTGGATGTCGATCAAGTTAGTAGATGCTAAGTAATTTTCAGTTGATGTTGAGCACCAATAAAATCTAGTTGATGCTTAGTGATTTTACAATAGATGTTGAGTAACACAGTATGTGCCATGCATCAGAACGTTGATAATGTCAAGCTAATGCATTATGACAAAGATTGAAGATTCACCAAATAAAAACTAACAAGTTTTTTTTTTGGAACTTGTGAATTAGGAATAAGATGAGATTGATGAGTTGGTGGCACATAATCCTATGTAAACTATTTTGGAGGTGAATTCAAATGGATTCTAAGAGAAGTTTCTAGAAAAGAGAAGATATGGGGTAGATACATTATATCCTACCTAATTCATTGAAAACCCTAATTTTGATGATGGATAATGAGCTAGAAAATATTCTAATTTCTTGTATATAGGAATGTCTAGTCATGAAGAAGAGAGAGAGAGAGAGAGAGAGAGAGAGAGAGAGAGAGAGAGAGAGAGAGTTTCATGCAAAAATCTGATAAGGAGAAGGAAAGGGGTTTTGCTTCATCAAGTGACCCAAGTAAAGAAGTCTGCAATGGCATACTAAGCTATTAGAGCTGCAAAGAATCAAAGCCAAGTAGAGTTGAGGACTTGAAAATGATTTGTAATTTGCAAGTAAGTTTGTAAGTTGTACTAGATCAAAGCTCTATTGTTACTTTCTAACAATTGTATCAGCCTATGGTAAATCCTTTGGAGAAAGATTGACTTAATAGTCTTTGGAAAATCCTTTCATAGGGTGGCATTCCAAGTGAATGGCCTAAAGTCCTCTAACAAGGCTCACTTTTGATAGGGTGACTGAAATCCCTTAACTAGGTCACATTTATCAGTGTGTATTGTAACCTTTAATAGGGTTGGCCTTTAACAGAGCATCACTTCAGAAGAGTGAAAAAGGAGTAGCATGTTATTGGTGGTTTTTCCCAAATTGGGTTTCCATGTTAAATCATTGTGTCAAATAAGTTGATGGATATGTTGTGTTTCATGCTTTACATTTTTGCAAGTTGATTTAATACTAACATATTAGTTTTAGTTAGCACACAATGAATTCATGCATGATTAAGAATATTTTATGGGTTCACTAAATTGTGAAAAGTTTTATTTGTACATCTGGACCTTGAATAACTAATTCACACCCCCCCCCCCCCTTCTCAGCTATTCTAAAAGAATTCCAACATCCTAGGTGTAATGCCTGAACTTTGCAGAGTTCAAAGAATAGGAAGCATATTTTCTATGTCAGTTGGTCCTAGTATTGGAATAAATATGTTGAGTATGAGGATTAGTTAAAGCTTAGGCATATTTTCTTGCATTATTGGGTAGTTAAAATTCTATCATATCAGAAGCCAATAGTGGTAATGAATTTATTTCAATAAAATAGATTTAGTTAAATAAATAGAAGAATATAACAATACTGATAATTATTAAAATTAACTATACTATTAATTAAATTAGTATTAGACAAAAAGGATAATTTTAGGTGTCTACAACCTTTTCTATCAATGTTTCCCACAATATTTAAAAGGGATTTTGATAGATGCTTTAGAAATGAAATTTACACTTGCCTACAAAAAAAAATCAACATGGATAGAAACAAAAAATCTTTTATCAATAAAAACAACCTATTTGAATCAATATATGTTAGAAAGTAAAATCCACCAAGATAACTATGAGTGGGGAGGGGGGGTGAATCAGTTATCAGATCAAACCAAATCTTGTTAACCTTATTAAATTTGTAACATATAATCAGCAAGTGCAACAACCATAAGAAGATAACCATGCACAATAACACCATATTTGTTAACTAGGGAAACCCTTGATTAGATGGAAAACCTCGGTGGGGATGGTACCCACAAAATGATGTACTAATATATAAGTTCCTTGTAAGAGGATGGACTCTATTAGGATTCAATGAATTACACTCACTACATATTAGTCCTTGTTAGGAGGCTTTGAATCCCTGTGAGGAGATTTCAACCTTGTTAGGAGTTACGCCAATTATATTAGGATTTGCGTAAGGTAGAAGGACCCACTATCAAAATAGCTTTAGAGGAAATACCACTAATTTCACAATCCAACTAACCTTAGTACTATCCTTTGTAGAATAATACAAATAAACAATCGCCCACAACAACCTCTTTTCCAAATACAATCTCTTTGTCTTCTCACTATGCCTTATCTACACCAAACACATTCTCTCATCAATAGATATTCAATAGCAGGTTCATTGAATCTTGCATCCAATTTCACATACTTGCATTACACAAATCTCAAGTACAATCACTTCAATCACATACTTCCATAGGGAAAACAACTTTTCTCTATACCAAGTCCTCAAACTAATTATTTAGTCGACCTTGAGGCTTTCCCAATTTATAATTACAATATAGGACCAGTTTAAGATAATACATTACATCTTTTCATAATAACAACCAAACTATCAGTGCAGAGTTTTCATAATTCTTCACGTAATGCTCAGCAGGATGTACCTATTTGACCATTGCATCCTCATCATATCTTATATCTTCGTACAATTGTGCTTAACTAGACTCTATCTTTATTAGGAGATATAATCAAAACATTGGTAACTGCTACTCAAGAACCTTATTTAAATGTTGTCTTCAATAAATCTCGAATAACTATCATCTGGTTTCATTTTCCCACATGCACACTTAACCACATCATCAAAATGCTTCATAGAAAATGTCCTCAACTACGCATAGCCTTATCTCTAATCCTCAAATTGTGTAACCTCAATCTCTATCTTTTGCTATGTTAATCTCTATAGAATAACATGTATGTTGACATCAATGACAAACATAGTCATGAATGCAAAATATGTTTATGTATCATCTCTCTAGAAATTTTAGGATACTCCCCCATAGGAATACCATTATCATTCATGCTAACAATCTTCCCCTTTGGCATTGATGGAAATGTAGATGAAAAACATCTAAGTTTCACATTACCAAATACTTATTGTTGTTGTAATTGTTCACTATAATGTATTCAAGTCTTCTTCATCAATCAAATTTGAATCTCACAAGACTTCTCCCCATTGATATTAATCAATGTGCTACTCCCCCATTGACATCAATATTCTCTCCATAAGATTTTTTTCATGTACAAGTCACCACCATTTACATTAATGACAAAGGCATCATTATGTCAATTTCATTGCATAATATCTTCAATAATCTCAAGTGTCCAAAGACATTGTTGAATACAAGTTATCAAGATTCCTTTATGACTCATCTCAAACACAGATACTCCCCCATAGAGGAAACAACAAGCATCCAATCTAGATAAATAATAGTGATATGTACCTCTAGACTGATGCAATCTCTACATTAACTACTCAAAAGTAGGTAAGGGCATAAACCCAAGCATAGCTCTCAAGTACTCAAATGTATCCTTTGGAAAAGGCTTTGTAAATATTTCTGCTATTGGCTCCTTTGTACCAATATACTCTAATATGATCTCTTTTTCTACAAATTTCTCTCTCAAAACACACTTAATAGATATATGTTATATATTTGAATGTAAAAAAAAATTCTTTGACATACTCATTGTTCTTGTGTTATCACAATGTATGATAATAGGCTTTGTAAACTCAATTCCGATATCCTTCAACATTTTCTTCATTCACATGATCTAATTACAATTACTTGTTGTTGCTACATGCTTTTCTTTTTTCATTCTCTATGAAATACAATCCCATTTATTACTTAGCCAAGAAACCAATCTTCCTCCTAAGAAAAATGGTCCACCACTTATACTCTTTTTATCATCCATATTGCCTACCCAATCCGCATCAGTGTATGCACATAAGGTAAAGTCATTTGATCTATCATGTCATAATCCATATCAAGTGTACCCTTCAAATATCTGAAAATCCTTTTTACTATTGCATAATGTGATTCTTTAGGATCGGCTTGAAATCTCAAAACAATGTTAATTGCATTAGCTATATCAAATCTTGTTTGGGTTAAATATTGTAAACCTCCAATCATAGAACTATACTTCTTCTATTCAATAGTAGGTGTCTCAACTTTGTTGGATAACTTGTGACCAATTACCACAGGTGTACCAACAGGTTTACAACTTTTCAAACCAAATATTCTCAACAAATATTTTAAATACTTAGTTTGTGATAAGAAAATACCATCATTATTCTGCACAATCTGCAATCCCAATAAATACTTCATTTCACCAATCATGCTCATCTCAAATTCCTTTTCCATTTCACCAACAAATACTTCACTTGCTTCATCATCGCCTCCAAAGATTATATAATTCACAAACACCTCAATAATTAGTAAACCATTTTCAATATAACTCAAACAAAAATTATTGTCTACAATACCTTTAGCAAATCCCAATTTGGATAAATACTTATCCAACTCCACATACCATTTTCTAGGTGCTTGTTTCAATCCATACAATAATTTCTTTAACTTACAAACCATGTCTCCTTCTTTTGTCAAAGGAAAACTTTTAGGCTGCTCAATGTAAACTTCTTCTTCAAGTTCAACATTTAGAAATGTTGATTTGATGTCCATATGATACACTTTGAATTTCTTGCAAGCTGCATATGCCAAAAACATTCTAGCTACCTCTATTCTAGCAACGGGTGAAAATGTTTCCTCATAAACTATACCTTCTTGCTATGAATAATCTTTACATACTAGTCTTTCTTTGTTCCTCACAATCTCACCTTTATCATTCATCTTATTTATGAAAACCCACTTAATTCCAATGGCATTCTTGTCCGTAGGTCTAGGAACTAATTCCCATGTATCATTATTTTTAGTTTGATCTAATTTTTCTCTCATAGCTTTAATCCAAAAATCATATTTTCTAGCTTCATCTGCACTTCTAGGTTCAACTTGTGAAATAAAACATAATTCTTCTCTTTCTACCTTATTCCTTGTCATCACCCCTTTGCCCTTGGTTCCAATAATTTGACTAGCAGGGTGATTCTTTATCAAATTCTTATTAGGTGTCACTGTCTCAACTCTGGCTTCAGCTCTAGGTTCACTCCTTGGTTCTTCTCTTTGTTCCACAATTTGTATGTCATTCAAAAAATTTGTGTCAAACTCATAAAATGACTCAACATTCTCCTAGTTAGCCTTTGGATTAGTCTCTTCATTAGAATTATAATCGAGCATTCTTTCTCGAATTCCAAACTTCTCATCAACTTTAACATTTGCACTCTCAACAATAGTCTCAGTTATTTGATTAAAATGTTTGTATGTTTTTCTTTTGAGTGAATAACCAAGAAAATACCTTCATCACTTCTTTCACCAAACTTACCATATCATATTCTCTCTTAGTGTAACACTTACTTCCAAAATCTGTGAAATACTTAACTAAGGGTCCATGTCCAAACCAAAGCTCATAGGGGGTGTTACTAGTACCTTTTTTGACCAGTATTTTTTTCATTGTGTATACTATAGTATTTACTATTTCTCTAAACATAGCTCTTACTTCCTCTATTACTAATATGTTTCTCCTCTCTACTATATCATTCTTCTTAGTTTTCTTAGGGGATGAAAGATTTCTTTTCATGTCATTCACTTCACAAAAACTATTAAACTTGTTCTAGGTAAACTCTCTACTTCTATCAAATCTCAAACATTTAATCTCCAAACCACATTCATTCTCAACTCTACTCCTAAACACCTTAAACTTCTCAAATACTTCAAATTCATGTCTAAGAAATGCTACCCATATCATCCTAGTAAAGTCATCAACAAGAATCATGAAATACCTTTCACCATAGAAAGCTCTTGTCTTTGAAGGACCACTTAAATATGTGTGCACTATCTCCAAATTCCTTGATGTAGTAAACTTCTTGCTTGGAAATTAACTTTTCTTCTAATTTATCATAACACATTCCTTACACACCATGTTAGTAGGATTCACAATTTTTGGCAAATCTCTAACAGCAAGTGCAGTACTGATCTTCACAATATTATCAAAGTTTATGTGACAAAACCCCTTGTTCCATAACCAATTGTTATCAACTTTAACAACTAAACATGTCATCGCGGTATGATTCAACTAAAAAACATTACCTCTTGTCCTTGTACTATTACTAATCATCTTACCACCTTTATCCGTGATAAAACAAGTCTACTCTATGAACTGCAACTGATATCCCTTGTTAACTAAATGTGCAATACTTAAAAGATTATGTTTCAAACCATCAACAAAAAAAAATCACCAATGTTACTTTTCCCATCAAGAGTAATAGATCGTATTCCTTTTATGTGATAGGGTACATTGTTTCCAACTCTAACAATTCCCAATCACAACTATTGAATTCAATGAACTTGTTTATATCTCGAGTCATATGATGTGAACAACCACTATCTATGATCCAATTAGATTTCTTCTTTTCCACTTGTGATACTTGGGTTGTTTTTTTGCTAACTTCTTTTTTTTTAGGACTTTCCTCCTCAATTGTAAAAAATTATATTTCATCACTTTCACTCAAAAATCTTTCCACACTAGCTTCCAAATATTCATTATTTCCATAGACATTCTCTAGGCTTCCTAGGCTTGAAATTCCTTCTATACTTCTTTACTCTCTTATGACACTTAGAAGCACAATGACTGTATTCATTACAAGTATGGAAATTACTTCTTCAATCTTCTTGTCTTCTAATTTTCCTCTGCTACTGCTAGCATAATCTCCACTGGTACTTGAACTTCTTGTCAAAGTAGGTTGAACATTCAATGCACTGAAAGAAGTTTCAATCCTAGGTAGATCTCCACTTTGTCTCATACTAAATTTAGTAAATTCTAATCTTCCAAGAAGATTTTTGCTTGTGAAATTATTTGTGCAAGGTATAACCTATTCAATAATCTACACTATATGCTTATATGCAGGTGTCAAATTTTTCAAGATCTTCCATACAATTTCATCTTCATGTTTCTTTCCATTACAAGTCTTTATTCTTACAACAATTTCTGACATTCTACCAAAATATCTTCTTATAGATTCATCTTCCATCATTTTAGCTTCTTGAAATAAACATATCCAATTATGCAATCTAACCTTTCTAGCATGCTTATCAGTTTCAAAAATAGATACCAAATTTTTCCAAATTTTATGTGTTAAATGTAAAGATTTTACCTAACTCTACTCATTTTTAGGAAGGGTTGTCAAAAGTGCTTCTCTAGCAAGTATATTGCACATAAATACTTCTCTCGGACCTTCAATACATTCATCAATCTTATCTTCTTCAACCAATCATTTCTTACTCTTAGTTATCAACCAATATCCTAGACCCATGCTATAGCAAGTGTCTTCATCTTCTCCTTCAACTATCATTGTTAACTCCATCAAACTTTAGACTTTCTTTTCTAAAATGACTCGTCATAGATCTCCATAAGTTGTTAAGTTTTTCCTTCAAGGGCCTGAAGCTTTGATACCAAGTGTTAGAAAATAAAGTCCACCAAGATAACTAAAACAAGTCTTTTTAACCTTATTAAATCTAAAACATATAATCAGCAAGTGCAACAACCATAAGAAGATAACCATACAGAATAACACTAGATTTGTTAACCAAGAAAACTCTTGATCAGAGGGAAAACCCTGGCAGGGATGGTATCCAAAAAATGATGTACTAATATATAAGTTCATTGTAAGAGGATGGACACTATTAGGAGTTGATGAGCTACATTCAATACATATCAATCCATGTTAGGAGACTTTGAATCCCTGTGAGGAGATTCCAACCCTGTTAGGAGGTGTGGAGGGAAGAAGGACCCACTATCCAAATAGATTCAGGGGCAAGACCACTAAACTCATTGTCCAAATGACCTTAGTACTATCCTTCTCATAATAATACAAATAAACAACTAACCATAGAAACCCCTTTTCCAAATATAGTTTATATGTCTTCTCACTTTGCCTTATATGCACCAAGCAGCTTCTCTCAGCAACAGATATTCAATATCAGGTTCACTAAATCTCACATCCAAGTTCGCATACTCGTATTACACAAATCTCGCTTACAATCACTTCAATCACACACTTCTGCAATGAAAACAACTTTTTTGTATACCAAGTCATTAAACTAATTATTGAGTCGGCCTTGAGGCTTTCTCAATTTAAAATTGCAATATAGGACCACTTTAAGGTAATACATTACACGTCTCATTACATATTTTCACAATAATAACAAAATTTCCAGCTCACAGTCTTCATAATTCTTAACACAATGCTCATCGGGATGTGTGTGGTTGACTACTGCATCCTCATCATGTCTTATACCTCTATACAATTGTGCTTAACCAAATTCTATCTCTGTTAGGAGATGTAATAAAGACATCAATAACTACTATTTAGGAATCCTATCTAAATGTTGTCTTCAATACATCTCGAATAATTGTCAATTGGCTTCATGTTTCTGCATGCACACTTAACCACATCATCAAGACCCTCCATAAAACGCGTTCTCAACCGCACATAGCCTTATCTCTAATCTTGAATTGTGCACCCTCAATCTCTATCTACTGCTCTGTCAATCTCTACATAATAACATGTATGTTGACATCAATGTCAGAAACAGTCATGAATGCAGCATATGATCATTGTATCATCTCTCCAGCAATGCTAGGATACTCCCCCATAGGAATACCATCAACATTCATGCTAACAATGTATTCATATGTCTAAGATAGATGATTTATTCCTCCCAAATACACTTGGCTTGCTTTAATTGATTCCCTTGTGAGTAATTGTGAATACCCTGTATTAGCTTCACATGTAGTCAAAGTGCTTTATCTTCATAGATTAGCACAACCATGGACTTTTTAATTGTGAACCAAATGTAGGAAGATTTTGTATTTAGGTGTCTCATGTATTATAAGATTTTTAGAAATATTTATTATACGCCACTCTACAAAATCTTATTCATAATGAGAATCAAATTTTTGTAGCTCTATTTATCAAAGAGATAATCTACCACAAAATATGTATTCTAAAGAACTATCAAAACACATTTTTCAGCATTCATCCTGATAAGTAGGAGATATTTTCCACAACAAGTCAAATTGTGATATTGCTATTAGGATTTAATAGTGTAGTTTTTGAGTCAAACTCATTGATCCATGTTTCATGAGTGTTGATTCACATGAATCCATCTCTCATGGGAATAAATGGAACATTTAGCATTCATTCGATCTAGGTGAAGCAATGAGACTTCTCGGGAGGTCACCCATCCCACTACTACTCTAGATTGAGCACACTTAGCTACAAAGTTTCATCCATGATTAAACCCACTCTTCTTGTAACCTCATTTGCAAAAAATTCACCAAGTATTGTGGCTTATGAACCATTCATTAGAAATCCCCTTAAGCTCATCAATTGATAAGTAGGAGATATTTTCTACAACAATTCAAATTGTGATATTGCTATTAGGATTTGACTGTGTTATTTTTTACTCAAACACATTGGCACATGTTTCATGAGTAGTGATCCACATGAATCCATCTCTCCTGAGAATAAATAGAACACTTAGCACTCATTGGATCTACGTGATGCTCATAGAGGTGAAGCACTAGGACTTCTCAGGAGGTCACCCATCCTAGTACCACTCCACCTTGAGTGTGATTAACTATGAAGTTTCCTTCATGGTCAAAACCACTCTAATTGCAACCCCATTTGCAAAAGCTTCACCAAGTGTTGTGACTTATGAACGATTTATTAGAAAGCCCATTAAGCTCATCAATCTCAACACAAGAAAACAAATATATTTATTAGACATTATGATTTGTTTCTCTCATTTAGTTATAAACTTTTTGTAACCTGTATAATTCTTACAAGCTCATTAAACCTAATCTAATTATTTATAAAATTCAAATGCACCAAATCATAAAAAAAATTAGTTTAATCACATTATTATCATCTCTAAAGCAATTACCCTGATTAGCATAATGGTTAAAAGCACACTTTTGTTTTTAAACTTCAAATGTTTTTGAATCCTACAGCTATAAGGTACAGGAAATCAGATGAGTTCTATCTCAAGCTTTGGCCTTATATAAGAGAAGATTTTTACAATGTCTTCCTTGAGAGAATAAAAATAAGGTCTCTTGGAGCTATTATCAATCAAGCCCTAATTAAACTTATCCTAAAAGGGAAGAATGAAAACAATGTGAATGGATTTTGTCCCATAAACCTCTTAAATGCATCTTACAAGATTATAGAAAATGCTCTAGCCAAAAGTATCAAAGCTATTTCCCAAGAGATTAGTTGACCAAAACAAATCAATTTTTATGGAGCAGAAATACTATAGACAATTTAGTACTAGCATGGGAAACATCATAATGGGCACAAAAAACAACACAATATGCTCTGATTCTTAAACTTGACTTCGATAAGGCTTATGATCGTATAAGGTGGTCCTTCATTCTTAAAATGCTTCAGTGGTTGGGATTCATACCCAACTTTCATTCTCATGTTTGAATATTGTTTATGGATGCCAATGAAAGATTGGCCATCAATGGTTCTCTCTTTCTCTAAAATTTTATCTCCAAAATTTTATTCATCAAGGTTTCCCTTTAGCAGGTTTCCCTTTAGCACCATTCATTTATGTTCTCATAGTTGATGCCCTTGGATATCTCTTGCATCATGCCCAATCAAACAACATTATCCATGGCATTTCTTTACCAAGCAATATTGTTGCTCTTAACTCCCACTTTGTAGATGACAACTTGATATTCATTTGAAATACATTTGATGAAGTTATCAACCTTATGGACATTCTTGATTTCCTTTGTTCAATGTCAGGCTCACAACTCATCATGCACAAAACTAAATTTTGGATGACTTGTCTTAGCCCTCACTCACCTTGGATTCCAAAAGAGTGGCATGAAATCAAACATGGAGTCATAACTAGACCCCTTGGGATTCCTTTTGGACTTGGAGTTACATTTAAAGACATGTGAAAGTGGTATCTAAACAAATCTAAATCCAAACTGTTATCTTGAGCAAATTATTTCATGTCTATGGCTATGCAAATATAGGTGGCCAATAAAATACTCTTGGCTTGTCATCTTTATATATCTTCATGTTGGTTGTCTTCCAAAACATGTTACTATAAGCTTACACAACTCACCTGAGATTTCATTTGGTCTAAGTGGGGTAATAAGAAAGGTATGTCAACCACTTCATGGACTTATTGTATTCTGCCAAAGGGAAAGGAAGGGCTAGGCACCATTGGCCCTTACATGCAAGGGGTTTTCCTTTCAACCAAATGGATTAGAAGGGCCTTAGAAGGAAATGCACCTTGGAAGCTTTTGGTTTGATATTGCATACAAATAGCTTCAGCTGGTAAGCATTGTCATTTTTTTCATTAGAGTGACAAGCTCCTTCTAGCTCCACATTTTAAACTACATGGATCAACTCCACTCAACTACATATAGAAGGCTTGGCAAGTGGTTTCCCAGAAGTTGGCCTAGTTTGATCAATCATTTAGTCATGGTCTCATCTTTGTATCCTCATTAATTTGGTGGAATCATTTAATCCAAGAAAATAATAGTCCGCTAGCTATGATTCCAAGAATCAAAGCTAAGTGTCTATTTGAGAAGGGCATTCAAACTTTCAAAGACCTCGGGGACCCTAATCACTTCTCATGGAAGTCTTGGCACCAACTGAAAATATGTTGTAACCTAAATTATAGAC
The DNA here is from genome assembly GCA_028749045.1 of Cupressus sempervirens. NCBI lineage: Eukaryota > Viridiplantae > Streptophyta > Pinopsida > Cupressales > Cupressaceae > Cupressus > Cupressus sempervirens. The sequence continues at coordinate 873,720,128 of CM053789.1, forward strand.
ACGGGGTTCCAATGTTGGAGATTCAGAAGTTTGTGCCTCCTAATTTATTTATTCTTATTTCTTCATTTTCCCACTCTTTCTTCCTCGAGGATTGGATATGGCCAAATGGTTGCAGCCTTAAAGCCTTTCCTCTTAGATCTCTTTATAAACAACTTGTTCCTAGCATGCCCATTTCCAACATACTTAACTATATTTGGAGATGCAAATTTAAACATTTCCAATGGAAAACAACTCTGCCTCTAAATCTGGAAATCCAAAGTTGATTCCCAATCTAAGCTCACTTCTTGGAAGTTCCTTCATGCAAAACTCCCTGTTGGGACTCGGCTCCAATTCCTCAACCCACCCCCTCCTTGTCCTTTTGGTCGTAAGCTATAATCCCTCAAACATTGCTTTTGGTTTTTTCTCCATGATAAGTTGTTATGAAATTAGTTGTTTGCATCCCTACCATCTCTTTTTCATTTTCGAAAGCCTTGGAAAGCTACTTTGCTTGGATTTTCAAGTACTCACAATATGATTTCAAGTTCTTGTCTATTAACTTTTATTCTATTACTTTTGGAAATTCATATATTTAACTGCCCTTTCTTGCTCATTTACCCCTTTAGAGGTTGAAATCAAAACCATATGTTGAGGGTTTGTTTAGTTCGTGGAATTGTATAAATCAAGATTTCTACAAATCTTGATTTAGCCAAATCAAGGTTTTGCAAATCTTTATTCCTATTTTTGGGATTTTAATTGTACTGGTTGTTTCACTTGGAAGATGAGTGGAAAGAAACATTTTTATGCATAAGCTTGGAGTTGAAGGCAAACTCCAAAAAATAGTCCAATCTATTTTTTTTACACTCCTCGAAAAACATAATCGAGTTTTGATTTTCAATTCCTAGTTGCTAGTAGGAAGTTTGATAACCTAGTTTTGAGACAAAATTAGAAGTGTGGTATTCTAATGGTCTTTATACTTGGAATAATCAAAGGACTAGGGTTGATGTTATCTCAAAATGTCTAGATAGATTTTTTGTTTCTTGCTTCTAAGTGTCATGATCATTGGCCAATCAAATTTTCTGCTATTGGGGCTTGTATTCCAAAGTGTCATCCTTTTAAGTTCCAGTTGGTGTGGCTTCATGACTCCTCTTTTCGTGATTTTTTTTTATGTTGGTGGAAAGATGGTGCTCCTGCATATGGTACTGCTATGTTCTCATTTTCTAAGAGGCTTCAATATGTTAAATGACAGCTCAGGATATGGAATAGACAATGTTTTGGGAACCTTCACTCTATGAAGAGGCTTGCTCAAGAAGATCTTGATGTCATCACAAGGGAGATTAGAGATCGAGGTTTCTCAGAGGATCTTGGAAGGGCTGAATCCCTTGCTTCTAGAGCTCTAGAAGAATGGGAACTTCGAGAGGAAATTTTTTGGAAGCAAAAGGCTAGAGTTGATTAGCTCTAGGAAGGTGATCGGAACACTACCTTTTTCCATAAAACAGTGCAATCTCGCCGGAATCAAAACAATATCTCTTCTTTGGTTAATTCTCAAGGTATCCAACTAACTTCCTTGCCAACTTTGTTCCAGGAGGCTACTTGGTACTTTTCTACCCTCTTCTATGAGGACTCTCCTCCTGCTGATAATGAAGAAAATATTATTTTGTCTTGTATTCCTTCCCTTATCACTCAGGAAATGAATGATTATCTCATGCATCCAATATCTTTGGCAGAGCTGGAGGAGGTGGTCATTGGCATGCCTAAGGGGAAGGCTCCTGGTCATGATGGCTTTCTAGTTGATTTCTTTTAGGAATTTTGGGACATCATTAATCATGATTTGTTGGAGGTGGTTAAGGAATCCTATTCTAACAAGCAGATGCTTCGGGCTTTGAATTCTACTTTCTTGATTCTTATTCCTAAGAGAGAGGGTGCTAATCAATTGGAGTTTTTTAGACCAATTGCCTTATGTAATATGGTTTACAAAGTTATTACTAAGTTGATTGCTGAGAGAATTAAAAAGTGGCTTCCCATTATTATCTCAAAAGAACAAGGTGGTTTTGTTGTTGGAAGACAAATTTTGGATGGGGTGGTTATTGCTACTAAGGCTATTCACTCTATGACTACTTCAAGGGAGAGAGCAATGTTTGTTAAGCTCTATATGGATAAGGCCTATGATAGAGTTAAATGGAGTTTCCTAAGGAGTATTCTTCTTTCTTTTGGATTTAGCTCTGATTGGGTGAGTTGGACTATGAGTTGTGTTACTTCTGCCTCTTTTTCTGTTCTTCTTAATGGTCAACCTTCTCAGCTATTTGGTGCCTCTAGAGGCCTCCGCCAAGGTGACCCTCTCTCCCCATATCTATTCATCATCATGGTTGAGGGCTTGGGCAGATTCATTAAGTATCAAGTGTCCTAGAATTCTATTCAGGGGTGGCGGTAGGGTAATGGTTTACCTTCTCTTTCCCATCTTCAATTTGTTGATGATTTTTCTCTTGCAGGTTTTGCTAGGATCAAGGAAGCTAAAGCCTTTTGACATACTTTGGACATTTATTTGGCAGCTTCAAGCCAGAAAGTTAATGAGCACAAATCTTCCATTTACTTTTTTAACACTCCTGATTCTATTCAGCACAGGATTGCTGGTATCCTACGGTTTCAAATTGGGTCACTTCCTTTGACTTATCTTGGCATTCCTATTGTTGTTTCTAGGCAACCACATCTCTTCTGGCAAAATTTGATTACCAAGCTTCAGGTTAAGGTAAATCATTGGACTCATAGATGGCTTTCTACTACTGCTCAGGTTACTCTTCTTCAATCTGTTATCCAAGCTCTTCCTACTTATAGAAGCATGGTTCAGGCTGCTCCTGTTTACTTTCTCAAGGAATTTGATGCTCTTTCTCGGCAATTCCTTTGTAGTGGTAATTTGTGTAGTACTAAATGGAGCTTGATTAGTTGGGAGATTGTTTGTAGGCCTAAGAAGGAGGGTGGTCTTGATCTTTGATCAACTCTCTTGAGTAGTCAAGCATTGGCTGCTAAACTATATTGGTGATGGTGCTCTGGACAACATCAACTTTGGGCTCATATTATCACTCATAAATATTTTCATGGTGATGATCCTTGCTCTGTTTCTGCACTTCCTCTTGAAGGTCATGGCTCAATGGTCTGGCATACTCTAAAGACAAGTGTGGTGTTAGTCAAGAGGGGTCTGTTCTGGATATGTAAAGGAGGTTCTGAGGCTTTGTTTTGGTCTAATGCTTGGGATGGATTCCCATCCATATTATCCATGTACCCTCATCTTCATACTCTTTGTGACTCTTTTCATGCTGTTGGATGGGATAAAGTGGCTCATTACAAGACTCCTTATCAATTGGGACCTGTTGTTGGTTACAGATGGAAGCATTCTTCTAATTGGCCTCCTGGAGGCACAGACATGGATCGTCAGGAGCTTTCTCAAATTCTGGCCTCTAGAGAGTGTTCCTCTTTGCTAGGTCCAGATGTTTTGGCTTGGGGAGGTACCTTGTCTGGTAAATATCATGTCTCTACTAGGTATCAAGAGATAACTAGACAATTATTTGGGGATGCTGAGGTCCCTTGGTGGAAGCAAGTTTGGAATAAAGTTTCTTAGTCCAAGTGCAATTTTTTTATGTGGCTAGTGGCTCACAACCACTATCTTACGTGGGATAATCTTTGTAAATGTGGATTTCAGGGTCTCTCTTATTGTGTTTTGTGTGGTATTGGGGAGGAGTCTGTCTCCCATCTATTCTTCCATTGCTCCTATTCTATTCAACTATGGCACCTTTGGTGGAGTGCTTGGGGTTGCTCTTGTAGGCATGCTTCCTCTCTGCCTGAGTTCTAGGCCCACTTAGGCAGTGCTCCCTGCAAGTCTTCTCCCCTCCATGCTGCTTGGATTGCTGGTCCATCATTCATGCTTTGGCATATCTGGTTGGAGAGGAATCGTCGAATATTCCAAGATGTTCGGCTTGGTGTTTTGCATCTTCGGTGGAAGATCTCACATTCTCTTTAGCAAACTGTTCAAGTGAAGTGTGAACTAGATGGGGGTATGGATCTGGTTGATCTTGTTATATGCAATCGCCTCAATTTTCATCTTCAAGATGGAGCTGCAGCTCAACGGTTTCCTTCTGTGTCCAAGCAGCTTCAACATCAGAGGAAAGGTCGGGTGAATTGAGATGGGCATTGGACTCCTCCTCCCTGTGGAGTTCTGAAAATTAAAACTAATGGTTCTTCCCGAGGGAATCCAGGCCCTGTTGGTATTGGGTGAGTGGCTCGTTGCAGTTCTGGTGATGTTAAATTATTTTTCTCAGTTCATAAGGGTGATTACACTAACAATCTCATGGAAGCTCAGGCTATTTTATATGCTGTGGAACAATGTTGCTTGCGGGGATGGAGTAAGATTATCCAGTGAGTCTGATTCCCAAGTGGTGGTGAACTTGCTTTCCTCGCAGGAGCTTGAGGATGTTAGTTGATAGCTGGACATTGTTGTTAATCAAATTATTCTCTTTTCTACCTCTTTTCAGTTCATTAGGTTCACTTATATTCCTCGTGAATGGAATAGAGCTGCTGATTGTTTAGCCAAATGGGCTTCTAGTCATGATCCAGGTTGGAATAATATGGATAGGGGGCAACTTTCCTTTGAGATGGTGCAAGAATTTGATAATCTTGTTGCTAAGGATCGAGCTCCTTGTTGAGCTCTCCTTCTTGTATTTCTTTCTGTCTTAATAAATTTTTACCCCTTTTTTTCCCATTTTGACAATTTTGAAACAAATGCAAAAAATTTCAAATCCAAATTATGAAAAAGCCAATTTCCGTCATCTTCCACGAACCAAACCAACCCCAAATGTCTTGGATTATCAGCAATTTAAAAGATCAAGACAAGGACAACAAGGTGCAGGCTGAACATATCCTTCTCAATTTAATCAGGAACTAACAATGAGATCAAATGGAACTACATCTAGCTACAGCACCACTAGAGCAAGATTAACCCTTGTAAAGACCTGATATAATCTGCTGCAATGTGTTGAAACTTGTAAGAAGGAATATAGTCTTTTTGACTGGTTTGTTTCTACAACAGCAATATTTTGCCGATGAGACTGTTATTTTGTACAGCACTTTTGTAATTCTGCTGATTGTCGTTCTCTGTTATTTGTAATTTGATTGTTTTTTTTTTCCAATAAAAAAAAGGTAACCCGTATGCCATGAAAACATAAAATATGCAGCAAAGGAACCTAAAATTAAAGGGAAGACTTCGACGAGTTGGAAGGACGGAAGGTTGAAAAAGAAGAAAATTTTTACATCTTAATGATCAGAAGATGTAATCCCAATTTGGGCGAAGAATGGAGCGTAAAAATGTTCAATGACAGCCACATGCAGTGGCAAATAAGCCGAAGTACACAAGTACGCCATTATAGCACTGAACCGTCATATTTCTGTCAGATACCTACATTGTCACTCAGAGCTACAGGAGAAATCCCACCAAGTTTAGGTTTCCTCCAATGCAAACCATAATCCATTCAACCATTGAACGAGCCCATCTCAGATATCAGATCCGATGTATTCCTCCGGATTACCCTTAGCATACATTTTTCTCTTATTTTTCCTATTGCTTGGGAAACCAACCCATCAGAAGCAGCCTAGAAATGGGACAGGAAACCAGTTCTATAATCCGAACATGGACCCAAAAGAAACGGAAGCCTTATTTGAAGCCATGGAATCCATTTCTTCAGATGCAATGTGGAGGAAAGCCCACCCAAAACCTTGTATTCATGGAGTATGGCCTGGATTGGAGTGTAAGCTTGGTGCGGACAATCGCATGCATGTATTAAGGCTTGACTTTGGCTACAAACCAAACCCTTCCTGCAAAAAGAACGCCATTTTCCCCTCTTCAATCTTCAAGCTTCAGTATCTCCAGGGGCTCTTCATATTCCAGTGTTTCATGCATACAAACACCACAATTCCAATGGGTTTTGAGAGGCTTGCTCCAAGCCTTCAGCAGCTGAGCCTCAGAGCAAACAAAGCACTGAGTGGTGAAATCCCAAGTGAGTTGGGTAACTTAAAAGCACTACAAGTGCTCACTCTCTCTCAGAACAATCTTCAGGGCACCATTCCACAAGATTTGGGGAAACTTAGTGCTCTTCTCCATTTGGACTTGAGCTATAATTCATTGAAAGGTCCCATTCCAGGGATGATAGGGAGCTTGAGAGCCTTGAAGGGCCTTGATCTGAGCTACAATAATCTGAGAGGACCAATTTCTCCATTGATTGGGAATCTGAAGATGTTGCAGAAGTTGGATTTGAGCTCCAATTCACTCACAGGACACATTCCTGTAGCCCTAGGAAACCTGAAAAGCATGGAGTTCATTGCTCTTAGCAACAACATGTTTACTGGCAGGTTTCCCCCTTCTTTGGTCAGCTTGCAGAGCCTCCAATACTTCATAATGGACAACAATCCAATGTATTCTCCTTTGCCTGCTGAGTTTGGGAGCCTCAGGAGGCTTCAAGAGCTGAGGCTTGCTAATTCAGGGTATAGTGGTCCAATCCCTTTGAGTTATGGGAAGCTATTGAATCTTAGCTCTCTTTCTTTGGAGAACAACAAGATCTCTGGCAGCATTCCTCCCAGTCTAGGAAATCTTTCTCACATTTACCACCTCAATCTAAGTGGAAACATGCTGTCTGGGGCTGTTCCTTTTAGTACAGCGTTCTTGAATAGATTGGGGAAGAACATAGACTTGAAGGGCAACTTGGAATTGTGCATTAATGCCTCACAAGCTATGCAGAATCATCAATACTTGGGTGTAAACATATGTGGTTCACCTGTTTTGAAACCCAAGGTTAAATCATCCAAGAAATCTCAAGGAGTATCTCTACATGAAAGGCATTGGAGAATGGATATATGCATTCTGGGAAGTTGGATTGTGTACCTTCTAGTGGCTTGCAACTAATGTGTTATAAAATCTCATTGATGCTTTTGCTAGATGAATCATATGAAGACTTTTGCAGGGATGTTTTGAGCTCTCAAATCACACGTTGCCGCGCAAAGTGCATCCCCATATTCAGGTAAATCAGCTGGTTGGCATTATTCTTTGTTACACTCCAAATGCACTGCTTGAAAAAGAAACTTTCCAACTTTCACTGGGTTTAGTTTCTATGAATAAGAATATCTTAGATTTGGTTTGCATAAGATTGTAGTTTTATATTCAAGTTATTGTGGACTGAACTACACTGGTCCATTTATCCATGTTGTTATTCTTTGGAAAAGATGAAACGCTACATTTGTTTTCTGATTCTTTGTTATCCTTAGATCTTTTTTCAATGGGTGTTTTCAAAATCAGTGACAGCACACATGTTCAATCTAATCCATTGCAAAGGATTCCATTTATGCTATTCTAAATGAAAATAAAGCAAGATACATATAACTATCATGAAGTTCGCCAATTAATGCCTAGTTTCTGAAAAATTATATAATTGTTTGAGAAAAAAATTGTGTTTCAGTGGATCATTGAAAGTTGATAAGGTTTGTCTTTAAATGTAAGTTTGAAATATCATTAGTAAAATTGTCTGACAACATATTATTTAGTATATTTTTTCAAAAAATTCCATTGCTTGTTAACAGATATTTTCTGCAGTTTGGATTATTAGTTGTAAAATTTTACCGCAGTAATTCTTGTAATGGTTCTGCCAATGACAGAGAGAGATTATTAAATGAATATGAACGGGCATAAATTCAATGATTTTTTTAATTAAGTGACATGACATGACATGAGGACAACTTTGAACAAGAAGAAACCACCAGGTATTCCATTGGACAAGTTCTGACAGTGATGCAATATCTTACAATGTGAGCTTTGAAAAACTTTGCTGAAATTAATGTGGCTATTTAATATCTGACCATTTAGATTATGGCAAAGAAGGATGCTTTGTGAGGATTGTAAATATGTTTTCAGATTCTCGCAATGTGAATGCTACATTATTTTCTCAAGCAAGATGATCTTTTTCCATGTCTTATCTAAGTTTATCCAACAAAATTTCTACATTTTAAATTAGTTCAAGTTAATTTAGATTAATAAGAATAGCGGGAGTAATAATATCAGAATGTTTTTGAATTAAAAAGCAGTCAAAACAAGGGGGCTGACCCATAAATCAGACAAACTGGTGAACCACCAGCAGATTACCACCAACCAAAATTACCCCCTACCACTTTACCACAAAAACATTGTTAGGAAGCACAACGATAAACACAACTACTGCCTGTACTAGAACTAGTAATATCAGAATGTTATATCTTAAGTTTAAAATTAGACATGATGGAATTGTATAGAGTTTTAGAATTCTATGTCAAATGACTATTATTCTTGAGTTGAATATGAGAATCGCAATCGATTTTGTATGCATTAATTTGTCTCATGGCTTATGGATATGATTTTGTTAGCTCAACACCTTTGCTCTCTAATTTGCTTGGTTATCTGCTTTCCAGTTTTTCAAGAGCTATAGGTGTACATATTTAAAAATACCTTAAGAAGACTATTAGTTTGCTAGGGGACAAGCTCTTTCAATTTAAAGCTCAAAACTTCTGCTTTTGATTGTGTTTATTTTTTAGCATCAATGTTTCGGATCACACTCTATGATTCATCATCAGGACGTGTAAGAGCAAAGAGCATGTAGGATATGTAAGCATAAGATGCTACATGCCCTACATGCTCTTTGCTCTTACATTTTGAAGATGGATTAGTGAGTGTGATCCAAAATGTTGATGCTAAAAAACAAACACAATCAAAATCTATAGTTTTAAGCTTTAAATTCAAATGGAATGTGGAAATCTAATAAATTTGAAGTTCTCCCAAGTAAATCCTTTAAAGATGATGACTTTGTAATTGTGTCGAGAATTTATGAGTGATCAAGAGGCTCACATATGCCCTAATGACAACTCTAAAGTAAATTTGGTTGTGATAATTTATGCTTCCATATGAGAAATTAACAAATAAACTACTTTTTTTCATAATAAAATATGACATTAAACATATCACTTTACATGCTTAAGGTGTTTTGGTATAATACATGACACATTAAACATGTCACACCAATACATGAAACATGGTGATGACATACAAGGCTAAGTAAATAATAGCTTCAAGGCTATTGTAGCTACTCTACACAATTTTATAGATTGTAAGAAATGTCTACTTAATTTGATCTTTGTGGACTATAGCTTAATATGTACTTGAAAAGTCCTCTTCAAGGAAGAAAATTGGTGAGATATATCAAACCATAACTTTTAATGATTAATATTTTGTTAAACAAGAAACTTTATTCCTTGAGAATGGAAGATGGTGGACGGATTGCAAACCACCCTAGAACATTTAATATGTTAATGGCTTAGTTGATATCAATTGATCTACAAGTGCATAAGGAAGATAGATGTCAGATCTCACTTTGTGCCTTGCATAATTCATGGGATTCTCTTGTTGATCCTATTGGGATTGCTTTTTGTATCTTGAAGGTTAACAATATTGTGTTTCTTTTTTCCGTTTGAAGAGATGGTGAGGAAGGTATTCATTGGTGTCAAGGAGAACCTAAATGTCAATGGAAAATCTAAGCAAAAAATAAGAAGGATTATAAGCACGATAATATCAAGTCCAAGGGAAGATTCAAGGCTTGTAGAAATTCTAAAATTATTTGCTGGAGTTGTGGCGATCCTAGACGCTTCCCTAAGGAGTATAAAGAATAAAAGAAGAAGAAAAAGAACTTTAACTATGGCTTTGATTACAAGAAGGAAGATAGTGACACATTCACTATAGTTTTTCCACTCATACAAGTAAGCATACATGGTTAATTGATTTAGGTGCATGTTTTTATTTAACCTCTTATAGAGAATAACTTTTTTAATATGAAAGATTTAATTGAGGCAAGAGTGTAATTGAGTTTCATTTCTTATTTAAATTTTGTTGGTCATGATAAGGTTACAATAAGGTTTCCTTGTAATAGAATAAAATGGACTAATGGTATGTTATATATATCCATGGATTAGCACAAATTTATTATCTGAATTTAAAAAATAATACATGTTGATGTATACATAGTCTTTTCTAATGCAATATGCAAGATAATTAGATGTGGTAAGGTGGTTGTTAGAGGTGTCAAAATTGGCACATTGTATTAGCTCAATGCATTCACTACTCAGTAGCACTTTAGTAAAAAGAAACTTATGGATAATTTGTTGGAATAGTTGATGATTTTATCTATACTAGATGGTTATGGCTTTTGGAAACCCAAGGGTGTTCTTTCTCAAATCAAAGTTATCTATAATGTAGACTATTTTATGGGACAAGAGACTTGAAAACATTGAAGAATAGAGTCTTAAGGACCTTCAAAAAAAATCTTGTTGAAGGTTTAATTTTGATTATAATATTGATTCCAATTCTTATAAACATTGCATATATAGTAAACAAGACCACATTCAATTTCCTTATACAAGACATTTAGTTGATGGTAAAAATCCAAGGTGAGATGATTATAGTGAAGGTATAATTTGTTAATTCACATTTCCTTATGGTATTCATCTTCTTCCTAATCAAAGGAAAAATCTTTTTTCTAATCATCTTTTTTGTAAGGGAGGTTCAATCCTACCTCAGTTTTGACTTAGGAAAATATGTAGAGAGATTAATTGCAAATTCATAAAGAGTATATTGAAACAAATGGATCCAAACTTTAAAGAATACAAAAACCTTGATTACTATCAATTTCTCCAATGACCAATGCTTTTTTATTGAAATGCAAGAAAAATAATATATAGGTTATCTTTCTATCGAATCCATTAACAAAATTTACATTAAATACCATTATGTCCATGGTGTCATTAAATGGTTTACTTCAATTATTTTTGTATGTATGACCCTAGAATTAAATTTATTATCTCTCTTGGACCCTTTTTATTTTATTGTCGATAACATGGTGGTTGTGTTGGCACCATTGTAATCCTTTAGGAATTTTCCTTGAAGATATATATGAGATCAGGTTAGTTGTTATAGGTATATAAATTTGGTATTTTTTTTATATGTTAGAATTCCCATTGGAGTTCAACTTTTTTTCCATTTCAGAGGTGAAAGACCCTCTCTACTTTGCATATATAGCTCTAGTGAGAGTGACTCGTAGCCCTATTTTATTTTGTTCTTAGTCTTAAATTATTTTAATTTGAAGTGCTATCATTATTGAATATCAAATTTTCTCTTACATCTTCATGTACATGCAATTGACTAAATATTGTATGATGGATCATTCATATTATGGCATATTTTGATAACATCTAATTCACTTGAAATTAATAGAGCTAATGCTCGATGGAGGGTCTAGATTCTAGGTATGGTAGATAATTCACTAGTTCAAACCAAGGTTGTACGACTTCATCATTAAGTTGGTCATTCATATGGTGACTTAATGATAGATTTGTATGGTGAAGATTTGAATATTGAAGTTGATCGTGTAGAGGCTAGAAGGGACGTACGAGATAGTTATGTTAGAATATATAGTCCACCAATATAACTAAGAGGGGGGTGAATCAATTATCCAACTATTATCACAATTATCAACCTTATTAAATCTTAACCATATGAGTAATATAATCAGAAACCACAAGATACTCATCCACAATAACACCAAATATGTTAACTAGGGCAACCCTTGATTAGAGGGAGAACCTCGGTGGAGATGGTACCCACAAGATGATATACTAATATAAATATTCCTTGTTAGAGGATGGACCCTATTAGGAGTCTATGAAAACATTCAGTACATATCAGTCCCTGTTAGGAGACTTTGAATCCCTATTAGGAAATTCTAACCATGTTAGGAGTTGTGCCGACCTTATTAGGAGTTGTAGAAGACAGATGGACCCACTGTCCAAATAGCTTCAGGGGCAAGACTAATGAACCCACTATCCAAATGATCTCTATATTATTCCGTATAGAATAATAGGATTGAAGTGTACTTCTCCTTCCTCTTTCTTAGTCCTGTCAACTGTACCTCTACTCCTTCTAATCTCGATACTAGATCACAAACTTTGCATCTAATAATCCTTTGGATCACTTACTCGCATTTACCAAACACTCTGCTCTTGTTCGCACTTCCTTGAATACTTCACATCCTCACACACTTTACAAATAAGGAAAACATTTTTCTTTATACCAAGTCCTCAAAACAATTCATTGAGTTGGCTTTAAGGCTTTCCCAATTAATTTTAATAGAACCACAATAAGATAATTAATTATTTTGCAACCACATAGCATCGTCAGCTCATAGTCTACACAAACTCTCACAAGTGCGACTTTAGGACTTGCGCAGTTACTGACGTCATCATCAGGCTATCCTTCGTAACTGTATAACTTCATGTATCCTGATTATATCTCTGTTAAGAGATAAAATACAATCATGAGAAATTGCTTTTCAGGTACTCTATTTCTATACTGCTCTCTATAAATCACATATATCTTTTGTATCTTTTTTACTTATGTTACATGCACTTAACCTCGTCACTAGGACATAGTGTGGAGCATGTCCTTAACTTTGTGTTACCTAAACATCAAAACTTTGTCTGTATGACCATGATTTATGTCTACTACTCTTTCATTCTTCACAAAATTACTGATATATTGACATCAATGACAAACACCGTCATGAATGCAACATATCAATACTGCCACATGCTCTCCAATGTTTCAGATACTCCCCAAAAGGATACGATTAGCATTCATACTAAAAATCTCCCCCTTTGGCATTGATGGCAACATAGATGAAAAATATCAAAAACATCTAGGTTCCAAGAATACCAAACAATACTCTATTGTTATTCTCATCCTTTCAAATCCTCTTCATCAATCAAATCTGAAATCCATTGGAACAATGCTTTTTTTTTTTTTTTTGCATCTTGTTAGGCTCGCCATCAGTTGTTCACATGCTAAACAACTCTCATCTACATTATAACTATTCATGTTTCATACCTCCACTATAGAGATATTCCTTCTTCTTACTTACATGAATCTTTCTACATCTCCCTAATAAGGTATAAGGGTGTTCTCATATTTCCCCTTTCAACTATCTCTCCCTCATCACCTAGAGGATGTTTTTCATGTACATATCTCCCCCATTGACATCAATGACAAAGACCTCATTATGTCAATCAACTACTCCAAATCTTCAACTAGCTCAAGTGTCCAAAGACATTGTTCAAGACCAATTACCAAGAGTCCTTAATGACTCTACTCATCATAGATATTACCTTGTATAGGGAGCATCAACATTCGATCTAGTCAAACAATAGTGCTCTATACCACTGGACTGATGCACTCACTACATCATCTACTTCGAAGTAGGCAGGGACATAACCCCAAGCATACCTCTCAAGTACTCAAATGTATCTTTAGGTAAGGGCTTTGTAAAAATATCTGCAAACTGATCTTTGGTACTTACATACTCTAATTTGATCTCTTTCTCTACTACCTTCTCTCTCAAAACATGATACTTAATAGATATATACTTAGTCTTAGAATGCAAGATAGGATTCTTAGACATATTATACTTGTGTTATCACAATATATGATAATAGGTTCTAAAAATTCTATACCAATATCCTTCATCATATGTTTTATCCGCATAATTTGATTATAGTTATTTGTTGTTGCTACATACTCTGCCTTATTTTTACTTTGTGAAATACAATCTTGTTTCTTGCTTAGCCAAGAAACCAATCTTCTTCCAAGAAAAAATGCTCTACCACTAGTTTTTTTTGTGTCATCCATGTTGCCTACCCAATCCACATTTGTATAGGCACATAGAGCGAAATCACTTGATCTGTTATACCATATCCCATAATTAGATGTTCCCTTGAAATATCTGAATATCCTCTTTACTACTGCATAATGATATTCCTTAGGATCAGCTTGGAATCTAGCTAAAATTCCAACTACATTTGTTATAGTTGGTCTAGTGTGAGTCAGATTTTGTAAACCTCCAATCATGGATATGTACTTCTTCTGCTCAACTGTAGATATCTCATCTTTGCTAGATAACTTGTGACTAGTTATCATTGGTGTACCAATAGGCTTGCAACTTTCCAAGCCAAATCTTTTCAATAAGTCTTTGAAATACTTTTCTTGTGAAATGAAAATACCATCACTGTTTTGCATAATCTATAAACCTAGAAATAATTTCATCTCTCCTATCATGCTCACTTCAAACTCATTCTTCATTTCTTCAACAAAATTATCACTTGCTTCATCATTGCCTCCAAATATTATGTCATCAACAGATATTACTATTATCAGCAAACCATTCTCAATTTCTTTCAAGTACAAGTTACTATATGTCATACCTTTAGAAAATCCAAGCTTTTCCAAATGCTTGTCCAACCTTGCATAGCAAGTTCTTGGTGCTTTGTTTAGACCATACATAGCTTTCTTCAATCTATGTACTCTATCTTTTTCTTCTATCAGAGGGAAATCTTCAAGCTGCTCAATGTATAACTCTTCTTCAAGTTCTGTATTCAAGAAGGTTGCTTTAACATCCATCTGATACACTTTGAACTTCTTATTTTCTACATAAGACAAGAACATTCTCATTGCTTCCATTCTAGCTATAGGGGCATATGTTTCCTCATAATCTATTCCTTCTTATTGTGAATATCCTTTACATACTAGTCTAGCCTTGTTTCTCACAACTTCACCTTGTTCATTCATCTTATTTCTGAATACCCATTTGGTTTCAATAGCATTCTTGTCTTTAGGTCTTGGAACTAACTCCCATGTGTCATTCTTCATAATTTGATCCAATGATCATCTTTGCATGCTTCATATGTACTCTTAGGTTCAACTTGAGAAATCAAACATAGTTCCTCATTAACTCTATTTTTTTTCATCACTCATTTGTCTTTGCTTCCAATTATCTACTCTAGAGGGTGATTCTTGTCAGATTCCTCTGAGTTGCTAACTCAACTCTTACTTCTTCTCTTGGTTTAGATCTTTCTCCTCTTTTCTCAACAATTTGCACATGATTATGTAGATTGTTGTGTTGGAAATATAAGTCAAGCTAGGTTACTAAGAGGGGAGGGGTGAATCAAGAAGCAATAAAACTTTAACTAACTTCAACAATTAATTCTTCATATATTACTCTGATCTAATTGCATGCATGAAAGAATGAAAGCAATAAAACATTCAAAAAACTTTGACACAAGATATGGTGCAATAAAACATTCAAAAAACTTTGACACAAGATATGGTGACCCAGAAACCTTTCAAATAGAAAGTAAAATTGGGGTGGGGATGATACCCACAAGCTTTAGTACTGCAGTATAAAGTTAGCCTGTTAAGGCTTACAATTGACCACTTCTAGTGATCTTCCCTGTTAGGAGCAACTAGGAATGTTAGGTCCACCTTGCTAAAGGAGTTACAAACATACAGTGAAGTATGCTCTATGTTAGGAGATTTAGCAAAAGACTATTAAGTCCACTTGGTTAAAGGATTTGACTGATGCACCTATTAGAATGAGTCAATGGTTGATCTTTGATCTACAACTTTGATTTGTTGAATGAGATTTCTTGAATTGCAATGATCACCTTACTATGATAGATGAGTCTCTGTTGTGCCATATACTACTTATCACCTTCTTCAACTCGCACTCATCTACTTCTTTCTCATTACTTTATTCCTTTCTTACTTCTATTGATATAATATAATACATTTCATGTATATACCAATCTACTTGATTACTTGCTTGAGTCAACTGCAATACCAAATTCATCATAATTCACAAAGTCAGTCCATTGTTGTAACTTGGGTTTAGAAGACAAACTTGGTGATGTTCTTACACTCAAAAAATACTATCAACACTCGACATACTCTAGCACTTGGTTGATGTTGAAGCTTGGTCCATACTAATCATTTCAAGTAGCACGAACTAGGTTAACACTATGTGACTTGATGAACACTGAGAAACTTGATAGATACCAAATCACTTGGTTGACACTGCATGACTTAGTCAACACTAAATCCACTTTGTTAATATTGTGAGCTTGGTAGACACTGATATACTTGGTTAATACTACAAGTATCGGTTAACACTAAAGATCTCGGTTGACACTAAGATCTTCATCACTTCTACTAAATAGCTTAGTAGACTCTGCTACACTCGGGCAATATTGTAAACTATCTCATATGCTAGGTAGACATTGTGAATCTCAGCATAAACTACAATCTGACTATTTAGCTTGGTAGCAACTAAAACACTTGGTTAACACTGTTAGATGAATGATAAGCTCAGTAGCAACTATAGAGCTTAGTAGCAATGTAACTAACTAACTAAGTGTTAAGTCACTAATAGACAAATTAACCTTAATGTCAACAATCTCCCCCTTTGGCATTAGTGAGAAAAACAGTTATCATACCAAAAATTTGAATTCTCAATATTACAAGTCAAGAGCTTCCTTTATCAATATTTTGTGTCTTCAACTTGGTTTTGACCTACTATTATTGTAGCTTAGTAAATTACTCTGTTTTTCTAATTTTTCAAAGTTGCTTTTGTAAACAAATTTTCTGCTAATCTATATATGTATCTACATATTACTACTCCCCCATACATATATCTCTCCCCTATACATATATCTAGAGTATGATAATCTTCTCTATACAAAAAATCTTCTTCTCCCCCTTTATCAATAATATTCTCTCCCATTTTGACATAAATGCCAAAGGTGTATAATATTTACAAGCTAATACCAAAATGTGACAAGAAATCAATGTGTAACTTCAAAACTATTGTCATGTTCTTGTCCCAATTTTCTTGTAATACCTTGGATACATGCAAGGCTATATGTACCTATGCTAATAGTTCCATCATCTGGTCAGATGTGGAGAAGTTATTGTCATGGATGAGTTTCTTTGCATGTGCATCCATGTTTGGAAGAATCATGCCCTGAATTTATGCAAGTGTAGCCCTAATTCTAGCCTCTACCCTTAACATTTTTTCTTGTAGATCTATTAAGTATTTGATCTTTGTAAAGTGTGTAGAGCTACAACTAGGATCAAGTGACGGCTGATGTGAACTTGCCTTCATATCCTCATTTATCTTTGACAATTTATCCTTAATTTCTTTAGTAAAGATAGATGTGTCACTCAACTTGAAAAATAAATAAACAAAATTATTTACATATATTTCTAGTGTAGCAAAAATAGTAGACAACTCTACTTTATCAATAGCAATCTTCTATGGTACTTGCTCCGAAACTTGATTTTCAAATTTTATTTTTGCTCTCTACAATAGTTTTTCTTGTCCATTTAGTTCTTCATTGTACTTGTGGACAATTTCAACTAACTTGTCCAGAATAGGTTTTTTCTCATCAACCTCAATGTTCAGAGCATCAACAAATATTCTCTTTATATCTTCAAGGACTTGATTTTTCTTTTTCCTCTCTTGTCTAAGCTTTTGTTGCTTAGCCCTTTTCTTCCAAAGTTATCCCAGGGTATCCATTTGATCAGGAGTGAGGTTAGAGGTATCCTAATTTGGAATAACAATGTCCTCTTCTTTACCCTTGTCTATTGGAATAGTAGAATGAACAAATTCTTTTCCCTTATTCAGAACTTTAGTGCTCAGTTGAGAATGAGTCTCAACTATTATTTCACTCACCATGGTGGAAACAATAGTTTAAAACATTGGAGCAGCAAAAAACATACTAACAGTAGAAATAACATTAACAATAAGAATACCTTGTTGCTTTGTCAAGTGATTGCTAGAAAGACTTCTTGCTCAGCAGATGAAGTGTTAAACACTTCATTCATTGAAAAACTTAGTAGAGTATTTCCAGAGATTGGTTGGGTGCTAGGTGATCTAGTTGTAACCACAACCAACTTGGTAGAAACCTTCTCTGAGGTAGACTGTACTAAGGCTTTTCTCAAAGAATGAGGAAAGGAAGTATAACTTTTATTGTAATCTTTTCTAGATTAGATTCCTCAATACTCTGGATTTCTGGAAGACTTCCTCCAGTAGCTTCTTTTTCTTCTTCCTAATCAGCATCATCAAGATCTACATTGTTTGTTTCATTATCTTTAATTTCTACCTCTTCTTCTACATCATCTTCTTCATCATTTTTATCATCTACTTGAACAACATAGTCACTTGGCTTTTGCAATGTATAGACATATTGAATTTAGGTGTAAGATTTTTCTCATTCCTTTTCAATGATTCCTTCACCTCTTTTTCACTGAAACTCGCTATAAGTTGTCTCAAGGTTTTTTCACTAATGCCTTTAGCAACTTTCAATACATTATCCCATTGAGGTTTGACTACATTCAGAAGTACATCAGAAACTTAATGTGTTAATTCATTAGGTGAGTACTTCCACTTACCCAATTTCACCAGAAGGGCATCCTCAATTTTATTTTTCTCTTCTTGTCTCCTAGTCTTGTACTTTAGAGACTTAAAACATGTCATACTTGTTCCCTATTCTAGTTTCTCCAATTCTCCTTGAAAGTTAGGGGCAGACCTCTGAAATATAATATTTTCATCTTCATCTTCTTCACCCTACTTTAGCTTCCTCTTGGATTTGGTGGATCTTCTTGTAAACACAACAAGGGAAGACTTTGCAAGCTTGGTTATTATAACCTTCCATTTCTTCTTGGGAGACTCCTCTTATTTAGGTTCTACTTCCTTTGCATTCTCTTCTTCATCTTCATCTTCAACTAAGTCATCTCCCTTACCTTCAGTAAGTATGAAAGGATATCTTTATTGCTTAGTGTTTTTCATTATTTTCTCTATGATTTTTCTTCCTATGTTCACTACTTTGGGTAACCTAATCTCAAGCTCAATTCTAGCCTTAACCTCTTCATATGCTCCAAAATATGTTGCTGTAAGATCCATAGGCTCATTTAGTAGAGCCTCAATGATATCTTTGGTGTCATCTATGTTAACCTCATATTTTCATATTTCAAAGGTTTAACCCATGCCACTCTAGGCTTGACTGTTTGAATGTAGACTTTGTCATAGTCAACCATAAAATTGATATCTTGCTCATAATATTCTACTAGCTTCCTAGGTATCCTAAATTTTCTCTGCATTTTCTCCTCGAATATCTCAAAGTAATTATTTATAATATGGTCAAATCTTTCTCCCATCTCTTCTATTAATTTATTGGTTTGATACAATACTAGAGTATCTTTCTTCCATACTACAGTTCCTTTCGAAGGGAAAAACTTTTGAACATAAAAGAATAAACATCTTAAGAGAGAAACAAACTTACATGGATTTTTCTTTGATACATGGATGTTTTCCATGTTCTTTCTCAATTGATTTAGTAGTAGCTCAGAAAGTTTGAAGGATAAATTGTTCTTTACAACCTTGTATGTCAGGTCAATTGCTTGATATGATACCTTGTTCAACTGGCTTGAGCTGTAGATTTTGTGTGCTATCACATGGATGCCAAACTTCAATTCCATGTCAGTTAAACAACTTAGTTTCATGCCTCTTCCATCCCATTTGTAAAGAGTCCTTTTTGCCAATTCAACCTGACCTAGGGTTTTTGTGGTCTTTGTTTTATTCAACATGGGCAATCTAGTAATCATGTGTATCATCTTCTTGGTTATCAAAATAGGATGATCCAACCATAACTACATGTTATGAACATGGCTCAAGATGAATCTTATTAATACAATTCACTTGGAAGTCCCTAGGCATATGTAAAATATGTGCCAAACCCTTTGTCTCCAAATATTTGTGCTTAGGTTTTAAAGAACCATCCACACAAAGTTTGTTGATGCCTCATTCATCTCTAGGGTTTCAAGCTCCTAAATAGAAAAATGATCAAATGATCAAATGTCATGAAAAAGGAGTACCTAAGATGGAATCTGGGATTGCACTCTAGTAGGGTCGAGTGCCTCTACAACTATTGGACTCAATTTGAATGTGGGAGCCTTTCGATCAACTCCACAAACCAAAATCTCAAAACCTTTCTTAATCTTGCTGCTAGAAGATTCCATCACTTAGTAGGGTTCCAAACATGGGAGAAATCTTCAATAGAAACTACTTAAATCACTTGGAGGCTCCGAATTCACTCTTTTCTCTATGCTCTAAAAATTCATGGTGAAACAATACATTCAAATTCCTCCTTTTGATGAATTCCAATCTTTACAATCACCATTAATGCTTTGTATAAATATTTGCTTGGTGACAAGCTATCCTCCAATCAATTTTGGTCTTTAATGCTCAAACAACTTCAACTTGGTAAGGTCTCCTAACTTGGTGAGAACTAGCAACTGAAAGAAAACTTTAAACTTAGTAAGATTACCATTACTTAGTCTGAACTTGGTACTCAGTAGAATCACCAACTTAGCATTTGCATCCTGAAAAAGATATACAACCTGACCTTGCTCAATAAGATCTTGTGAACTGACCTTTCTCGGTAAGGTCTTGAACTTTCATCATTGCTTGGTGATCCTTGTGCATCTTGAATGTTAACATGGATCTTTCTACTTGCTAGCTAGAATTGATGTTAAATGACTTATTCTAAATCACAATTCTAGTGATCTCCATAGGGAACTAAGTTGAAATGGTTGAGTCACTCAACTCATTGACTTGGGTGTCAACAACTTCATGAGTTTGGCTTGCTTTCAATGGAAATTTTTGCACCCATTGTTGCCTCATTTTTTTCCTAATATTTTCAGCTTCAGTTTTCTTTTCATCTTCAATTCTACCTCTGATCATATATTTCTTGGCAAGATGTCCAAGTTCTATACAAAAAAAACATCTCTCTGTAGTGTATCTTTTCCTCATGTGATGTTTTATGCAATTTTCTTCAATGTTCCCAAACTCACCACAGTAATGACATCTACACCATGTGTTGTAATCCCATCCAAATATTGCTTTTACAATTTTCTCTATTGGGTTCCAATTCTTGGTCTTCCACTCTGAAGATTTGTGTCCTTTTTTGTTGTAATTGTGACACTTTCCTTCAAACTTGGGTTTCTCTATGCATTCACTTGCTCTATGACCATGCTTATTGCAACTATAACACTTTCCATTTAATTTTTATTTACCATTACTCCAACACTTATTTGATGTATGACCTATCTTACCACAGTGATTGCAAGTAGGTCTTTTGTTCTTTTGAGGTCCTTGCTGAGATATTTCACCTTCTTTGTATATCCTAATCCAACTTTTTCTTTGTTTCTCTATTGAATTTTCTCATTCAATTGATTAATTCTTTGTTAAGATTTCATCATTCTCTCGTTGGTTTATTTTTCCATTCTGAAATCATTCTACAGTCTTTCATTCTCTATCCTTAGATTGATAAGCTCTTGATTTGCATCATTGAATTGATCAATAAAGTTTGTTTGTTGAAGGGATAGTTGTTGAATTTTATTGTCCTTTTCTTCTATCTCTTCTATGGCTCTGTCCTTTTGTTCCATGATTTCGCACATTCTAACTAATTGGATTTCTTTCTCTCTTTTCAACTTTCTCACTTCTCCTTGAAGATTGAGATTTCTCTCAAGTGGGTCTTTTATTGTTGCATCAACTTCATCTGAATTTCTTTTTGTGCATAAGTCTTAAATTATTTCTTCTATGTAGAGATTGTCATCCATTTGTGTTGCAAGATCTTTCCTTCTTTGCAATGATTGAGAGATTTGCTCCTTTTATTTCTTGAGTTGTCTAATGACCAATTCCAGATCCAACTTTTCATTCTTAATAGCCTTTTCTAGCTTGTATACCTCCATTTCCTTTGATCTTATCTCAAGTTGTTAAACTTATGATGTAATAACCAAAAGCTCTAATACCAATTGTTGGAAATATAAGTTAGGCTAGGTTACTAAGTGGGGAGGGGTGAATAAGGAACCAATAAAACTTTAGCTCACTTCCTCAATTAATCCTTCATATATTATTCTGATATAATTTCATGCATGAAATAATGAAAGAAATAAAACATTTGCAACACTTTAACACAAGATATGGTGACCTAGAAACCTTCCAAATAGAAAGTAAAGCTAGGGTGGGGATGATACTCACAAGCTTTAGTACTGCAATATAAATTTGGCCCACTAAAGCTTACAATTGACCTCTTCTAGCGATCTACCCTATTAGGAACAATAAGGACTATTAGGTCCACATTTTTAAAGGATTTACAAACACACGATGAAGTATGCACTCTGTTAGGAGATTTAGCAAAAGAATGTTAAGTCTACCTAGTTAAAGGATTTGACTGATGCACCTATGAGAATGAATCAATGCTTGATCTCTAATCTAGAACTTTGATTTTTTGAATGATATTCCTTGAATTGCAATGATCACCTTACTATGATAGATAAGTCTCTATTGTACCATATACTGCTTGTAGCCTTTTCGTACTCATATGCTTCTTGCTCATTACTTGATTCCTTTCTTACTTCTATTGATATGATTTAATACATTACATATATATACTAATATACTTGATTACCTTATGGAGTCAGCTATAATACCAAACTCATCATAATTCACAAAGTTGGCCCATTGTTGTAACTCAGGTTCAAAAGACAAACATGGTGATGTTCTGACACTTGAAAAATATTGTCAACACTCGACATAATTTGGTACTCAGTCCATATTGATCACTTCAAGTAGAAAAAACTCAGTTAGCACTATGTGACTAGGTGAATACTAAGAAACTTAGTAGATATTGAACCACTCAATTGACATTGCATGACTCAGTCAACATTAAACTCACTTTGTTAATACTAAAAGCTTGGTAGACATTGATATACTTGGTTAATACTATAGAGCTTAGTTAACACTAAGATCTCCATCACTTCTACTTAATAGCTTGGTAGACTCTATGGACATAGGTGATATCGTAAACTATCTTAGATGCTCAGTAGATATTATAAAGCTCGACATGAACTATAATATGACTGTTTATCTCAGTAGCGACTAAAATACTTGGTTAACACTACTAGATGAATGATAAGCTTAGTAGAAACTATAGAGCTTAGTATCAATGTAACCAATTGACTAAGTATTAAGTCACTAATAGGCAAATTGACCTTAATTTCAACATGTTGTTAGTCTCAAAGAAAACTTCTACATTCTATCTAACATTTCGAATGTTTTCTTCTTCTTGATCAAAATTGTAATCCATCATCTTTTCCTTAATTCCAAACTTTTAATCTAATTTTACATTTTCACATTCAACTATGGTCTTTGTTCTATAATTAAAACATATGTAATCTATTCTTTTTAATGAATAACCAAAAAATATACCTTCATCACTTCTTGGATCAAACTTACTAGCATCATCATCTCTCTTTATATAACACTTGCTTCCAAAGATTCTAAGATACTTTACAAAAGGCATATGACCAAATCAAAATTCATAAGGAGTCTTATTCATACCTTTTCTGATTTGTACTATGTTCATAGAGTATATTGTTGTATTGATTACTTCTCTCCAAAATGTCTTGGATACATCATTCTCAAACATCATTTCTCTTGTTTCCTATGATGCAAATATGTTTCTCCTTTCTGCTATACCATTTTTCTCAGGGGTCTTGGGTGAAGATAAATGTCTCTTAATTCTATTCTCTTCACAAAACATGTTAAATCCTCTAGAGGTAAACTCTCCTCTATCTGATCTTAAACATTTTATCCTAATACTAGAATCATTCTTAACTCTATTCTTAACTATCTTAAACTTCCCAAATGCTTCATATTTCTCTTTAAGAAATGTTACCCACATCATTCTAGTGAAATCTTCAACAAAAATCATAAAATACCTTTCTCCATAGAATCCTCTTGTTTGAGTAGGGCCACTTAAATATGTGTGAACAATCTCCAACTTCTTTGTAGTATTGAACTTTTTGTTGGGAAATGATACCTTCTTCCTCTTAGCCATGATACATTCTTTGCAAACAAAATTACTAGGCTTCATAATCTTAGGAAAATATCTAACTACAAATGTGCTACTAACCTTCACAATGTTATCAAAGTTTATATGGCAAAATTTCCTATTCCACAACCAATTCTTATCTACTTTTGCAACCAAACATGTCATCTTAGTGGGATTCAATTGAAATACATTAGTTCTAGATCTTGTTCATGTTCCAATAAGTTTACCATCTTTATCCTTGATAATGCAAGTCTTTTCTGTGAATTACAACTGATAATCTTTTTCTACCAACTATCCAACACTCAACAAGTTATATTTTAAGAGATCAACAAGTTAAAAATCATCAGTATTAGTCTTTCCATCAAGAGTAATAGATCATATTCCTATAATGTGATAGGCTACATTATTTCCAACTATAACAATACCTCCATCATGATTCCTAAATATAACAAACTTGTTCTTATCACCAGTCATGTGATGTGAACATCCACTGTCTATTATCCAATCATATTTCTTTTCAACTTGGGAAAATAGAGCTTTATCTTCTCTAAATTCTATGTCAAGATCATCTTCCTTAATGGCTAAAATAACTAGCTCATCATCACTTTCACTCTAAATGCTTTCCTCAAATTCCTCATCTTCATTTGCATATAAACAAATTTTAAGTCTTCTAGGCTTAAATTTTCATTTATACTTTTTCTCTCTTTTAGGACATTTAGATGCATAATGACCATATTCATTACAAGTCAAACATTTAAAGATATTCTTATCATCTAGTTCTCTTCTTACAAGAATGTCTATACCTTCTTCAATATTCTTATCTTCATCAGATCTGGTTCTACTGTTGCACTTAGCAAAATCTCCATGAGTGCTTGCACTCCTAGATAGACATGGTCAAACACTTAGGGCACTAAAAGAGTTTTCCACTCTAGTTAATTCTCTAGTTTGTCTCAAACTAGCTTATGTTTCTTCCAATCTTCCAAGAAAAGTTTCCCTAGTGAACTTATTAGTACAGGGTATTAAAAGTTCAATAATCTATGCTACTCGCTTGAATGGCAGTGTTTAAGTTTTCAAGATCTTCAACACAACCTCATCTTCTTTCTTGGTTCCACCATATGACTTAATTCCTACAATAATCTCAGATATCCTACCAACATAGCTTCTTATAGATTCATCTTCCATCATTTTAGCATCTTGAAATAAGCATATCAAACTCTATAATCTTATCATTTTTGTATGTATATGACCTTCAAAAGTAGATTCTAAAGATTTCCAAATTTTATGAGATGTATCTAGTGAATTTAAGAAATTATATTAATTCTTAGGAAGAGTTGATAGTAAGGCTTCTCTGGATCTCATATTGTACATGAATAGATCTCTTTTTGCTTCACTACATTCTTCAAGCTTGGATTCTTTCACAATCTTTTTGTTGTCTTTTGTCAAAAGCCAATAACCTAGACCCATATATAGAAAATGAGTCTTCATTTTCTCTTTCTAGTTGTCATAGTTAACTCCATCAAACTTAGGACTATCCTTTCTAAAATGACTCTCCATTGATCTCCCAAAGCTATTAAGATTTCCCTTCAAGGACTTGAAGCTCTGATACTAATTGTTAGAATATATAGTCTACCAATATAACTAAGAGGGGGGTGAATCAGTTATCCAACTATTATCACAATTATCAAACTTATTAAATCTTAACCATATGAGTAATATAATCAAAAACCACAACATGATACTCATGCACAATAACACCAGATATGTTAACTAGGGAAACCCTTGATCAGGGGGAAAAACCTAATGGGGATGGTACCCACAAGATGATGTACTGATATAAATATTCCTTTTTAGAGGATGGACCCTATTAGGAGTCTATAAAAATATTCAGTACATATTAGTCTCTATTAGGAGACTTTGAATCTTTGTTAGGAGTTGTAGAAGCTAGATTGACCCATTGTCCAAATAGCTTCAAGGGCAAGACCAATGAACCCACCATCCAGATGATATCTATATTATTTCTTGTAGAATAATAGGATTGAATTTTAATTTTCCTTCATCTTTCTTTGTCTTGTTAATCATACCTCTTCTCCTTTTGGTCTCAATACCATATCAAAAACTTTGCATCCAATAATCTCTTGGATCACTTACTTGCATTTACCAAACACTTTGCTCTTATTTGCACTTCCTTGAATACTTCACATCCTCACACACTTTACAAACAAGGGAAAAAATTTCCTTTACACCAAGTCCTCAAAATGATTCATTGATTTGACCTTGAGGCTTTCCCAATTAATTATAATAGGACCACAATAAGATAATTAATTATTTCATGACCACATAGAACTATCATCTCATAGTCTACAAAAATTCTCATATGTGTGACTTTAGAACTTGTACACTTACTGATGTCATCATAAGGCTATCCTCTATAACTATATAACTTTGTGTATTCTGATTATATCTTTGTTAACAGATAAAATACAATCATGAGAAACTACTTTTTAGGTACTCTACTTCTTCATTGCTCTATGTAAATCACATATATCTTCTATATCTTTTTGACTTATGTTATGTGCACTTAACCTTGTCACCAAGATAAAGTGTGGAATACATCCTTAACTTCACATTACCTGAACATCAAAACTTTGTCCATATGACCATGTTCTTTGTTTGTTGCTTTGTAATTCTTCATAGAATTACTACTATGTTGACATTAATGACAAAAAAAGTCATGAATACAACATGTCGATACCACCACATGATCTCCAATGCTTAGGATACTACCCCAAAATAGTACCATGAGTATTCATGGTAAAAATTTGTATCAAGTAAAGATGTCTTGACTATATAGTGGATATAAGGAAATACCAAAAATGGTTTGTATAGTAAAGTGTTTGGTTCTTGGTGCTCTTAGAGTTGTATGATAGAAAAAATAACCTACACCTATTTTTTCTCATTTATACATGGTAACACAGGAGAGTACAGGATTGGAAGTGACTATATGAGATCGAGCTTGTGTTGAGGATTATTTTGGAACATTTTAATGATATCAAAGTTAGTGATCTTGCTAGTCTATTGGGTAATATTGGATGTGGCCAAGATCACAATCAGTAGATTGGATTGGAAAATAAAGCATTGAGATGATGACACTCCTATGGGAGCTAACAAGAGGAAACCAATAACTTAGTGAAACTTTTATTAATGGAGAAAAAAAATTGGAGAGACATTATAGAAGAGACAACAAGAAATTGGTGAGACCTTAGTGAAGTGACAACAATAGATTGGTGAAACACTTAACTTGTGGTGGGAGGAAGGAAAAATGGAGGAAAAAATGGGCATAATGATGATTTTTCCAATAAGAGACCTCATACAAAGTGCTCCCAGACATAACCAATGATGTTGATATTTCCTCAAATATGTGAAAAATGCAAAGAACAAGAGCCTACTCTATTGGAAATGTAAGATTAGTTCAGACTAGTTTGATCATAGGTTTGAAGAAAACTACCCTTCAAGTACCATGAGGATTTGTGAATAAGATATTGTAGGAGTTGTGGCCATTACAATGATGACATAAAATGAAAGATTGTTAAGATAAATATATAAATTTGTGTCATCCCTTGATGGGTCTAGGGAATCACTCATGAATGGGAAAACACTCATAAAATGAAACGTTGCCTCCAACTCAATGCTCAAAGAAGAGGTAACCAAGTTTGTAGCACTTCACCTGGAAGGAATCACTCATGAATGGTGAAGCCATGGGTTGGTCATGATCAAGTCACTTGATATCAAAAACTTTGTAGAGATATGTATAAGACCATTTTTAAGGAAAGGATCTAGAGGTCAACTTCAAAGAGTTGGCACAACAAAAGTAGACGGGACAAGTCAAGAACTACATCACAGAATTTTAAAGAATGTTAATGTTTGTTACATAAATTTTAGGGAGAATATAATTTGTGTTATTTATGGATGGATTAATTAAACCCCTAATAGGTTGGGTCAAGGGTTTTAACCCTAAAAAACTCATGGTTGAAATAAAGAAGGCACACAATATGGTGGAACCCTATTCTTCTTATTCTAGGAGTTATTCACACCCCAATCAACCCCTCTCCAAAGGAGAAAGACAAAAAATCCCCTCCAAAGAAAACATCAATGGATGAGGCTATCATATAGGATCTCATCAGAAGGAAGCTTTATTTTAATAAAGAGTCATAGAAATATGAGCATCGATGCTTAGGAAAAGGGAAAATTCATTATGATGAGGAGATTTCTAATAAAGAGGAGTAGTATGAGAAACCTTAATCCAAAGGAGATTATCAACAAGCCCCTAACGAGGTTAAAAAAAACCACACAAAGAGGATTTCCATATTGGTACAACAAGGATGCATCATCACAAAACTTGTTGATACTTTAAGGTGCTCTATATTCTAGGTATTCGGTACACTCCACGGGAAATAGGTCATGCTTATGCTCAACAATAGTGCCAGTTAACTCATTTCTTGTGAATCAAATATTTTTTCCTATGAGGGATTATGAAGTGTTCCAAGTCAAGGTGGCATGAGGAAATATCTTGTCATGTACCCATCTATACTTGCAATGTGCGGAGCCACAAAGTGACAGATGACATCTTTGTAGTATATTTAGATAACATGGAGGTCATATTGTGCATATAATGAATGAAGACTTTTGATGAGTATACACAAATTTTCAAGAGGATGGAAAAACTATAGTCATGAGAGGGACATCGAACGAAATTCTAAAGGAAATCATGAGATGAAGGATGGAGGAAATCTAATAGTTCTAAGAGATCAAATTATTGAGAGGGGGTAAATCATTAGTCAACTAATTGAAAAAAATTTCAACCTATTGACCCTAAAGGAAATCATAGTACTGTGAGTTAGTGCAAAACACTTAATCATGTACAAGGAAGAGTTAATGGTTGGTAAACACTATGATTGAGTTACTCTATATAAGTTGAGTAATGTAAAAAAGAAGTGTATACATTTAGTAGTTGTCGAGCAGTAGTGACTTCGGAGAAAATAAATAATTTTTGAGTATACAGTGGTTGTCAAATTATACATGAAGCAATACATGATCCAAGTGCTATAGAATTCAAGAAATACAATAGAATTTGAGTACAATATGTATTAAAGGAGAACATGAAGAACAAGCATGACTGAGCATCAAAAGATAAATGTGTTGAATAATATAGTTTTTGTATATATGTTTAGAATGGCACAAAATCTTATGTAAACTATGGTTGCAAATCTCGAAATGTATTTTTATGATTGAGGAGTTAATCAAGGAGATGATTACTCATGTAATTATGCATCATTAATCCTTATACAATGAGATCAACCAATCAAAACATTGGAAGGACTATATGAAAAAAAGGATGAGTCTAGATCATTGATTAAGATCTAGAAACTTTTAAGATGGCTATTTAGGCATGATTTCAAGCTAGAATTTAGTTGTTGAGAGGTAGAAGTTTGCATGTATATGAAGCGAAAGGTGAATCAATGAATGTGAATTTGTGAAGGAGTAAGGAGACCAAGCAATGGAGTAAGAAGATATTGTAGATCAATCACATTGGGGTGATTACAGTTTGGATAGAGGAGATCTATCATCAGCAATCAAGTGCAAACCAAAGGATCAAGGTAATGTTGCATTCTAATACGTGTATCGAGGTAAATCTCTTAACAAAGTGGTCCTAACTGGCCTATGTAAATATCTAAATAGAGTTCTCACTTAATTGTGTAGTTTAAATCCTTTAATCAAGGTGGACTTAATTGTCTTGTAAGCTTTTAATAGAGAAGATCCCTCATAGGGTAGATCATCAGAAGTGATCAAAATTTGTAGCCCTAATAGGTACACTTTATTGCTGCAGTAGTGAAGATTTTATGGGTGTCATCCCCACTGTAGTTATACCTTCTCATTGGAGGATTTATGCCTTACCAGATATGGTGTAATGTGTTGATTATGTATTTATGTATTTTATACATGCAAGTAGATGTTAGATCTCATATTTCATGAAGTTACATGTTTGATTACATACAAGGTTAAGGGAAATCAATGATCAATTGAGTTTGAACATGATTTATGTTTGAAGTGGTAGAAGTTAGAGATCATGATTCACTCCCCCCTCTTAGTATCTTACTTTCCCACTAGATTTCCAACAATTGGTATTAGAGTATTGTTCTCTAAGAAAGAAGTCTAACCACTTAAGAATCAAAGATCTTGGAGATGGAAGCCTACAAGTTGGTAAATCTAACCACTTGAGAATCAAAAAAATTAGAAGAGTTACATAAAGAGAGATGATGATATTGGTAAGTTTGATGCAAGAAGAGATGAAGGTATGTTCCTTGGTTATTCATTGAAAATAAAAGCTTATAGATATTTTAATCCAAGAACTAAGACTATTGTTGAGTGCACAAATGTAAAAGTGGATGAAAAGTTTGGAGTCAAAGAAAGAATGTTGGATTATAATTCTAATGAAGAGGAAGCTAATCCTAAGCCTATCATAGAAATGTTGAAATTTTCTTTGAGACTAACAATGATTTACAAAATGATGTTCAAAATGTTGAATAGAGAGAAGAACCTAGATTTGAACCTAGAGAAGAAGAAAGAGTTGAGTCAATAATGCCTACACCTAACAAGAATCTATCAAAGAATCACCCTACTAATCAAATTATTGGAAGCAAAGAAAAGGAGTTATGAAAATAAATAGAATACATGAAGAATTGTGTTCAATTTCTCAAGTTGAACCAAAGAGTCTAGATGAGGCATGCAAGGATGATCATTGGATTCAAGCAATGAAGGAAGAACTAGATAAGATTGTGAAGAATGAGACATGGGAATTGGTTCCTAGACCTAAATATAAGAATGTTATAGGAACTAAACAAAAACAAGATGAATGAACAAGGTGAGGTTGTGAGAAATAAAGAAAGACTAGTATGTAAAGGATATTCACATCAAGAAGGTATGGGCTATGAAGAGACATGGGCCCCTATTGCTAGAATTGAAGTAGTAAGATTATTCTTGGCTTATGTAGAAAGTAAGAAGTTCAAAGTGTATCAGATGGATATGAAGTCAACATTTTTGAAAGGATAACTTGAAGAAGAAGACTACATTGAGAATCCTAAAGGATTTCCTTTTATAAAAGAAAAGGATATGGTATGTAGATTTAAGAAAGCATTGTATGGAGTAAAGCAAGCACCTAGAACTTTGTATGTGAAGTTGGACAAATATTTGGTAAAGTTTGGATTTTCTAAAGGTACGATAGATAGTAATTTTTATTTGAAAGAAATTAAGAATGGATTATTATTTATTGTGATATTTTTAGATGACATAATCTTTGGAGGTAATAATGAAGAAAGTGACCAATTTTTTGATGAAATGAAGAATGAATTTGAGATGAGTATGATTGGTGAGATGAAATATTTCTTGGGTATACAAATTGTGTATAATAGTGATGGTATTCTTCTATCATAGACTAAGTATTTGAAAGACTTGTTGAAAATACTTGTCTTCGAAAGTTGTAAGCCTGTTGGAACACCTATGATAACTAGTCACAAGTTATCTAGCAAAGATGAAACACCTACATTTGAGCAAAAGAGGTATAGATCTGCGATTAGAGGTTTGCAATATCTGACTCATACCGGACCAGATATATAAAATGTAATTGGTATAGTTGCAATATTTCAAGAAGATCCTAGAAAAGAACATTATGTAGTAGTAAAGAGAATATTCAGATATTTAAAGGGTGCACCTAATTTTGGATTGTGGTATGACAGATCAAGTGACTTTAGTTTGTGTGCATATATTGATGCAGATTGGGTAGGTAGAATGAATGATAGAAAGAGTACAAGTGGTGGAGCATTTTCCTTGGAGGAAGATTTCTTTCTTGGCCAAGAAAGAAATAAGATTGTATTTCATAGACTATAGAAGAAATTGATTATGTAGTAGCTAAAAACAATTGTAATCAGATCATGTGGATGAACAGATGTTGAAGGATATTAGGATAGAATTTTTAGAACATATTATCATACATTGTGATAACACAAGTACAATAAGTATGTCTAAGAACCTTGTGTTACATTCTAAGACTAAGCATATATTAATTAATTGTCATGTTTTGAGAGAGAAACTTGCAAAGAAAGAAATCATATTAGAGTATGTGAATACAAAAGAGCAGATTATAAAATTTTTTATGAAGCCTTTGTCTAAAGATACATTTGAGTATCTATGAGGTATACTTGGGGTTATGCCCATGCCTACTTCTAAGTAGTTGATGTAGATAATGCATTAGTCCAGTGGTATAAAGTACTACTATTTATTTGGATTGAATGTTGATGCTTCCTATATGGGGGAGTATCTATGATGAACAGAGTCATCAAGAACTCTTGGTAGTTGGTACAGAATAGTGTCTTTGGACACTTGAGTTGGTTGAAGACTTTGAGAATATTATTGACATAATGAATCATTTGTCATTGATATCAATAGGGGAGATGATCACATGAAAAACATTTTCTTATATTATGGAGATGTGTAATAATGGGGGGAAGATGTACTGAAGGAAAATGAGAAGAACATCAAGTTATATCAATGGGGAATAAGTGTGAACAACAAATGCTAATCTATGTAAGAGTACGATAGCACAGATGGAGATTTTTTCCTATGAGTTTTATATTTGATTCATGAAGAGGATTTTAAAATAGGAGAGTAGGAGCAACAAAGCTAGATTTGGTATTCTTGGAAATTTGATGTTTTTCATCTATGTTTCCATCAATGCCAAAGCGGGATATTGTTAGCATGAATTCTGATGGTATTCCTTTGGGGGAGTATCCTAAGCATTAGAGAGTTTTTTATCATGATTAACATGTTGCATTCATGATCGTGGTTGTCATTAATGTCAACATAGTATTGTTTCTATAAAGACTAGTAGAGTAGTAGACAAAGAACTACATGTATGGACTATGTATTGATGATGAGGTCAAGCACAGTTAAGGATATGTTCTACATTCTATCCTGATGAAGTGGACAACTAATCCTATATAAATTTGAAGACTTGATAAAGTTATTTGTGATCCATAGAGGACAGTGTGCAGACAGAGTACCTAAGAAGTAGTTTGTGGTGTTTTGATTATATCTCTTAACAGGGATAGAATCATGATGAGAAAAGTTAGCCAGTGCTGAAAGATAACCTGATGATTACATCAATAAGTGCAAGAGGTTGGAAATCATAGGTGTGAAATATGTGAGAAGTTGTAATTACTATGAGTTTACAGTGATTTGTAATTACAAAAATATGTAATGTTTTGTAATATCTTAATGAGGTCCTATTATAATTAATTGGGAAAGCCTCAAGGTCAAATTAGTAAATTATTTTGAGGATATGGTATAAAGGAAGGTTATTTTCCTTGTGATGAATAACTATTGTAAGAAAATTGTGTTAGATTCATGAAGATTGGTTAATGTGAGTAAGTGATCAAATAGATAAGTGTGATGTGAGTTTGAAGATTTGGTATTAAGATCTAAAGAGGTTTGGTTCAATCAAGAGGAAAGAGAAGGAATTCAAGTTATTTCATTTATATTATTCTACAAGGAATAATACAAAGACCAGTTGGATAGTGAGTTTGATGGTCTTGCCCCTAAAGTTGTTTGGACAGTGGGTCTAGTTCCCTTCTACAACACCTAATAGGGTTGGCACAACTCCTAATAGGGTTGGAATTTCCTAACAGGGATCCAAAGTCTCCTAATAGGGACTAATATGTACTAAATGTATTTCATGGACTCCTAACAAAGTCTATCCTCTTACAAGGAACTATTATATTAGTACATCATTTTGTGGGTACCATCCCCACCAGGGTTTTCCCTCTGATCAAAGGTTTCCCTAGTTAACATATTTGGTGTTATTGTGTATGTTTACCTTCTTATGGTTGTTGTTTATATTGTTCACATGCTTAAGGTTTAATAAGGTTGATCAAAGTTATATTGATCTCATAATTGATTCACCTTACCCCCCCTCTCAACTATCTTGGTGGACTTTACTTTCTAACAATATGATCGCTAACTTAAAATACACTCCCTTGCAGTTAGGAAACATGATTCCTAATTAATTGTATGAAAATTTTGATGAGAGATGGAAATTTTCATTAAGTACTAAAAGACAAATTGGATAAGAATCACTTGCTACTATAATGCTAGAATTGAACAAGAAAAAAATTGTAAAAGTCATGAATGATTACAACAAGAAATTTGTTCCAAAGGTTGGGGCATTCTTGAATCTAAAAGGTAAAATTGAACATGTAGTGCAAGAGAGAGAATCAATATGGAAGAAGATATATGTTTTGATGCCTGCAGATGAGAAGAAGAATGAGAATAAGAAACCAAGAAATATTGAATTGGATAACTATTAGTCATTTCTGTCCCCTGCCCCCCGCCCCTACAAAATTTGAATTTTTTCAAGGTGACAGACATGATCAACGTTCAAATTTGGCTATTTAAATATTTATGTCCATGCAAGCTCAATGGGGATATGTAAAAAAAACCTTGGTTATACCCCTTATATTCCTAAGTCTTTGAGCCTTTCATATTTACATGTTATATCCTTGTGAAAATTCAAGTTGCGATCATGCACTCAGTCCTCTTCTTGCACAGTTTGAGGTGGTTAGCGAGTAACTATTAGCTAAGGTCCAAACGTGTGAAATAGTCAAGTTCAAGGATAGTGTGACTTCATTACTTAGGGGGCAAGTGTTCAATTTCAAGTTGTGAAGGTGTGACTAACCATCAACGCAACATCGTAGGTGGTTAAGACTGATCTAGGTCAAGGTTGCAAGACATTGAAATCCCTTGATTGCTCATTTTCAATGCTAACATCTAGGTTAATGATTCAAGTGGTGACATTGCAATTACCTCTTCATCACGTAGTCACAAAGAGTCAGGCTTAACCATGAGTCAAGATGGAGATGTTGTGAAATAGTCTTGCTCACATAATCACACGAAGTTGAGGGAAAACCATGGTTCAAGCTACAAAGTCATGAATGAATTCATCACATGATCATTGAGATTAATGATGAGTTAAGGAATTAATATGTGAAGCAATGATAACATAAAATGTAGTCAAGCCGGTGGTTGTAGCTTTAGATGGTCTCATCCATGGTTAGAGGGATGGTGTTCATAGCTTCACATGGTTAGTTGGCAGTCAGGCTATAGTAGTACAAGGAGCTCCATCTAGAGTTAAAGTCTATGTAATCACAATTTTTCTAGGAATTAATGCTAAACCCTAGTCAAGGATGTAAAGTAGTAATTCTTCTTTGTTCACAAGTTCACATAGAGTTAAAAGAACCCAAGGTTAAGCTCATGAGGTGGTGATCATATCAAACAGTTGAATTCTCTCCATCAAAGGCTCATAGGAATTTTGATGCCAACTAGGAAATATGTTGTGAAGGGGTGAAAAAAGGAAAAGTAACGCTATTCACATCATCATATGGTTAGTAAGTGGTTAAGCCCAAACTGCAGTGATGGTGTGAATAGTCAAATTGATATTGTCATGACGGTTAGGGAGATAAAGAGGAGGAAAGTTGTGATGCAGCGATCAAACATGAAATGAAGTAGTTTGTAGTTTCATAGGGTCAAATAGCTAATGAAGGAAATAATTCATGAAGTCACAAACTAAGGTGATGAGCACAGGTCAACAAAAAATTGAATGTCTAACCAAGGTGGACAAATGCTTTAGTATTATTGGGCCACATAGCAGGATTGATGATCAAATTGGTGACATATATGATTTGGTGTATTGAAAATACTGTAAAGGGAAGCTCTTTAATGATGAACCAATTCCTTGATCAGTTGCAACTACTTTTTGATGATCTCCATGCATGTTTGATACAAAGGACACTCCATCACCACTCTGAGTTAGCTTTCTAGCTAGCTATGAAATTATGACCATCATTTCTACCTCTTTGAGGTTAGAATTAGTATGAAGGACATGATTTTCTACATATGAATACGTACCCAATCAAATCTTCCTTGGTTCAACAATGATTGTTCTCTACAAAATTTAATGGTAGTAGTTGGCTTTGGCTTCCAGTTGAAGTTATCTTAGTTATGCTTGAACTATAAAAGAAAGTTTTGTAACCCTTCCAAGGGTTGGCCTTTTCATTGATTCTATAGCTACGTTATTCTATGCTCTATTACTATAATTCCTCTTTTTCCTATGAATGAATATAATTCTCAATTGTATCTCCTTCTTCTATTAATATATTGTGTAACATCTTTTTCCTTATATTTATGTATTGTTTTCATTCTTTGGTTATATGTTGTGTTTATATGTCTTTGAATGATATAGAGTGAAGTTCCTTCCTTATACCATTTCATTGATTTTCTAATCTATGCATGATTTTTAGTCAAAGCTAAGATAGAATCTATGTATCTGATGATTATATTGATGAACTATGCTTCCTTGGATAGGGATAAGATTGAACAATACTATTTGGTGTATCACCCCTCTTAGAATAGAATAGGTAGTTTTCTTTCATGCATTCCTTCTCTCTTTTCCTCTCAAGAAATAGTTAGGTGCACCCCAATAGTAAGGAAGTCATCCTTATCTGGAGACTCAATCTCTAATTGCAAAGTCCTACTCTTTCAAGATTGTTTCCATGTTACATAAGGTTGCCTTTAGGTAAAACCTTTAGGAAAGGGTGCAAACTTTCATGTCAACATTTTTTGGCATGCCTGGTGGGACATATATTGAAGCATTTCTTAAGTCTACTAGTTAACTGGTGTCAAAGAAAAGAACTCTCTCTCCTCCCCTTCCCCCTCCCTTCTATTTCTTCAGCTGGTTGGATCTGCATTCTATTTTTTTTTTTTCATGTTCTCTTTTCTCTCTAGCATCCTGATGATGGATCATGTAGTATGATCCGAAACGTTGATGTAAAAAAATTATACACAATCAAATCCAGAAATTTGACAGCACATTAGCATGGATTGTGGAAATCTAATAGATCTCAAAGAAAAGAACTTCAAGATATTTTGAGAAGATAGTGTTGCTCTTAGAATTTCAACCTTCAAGAGGTTCACATTCAAGTACTTGGTGACTCCATCTCTGTATCTTGATTTCTAGACCAAATTTGTCATAATTCATGCCCAAAGCTCAAACAAGGGCATCTTCTAAAAGTAACTTTCGATATATTGAGCTTTCATTTTCAAATCCTAGAAGAAAGAGAAATAGATTATCTTTATCACCAGTTAGGAGTACATTAATAATACATACACCTACAAGATATCTCTCTACTCCTCTATTGATAAGTCATAGCCTAGGATACCATATGTCCATTTAAATAGATCATGATTCCACATGGCATAGCCTAGAGCCCACGTTTTTGCCACCTTCATTGGTGGAAGTCCTCTCATTCTAGCCCAAAGACATGATATCCTAGTATTTGCTCTTAAGAGTATACCTGATTTTACTAGTGAAACTTTCATCTCTCCTATAAAACACATTCAAGAGATTTCAAATATTTGCAATATACATGGTATTACAAAGGATGATGTTGTTGTTAGATTGTTAGTTTTATCTCTAAAAGGAAATTCCTTACAGTGGTATAGGGGATTACCACATAATTCAATCACTAACTGGGATTAGATAGGAGAGTGATTGGGTAAACACTTTGAAGACAAGAGTGGTCATTTATCACTCTTGGAATAGCTAACTACCATTAAAAGGGAACCCCATGAATATATGATAGACTTCAATTATAGATTTTAGATAACATGGGATAGAATACCTATTGTAGTGAAGCCTACTCTTGGCAATGCCTTCTTACATTACCTTAGTGATTTTAATAGTGATATTTCTACCACAGTACAAACTATGGGAGGGGACACTTTTCTATCTGGATATAAAATTTCTATAAGGGCAGAAAATATCTTGATACAAGGAAGAAAATTAGCTCCAAGGCCTCCAATGCCTTTCTTCCTAGACATGCCTAATCATTAGCTTACAATAACCTCTATCCCTACCACCTCCACAAGTCAATTTCTTGATGTAACCCCAATAGCTTCCACATCTTCTAATGGAGTAGATAAGATCAAAGCCATATGTAAATGATGATGCATAATATAGACAAGAAATTACAAGATCGGGAAAAGAAGGTGGAGGAGAAATTCTCAGTGGTCCAAAAGATGAGCAATGAGTTGGTGACCATTAAGAGATAACAAGATCAAAGAAATAGGCCTCCTCCAACTCATTATCAAAACCCAAAATTTAATAGACCATGAAATCAAGTACAGGGTTATGCTCCATACAATCAAAATAGATCCCTAGGTAATACCCTTGTTGCAAATGCAAACACAAATCCAAATAGGGCATTAGTTCCTCAAAAAACCCTTGCTTAGGAATAGGACTTTTGTCCTTCTTGCAACTACTCCTATGGATATTGTATATTCCAAAGAGAAGAATCATTTTAGGCATTGGTCACATAGGATCAAGTAGCAGAACAACAATCTAGTACTCATCAATCTATTGATGATTCTCATGTATAGCAACAAGGTGATTATTCTTTCATGAACCATCAACTAGAATAAAATTGTCATACCAATCATGATGCCATAGCTCACAATACCAAAAGAAAAAGAAGTATTTTTGAGGATGTCATACCTCCTCCAAATCAAGCTTCAACTTCAAGCACTACTTTTCATATACCAGTGATGAATACAAAACCAAATGTGGCTACCCAAGAGAAGAAACATATGAGCAAAGAAAATTCTACTACATCTTAGACTATTCAAAGTTAGTCATCAATCCCCACAGGTCTGAAAGCCCTAATCAAAATAGTTTTCACTCCTCTTAACATTGTTGATCAAATGAAGAGGACCAATGTCAACATCTCCATATGGGATGTTGTTACCACTATACCATCATAGAAGAAACTATTGTAGCAAGAGTTAGAAGGCATAGGAGTGGAAGATTAGTCAACCAGAGAGAAAAATACAACAAGCCTAGTGCAGCCAAAAAAAGAAGGAGAAACAAGTAAGAAAAGTAAACATCCTCCTTTTTATGTCTCTTTGAACATAGAAGACAAGCTAGTCCATAATTGCATGATTGATTCAAGAGCTAGTAGTTTTTTAATGCCTAAGTGTATAGTTGATCTCCTTGGTATTAAATATGAGCCAATGATTAGGGATGTACTCCAGTTGGATGGTAGCTCTATCAAAATAGTAGGAATCTTTAAAAATGTAGAAATGGCATTGCATGGATGCCCTAGTTTTATTGTTACACAAGAAATATCAATAGCTGAGGTCAAGCTACACTTTTCCATCTTCCTTACTAGGGATTTCTATGCACAAATAGGTGGTTATATTGCATTTGACTGGTCTTATATACTCTTTAGAACAAGGTATAGAATAAAATCTTCCATATGGATAGAGCTTCTATCCCTCAATCATATAGAGACCTATACTCCTAGCCCCATAAATATGAATTGCACAATTTGGAAGGAAGATGAAGGATGCATAGCCCATGATCATGTCACTTCTTTGGTAGAAGCGTCTGATTATATTTTTGATGAGCAGGCCACTTCTTATCAATTTGACCCAATACAAGAAGCTAGGGAGACAAGTCTTGGAACCTATTGCATACTTGAGGAGAATGTCCCTATTCCCAATCTTATGAGATCAAAAGAAAATACAAGTGGACTATGGAATATGTTCTTTGATGGGTCAAGGAACAAAAATGGCTTAGGTGCTGATGTAATGCTAGTTTTGCCTAATTTGGAGAAATACTACTTTTTATATAGACTCCAATTCAACAACACCAATAATGTGAAAGAGTATGAAGCTCTAATTCAAGGTCTCCAACTTGCACAAAGAAGATGCATCAAGCTCTTGAAGGTATTTTGGGATAGTGAGTTGGTTGTTAATCAAATCATAAATCAGATTGTCACAAAGAACAACCTTCTCAAATTAGACAAGCACAGAGTGTGGGATCTACTTGAAGGTTTTAAGGCTTTCAATATTTAGAGTATCCCAAGAAATAAAAATAAATATGTTGATAGGCTTGCAGCCATTGGTGCTCATTATGATATACTAGAGCATGTTGTTGATGAAAAGAAGAAACATATTAGAAATGTTGTAAGGCTTGTTATCCTAGGCAATTGCACAAATTGGAAAGTGTTTGATTCTGATGTGGAACTTGTGAATTTCTTGCAAAATGAAGCATAATTCTTTGCTAGAAACCAGTCCAAGCTACAAAGCTAGTATAGGGACTAGATTATGAACTTGAACTCCAATAAATTACCTAAAGGTATAGTCACCTTGGAAGGCATATTCAACTCTGATGATCAAGCAAAGGGAAAAGGCTCAAACTTGACCGCAAGGAGGGAGGATTATACACTTATCACTATTGCTGATGGAAGGAATCTCAACTTTGGAAATGTATGCACTAATATTGAACAAGAAGTCTTCATTAAATTATGTCAAGAATTAAATGATGTTATTGCTTGGACATATGAATATTAAAGGGTTTTGACCCAAGTTTATTTCCACATACCACAAATTTAAACTATGATGCCAAGCATGTTAGATAGAAAAAATGGCCAGTTAACCCT
Organism: Cupressus sempervirens; assembly: GCA_028749045.1. Taxonomy (NCBI): domain Eukaryota; kingdom Viridiplantae; phylum Streptophyta; class Pinopsida; order Cupressales; family Cupressaceae; genus Cupressus; species Cupressus sempervirens. The sequence goes on from CM053789.1 coordinate 873,760,597, forward strand.
AAGATTGAACCATTAATGAGGAAAGAGATGTCAAATCTCATAGAGGCTAAATTATTTTCCCTATCAAGCACTCCTCAAGGGTGGCTAATCTTTTTCCTATTAGGAAGAAAAGTGGATAAATTAGACTATGTGTAGATTTTAGGGACCTTAATAAGGCTTCTCTTAAAGATCACCATCCCCTTCCTTCTATGGAATAGAGCCTATCCAAGGTTAGTGGTTCAGAAAGGTTATCTTTCTTAGATGTTTTTTTAGGCTACAACTAGGTGTTAGTCCAAGAGTCAGATAGATATAAGATATAATTTGCTAGCAAGTCGGGCACCTATGCTTATTGTAAAATATCATTTGGACTAACCAATGCAGGTGCCACATTTCAAAAGGTGATGGAGATGGCATTCAAAAGCGTGTTGGTATATCTCGATGATATAAATGTCTTTTCAAAGCATGCAGTAGATTATTTTGATCATTTGAGGTAGGTGTTCGTTAGATGTAGAGAGTATGGTGTGTCTCTAAATTCCAAAAAGTGTGTATTTTCCACTAATCAAGGAAAGCTCCTAGGACACATTGTATCAAGAAATGGGCTAACAATAGATCTAGAGAGGGTAGAAGCAATTCTCTCTTCCAATTCCTAGCCACAAAAAGGGATTGAAAAGCTTTCTAGGTAGGATCAACTTTGTAAGGAGGTTCATCCCTAACCTTGCTTTCATGGTGAAAGCTCTCACAGCTATGTTAAAAAAGAATATGGTGTTCACCTGGACCAAGGTAGGGAAGGCTAGTTTTGAGGAGATCAAGAAATCAATTGCATCAACTCCCACCCTTGTCAACCCCAAGTTTGACAGAGATTTCTTCCTCTACTCTCATGGGGGGGAGTCAAGTATATCAATTGTTCTAACATAGTGGAATGATGATAATTTGGAACATCCCATTACTTTCTTTAGTGAATGGATTAAATATTATGAAGACAAATATAACTATATAGAGAAACAAGTCCTTTTTTTTTGTAAGGGCTCTCAAAAAATTCTGACATCTATTGTCTCACAACAAGGTCCAGCTCTTGGTACCACATGCAAGTGTGAAGGATTTCCTCCTAAACAAGGGCATAAATAAAAAGATATTTGGATGGATCACCAATGTCATGGAGTATGAAATTGATATCAAAATCACCAAGATTTTAAGAGGTAAGGGATTATGTGAACAGATGGCTTCATCCTTTGAGACATCTAAAGAGGTTTCCCTCTTAATACATGGTGAGCAACCAATAGAAAATGAGAATCATAATGATTGGTTGCATGATATGACTAATTTCTTGATAGAAGGAAGATATCCCTAAGGCCTAGATAGAACAAAGAGAAGACAATTCATATTGCTATCTATTCATTATGTCTTGGTAGATGGAGTATTATTTAGAAAAGGATGTTGATGGAGTCCTATTGAGGTGTATAAAAATAGATCAAGTCAACAAATTATTAGAAGAGTTCTATGATGGCCCTGTTGGTGGTAATTTCTCAGCCATATGATTACTGTAATGAAAATAATGAGGGTTGGTTATTATTAGCCAACCCTATTCAATGATTGCCATAGGTGGGTGAGGAAATGTGAGAAATGTGCATTCTTCTTAGGAAAGAAAAGATTGGTTGTCCTTCCTCTCCACCCTATTCAATTTGACCAACCCTTTTCTCAATGGGGTTTAGATTTCATTGGACCAATAAACTAACCTTCTAGTTCTGGTCACAAGTGGATATTGGCAGCTACATATTATTTCACAAGATGGATAGAGGTAGTGGTTTCAATGGTTGAGTTCCTTCATGGAATAGTGACCAAATTTGGTGTTCCATCAACCATTATATTAGTTAATGCCAAAGCTTTTGTTGGAGCTCATATATGCTCTTGGGCTTTTGAATATGGAATATATTTGAACAATTCCTCAAATTATTATCCTCAAGGGAATGGCTTGGCTGAATCCTCCAATAAGAACCTCATCAAAATCATGAAGAGAAAAATTGAAGATAACCAGAGGTGTTGGCATTGAAAGCTAAGAACTACCCTTTGGGCTGACAAAATTACACCCAAGAGTGTATTTGGGAACTCACCTTTCATGTCGCTATATGGAAGCTAAGCTAGGCTTCCTATTTCACTTGAGTTCCCCTCTCTTAAGTTGGCTCATCAATTGGAGCTAGAGGAGAATGATCCCATGACAATCAGGTTAGTATAATTGATTGAATTAGGATAAAAGAGATAGCAGGCTATGCATACACTTAAGGCTCATCAAAAGTAGGTTAAAAGAAGTTTTGACAAGAATGCTACAGCCAAAGTATTCAAAGAAGGAGACCTTTTCCTCAAGTGGGATGCAGATAGAGCCAAACCAGGAAGGCACTCCAAATTTGACATAATGTGGAGTGGGCCATATGTTATCACCAATTGTAAAGAGGCCAATGCTTTTTAGCTATCCAAGCCTAATGGTGATGTTATGCCAATTCTAGTTAATAGAGTTCACCTTAAACTTTGCTTCTAAAGGAAGCTTAAGTTTTTTTGTATATAGTAGAGTAGTTTCCTATTTTTAATAAGTGCATGTGCACATGCTTCTCTATGAGAGATAACAGTTCTTTTGGACTTTTGTGATTGTAGGGGAAACTTGTTTTTGTGAGATTTTAGGTAGTTTACAGGCTCATTTTTTGTGACTCTATCCCAATGGATTTCTCAAGGCCACTAGTCTATGCTTAGCAGGCAAGAATCCCCTTTGAGTTGTCAAAATTGTTAGCCATTTTCGTCCCCTCCCCAACAAAATTTGAATTTTTAGGGTGACAAACATGACCAATGTTCAAATTTGACGATTCAAATTTTTTTTCCATGCAAGCTCGATAGGGATATGTAAAAAAAATAACCTTGGTTATATCCCTTATATTCCTAAGGCTTCAAGATTTTCATATTTGCATGCTATATCCTTGTGAAAATTCAAGTTGTGATGGTGTGCTCAGTCCTCTTCTTGTACAATTGCAAGTAGTTAGGGAGTAACTATTAGTTAAGCCATGAACACACAAAATATTCAAGTTCAAAGATGGTGTGACTTTGTAACTCAGCGGGCAAGTGTTCAGTTTCAAGTCGTGAAGGTGCGACTATCTATTAGTGTAGCACCATAGGTGGTTAAGATTGATCTGAGGTCAGGGTTGTGAGATTAAAAAAATACCTTGATCACTCATTCACAACATTAACATTTGGGTTAATTATTCAAGTGGTGATGTTGTGATTACCTCTTCATCGCATAGTCGTAAAGAGTCAAGCTTAACCATGAGTTAAGATGGTGATGCTGTGAAATAGTCTTGTTCGCATAATTGTACTAGTTTGAGGGAAAACCATAAGTTAGGTTGTGAAGCTATGAATGCCTTCATCACATGATCATTGAGATTACTGATGATTTAAGTAACTGAGTTTTAAAGTAGCGATAACATAAAATGCAGTCAAGTTGGTGGTTGTAGCTTCACATGGTCTCATTTATGGTTAGAGGGACAGTGTTCGCAGCTTCGCATGGTTAGTTGGTAGTCAGGCTCTAGTATTTGAAAAGGTGTGAAGAGCTCCATCTATAGTTAAATTATGTGCAATCACAATTTTACTGTGGATTAATTCTAAACCCTAGTCAAGGCTACAAAGTAGTAATTCTTCCTTGTTTGCAAGTTTGCACAGAATTAAGAGAACCCAAGGTTAAGCTCATGATGTGGTGATCAATATCAAATAGTTGAATTCTCTCCATCACAAGGTCGCAAGAATTTATTCCAACTAAGAAATAGGTTTTGAAGAGGTGAAAAAGGAAAAGTAATGTTATTCACATCATCATGTGGTTAGTAAGTGGTTAAGTCCAAACCACAATGATGGTGTGAATAATCAAATTCACATTATCGTAGGGTCATGATGGTTAGGGAGATAAAGAGGAGGAAAGATATGATGCAACAATAAAACATGAAATGAAGCTATTTGTAGGTTTTTAGGGTTAGACAGCCAATGAATGAAATAAGTCATGAAGTCACGAAACAAGGTGATGAGCACAAGTCAACAGACAATTGAATATCTAACTAAGGTGGCAAGATGCTTTAGTATTTTGGGCAATGTAGCAGGACTAGCAGTCGAATTGATGACATATCTAATTTGGCACATCAAAAATACTATAAAGGCATCTCTTTAATGGTGAACCAATTCCTTGATCATCTACAACTACTTTTTGATTATTTTCATGCCTATTTGATACAAAGGACACTCCATCACCACTCTGAGTTAGCTCTCTAGCTAGCTATGCAGTTATGACTATCATTTCTATCTCTTTGAGGTTAGACTTAGTATGAAAGACATGATCTTTTGGATATGGAAATGCACTTGGTCAAATCTTCCTTGGTTCAACAATGATTGTTCTCTACGAAATTTAATGGCAGTAGTTGGATTTGGCTTCTAGTTGAAGTTATCGCAATTATACTTGAACTATAAAAGAATTTTTTGTAACCCTTCCAAGGGTTGTTCTTTCATCTAATTCTATAGTATTAGTATTCTATGCTCTATTACTATAATTCCCCTTTTGTTTGTGGATGAATATAATTCTCAATTGTATCTCCTTCTTCCATTAATATATTGTGCAACATCTTTTGCCTTATATTGATGTATAGTATTCATTCTTCTATTATATATTGTGTCAATCTATCTTTGAATGATATAGAGTAAAGTCCATTCCTTATACCATTTCATTAATTTTCTGATCTGTGCATGATTGTTGAGTCAAAACTAAGATAGAATCTATGTATCTGAGGATTATATTGATGAATTGTGCTTCCTTGGGCAAGGATAAGATTGAACAATACTATTTGGTGTATCATCCCTCTTAGATTAGAATAGATAGTTTTCTTTCATGCATTCCTTCTCCCTTTTTCTCTCAAGAAATAGTTAGGTGCTCCCTGATAGTAAGGAAGTCAGCCTTCTTCGGAGACTTATTGCAAAGTCCCACACTTTTGAGATTGTTTCCATGTTACACAAGGTTTCCTTTAGGTAAAAACTTTAGGCAAGGGTGCAAACTTTTGTGACAACAATAACCAAGAAGAAATCTATGATGACATTGAGCACCTTGAGAAAATAATTAAGAGAAAGGCCTAAGAAAGTGAAAGCAAACATAACTAGTTAGAATAGAAGATGATCCCAAGGAGAATCTAATGAAGGTTGTGACTAATGAAGAAATTGAACTAGAAAAAACTATGCTAGTGAAGAAATAACAAAAGGAGGAAGCTCCATAATTGAAGTCACCACAAGCGGTATTGTCAAACCCAAATCTTGTGTTTATACAAGTGAAGGACTATCCTAAGATAGACACACGTGTATGCACACAACTAATAGACTTAACACCAATTATTTTAACAATTCCTATGTTTTCAGTAAGTTTTAATGTTATCCAAGGTAACACAAGAGATAGTGATGTCGAGCAAAAGGGTATGTCAATCAATGAAGGAAATAACACCCCTGGAAAAAAAAAGTGATCCCGTCAAGGGAAATATCAATGTAAATATAGAAAGTGAGAAATAATAAAAGAGCCTAAATGACCAAATAGACCATTCTTCTATAGGTAATAAACCAAGTGCCTTAAGACTTTTGCGAGAGGGAGAAAAGGGGGTAGTCACATTTAGCTAGTGAACTCCATACGGGTGACAAAAAGGATAATCAAGATGAGTTTGTATAATAGTTGGGTATAGATAAGGGAAAAGAAGAAGAGAATAAGTTAGGTTATTTGCCTCAAAAGATAGAGAATATAGTGGAGGAGAAATAGAAGCTGAGTCTATATGTACAAAGACAAGGTCTACAATTGTAGACTATGTCAAGCTCTAGCACACCACACTCTAAAGGGAAGAGAGCAAAGAAGAAGGTGAAGTAGTAACCACCAACAATTAAAGGTCAACTAGTTACCTTGGATGAGGACATTCTGATTCCTAAATGGGACACAACAAATTTGAGTGAAGAGAACATGATGATTTTGAGTGATTTGGTTGCAAGAAAGGCCAAGCAAGCAAAAATGAGAAAGGTGCATCAATAGAAATGGGTATTACATGACATCTAGAACATATTTCTCACTAAATTTGTTTCTGATGGCTTAGATGAGAAAGATCCTATAATCGAGAAATTGATTAAGGTAGTGGAGAGATTGAATGACCCTGACATTGATACTCAAGAGAAACTTATGCAGTGGTTAGAAATGAAATTTGAAAATAGAGTGTTTGAGAAGGTGTTAATGTTATAATTCTGTCGGATAAATTATATTATATATATGAGATATATATATATATGAAAAATATTATATATGGAATAATTAACTTATATATATATACATCTTATTATATATATTGTTATATAACAATTATAATATATTGAGGGTATTTTACTTGTGTTATAACTATAACTAATGTAAGTTAATATGTTAAAGAGACATGTCTCTTCAAGAGACATGCCTCTTTATTTCACATATATATTCATTCACATAGTAACTTGGAAAACACATAAAAATTCCATAAGTGTTATTACAAGTTCAAATCCTATTTCACTAACATGGTATCAGAGTAGATTCGAACTGTTGGGATAAAAGATTATAGAATCAAACAATCACATGGTTAGCAAGCATGAAAATTATTGATTGTGCATATACCATTGACTATAAACTATTGACTATATACAATGAATTCCTTATCATGTGAAAGTTACAGAGCAGTGGTTCTTCTTTGAAAAGAATTGATTATATTTATATCTATTATAATATCTAGTCAGCATTCAGAAATAGCAATAAGAAGACTAAAATATATTACAGCAGCATTTCATAAAGAATAAATATATAGCCATGATCAAGGAAAGTAATCATAGAAGTATTAAGAATGAGAAAAATATCCATATACATTTGTAGAGTAGAAAAATGGAAATTTAGTCCAAGAAATTTATTAGCTATTGTGAATGAATAAAGTTGAAAATAAATAAAAGACCACGGAGTGACGATAATGATGAGACAACGACTATTGATTGGCAGCAATCTATTTGATTGACACATAGAAAACTTTGTATGAGACCTTCTTAGTATAGTAAGTGATTGAAATGTTAGTTTTTAGACTCTACACCTATGAAATGACAAGACGATGGAGAAGTGCTTATAGTTATTGTGCATATATACTATGGCAATATTTTGGGTATACAGAAATCATGGTCTCATTGTTTGAAGGCGTTGAAAGTATGCAAGGAAAGATTATAATCTGACAGAAGAAATTCTTTATTTAGGTCTAACAAATTTTGTAAAGAAGCAATGACGTTGAAATTAGAAAACCTCACGGCAACACAAATATAAAGGAGTTCCCAATTTGGTGAAGGCATGACAAGCAATGATAGAGCAGTGATATTCATTAATCCTATGAAAGTAGCGATATATGTTATGGATCAATAACCAAGGAATTATATCTATCAACATATACAGTAGTCATGATATATGCAGAACGGTATCAATACACATAATCCCAATAGTAGCGACTAATATCTTCAATGATAGAAGGGTAAAACACTAAAAGACAGGCCAGATATTAGCAGTGGACGGTAGTGTATCCATGGAAGTTGAGTTAGCATTCAAGAAACACGAGGGGGGGCTTGTAAATATCATGAAAACAACTAATTGAATATCATATGCCATCTCATCGTAGGTTTCCAGTATACATCATGAGAAGCCCACAACAATATCAGAGGATATCCATGTTAATAATAAAGCAATTGAACGCTCAGCAGATCTCAACTATAAAGGGAATATCCAGGTAGTCAAACTATCTTAGCATCATTCATTTTTTTATATACTTCTTTAGACATTGGAAAAATAACAAAGTCCAAATCAGTGCTAATTAGAGATTTGGCTATAAGGTTGGAGATCATATAATATATATGATCAAGAGATCAAAATCAATCTAAATTAGAAATTATATCCATCTTTACACACCATCAGACGTTAACAAATTGAGCATGCATTATCGAGAATAACCATTCCCTTTCTTGTAAATTCATATAACAAAGAATATAGTTTAAACTTGGATTTAACAAGGGACAAAATGCAAGTGAAATTTGTAATAATGAATTCCTATCAAATCTAGAATGGATATGCAGACACGATGTACACTTCTACAAGCCTTGCACTCAATTAATCATGAGATAAAGTATATAATCCAAATGGAATTCTATCTGAATCTCTTAAGTTGTTGTAAACAAGAAATGAAGACAATTGACAAGAATGTCAAAAGTCAGCTATCGTGTATTATCAGCCATAGGAGAAAGACAACACTCAAAACAATGAGCAATTGATATGATAAGATAATGATTTATAGAGATGATGATATTTAGATACCAACTAGCTTCATGCCACAATTATAAAGCTATATTGTGTTGAGAGTATTGAGATTAAGTACTCCATTGTGTAAAATTGATATAGATGAGCATGGAATGGTGGAATTTACAATGTTAAGAGGTATGTATGCAATGGAAACCAATCCAAAATGGCTTGGATCCAAGTAAAGACAAGGTTTGCAATCACTTGGAACTATTCCAATGTGATTTAGAATAGTGAGATAAGTATTCTCTCTCAAGACTAATATTTTTTATTTTGCAATTAGGCTCTTATATGTATGCTTGTATGTATTAAAAGTGTTATTTATCTCCTTATGCTCTTTTTCTTTTCTTTTGTCTCCTAGTATGTTCAATAATATAAGAGTGGGAATCTGTGAGGAACCTCCTTATAGCAATATCGTGAGAATGCTCGAAATAACAGAATACAAAGTGATAGCAGAACTCAGAATGAATCTACTGATCGCAGGCCACTTCGAGGGGGTAACCTCCTTTGAGCAAGCTCAATACAATAAATTCGTCCGTGCCCATCAAGGGCCTCAACTTATTCTTATATACTGGGTACGATCTAGAAAAGTAATACTACCTATGCATGTGGGATAATAAAATATACTCACGGGACGACTTACAAAGCATATGCGTCCAACAACACTACTCTAACAAAATAAACAGAAGGAACACACAGGTTCCTAACATCCCCTCTCCCTTAGAAAAAAGCTTTTTCCTCAAAGCTTAAGGTGTGGAAATTGTTGTTGAATCTGAAGAAGGGGTTCCCAGGTAGCATCCTCTGGTTGCATGCCATGCCACTGAATCAAGACCTCAGAGATGGAGCGAGAGCGAAGCTGGCGAGTGCGCTGGTCAATGATTGCCACCGGCTCCAAGATAATGGATCCTTCCGTATCCATTTCAGGGAGAGTAGTTTGTGCTCTGACAGTGGTACCCAGAACTTTCTTTAGACAAGAAACATGAAAGACTGGATGAATGCGGGAAGAAGGAGGAAGTTCCAGTTTATAAGCAACTGAACCAATCTTCTGCAGAACCTTATAAGGCCCATAAAATTTTGGGGCCAGCTTATGACGCCCTTTCAGCTTTAGGGAGGATTGTTTGTATGGCTGTAGATGAAGAAAAACCATATCCCCAACTTGAAATGAGCGCTCAGAACGGTGTTGATCTGCTTGCTGTTTCATCCGATTATGGGCCATGTGAAGATTATCCTGTAAGGTACGAAGAATCTGATCCCTGCTGTGGAGAACTATGTCAACTGCCTGGACTGGTGAGCTGTTGGGAGTGTAGGGAAGGAGCACTGGAGGTGCCTGACCATAGACTGCTTCATATGGAGTCATTTTAGAGGCAGTGTGGTAAGAGGTATTGTACCACCATTCAGCTAAAGGGAGCCACTTGGCCCACTGATGTTGCTGTTCGGAAGTGAAGCAACGAAGATAAGTTTCCAAGCATTTATTGACAATTTCAGTTTGACCATCAGTTTGTGGGTGATAGCCCGAACTCATCTTCAGTTTGGTGCCAGTTTTCTGAAACAGTTCAGTCCAAAAATGACTGGTAAAAGTTGCATCACGATCAGAGACAATGGAAGAAGGGAGTCCATGAAGACGAAATATCTGGTCCATGAAGATTTGTGCAACAGAGGAGGCAGTATAGGGGTGGCTGAGGGCACAAAAATGACTATATTTCGAGAGACGATCAACCACAACCAAGATCACTGTCTTGCCACCGGATTTAGGAAGCCCTTCAATGAAATCCATAGAAATATCAGTCCAAATCCGTGTAGGGATGGGCAATGGTTCGAGCAAGACAGGAAGGAGGGTCGTTTCACCCTTGTGGCGTTGGCAAGTATCACATTCAGCCACCATCTGTTGAATCGTCTGTTTCATCCCTTTCCAAAAGAAGTTTCTCCTTGCTCGCTCATAAGTTTTGAGGAAGCCTGAGTGCCCTGCTGAAGGAGAAGCATGGAGTTCATAAAAAATAGCCTGATGTAGAGCTGGGTTCTGATGAAGCACTAGCCGACCCTTGTATCGAAGAGAAGCACCATCCCAAGAGTAATGTGGTATAGCAGAAGGATTATTGGCTAGCTGGTGAATGATTTGAGATAAAGAAGAGTCACTGTCATAGCCCTGCTGAACAGACGCTAACCAATTGGGAATGGGCATAGAAATAGCGGAAAGGGAAGCTTGATTATCAAATGTGCGAGAAAGAGCATCTGCCACAATATTCTCCTTACCCTTCTTGTAGGTGATCTCATAATCATACCCCATGAGTTTGCTGACCCATTTCTGTTGTGTAGGAGAGGATACCCGTTGTTCCAGGAAGTATTTCAGACTTTGGTGATCGGTTCTGATGCAAAAATGACTCCCTAAGAGGTATGGCCGCCACTTCTGTACAGCATGCAAAATAGCCATCATTTCTTTTTCATAAGTAGAGAGGGCTAGATTCTTACCAGAGAGGGCTTTGCTAGTGAACGCAATAGGATGGTCATCTTGCAGGAGAATAGCACCCAATCCATTGCCGCAAGAATCACTCTCAATAGTGAAGGGTTTGGAAAAATCTGGCATCGCGAGAACAGGTGTACTGCACATAGCCTGTTTCAGTTGTTCAAATGCAGTCTCAGCAACAGGGGTCCAGGAGAAGGCATCCTTTTTTAACAGAGCTGTCAATGGTGCTGCAATTTTCCCGTAATCTTTGACAAACTTGCGGTAGTAGCCAGTCAACCCCAAAAAACCCCGAAGGCTCTTGAGAGTTTTAGGGTGCGGCCAAGTTTTCATGGCATCTATTTTTGTAGGATCCACCCGCACTCCATGGTGTGCAACAATATGCCCGAGATACTCCACTTCCTCCTGGCCAAACACACATTTAGATAGTTTTGCACAGAGTTGATGATCAGAGAGAAGTTGCAAGACAAGCTCCAGATGATGGAGATGCTCAGCCCAAGTTTTGCTATATATGAGGATATCATCAAAGAAGACCAGAATGAATTTCCGGAGGTATGGTCGAAATATGTTATTCATCACTGCCTGAAATGTTGAAGGAGCATTCGTGAGGCCAAAGGGCATGACTAAAAATTCATAGTGACCATCATGTGTGCGGAAGGCAGTTTTAGGTATATCCTCCTCATTAACCCGAATTTGATGATACCCAGAACGAAGATCTAACTTGGAGAAAAAATGAGCCCCATGAAGTTCATCAAGAAGTTCATCAACAACTGGAATGGGAAACTTGTCCTTTATAGTGAGATGATTAAGGGCTCGGAAATCAATGCAGAGTCGCCATGACCCATCTTTTTTGCGAACAAGCAGAACTGGAGAAGAAAAGGAACTGGTACTAGGGCGAATAATACCTTGCTTCAGTAAGTCACGGACAAGTATCTCGATTTCGGTCTTCTGATGAAATGGGTAGCGGTAGGGCCTGATGTTGGGCGGAACACTGCCAGGAAGGAGCTGAATACGGTGGTCCTCTGGACGAGAAGGAGGTAATCCCACAGGTTCAGCAAATATACCAGAATACTTGTCCAAAATGTGTTGGAGATCGGCAGGAGTGCTAAAGACTGCTGATGGCTGCATCTGAATGGAATGGAGCTGAGCGATGACACCATGTGAATTCTTCTTAAGAAGTTTTTCCATACGGTGTGAACTGATGATGCTGAGAGACCCTGGTTGTAAGCCTTTCAAAGTGTGTTGGTGCCCCTCGACTGAAAACTGCATCCAAAGTTCAGCAAAATCCCAGAGAATGGGGCCAAGAGTGCGTAACCATTGGGCACCCAAAACCACATCACAGCCACCTAAGGGTAAGGCAAACATGTCAGAGCGCATGTTATAATCTCCAATAGAGAGACGCACATTGCGACATTTCCCTTTACAAGGTAAAGTGCCCCCATTGGCAATCATGACTTCAAAGCTAGAGCAGGGATGGATAAAGCAATCAGCCTGTTTGGCTATTCGTGGATCAATGAAGTTATGAGTGCTACCAGAATCAATGAGTATAGTAAGAGGGATCTTCTTGAAGAAACCCTGGACCCGCATGGTTTGTGGAGTAGTGACTCCTGCCAAAGCATGGATAGATATCTCTGGTGGAGCTTCTGGTGAAGGAGGTTCAGGCTGGTGAGGCTCAACCTCATCATCCACTGTTTCCTGAGCATCTACATATTCTTCCAGTTCCGGTGGAGAATCCACATCCAAGAGATAGAGCTTTTGCTGAACACATCTATGGCCCCGAGACCATTTCTCATCACAATTATAACAAAGCCCTTTGTCTCGCCTGACTCGCATCTCTGTTTCAGACAAGTGCTTGATCGGAGTAGTTCTGGGAGCTGGTATGACGGGAGGGTTGTGAGAACCTGTATTTCTGAATGGAACAAAATTAGATCTGGAGCGTTGTAGAGCACTAATCTTGTCTTCCGCTAACTTAGAAAAACCCAAGGGCTTCCATCATTGTAGTAGGTCGAAACATTTTGACTTCTGAGCGAAGTGCATCCTTCAGACCACTGACAAAACAACTACGGAAGAATTCATCAGACAAGCCCTCTGTGTAATTAGCTAATTTTTCAAACTCTGTCTGGTATTCTCTTACAGTGCCTGTTTGACGCAGTTTAGTGAGTGCTCCTGTGAAATCATCAAAGGAACTAGGGCCAAAGCGCTCCAAAATGAGGGTGCACAATTCGCTCCACGTTGGGCCTACATTAGCCTTGATGTACCAACGGAACCATTGAAGAGCTTCATGTTCCAAATGAAAAGATGCAAGGGAGACTTTGTGGTTATCCAAAGTATTATGCAAGCTGAAATACTGCTCTGCCCTATAGATCCATCCAGTCGGATCAGAACCATCGAAGCGTGGAAAATCAAGCTTTGGTCCACAGAAATTGCTAGAAGAGGACCCAGTATCTCCTGAATGGTTTCGGCTCATGGCTGACTGCTGAAAGTTAAGACCCAGAATTTTGTCATCCAGATCTTGAAGTTTGGTTTTGAGGGATGCAATTTCCTCTTCCATGATTTTTGCTCCTGTACGCGTAACAACCATAAAACAAGGTTTTTTTTGTTTTTTTTGTTTTTTTTTTTTTTTTTTTTTTTGAAATGGGTAGAAGATGAGAAACAAAAACTTTTTTAGTTACGGCAAACTTGGATTTGGGTAAAACTCATATAGGAAATGGGTGTTCGACGGGTGGTGGGAGACTATCTAGGGACAAGGGAAAAAGAAAAATGAGGGTTTCAAGGGTAGGGAGGCGAAATGAGGCGAACAGTCCAAGAGGGATAAGGGAGCAAAATGAGGAATTGAATCTTGTGGCTCAGTTTGGTGGCGATTGGATGAGAGGTGAAAAAGATAGGGCAAACCCTAAAATTAGATAAATGAGGGATTTAGGGCTTTGATATGTAAAATTTGGGGTTGGGTCGCCAAGGAAGGAAGTATGCGAAATGATATTGCAGACGTTCTGCGGAAGTATGAGCAGAAACAGAAAGCAAACAAGGAAGCTACGACTAAAAAACAGAAAAAATTTTACTCTTTTTTTTTTTTTTTTTTGAACAGTCGACTTATAAAAATTCACTCGCAGACAGAACAACTGAAAAGAGTTATTGCAATAACAAGAGATATTAGAAGTGAGAGGAACCTGAAGGCCACGACAGAAAAAAAAATTTGATGTAATTTCCACCCAGCGAGCCCAAGAGAGTGCTCTGATACCAGATGTGAGGAACCTCCTTATAGCAATATCGTGAGAATGCTCGAAATAACAGAATACAAAGTGATAGCAGAACTCAGAATGAATCTACTGATCGCAGGCCACTTCGAGGGGGTAACCTCCTTTGAGCAAGCTCAATACAATAAATTCGTCCGTGCCCATCAAGGGCCTCAACTTATTCTTATATACTGGGTACGATCTAGAAAAGTAATACTACCTATGCATGTGGGATAATAAAATATACTCACGGGATGACTTACAAAGCATATGCGTCCAACAACACTACTCTAACAAAATAAACAGAAGGAACACACAGGTTCCTAACAGAATCTAACATTGTAAGGGGGAATGATAAGCAATGTTCTATTCCCATTTGAATCGTCCTTATATGGTAGCAGAAAAGATGTACTCAAATTGTTTGAAAAATTCACATTACATGTACCTACTCATTGTTATCTCTCTCTTATTTTGTATTTCTATAATTACTATAAAGAGTTATTCACCTTGATCTTTTCCTTTGTCTCTAAGGATGTTCTTGCAAGAAAAGAAGATTGGTACATTAGGCATGCTACCAAATATTGTGCAGACTCAATCTTATGATAGTAGCTCCTAAGAAGCTGTGATTTAGGATTCACGAATCATCTAATGATTAGGTTGGATAATGTGAGTTTCTTGAAGTAAATATCCTTGATGATTGAAATCATGAGAGAGAGTCTAACAGTTCATTAGAGGCAACCTTGAAAAAAAGAGGAGCAGAAAACAAAAAATGCTCAAATCAAATTTTTGATGATATTGGTTTAGAAGGAGTAGACCTTGTTGATGGATTCAACACTAGTCAAAAACTTTAATAGCTAAAGGACTATGATTCATGGGATAAAGTCTCATGTATGTAGGTTGGAAGGCTTTATGCTATCAGGATACCCATTGAACTAGGGAAAAAAGACATGACTTGCTTCCAAGAGGTTAGAAGGATGATAATAAATTTAGAGGAAGTTTGACACTTCATTGGAGAGAACCTTGTGCTAAGAGGTCAGAGAAGTTGAGGGAGAAACCTTATTCTCTGATATGTTTTATGGTGAATCTTGTGACAACACTACATGACAGTATTCGTGGAGACTTCATGCAAACTTTTGATGTCATACATGTATGAGCTTGTCCCCTATGTACATCATGAAGAACTGACAACTTCTAAATGATTATCGCTTGTATTAGGAGAAGTTGTTGTAAAGTGACTTCCTCACAATAACTTGTAGCATGATTCATTTTTGCAAAATTGTTTCATGTAAAGGCTTTATCTTATAAATCAACAATTAGGTGATTGATATCATTAATTTGATTATCTACGAGTTGCTTGTATAGATATATTTTTGGTACTTGATGTATATATTGCCTTGGTATTCTAATAGGCCATTACCACATTGAGTACTTGGTGGATATCATTTAGTTAGTGTTCTAATAGGCCATTACTCAGAGTATTTGGTGAATATCATTTGATTGATATTCTGATAGGCCAATGCTCATGTTACCAGATATGATATCAAATAGTAATTGGTGAATATCATATGTTGATATTTTGATAGGCCAATATTTACATGATATCATATTCTAGAAATCTTTTGATCAAAGATTTCCTATATGTATTATTTTTGAAATATTATCTATGGTGTAATATCTATGTGTTTTATCCTTCTTCATTAAGAGGGAGTGTTAATGTTATAATTATGTTGGATAAATTATATTATATATATGAGATATATAATATATGACAAATATTATATATGGAATAATTAACTCTTTTATATATATATATATATATATAGTTATATATATAGTTTTATATATATATATATATATATATATATATATATATATATATATATATATATATATATATATATATATATATATATATATATATATATATATATATATATATTGTTATATAACAATTATAATATATTGAGGGTATATTACTTGTGTTATATCTCTTCCAGAGACATGCCTCTTTATTTCACATATATATTCATTCATATAGTAACTTGGAAAACACATAAAAATTCCATAAGTGCTATTACAAGTTCAAATCCTATTTCACTAACAAAAGGTATCATAAGAGATATCAATAAAAAATGTTGAGCTATCTACTCTCATTAATAATTTGGGACAATTAGTTACAAATGAAAATACATTCTTTTACAAATTGTGTAATGGTATCTCCTCATACTATAAGTCAATAAGGAAGAGAATGGATAAGATAGATGTTGATCTTTAGAAGGACATTAAAGCATTGAGCATGGATCCAAGTTCTAGATCAGTATATTTTACATAGATTAAATTCTTGCAAGGGAAGTAGTCAGAGTTGTTACAAGAAGAATGCCACATCATAAATGAGGTAGCTTGTATTCAAGTCTAACTATTACCTCATATGGAATTAATGTAAAGGCACCTATAGACTACAAAAGATCTTGTACAAAACTAACACTTATCTGAAGGATTTGAGCAATAGGCAATACAAATCCACAAAACTTGAAGAACACCTACATGCAAGAACCTGTCACAGAGAAGGAAAAGCAAAGAAGAGGCAAGGGTTTTTCTCTAAAAATATGAGAACTATTTAATTAGACTTAAAATATGAGAGATAAGATCAAATCCTTATAGGAGGATATCAAAAACCTAAAAGGGAAACCCTAAGAGTAGCATTTAATAATTACTAATTAATTATTAAATGGAAATGAAAAGTGCATAAAGTGAAATCTTAAGAAGGCAAAAAAGGTAATTTAATAAATGAGATTAAATTAACCTTTTACTCTAACAGCCCCCTTAAGATGAGCAAAAATGCAGAAAAAGAAAGAAAACTACAATGCTAAAAGAAAATTTGAGTCCTGAAAACAAGGCTTGATGAGGTACCCAATCACAACCAAATCTCTATAAAATAGAAAAATAGAGAAACCCCAATGGAAAAAATGCTACTCCAAAATGAGATATAAAAGGATGCACAAATGAAATATGTCAAGAGACTCTCTCAAGACCATAAGTAAAATAAAACCCCCTATGATAGAAGCTTAAGACTCCATAGCCCCCCCAGAATGGCAGAACTCCTATGTCGATGAACATACCAATGTGGCTCCAATCTGGAAGAAAAAAAGGTAGTGGACAAGGAGGGTAAAACTCTTGAATGTAAGGTGAAACTAGAAGTCCTAGCTAATGCTCAAAGGAGAATGCATGAGAATCTTGAAATGAAATCTCCAATAGAGGTGGGATAACAAGTGTGTTGAGTTTGTCATTTGAGAACAAATGTGTGCCTTCTGATATATCCTTAACAACTATAGTAGGTGGCTTGATTACTGGAGCTACAATGGTAGGCAATGCTAAAGAATAATCATGTATGATAGATGGAATCTGAACATGAAATGGAGGTGTAGAAGTCACAACACTAATCTTAGGAACAACACATAAGTTCAAGCAACTTGGCTTCACCTTAGTAGGCTCTTGTGAAGGAGAGTGAGTCTTTGATATTGGAGATGGTGGACCAAAATGCCAAAAGGAATATAGGGGGGAAGCATGACCAACAATCCCTATATCAATAATATTTTTTGTCTCACTATCTCTGATGTGCACTGAATCTTGTGCAAACTCAACTATCTTCCCTATCCTACTATGTGTAATTTGATAGATAGAGAGAAGGTAAGAGAAAAATATGGAACAAAAAGTACATAATGAAATGTACCATCATCAATTTCAATAGAACCTTTCCCACATATATTCATAATAGTGTTGTTCCCCATCAAAATGTGTGGAGTCAAAGAAGCCTCAAAAGAAGAGAACAAATCCTAAGAAGATGTCATATGGTGTGAGGCACCTGAATCTAGTAACCATATAGAATAATGTGGAGTAGGAGTTGTACATAGTGCATGAACCTTTCCTATATCATTACCCTCTGACTGAAATGATCATGATGAAGACAGTTTGTGAGAAGTAGAAGGAATAAAAATGTCACTCTTCTAAAGGAGAGAAGCCAAATCTTAAACTTGTTTGAAATATACATCTAAATTCTTCTTATATCAATGTGACTCATCATGATTAGGATTATTACAATAAGCACACTTAGGTCTTTTTGTCTTTGGTTTACCCCCCTTAGGAGGAGGTACCCCTGATGTACTATAAGTGCTAGAATTAATCTGAGACTCTGTAGAATAAGATTTATGTGTCTTCTACTTCATCCCTTAAGATTATCAAGATACCAATGCATAAGTATGTAAGCCTATGAAATAATCCAACTAAGAGAGCTTAGCTTGCTCTCGAGTCAAACGATCACAAAAAACCTCAAAGGATGTTGTGCAGGAGCACCTTGGTATGCTAAAGGGTAGACCTAGGGCTTCTTTGTTAATTTTCTCTTGTATTGATTCTATCAAAGTAACTATAGTAATAATAGGATCAACTTGGTCCTAAGGTGAGGCTAAATAAGTTTGAAGAGTCCCAAAATGCACTATTGCTCCTAATTGCTCAAAAAGTGCTCATTTGGTTCAATAGGGAATTTTTGGGTTTTGAGGAAAAAATAGGGAAATAAATTATTTTATGGTCCTTATTAGTAGTTTTGGATCCATCTTAGGCCTTTTGGAAATTTTGGTAGCAAGTAGAGCAAGTTTGGGTAAACAATTTGCAAAATTGCTCTTTTCTTGCAAAGTTGTCATTGGCAGCTTTTGCAACTTTTATGGAAGAAGAGAAAATTATTCATGGGAGTTTTTCAAACACATTATTTATTTGGAACTATACATTCCAATTCCATTTATACCAAATCAAACTTGTTCCAAGTGTTGGAAGTATTAGAAAGGACAATGTACGGATTGAAATCAGCAATTCCAAATATATAGCAGTTTCTTTGTGTCAAGTGTTTCACAGCTTTGTACAAATTAGATTAAGGGTTTTTTATGTTGGAATTGGTAGTGTATTTTTTCCTTTATTTATATTTATATTTTATTTTTTTCTTCAGAGAGTTTTGTGTGTTCGAATAAATTATTTTGTGACTTAGCAGTTTGTTGTTCTGAACAGGGCAACTAGCACAAAATGGGGTCTTAGAGCCATCTCCCACTATATGAAATGTACGAAACTTTGGTAATTGAAGGTAGAATACTTGTAAATTATTTACCAAAAATGATATCCCATGGGAAGCACAAAAAGCATTTTTAGTGTGATTTCCTAGGCAAGCAAACCATGTTTGTTTAGGGATCACCAATTTGAAATAGAGCATTAAGAGTGGATTGAAAGGTGTTATTCTTCAATCCAAGAATGTAGTGAGTAATTAGATGGTGAAAGATAACTCCAATCTAGAGGAGGATTCTTGATAAGGACCTTTAGGAGGTTTAAAACCCAAACAACATCAAAACTCTTGAAACCCTCAAATTAAGCCTAAAATTGTGCTTGGGTTGTACAGACAAGTTGGGGACTTAAGAGTTAGAAAATATTCAAGTAATCTAAAAAGAGTATCTAGAAAGATGAATTTTTTTGTTTTTGTTAATGGATTTTTCAAAATATCTAAATTTTATTGCATTTGGAGAGCTAATTCTTGTAGCCTTTTTCCAAGCACCTAAGTACAAATTGACCTTTGGATTGCAACTCCAATAGGGTTTTGCAATTTTTGTGGGTTTAGTATTTGATGAGTAACTTAAAGCATGCCTAGGTATTCAGTTGACCATATGGAAAGGTCCAAGGAGCATTGTGTTAGAGTAAGTCATTGATTACTCTAGGTGCTTTAGCTCTCTTAGGTGCATATAATTAATATTTTATATTAATTATAATGTGCAAACCTAGCTTTCTTTCCTTTAGGGTTTCGTTCACCTTAAAAGGTTGAACTTTTGTATTTTGTTTCCATAACTTAGAATACATTTTTGTTTTCACATTTTTGAGAACTTCTAAGCTTTTCTTTTTCATTTTTTGGCTTCTCTTCATTACAGGATATTTGCATGCAGGTGTTCTTGAGGATCTATGAAGTTGGATTTCTCAACTTCTACACATTGGAGTTATTTGGGTGTTTTTGGAGGTTTGAGAAATCTTGTACTAACCTATTGATGTGCACTAGTTGAAGAATTGGGATCTCTTTGATAGGATCCTCAGAGGTATAGGGTGTGAAGGAAGCCCTATTTGATTAGGTGGAAGACCTAAGAAGACCCTAGAGAGCTTAGGGTTTGTGAGCAAGATTGGTTGTCACATCAGTATGGCATGGTAAATCTATTACCCAAAGCATCTTTGGTGGAATAGAAGGTAGAGGAAAAAATATAAAAAATTCCATGAAGCTTAGAAAGAATCAGGTAGATGTACTTAGTGTTAGCCTTGGCTTTCCCACAACCTTGCAATAAAGATCTATGTTGTTTTAACTTCATCAAGAAGTCCTCAATGGAAGGAAAAGAATCTGGTATAAGAGAGCTAAGCTCTACCTCAATTTGAAGTACCCTAAACTAATTCACTATACCAAACAAGCCATTAAGCTTGGTCCACATATCTAGAAGCATATTGCACCTATCAAGATGAAATGGTAGACTATCAGATACCTGTAGAGAAATCAATCCCATTGTCTCATCCATCTTATTTTTATTGGAAAATTGTTCAGTGCTCACCTCAGGATATGTGATAAGGTCTTAACTACCTCCTATGTGCTATAAGTTGAGTGGTTGTATCGGGCATTGACAGATTGGTCTTTTGTTGCAATAGCAACCCCACTGTAACAAGGGGTCTCAGAGCTTGGTCACAAGTTTGAATCCTCAGACCCTCAGGTAATGTTGAGGGGGAGATTGTTGGAAATTATTCAGCACTCCCCTTGGGATTCATGATAAGGGCTTAACCACCTCCTATGTACTATAAGTTGAGTGGTTGTATCGAGCATTGATAGATTAGTCTTTTGGTGGAATAGCAACCCTACTCTAATAGTTTCTATACTGCAAAATTTGATATTGACTCTGAAATACTAGTTGTACTATAAATGAATAAGACCATAATCCTTTTGATTAGAGAATTCATGTCATCAAGGTCATCCATGTGTGATAGTTATGAGGGGTCAGAAGTTCTAAACAAAAAGAGGCCTCAACCATTTTTTTAGAAGGTGTTTGATTTTTTTTTGAAAAATTTATGGTTTACTGATGTAAATAATAGAAACAATAATACAAAACACCCCCCACAATGCAAAAAACTAAACCCCAACTGCTAGTAGGAAAACGTAAACAAGAAGAGAGAAAAAAAATTTAATTTGAGAAATACATGTACCTTTGAGAAATACTAATGAAAATAACAAGGAATCTAGATAGGGCTTGAGAATAGCTTTCTGGTGCTTCTTTCGAATCAAAACATGGAGTTAAAATGAGCAAGTTATGCCCCCTCGAAGATAGAAAGCATTATCTGACTTCGAGCAAAAAATAGAGCCAAATGCTTTGGGATCCATACCAAAATAAAATGATGTGCAAAAAAATCTCAATTTATGTGCCAAAACTCTCAATTTACATGCCAAATATCTCAATTTGCATGACCAAAAATCTAAATTTGTGTGTTAAAAATTAGAAAATTTTCACCTCGAGAAAGATGCCAAAAATCTCAATTTTCAAACTAAAAAATCTTGATTTGCATGTTGGAAATCAAAAAATCATCACCTCGAGAAATGTGCCAAAAAATCTTGATTTTCAAACTAGAAAATCTTGATTTGTGTGTCGAAAATCAAAAAATCATCACATCAAGAAATGTTCTCAATCTAGAAGCAATATTATTTTGCCTCATATTCCAATTATGTCCAAATTGGACAAATTTTATATGAATTTATGGGATTTGACGCCTTCTTAATCCAGCCATAAATTTTGTTTAACCTCAAAGTGCTCTAAAAATTAGAGACCCCTATTTTCATAGAAAATACCCAAAAAATATCATATCTATTCTGTCAAACCCTCGTTCTTTTTTTTTCTCCAAATATTGAACAAGCTATAGAAGATGTGACTCTAATACCATGAAGGTTTGAGCAATATGCAATACAAATCCAAAAAACTCAAAGAACACCTACATGTAAGAACCTTTCATAGAGAAGACAAAGTAAAGAAGAGGCAAGGGTTTTACTCTAAAATATGAGAACTATTTTATCTTACTGAAAAGAAGAGAAATAATTACAAAAGATCAATCCTTATAGAAGGAGATAAAAAACTTAAAAGGGAAATCCTAAGAGGTAAATTACATTTAATAATTACTAGTTAATTATTAAATGGAAATGCAAAGTGCATAAAGTGAAATCTTAAGAAGGGAGTAAAGGGAATTTGATAAATAAAATAAAATTAACCTTTTACTCTAACATTATTCATTGTTGATAACATGGTGAATCTGGTAGCCAAGATAGAAAATGAGAAGTAGGTCCTTGAAACTTTGAATACTAATTGATAATGTCTATAATTATCAAATGGAACCACCCATTTTTTAAAGAGTTTGGTATACTCCTTAAGCCCCAATTGAATATCACTTCTATGCATAAGTGACAAAAACAAGGGGGAAATTGTATGATCAATCAAATAAGTATGAGCATGTAAAGGGGAACAAATAATGTGTAAAAACATTTTTGGTATGGTATGCAAAAAGAAGGAATAGAGTATGATGTTGGTATTACAGCTATGGTGTACATCCTAAGGGGGAGTACATTTTTTTAGAGTTTTTGGGTATGCCAAGTTTTGATCATGAAAAGTGTTTTTACCACTAACGTCAAAAGGGGAGATTGTTGACTCTAAAGGCAATCAAAGTATTGTCATTTAGTAAAAAATACTTAGTCATTTGAAAAGAAGAATTAGTCGGTCAACACTGGGACCAAGAAACTCTGTATAGGTCAAGTAATGTAAAGAAGAAGTGTATACATTTAGTCATTTATAAGTAGAAGTGACTTCTAAGAAAATAAATAGTTTTTGAGTATACAGTGGTTGTTGAGTTATACAGGAGGAACATGAATAGTATAGTATAGTATAGTATGTGTCGAAGGACAACATGAAGAAAAAGCACAAATGAGCATTAGAAGATATATGTGCAAAGTAATACTATATATATGTGTGTGTGTGTGTGTGTGTGTGTGTGTGTGTGTGTGTGTGTGTGTGTGTGTGTGTGTGTGTGTGTGTGTGTGTGTGTGTGTGTGTGTGTGTGTGTTTGGAATGGCACAAAATCTTAGCTAAACTGTATTCATCGAGTTGGAAATCTATTTTTATGATCAAGGAGTTAATCAAGGAGGTAATGATGCCTGTAATTATGCATCATTAATCCCTATGCAATGAGAACAACCAATCAAAAAATTGGAAGGACTAAGCCTAAAAAGGGATGAATCTAGATCATTGCTTGAGATCTAAAAACTTCTAAGATGGCTATTTAAGTATGATTTCAAGCCATAATTTTATTGTTGAGAGTTAGAATTTTTCATGTATGTGAATCTAAAGGTGAATTAGTGAATGTGAAGTTGTGAAGGAGGAAGGTGACA
Organism: Cupressus sempervirens; assembly: GCA_028749045.1. NCBI lineage: Eukaryota > Viridiplantae > Streptophyta > Pinopsida > Cupressales > Cupressaceae > Cupressus > Cupressus sempervirens. The sequence goes on from CM053789.1 coordinate 873,784,125, forward strand.
TAGCAGTATAGTGAGTAGATATTGTAGATCAATCACATTGAGGTGATTATAGTTTGGACAGAGGTGATTTATCATTAGTAATCAAGTGCAAACTAAAGGATCAAGGTACTGTTACATTCTTATAGGTGTATTAGGGTAAATCTCTTAACAAAGTGGTCCTAATAGGCCTATGTAAATATCTTAATAGAGTGCTCACTTAATTGTGTAGTGTAAATCATTTAATCAAGGTAGACTTAATAGTCTTGTAACCTTTTAACAAACAAGACCCTTCACAGGGTAGATCATGAGAAGTGATCAAAATGTGTAGGCCTAATAGGCACACTTTATTGATTTAATAGTGAAGATTTTTTGGGTGTCATCCCTAGTGCAGTTTTACCTTCTCATTGAAAGGTTTCTGCATTACCACATCTAGTGTTATGTGTTTTATTCATTCAATTAGATGTTAGATCTGATATTTCATGAAGTTGCATGTTTGATTACATACAAGGTTAAGGGAAATTAATGGTGAATTGAGTTTGAATATGGTTTATGTTTGAAGTGGTAGAAGTTTTAGAGATCTTGAGTCACCCCCCCCTCCCTGCTTCTTAGTATCTTACTTTTCCACTAGATTTATAACACAACCTCTTAAGCACTTATCACAAAATAAACTTAAAGGAAATAAATGAAAATATCAAACATATAAATACATCCACAAAATAATATAAATCTTGATGCAAAGATTTGGTCTCTTGGAAATCCAATTTGGGTGAATACCATGGTAAGAATTAGTATGCACAAATTGTGTATTCTTCTAAAGTATGCTCTGTTAGGAGCTTAACCTTGTTAGGAGTTTACAAAGACATTATTAAGTGTCACCCAATTAAGAGGTTTACTTCTAGATTTGTTAGGAGCTTTACCCTACTAAGACTAGCCTTGCTATAAGACTTAGAACACTAATTAAAGTGTCACTATGTAAAAGGATTTACAATAAAGGACCTTTTAGGATCCACCTAGTTGAGGGATTTTACTGTTGCAATTGTTAAGGAATGTAATAAGTACAATGGTCTATAAAGACACAACTCTTCTACCTAATTAAATCTAATGTAATGTATACAATCACTTTACTTCATACTTACCTACATCCTAGCTTGATCACACCTTCACATTCACAACCACCACACAATCAAACATAGGATTCTTTAACCTTCATAAAAAACATAATGTTCTTCAATCTCTAAACAATTTCATGGTCTTAAACTTACCCTAACATAGTTTAGTTTGAATTTTAGACAAAGTCATTGCATACCACATGCCCAAACACACATCTCAACGTACACAACAAGATTATTGTACTATTTCATCCTACAATTAATTTTATATTCAAATTTATGAAGAATAATTAGACACACTTTTACCAAACAAACCCTTCTTCTAGAATCTTCATGACATGTCTGCATCAATCAGTAGAATGTCAAATCATTGCCTCTAATCATTCTGACATGTCACCATATCAAATTAAAAACTCAATAGTATTCACCATGTCATCCATACTGATCACTGATCCAAGATATATGACTAGTAACTCAAGAAAATAAATACTTTATCAAGAAAATTTGTGTTAGGATTTTAAGTACTAAGAGGGGATGAATCAGTACCAAGTGGTAATCTAGAATTTGAAAAAATGATCTAATAAACTAAAGTATAAACTACCAAACAATAAAGTATATGAATGGTACCAATAAATAAAGCATAACAATATCAAACCACCACACATTCATCACACTTGACACTATAATTTTGGTATTGTAAAAATTCTTGATAGGGATTGAAAATTGTTAGGATAAACCACAGACAGAAATTAAAAAAACTACATGCAAATATAACCAATAACAGAAAATAATAGAACACACAGAAATGAACACAAGGCACCAAGATTTAACGTGGTTCACCCAATCCCTGGGCTACGTCCACCAAATAGCAAGTTCGATCTTATTACAATCTAGTGATTACAACCTGATTACAATCTGTAATCCCTTACAGCTCAATACCGCCGCAAGAACCAATTTCATATCACCGCATATGAAAAATACCCCACCCTAAGCCCTTTTTATACAAGTATTAAACCGCTTTAGGGTTATAACATGTCGGCCATATGTCGGCCATAATATGTCGGCTACTTCCCAAAAAAAAAAAAAAAAATTGAGGCGATGCCCCGAACCCCACTATTTATGAAGTATGTATAGTACTTTCCTGATCAGTCACCACAATCTAACAATCTCTCACTTGGGGACTGATCAGGCTCCACACTAAACAACAATCTCCCACTTGGAGACTGATCCTGTAGCAATACAACTACTGCATGGGGCTCCCACTGGATCAAACCACCCTGGACTCTGTTGTTCTTTTATTCACATTTAGTCTAAAAGACCAACTAAAGTTGAAGAGGAGGTCAGCTTCTCCCTTGTTACAACCTTTGTCAACATATCTGCTAGATTTTCATTGGTATGGATCTTCTCCAGCTTTAACTGTCCATTCTCCAAAACTGACCGAATGAAATGGTACCGCAACTGTATGTGTTTTGTCTTAGAATGCAGAGCTGAATTCTTAGCAAGATGAATGGCACTCTGACTATCTGTGAACAAATAATTATCCTTCTGAGGATGTCCCAATTCTTCCAAGAAGAACTGAAGCCATATCATCTCTTTGGCTACCTCTGTAGCAGCAACATACTCTACTTCTGTAGTGGAGAGAGCATTAATCTTCTATAGCCTAGAAACCCAGCTCACGGCTGCCCCACCAAAAGTAAAGACATAACTTGTAGTACTCCGCCTGGTATCAATATCCCCAGCCAAATCTGAGTCAACATAGCCCTATAAATCAGTAGTAGAGCCCCCAAAGTGTAAACACTTATTGGATGTTCCTCTTAAATATCTGAGAATCCACTTGAGAGCATTCCAATGCTCAAATCCTAGATGACTCATATACCTGCTAACGACTCCCACTGCATGTGCAATATCTGGCCTAGTGCATACCATAACATACATCAAACTTCCTACAGCTGAAGCATAGGGTACCTTGGACATCTTATCCTCATCTTCCTGTGTCTTGGGACACATCTCCTTAGTCAATTTCAAATGACCAGGTAAAGGTGTGCTGACAGCTTTAGCATTCTCCATAAAGAAACGTTGCAACACCTTCTCAACATAATCAGCTTGAGATAGCGTCAATGTTCTGTTCTTCCTATCTCTGCAAATCTTCATACCAAGGATTTTTTTTGCTGCCCCCAAATCCTTCATAGCAAATGCATGTGCTAATTGGCATTTTAGCCCCTTAATATGATCCATGTTAGACCCAGCTATAAGCATATCATCAACATATAAACATAAAATAATGTAGCTATCATCATCCAACCTCTTAAAATAAACACAGTAATCTGAATGACACCTATTATATCCATGCTCATGCATAAAACTATCAAATTTCAGATACCATTGCCGAGGTGCTTGCTTCAAGCCATATAAACTTTTCTTCAATTTGCACACTAAGTTCTCCTTACCTTTGACCTCAAAACCCTGTGGCTGAGCCATATATATTTCTTCATCCAAATCACCATGAAGAAAGGTTGTTTTAACATCCATCTTCTCTAAATGCAAATCTTCAGTAGCCACAAGACTTAAAACAGTACGAATAGAAGTCATTTTAACAACAGGAGAAAATATCTCATGAAAATCAATTCCCTTTTTCTGTGCAAATCCTTTTACAACTAACCTGGCCTTAAATCTTTTCTTACCTCCTTCCTCTTCTTTCAACCTGTAAACCCATTTATTATGTAAAGCCTTTTTACCTGCAGGCAACTTGCACAAATCCCATGTCTTATTTTTCAGCAAAGAGTCCATTTCATCTTTCATTGCAGACTCCCACTGAATCTTAGTATCCACCTGCACAGCTTCATCATAACTTTCAGGTTCACCAGCATCAGTAAGTAAAATAGAATACAAAGAGGGAGAAAACCTTTGTGGAGGTCTAATTGGCCTTGTTGACCGTCTAACATTCACTGGTGTGTGTGGTATTTGTTGTTTCAGTTGTTGCACATCATGAGGAATAGCTGGAACATCAACTTTTGGAGTATCATCCAGCACTACATAATCATCTTCTTTCTTCTCATGTTGTTGCAACAGATCTTTGTACAACACTTTTTCATTGAATATGACATCTCGACTTCTTATAATTTTATGATTTTCAAAATCCCAAAGCCTATAGCCAAATTCATTAATGCCATATCCAACAAAGACACATTTCTTTGATTTAGCTTCTAGCTTGGTTCTATTTTCAGAGTCTATATGAGCAAAAGCTTCACAACCGAAGGTCTTGAGAAAAGAATAACTCACCTTCTTACCAGTCCATGCTTCCTCTAGAATACCACAGCCCAAAGGAGTAGAGGGACCTCTATTAATCAAATATACTGCAGTATTGACAGCCTCCACCCACATGTGTAAGGGCAACCCAGCATGCAACCTCATGCTCCTTGCGCGCTCCATTATAGTCATGTTCATGCGTTCAACCACTCAATTTTCCTGTAGAGTCCTTGGAACAATTTTTTGTCTATGAATACCATTAGTGGAGCAATAATCTTCAAATTTATGACTACAATACTCACCACCATTATCAGATCTGAGACATTTTAATTTCTTACCAGTCTCATTTTCAACCAAGCATTTCCATTTCTTAAAAGTTTGAAATACATCATATTTCTGTCTAAGGAAATAAACCCATACTTTTCTAGTTGCGTCATCAATAAATGTAACATAATAATGAGAGCCACCAAGGGAAGATACCTGAGCCGGTCCCCATACATCTGTATGCACAAGCTCTAATTTCTCCTTTTTGTTCTCCTTCCCTGTCTTTACAAAACTCACTCTCTTTTTTTTTCCATACACACAACTTTCACAAAAATCCATATTCACACATTTTAGACCTGGTAAAACTTTCCTTGAATGAAGTACTTTCATACCTTTCTCACTCATGTGCCCAAGTCTATTGTGCCACAGTGCTGTATCAGAATCTACAGCAACTATTTGTTCTCCCTGCTCAACTGCAGTAATTGTTCCTGAATATTCATTTTTCTCTGAAACAATCAAAGTAGAAGGAACAATATGACCTGTACAAAGATATAAGGTGCCTACTTTCACACCTTTTGCTACTACAAGGGAACCTTTTGAAACCTTCCAATTTTTATCATTAAAAGTAACTACACAACCCTCATCACTGAGTTGCCCTACTGAAATTAAATTTCTACTTAGTTTTGGAACATGTCTTACCTCATGTAGTAGCCAATGATTCCCATTCTGCAACTTAATCTTAATTTTTCCCTTTCCAACAATCTAACAGGGTTCATTATCCCCCAAATAAACAAGCCCAAAATCCCCTTGGACATAATCAATGAAATAACCTCTATGAGGTGTAGCATGAAAAGAAGCACCAGAATCTAAAACCCATGAATCATCAACACTCTCTAAAGACAGAAGCAAAGCATCCTCTTCGGATTTGTTACTTACCACATTTGCCTCTTTGTCTCCATCTGATTTATCTCCTTCATTTTTCTTTCGAGTCCAGCAATCTTTCTTTTTGTGCCCTGGTTTCCCACAGTACTAGCAATCATTTGGTCCTCTCGATTGAGACCTCCTCCCCTTTGACTTTCCTCTTGATTTCCCACGATTTCCAGAGTTACTTCCTCTTTCAGTCGTTCTACCCCTGCTTTGTGCATTTAAAGCACTTCCTGATGTAGATCCACCTAAGGATTTTCTACGAGTTTCCTCACTTAAAATAACACTAATCACATCATCATATTTTAGGGTACTAGTTCCAGGAACAGAATTACTCACCGTCATTACCAAGCCATTCCAGCTTTCAGGCAAAGAACACAAAATCAAGAGAGCCCTAATTTCTTCATCAAAATTGATACCCACAGAAGATAATTGACTAGTAATAGTATTAAACTCATTTAAATGATCTACAACAGATCCACCTTCTGCCATTTTCATATTAAATAAACGCTTCATGAGAAATACCTTATTTGAAGCAGAGGGCTTTTCATACAGTGTCGCTAGGGTTTTCATCAAATCTTCTGTCGTCTTTGCTTTTGTAATATTAAATGCCACCGATGGTGCCAAGCATAACCGAATGCTTCCGAGTGCCTTTCTGTCCAAAAGATCCCATTCAGCCTCTGACATAGTTCCTTGATTCTTGGCTTTTCCTTCCAACAGCTTCCATAAATCCTTCTGATATAAATAGTCTTCCATTTGCATCTTCCATAACTGGAAGTTTTTCCCATTAAACCTGTCAACCCTCAACTTACCCTCATCTTCCATCGCTCCCACTAAACTGTGAGACTCCCACTTAATCGTGAGACTTTCCTGTAGAGGATAACTAAAAGACAACTAGGCTCTGATACCAATTGTCAGACGATTTACAATACTCTTTTAAGAGCTTACCATGTTAAGGGATTTACAACTAGAACCTATTAGGGCTCACCCAATTTACAGATTTACTTATTGTAACTATTATGGAATAACTAAATCATTGATTTGGTTATGTCACTCCTTTCCTATCAAATCCAATTAGTTATTTTATCTCCTTCAATTTTTCTCTTCTCAATATATTGATCACATTGTTCAATCTCTCTTGAATAGCTTCAACTCTCATTAACAACACTCCTTTTATAAAAAAAACTTTAATAATTTTTTTGTTAGACTATCAAAGGAAGATTACACTAAAGTGATGGATGAGATACTATATAGATTTTTGATTGGTAAGCTATTGTTTTTGGTACAAAACAAATTGAATATAGCACATGAAGTTGGGGTAGTAGCTAGATTTTCCTCTAATCCCAAGGAATCTCATTTGGTTGCAGTAAAGAGAACCTTCACATATCTCAAGGATAATAAATATTATGGTCTATGGTATGGATGTAAATGTGATTTTAAATTTAACATATTTACTAATTTTGATTGGGTAGGTAACAGTGGTAGTGCATTCTTTCTTGATGATAGACTTGTATCCTAGACAACCAAGAAACAAAATTATGTATCTCAATCAAAATTTAAAGATGAGTACATGGTTGTTGAAATTAATTACATATAAATAGTATGGTTCAAGCAGATTCTTGAAAGGATTCAAGAGAAGGTATTTTTTGTCACTTATATTACAGCCTTCTGTTGAAGTTTGCCTTTTAGTAATCTAGTGAAACATGGGATGATCCCCAACTTGTGGGTATACCATAAAGAGGATCAACCTCTAGTATAAAGGTTTGACTTCCCTTGAATCATCTATTGAAACTAGACTTGAATATGGTAGAAAAAGGGATAGAAGGAGAAAGCTAAACTGGAAATTAATGTGATTCACCAAAACTATGAGGGTGATGCAACTTTTAATGGAAAACTCACAACTAGAAATGAATATAACAAATTGATCATAGAAAGATCCTACTAACATTAAGTGCTTGAAATGTAAAAAGGTGTGAGGTTCAAAAGAAGGAAACTTGTTCATAACTTTCAAACCAAGATTACACACAAATTACACTTAACTCAAAAATTATATCTCAAATGCATCTCAAACACTTAACTTAAGCCAATGATTAATCAAACCACAATAACTTGAAGTTAAAAATTCTCAAAAGACAATGAAAAATTCACAATAAGGCCAAAGAGGATCATTTTTATATTAATTTTAGAAGGAACAATGGCTTAAAAACTACATCACAATACGACTTGAGCTACAAACAAAGCTAACTCTCCAAGAAGGAAAAATGCCAACTCCAAGGAGATAGAATATTGGAACTAACTGAAAATGAAAGGATTTGGATATAAATAGGTTCAAAAACCATAATTTGCACTATCCCTTGAATTGGAAATCAATCCATGATTTCCATCAAATCAACTAAAAACTTAATTATGTCATCCTCATGAATCATGCTAAAAACTGACATCTTCCCCAAAATCAGCTAGTAGGTGAATATAGCTTTGGAAACTCATAATCAAGGCCCCATGAAATGAGCACAATCAAATCTAATCAATTCCACCATATTTATATTTTAAAATAATATTTAAATGGAATGATTTATAATAAAATCATCCATTTAAATATTTACATTTAAAGTCAAATACAAAAATAGAACCCCCTTGTACACTTAACATATTTTATTTTCCCCAAAATACAATGTCAATGTAATGAAATCCCACCTCTAGGCATTTAAGAAATAAAATATTTCCCTTTACAATAATATTCAGCAAAATACCCATTCATAAACTTTAAAATACTTTATTAAACTAAATATTTAATAATGAAATGTCTAAAGCCATGTCTAAAATTGATCCAATGCACAACTTAATGAAATAAAAACAACAAGCTAATGCCTTAGCTTGAACTCAAACTAGGAAAAAGACTTGGAAAGTTACTATTGTTGAACCAGTTTGAATTACCTTTTTGTAGCTAATTCTCATGGATATTCTCTATTGTTTTCTTTCTCATAGATCAATCTGCATTTGGGCTTTTATTGCTTTCATTTTCATGGATATTCTCTATTGTTTTTGTCGCTATTTTTTTTAATGTGATAAACATGGAGGCCATAGGATACATTTTCAAACTACTTTTTATTTTATTTTTGCAATGTACAAATGTGCATTTTATTGGGGTTGTGGTCCAATCCTCATTCATTTCAGACTATATGAGTTGGGAAGAACTATATTTTATTGCTTCTATCACCTCTATTGAATGAGGGCTTGCATATGATGGCTTGCGACTACATGGTATGGGCAGGGTATCATTTTCCATATCTTATTGTTGTTCTTTCTATGCATGCCTTGTATTTTCTATTCTCATACAGGTCATGGTTGTATATTCAATCTCTCCTTTCATTTTGAATGTATATACAAATACTTTTTATTTTCCTATAGAGGTTGAGGCCATGAATCTGGGCCTGCATGTTGTGGCTGTAAATTTTGATCTCTTTATTTTGTGATGTTTATATCTCCATGTTGCAGGCTATGACTATATATGAATTTTATGCATTTATTCAAGAGGACTCTCTTTGCAAAAGGGGAAGCCTATATATGGCTTTTGTTTTGATCCATGTTTCTGATGTGGGCATATCATATTGTTGTAGTAATCTAATTTTATTATAGTAGATGCATGTTTTTTCTAATAATTATTCTATTATGATGGCTATAATTTCTTGTTGGAACTTATGTGATGCGCAAATCCAATATGTTGGCTCTATCATAATAGTGGCATCAATATTTTTCTCTTGTACCTTCAACATTGTATTTGATTTATCAGTATGTTATTGCAATGGCCTTTCACATGCTTTATCCTTTCAAATATGCATGTATGTATGCATTTTTTTGTAACTTATCTATGTCCATGCATGTATGAAAGCCTAAAGGAGTTATTCCTTTTAATTATCTTACTAGCATGTTGAAAGTAAGTAATCTTGGAGTGACTTGCCCATATTGTACTAAAAATGCAACATTATCCTTTATTTCTTTTCACAACATGTAGGAATCTCATGGTGTTGGTTTATTCATCTTCTTTATATGCTTGACTTGTGTGGAGCATTACTTAATTGATGATATTTAAGGCATGTTGATCCACTTTATGTATCATATACTTCAGCCACTTGATATGCTCATATGTCTTGGTTTAAAATACATTTCTTGATGCCATATTTTATTTGCATTCTTTATTTTATTTTATTTTATTTTTCTATAGTGGTCTTCTCATAATTTCAAAGCTCTTGCATACTTGGCATATTTGTTGCTCTTTGATTCATTCTACTTCTTGTTGCACTATGCCCTCATGCAGTTTTCAACTTGCAATGTAGTTCTCGTCACCAAGAATGCTCTTGTAGCTCCTTTGAAAATGAAGAACTTTTGAATACATAATGAAACATTACTTTAAATAAAAATGATCCCCTAGGCCTACTTATTTTCCTCCAGTGTGATTGTATCTTAGTTGCAATAGTAAAATCTCTTATAAATGTTATTTCCAAAATATCCCAACACGGAAGACAGCTCAAAAGAGATACCCTCCCTTGTTATTGGATAATTTGGGTGAGGGAATTTATTGCATGAGAAGAAATAGCCATCATCTTCTACTTGCATGTGGAAAAAATAGTGTTAGATAAAAACATGGTACTTCTTTCTCCTTTTGCATGGTTCCTTGGATCATCTTTCTCTTGTCTTGGGTATAGCTAGCTAGATATTGTACACTATAAGAATGAGTATGTGTGTTCATGAATATAGGATCAAACTATATAGTATCAAACATTGCATAGATCTTTTCAATATCTAACCCCCTCTTTTCTCTTCTGAAACCCATGCAAGTTATGCAGCAGTTGGACACTGAAAAGATCAAGGGAGTTAAGACAAAGGGTCAAACTCTTCAAGGTCAATAGAGTAAATGTCTAGTACCCTACACTTCTCCTATTTTTATCTAGTTTTTCTTATGATATTCAGTATGTGGTTGGCTATTCCCATGGCCTATGAGAGGCCATGCATTTTACTTGATGATCATTTCTTGCACTTTACATTGTTTATACTTGATATTCTTGTGAATATATACATAATGTTTAAGTTATATCTCTTGCTCTTTATTTTCTTTCAGCATGTTTTCTTATTTCAGCTGGTTATACATGTACTTTTTCATTCTTACAAAATGAATGATAAATTCTAATCAATATCACATAAAAATCATAAACTAGGGTATCATAGACAACCAATACACCTAGTAATTAGGCATCTAACTCGAACCGGAATGAATAGATATGAAAATTGGAAATAGTAATTGGATATGTGATTATCTATTGTGAAAATATAAGTATCATTAATATGTCAAAGAACTCAATGATGCATTCTTAGACCAATCATATAGCAACGAAGTATCATTTTCCTAGAGAGCGGGTTTATAAAAGGTGACGAGGGCACAACCCAAGACCAAATTGAACACAACATAAAAGGATACTTTTATTATTATAAATGATATTATATTACATTCATTATAGAAAGAACATACTCAACTGCCTGCCCTGTGGTCTTACAATATTATCAGTTTCTGGAGAAAAACCCTTCTCACGATACCTTCTCTCAAACTCTACCAAAATTGCCTTTACATTGCAAGAATTGACCTTAAATAACCCAAATTATGTTTAGGGTTACAAATAAACTTTATATTATATCATTTGGCATCCAAACTAGAATCTTCTAGAAGATATGTCACAAGTCAGTGCAAAATTAGAAGATTCTAGAAATGGTAGTCCAACTTCCAGGAGGCATAACTTTTGATCTTAGACTCCAATTAATGAATTGTTTACATTTTTGTAAAGCTCTCTAAGTTCTCTATATGCCTATAGACCATATTTTCTCATCCCCTATTGTTTGGGCCCATACAATGTCATTTAGTGTCTCAAATCTTACTTTGAAGCATTCATAGGAGGTCTCCAAGCAACTTAAAACTACAATAACATTCAAATCATGAACCTTTTGACTTGATTATTTTTATAAAGTAATTGAAATTATAATTACAACCATCCCTCTAACTTAAAACAATCAAGTCATCATAAATATGTCTCTAATACAAAATAATCCATTTTTTGTACTGACACATGTCCCAAGGTGCTAAAAAATAATAACGCAAAAAGGTAATAACAAGAATACGAGAGTTGGAATCTTTGTGAGGCCCAAATGGGTATCAAAAAATAAAAACACATTAAACAAAAACTAAACTAATAATTTTTTTGGGTGATACAAGATTTCCCTTACACTATTAGATGCTCCTACATCAAACACCTAGGATAAATTGAAAAGTGACCTTGTCACTTTACAACTAGTTGAGTAAAACCTGTAATGGAAACCTCCACCTTAGTGATGCAGGGAGATACGGGGATTTAAGGGCAACATGTAGAAAAAAACTCAACTTAAAACATTCAAAACTTCCTGCTTAGAGATGCACATGGAAGCTACACATAAATCAATGAAACCAAAGATAACACAAGGTTAGATGCAACATATTTGTAGGAGTAATTATTTAACTTCACATATAAAGAAACCACAACATGCCCAGTTGTGAGGCCTTTTGGGTTGTGGCCTTATACAAAACAAGGATTATATAATATTAAAGCCTTATCTTGCATCTTCTATCTTCCTTTCTCTAAGAGTGCTTCTTGATTATTTATTCCCCCCTTCCTACATCTAACCAAGCTTCTTCTATAGCCATTTAAGCCACAAGTTGGCTAGTCAAAAATTTAGTTACAATATAGGTCCATATTTGGAAGAGTAAACCAAAACCTATGAAAACAACAATATGAAATGATGTACACTTAAAGATAGGTCCACAGATGTGGTAGGAGTTAGCTCCTAACTGTGCAAGATGCCTCATAATCAATAGAAACCATGCTATGCAAGATGAAAACAACAAGAAAATAGAACCATAAAGAATGACATGGAACTTGAGAAATATAGAACATAAGAATTTGTGTGTTTAGGACAAGGATCAAGGCCCTCAAAATGATGACAGCTACACATAATATGAAAACAAAGTAGCAACAACTACTTTGAGAACAATAGAATCGTATAGAAAACATGAAATATTTTTTGGTTGATGCAAGATTACTCAAAGATCCAAGACACTCCTACATCAAAAACCTAGAGTTAATAAAGAATTGATGTCCACATCAGGCATGACTGATATTTTAACCTAAATCATATAGATCCACCTCAGGTTACATAATCCACAAATTGTCTTCAACTAGCTTATCTTTTTATTGAACGAGGTATTCCATGTACTCCCTTCTCTAGTACTTTTACATATTTGGCTACTAAAGATCTTCTCAATGCTATATTTTTGCTTCTTAGGATAATCCAAGTTACTTTTTAGCTTATCATTTGATTCAAAATACTCAAAAATTGTTAGAAATAAGGAATACTGAGAGATGGGGTGAATCAATATTCTACAAACTTTTGTCACCAACTAGATATTATTAATTACTTTGAACCATGCATAAGAAAGTAAACAAGTAATGTTGAACAATAATAATAGCCATGCATTAAAAAGACTCATAACACCATTTTTTTTTACTAGGGAAACCTTGGCCAAGGGAAAACCCCAGTGGGGATGATACCAACTAGATGATATACCGATGTATATGTTCCTTGTTAGAGGATGGACCCTATTAGGATTCAATGAGTAAATTTAGTATATAGAGTCCCTGCTAGGAGACTTTGAATCCTTGTTAGGAGTTGTAGTACAATGTATGCAAGAAGAGCTCATTGTCCAAACATGCACTTTCAATTATCAGAAGAGCTCACTACCCAAACAAGTAACTAAACTTTAAGTTCCTCAAGGATAGATGTATAGATGTTGTAACTTATTCTCAACCAATCTCTGACCTTAGCTCGATCTCAGATCACAAAATTAGGTTCTCAAAAACTTCACATCTATCACTTCACAAAAAAGTTCACATATCACTTTTTACATCACAAAAAGCACACTTAATCTCGCAAAATATCATTTGAATAAATATCATGCCTTTTCAAAAAATTTTGCTCGGTCAACTAAGACCAAAATATACTTTACCAACTTATATTAAACATATAGGATGTTAGCCCTAATTGGTCAAGTAATTATTTTGTAAACAAAATAATTCCTTTACCTTTAATTTTGTTGTTTTGTTCATTGGTAAATTGTGAATATCTCTTTTTTGTATAGTCTGTACTAATTTCCAAGGTTATATACATCATCATCAACATGTATAATGTCTCCATCTATCTTCACTAGTCATAATATGATGTCAGAAACATTTTACATATAAAACAACGTACTGTTGTAAATCAATTTCATACTTAGACAATTTTCTAAGTATCAAAAGCTAAGTATCTTTATTTATGAGTTTTACTACAAGTATGTACATTGTGTGTTTCCATTAATTAAAATAATTACATCACTTCATATAGCCAATTGTCAATAATCTCCTCCTTTGGCATTGACGACAACAAAGTAAGGAAATGTAGCTAAGTGACAAAAACTTAACAAAACTTACAATACTTATCATCTATTACCATACATATACTTCATATTACAAATGCTCAATTGCTCAATTTATCTCCCTTTTGATATGAGTACTACATACATAACATATTACACAATTTTATTCTACAACTTCTCCCCCTTTGACATCAATTACAAAGGTCAGAAAGTCCAAAAACTGTCAAAAACAAATGTTGTATGTCTGCTATCAAACATTGTCAAAAAATTTGTCTTGTTGCCTCAAGCTGCTAATATCTTCATACAATTATAAAAAATTCCTTTAAACTATTCATACATTTCTCCCATGTGTCCATTGCAACTTTGGCAATAGTGAGAATTGCACATAAGGCGTATGATACAATCTCAACTACATTAAGGTCAGAGTAGGTGAAATTTTCATAAGTCCTTTGCTTTCATACATTCTTCCAATTGTCTCTCAATAGCTGATATCTTTCGAGAAATAGATTCTCTAAATTTGGATAGTCCTCTCAAAACACTAGTACATTTGCACTCAAATTTTGACCAAGATTTTTGACCAAGCCCTAAATGGGATTCTTCAATACTTTTATTTTTATTTTTTGCCTGAGTTGGTCAAAATTTTGACCAACTTAGGGTTTCCCAATTTCATTAAAATTTTGACCAAATCGGGCCCATAACAAGTAAATAAAAGATATGTGAAAATTTTTTTTATTTGGGCATTGTGTGTTTTTGGCGATGATCTGTAGCAGCACGAGAGCCATTTTCAAGTTAATGCAAGATAATCACATATAAGAAAGGCTTGATCCATCCACATTTATTGTTCAAAATTATTTTTTAAGTCTCTAACTTTGAAATTTCTCGTTTCCTACACATTCAATTTTTTTAAAACATTGTGGTTCAAGACTAGTCACGTAAATTCTTTGGCATCGACCAATCTCTGGAGGAAAGTTCCCATTAAGATGCTTAATTAAACCAAGAATATATGGGGGACTAGAGTGGAGGGGTGGCTCTTCTCATATCAATTCACATAATGATCATGCAATCCTTGTGTATCATTGGATGCCTCCCAAATACATATCTAATGAAGGATCAGAGCATACCAAATAGATCTTATTTTTACCATCCCCACTCATTTCTTCACTTTCTCCTTTTCTTTTAAAAACAAACTCCATTGAATCTAGATTTTCAAACCCTCTAGCTTGCTCAATGAAGATGTGTCACCCTAAAATGTTAAGCTGGGCTCTTATATATAAATTGAGCACCATCATGGCCCATAAGGCACATGCAATCCTTGTAAAACTTAGAATTTTGAACCTTTCCCACAACTGAAGCTTCTCCTCAGAACTATGATGAATACCCAAAATTTCCAAACCAAATTCTAGGGAAGCTAAATCTAACATGTTTTGGATATTTTTGAAATGTTCTTACAACTAGTTTTCAACAAGCCTATCTACTTCACGTTAAGCTTAATCTTCCCTTCCCAATGCTAACATCCTCTTCATCCAATATCTTCAACACTATTCCCTAAGAATCTTCCCTGGCATTGGTCCCAATCATGCAAACATGCACTCCAAATAGATAATGTTCCTTCTAGATGTCAAAGTGCAGGGCTCCCCAAATCTTTGAGTTATAGTGCTACGAGATTGATGTATAAATCTACTTGAATTGCAGCTTCTCAATAGTTCATAAAACAACAATTCAGGACTACCATAAATGTTAAGTAAGAAAAACCTCCACTCACACTTGCATTCATGTATTTAAGTTATTAGTTAAACAAATCCCCTTGAATATTGAACTTTAGATTAAAATAGATAATAGAGTACAAAATTCAAGCATCTTCTATCTAATTTCTATAAAATAACAACATATTACAACCATGAATTACTAAGAATGAACTAGACATGTATTATATATCATAGGCAAGTATAATATTTTGCATATATACCTTTTTAAGAAAATAGAGAACAAAGGTCAAAATTCCTATATATTACAGTTCTACAAAAATATAGTATATATTGATATAACCACTTACTAAAATTTTAGAATAGAAAATCTTAACATATAAAAAACATCAAAATTAACAAGATAGTAGATAAAAAATGAATAGCTAGATCTCTAAGAGTATAACCGAATGGAAAATGTAAATAAAACATAATAGCTAGCTTAAAAAATAACCTAATAAAAAAATTAAATTTGATCAAGCATCAGCATGTGATTAAAGTGCATACAACATACTTGTTATAAAGTCTAGATGCATAAATTTTGTCAAGCCTTCAGACAAAAGAATAGAGAAATGCGCACTTGAAGGTCTAAACATTGCTTACATTCTAACGGAAATGGAAATTTCTTTAGGTTCTCCACATCAATACTAGAATTAACACAATTGAATTTCTATATTTTATGCTTCCATTCAGAGCCCATTTTCCTCTTCTTATAATTATTGTCTACTTCAAAATCCTTGAACATTGGCACCCCTATATTGGACCTTGAACCTCCTCTTCTCTTTTTTATATAGAGGCTAAATATTGAAGGAGATGATGAACATGATAGTGAGGAAGGAGGAGCAAGAAATAGATGTGCATACATCAATGAGCTTATCTTGTTAAACAACTTCTACTGCAATAACCCACTTATTATTGACATCACAACTTAACATTACCTACCAATCAATCCTTGTAGAAATAAGTAACTGTAGCCTTGAATAACATGACTCCTATTGGAGTTCAATCCAATTTTCCTCTACCAAACATGTAGGATTCCACATGTGTTAGAGGGTAAAAGAGTTTCCTCTCTACTCCAATCAACTCCACTATCACACAAGAATAGTTCAAGAGTAGAGAAAAACATTACTAAACACTTGCACCATTCTCTATATCATCCCTCTATTGACCCTCCCTCTCCTGTAACACTACATTAATGTCATTGGAAGAAGAACCCGAGCTAAGGGAGTCAGTAGATTAATTATGGAGGGTTCCCTACCTTACCCTACTATTTTAAGGGTAAGGATAAGGGTAAGGGCTTCCCCCACCCACCAAAAACTATTCCCTATGAACCACTCCCTACTATTCTAAGTTTAAGCCATAGTCTTAGCCTTAGCCTTAGAATTATAGGGTAGGGTAGGGCATGAAGGATTCCTTGGCTAGAGTGTGTGTGGGCCCCCTACTGGGAGAATGCCACCCGCCTCTATATAATTGAGGTATATTCCTATTCTTTGGGGGCAGAGGGGAGGGGGGGCAGTGGGGGGCATAGCATTAACTGGTATATAGTAGTATAGGAATTTTTTAAGGGATTTTCTTATTGATTTTCTTGTTTGCAAGATTGATTTTCTCTTGCATTGGAAAATTTTGCAGCAGGAGTGGGTCATCTTTTCAGCATTCATCTTCAAGGAGCTTACCCATTCTTGAAGTAACTATTACATAACCACCTCTTACAGAACTATCCCTTCCAGAATTACCAAACAACCCTACATGTTTGGATCATTAAGTATGGGAGTTAAAAAGATGATGATTTGATCATAACTTTAACAAGGTGGGAGTGACTGCAATGGGAGGCATTGGAAAAACAACTTTGATTTCTCTTTACAGAGATTGCCAAGTCAAGGAACACTTTGCAAACAAGATAATATTTTTTAAATTTTTAGAGTCTCTAGATATTTAGAATATTATTAAGAGCATATCATTGGAAGAAGACAATGATAAAATTTGATATCTATTATGTTTCTGATATGGAGATAAATGATTACAAAGATTAAAAGGTCTAACATTAAGGATAGTAACAGTTTACTATGACAAGAGCAATGAAAAATTGAAGCGGTGTATATAGGTAAGGGAAGCAATGACAAATAGTCATAAATCATCACTCCAAATACACCAGATAAGAAGATGCTATAAATTACTTTGATTGAGAGGAGATTCATTGTGAAGGATTTCTAAAACTTCAAATGTAGATTGCAAATGCCATAGTCTCAAACACCTTATTTTTATAGAAGAGCATACACAATATTAAAAAAAGGGAAATAATAAGTAAATTTGAAATACTAGTAGGTTCCTCTATAGTTGGGAGGGAACATAATTCCATTTATTAAATAAGCACAATCTAAAAAAAGAGGCAATCTAATCTTTGGCTCTTCAAGCATAGAATTGGAAAACCCCACCATGTCATTCAATCTCATTATTGTGCAATCTTTTACAAACTAATCCTTTGCCATAATATCCACATGATCTCTATAGAATTTTGTAGCCTAACAATTGACCTCCCACTTTGATGTAAACAAAGCCCGCATTGCTAAGACTAGTTACTTGAAATTGCCACCTACCACTGGACTAATAAAATGACTATATATACTATTGTAATTGGCAACCTAGATTTTGTAGTGTATCTTGGAGATGTTATCACACAAAAAAATATTCTTATCAAGAATGCAACAAAATACTAGGAGCAACCCATTTTGCCTGCATTTGAAGATTTGACTACAACCAAATACTCCCAAAGAGCAAGCCCTAGAGGTGTTTTCTTTTGTTAGATGTTGCAATGGAAGTAAACATCTTCATTACTACCTCTTCCTTCAAATCTTTCATGCCTCTTCTAAATCTTGGTCCCCTCTTCTCTATCTTGCATGTATAGCTATAAATGATCTAGGAGTGGCAACAAAATCTAGCATTAATCCTAACATAGCATAGATCCATATATTAGGTTCAGCACTAAATTTTGAAACCTTAGAAAAAATCACATACACAAATATTAGAGAAACCTTGCAGAAAATGATGGGAAAAAAGGAAACAATTAAATCGTCAAAAATGAATGCCATATACCATGCTAATCTATGGTTGTCAGGTGTGAAAGCAATTTACCCATCCTTTTTTGACTTTGTTTAAACTTCAAAAATTCTTTCATCATGGCATTTGACTACTTCCTCACAATATTCATGTTGTTTAACTAAAGTTCCAAACTGTAGCTAGAACTTACACAACAAGTTGGCAGGAAAACCCTCCTTAAAATAAACTAGCATGCAATCACAAGTATTAAGGTGCAAAAACTGATACCACACATGCCACCACTAAGCATAACCATTGTTCAGTGACTCCCAACACATAATAATCATTAGAAGGCTAAGGTGTGAGCTTTCTTCAGCTTTTTCATAACTGTAATAGCAAATGTAATTGTTTGAACAATTATTGGAATCGTAGGTTGTTGGTCTATCTTTGTATATCTCGTCTATCTTTGTTCTTTTGTATGCTTGGGATATTTTATAAGAATGAGGATAGTGACTTTACATGTTGAAGAACTGAAATATATACTTTGATTTAAATTTTATATCAAATTAAAAGAATTGTGTACAAAGCTATATAAGAAGAATAAGTCTATTGTGATTTGAATCATAAAAAATAAGACAAAGCCCTAAGTAATCTCACAAGAGGATGTCACATAGCCAAATTTTAGAGTGCTCAAAGCTATATAAGAAAGTACCTTGTCAAAGCAGAGATGAATCTATGCATCCATGATCAAGAATAATCTTGGGGATATCAAATCTTATCCATGTACAAATATAATCAATATTCTACCAGAGTCTCTTGGGAGTGTTAGTCTTGTCAATAATTTGAAGAAATGGTGATATGCTATTGTAATGCCAAAATGCTTCCTAGAATGTATAACTTGGGTAGAAGATTAAAGGTAGATGATATGGATGATTCTAACCTTGACAATCCTCTATAAGTTGTTATCTGATTACTAAAGTATGAATACATTATGAAGAAACTTACTAATATCCTTCATTCCATGTTATGAGTATCTTGTCTATATTATGTTAGTTATTGGAACTTGTTGATTGGTTTGTTGCATACTCATACTAGTTTGGTTGAATGCTTGGTATTTTGATACCTTTCTTTCCCAATAAATTATGTCTCTCTCTGTTAACACATATAACAAAGGTACCCTCCTTGGAAATTATTACATCTCAAGTAAGCTACTGGATCCTATCAGTTTAGGTGAAAATCTGGAGTAGAAAATCTTTATTGTTGGAAAGTAATGATCTACATAGGACCTGAACATGACAAGAAACTAGTCCCAAGGATCAAATATCCTACCAAAAGATCTATGGAATTCCATAAGCAGGAATCTATCCATTGGAAGCTAGTTATACAAGTATCCTATGGATTCTAGATATTTGAAAGTGTATATCAATAAAGATATCTTTTTTCTCTACAAAATGTATGTATCCATGCAATGAATACCTATCTTGTGCTTTGGGATGTTGGAAGTAATCCTCATAACATCTATTGTAAGTAGAACTCCAATGCTTAATTTTGGTGTGACAACTTTTTTAGTAGTTGGATTGTAGTTTCTTGTCTTCTCTAAGACTAATTCTATCTGTTGATGTGTAGGTGGGAAGATTGCTGCTCACACAATACCATTCTTAATTATTTTCTTGATTTCTTTGGATTTGAGGACTCCATACATTCTGTCCCTGGTGTAGTGGCCCTAGATCCTAATTAAGGTAATCAAACACCGAGGAGAAGAGTGTGAAGGTCAATAAGTGTCAAAGTTGACACAAGTTAGTTTAGATTTTCTTTTTGTGCATTTTTGACATCTGGATTGTATGATTACTAAGTTTACAAGAAAAGTCAAAGGGTGATCAACGAGCAGTCAAACATGGGAGTTGACCAAAAAAATCATCAATATTATGTTGTATAATCCTTGTTCATATTTTGGTATATTTAGGTGACCTTGGTGAAATTCTTATGTTTTGTTTTTGGAAAAATGTATAATTGTGCAAAAATTGTAAAAAAAGTTGTCATGCAACTTTTTTTGTAACTTTTCTTGCAAAATGTGGAAGCTCAATAGTCAGCTTTATTTTGGTTTGATTTAGGTAGTTGAAGTTGTAAGGTCAATATAGGGGGAATATATATTGTTTTACCTTCCTCTTTGTAAGCAGAAAAGATACCATGTACAGATTGGGAATGAATAAACAAACTTATATTTAACAATAGATTTATGCATAATCAACAATTTTTTGCCTTATTTGACCACTTGGGTGACAATAAGTGTTCAAGTTATTTTGGAAATTTTTTATCTTTGTTTTTTAAATGAAAGGAGGAATGGATTGATTTGAACTTGATAAAGAAACTATTAATTATGATTTTTTCATTGCTTGTTGTTTACCCTAGAATGTGATAGGGTTTGAATGCTAAATATTATATTTCTCTCAACTATCATGGTGATGACTCCTAGTGTTTGGTAAAAAGAAAGGTTTTTATGCTTGTAATACTCCCATGGTATTATTTTTGGTGGTTTTTTATTGTGTTGGGTCTAACAACAACTTTTGGTGTATGTATTCCTTGCTATTACATGCTGACAGTCTGTGAAATCGACTTTAGAAACCACATTTTAGGTGCTGGAAGATTTGGATTTGGTGGAAAGTGAATTATAATGTTTCTAATAGATAATGTAAAGGAAAATCTGAATTTCTTTATGAGTGAAGCAACCAAAATGACCAAATAGTGTTATTAAGCATGAAAAGCCTAGAAACTAGGGCTCGATAGGATAGGGTTGTAAACTTGTGATCTTAACCCAATATTGGAGATTTAGATATGGTTTTATACATGCTAAGATATTATATAATTATTTTTGGTGGTTGTGTGGAATTTTATGAAGTTTAGTGTAAAGTTGGCAAAACAAGGCTACTAGGAATGAGCCCCTTTTAGGCCTCCTAGTGCAACTTTTGAATTTGGGATATTGGGAAGTGCTAGACCAATTAGTTGGCCAATAAACCTTGTATAAGGTTAGAGAAGGATATATTAGGGTATATGGTGTTAGAGTAAATAATTATTTATTTATTCTATTTACTTAAGCTTACTTAGGTTAATGCATTTATTTAATATTTAGTATTTAATGCATATAGTGATGAGTTGTTGACAACACGGGAGTTTGTTCCCTTCTAGCATGTTCCACCTTTTTTTTGATGCTTGGTTGTCAACCTTATCTTCTACCACTTTCTAGCTTGTTCTACAAGCTTCCATGAGGCCTTTATATTCAAGCTCTCTCATTGTATTTTCATAACGCATTCTCATTGTAAATACATTTTCATTGTTTTTGCAATATGTTCTCTCTCATGTCCATTTAGAGTTTTTCCAAGCTCCACCTCTTCTTTCTTGGTTTCCCTTTGATAGGTTATTTGCATGCAGGTGATCTTGGTGAGCTGTGGAGTTGGATTTCATCAAATCCTACATGGTATCAGAGCCTCCCTGCTACTACTTCATTGAAGGTTTTTTGAAACCGTGATTCAGAAACACAAACCCTAGTTTGTTTATGCATTTTTCTTCAATTTGAGGGAAGAGAATTTTTTCAAAGCACTTTTGGCCCAAATAGATGCTACCATTAGATTCAGAAGGCACTTTTCAGCTAGGATCCATATAAAAAATTTTGATTTTGGAGACAGTGCTTCAAGAGGCAAAAATATTTTATTTGGAGGGCTTTCCATACGGATGTACAAAGTGACAAAAAAAAAAAAAAATTAATCATAGAGCGCACCACCGTAGCTCCACCCAGTAACCACCGCAAGGCTGCCTATACTCTGCTTGTGCCTTGCCATAGATCAGTTGCACTGCCCTTGCAATGCCCAAGCTCTGCCTTAGTCTGTGTGCAACCTTTTTCGATGGCACCACCCCTCTCCACCCTTCCTATACACGCTCAGCCCAACTTCCTCAGCCACTCCACTAGTGGTTTCCCCTCCATGTTGCTCTGCTTGCATTTGACATGTGTACAGCCTTACACCTGCTGCCTGGACCTTCCACAAACTTAGCACATGCGTGGCACACTACACAATCAGTGCATACAATGCCCAGTCTGCGTGTGACATGTGGCAGGGTTTCCATGTGGCACTTTGCCATGCGGACCTACCATGTGGCATGCCACATGGTCTCTTTTTTTACTGTGATAGTTGGGAAGCTATCAAATTTAACATAGCATTTTGTTGATGTCAGCATGATGTCACTACATTAACATGGCTCTTGCACCTATCCAGGGTCATTTTTGACCTACTTGCAATTTTTTGGCCATATCTTGAGCATACGGAGGTATTTTTCCGATCTGAAAGAAGTGCTAAAAAGCTAGTTCCAAGATGGAGACATTGGTGTAGGTATTTTTATGTTTTGATGCAATTTTTTTGCCTATTTTTTAGTTGAAGTTTGAAGTTCCTTTTTTGACTCCGGCATGTATATCTTTTGTGTCCCATGTCAATTTTTTGAAAACTTATCTTTTTGGAAAGTTTTTTTTGTTACCTTTTCAGAAATGTGGTATTTTTCCTTAGATTCTAGCCCATGCTCTTTCTATCATGTTTTTGGCATTTTTTCTCTATTATAGATATCTTGGGTGTTTTATGTCCGAGGATCATTTTCCTGGCATGTTTTCTTTTGTTTTGGGTTGTACTATCTTTTGTGTCAGCTTTTTTCCTATTTTGATCATTGTAGACATCATTTGTAAGCTCTTTTGTATACACCCTGAGATAAAATGCCACTTTTGCATTTTGGGTTCATGAACATTGTTTTTTAAGATGAGTGTACTTGCACTATTTTTATAAAGCACCATAGGGGGATAGTTGTTTGCTATTTTAGGCCTTCTTCCTTTTGTTTTCCCATTCAACATTGGTGTAACCATGTCTTTATAGGTGTTTGTACCTCTTCCTCTCTCGTCGTTATTGATTCTATCTGTAGAGGATTTTAGCCCACCTTCTTAGTTGCCTATCATCTCACCCCATCTACATTAAGGGAGGGTTATGCTATTGTTCTAATGCATCCTTTGTTCAATGGTTTGATAGTGTGAACTATGTATTTAGTGGTTGATCATATATATGAGGTGATTGCAGTGGCTGGCTACCTATGCATTTTGGTGAGATGGATCATCTACCATATAGACATGCTCAGTTAGTGCCTTCTTCTTCCATGGAGGTTCTTTAGATCAACAGTTTCTTTCTGATGGCAGATTTTGCAACATCTTCATGCTTCACTGATGCTCTTCATGATCACTCTTTGTTTCTATTTTAGGGGACATTTCCCCTAGTTGGAGGCTTCTTCAGTTCTTCACTAGGTTCTTACCTCTTTTTGAGGGAGGGTTTTTCCCACGTGGTTTTCTCTCTTTCCCCATTTTCAAAGGTTTCATTTCTTTGAATTGTACATGGGTACCTAACATGGCCTCATTTCCAAGACCCATTCTACATTTTCATCTTAGTTTTTTGAGCTTAAGGCATTCCCCTAAGTTGCACTTAAGGGGGGGTGTTAGAGTAAATAATTAATTATTTATTCTATTTACTTAAGCTTACTTAGGTTAATGCATTTATTTAATATTTAGTATTTAATGCATGTAGTGATGAGTTGTTGACAACATGGGAGTTTGTTCCCTTCTAGAATGTTTGACCTTTTGTGGATGCTTTGTTGTCAACCTTATCTTTTACCACTTTCTAGCTTGTTCTACAAGCTTCCATGAGGCCTTTATATTCGGACTCTTTCATTGTATTTTCATAATGCATTCTCATTGTAAATACATTTTTATTATTTTTGCAATATGTTCTCTCTCATGTCTATTTAGGTTTTTTCCAAGCTCCACCTCTTCCTTCTTGGTTTCCCTTTGACAGGTTATTTGCATGTAGGTGATCTTGGTGAGTTGTGGAGTTGGATTCCATCAACTCCTACCTATGGTAGCTCAAGATCCTAAAAGATGTAAGTGAAGAGAGGTGTAAGGGTATTGTTATTGGGTGTATGTTCTAAACCACTTGGAATATAGGGTAAGTTGAGCTTGTGAAGTTAGTGAGGGGAAAAAAACCATTTCATATCTACCCTAAGCTTGAGTAGGTCTTAGGAAGGCTAGTTGGTTATCCTTTAGGGGATTGTGATTAGTCTTACATACATCAACCCCTTATTGGATTCATGTCAAATGGGACAATATTGTTATTGCCAATATTCTTCCATTTGGAGGTGATGGTGGATTCAGGAGTCATATCTTGTTTACAGATTTCAATTGTGCCAACCTTTGTGCTTCAGAAATTTCAACATTTTTGGCTCCTTAATTCTTTCTTTGTCTGCTCATTTCCTTCCTTCTCTCTTGTTGATGGGTCTTTCTTTTACTTGGCTATGGCTTTGGATTTCCTCCACCTATTTCCATGATTTCTCTTTGGTTTTATCATACTTAGATTAAATTCTAAAGTTAATGGTTACTAGAGTTCTAAAATTAGAATATAAAACTTTAACAATAGACTTTGAAATCAGCAAATGCAGTAATTTATGATGTGAAAAACTTAGAAGTTTGATCATTTTAAAATCCTAGACCTCATATCACTTCTCTCTATTCAATTTTACTATGTTGCTAGCAAAATGTTTGAGTGAGCTCTGAGAAATAGAGGTTGTTGCAGAACTATATTGTTCTGAAAATGGTTGTAGATCTCTATCCACAATACCAACATTTTTGTGAGAAGGAAAAAATTTGAAGAATGGGACTAGTTTAATTAAACTCGAGACTTATATATGTCTAAGATGAATGAAATTAGACCCTAATTTTCTAGTAATTTCTTGTAATTATAGTCCTCTTGCTGGTAAATATTGATAGGGATTGAAATCAGAGTTAAATTTGATGATAAGTGGTTAAAATGATATCCAATTCCTGTTAAATGTTTGAGATTTGTCCAACTTTAGCATAAAATCTTGGGGAAAAAATTGTGTAGGTTGAATTGCATCATATCCTTTATGTAGCTACGTAATAAAATAGTCAATAAAATAAAAAAATATCTACCCTACTGGTTCAAACATTAGATGTGCCTACAATTAGCTTGAACAAACTTCTTTTGAAGTGTGAAAGTGGCCTTGTTTATATATGCATGGTGTCTTGGATTAGTTTCTTTCCTTGTGGGACTACTAATTTTAATATGTACCATCATATATTAAATGGCAACCTCATTTCTATTGAACCTGTAGCCTCCTTGTTAAATTTTTTCCTTTTTTCTAGTTCCAATCTTAGATTTTGAAGACCTCCATATTGGATCATTTTTATCCATGTAGGGATCCCCTCATTAAATTTGGGCCTCTAGTGGTTAAACTTGAGGCTATGGGTAATTGGCTTTGATGCTTTGTAACTTTGCATTTGAAATTGTGAGGTCTTATATTAAATAAAAATCCACACACCTAATTTGGCCCATTTTTTGTAGTAGAGCCTATATTTAGTGCCTTATGATTCCTTGTTCCCAGATTTAGGGCCCATGTTTAGAGCTTTAAGGTCTGTATCTTGATTTTATCACTAGATTTGAGGCTAAGGAGTCTAATTTAAATTGAACTAGGCCAAGTGAATGGATGCAAGACCACATAAAACTTTGTAGGGACTAATTAAAGTCTTATTTATTTGAATTTAAATTCTGATTTGTAATTCAATATTACACACCTCATTATGGGCACATACTAAGTCAAACTTTTTGCCCAAATTTTGGTCTTCATTAAAAGCAAGCCCACATGTTATGTATTTAGGTCTTTGTAATTGGCATTTAGGTTAGACTTAAAATTTCAAGGCCATATGTAGAATTTTGGGCCTAAGTTTTCCTAGATTTAGGATCTTTCCACCAAACTTTATGTTGAGCTTTATGTCCCATTCCATGGCGCCCAAGTTTAGAGGTTTGCTTTTTTAATTTAAGCCTGAAGCTGCATTGATTTTAGCTCCATTAGATCCATATGTTTGATGATACAAAGCTTGGTGTATGCTTTTGGGTCCAAATGCTTGCCATTATAGATCTTATCTGATTCACATTTAGGTTAGATCTAACAAATTTGAGCCTACATACCTCATTCAGGGCCTAACCTTTGGCACATATGCTCATATTTAGGGATGCATTCATCAATTTTAGGCTTATTGTATGGATTTAAGCCCACACACTCCCTTATCCAAGCTCATGAGTAGAGCTTTGAACAAAATATGTTTGGATTTGAAGGTTTGATATAGGCATTTTCTTCACATGTTTAGCTATGAAGGTTGCCTTGTTGTATTTGAACTTGGATTTTTGAGCCCACATTTTATTTAGGGCCTTATTATGGATTAGGCTCAGACATTATCCATTTAGGCCTAGGCAGTTACATTTAGGGTCCAAGCTTAGGCATTTCATGTTAGGGGGCCAGATTTATGTCAATTTTAGTGTCTTATTTCATGGAATCTTGGTCTAAACTATATCAAATCAGATTAGCAAATGGGACTATTATTGTAGGAAAAAAGGGAAATAATAATGTCAAGAGTCCAGATTATGCCTTCAAAGAGAAATACAAGATGAATATTATGATCCAAACAAAGACCTAAGAAGGGAATACCACCATTGTAATATCAGTTACATCAATTTTACAACTGCATATTACAGATCATTTATGTTTGAGCTAAATTTTAGGGGAATTAAATATGTAGTTAATCAATATTCTAAACCAGCAAAGCCATTTAATGGTTTCTCGAAAGTTATAGTGTTGGCCACACTAATACATTAAAAATTTATGTAATAAAATGATTTCAACCATATTCATTGCACATTTCTGGAGGTTCCCTAAATGATGATAAAGAATATCTTACTAATACATTACCATGAAAAAAACAATGGTGGAATAAACAAGAAAAACTAAGAAGATAAATGGAACTCTAATTGTAGTCATATAAAGCAATTTACATAAATGGATAGATGGAACATGGGGGACAAGAACAATGAGAATAGTAATGTCAAGATGACATCACAAACACACCCAATAACAAACCTATGCATGTACCAAATATTGCTTCAGCTCATTTTATCCATTTAGTTACACATAGTCAACTACTAGAGATCGCAAATGGACCCCTACTATTTCAGCATAGCTTGCTATTTTCTAATTCAAGTTTCTACATACACTGATGGATTTAATCTACACAATTGATTGGAGTTGAAGGTGATGGATTTAATCATGAGCCATCCTATCCTTACTACACAACCAACATTCCAAACAATCTTTAAATCTAATTCTTCCCAACCACTTGAATTATCCACTTTCATGAACATATTAATGCATCACAATTTAAAGAAAACATGGTAAAGGAAAGGATACATGGGATCATAAAGTAATGCATTCAATTGATGTATACAAGTATCACATTAGGTGATGAAGAAAGAGATTCCATAGGTAAGTCATGTAAGGGAAATCTATTTAAAATCATTGATCATGCAAGGAAGTTTGAGATAAACTAGATTACAAAGCCACTAAATACCAACAAGCTAATTTGAAGAAAGAAGTCATCTCACAATGTTCCCAAAATTTATACAATACATGTGCAAGCAAGCTTGTGTGCATTTTTTTTTTAAACATAAGAAGATTCACATGACCCAATAAGAAAGAAACCTTTTGCACAATCATCTTATAAATATAAGATTCATTATTTAATTATCAATTACTATTCTTAAATCCTAT
Source organism: Cupressus sempervirens (assembly GCA_028749045.1). Taxonomy (NCBI): domain Eukaryota; kingdom Viridiplantae; phylum Streptophyta; class Pinopsida; order Cupressales; family Cupressaceae; genus Cupressus; species Cupressus sempervirens. The sequence continues at coordinate 873,812,603 of CM053789.1, forward strand.
GAAAAGAGGTTTCTTCCAAATAGTATATCCTCCTACCATAGAAAATGTGTTCTATCCTTGCAATACTCTGCAGTGCTAAATCCACATGAGAAGATCTTATCATCAAGCATAGACCTCCATTTTCATGCAATTTTTTCTTCTACATGTAGTCTAAACCATAGTTACGGGACTCTAATTCACCTCTAACTCAAAAAGCCAAAATTCAACTCAAACTTAGCCACGACTCGGCAAGGACTCAAAAAATCAAAAAACCCATAAAATTCAAAGATTTTTTCATGCATCACTTAGTCAATTAACATCAAATACGCAATAATTGAGATAAATAGAAGCTACTTAACACTCATATGCAATTATGCATAGATCATTTAAGTATAATAGCAAATTTCTAAAGGAAAAAATTTGGAAAAAATAATATAAAGTTAATCATAGTGTCATTGTCAAATGTCTACAATATATGAAATACATGGAATCAAAATTTGAAAACATATATGAAAATAACAGCTAGTGTGTTGAAGACTAAGGTTCATAGTAGCCTATGCCCTCTTATGAATATGCCTAAGATAAGTCATGGAAGACTCAGATATTTAGAAATATGTTTGTTATAGCTTATGTGTGCATTGTAGACAACAATAGGGCTCTCAAGTATGTCTATCCACTTGCATCAAATGTGGATTATAGCTTTCAGTTAGATCTTTTTGTTCAGCAGATTCATGTATCATGTCTTTATTCACCCACTTTTTGACTTCCCCAATTCAATATGATTTTAATACTTATATCATTTTCACACTATTTATATATCTTATTATTTGGTTTTATAACATGGGTAAGTACAAATTTTCAAAAATATGTTACCCTTTGCTCTATTCTAGGTTATACAAGATTAAGAAAACCCTTAATTTAATTTTTTATCTCACTGCTTATGATTTATTTCTATTGCTGTAGAATCCCTCTTTAGTCTTTAGGGCCTAAATGTCTTGTTTTTTGTTGCATTGGATCTCTTTTGGTTGGTGTTACATTGGTTCTCTGCTAGGTAAGTACAATTTTTTTATAATCCTTTATCCTTTACTCTATTTTATTATTTAGGTTATGCAAGATAATAGAATTTATATTCAACTTATGCATGAAGTCTGTGAGTTGGCACTTGTCATCATCCATTGACTTTAGTTACATCATGGTGATTAATTTTGGATTTTGAAGCATTGATGTTACTTTTTGCAACTCAAATGGACTATTTTGTAAGAATTTGCCTAAGGGAAAAATTAACCCAGGAACTAAGAACTCAAACACAAGCACACAATAGACCAGAGAGAGAGAGAGAGAGAGAGAGAGAGAGAGAGAGAGAGAGTATGATCATAATGATAATATATTCAATATGCCATGCTTAGCCAACTTAAGAGTATACTAGGAGTGCTTGTATATAAAGGCCTTTCAGGAAGCACCTAGAATGTTTCTAGAAACAACCAAGAGATAAGACAACTAAGAAACTTATCCAACATTCTAGATGAATGAATAAGAATGAAAAAGTGTCATGTTTGTGTAGAAGATTCCTATGCTGTAGATAATATGTGCTTAAAAGAGGTGCAAACCCGTGTGATGTCATCATGACAACTCACGGGAGTGCACATACTCCTATGTGACTAATAAAAAAATATTAATACAATGCATGAACCTAAGTAAACTTAAGTAAGTTTAATAAGTAAATACTTATTTACACCAACACCCCCCCTTAAGTGCAACTTAGGGGAATGCCCTTAAGTTTACGAAATCTAGGATGATATGCAGAATGGGTCCCGGCTACTAGGCCATGTTAGGTACCCATGTACATAATGATATGTAATCTCTCATAAAGTGTGGAAAGAGGGAAAACTTCATGGGAAAAACCCTCCCCCAAAAAGAGAGATGAATAGGGATGCATGGATGGATGGACTAATCAAGACCCCCCCATTACGACATACATCTAGTAAATACATAAGATAATGATAAGAAGAGGAAGAGAGATAGGATGAGCTCCTCCTCCCAAAGAAGAATGTCGAATAGTGACTGCTCCAATGAAGAAGCTGATCCAAGACTACAGAATGGTGTTCCTCCCCTTAGGAAGAAACAATGCCAAGGGTACAAATGAGATGCTTCCGCTGTGCATGCAAAGAATCTCATGGATAAGTGATGTCCCTAAAACCTGCTCAATTGGCTGAAGAACTTGTTCCAAAGAACTGCCAGTCTCTGCAACTGATGAAGAACCCTACTGCAACCTATATCTAGAAGACTAGAATTACTATGTTGTGTTAGACCTATAACTATGGAGATGTATGCATGTGGACTGAAATGATGAAGTGACCTCTCACTATAACTATCAATAGAACCCCACGTGTTTGAATTTTTTGAAGCACTATCAATGGTGGGACTATCAGTTTCCACACTAAATAATGTGCAGAGAGGAGTAGAGGACAAGATGGGTGAACTTTCTTCAAAGTAGACATCCTTCTCCACAAATATCTTGTGTGTCTCTAGATCCATTAGTATGTAAGCCTTCACATTGTCTTCATAACTGATGAAGGTACAAGGCCTAGGTGTCAGTGCCTTGCAACTCCTAGAAGAAAGCTTAGCCCATGCTAGACAACCAAAGACTCTAAGGTGACTCACATCTAGTTTTCTATCACACCATGCCTCAAAAGGAGTCTTCCCATCTAAGGCATTATGAGGATACATGTTAATATTGTGAGTAGCACGGCTAATGGTTTTAACTTCTAATGTAGGATTGAGAGACTTGGATTTTATCATGCAACTTGCCATGGTCTTGAGAATCGTAATCCTCATATCTACAACATCTGTCTTGTGCAAACTGAATGCTGGTGAGTTCTAAAAATCAATCCCCTCAATTCTGCAAAAGTTCTTAAGTCTTTTGTCTACATATATGTTCTCATTGTCCACTCTTAGTACCTTGATGGCTTTCCTTGACTTGTGTTCAACATGAGTCTTGAATTATTGAAGCTTATGAACCACTTTATTCTTGTGATGAAGGAAGTAGACCCAAGTGAATCTTGAAAAGTCATCAACAAATGTGAGGATGTAGTGGCCTTTGCTAACGGAAGTCACTATAAAGGGTCCTGCTAAAACCATGTGAACTAACTGAAGAACAACTGGAGCTTGAGAAGACTTCCCTTTATCATACTTCTCCTTGAGATTCATAGCCAGTGAACAAGATGAACATTCTCCCTTAGGAAAGCTGATATTAGGTAGACCTTTGACCATATGTTTTGAGCAAAGTTGCTAAGAGCATAAGTCAAGATGACCAAACCACTCATGCCATAAGTTAATGTTTGAAGTAGAGTGAGTCAACAAGGCTTGAGAAGGAGAGTTAGGCACAAAGTGGGAGAAGGAATATAGCCTCTTTTCATCATTGACTTTCCCCACTGCAACCAATGAATCATCTCTAAGAGTTCACACCATCATTGAATCTGGAAAGAACTCAACTTTATGACCATCTCCAAGGTGAGTAATTTGGTAAACTGATAGGAGATTGGAGCTAAGGTTTGGAACGTAGAGAACATCTTTGAATTCTCCATTTTCCATTTCCACATGTCCTTTCCCTTCAACTTCCATCTTAGTATCATCTCCCACGAAGAGATGTGGTACCTTAGACTGCTTCAATGAAGAAAAGTCTTCCTTTGAAGAACCCATATGGTAAGAGGCACCTAAGTCAAGTATCCATTCTGAAGAACTTGTGTTTGCCATTAGTTCTTTCCCTTTACCCTTTGAAGAGGTTGGAGTTAAATCCTTAGAAGTACCTGGCACTTGAATCTTGTTCTTCCTAAGTAGATTCTCTAACTCATCAATTCTTTTTGTCTTGCAATGATGTTCATCATGATTTGGCTCTTTGCAATATGCACAAAAGAGTTAGCCCTTCTTTTCATTACTTCCCTTCTTGTTTGAAGAAGTATTGCCTTGTTGAGAGGAGGATTGTTGTGTCTCAAATTGAGTTTTTTGCTTCCACTACTTCTTCTTGTTGCTTTTCCTCCCTTAACTTGATTTGTGCTCATCACCAGCCACTAAGGCTTTGGTCTTTGATGACTTGAAAGTCCAAAATCCACCAAGTGAGATTGTTCAACAATCAACATCTTTGCAAATGCATCAAAGGAAGGTTTGTGGTAAGCAGATCCCATGGTCAACCTATGAGTATTAAAACTTGAAAAAAAGTTAGCATACTCTGAAGGTAGCCTCTTCAGGATGTGATGGATCAACCTATCATCCTTCATGGGATTTCCACAATCTTTCAAAAGTTCCCTATACTCATTGACTTTAATGATGTAATCCTGAATTATGTCAAAATTCTTTGGATCTTAGAGAAATAGATCATCCTCAATCTGAAATCCATTTTCTCCATCCACCTTACCATACAATTGTTCAATTTTATCCCAAGCTTCTTTAGAGTTTGAACAATTTTTAATGTGAAAGAGAAGATCCCCATGTACACAACTCCTAATAACTCCTAAAGCATGTTGGTCTTGATTTTTTCAATCAATGAGTTCTTTAGCATCAGTAGGTTTGGTAATTGTACCATCAACATAAAAACTATATTCTTTTTCCATTAATCTACTCCATGCAATATCTTTCCATGTAGAATAGGTGCATGAAGTTAGACAAGGACATTTAAAACCCATGATGCAGAAAATGAAAAGAGTACCAAAGAGAGACACAAAAAAACATAGTATACACCCCCCCTTTTCACTCAATCAAAAGACCCCCCCAAAAAAGATGCTTTTGGCACTTTATAAGTAGTGCATTTACAATGGGCCACTTGTCAAAATGAACAAAGTGGACTTTCTGATTTTGCTTTTACAACTGCCTTATGAGGCTTAAATCTATCACTTAAGCAATGTAGCTCATATTTACAACAATTCTAAAAAAGAATCAAAGCTTTACAATGTCGAAAAAGGCCTAATTCTAAAAGTGAAAAATTAGTCCACACAACCCTAGAATCTGAATTTAGATCTAGAAAGTAGACAAAAAAATATACACTTTCAAAAAAAAGAACCTTAAAAAGTGACCAGATGTGCCCATACAGAGCGTTTGAAGTTGCAAAATGTAAGATTATGTAGGTACAATCACCAAAAAATGCAATTTCTGCAAAATTTGTGCACGAAAACTAGAAAACAACACCACTACTAGAAAGTTTAGGAAATTCTACCCAATCTCAAAAAAAATTATACCTGAATTGGAGTCTGGATGTCCAAGTTATGAGCTCGCAAAGTCAGACTACCAAACTAAAAAGCAATCTGGAGAAAAAACTGTGTGTATAAATTTAATGGTCAAATGGCCATCACAGCAGTTGTAAAATGCCTTGTTATGACAGTCAAACAACTGTCAATTTTAAGATAGTGAAAGATGATGTCAGCAAAAAATCTACACCTCTGCTGATGTGTTAGGCTAATTGGGTACTGATTGGGTTTTTGTACTATATGAAAATGGATGTGTATGCTGATGTGACGCTTGCACAGGACCAATTTCCACATGGCAAATTTTGCAATACCAAATCTGATGTGTCACAAATGCTTGTGGTCATGTCAAGTTTGTTGTCGTTGTCCACGTGTTAAATGTCTTGACTAATGGGTCTGTGTGTTCATAAAGTAGTGGTCCTCATGGGTAACTATATTAGAGGACATGTGGATAGGAGTTTTCAATAGTCCATGCCAGAAAAAGCAATGAGTTGCCAAAAATCTCACCTGAGTTCCAATCGCACCAAAGTCAATCCTTGTTGTGATAGTGTAAAAGAACTGGCTAAAAACTCAACAGTCACTGAAAAATTTTTAAAAACCCTTGCATGTCATAGAGATACAATCGTTGATACCAGAGAATGATATTTTTGCTCGCCAAAAACTTGAAATCAGCGCTAGCTTTGAGAGCAGCGGCTACCGAGGAGACCACAGGCAGAATATACTACGAGGCTTGCCAGAGATACCACTAGTCATGCCAAAGTTTTAAAAGACGCTAAAAAATTACTTTTATGTTGCCAGGAGTCTGGATCATGTCCAAAGTATGAGTTTTCTATGCTGGAGGAAAGCAAGATGTGCCCGCAAATGGGATACGATGCCCAAAAAAACTATGAAGCCCTAGTGTTGTGGGATATATATATCCCACATGTGTTGTGATTCAATGCTTGGGGTTTTTTAAAAACAAAGCCACCCACAATTAAAAATAAAAGAGAAGCTCACTGGGTTCCCTTGAAAATTTGGCCGTCGATAACAATTTGTGCTATTGGAAGTCCAATCAAAGTTTGCTAAATAAACCCGCTAAAAGGAGGTAGGTGAGGTAGGTGCCTACACACTTAAAAATGAAAAATTCTCTATAATAGGGAATGTTCCTGCGCCACAAATATAATCCTCCAAATGGCAGATCTAGGGTGTCAGTGCTTGGATCTGCTAAAACAAATTCTCTGCTATGTGCCTAAAGGGCAAAAAAAATTCTACAAATTCTAATGAAAATAATTAAAATTGCAGAGAATAAAAATTACAGATCCAAAATAAATTAACAAGATCTGCAAATGACCATACCTGAACTGCAAATCAGGGCCTCCAGGTTCTGATTTGCAAAAAAAATTTGCCTCATGGTCAACTTTGGGTCAAGGTAGCCAATTTTATAGTCAATTTTCACCAATTCAGCATTCTAGATGCAATGGTGAGGTCAGATTTGGCTCTAGATGCTCCCAACTTTCGTAGCACTCTAGATTCGGGTTGAGGTGCTAAAGCAAGCATGGTCTCAAACAGCTATGTGAGGAGAAAGTCTTCAAGCTGCTCTGATACCACGTAAGAATTTTCCTAAGGGAAAAATTCATCTAGGAACTAAGAACTCAAATACAATCACACAATAGACCAAAGAGAGAGAGAGAGAGAGAGTATGATCAAAATGACGATATATTCAATATGTCATGCTTAGCCAACTTAAGAGTACACTAGGAGTGCTTGTATATAAAGGCCTCTCAGAAAGCACCTAGAATGTTTCTAGAAATAACCAGGAGATAAGACAACTAAGCACCTTATCCAACATTCTAGATGAATGCATAAGAATGACAAAGTGTCATGTGTGTGTAGAAGATTCATGTGTTGTAGACAACATGTGCTTAAAAGAGGTGTGGACCTGTGTGATGTCATCGTGACAACTCACAAGAGTGCACATACTCCTAGGTGACTAATAAATAAATATTAATATAATGCATGAACCTAAGTAAACTTAAGTAAGTTTAATAGGTAAATACTTATTTACACCAACATATTAAAATCATGTAAACTTTCATCTAAGTTGTCAATTTGGGTTCTAGTTTTGGTACATGGGTTCAATAATTTTTTTTCCTGTTGGTATAGGTTACTATAAATGATATACTTGTTCAAATCTTCAGGAATCAATTTGGGTACCTACAAATTTTTCTTGTATTATCTCCTATGAGCAATTCCACAACTTCCTTTCTTATCAAACTGTGAATCCTCTCTCAACAATAGTGTCCCCTTTGTAATTGATTAAAGTTCTAATGCTTTTTCACACATCAACTTTAGAAGTAACTTCATGCCAATTTTTTATCCTTATACACAATAACAATTCACTTTAAAATAGACGAAGAATAATAAATAACCCATGGCTATCGACAATTCATGAAATAGAATTGGTTTAAACTGAAATCATGTTTACCTCAAAATGTTTTTGTTTTTGGTTTAAAATAGCATACTTCTTCCCAGACCAATAGTTTTCCATAGCAAAATTTGAATTTCCTTTCTAGATCATGCTCTTGTTGAGCACCCTTGTAGTAAAGCTAGTGATATGTTTCTATGCACCAAGTTTCATCAACTGGAACTTCCCCACATATTATATTACTTTTTGATATATCCCCATTCTCTGTAATATCTTGTGTAACATTCTCCTGTCCTTTTGATAATGATTTATAACATTAGATCCAAAAAAAATCATGCAAAAGGATCCAGTAATGAGGTCACAAAAGTGCAAATTCTTCCATGAGGAACCTCTACTTGGGATTGCCCTACTAATTTTTTTATCTAACCAAGACTTTTCAAGGTTCCATTACTTGTAGTGCATTGAATTAAATCTTCTTCTCAATCTTCTATTCAATCAAATCCTTAATAATTTTTAAATCAAGAAAAATAGTGAAGGGGATGCCAAACAACTGCTAGAATGAATTAATCATACCGAGCTACTAAAATAAATAGTCACATCTTTGATATTTGCATACTCCACACCAAATACAAACTTGCCCTATTAAATGACCCCAACTCATGAAAAACAAGGAGTAATGAAAAGACCTAATGAAATTTGTTGAATTTATGTCAATGAAAGTTGTTGATATTATAATATGGGTGAATTTGAGCAAGGTGACCAAATTTATCATTCAAAACCATATGTGCAAATATAAAAATTAAGTACAACATGTCCAATATTTTTGCAAATATTAGTTACACCAAATTTTTCTTTCAAAACCATATGTGCAGATATAAACATTGAGTACAACATGTCCAATATTTTTGCAGATATACACATCAATTACACCATTTTTTCTTTGAAAACTATATGTGCAGATATAAACATTAAGTACAACATGTCCAATATTTATGTAGATATATTTTCCTATGAAGAAAGACCACGTCTGATAATATGAATTCAAAAAAAATAATGAGGAAATGGCTACATTGTGGTCTCAATTCTGAAGAAAAGATAATAAATGTAATTGTCCTTGCAAAAAGTGTAAGGGCTTAAAGAATCGAAGATTTATAATACAACAGCCCAGAGTCAATGTAGGCAACATGGTCATGTTGAAGGGGGCTATGATTTTTTTCCATTACTATAAATGGATTTCCTATTGGATGAACATGGAGGTGTGAATATCCAAGCTAAGGATTACACTTCCATGGAAGAAGATGATAATGTACAAGAGGACATGATTGAAGAAGATGGTATTGGTGCAGGTGATGAAGATGTTCATAATGATGGTACTAGCACATCTGATAATGATGATGAAGATAGCCTTGATATACCTATAATTGAGAAGGCACACGAGACCCTATACGAAGGCTCCCAAACAACTCTTCTCTCTACTATAGTTTTGTTGATGAACTTGAAGGTTATGAATGGTTTATCCAATGTAGCAATGTCATGTATGCTAGGTTATGCCATTTTTTTCATCTTCAATGTTAGGATACCATTACTATTCATTATATTAACAATGCATATTTGTTGTTGTAGGTTGATAGGTGACTTTTTGTTACCACTATCAAACATTCTACCTCATTCGTATTGAGAATTATCTACCATTATGAATCAAATTGGAATGAAGTATCAAACAATATGTGCATGTCCCAATGATCACATTCTATATCATAAACAACATGAATTTGCAATAGAATGCCCTGATTATTATATTAGTAGATATCAGTCAAATCAAATAACAAAAAAGGTGCCTCACAAGGTTCTTTAGTACATTCCCATTATTTCATGTCTTCAATGATTATTCAAGTGCACTAGTTTGGCATCGGCCTTGCAAACGGTTACAACTCCAAAAGATTCTCTTCGAGAGGTCTATGTGAAAGGGTTGTAATTTTATTGGTTTCTCATTGTGTAGGGTTTGTGAAAGGTTTTTGTCTCATGTCAACACCTTTATTGTGGAAAGTAAGGTGTGTGTGAAAGGGTTTGTGAGAGAAGGAAGCTCCTTTTTTTTTCTTTTTCTTTTTGGATGATTTATGAAGGTTTTTTATTTTTTTTTGGCAATTTTTTAATTTTTTTGGTATTTTTGAGTGATTTTTGGGTTTGTGGGGGTGAAACGAAGGATGTGAGTGAGATTTGGTGGAATAAAAAGTTAACCAAGACCATGTGAGGTACCTAAAGAGGTAATGAAGGGAGTTTATGGATGACATTGGAGTATATGGGGATAGTTGAGAGCTAGATACCAATGACAAGGGATGTAGCAGGTGAGGGAAAGATGAAGAGATGGTGAGAAGTGCATGGATAGAAGAATAGGGAACGAGTGTTTTTGGGAATGACAAGAGAAAAAATAGGGCTAGGATGGGGGGAATAGAAGGATGAACACGACATGATCTCCAAGGAATATAGTGCCCCCAATCTATGTGATTCAAGGGGAGGGTTTATGAGGGAAGTGATAAGATGGAAGATTGGTCAATAAGAGGATAAGGAAGATATATGGAAGCTAGGAGGAGTTTTTTTATGAGGGGTCTAATAGGATATAGGGGTGGATGGTGTAGAGGGAAGCTAAGGTAGAAAAGGTGAAGGAGCAAGGAAGATAGGGGATAATAATATTCAGTGGATGAGGATGAGGGAGGGTTTATATGGATGAAAGGGGGGGTGGAAAAAGGATAGGTGGAGACAAACTTCAATGGGGAATGGATGTCAAAAGGATGACCAAAAGCATGTATCTAGTGGTGGACTTTATTTTTATCAAGATCCAAAGGAGGATGGAGGGTGAAATGGATAAGATGTGGTGGGTATGGTGGGATGAGATGGGTATGGTGGGTGATGGAACATGCCCCCAAATGTATAGAGAATTTGGATAAAGGGATTACGCATGATGCTTGTTTGCCAAGTTTTCATCATGGTACTTATCCATGGTGCTTGAATTGCCAAGTTTTCACCAGTGGATGATTTTTTATTTTTTATTTTTTTTATTTTTTGGATGCATTTTTACTCATAGATGTTGGTAAGAAGGGAGGGAGTTGAAAAGGATTAGATTATATAAGCAGAACAATAGTTGAGAGTTGGCCAGTAAGGGATAGATATGAGGCTTGTGCATAAATGAATGAGGAATATGGAAGGATCATCATTGGTACACACCCTAAAAGGTGATGAAATAGTGGGAAAGATGGTATTGAGCAAGGTTGAGGAGAAAATGGAGGAAGAGAAAGATAAGGACTAAAAGTAGAGTCGGAAGATGGAGGATGGGAATTTTAGGATAAGAAGCATATGCACTAAGAGTGGATTGGGGGGATGAAGGATGTTTATATGGAGATTTGGATAATGGATGAATGGATGAGGCTTTTTGAGTAGCATGAATGGATGCCAATTGATATTTTTCTTTGAGATGCAATTCTTTTATGAGCATCTTAGGTATCCACATTATTTTTGACTTTTGCAGCTTAGGCCTTTGTGGCCTCTTGACTTTTTCTTTGATTTATATCAAATGTTTCTCTTCTTGAACATGTATTTTAAAAGGGACATGTCGAGACTTGGATTTTTGTGGATTTTTGGATTTATACTTTTTTATTTTGGCATCCAATATGCTTCTATTAGCCATGGGATGGGAACAAGAGCATGGAGGAGATCGAGGAATTATGGATGGAAAGATAGAGGTTGAAGGTTGGAAGAGATTCAAGGATGAGTGCCTTTGATGATCTAGCTGGTGGATTTGAGGGGATGGAAGGATAGGTTGGAACATAGGATATGGATGAATATAATTGCCCAAGATGGATGGAGAGAATGAAGGATATGGGCCAAAAATAGATGGAAACAAGGAAGGTGTAGGTCCCAAAATAGATGGAGGAGATAAAGGATTCATATTAGGTATATAAGGACCCAAAATGGAGGGTTGAAAAGAAGTAGTAGGATAAGAACAAGGTGGAGGAGAAGATTGTGTTGATAATGCATTCCAATGAAAATGTTATGTTTTAATCCATGGCATTCAAGATTTGATTTTAGCAACATGCTTTCAAAGACAAGTGTTTAAACATTCAAGTTCATTTTTCAAGAGCATTAAACCATGTAAGGAGAACCTACAAGAAACATGGTTAGTGGTTTCATAGAAGTCTTCAATCGACAATGCATGAGTTAGCAAATATCATTGCAAAAATCACCAAATTTTAGTCATTGATAGTGAAAATAAGTATCTAAAAGGCTGAAAACTATGATAAAAACTAATACCATCATGACGAGCTTGGAACTAGCTTTTCGATGATATTTCATTTTCTAAAAACAGAGTCTGTATGCTCAAGTTATGAGCAAAACAGCAAATGTTGCTTCTCAAGGCTTAAAAAGGCATGTAGAAATGATGTCGTGTTGACATCATCAAAGTGCAAGTTTAAAGTTCATGGCCATATGGCTGTCATAGGCATAAAAAAAAAAAGACCTGCTAACATGGCAGATCCAATGGGCGTGGACTATGCATGATTAGATAGTGATTTAATATGATGATGCTTTACTACAATGGCTAGAACCCAATGAATGAGAGCAACAGTGTTGGTGGTCTTCAAAGGTTGTGATTAGGAATGGCGTTGTGGTGGCTGCCAGGTCGATCTGGATGGGTCTGGATGGTACTTGCAAGAAATTTACAGGTACTCCAAAAAGACAGGCACGTATTTTACACTTTTTTGAATTTTTTTTTTTTTTACAACACATATATATGAATATGCATATTTTTACCAAACTTTCACAAAAAAAGGTGTACCCAAATTTTTTATTTTTTATTTTTTTAAATTTTTTTTTAAAAAATATTTAAGAAAATTTGAAGAAGAGAGAAGATGAGATTTTTTTTATATTAAAAATAAATAAAATGGCCAAGATCCCACAAGAAGAAGTAGACAGAATAGAAGAAGAATATAGACAAGAAGAGGAAGAAGAATTCAAAGTGCTCCATCCACCTATAAGCTTGAAAATTTTGAAAACACTCTAAATTGCATCAGCATGTTTGCAAAGAACTCATGAAGTGGGTTCCACCGGGCGTGCCAAAATGTATCACCTATTTTAGTAGAGTAAAATGAACACTAATCTATAAAAAGCATTCTCAATACTAAAAACAAGTAAACAGTTAAGAAAGGACCAAAGAAGACAAAATTGGGGAAAGTAGACCAAAGATGGTAAACTTCTCAAGAGCTTCTCATGATGATGAAGCTATGTCCCTGATGGAGAGCAGATGTATGCTCATGATGTGCTCAAGCTCCAAGTGGATGAGTGAGAATCAAATATGAGTGTGGATGAATGATTCAACAATGAAGGTATGGAGGGGTTTCAGCATTATGATGGTATTTTGGTAGTTCTTAGGCTCTCAAAATAGCATTATAAGTTTTCTTGAAAAGTGGATGATTTTAGTGAAGGAAGAAGCTTCTATTTATAGGCCAAGGGGTGGAAGGATGGATAGTTAGGATACAAGGATGGCAAGATGGTGAGGGAGGGTTAAGATGCACTCAAAGGGAAGCTCATGGATTGTGCTTGTTTGGAGCCAATAGGGAAGTGACACATGTCATAGGATGATTGGATGTGAGTGGATAGGATAAGGGTTAGTCAAAGGAGTAATGAGGGAGGTTGAGAAATAAAGAGGGATGGTTGGGTCAAATAGAGATGGTTGGATCATAAATGGAGATGGTTCGGAGGACGATGAGTTTGTTGACTTTGGCTTGGGTTATAAATAGAGATGGTTGGGATGAGGATGAGATTGTTGACTTTGGCTTGGGTTAACAAGTCTTAACCCTTGCTTAAGTTGTGCACATGATTAGAAGAGGGATTAGGATTAGCTTAGAGTTGGCTAACCTTGTTTAGGGAATGTGACAAGGTTAGAGGGGGGATTAGGATTAGAATCAAAGATAAGGATTGACATCTTCTAGAAGAGTCTAGGCTTTGGATGAGGATAAATAAGGTTTTTAGGAAATAAATAAAGTTTTATTTATTTCAAGGGTTTGAGTTGAGGAGATATTTATTAAAATATTTTTAATAAACATGAGGATCAATATTTAATCTTAATTAAATATCTTGAGTTGGGATTAGGGTTAGGAAATGATGGGATTAGCCTTTAATCAAAATTAAAGAAAGATTAGAAGATTCTAGAAGAGGTTATTGGTCTTAAGGAAATTGGCCAAGTTTTGGGCAAAAAATAAATTAATTATTTATTTTGAGATTTTTGGTCAATTTATTAATTAAATAATTAATAAATAAGGAAATAATGTTTAAATAAGATTTAAACATTTTTGGGAGGGATTCCTTAATTAAATATTTTTAATTAAGATAAAGGGATTTAATGGCATAAAAATAAATTAATTAATTAATAAATGATGATGTCATCAGGAAATTTTTCCAGAAAATAAAAATACTTTATTTTCTAAAGGATTTTTAGGTGTCTACATTTTTCCCCTCTTTGAGATAGTGTTGGAACAATACTATTTCAAAGAAGTTTGAAGATAGACGACACGAAGGAAACTTTGAAAGCAACATGATTGCCCCAATCTTGAATAGAAGAAGAGAGAGTGGATTGTGTGATGCCCCCTCAAGAAGATGGTGGAGAGAGGAGGTGAGGCCTGGCAGCTTCTTGAAAGGTACAAGAATCTAGGGCAAGAGAAGGACTGAGGGTAGCTAAGAGACGTGATTCAAGGAAGCTATGGGAGAATGATACAAAGGAAAACCTTGTGCGCAAGGATAACCAATGGGTAAGAACACTGGATTTAGGGAGAGGGGAGAGGGTGATTGGTTTTCTAAATTGAACCCAAGGAAGTGATTTGGAAGATGGAAGATTTGGGGAGATTTATGATTTGAGGATTTATGATTAGTGATGACTAAGATTGTCAATTGATGTAGGAGCTATAATTATGATTGATGCAGGAGCTATGATTATGAGTGATGAAGGAGATATGATTTATGATTGATAAAGGAGCTAAGATTATGAGTGATGCAAGAGCTATGATTATGATTGATGAAGGAGCTAAGATTATGATTGATGAAGGAGCTATGATTATGATTGATGAAGGAGCTATGATTATGATTGATAAAGGATTAGATACCATGGGATTGATAGGAGATATGATTGGGATATGGATAAAACAGTTAGATCAGGATTGTAAGACTAAGTGGATGGGATGTTTTGATAAAATGGGAGTATTAAGTAATCCATTGAAGCTTGAGTGTGTGGGTGTTCCAAAGGGGAGCACCACCATGTAGCTGAGCACTTATTTTGATATAGGAATATTGGGGATATGCCAAGGTTACTAAGAACATCAAGGCTTTTTTACCAATATTACATAGGACTGATGTAAAAAAAACACACAAGGATTGCGCCAGCATCACACATGAATCTCGAAAGAATCAAAGTGGAAATGATACCGGGTAACCCACAAGCAAACAATATTTCCCAAGTGCACCATGTAACCACAAGTGATCACATGTTTGGACTATGCAAGGGTCATATCCAACTAACTGACAAGTAGAAAAGAAAATTAAAAAGACTTGATCAAAATCTTACTCTTGAATTGCCCCATTCATAGCACACCATGATATAAAAGACCGTGGCAACCGTGAGGAGGGAACAACCCAAATCACTTGGAAGAGATACTTTAAGAACCAAACTTGAAATCCTAAAAAGAAAATAAATCGAAAGAAAATGTAAATCTATGAAAAAGCAACCTTTTGCCAAAGAGATCAATAGGACTGGATACTGACAGACCAAGATCAGATGAGAGGAAGGATGAATCCTGCAAGGATCTATCGGTAATATCAAGGACTAGGATGAGCTGGGCAAGTAGAAGTATTTAGGACAACATTTTGATGACAAGGGATCTCGTATGAGGATTCACTAAAGCACCTAACCAAGAGAACTACAAATTTTTATTTTTATATAATTTTTTGATCAAGCAAGAAGTGACACAAAAAGATGAGAGATATATAATGATACCAAGCAAAGGACTGACATGCAAGGAATATACAATGGACAAACCAAAGTATTTACAAGGGATTACCATACAAAAGCTTAGCATGATAGGATAGTGGTGGGAAAGACGAAGATGAGAAGGTTAGCAGAAGAAAATATAGGGATGAGGAGATAGTGTGATGAAAAGCGTGGGATGAGAAGCTAGTGGAAAGAGGTAGGATATAGCATACTATTTCTATAGGGGAGGTGAGGTGTGAAAAGGATGGAAGTAGTTGCCGACTTGACTATTATGATGGCAGGTATTGAAGCTTGTTGCCAAAGATATGGATAGCATGTAATGGAAGTGATGGAGAATGTTGTTGGTTCTATAAAAGGTGAGTGAATTTGATGAAAGCTAAACAACAAGAAGTGTTAGCTAAAGCATAAGAAAAGTGTGAACAAAGAATTAAGTTGTGAGTGAAATACAAATGGCTAATTCACAAGAGCAGAGGCAAAAAATGCAAGAGGCGATAGAAGGAGGAACAAGGGGATGGAGTGAAGAGGAAAATGAAAGCCAAGAAGAAAGGAAATGGTTGCGGGGGCAGAAGCGGGGCATACAAAACAAAATCCTTAGGCATCAAATAATGTCTCCATTTCTTCGAAGCTTGAACAATAGCATAGAATTATTGATCATAAATTGAATATTTTCTCTTAGTATCATTCAATTTCTCACTAAATAAAGCTACAGGTCTTTCTTCTTGACTCAAAACAGCTCCAATGCCACTTCCACTAGCATCACTTTTAACTTAAAAAACTTTACAGAAATTAGGAAAAGAAAGTGTAGACAATTCTACAATCTTTTGTTTCAACACTTCAAAACTCTTTTGTGTTCCATGTGTCCATTTGAAAGCCTTTTTATCTTCTTTCATAGCATTAGAAATAGAATTTAAATTTTTGATGAACTTCCCATAAAAACTTCCCAATCCATGAAATGACCTTACCTCTCCAACAATCTCATGTGTTGGCCAATCAAGAATAACTTTCAGCTTCTCAAGATGTATATTCAAACCATCAGTTGAAATGAAAAAACTAAGATACAAAATTTGTTCCTTCATAAATGAACATTTTTTCAAGTTAATCAATGATTTATCCTCTTTCAATCTATGTAATACTTGTCCAGCATGCTCAAGATGTTCTTCCTTAGTCTTACTGAAGATTAAATGTCATCCAGATATACAATCACAAATTTACCCAAGAATATTTTTAAAACTCCATTCATCAACCTCATAAAAGTACTAGGTGCATTAGATAGATCAAAAGACATAACCAACCTCTCATACAAACCTTCATTAGTCTTAAAATCAATTTTCCATTCATCTCCTTCTCTAATTCTAATATAATGATAGCCACTTTTCAAATCAATCTTAGTAAAATACTTTGCTCCACTCAAACTATCCATTATGTCATCTTTCTCAGAAAAGGAAATCTATATTTCATTGTTATCTTTTTTATAGCTCTAGAATCAGTGTGCATTCTCCATTCTCCATTCTTTTTAGGTGCTAACACAATAGGCATTGCACAAGGACTCAAACTTTCTCTAATCAAACCCTTCTCAACCAACTCTTGCACTTCTATTCAATTCAACATTTTCATCAAGTGTCAATCTATGTGGTGCTTTATTATGAAAATTGGCTCTAGGTATCAAATCTATACAATGACTTATACTTCTCATAGGTAGTAAACCATCAGGTACACTATCATAAATAATTTCTTGAAACTTTGCTAACAAGGATTCAATCTTAGGTGCATGCTCTAACTCGTCTTGTTTCTCAATCTTTTTAGGAATCAAAGCAAAACAAACATTTTGTTCATTAATATCTCTATAAAATTGATTGCATTCAACCAAATATACTCTAACTCCAGTATAGTTATCAAGGGAAACAATATTTGTTTATTTCCATCTACCTATACAATATATTGATTCAATCTACCATCATGCAAATCTTGTCTATCATACTACCAAGGTCTACCCAAAAGAATACAACAATAATGATAAAGCTTAGGATGTCTCAATCTCTACAACTATAATTTGTTAACTAGTTCCCCAAATGCCAAATTATCAGAACTTCCACTATCAATGATTACCTTGCAGCATTTTCTAGCTAGCTTACATCTAGTTTTGAAAAAACTTCTTCTCAAAATAGCTTCTCCACCAACTTCCTCATTCCAAAAGATCCTCCTTAACATCAGGTTCTCACTATTTTTAGGTTCATTGGGCATTTTAGCAACTTTTTCTGATGCAGGGTGTTCCCCTTAATACCATAAACTCATAACAAAAACATAGAAAAAAAAAATGTGAGAACAAAATATGGACTTCTTATTTGCACCACAAATGTGAAATTACAAAATTCATAAGTACAATATTCTAACCCACATGAGTGCCTTCAGTACAATAATTTGCAAGACAAGCTATGAATTATCATCCAAAGTTGTCCTAGACAATGTTTAGGCCTTTCTTAAATAGGCAGTTTTATGCTGCTTGGGAAGGTTCTAGATTCTTAAACTAATACCTAGGGCCAATAGACCCTAAAAATACACATAGAGTCAACCAAATATATCTTTGAAAAATTATATTAGAAATTTTGGTAGCCCAACTTCCAAAAGCCATAACTCATGAACTATCGCTCCAATTGCTATTATAACTATTTTTTTAGAAATGTCAGCTCCTGATCTACAAGCTTAGAACAAAGCTAGCATCCTTCTATCGAGTTTTCAAACCTCATATAGGCACTTTAAGGCCTCCAAAAGTGAGCTTGTAGATTTTTCTACAAATTTTTCCACCGAAAATCTACAATAACTTCTCTGATACTAATGCTTGAGCAATGAGATTTTTATGGTAGTCTTACAATTCTAAAATGAACCTTCCTATAGAAAATGAGAAAATTCTAAGCTCAAATGACAAACTTACTAAAAATAGTAAGTTTTCATAAATAGAGATCACCCTATCTAATAGTCCTTATTAAAATAGAAAAGACTAAAAATAAAATATTTTTGGGTGATGCAAGATTGCCCTTGCACCTAGGATGATCATATTTCAGACACCCGGGGTAATTTGAGAAGTGACCCCATCACGTCTCAGGTGTTCAAAGGAAAACCAAGACAATTAACCTCCTCCTTTGCTAGCTATCATGAATCCTCAATTGGTCTCCTTTTCCATTTGACTAGATATTCCTCATAAGTTCTATTTCTAGTACTTTTTCCAACATGACTATCTAGTATCTCCTCAATCTCTTTTGTAGCTAAACTAGCTGCTAGAATGCTCCACTATGCTTCTGCAACTTCATCTCCATCACCTCCTTCATAATACTCTATCAAATTTGAAATATGAAATACTGGTGAAATATTCAATTCAGCAGGCAACTCCACTTCATACGCATTGCTAGAATCATGCCTCTTCACTATCTTGTACGGTCCAAACTTCTTCATCTTCAACTTATTATATGTACCCAAAAGAAAATTCTCCTTTCTCAATTGAAGCATGACTTCATCTCCAATCTAAAATTTCTTATATCTCCTTTTCACATCTACCTTAGCCTTATACTATGTACATTCATCTTTATGATGTGCTTCCTCACCTCCTCATGGATGTTCTTCAAATGTTCAGCACAATCTTCTACTTCAGCACTACTTATCTCTCCTTTATCCAACTGCCTCAGTTCAAAAGCATTTTTGAGACTACTCCCACATACAATCTAGAATGGTGATTTTCCAATACTCCTATTGACAGAATTATTATATGCAAATTTCACCTATGGTAAAATCATATCCCATCCTTTTAGTTTATCTCCAACCAAGTATCTCAGCTAATTTCCCAAATTGTAATTCATAGCTTCTGTCTATCCATCAGTCTGTGGATGATGTGATGAACTAAACTTTAAATTTGTCTTTAACTTCTCCCACAATGTATACCAAAAATACCCAACAAATTTGGTATCTCAATCTAAAACTATACTCTTTGGCAGACCATGTAATCTCACCACTTCTCTAAAAAATAACTCTGCTACATGAACATCATCACTAGTTTTCTTGCAAGGAATAAAATATGCCATCTTTGAAAACCTGTCAACCACCACAAAAATAGAATCATGCTCGTGTTGTTTCCTTGATAATTCAAGAACAAAATCCATGTTGATATCCTCCCATGGCTTCTCTGGTACAGGTAATGGTTGATACAACCCTATATTTTGCTTCCCTCCTTTAGCCATCTGACATACTCTAAAACTTTGTACAAACTTCATCACATCTTGCTACAACCATGGCCAATAGTAATTTTTAGCAACCAATTTTATCTTTAGCAAAATGTCTAGCCAATCCTCCACTATGCTTCTTCTTGATGAGATTCTCTCTCATTGAACTTCTGGGAATGTACAACTAGCTTCCTTTGAGCAACATATTATCCTAGATCATGAAATCCAACCAATTTGTCCTGTCAAGTGTAACAGGTTCTATACAATTCCATGCTTCACCAAAATTAGGATCATCAAGATACAATATACTAAGTTCCTTGAACCCAACCACCTCTATCTGCATTTCTATCAACAAAAGTTGTCTTCTACTAAGAGAATCTGCAACTTTGTTAGACTTCCCACTCCTATGTTTCAAAATAAATGTATAACTCTATAAAAACTCAACCCACTTTAAATGTCTTTGGTTCAATTTTCCTTGACTATTCAAATATTGCAAAGCTTGATGATCAATCTACAAAACAAACTCCTTAGGAAGAAGATAGTGTCTCCACTTCTTCAATGCTTGAACTATAGCATAAAATTCCTTACCATAAATAGAATATTTCCTTTTTGCATCATTCAACTTCTCACCAAAATAAGCAACAGGTCTACCTTCCTAGCTCAAAATAGCTCCTATTGTAGTACCACTAACATCACAGTCTACTTGAAACAATTTGTTAAAATTAGGAAGTGCTAAAATAGGTTGTCAGTAACTTTTTGTTTCAACAGATTAAAACTCTTATCTACTCCTATAGTCCACTTAAAATCTTTCCTATCCCCTCTCATTCTTTCAGTCAATGAACTTTCTATAAAATGTAGCCAATCCATGAAAAAATCGTACATCTGTCACACTCCTTGGAGTAGGCCATTCAAGGATAGCCTTCACTTTCTCTCAATCCATTTTTAGACCTTCTCTTGAGACTACAAATTCCAAATACACCAACTCTTTCGTTACAAAACTACAGTTCTTTAGGTTTATTAGCAAGTTTTCTTCCCTCAACTTATTAAACACCTTGTGAATATGAATCAAATGCTCCTCCAATGTCTTACTAAAGATCAATATATCATCTAGGAAAACAATGACAAACTTACCCAGAAACTCCTTCAATGCCGCATTCATGAGCCTCATGAAAGTGCTTGGTGCATTGGTTAGGTCAAAAGGCATGACAAACCAATCATATAGTCATTCCCTTGTCATGAAAGTAGTATTGCACTCATCACCTTCTCTGATAAAAATCTGATGGTACCCACTCTTTAGATCTATCTTTGTGAAATACTTAGCTCCACTCAAATAGTCCATAATATCATCCATCCCTAGAAATGGAAATCTATACTTTATTGTGATCTTGTTGATAGCATGAGAATCTATGCACATCCTCCATTCTTCATTCTTCTTTGGTGCTAATACTATTGGTATAGCACATGGACTCAAATTCTCTTGAATCAACCTCTTCTACAAAAAATCATGAACTTGCTTTTTCAACTCTTCACTTTTTGTTGGTGTCATTCTATGTGCTGCCTTGTTTGGAAAATTGGCTTCTGGAACCAAATCCATCTGGTGACTGATCTTCCTCATTGGGGACAATCCATCAGGTACGTTATCTAATACAATATCAAAAACTCTTCCAACTTATCTGTAACTTCTATAGGTACCTCCTCTACTTCTTCTTTACTATCTTTAGGAATTATAGCAAAACACATATGCTCATGTTTCATACCTTTAATAAACTCTTTTCCATCAAAAATCCATATTCTAGTAGCACTAAATACCTTTTCTTCTTTATCATTCAACAGCTTCAACTTATGTTTCACTCCATCCTTAGAGTGTAGGTATTTGCTTGCCCACCGTGTACAACATTCCTATCAAACTACCATGGCCTACCCAAAAACATATGACATGTGTCCATAGATATGATATCACATAATATGTCATCCTAGTAGCTTCCAATCTTGAACTTCACTAAGCACTGCTCATTTACCATGACCTTGTGGTCATCTTGCACCCAAGCAATATGGTATGGATGATCTTATTAGGATATAGCACTATTACAGAGGAATGCTAACTAATTACATAAAGTTAATTTTAAAGCTTTAAATGAAGCAAATAATGTAATTGAAATAAAGGAACAACACAAATTAATCTAACAGAAGAGAAATTGAGAGATAGAAGAAACAAAACAATTTGATCTCAAAGTTCTTCTGTATGGACTACATCTTTGGGTCCTGCTCCAATAGGGGGACTGATCCAATTAACTCCAAGATCAAGTATAAGTGTTTACAAAGTCACTCTCTTCAAGTACAACAGCATCACATTGTTCCAAAGTATAGGACTAATCATACCTTCATAATTTCTCTCTCCTTCTCAGCACTTGGGCATTCTCTCCCTTTCAAAATGAATAATAAGAGTCTCCTAAACCCCCCTTTTTATACACCAAATTAGCCAAAATAAGGCTATAACAAAATTTACAAGTTTAGACCCTTCATTTAACTCCCCTCTCAGAATAACCCCTAAGCCATTTTGAAAGATTTGGCTCTATGTTATTTTTGGGGGTCAAAAATAATAAATAACCTTAATTTATAAGGTTGAACAATTTTTTTGCTTCAAATTTAAATAAAAAAGCATCCCCCACCAATTTAAGCATCGTTGATGGAGCAACGGTGGCCAATCTTTTGGTTGGTTGGCTAATTGGGGGTTCAAAACCTATTGATGGCTAACCTTCTAATAGCTTAGGCATTTTTTAAGTGTTTAAATACAAAATGGAAATTACTTTCCATTAGTAATGGAGTAGTTGTGAGTTCGAATCCCATTAAATAATTTTGCCACCCGCTACCCAATTGTCCCATTGGTATGATGATGTCATGCTAACATTATCAAAATTTATATTCTTTTACCTAAATTTCAAACTACCATATCTTTCATATACAGAGTTCACTTTCGATGAAGCAAACATTATTGGAAAGCTTTTTACAAGATCTTCAATTTGAAATCCATTGTTGACCACTTTTGAGATGTTTATTTTTTCACCTGTTTTGATGCCCTTGAACCAAGGTTTGATCAAACTTTGAGTGGCCATAACTCAAGAATACAGACTCCATTTTTATCCGTTTGAGTTGCGTTGGATTCATAATTTTGAGAACTTTAACATGGTGTTGATTTTTGGAGTTTTTGAGATACTTCAAATTTTGGTGAAAATATCCTCCAGATCAATGGATGTGAGTGTTTCTACCTCTTCACCTTCAACTTGATGACCATCATTTCTGACACCAAATTGTCAGTACTTCCACCATCAATTATTACATCACAACACTTATCTTCACATCTGCACCTTGTGTGAAACAAGCTCCTTCTTTACTTAGGTTCATTCTCACCACTCAACAGGACTCTTTGGTTAACTAGGACTTCTCCTCTTTCAGCATCTTTAGAATGTGAGGATCTGGCATCTTCATTAACATGTGCAACTCTCGCCTGAACTTTTGCTCTTTGATCTATCCTTCCTTGGTGCTGGGTACATTCAAATGTTCTATGCCCTTCTTCTTTGCAGTGAAAACATTTTCCACAGAAGTCTCCTCTTCCAAATCCCTGTCCTCCACCTCTTCCTCTTTGATCTCTATTATTTTTTATCATGGAAACAATTGAAATTATTTACTCTCTAGTTCTGACTACTACTTCTAGCCTCATCCTTGTTCTTTTGATCATCATTACAACTACCATAATGTTAGGATTAAACCATGGATAGAAATAACAATTACATGCAAATATAACCAATATCATAAAATAATAGATCACATAGAAAAGAACACAAGAAACCAAGATTTAATGTGGTTCACCCAAACCCTAGGCTACGTCCACCAAATAGCAAGTCCAATATTATACGATCTAGTGATTACAACCTAATTACAATCTGTAATCTCTTACAACTAAATACTGCCGCAAGAACCAATTTTTGCATCACCTTATGAAAAAATCCCTAACCCTAAGCCCTTTTATACAAGTATATTACCACTTTAGGGTTATAATTAATAACTACATGTTGGCCCAAAATCTCAATAAAATTGATGTAGTAGTGTAGACACCTAAATTTGTCCAAAACCCATTTCCTAGCCAATTAAATAAATATTTATTGTTTATTTAATTCCCTTACCTTTAATTAAATAAATTTGCATTTATTTAATTACAATTGCCTTACCTTGATTTAAATAAACTAAGGTTTATTTAAACCTAGCCTTTCCTTGATTTAAATAAACTAAGGTTTATTTAAATCCTAACCTATTCACTTTAATTAAGTACTTTGTTTACTTAATTATTCCCTTTCCTAATCCCCCTTGGAATTAAATATTAAATTTAATCCTATTTGAGCACATGGCTCCTAATTTTAACCTTCACCTAACCTCACTACTCTAACCTAACCCATCATGCCAAACCTACCCACTTCCTTAATCATGCTTGCTTTGCATAATCACCTAGATAATCACCTTTTAATCCTAAGTGTGTGCTCACACATGTGTGAGGAATCCTCACACATGTGTGAGAGATGTTCACACTTTCCTCATCCCTCATGTCTTGCATGTCTCTTGCACACTTGTCCTCTTGCATGAGAGTCAAGGTGTCTCACACATGTGTGAGAAGCCATGCCTTCTCACACCTCTTGCACACTTGTCCTCTTGCATGAGAATCAAGGTGTCTCACACATGTGTGAGAAGCCATGTTTCTCACACATGTGTGAGAAGCCATGTTTCTCACACATGTGTGAGAAGCCATGTTTCTCACACCTCATTGATCATGTCACCATCAAAGGTTTCTCACACATGTGTGAGCATATTGCCCCTTTTGAATTGGTCAAAACCCTAATCCATGTGGAGTCTACTTGGCCTCCACCTCAGGACACCTCATCAATCTTGAGAGATCCTAGACCTTCATCTTGCATTCAATCTCAACCATCTGTTGCATCCATTTTCCTATAAAAGGATAGCCCTCTCCTCATTTCCATAAGCACTATCTAGCCTATTGTTATGTTGCTGGATTTGTGAGCAACCACATCCCACAAAATGTGAAATCATCAATCACTTGATGATTTCATGAGGTTTGCATTAGTAGTTTGAGTCATTGTGATTTCATGTTATCTTTGTTTACATGTCATCTTGCATATTTTGAGGTTTGCATAATCATGTAGGAATAGATGTTAGTTGCTTAATGTTTATTTCATTATTACATTTTTATGCAATACATTTTGGCATGCCTGGTGGGACCCACTTCACGGGTTCAAACTAACCATCTAATGTGTTTTTGAGTATTTTGTGAGTGTTCAAGCTTGTAGGTCAAAGGCTTGCATTTGGAGATCAAGTTTCATGAGGAGCCTCTAATCGAGCCAAGAAGCCTATCATCACATTTGGAGGACATAAGGGAAGTTTTTTGACATATAACACTCTATATTTTATTTCTTATTGCTTTATTTTCAAGTTCTAGGGTGTATATATGTTGAATATACTCTTTATTAATGGAAAATGTAAAAATATATATATATTCCTTCTTTGTTCATAGATAAATAGTTTTAAAAGCACCCAAAAAAAAAGTGGGGGTCATTTTATTTTATTGTATTTACGCATTTTTGTTTTTCAAAAATCATTTAAAATCATTTGTATTTATTAAAAAAAAAAAAAAAGAGGGGGGTTAGGTTAATTAAAAATCAAAAATCAAATTTAAAAAGAAAAGAAAAGAGGGAGGTTAGCATTTTTTTGTTAGCTAAATTTTTTAAAAAAACCCACGTTAACTCTATTTTTGTTTGGCCGCAGGTCAGCCCCGGTGCCACCTGCGGGCAGTGCAACTGCCGCCACGGCTCCTGCTCTCCATAGCCGGTGATCCTACCGCAACTGCCAACCACCTCCTCTTCTCCCTCTTCCCTCTCGCGCAGCACCTCCCCACAGCTCCACCGCTATCGTTGCGGCCCCCTTTGCCTGCTCCGCCACCCGAAACCTGCGACGCTGCTCGAAAACTCCACTCCATGCCTCTACTCCCTCCTCCTATGGCATCCATAACTCCTGCTCCCCTACATTCCTGCCACCTGCGGGGTGGCTTGCCACTATCCCTATGTGCTCCCACGGCTTCCTCTCTGCTACAGCCCCGCCACCCTTGCCTCTCCGCGGCCCGAACCCTCGCACAGTCTCAGCTTCTCCGCTGCCCCTACAACGTCGTTACCCGTGCCTCTGAAAATCCCTTCCTCCATGGGGCCCACCACTCCCAACAGCCCTATTGCGGCCCCAACAGCCTACAAACCCTCCTGCAAGATGTACCATTCCTGACCGCTCCACCCTGCAAATGCCACTGCACATCACTGCTTCCGACAAACCCTCACACCACTACATCCAACTCCAAACACCCCCCCCCCCCCCCCCCCCCCACTAAAACCCTCACCATCTGTTCTCGCCTCTCCCACTTGCAACTTGCTCCGCCCACTAAATACATAATAAACCCTTTTTCTTTTTACAAACATTTTTAATATTACGTTTTAGTTTTAAAAACAAAACAAAAACAAAAAAAGAAGAGGCAAAGGTTTATTTTTATTTTAAAAAATAAAAATAAAAATAACATTAATCTTTTCAATTAACCCTTTCAGATTTTTTTTTTTTTTAAAATAAATTTTTAAGCAAAAAAACAAAAACAAAAATTTTCTTGACATGCACCTAACCGTCAAATTTTTGTTTGCAGGTTGCTGATGTCAACACTGCATCAATAGTCCATATGTCTGTTTAAATCATAAGGAGCAGCCTTTAGTTTTTTGCTCATAACTTGAGCATACGAGCTTCGTTTTTGGAAAATAAAATATTGCCAAAAAGTTGATTCCAATCCCATCATCATGGTGCTGATTTTATGGTATTTTGATGTTATTTATATCCCTACTTTCCCTGTCAAAGACTAAACTTTTTGCTAACCTTCTCATTGTAGGGTTGTTTCACGTTTGTCTTGCATTTTCACTGCCCTAACTTGTGTTTTTGCAGGGATATTTTCTCACTAACCATATTTCTTGTAGATTTTTTCTTTAAATTTGTTTTGGAATGAACTTGTATGGTTAAATACTCATCTTTGAATGCATGGTTAAACGCTAAAATAATCAAATTCAATCTTGAATGCCCTAATGGAATTAACATGCATGTTTAGGGTAGCAAACATTTGGGCTTGGTGTTTAAAATGAATTCATACACTCTTGAATGTATTAAGGAAATGGACATGTATGCCTAGGCTAGATCACATTTGGATTTGGTGCTTACAATGAACAATCACACAATCTTGAATGCTTAAAGAGAAATTGATTTCATTTTCAACAATTTTGCTTATGCATGCACTCGATTTATTTTCTTGTTGACGAATCCATGCTTTTCCTTTATGTTGATGATGATTCCAAGTTGGAAAGAACATTGTATGCTTTAATCACATGTGTCTTCAAAGTAGATTAGAAAACCTAAATTTTCATTGGGAAAGAACGCGTGTCTGTTAAACCCCAAGGTCACTTACGTATTCTCTCCCCTCGTGCCTTCAGGTGATCTTTGGTGCACAAGAAATAAGTGGTCTTGTTTTTCTTTTTTTTAGGAGGCCTGCTTCAGGATTTCATCACCCCTTGGGATGACCTCAACTCTAGTGTTTTGGCAAAGTATAAATAGTGGGAGGTGGATCGAAAGACACCTCTCTTGGAAGTAAAATATTGTCACTCTTGGCTAAGCCCCAAAGAACTTTATACCTTTAGGAAGTGAAGGAGGAGATTTAAGTTACCGTCTCCCCCCAACTGTGTGGTAGTGTTTTCTTTCATCTATAGATTTGGGCTTCATGTACCTTGTGTATATCGAGGATGCCCTCTAGTTGATCCTTGTATATCCTAGTCAAAACCTTATAGGATTGTTGGTGTGTTTGACGTTCTTGAGTGTTTGAAACACACTTGCCTTGTACATATTTCATTGTATATATTTTTCATCTCAAATTTGAAAAATCATAAAACATCATAAAACATAAAAATCCAAAAAAAATCAAAACAATTTCAAAAACAACAAAAACAAGTCTTAGTTCAAATCCCCTTAGTCAAGCTATCCACATCAATTCCACATCACATCTTCTTTCCATCAAAGTCATCACCCTCATACATATCTTGTCTTCATCATTCAAACCATTTCCTTGACATCTTCATCATCTCTATATTCATCCAAATCATTCCCTCGTCATTCAATCTAATTCATAATCTTCATCCTAGTCATGTTTCATCATCATCCAGCTTCAATTTCCTCTGCCAATCTCATAATGCATTCTTAATTCAATCCTCCACATCATCATTCTTCTAATCCAATCCCTTGTCAAATTCATTCATTTCTAATCAATTCTTAATTTGATCCATTTACATTTTTATCCATAATCAATCTTTCTAATTTCATTTGCGTCTCCTTCTAATTCAACTTTGCATCATATCTTCTACTTCAGACATAGGAGCATTATCATTAACATTGGACTTTCATTCAAATCTCACATTCACTTGGTTAGGGTTTTTTATCAAATCAAATGAAACCCTTATCCAAATCACATCAAATCAAATCAAATCAAATCAATATCAAGTCAAATCCAATTCAAATCCAAGTCAACACAAAGTCCAAAATTGCTTCTAGTCTCAAGTTCATATTCCATTCTTCATCAAATCTTTCATCCCTCTTCATCTAACATTCATAGATCTAAATTTTCTTAATCAAATGGTTGACAATCTTCAAAGACAATATGGAATTATACCTCTCATTCAACCTACATATCAAATCCATCCCCAACACTTCATATCCAATTTTAATCCATCTCATGAGCATTATTCTTCTACCTTTGACAAGGGAAATCCACCTCATTACCCTTCCACTACATACAATTCCATTCATAGCCCACACAATTCCTCCAACACAAATGCCCTTGCCATGGAAATGGAACAATTAAAGAATTATCTCTTGGCAAGCCATCAGAAAAGAGGCCACCTTCCATGCCATGTGTCCTCTTCCCCCATGTTTCAAAGACCATAGTCCTCATATCCCATTCAACCTCAACCCTCCATGCAATCCACTACCCATAGTTACACCTTCACACAATCCTAATCCTCCAAAATCCACATCATCCCCACCTCATAAGGGGTATTTCTCATCATTCCTGGAAAAGTGTAAAATACAAAATGAAGTAGGCCAATCATGCAAAGTGATACCCCCAATTCCATCTCAAGATCTTCCTCTAAAGCATGACATTATAGATCCCTCTTCTCCTCTAGATTCAAGCATTTCTTCATCCCATCATTCCCCTATCCCTCACGATCCATTTATCCCCCCTAGTCCATCTCATGATTCCCTTCCTAACCAAGATCAAGGCATTTCATTTACCACACATCTTACCGATTCCACTCCATCTCAAGAGTTAGCCTCCATATATCCTCCACTTCATGTAGACATTCCTTCCACTCCATCCACTAATATTCCTCCATGTCAAGATCAAATCACTCCATCTCATGAACCTATTCTATCTCATGATCCACTCATTCCACTCCATGATCCTCTTCTAAGTCAAGATCTGATCCCACTCCACCTCATGATCCTATTATCCCTCATCATCCCCTTCATGATCCTAATCCTCTGCATGACCCTATCACACCCATCCAATCCCCTCACGAACCCCATCTACCTAGACTCGCATCTTGTATTAAAAATGATAAATATCCCATTAATGAAATAATGTCTCAAGATGTTGGTATACCTTCCACTTCTTCCAACTCCAAACTTCCTCCATCCAAACCCAAATGTTCCCATCCTCCATATTCCAAGTCCATTCTAGGTAATTATCTTCCATCCATTCTAGGTCCTTATGTTCCATTGTCAAACCCTTCATCCCTTCCATCCATTTTGGGTCCTTACATACATTCATCCCCTCATAGTCCTAATAAATATCAACAAAGGCACACATCCTTGAGTTCCTTCCAACGTTCACCATCCATATGCTCTCTACCCCATTTACCTTCATGCGCCCATATCGTGGCCAATGGAAGCACATTGGATGCTAAAGAAAATGAGCATCAAGCCAAATATCCACAAAAATCAAAGGATCAACATGTCCCCTCTAAACGACATGTCCAAGAAAAGAAAAATCTGATCCAAATCAAAATCAAAAGGCCGCAAAGGCTGAAAATACAAAATGCAAAAATTTTGTGGATCCCAAAGCTACTTAATGTAGCAATAAATCTCAAAGAAAACTTCAAAATGGCATCCAATCTTGCTAATCCAAAGGCTTTCCCCGTGCATAATCCATCCATGCCTCCACTTTCAAAATCCATTTTGGGTCCTTATATACCCAAATCCACCATCCCAAATCCATTGTCTCCTTCATCCTTTTTGGGTCCTTATATCCCAAAATTTAAACTTTCTCCCACGTATCCCCCACAATTTCCTCCTTTCCATCACCCTTCAAGGTGTGTGCCAATGACGATCTTTCCACCTCCTTCATCCACTCATTCACAAGCCTTCCAACCTAGCATCCATCAACCATGTCTTCCTCCCATCCACTCCACCCCCTTAATCTAACCTTATTCATAAGCCATTTTCCTCCATTCACTATCCTACCAACATCTATGAGCAAATCGTAACAATTGCTTGAAAATAAATAAATAAATAAATAGAATCAAGGGATACCATCCATGAAAATAGATGCTTGAGTCCTCCCTTCATTTCCCTATCATGTATCCATTGCCTTCCACTTCCACTTATCCTTCCATCTATTCACTTTCCTCTTCCACTTGCACTCTACACTAGGGGCAAGCTCCATCAATACTGCTCTTCCTTACATATCTTACATACTTCCATTTACCATTCCTTATCCTTTTCCATCTTTGATCTTGACTTTCACTTTCCTTTCATCCATCCATATGCACTTTCCATATCCTTTGCGCATTATCCACACACCATCCTACATACTTCCATAATCCTTCCATACATTTTATCTTGACATACTATCCATCTCTTGCATTCCATACTCCTTGTCATGTTCATTTCATCCATTTTCCATCCATACTCCTATGTATTTCCATCCCCCTTTTATATGTCCTTGATCTTGGTTATTCCTACCTTTCATCCACTTCATATCTCACACTGCATCCATATCCTTCATATCATTATCCTTTTTTTATCCTCCCTCCCATATCCCTTGTTCATTCCACTTTCATTCCCATGCTTGTGATCACTACTAGAGGCACAATACCAAAATGTTCATACATGCTTTGGAAGAGCACATGCCTTCTCGTCCTCCACACACTAGCCTTTGTACCACCTTTCCATTTTCATGTATCCTTCCCGCCATTGTTCTCTTCCCTTTTCCTATTCTTGGTATGGGGCTTTTGGACTCCTTCAAAACATGATCCTTGGTCCCGCATTTTTCCGCTACCAAATCATTTGGCCACTCATATCCTTTTTCCATTCCTTTCATCCAAAAACTCACATTGCTTTTCCTCCATTTACCATGCCTTGGTTTTCCCTTGTCATTCATTCATATCACATTCAATCTACTCCTTCCATTCACTTCAATCAAATTCATTCATCCTCTAATTCAATCAATTTTCAATTCTTCTAATTCTTTCACATCAAATCTATTCTACTCTCATCATTCTTCATCCTATCAACATCATCCTTCCACTCTCATCCATGTTCATTCTTCTATCTATCATAAAATCAAAAAATCAAAAAATCACTTGTGTAATCAATACTAATCCAATCAATCTAATCTTACAATCTTGCACATCAATCCTTAATCAATTCATCAATTTGACCCAATCAGCTGATAATCCATTAACCATATTCAAACATCATTATCATGGGATGAATCCTTCCCAATCCTTGGATGTGCATTATGCTTAGCATTAGCTTTGTCATCCTTAATCAATCATCATTAATCAATCCATTAATGGGTTTTTAGCTTGACTAGGTGCAAAATGTTGGTTTGCTTTTGGTTTTTTGTGCATGACTGCTTGTTACTTGTATGCATTAGTATTTTTTTCATTTATCATGGTCATTGCATCCTATTATCCCTAGGAATGATGGTCTTCCATATCATGGTTTCATAAGGCATATGGTTGTATTAGACCCCTATTTTCACGTACTTGACACATTGTCATCTTGGTTCCTCATACCTTGGTGCATAGTGTTAAATACGATATCAAACTTAGGTTGTTCACACCATTGCAACATAAATTTTCCACTCCCTTCCATCTTCCTATCCATTTTGAGAGAACATCTGTATTCTCCTAACCCGCATGTCCTCTTGAGGGGGCATAACCTTCCACCCTCATCATCCTTCCTCATCCTTCCATGATTGAGGCATCATGCTACTAGTCTTATCCTCCCATCCACTATATTTCATTCTTCTTTGATATAACATTACTAATGCTATATCAAAGAGGAGCAAAATGTAGACACCTAAATTTGTCCAAAACCCATTTCCTAGCCAATTAAATAAATATTTATTGTTTATTTAATTCCCCTAACTTTAATTAAATAAATTTGCATTTATTTAATTACATTTTCCTTACCTTGATTTAAATAAACTAAGGTTTATTTAAATCCTAACCCATTCACTTTAATTAAGTACTTTTTTTACTTAATTAATCCCTTTCTTAATCCCCCTTGGAATTAAATATTACATTTAATTCTATTTGAGCACATGGCTCCTACCTTTAACCCTCACCTAACCTCACTACTCTAACCTAACCCATCATGCCAAACCTACCCACTTCCTTAATCATGCTTGCTTTGCATAATCACCTATCTAATCACTTTTTAATCCTAAGTGTGTGCTCACACATGTGTGAGGAATCCTCACACATGTGTGAGAGATGTTCACACTTTCCTCATCCCTCATGTCTTGCATGTCTCTTGCACACTTGTCCTCTTGCATGAGAGTCAAGGTGTCTCACACATGTGTGAGAAGCCATGCCTTCTCACACCTCTTGCACACTTGTCCTCTTGCATGAGAATCAAGGTATCTCACACATGTGTGAGAAGCCATGCTTCTCACACCTCATTGATCATGTCACCATCAAAGGTTTCTCACACATGTGTGATCATATTGCCCCCTTTGAATTGGTCAAAACCCTAATCCATGTGGAGTCTACTTGGCCACCACCTAAGGACACCTCATTAATCCTGAGAGATCCTAGCCCTTCATCTTGCATTCAATCTCAACCATCCATTGCATCCATTTTCCTATAAAAGGAGAGCCCTCTCCTCATTTCCATAAGCACTATCTAGCCTATTGTTATGCTGCAAGATTTGTGAGTAGCCACATCCCACAACAATGTGAAATAATCAATCACTTGATGATTTCATGAGGTTTGCATTAGTAGTTTGAGTCATTGTGATTTCATGTTATCTTTATTGTGAAGGTGGTAGATTTGAAATTTTTGTGCAGGATAAAGGAAAATCTAAATGGAAGAATCATGACAAAGGCAAGACCAAATGGAAAAGTGGTAATTCTTATTGAGGAGGCACTAATTCTTACTGAGGAAGAGGTAATTCTTATTCTAGAGGTAGATTTCATGGTAATTTTTTTAGATGTGGTAAAGACGGACATAGATCTTTTGAATGTAGATCCTCTGAAAGTGGGAAAAATAATAGAAATGTTGTGATTCAAGAAGATGATGAGGGTTCACCAAGTGGACTTGAGGTTGGAGAAAACCTGATGGTGAGAAGAACCTTATGTAATAAGGGAATTAATGAGGAACCTATTTTAAGGAGAAGTCTTTTCAAGACAAGATGTAAGATGGCTGGAAAATGTTGTAAAGTGATCATTGATAGTGAAAGTTCTACAAATTTGGCATCAGAAGAGCTAGTTACCAAGTTACATTTGCAGAGGTTGAAACATCCCAAACCTTATCATGTTTCATGGATCAAAGATGAGCACAAGATATTGGTAAGTGAGCAATGCCTTGTGAAGTTCAAAATTGGACATTACTTTGATGAAGTTTTGTGTGATATTATGCCCATGGATTGTTGTCATATTTTATTGGGTAGACCTTGGCAATATGATAGATATGTTATACATGATGGAAGATTGAATCAATATACTCTTTGGGTAAATGGGAAGATAAAAATATTGCTACCTTTGATTGAAAGTCCAGATGAGGTTAATTTTACTACTATAAAAATTTGCATGGTTAATGGGAAACAATTTGAAAAGAAAATGAAAAGGAATCAAGTTTGTTTTACCATAGTTCCTAGAGGACCAAGTGTTGGTAGTAACGACCAAGTAGCAGAAGCTAGTAAGGACCAAGTGACAGTAGATAGTGCCAGCCAAGTACCGGTAGAAATTATAGAATTGTTGAATGAGTATAAAGACATTATTGCTGATGATATTCCTAATGGTTTACCTCCAATAAGAAGCATAAGTCATTGTATAGATCTGATTCCTAGAGCTAGTTTGCCAAAAAAAGCACCATATAGATTGACACCTACAAAGAATGAAGAACTTAATAGAGAAGTGCATGAGTTGTTGTAGAAAGGTTTGATCAAAAAAATCTTGAGTCCATGTGTTGTACCTACTATATTAGCACCTGAGAAGAATGGGGAATGGAGAATGTGTACTGATTCCAAAGACATTAACAAGATAATAGTGAAATATAGGTTTCCTATGCCAAGGCTAGATGACATAATGGATTGTTTGAGTGGAGCAAAGTATTTTACCAAGATTGATTTGAAGAGTGGCTGTCATTAGATTAGAATCAAAGAAGGTGATGAATGGAAGACTACTTTCAAGACAAAAGATGGTTTGTATGAATGGTTGGTTATGCCTTTTGGTTTGACTAATGCACCTAGTACTTTCATGAGGTTGATGAATGAAGTTCTGAAAAGATTCTTGGGTAAGTTTGTGATTGTTTATTTGGATGATATTCTTATATTCAGTAAGACTAAGGAAGAACATCTTGAGCATACCAGACAATTATTGCAGAGGTTGAAAGATGAAAAGTTTTTGATTAATCTAAAAAAGTGTTCTTTTATGCAAGAGGAGATTGTGTGTCTAGGATTTGTGATTTCAGTTGATGGTTTGAATATGGATCTTGAGAAGGTTAAAGAAATTTGGGAATGGCCTACACCTGAGAATGTAGGTGAGGTAAGATCATTTCATGGTTTGGCTAATTTTTATAGAAAGTTTAAAAATAATTTTAGTGTTGTTTGTAATGCTATGACTGAGACAATGAGAGGAGATAAAAAGGAATTCAAGTGGACACATGGAGCTGATAAGAGTTTTGAGACTTTGAAACAAAAGGTTGTTAAATTACTTGTATTGGCTTTGCCTAATTTCAACAAAGTATTTCAAGTTGAATGTGATGCAAGTGGTAATGCAATAGGAGTTGTATTAAGTCAAGAAGGCAAGCCTATTGTTTTCTTTAGTGAAAATTTGAATGATGCTAAAAGGAAGTATTATGTGTATGATCAAGAATTTTATGCCATTGTTCAAGCATTGAAAAAGTGGAGACATTATTTGATTCCTAAGGAGTTTGTGTTGTATACTGATCATAAATCTTTACAATACTTGGGAAGTCAAAATAAATTAAATTAGAGACATATGAAGTGGGTTGAGTACTTGGAGAGTTTTACATTTTTGATCAAGCATAAGAGTGGAGTTACTAACAAAGTTGTTGATGCATTGAGTAGAAGACATTCTTTATTGACTGAAATGAAGGTTGAAGTTCTTGGTTTTGATGAAATGAAAGAATTGTATGATGTTGATCTTAATTTTTTTGAGGCATGGAGAGAGTACAGAGCACCAAATCTGACAGATCACCTAAGTAAGTATGATGCTTATTTAATTTAAGAAGGTATGTTGTTCAAAGGTATTTAGTTCTATATTCCTAGAAGTCCTATGAGGTTGAATCTAATTAAGGAAAAGCATAGTGGTGTATTAGTTGGACATTTTGGAATTGATAAGGCATTGAGTTTGCTGAAAGAGAAGTATTATTGGCCACAACTATATAAGGATGTTCAAAAATTTGTAAAGAGTTGTCAAGTTCATCAAGTTGCAAAGGGAATGAGTCAAAATATTGGTTTGTATACACCTATTTCTGTTCCTAAGAAACCTTGGACTGACATCAGTATAGATTTTGTTCTTGGATTACCTAAGATAGTAAAAGAGTATGATTCCATATTTTTTGTAGTGAACAAATTTTCTAAGATGGCTCATTTCATACCATGTAAGAAGACATCAGATGCTGAGCATGTTGCTAAACTTTTCTTTAAAGAGATTGTGAGATTGCATGGATTACCAAGAAGTATTATTTTTGATAGAGATAGTAAGTTTTTTGGTTATTTTTGGAAGACTTTGTGGAAGAAGATCGGTACTAAATTGAATTTTAGTTCTACATTCCATCCACAAATAGATGGATAGACAGAGGTTGTGAATAGAAGCTTGGGAAACTTGCTAAGATGTTTAGTTGGGAATAAGCCAAGTAATTGGGAGATGGTATTGGCACAAGCTGAATTTGTATCTAATAATTTTGTGAATAGGAGTATAGGGAAGAAACCTTTCGAGATTGTTACTGGAATGCATCCTAGAGGTATATCAAATTTGAGAGATGTTGCTGGTGAGGAAAAGAGAAGTGTTGCAGGAGAAGAATTTGCTGATTTCATGGAGTCTTTGCATAAGGAAGTGAAGTTGAGGTTGGAACAAAGTAATCAAAAGTATAAGGAGAATGTTGATCAGTCTAGAAGACACCATGATTTTCAAGTCAGTGATGAGGTGATGGTTCATCTAAAGAAAGGAAGATTCTCAGTGGGAACATACAGTAAGCTAAAGATGAAGAAATTTGGACCTTGTAAGATCTTGAAAAAGTTTGACAGTGGCAATGCTTATGAAGTTGAGTTACCTGATGACATGGATATATCTCCTATATTCAATGTTGCTAATCTGTATAAGTATCATGAGTCAAATGATGAAGTTTTTGTACCTAATGATTATCCTAAGAAGCAAATTAAAGAGGTTGAACAAATATTGGATGAAAGAGTTGGTAAAAGTACAAGAGGAAAAGACTACTATGAATATTTGGTGAAGTGGAAGAATAGACCAATTGAAGATGCTACATGGATTTCTCAATCTGAGTTGGATTTAGCTCAGGTTGTGACACTTGCATGATTTAGGAGAATCATTTCTCCAACCCTAGTTTTTTGATGCAGGAGCATCCTGGGCTTCCTTGTAGTCCAGTACTTTTGTTCATTCTGCCAATTACTGTCGAGTGCCAATTTCCAATTATTGTTGAGTGCTAGTTTTTAGTTATTACCGAGAGCCAATTTCCAGTGTGTGTCGAGTTCTAGTATGTGTTGAGTTATCCAATATGTGTCGAGTTATCAAGTATGTTTCAAGTTACCCAGTGCATGTCGAGTGACTCTTCATGTGCCAAGTTGTCTAGTGTGTTCCAAGTTATCCAGTATATGTTGAGTTACCCAGTGTATGCTAAGTGACTCTTCATGTTTTGAGTTTTCCAGTGTGTGTCGAGTTATCTAATAAATGTTGAGTTACCCAGTGTATGCCAAGTGGCTCTTCATGTGCCAAGTTTTCCTACTTATGCAGAGTGATAGAATCTAGACGTGATTTTTGCGAGCCGACTTGCAAGATTTATTTTGATCATGACATTTATGTTAAGATCTTTTCTTGGGATGTGTCTAGACCATTGTTGGGTCGGCCTTCCTTTTATGTAATGTTCTAGAATGTTTTGTAAGTCATTTTGGCAAGTATAAATAGAATGTTTAGGCTTAGAGTTAGGGAAAATCATTAGAGAGGATTAAAAAGGAATGCATATGTGTCTAGAAATGTGAATTTAATGCTAGATCATGGATCTAGAAGTGGTATTTTGTATCTGGCCATAACCCAAAAGGCCTTATAGCTGGGCATGTATGAAGATATTTTGATGAATCAATAAAAGTGTTTCACTCTTCTTCCTCCTTTGGTTGTTGTTCCCTGTGCTTGCTTCCATTGTGTTAATTCTTGTAAGTGGCTTGGATAGTTGAGTGAGCCTTTGGCCTTAGTTATTCACTCTTTTTCTGCGTCAAAAATAGGGCCCAAAAAAATTTATGATGTATAGTACTTTCCTGATCAGTCACCATGAACTAACAATCTTCCACTTGGGGATTGATCAGGCTCCACACTAAACAACAATCTCCCACTTGGAGACTGATACTATAGCTATGTTGCTACTCCATGAGGCTCTCACTAGATCAAACCACCCTAGACTCCATTGTTTTTTTATTCATGTTCAGTATAGAAGACCAACCGAAGTTGAAGAGGAGTTCAACTTCTCTCTTATTACTACCTTTGTAAACATATTTGTTGGATTGTCATCTGTATGTATCTTGTCCAGCTTTAATTTTCCATCCTCTAAAACTGACCAAATGAAATGGTACTACAATTTTATGTGTTTGGTCTTGGAATGCAGAGCTAAATTCTTTGCAAGATGAATGGCACTCTGACTATCTATAAACAAATAATTATCCTTCTAAGGATGTCCCAATTTCTTCCAAGAAGAATTGAAGTCATATCATCTCCATGGTTGCCTCTGTAGTAGCAACATGCTTTGCCTCTGTAGTGGATAATGCATTAACCTTCTGTAACCTAGAAACCCAGCTCACGGCTACCCCACCAATAGTAAAGACATAACCTGTAGTACTCTATCTGGTATCAATATCCCCTACCAAATCTTAGTTAGCATAGCCATGTAAATCAATAATAGAGCCCCCAAAGTGTAAATATTTATTGGATGTTCCTCTCAGATATTTGAGAATCCATTTAACTCCATTCCAATGCTCAATTCCTAGATGACTCATATACCTGCTAACAACTCCCACTGCATGTGTAATATCTAGCCTAGTACATACCAAGGCATACATCAAGCTTCCTACAGCTGAAGCATAGGGTACCTTGGACATCCTATCCTCCTCTTCTTGTGTCTTGGGACACATCTCATTAGTCAACTTCAAATGACCAGTTAAAGGTGTGCTGATAGCTTTAGCATTCTCCATAGAGAAATGTTGCAACACCTTCTTAACATAATCAACCTGAGATAGCGTCAATTTTTTGTGTTTCCTATCTCTACAAATCTTCATACCAAGGATTTTTTTTGCTTCCCCCAAATCCTTCATAGCAAATGCATGTGCTAACTTGTGTTTCATCCCCTTAATATGATCCATGTTAGACCCAACTACAAGCATATCATCAACATATAAACATAAAATAATGTAGTTGCCAACATCCAACCTCTTAAAATAAATACAATGACCTAAATGACACATATTGTATCCATGCTCATGCATAAAATTGTCAAATTTTAGATACCATTGTCGAGGTGCTTGCTTCAAGCCATATAAACTTCGCTTCAATTTGTACACTAAGTTCTCCTTACCTTTGACCTCAAAATATTATGGTTGAGCCATATATATCTCTTCATCCAAATCATCATGAAGGAAGGCATTTTTAACATCAAGCTGCTCTAAATGCAAATCTTTAGTAGCCACAAGACTTAAAACAGTATGAATAGAAGTCATCTTAACAACAGGAGAAAATATCTCATCAAAATCAATGCCCTTTTCCGTGCAAATCCTTTCACAACTAACTTGGCTTTAAATATTTTCTTACTTCCATCCTCTTCTTTTAACTTGTAAACCCACTTATTCTATAAAGCTCTTTTATCTGTAGACAACTTGCACAAATACCATGTCTTATTCTTCAACAAAGAGTCTATTTCATCTTTCATTGCAAACTCCCACTGAATCTTAATATCCACCTGCATAGCTTCATCATAAAATTTAAGTTCACTAGCATTAGTAAGTAAACTAGAATACAAAGAGGGAGAAAATCTTTCTAGAGGTCTAATTTGCCTTGTTGATTGTCTAATATTCACTGGTGTATGTGATATTTGTTTTTGTAGTTGTTGCACATCATGAGGAATGGTCATAACATCATCTTTTGGAGTATCATCCAACACTACATAATCATCTTCTTTCTTCTCATGTTGCTACAACAGATCTGTGTACAACACTTTCTCATTGAATATGACATCTTTGCTTCTTACAATTTTATGATTTTCAAAATCCCAAAGCCTATAACCAAATTCATTAATGTCATATCCAAAAAATACACATTTATTTGACTTAGCTTCCAACTTGGTTCTATTTTTAGAATCTATATGAGCAAATACTTCACAACCAAAGGTTTTGAGAAAAGAATAACTACCCTTCTTACCAATCTATGCTTCCTCTAGAATACCACAACTCAAAGGAGTATAGCAACCCCTATTAATCAAATATACAAAAATATTGATAGCCTTCACCCACATGTGTAAGGGCAACCCAACATGCAACCTAATGCTCCTTGCACGCTCCATTATAGTCATGTTCATGCGTTCAGCCACTCTATTTTCTTGTGGAGTCCTTGGAATAATTTTTTTTCTACAAATACCATTAGTGGAGCAATAATCTTCAAGTTCATGACTACAATACTCACCACCATTATCAGATCTGAGACATTTTAATTTCTTACCAGTCTCATTTTCAACCAAGCATTTCCATTTCTTAAAAGTTTGAAATACATCATATTTCTATCTACGGAAATAAATCCATACCTTTCTAGTTGCATCATCAATAAATGTAACATAATTATGAGAGCCTCCAAAGGAAGATACTTGAGCCAGTCCCCATACATCGGTATGCACAAGCTCTAATTTCTCTATTTTGTTTTCCTTCCCAATCTTTACAAAACTCACTCTTTTGTTTTCCATACACAACTTTCACAAAAATCAATATTAACACATTTTAGACCAGGTAAAACATTCTTTGAATGAAATACTTTCATACCTTTCTCACTCGTGTACCCAAGTCTGTTGTGCCGCAGTGTTGTCTCAGAATCTATAGAAGCTATTGTTTCTCCCTTCTCAACTACAACAATTGTTCCTAAACATTCATTTTTCTCTGAAATAATTAAAGTAGAAGGAACAATATGACTTGTATAAAGATATAAGATGCCTACTTTCACACCTTTTGCTACTACAAGGGAGCCTTTTGAAACCTTCCAATTTTTATCATTAAAAGTAACTACACAACCCTCATCACTAAGTTGCCCTGCTAAAATTAAATTCCTACTTAGCCTTGGAACTTGTCTTACCTCATGTAGTAGCCAATGATTCCCATTATGCAAGTTAATCTTAATTTTACCCTTTCCAACAATTTTACAAGGTTCATTATCCCCCAAATAAACAAGCCCAAAATCCCCTTGGACATAATCAATGAAATAACCTCTATGAGGTATAGCATGAAATGAAGCACCCAAATCTAAAACCTAGGAATCATCAACACTTTCTAAAGATAGAAGCAAAGCATCCTCTTCAATTTTTTTACTCACCACATTTGCCTCCTTGTCTCCATCTAGTTTATCTCCTTCATTTTTCTTTTGATTCCAACAATCTTTCTTTTTATGCCTTGGTTTCCCACGGTACTAGGAGTTGTTTGGTCCTCTCAATTGAGACCTCCTCCCCTTTAACTTTCCTCTTGATTTCCCACAATTTCTAGAATTACTTCCTCTCTCATTCATTCTGCCTCTACTTTGTGTGTTCAAAGAACTTCATGATGTAGATCAACTTGAGGTTTTCCTATGATTTTTCTCACTCAAAACAACACTGATCACATCATCATATTTTAGGGTACTAGATCCAGGAACAAAATTACTCACAATCATTACTAAGCCATTCTAGCTTTCAAGCAAAGAACATAAAATCAAGAGAGCCCTAATTTCTTCATCAAAATTGATACTCATAGAAGATAACTAACTAGTAATAGCATTAAACTAATTTAAATGATTTGCAATAGATCCACCTTCTGCCATTTTCATAGTAAATAAATGCTTCATCAGAAATACCTTGTTTGAAGCGGAGGGCTTGTCATACAGTTTCACTAGGGTTTGCATCAACTCTTCTGTCATCTTTGCTTTTGTAATATTAAATGTCACCAATGATGCTAGGCATAATCAAATTCTTCCAAGTGCCTTTCTATCCAAAAGATCTCATTCATCATTTGACATAGATCCCTAATTCTTGGTTTTTCCTTCCAATGGCTTCCATAAATCCTTCTGATAAAGATAGTCTTCCATTTGCATCTTCCATAACTGAAAGTTCTATCCATTAAACCTATCAACCCTTAGCTTACCCTTGTCTACCATTGGTCCCACTCAACTGTGAGACTTTCCTATAAAGGATAACTAAAAACTAACTAGCTCTGATACCACTTATTAGGATTAAACCATGGATAGAAATAAAAATTATATGTAAATATAACCAATATCAAAAAATAATAGATCACATAGAAAAGAACACAAGACACCAAGATTTAACATGGTTCACCCAAACCATGGGCTACGTCCACCAAATAGTAAGTTCAATATTTTATGATCCAGTGATTACAACTTGATTATAATCCATAATCCCATATAGCTCAATACCGCCGCAAGAACCAATTTTCTCATCACCTTATGAAACAATCCCTAACCCT
Organism: Cupressus sempervirens; assembly: GCA_028749045.1. Classification (NCBI taxonomy): domain Eukaryota; kingdom Viridiplantae; phylum Streptophyta; class Pinopsida; order Cupressales; family Cupressaceae; genus Cupressus; species Cupressus sempervirens. The sequence continues at coordinate 873,855,056 of CM053789.1, forward strand.
AAGCCCTTTTATACAAGTATTTTTACCACTTTAGGGTTATAATTAATAATTGCATGTCAGCCCAAAATCTTGATAAAATAGGGCCCAAAAAATAATTTATGAAGTATGTACATTACTTTCCTGATTAGTCACCACAAACTAACACATAAGATCATCCACTAGATCTTCCATCGCAACCTCTTCTACTATTCTTATTGTCAAAATTCTTTCTTAGTTTCTCCTCAACTCTTAGGGAAAACTTGTATGCCTCCTTAGTATTGCTCATTCAAACTAGACTTAGCTCATCCTGAATGTTGGGCCTTAACCCATTAAGATAATAGGCGACTTTATCCTTATCAGCTTCTGCATGGCCAGTTCTAGTAAGAACTTGATAGAACTCTTTAGTATACTCTTAAACACATTTTCCTCATTGCTTTAACCCTTGCATCTTATTTAATAGATCAAACTCATAATCCATAGGAATGAATTGTCACTTCAATTTATCCTTCATCCAATCCCATTTGGTGATTTTGTCCTTTCCCTTTCTATCTAAACCTTTTGCCACCAAATCTTCACGTGCCACTTTAGTTTTTCCTTTGCAAACTTGACCCTATTAGGATCATCAATATCTTCATACTCAAAGTACTCCTCTAGTTCATTTATCCAATCAATTAGCTCCTCTGGGTTAAGATTTCTCAAAAATGTAGAAACCTTAAACTTAGGTCTTTTTCCAATCTTGGAGATGGCTCTAAAAATCCTCTCTCCTTCTATATTTAGAATTGCCTCTACTTCGTCATTTGCTTCTACTTCATCCTCATCCTCACTTCCATCTCTTATGAGAAGATTCATTCCTCTACACATTTTTCTTTTAATGCTTGCATTTGTGTTTGGAGGGCTCAAAAACCTTCAGGTGTAACACCTATAGTTCTTCCACCACACTCTCTTTGTGGAGGCATTTTTGCACTTTTGCTAAAAATCTAGTGCAAACTACCTCACAATCGACAATCTATCTATACACTCAACCCAATCCATGATCCTAGTGTGAACTACCTCACAATTGGTGATCTATCTAGATGCTCAGCCCAATCTATAGTCTTGGTGTGAACTGCCTCATAGTTAGTGATCTATCCACACACTCAAGAACTCTAGCTCTGATACCACTTGATGCAAGGTGCTCCCCTTAACACCATAAGCTCATAGCAAAAACATAGAAACAATGGAAAATGTGAGAACAAAATATGGACTTCTTATTTGCACCATAAATGTAGAATTAAAAAATTCATAAGTACAATATGCTAACCCACATGGTCACCTTTAGTACAATAATTTGCAAGACAAGCTGCAAACTATCACCTTGAGCTATCCTAGACAATATTTGGGCATTTCTTAAATAGATAGATTTATGCTGCCTTAGAAGGTTCTAGATTCTCAAACTTAATACCTAGGGCTGACAGACCCTAACAATACACATAGAGTCGGCCAAATATATCTTTGACTAATTATTTTAGAAATTTTGGTAGCCCAACTTTTGAAAGCCATAACTCATGAACCGTTGTTTCGATTGGCTATTACAACCACTTTTTCAAAAATGCTAGCTCCTGATCTACAAACTTGGAACTGCGGTAGCACCATTCCATTGAGTTTTTGTACCTCATCTGAGCACTCCAACGGTGAGCTTGAAGATTTTTCTGCAAATTTTTCCATCAAAAATCTGCAATAACTTCTCTGATGCTAATTCTTGAGCAATGAGATTTTTATGGTAGGCTTACAAACTTAAAATGAACCTTCCTGTAGAAAATGAGAACATTCTGAGCTCATATGACAAACTTACTAAAAATAGTAAGTTCCCATAAATAGTAACCACCTTATCTACTAGTCCTTATTAAAATAGAAAAGACTGAAAATTAAATATTTTTGGGTGATACAAGATTTCCCTTGCAACCAAGATGCTCCTACATCATCTTCATAAGCCAAAGTGCTTATGTCATTACTCCAATCTTCTATCCAGAGTTAGTACATTGAGAAACTCTATTCTCTTCTTCTCTAAATCTATAGAAAGTACCTTTAAACCAAGATCTTTCATCTCTTTTTACACCATTATTATTCCTAGTGTAACTAGTATAACTACCTTTGGTGTAGTTACCTCTTCTACTAGTAGGTTCTTCCTTTCATTATGATTTTCCTTATATTGTATTCAACTTTCAAATTTGTTGCCTTCTTCATATGTTTAGCCTCTACTTCTTCGAAATTTGCCACTTCTTCATCTCTATCTCTGATCATGTTTCTTTGTCAATCTTTCTTCAACCTTAAAAGCATATTGGTATGTTTCTTCTATAGTATCCATCTTAACATAACTGATCTTATCTTGAATTGATACCCTCAAACCATTTAGGTCCCTTCCCACATTCTCAACTTCATCATCTACATGTCTAGATCTCATATTAAATTTGTGGAACTCCTTAGTATATTCCTTGACACTCATGTCCTTTTATCTCAAATTTTGCATCTTTCTCAAAAAATTAACTCGGTAATCAGTAGGGATAAATTTATCCACCTTTCCAATCATCTTCACCCATGTCTTGATCTTTTTTTTTTCCTTTTCTATCTCTCAGTTTGCAAATGATCCCACCAAAGTGAAGCATGACCCTTCAACTTTGCGACTACTACCTTGACCTTCTTTAATATCAATGATCCAATCCAACACATCATTAGTCTCAATTTTTCTATCATAACAAAAAACTTCAACAATAGGTCTAGCATTCACCCTAGACAAAACCCTTAGAATCCTTTCCTCGTCTTGTTCAACCTCAAGTTTAGGTTTAGGATTTGATGTTTCCTCTTCATCATCACTAACATCTTTAATATGTACACCTCTTCCCTATTCTATATCCACAAGTTCAATTCTCACTACAATCTTTCTTAACATGTCCATAATAGAACTATCAACATTGTCCTCTACCATGAACCATCTTGACAATAGTTCATGCAAGATCGTAACCTTATACAAGTTATAGGATATATTTTATAAGATTTTCAACCAAATTCAACAAGGTTCTCCATGATCCAAGCTTCAAGAAAGAACTGATTCTAGCACCACTTGAGGCAAGGATCCAATGAAAACATGTGGAATAAACTCAACTTAAAACATTCAACACTCCCTACTAAGAGATACACACAGAAGCTACAGATAAATCAATGAAATTAAAGAGAACACAAGGCTATATGTAGCATATTTTTAGGTGCAATTATTTCACTTCACATATAAGGGAACCACAAAATTCTTGATAGTGAGGCCTTTTGGGTTGCAGCCTTATAAAAGAAAAGGATTATACAAGATTCTAATGGCAATTCAAATCAAGCTAGTATAAGACAAAGATTAGAGATAAATAAAAATATAGGACAATAAAAATTCTTTTGATGTGGATAATGAAATACAGATATGTATTGAAGAAGAAGCTAGAGAAGAGAAAAGAATACCAAAATATGTTGCAAGGAAACATCCTAAAGATCATATCATTGGTAATGCTAGAAAAGGAGTAATGGCAAGAGGTAAGTAAGAGAAGAATTTTTTTTGATGACACAAGTTAAACCTAAGTTTATTGATGAGACATGTAAAGATGAATTTTTGGTAAATGTAATGAAAGATAAACTTGAGTAGATAGAGAATAACAATGCATGAGAATTGGTCCCTAGACCTAAATAGAAGAATGTAATTGGCACAAAATGGGTATTCATGAACAAAATGAATGAAAAATGTGAAGTTGTAAGAAACAGAGAAAGGTTAGTGTATAAATTCTAATCACATCATGAAGGTATATATTTTGAATAAAAAATTTCACTTGTAGCAAGGCTAAAGTTGTAAGAATGTTTTTGGCTTTTGCATCTAACAAAGATTTCAAACTGTATTAGATGGATGTAAAGTCATCTTTCTTGAATGGAAAGTTTGAGGAAGGGATATACATTGAACAACTTGGTTGGTTTCCATTCATTGAAGAGAAAGACATTTTTATGCAAATTAAAGAAAGTTTTGTATGGACTAAACCAAGCATCTAGAGCCTAGCATGCTAGATTAGATAAGCATTTACTAAGTTTGGGTTTTTTTAAAAGGGAATGTAGATAGTAATATATGTATTTAAGAAAAAAAAATGATGGCTTGTTAACCATTGAGGTATTTGTTGATGACATTATTTTTGGTGGAAATGATGAGGCAAGTAACAAATTTTCTAATGAAAAGAAGACTGACTTTGAATTGTCTATGATCGATGAGATGAAATATTTTCTGGGATTGCAAATAATGTAAACTAAAGATGGCATATTTATATCAAAGATTGAGTATCTTAAAGAGTTATTCATGAGATTTGGTATGGATAAATATAAACATGTTTGAACACCTATAGTGATTGGATGCAAATTTTCTAAAAAAGAAGAATCATCTAATGATAAACGAACAAAATATAGATCTATGATTGGTGGCTTATAATATTTGAATCATACAAGTAAATATGTTGCTAATACTATAATTGTAGCTAGATTTCAAGCAAATCCTAAAGATACACACTTAGCAACAGTTAAAAGATTTTTAGATATTTGAAGGGAATAATAGATTTTGGTTTATGGTATGATATATCTAATGATTTCACATTGTATTCATATATTGATTTTGTTTGTGTAGGAAATATTGATGACATAAAGAGTACAAGTCAAGGATCATTCTTTCCTGGTGGAAGATTAGTATCTTGGTTGAGTAAGAAAAGAGATTGTATTTCACAATCCACAATAGAGTCTGAATATGTTGCAATAGATAACAATTTTAATCAAAATATTTTGATGAAGAAATGCTAAAGGATATTAGTATTGTATTTTTAGAACCTACTATTATACATTATGATTATAGAATTATAGTGAATATTTCAAATAATCATGTTTTACATTCAAACACTAAACATGTTGTAATTAAGTATCACTTTCTGAGGGAAAAGGTTGCAAATAAAGATATCAAATTAAAGTATGTAATTGAAAAGGAATAGATGGAAGATATATTCATAAAAGCATTGGCTAAGGACGCCATTGAGTATCTTAAAGGTATCCTTGAATGAACTCCCTACCTGATATAGAGTAAATGATGCAACATTTACATCAATCTAGTATAATCATAGCACTATTCATTAATCTAGATGTGATGCCTAGTATTCCTCCTTAGGCAGAGGGAGTGGTCACATTAAGTAGAGTTAAGTGAAGAACTCTTGTGATTTGTTATTTTGGCATAAGAATGTTGTTGTCACTTAACACATTTATAGTTGAAAATTATCTTAATCCAATACAAGTATTTTGATGGAGATGTCCATCAAAAGGGAAGGTATTTTTTAGATGTTATATGGCATATTGGTACATTTCCCATTGATTTCAAATGGGAAGAGATTCAATGAAAAAAAAAATATCTACAAAGGGAGAGAGAACTACAAATAAAGGAGATTATCAAAATATGGAAAGGTTGTATATGTTTTAGATATTCAAAAAATTGTAAAGGTTGTATATGTTGATGATATTCATAAAATTATATGCAGAAGATTGCAAAATTGTCAATTCAAATAAGATTAGTTTTTCATCATATGTTGCCATCAATGCCAAAGGGGGGTGTTGTTACAAATAGAGTTTTGGTTGGCACTTGAATTTTTTTATGTGTTGTAATGATGGAATATTTTTTCATTCATGATAATATATACTTATGTACTCATCATAGATAGAGATTTTCTATATCTCGAGAAGATTATTGGCATGATGAAGTTGGCATATAATAGGGTAAGCCATGTGAGCTTAGGATTATGTTCACAAATGAGTATAGATATCATATATGTTTGTTGTGTTGATGATTATAGTTGGTCAATTTCATTTGAAGAGGAAATTTATGATAAAATAGTACATGCATTGAGGCATAGAAATATAAAGAATTGTGTATTTAAAATATGATGGGTATTGTATTTGAAACTTTAATAGACCTTCGTGTGTAAGAAAAAGAGTTTAAATTCAATCTATTTATGTGATTACTTGGTGTATTTTAAGGCAATCAAGTGAAATCTTTGTACTCAAACATCTTATTATCAATAAAAGAGATTATTGACATAAAGAATTGTGTATTTAAAATATGATGGGTATTGTATTTGGAACTTTAATAGACCTTCATGTGTAAGACAAAGAGTCTAAATTCAATCTATTTATGTGATTACTTGGTGTATTGTAAGGTAATCAAGTGAAAACTTTGTACTCGAACATCTTATTATCAATAAAAGATATTATTGATATAAAGAATTGTGTATTTAAAATATGATGGGTATTGTATTTGGAACTTTAATAGACCTTTGTGTGTAAGAAAAAGAGTCTAAATTCAATCTATTTATGTGATTACTTGGTGTATTTTAAGGAAATCAAGTGAAATCTTTGTACTCAAACATCTTATTATCAATAAAAGAGATTATTTTGGCAAGGTTGGGTTTTTCCCATCAAGTGGAAGGGTTTTTCGAAGACAAATGTATTGATTCTTTTTTGTATTATTTATTCTTTTCTTTATTATTTTTTATCCTAAATACTGGGAAAAATTAACATGAAATTAGAAGTAGGTATGGATAATAGAAATATCGAAGTATTGAGTTTGTATAGTTGTGAGAAAGATCAATTCATCTTTGGTGGTTGTAATGGACTCTATGCCTTTCGGTGCAAAGACTACAAAAGTTACATTAAAAATGGCCATGAGGAATAAGTTTAGCAATTCACTAGAACTAGAAGGAAAGAAATAATTGGTGGTAGTAGAAAAAGAATCATGTATATCAAGGATGTTAGGGTCCATTACTTTTCTTTTAGGTGCTCTATTTTCTAATTACAAAATGTCTCAATGTACAACAAGGTGGAATTAGGAAATTTGTTGAGCTTCATTGTGTTGTGTATTGCTTGTCATAGTTTACAATAGCAGAGGAATTCTAAATAATGATATTGGTTTAATGCACATGTACCATAGTGTATTCAAACCATGGAGAATATCAATGAGGTAGGAAATATTTATTGTAGTTACTCAAATAGGTCTTAGAATGTTGAAATTAAAAATCTTATGATGAGGCTAGGCCAGAACACTCTTTCCTTGATATGTTTTGATCTCTTAAGAGGGGTTATTATAATTTGAAGTTTTAGGGAAGTATGTGAGGCTTCAATTGGTTATTTATTTTGTATGTGCTCACAAAATCAGCTTACTTCAAGATGTCCATTTGGATTATTTATCGACCAACTAGCTATTATGACCATACAAGGATAATCCACTCTTTGTGTAGATTCACCTTCTATCATATATATAGCACTGCGAATAGAGTTGATAGAATGGGAATCTTCTGGCAGTCTGTGTTTAGTAGAGATCCTTGGACTTGTGGGAATTGAAAATTTCAAGGTTTAACCTTTACTATTTGTGAAAATGAGTTTCTCTAACATGATCTTTGTATCCATTAGGATCAAGATCCAAAAGATATAAAGCCAAACCTAGACATCTAAGAAACACATATGATAAACCAATAAGGAAACTAAATAATAGAACATGAAAACTTGTGTCTTTGTGTAACCTCCTTGATATGTAGATGTGGTCGTGATCATGGATGTGTGCTCAAATCTAGTGCTCAAGCTTCAACAATGGATGGATTTAGATGCATGGAAATCTAAGTATTTCCAAATAGCACTTTGAAAGTAATTAGCTCTCAAAATGGTATAATAATTATACTCAAAAGGTGGATGATTTGAGAGGAGTAAAGGATTCAATTCATAGTAAATTGGGTGAGAAGGAGATAAGACTTCGTGATGGATAGTTAATTGACTAAGGTTTAAGATAGGCTATAATTGACTGTTACAGGTGTTGAGTTGTCATTATGCATGATGCTAAATGGCAGGAATTCTTTTGAACTCCTCTCTTGAAAAGTTGATCTTGTGAATCAATTCCAAGGTTCTGGGTGATCTTATGACCTACTAGAATCTATTCAATTGAAAATAAATGTCTTTGTTCATGAGGAGGCCTTTTCTGGTTCATTTTAATTTTGGATGAGACATAGAATCTGCACACTACTTCAAAATAAACATGCAAAAGAACTATATTTTTGTATTTTTTACATTTTTTTATATGAATGCAATCTAATAATGCAACTAATATGAATTCCTAATCTAAAAAGGGGTATGTAAAGAAAATAAAAAGACTTTTAAAGTAAATGATACGAAAGTAAAAATCTTAATGGACATAAGCTATAGAAAACAACAAGTTTACATGTTAAGCTTTCAAAGAAATCGGTGGGTAACTAATGAAAATAGGAGTAGTGCTTCCTTGATTCCACTGATACAATCGTCAATGGGAAAATTTCATAACCATATGATATTTCACTCTTCATCAAATCACAAGGCCATAGAGAGTGTGGTCATGCAAGATAAGGAGTTATGCAGGCACAATTTAATGATTTCTTCTTGAGCTAAATACGTTAGCAAAATTTGTCAAACTATATCAAACACCAGAATTAAAAGAGATTGCACAATCAGAAACAAAGCAATAAAATTTTGGCTCAATCACAATTCCATGAACAAAAATTCACAAAGCAATGACACATTTAGGCAAGAATCACCACACTCCAAATGCGAGCACCAAAAGCATAATTTTATTACAAAATAATGGTGGCCCCCATTACATTTTATGATCGAGTATTTATAAGAAAGTGTCTCCTCAATTTTTGTTAAGAGTGAGAGATATCTTCATGCAATAATATGCTTTTAATTTAATAAACAAACTAATTATATACAAACTAAGAATCTAACTGGTACTTAGTAGGACTCCATCCATTTCATATTCATTAATTGGATGCATGAGCCTTTACATGTCATAGAACAAAGAATTTATGAGAGAGAAAAAATAAGAAAGCCTTCAGTCAAAGCAGAAGTGTCTAGAAGTGTCAAAAATAGAAGTTGATCCTTCACTAGGTGACTATCAGAGTTAAACTATTGTCAGAATCCGTTTTTGATGCATGGAAAGCTCTATTTTTGGAACTAGCAATTAACTGTTGGCACACGTCTAGAAAAGTACACTAGCTCACCTACACACCAGTGAACCTGTGTACTTTCATAGCAGCTCCCCAGCTCACCTCAAAGGTCCAAAATTGCAAAATTCTACTAAGTGTCAAAATTGAAATTCTGGCTTCTGGGTTTTGTCCCTCTTCACACTAGAGCTATTTTTGGATGTTTGCCCTTGAACTTCTCAATAATCTTAGTAATCTTAGCCACATCTGGTAGATTTAAAGCATCATATTTATCTTTGACCTTTTGTCTATAGTTGTTTACTTTAATACAGGTATCAACAAAATCTTGAGTTTTGTATCCAACTCTAGCAAGGCTTCTTCTGTTCTGAAGGCCTACTGAATGTCATCATCACTAGAAGCTTCTTTAAAAATATTTTGAAACTTCTCTATAAATACCTCTATGGGAATTAATTTCTCTCACTCATCATCCTCAAAAATATCCAAACACACATTGCTATAACGTTTCTCTGCCTCCAAAATTTTCTCCCGAGCTTGGTCCTTGAGCCGATGGAACTTTGCATGTAATGTTTCCATTACTTTATTACTATCCACTATTTTCTCAATCTAATTATCAATTAAATCTAACTCCTTTGTTGTATATACATCTACAAAATCTTGTACCTCTACCCTTTTATAGTCTATAATACATGTAAATCTTTACTCCATGCGCGTACCTCATCCTTTATACTGAAATCTTGCTTCAAAATTGCTACCATCTTGTCTACATTTTCCTGCGTAGAATATAGTAGCTTAAGTTTTCCTTAAATGATTAGGACACCCTTTTCCTCAAAAATTTCCCACCACTATTGATAGGCATTCAAAAATAAATCCAACTTTACTCTTTCCCCATCTCTTTTATCGAGTGTAGCATTTAGAGTTTCCTCAAGGTGTTCTAGATCTAAGGGACCAACAACTTCGGCTAGATATCCTTTTAGAATTTCATTTTTCCTATGAAGTGTTATGAGTTCTACCCCTTCTTGATCCAAGGTTCTGAAAACTTCTTTTATCCTCATTGTGACCATCAACCTAGTGGTATCCAATGTGGGCTTCCCGAGCATAACCTCTTTGATCTAATAGCCCTATGGGCTAAGATCTTCTACATCTACATCAGGAGGAGGGATAGCTACTTTTGAAAATAAATCTTGGTTTCGGTCACTATTGATAAAAGCCAATGGTCCTGCTTCTCTTGAAGGGGACTCAGGTTTGGTCAGAACTTCCACCAACTCAATCATGTACTCTTCATTGGCAGTGGATTGTGGCTTTTTACTTCTTATCACTTTCTTTTGCAACCACCTCAAGACTCATTCCACCAAGGGCTCACCTCTTGAGGATTAAGGAGTTTTTTTTCCACTACTCTCCCCTTATCACTCCTCTCCAGGGTTCTTTCCCTCTGTGAAGGCTTTCCTTCTATGATTTCTATCTTAGTGGAGCTTGTAGTTTGTACCTCAATATCTTGGGAGGCTTGCTAACGATATTCAACTATTAGTCCCTCTTCAGACACTTCATCAATTATTGTTTGTTGTGGCTCTTCCTCCTGCTCCTTTTGAGTCTACTCTTCTTCAGTACTTGGAGGTAAAGGAGTAGCCAAGCCTTCTTCCACCACTATGACATGTAAAGGGGGTGGAGGAGAAAGATTGAGACCCTGTGATTCTAGTGGCATTTGTGTCCAGTTCTCTTGTTGAGGCTCATTCATCAGGGTATCCTAGATCTTATCCCCAATCAACTTCATTCCTATGAGCATGAAGTCAAAATTTGACATTTTGAATACATCATCACCCCTACATCCTACTCATCAACCCATTTTTGTACTTTATCCTCTGAAGTAGTTATTTCCAGAGGTTCTTCTGGGACTGATGGCAGTGTCACGGTGGAACTTCTCCTCCTTTCCTACTCTATGGCTCTTTCCAGCCGTGTTCTTCTTTGCAATGGCACATCTTCCTCCTCATCTTCCTCTTCTTCTTCTTCCTCTTTAGGAATGTGGTCAAGGATAGATGGAAAAGGAACCATTCTTCTAATCACCCTTTGCCTTTTCTTAATAGGGGTATAGATTTTTCTTCATTTCTTAGGGGCCAAAGGGGATGCTTGTTCTACCTGCAAAGAAGGAGAGAGTTCTTGGATTTCACCCTCAATTTTTGCTTGGCTGGGTGTAGTTGGTGGCAATTGAGGGTCTACCTAGACTTGGGAAGCTCCAGTATCTTCTGGCCCTTGCACATTTTCTTCTTGCTGTTGTGGAGGTGCTAGGATTCCACCCTCCTCTAGTTTGGCTCTTTGAGCAGAACTCCTCTCTCTTTTTCCCTTTCCTTTCTTCTCTGAAGGGTGATATTATCCAACTAGCCTATCCAGTTGGTATACAATTTTAGGCCTAATGGGCAACTGAGCTGGAAAGGTAGGGATGGTGACCTTCTTCCCTCTACCTTTGGCTAGGTGGGCTTGTGCATGAAAAACCAATGTCTTGGGTATTGGATCAAGTTTAAATGGTTTCCTAATCTAATCCTACATCATCTTGATAATATGCCTTGCTTGATGACTAATATCATCATTCTCCTCCTTTTCAACCTCAACATTCATTATGGCCCTTTCTAATTTTTTATTTGTACTAAACAAAGGGTTGAGTAGCTCCCCTGAGTCTTGTTGCAGTATCTCCAATGGAATTTGGACCTTTAGAGCCTTTTCTACCAAATAAAAAGTCATCCTACAATAATCCCTGATACAGACATCATAGTCATTTGTCACACTCATCCAGTGGTCTTTGATGGCTTCTTCATGCGGGAATTCCTTGCTTGCAAGACTTTGGACTCTCCTGATATTGTCAAAGCACAGCCTCAGGGAATTGTACTCTTCCAAAGGATATTGATCCCACTCCCATTCAAAAGAAGGAATATCTTTCTTTTGCTTTACTTGATATGGTCCTACGATTAGAGGCTATGTCCAACATCATCTACACTATTTCCTAACTCTATCATATGCTAACTCAACTTGTCGATCAATCTCAAAAAGAAAAAGTTTGTCACTAGGATACCTTGGGAGCTTCATCGGGTTGATAGTGGCACCAGCTACCTTTAGATATGTAAATGTTTTAAACTGAATGTAATAAGCCCCAAGTGTTGTTATCTACACCACTGCATCATCAAATTATCTTTTTGCATAATCTCCCTCTATGAATAAGATGATAGAAAAATGAATGCATCATTCATGATTCTATATTCCTTGCTTTTCCCTGAGAGCTTCTTCCTTACTAGCTAAGGGTAAATGATATATGGCCAAGCATTAGGTTCTTGCATGCTACCTCTTTTGTACAATCTAGGATAGTTCGTCGCCCTTACAGCTAATAGACACACCAAATATGAAGTCATATAGAACTTCTTTTTATCCTTTACTACTCCCAATTGCTCACATAGATTTTCACTCAAAGTAGTGGCCCAGTCAAGTGGCATATTTTTCGTCTTGATAGTCTCAATAAAATTTATCATAAAAAAATTCAGATGTCTAGCTACCGATAGACCCATCACTCTACTCAAAAGTATGATTAAGTATCCAATATCTTCTTTCATATATCCCCTTGTCATATCCACCTTACCGATTACGTTCCCCAAAGGAGTCTTCTCTATAAGATAAGAGGACTAGATGATCTCAGAAGCCTCTTTCAAGTGCTCTATGTACCACCTTTTTGTTGCTTCATAGGTCAACCTGATAAACTGATCTTCTCTAAGGAGATGGAATACTCTTTCAATATTGTTGGGTCGGAGGTCTAGGAAAACTTCTCCAGTAACACTCTTCACCACCCTCTCCTCAGGGACAAAATATTGTGCAAGTGTCATTATGAGCTCTGAGGATTGTACTGACATTGGGTGTGAAGTTGCATTTACCAACCCTGATCAGATTAATGTAGAAACCATAGCTAATATCTCAGTGGGTTTGTTGCATATCCTTAGGAAATCCCCCAAATCAGTGTGCCCCAAATCTGTGTCCCTAATCTCAGAGTAGTCATCTTTGAACCTTGATTTCGATGAAATGCCTTAGAATTTGAACATAATGGGTTTTGGTTCCATTTTCTCACCTGATGAAGATGCCATTATATCTACACACAAAGGAGAAGAATATCCATTAGTTTGAGGTTGGAGAAGAAACAAAATAATTATCCCCTAATATTAACTCAGAAAGAAAAAACCCAAAAGTCAAATGCCTAGAAAACCCTTAAAATGTAAAGACAATGCATTAGGTGCAATATTGAATTTTTCTTTAAAATCTATATGGAAAAATTAGGTGCGCACTAGCACACCATGTTAAGTGTGCCAATGCACACCTAAATCTTTTGCATAGTGTTCATTTTTAAATGTTTTATTTGAAAAAGGTTGTAGGGTGCACACTAGCACACCAAATCAGGTGTGTCGGTGTGCACCTTTCTTTTCTCTTATTTTTTATTTTCTGATATGGGTTTTCACTAGCATAGCAAATTAGGTGTGCTAAAGCTCACCTATCCCTAGATTATGTCTTTTTAAATTTTTGAAGCCTTTTGCATGTTGGGATGCGGAGTGATGCACCTAATTAGGTGTGTTTCTTCGCACCCATTTAGGTATTACATTTGGATTTTGTGTTATATTGGTGTGCACTTATGCACCAAGCTAGGTGCGCTAATGCGCACCAATGACTATGGTGTTTGGAAAATGTGAAGAAAATGAGAACCACACCTAATATTTGTGAAGTTAGTGAGTAGACAAAGTGCGGGAGCTACAGTTCACCAAATCTCAAAAGTTCAAAATGAAAGCAAGTGGTGAGATTTTTAGGATGTGGGGGTTATATAAGCTAGTGTACCCTTGGTGTTGCATAGGTGCACAGCTACACACCCGTGCATCACCAAGTGCGATGTCCCCCATTCTTTGAAACACTTTATTTAGTGCACTAGTGCACCAGATTAGGTGTGGAGGTGTACCCTTTAAATTTTAGAAGTTTAAACTCATCTCCTATAATTCTTTGATTTTTTTCAACAAGGTTTCTCTGCCAAGGGCTAGAATGTGAACTAGGGGGTTAGGTAAGATCTCAAAAATGACTACCAGCCTAGACTGGGGCCCCAAAAGCCCAAAACAAAGTAGTTTGTCCCCATTTATATTAGGAAATGGGGCATGCATTGTGTAACCACAAAAAATAGCCTTAATAAAAAGGAAGAAATGACAAAGGCATTTCTTCATCAGCAAACATTCTTTCAATGTGTGTCAAACACCAACTAAATCCCAAACATTCCAAGAAAATTTTGAATGACTTCACAGTCAAAACTTCAGGATCCAAAACCTTCAGGCTTAGTGTGTTCAGTATATTCATTTCCTTTGACATCTTAGGATGTGATTAATCAAAATCTACCGACAACTTAGAAACAATCTTTGACCCCTTTTGGCACATCCATCGAGAATCTCCACAAAGGTTGTTTATCGAGCATTTGCTTGACCAAATGAGAGAATTAGTTCAAGGGCTCTTAGCGAGATGTCACTTTTCTTTTAAATTTTTGGAAAATTTTGAATAATCACTCCATGTACTTCATAATGTCACTATTTGATGAAATGATGTTTTGGTACTAGATACTTGATTTTGAAAGTGTATCTTTTTACCATTTCAAACCTTTTAGAATCCTTCAGTCTTAACACCATTTTCTTTATATTTTCTTTTCTTTTCTTTTTTCTTTTCTTTTTCTTCTATATCCTAACTACACTTAGACTGTGTAGCCAAGACATTGGTGTCATTTCTTGGATTCAATCCTTTGTGAACATCCTTTACATTCCTCTTTTAAAAATTTTAGAAACTCTCATGCCAAACAATGATCTTAGCAATCTTTCAAGAAAATGCCTTATGTTTGAACCAATTGGGATTTGGATCATCCCTTTTTGTTTTCAACTTTGGTTTGACAACACCTAAGACAATCAATCTTTAAATTTGCAAAGTGTTGAGAACTTATAATCTAGAATCCTGAATTCAAGACTAAAAGTCCCTCTATTACTTCAAGTAACATCTATTTCTCAGTTGGTATAAGACACACTGTGGTCCAAATATTTTGATAAAGAAATACCTCTTCCTAAAACTAGAACCAAAAGAGTAGTTAGTAATATATCTTAAGGGCACCTTAGCCCCCAAGACTGACACAACTTTGAAAGCAAACACGCGACTAAAAGAAAACACACAACTGGAAGGAAAACACACTTCCAGAAAATAAACACTCTTGCAAAAATAAAATCTAACTAATTTTTTATTTTTTATTTTTTTTGCACATCTGTTAGGTTTCAAAATAATATTTCAAAAATTTCCCATTGATTGGTCACGGAACTAATTCCCCCTATAAGGAACTAAACCTAAAAGTATTTTCTTTGAGAATTTTTTCTATTTGGTAAGGACCAATCCACAAGCGTTGAAACTTGGTATGGTTGCCCAACTTTTCTTTCACCTTATCCTAAACCACAACAAGGTCAAATATCCTAAAGGACTTTTTCATGGCCCTCTTGTAAAACCATCTCTTCATGACAGCTTGATGTTTAGCCATGTGCTCCAATGTAGTTGTCTATTTCTCGTCCATCTCTAAAAGATTCATCGATCTAATTTGTACTTTGTCAGCATCTTCAGCATACCCACTCATGAATTTCAAAATAGGGATCTTGAGACTTAATGGGAATAGTGGCTCTTGTCCATAAATAAGAAAATATGGAGAATTCCCCAAAGCATTCTTAACCCTCACTCGATCTATCCATAAGGCATATTTGAGTTGCATATGCCAATCTTTAGGATTCTCCTTCAATAACCATCTTATTACAGTGATCAAGTTCTTGTTTGTGGATTTTGCTATGCCATTTCCTTATGAGTAGTAATTCAAAGAGAACTTGATAATAACCTAATTTTTGAATGCCCACTGAGTTAAGAAAATTGATGCAAAAGATGGTTCATGATCACATACTAAAGCGAATGGTATCCCAAATCTAGTAACAATGTGTTCCATCAAGAAATCTGTTACTACCTTAGTAGTGCAATTTCTAAAAAAAAATTCTTTTGTCCATCTCGTACAATAATTGGTGGCTATAAGAATGTAAGTGTGTCCAGTGTTGATTGACTAGACCAATAAAATCCAACCCCCACCTTGCGAAGGGATGTACCTTATATACAGGTTGTAGCGGCATTGTCAAGTGTCTTTCTTTGTTGGCAAAAATTTTGAAAACATGACAAGAATGTACATGTTCAAAAGTGTTCTTGAATATCGCGGGCCAAAAATAACCTAATCTTAAAATCATATGAGCAGTCACTTCTGTCGAACCGTGCCCTGTACCATACTTGTCATGAAATTATTCTAGGACTTCTTTCGCTTCCTCATGTCCTAAGTATTTCAAGTAGATCCCTTCATAGTTCCTTTTGCACAACTTGTTATCATGCAGCATATAGGACTCATCCTTCATTTTAAGTCCTCTATGTTGTGAACTATTCATCCAACTAGGGCACCGGTTCTATAGAAGATAGTAAACAATATCCTGGTACCAAACATCCATTACTACACCTTGACCAATGTCAACTTGAGATACTATCATTTTTTTCTGATCTGGTTATCAACTATCATTCTTGATAATCCTTGACCCCTGACTAATCTCATGGATTAGATCTCTATATCAAATTCTTGCAATATCACCATATGTTTACCTCATCTTTCACCAAGTTCATTTTGCATCAACAATGTCTTTACTATTAGATCAGGTACAATAGCATACACCTTACTCCTTAGTATGTAATGGAAAAACTTCTTTATCGCTTTGACCAAGGAAAAAGACTGTTTGTCAAGGTTAGAATAATTCAACTTGGCACTTCTTAGAGGACAGCTCATAAAATTAATAGGTCTTTTATGTTCCTTCTCCTTCTTCTGGGTTAGGATTTTAGCACACAAATTTTCTAAGGTGAAGGAATATATCTTAAAGGGAAGGTTGTAATTAGGACTTACTAGTACTAGGGCCATGGAAATGGCAAGCTTGATATCCTCAAATGATTTCTTGACCTTGGGAACCCATTTTGTTTTAGCCCCCTTTTTGAGTAAATCATTGAGGGGATGTAATATCTCTGCAAAATTGCTTATGAATTTTCACACAAAATTTATCTTCCCAAAGAAAGACCTGAGTTGCTTTTTACTATTGGGGGGTGATAACTTCAAAATGGCTTCAACTTTGTCAGGATCAATGGAGATACCAGCTTCATAAATGACATGACCTAGGAGTTTTTCCTTAGTGACCCCAAATGAACATTTCTTGGGATTGAGAGATATGCCATATCTACGACATCTATTGAACACCCCTTTTAGATTGGCAATGTGAGTAGTTTGATCCTTTGAAAAGACAATTAAGTCATCCATATAAATAACTATACATTTATTAATCAATCCCTTAAAAGCTTTGTCCATGGCTCACTAAAATGTAGCCCCTACATTAATCAATCCAAATGGCATTCTCTTGTAGGAAAAGGTTCCCCATTTAGTTGTAAAGATAGTCTTTAGCCTATCTTCTTCTTCTACCATTACCTAATTATAACCTAAATATCCATCCAAGAAAGACATCATTTTCGAACCATTCATAATTTGTAAGACCTCATCCAATGAGGGCAATGGGTAATTGTCCTTTTGAGATCCCAAGTTTAAATTGCAAAAATCTATGCAAAGTCAAATCTCTCCAGTCTTCTTTCATATAGGAACTAGATTAGCCACCCATGTAGAGTGATGTATAGGGAAAATAATCTTAGCGTCTACTAACTTCTTGCCTTCCTTCATTATCAAGGGTTCTAGGATAGGATTGATGGGTCTTTGCCTTTTTTAGAGGGGTTTGGCATCAAGTTTGAGTGGGATATCATGCGTAATAATCTAAGGATCATATGTCTTTAGTTATTCATAGCTCCAAGTGATAACATCCTTATATTCTGTAAGCAATTTGAGCATGTCTTCCCTTTCTTGTAAACTGCACACTTTCCCAATTCTTACCATCTTGGGATCACCTTCTATTCCTAAATTGTATGAGTTGCATTCCTTGGTACCCTTTTCTTTAGTGGTCCTTTTATTAAATGCTAATTCATAATGATCAAAAATGCACTCCAACTCAATCATCACCTTGGGAATAGTATTAGTTTTCAAATTCAAGATTCCATCTTCATCTTGAGTTATATTGTCCTTAAGTGCATCGTCTGGAGTGTCATCTATTTCTTGTCTCTTAAAGTGGCTGCTACACATAATAAATTATAGAATATGTTGATCATCTTGAAAAACTTGAAAGTTTGTGATATTGTTAGGAATAGTCAGAGCAGCAACCAATTCGACTAAGAATTGTTTTAACTTTGTTCCTTCAACTGGTTGTAATGCACTTGCTGAAATAGCAAGGGCATCTGCTACCATTTTTTTCCTTCTTAGAATAGACTTTATGTTCAAAGCTTCAAAATCATCTAGTAGATCCCATGCCCTTTTTCTATAAGCAAGCAACCTCTTATCATTACTGGAACATAGTGATTTCACTTGTTGAATAACCAACTAAGAATATCGTTTGACTATGAGAGTTGTAACTCCTTTCTCGAGTGCAAAAAGAAGTCCTCAAATCAATTCTTTGTATTCTACAACATTGTTAGTACATCTAAATTGCAATCGATATGCAGCATAGAAAGACTTACATTTTGGACTGGTTAACTCAATCCCTGCACCAGCTCCTGAATTACATTTGGAACCGTAGAAGAAAAGTGTCCAAATTGGGCTTTCCTTGGGTTTTCTAACCTTGTGCTTATTTTTCCTCAATTTTTCTTTTACCTGAGCTTGGAAGGATTATCTCTTGGGTACCCATGTAATCTTTCATGGGGTGGACTTACTGATTTTCCATTGTCATTCTTTCAAACTTGAAGCATATGTTTTTCTTATTTGTCTTGAGTTTCATCTATCAATTCTTTGATTTCATCCACTTTGGGTTTAGGATGGATGACTATTGAAGTCCATCCCTGGCCTTTTATGTATCATCTTCTTCTTTGTACATTGATCATTATGGGTGGAGGAGAAGACAAACCTCTACCGTTTGAAGAGGATATATGATACATTTAGATCTTTAGTTTCCTCTTCAATCTCTTCAACAGCATCAGACATGTTTGTAAGACTTTGGTTTTTTATAGGTTCATTTTGTGGATCATTGACTTTCTTTACTTCCATCATTTGTGTTAACACCTTAGCAACTACTTCTTAACATGAACATTCAAACTTTGAATGGCTAACTTTATGTAATTGACAAAATCCTATAAGGAGGAGGATATTGGGGTTAGCTTCTTCTCCTAGACAATGTAAATTAGCCATCGTATGGTGTATGAATTATGTTATGAACTCATCTTTAGGGGTTGAAATTATGGAGTCCATATCTTGATCATCTGGTGTTTTGGTCGAAGTTGTATCAAAAACCATCACCTTGGACTAGCCTAAATCTGTTTGTAAGAAGGCTACCTCATTAGGAGCATTGTATTCTATGATCATCCTTTTTAACTTTGGCTCCACATCTATTTTGATTTGATTATTGAAACCTTTCTATGGTAACCAAAGTTGGGTGAAGTCTGTGGAAAACTATCCCCTTAGACACTTTGACCATTCTCTAGTGAGGAGCAATCCATATGTCTCTGGGATATCAACCACATGTATACCAATGACATCCTAAATTCATGGGTCAACTATTAACTATATCTACACATCCTTTAGTATGCCTATGACTTTTGCCTCTATTTTGTCCAACTGTATCACTATTTAGTTGGTAGGTTGAGGTTTGACTCCTAACCTTTGGGCGAAAGACAATGGCATGACGTTACAAGAAGCTCCTAAATCAATAAGGCAATTATGAAGATTCTTCCCATATATTTTGATGCTGAGAAAAAATGGGGGCACCTCAACCTTATCTTTAAACATAGTGGACAATGCCTCCACAGCATTAACTTGTTGGGATGTAGTATTTTGAGAGGTAGTATTTGCATTGTGGTAGGTCTTTGTATGATCTAGAGTTTTCATGAGCACTTCTTCTTGTTGTGGACAATTTTGCAACATGTCAAACATGGATATGTTTGCCTTTGTTCATTTCAAGTCTTCTATGGCACTATAATTTTTAGTAGACCAAGTAGGGTTTTTCAATATTGTTGGCACACTTCCTTGGTTATGATTTGGTTGTCCTCCAAATACTGGTTTAACTGGTGTCAAATTGTTACTCATTCTTGGATCAGGAGGAGTTGATTGTAGTGTTTATGGAATTCCATCTATTAGAGGTTCTTTTCTACTTCTCAAGTTATACATATTCTGATTGTCATTGCAAAATGCAAACATCTCTTCATGTTGAAGGTCAGGTTCTTGGCTAAATGGAAATGAGAATTCTTCATTGATTGGCTACTCTACCTAAATACTTAGTGTAGAATCATAGGGTTCTAATAACATAGAATTAAACTACACAAGAGGAACATTGTTGTTTACTTGCAAATTTTGAGTCATTTCTTGATTTTCATCATAGTATGAACCATCATTGTTAGGTGCATTTTAACCATTGTCGTATTGATTGATATCTATGTACTAAACATTATTGTTATTATTTTTTGGAGGAATGTTTCCATTATTTAGATTGGTATTCCTCTGTTGGTTTTGCCTTTGGAAGCCATTATTGCGATCAGGAGGATTGAAGTTGTTTCCTCCATTATTGTTTACTGTATTATTGTTCTCGATGTTATTGTTTCCACTAAAGTTCCTATTATAATATTGACCATAATTTTTGTTGTAGGGGCTAATGTTTTTCCTCTAAAAACTATTATTCTATCCCTGTGACAACCTTAGATGAGTCAGCTTGTTGTTCATCTATGACGTAGTCTTTTTCATCTGACCAAATTTAAAAATAAAGCTATTGTTTGCTTTAGTAGGTACTACTGCCTTTTGCTCAAAAAAGGCAGCTCTCGGAGGTTCATACCCTAGATATGTTAGAGCAGGGTTCAATGGAGCAGGTGCCTATTGTAATGGAACTAGATTCATAGGTATGAGTTGGCTAGGCATGGTGGGTACTCCAACAAGGTATGTTGGCATTGCCATAATAGCTTGGGCTGGAAGCATCAATCCTCCACCGTTAGGATTGGCTTGCTTAGTAAAAGTTATTTCTTCTGCAAAGAGTTGTTCCAATGTATCAATATTTGTTGTAGAAAGCCTCCTCAAAAAGATAGCAATAAGAGGGTCCATGGAATTTAGGTAAATCTAAATATTCACTTCAATTGGTATAGTATATGGTGCTTCTAATTTGTGATACACCATATGAAAGTGATGATTGAAGCATGAAACTATCTCAGTTGGATCCCTTTTGATTAATATGAATTTTTGATGTATCACCGTTGGGTTGACAAAAGTTTTAAATTGTTCCAGTAACAATTTTTGAAGGTATCCCATCTCCAATACACCCAGGTGGTAAATTGACATACCAATTGTAGGAAACTTCCCCCAAAGAGTAGGGGAATAAATGAAGGACCACATCCTCATTAGAAATCTATTTTTGGTTGCAAATTTATTTGAATACTTTAATGTGGCCTTCGGTAGTTCATGTTTCTTCATAAATGAACCTTGGTCAAAACTTCTCAAGATTTTTAGGG
This sequence comes from Cupressus sempervirens, assembly GCA_028749045.1. Classification (NCBI taxonomy): domain Eukaryota; kingdom Viridiplantae; phylum Streptophyta; class Pinopsida; order Cupressales; family Cupressaceae; genus Cupressus; species Cupressus sempervirens. Next base: position 873,876,739 of record CM053789.1, read on the forward strand.
AGGTCATGAAGTGCACCTCTCAAATTGACTGGTGAGTCTACAACATTTACAAAGAAGGCCATTGGAGGATTTGGCAGACCTAAAGGTGGTTGTTGCAGAGCTGGAATATTTGGTGGTCCACTAGGTGGTTGGAGTGGAGGTGGAGTTGAAGAAGATGATGAAAGTTTGAATGGAAGTGGTTGAATTTGAGGTATTCCTTTATCACTGCATGGTTTATAGAAGTGGGTAAGCTCAAGAAACTTGTGTGCACTTGGTAAAGATCTTAATGCTCATTGAAATGGGGATTCTAGATCAAAATCTTCTAGTTTGCATCAACTCTAGAAAAAGAGCACCTCTGTCAAACCACACTTTCTCACAAAATGAGGCACACCATAGAATTTAGTGCACCTGTGCACCTATGTACCAGCACAGTAGTGCACTTAGATTTCTAAAAAACTTAGAAAAAAATTTAGACTTGCAAAGAGCACATAATTTCAAAACTTTGGTAGATTTTTCTTTTATTCCAAAAATCAACATATCGGCCCTCCTGGCACCACTTATGTTGAGTTGTTGTTATGCGCGATGCTAAACAGCAGGAATTCTTTCAAACTCCTCTTGAAAAGTCAATCCTGTGAATCAACTTCAAGGTTCTAGGTGATCTTATGACCTACTAGAATGTGTTCAATTGAAGATAAATGTGTTTGTTCATGAAGAGGCCTTTGTTGGTTCATTTTGATTTCGGATGAGACATAGAATCTGCACGTTGCTTCAAAATAAACACACAAAAGAACTATGTTTTTGTATTTTTTATGGTTTTATATGAATGCAATCTAAGAATGTAACTAATATGAATTCCTAATCTAACAAGGGGTCAGTAAAGAAAATAACAGAACTTTTGAAGTAAATAACACAAAAGTAAAAATCCTAATGGACATAAGCTACTAAAAACAACATGTTTGTGAGTTAAGCTTTCAAAGAAATCGGTGGGTAACCAATGAAAATAGGAGTAGTACTTTCTTGATTCCACTGATGCAGTTGTCAATGGAAAAATTTAATAACCATCTGATATTTCACTCTTCATCAAATTGCAAGGCCACAAAAAGTGTGCTCATGCGAGACAAGGAGTTATGCAGGCACAATTTGATGATTTCTTCTTGAGCTAGATGCATTAGTGGAATTTGTCAAATTGTAGCAAACACTAGAATTAAAAGAGATTGCACAACCAAAAACAAAGCAATAAACCTTTGGCTCAATCACAATTCCATGAAGTAAAATTCACAAAACAATGACACATTCAGGCAAGAATCACTACACTCAAAATGCGAGCACCAAAAGCATAATTTTATTGCAAAATAACAATGGCCCCCATTACATATTAAAATGGAGTATTTATAAGAAATTGTCTCCTCAGTTTGTGTTGAGAGTGAGATATATCTTCATGCAATAATATGCTTTTAATCTAATAAATGAACTAATTATATACAAACTAAGAAATTAATTGGTACTTAGTAGGACTCCATTCATTTTATATTCATAAATTGGATGCATGAGCCTTTACATGTCATAGAACAAACAAGTTATGAGATAGAAAAGAATAAGAAAGCCTTCAATCAAAGTAGGAGTGTCTAGAAGTGTCAAAAATAGAAGTTGATCATTCATTAGGTGTCTATCGAAGTTAAACTGCTATCAGAATGCATTTCCAATGCATGGAAAGCTCTATTTTTGGAACTAGCAGTTAACTATCAGAACACCTCTAGAAAAGTGCACCAGCGAACTTGTGCACCTATGTAGTAGCACACTTGCACACCTACACAGTAGCTCACCAACTCACCTCACAGGTCCAAAATTGTAAAATTCTACTGAGTGTCAAAATTGAGATTCTGGCTTCTGGGTTTTGTCCCTCTTCACACCAAAGTTATTTCTAGATGTTTTCCCTCTAACTTCTCAATAATCTTAGCCACATCTAGTAGATTTAAAGAATCATATTTATCTTTAACATTTTGTCTGTAGTTGTCTACTTCAATACGAGTATCAGTAAAATCCCTAAGTTTTGTATCCAACTCTAGCAAGGCTTCTTCTATTCTAAAGGCTTGTTGAATGTCATCATCATTAGAAGCTTCTTCAAAAATCTTCTAGAACTTATCTACCACTACCTCTATGGGCATTAATTTCTCCTGCTCATCATCCTCAAAAATATCCAAACACGCATCACTATAATGTTTCTCTGCCTCCAAAATTTTCTCTTGGGCTTGGTCCTTGAGCCGATGGATCTCCACATGTAATGTTTCCATTACTTTATTACTATCGGCTATTTTCTCAATCCAATCATCAAGTCAGATCTAACTCCTCCACTATATATACATCTACCAAAATCTTCTACCTCTACCCTTTTATAGCCTATAATACCTATAAATCTTTACTCGATGCATGTACCTCATCCATTATACTAAAATCTTGCTTCAAAATTGCTACCATCTTGTCTACATTTTCCTTCATAGCATTTAGTAGCTTAAGATTTCCTCAGATGATTAGGATGCCCTTTTCCTCAAAACTTTCCCACCACTATTTACAGACACTAAAAAATGAATCCAACTGTACTCTTCCCCATCTCTTTTTTTGAGTGCAATATTTAGAATCTCCTCAGGGCATTCTAGATCCAAGAGACCAATAACTTTGGCTAGATATCCTTTTAGGATTTCATTTTGCCTATGAAGTGTTCTAAGTTTTTCCCCTTCTTTCTCTAAGGTTCTGAAAACTCCTTTTATCCCCATTGTGACCATAAACATGGTAGTATCCAATGTGGGCTTCCTGAACATAACCTCTTTGATCTAATAGTCTTGTGGGCCCAGATCTTCTACATCTACATCAGGAGGAGGGATAGCTACTTGTATGAATAAATCCTCATTATGGTCACTATTGATAAAAGGCAATGGTCTTGCTTCTCTTGAAGGGGACTTGGGTTTGGTCATAACTTCCACCAACTCAATCATGTCCTCTTCATTAGCAGTGAATTGTATCTTTTTACTTCTTATCATTTCCTTTTGCAACCACCTCAGGACTCATTCCACTAAGGGCCTGCCTCTTGAGGATGAAGGAGTTTGTTCTTCCACTTCTTTCCCCTTATCACTCCTCTCTAGGGTTATTTCCCTCTATGAAGGCTCTCCTTTTATGGTTTCCATCTCAGTGGAGCCTATAGTTTGTACCTTAGTGTCTTGGGAGGCTTATTGAGAATGTTCAACCATTCGTCCCTCTTTAGACACTTCATCAGTTGATGTTTGTTATGGCTCTTCCTCCTACTCCTTTTGAGTCTACTCTTCTTTGGTACTTGGAGGTAAAGGAGTAGCCAAGCCTTTGTCCACCACTATGACTTGTAAAGGGTATGGAGGAGCAAGATTAGGACCCTATGATTCTTGTGGCATTTGTGTCCAGTCCTCTTATTAAGGCTTATTCATCAGGGTATCACAGATCTTATCCCCAATCAACTTCGTTCCTATGGGCATGAAGTCAAGATCTGACATTTTGAATAAATCATCACCCATACATCCTGCTCATCAACCCATTGTTGTACTTCATCCTTTGAAGTAGTTATTTCCAGAGGTTCTTCTGGGATGGATGGCAGTGTCATAATGGAACTTATCCTCCTTTCCTACTCTATGGCTCTTGTTAGTCATGTTCTTCTTGGAAATGGCACATCTTCCTCCTCATATTCCTCTTCTTCTTCTTCCTTTTCAGGAATGGGGTTTGGGAAAAATGGAAAAGGAACCATCCTTTTAATCACCCTTTTCTTCTTCTTATAGGGGCCTTCATTTTTCTTCATTTCTTAGGAGTTGAAGGGGATGCTTGTTCTAGCTACAAAGAAGGAGAGACTTCTTGGATTTCACCCTCTATTTCTACTTGGTTGGGTGTAGTTGGTGGTAATTGAGGGTCTACCTAGACTTGGGAAGCTCCAATATCTTCTAGCTCTTGCACATTTTCTTCTTGCTATAGTGGAGATGCTAGGACTTCACCCTCCTCTAGTTTGACTCTTTAAGGAGAACTACTCTTTCTTTTGCCCTTTCCTTTCTTCTCCAGAGGGTGATAGTATCCAACTGGTTTGTCCAATTGGTATATCATTTCAAGTCTAATGGTAAACTAAGCTACAAAGGTAGGGATGGTGACCTTCTTCCCTCTACCTTTGGTTGGGTAGGCTTGTGCATGAAAAAAAATGTCTCGGGTATTGGATCAAGTTTAAAAAGTTTCTTGATCCAATCCTACATCATCTTGATAATGTGCCTCACCTAATGATTAATATCATCATTCTCCTCCCTATCAACCTACCTCAGTGTTCATTATGGGCCTTTCTCCAATTTTATCTATGTTGAACAAAGGGTCAAGCAGCTCCCCTGAGTCTTGTTGCAGTATCTGCAATGGAATCTAGACCTTTAGAGCCTTTTATGCCAAATACAAAGTCATCCTACAATAATCTCTGATACAGACATCATAGTCATTTGTCGCATTCATCTAGTGGTCTTTGATGGCTTCTTCATGCTACAATTCCTTGCCTAAAAGACTTTGGACTTTCCCAATATTGTCAAAGCATGGCCTTAGGGAATTGTACTCTTCTAGAGGATATTGATCCCACTCCCATTCAAAAGAAGTAATATCTTTTTTCTTCTTTACTAGATATGGTCGTATGATCAAAGGCCATGTCCAAAATGGTCTACATTGTTCCTAACTCTGTCATATGTTGACTCAACTTGTCAAGCAGTCTCCAAAAGAACAAGTATGTCGTTACGATACCTTGGGAGCTTCTTCAGGTTGATAGTGGCACCAACTAACCTTAGATATGTAAATGTTTTAAACTGAATGTAATAAGCCCCAAGTGCTATTATCTACGCCACTGCATCATCTAATAATATTTTTGCATAATCTCCCTCTATGAATCAAATGATAGAAAATATGAATGCATCACTCACAATTTTGTATTCCTTGCTTTGCCCTTAGAGCTTCTTCCTTACCAAGGGTAGATGATATATGGCCAAGAATTAGGTTCTTACATGTTGCCTCTTTTGTACAATCCAAGATAGTTCATTGCTCTTGCAGCTAACAAATACACCAAATATGAAGTCATATAGAACTTCCCTTTATCCTTTACTACTCCCAATTGCTCACATAGATTTTCACTCAAAGTAGTGGCCCAATCAAGTGGCATCTATGCTATCTTGATAGTCTTGATAAAATTTATCATAAAGACATTCAGGTGTCCAACTACCGACAGACCCATCACTCTACTCAAAAGTATGATTTAGTATCCAATATCTTCTTTCATTTATCCCCTTGCCATATCCACCTTACCAGTTACCTTCCCCAAAGGAGTCTTCTCTATAAGATAAGAGGGTTGGATGATCTCAGAAGCCTCTTTCAAGTGCTCTCTATACCACCTTTTTTCTACTTCATAGGTCAACCTAATAAAATGATTCGCCCTAGGGAGATGGAATAATCTTTCAATGTTGTCGAGTTGGAGGTCCAAGAAAACTTCTCTAGTCACACTCTTCACCACCCTCTCCTCAGGGAAAAAATGTTGTACAAGTGTCATTATGAGCTCTAAGGGTTGCACTGATGTTGGGTGTGAAGCTGCATTTACTAGCCCTTATTGAATTAATGCAGAAACCATAGCCGATCTCTCAGTGGATTTTTTTCATATCCTTAGGAACTCCCCCAAATCATTGTGCCCCAAATCTATGTCCTTAATCTCAGAGTAGTCATCTTGGAACCTTGATTTTGATGGAATGCCTTGGAATTTGAACACAATGAGTTTTGGTGCCATTTTCTCACCTGATGAAGATGTCATTATATCTACACACAAAGGAGAAGAATGTCCATTAGTCGAAGGTTGGAGAAGAAACAAAAGAATTATCCCCTAAACTTAACTCAAAAAAAAAAACCCAAGAGTCAAATTCCTAGAAAACTATTAAAATCTAAAGATAGGTGCACCAGGTGCAATACTAAATTTTTCTTTAAAATCTATATGGAAAAATCATGTGCGCACTAGTGCACCACGTTAGGTGTGCCAGTACACCTAAATCTTTTGCATAGTGTTCGGTTTTAAATGTTTTATTTGAAAAAGGTTGTGGGGTGTGCACTAGCGCACCAAATTAGGTGTGCCAATGTGCACCTTGTTTTTTTCTTTTTTTTAATGTTTTGATATGGGTGTGCTAAAGGGCACCCATCCCTAGATTATGTATTTTTAAATTATTGGAGCCTTTTGTGTATCGGGATGTGGAGTGATGCACCTAACTAGGTGCACTACTCTGCACCCATTTACATTTTACATTTTAATTTTGTGTTATATTGGTGTGCACTTGCACACCAAGTTAGGTGCGCTAATGCACACCAATGACTAAGGTGTTTAGTGGGTGCAAAGAAAATGAGAACTGCACCTAATAGTTGCAGAGTTAGGGAGTTGATAAAGTGCGGATGCATCGGTTCACCAAAGCTCAGAAGTTCAAAATGAAAGCAAGTGGTGATATTTTCAGGAGGTGGGGTTTATATAATCCAGTCTACCCTTGGTGCAATGTAGTTGCATAGCTACATAGGTGCATAGCTACTTACTCACGCATCACGAAGTGCAATGTCCTTCATTCTGCAAAACACTTTATTCAATGCACTAGTGCACCAAATTAGGTTCAGTGGTGCACCCTTTAAATTTTGTACGTTTAAACTCATTTCTTGTAATTCTTTGATTTTTGTCAATAGGGTTTCTCTACCAGGGCTAGAACGTGAACTAGGGGGTTAGGTGAGACCTCAAAAATGACACAAAGCCTGGATTAGGGCCCCAAAAGTCCAAAAAAAAGTAGGGAGTCCCCATTTCTATTAGGAAATGGGGCATGCATTGTGTAACCACAACAACAGGTGCAGGAGATAGACTTCTATGTTTAGATGTACATGAGGTAGATGTGGCATGAGAGTGGACTAGGGCTTGAGTCAGAGGGAAAAAATTGTGTCGCGATTCATGCAAGTGATCTGGAAAGGGAATTTAGAGATGGAAGAGGAGGTGATGTGTTTCAATTAAGGTGGGTGAGGTGGATTAGTTAACTGGAGGATGTGGGAGGTGGATAGATTTGTTACAGAAAAGGTTGGTGGGTGAGTTTAATTAAATAAATGAATTGTTTAATTAAAAGAAGAATTATTGGTGCATGAAATTTAATTTAAAAAATGAATTATTTAATTAGAAGAGAAATATTTGGTGGATGAGATTTAATTAAATAAATGAGGTATTTAATGAAAAGAGGAATTTTTGGTGCATGGGATTTAATTAAATAAATGAATCATTTAATTAAAAGAGGAGTTATTGGTGCATGAGATGAGTTTAGGTAACTGTTGGTTTAGAGGATGAGTTAGCATGTGGGTGGAGGCATTTAATTAATTAAATAGAGAGGATTTTTGGAGAGTAAATTAAATGGGTTTTTCATTTATTTAATTTAATAGAGGAAGGAAGATTTTTTTAATAAATTAGACTATTGGTTGTCTACTAATTTAATTAGGGGATAGCACTAAAATTATTTAATATTTAATATTTAATTAAAATATATTTTAGAAGATGACTAAATTTGATTACGAATTTTTGTGATCGGATTTAGGTGTCTCCAATCTCATCTTAGTATGTATATTTTACAAGGTGCTAAAGAGGATAGAAATATTCAAATGAGCATTGTGAATGTCCAATAGGGATGACGATCATAGTGGATGTGGAAAATCACATAGAATAAAATTTTAAAAAATTGGGCATCTAGGTGCAACTTTCATGTGCACACTTTGGTTGTCAAAATTGTCATCTTGTTTCTATTTCAACAAATCTAGGATCTTTGAGCCTATTCATACCTAGTCATAGAGGAAGAAATTGCAGCAAGTTAGCATTTGAAGGTTAGTTACTTTTCTTTCCACTGTGGTTCTACTCTATTTTTAGTCTCAAAGTTTGATATTTCTCATGGATACTAACATTGATCAAATTCCTTGACCAAACTTGTTATTCTCTATGGATATTTGAAGTGGGATAGGAAATCCTATAGAAAAATTTATTTCCTAGGTTGTAGGCAATCAAGGTGTTCAGGAGTTGGTGTGAGTTGGAAAGCCAACTATCTATTTCCAATCCATTTATCTAAACAAAACTCCTATTTGTCATTCTTGTTTGAAAATTTATTGCCATTAAGAACCCTCTTCATTGATAATTGGAAGGTTTTGTGAACAATATGAAGGGAGAAATCCTTGAAGCTGGACTACAACACATAGTGCTGCAACACAAGGTGTAAGTGTTATCTTATCATAATGACTGCTCTCTTCTTCTGACCTTATGTTCAGATTTCAACATATCATGAGATAAGTTTTATTGTTCCCTTGGTAATATTTTATTGTGTGTATCATCATGCATAATATGTTGTAATATTATTTGATTTTTGGTAATGAACATTGCATTGATTGTAGACACAAATGTCATGTTTTTTAATGTGTTGTATAATTGAGTTTAGACTTCAAAGATTTAAGTATTTTGTAATTATATTTTAAGTGTGAATAACAATTTGTTGATGAGGTTGCATTTTTTTTATTCTTATATTATCTATGAGTCTAAAAGGTCTATTGTTATGATTCTCAATTTCATGTTTTATACTTCTGATTGTTGCAAAAAAATTGGGTGCATTATTTGGAAGAATTGATTTGTTATCTCTTTCACTATGACTAATTGTCTAAGGTATCTAGACAAAAAGGAAATAAGTATTTTGTGATAATATATTTGAATTATGAGAGAAATTTTATAGCATTATATGCCATGTCATCAGAAATATTGATGATGTGTTCACAAAATTATGATCAATAAGATTTAGTAATGATAAGGTTATTGGCATTGAGTTTTTAGTATATTTTTTCTAATATATATATGTTTCTGCATTCGTGGATTCAATGATCATTTGACATAATCTCTACTAAGCTTGTATAGAAGTCTATAAGTACTCAATGACATTGGGCTAGCTTTTGTGAGTTTCCTAAGTTGTTGTGGCTATGTTGGTGGTCTTGCCAACATTGGAAGTGGTTTTTGACATGACAACATGTGTTGTAAGCTATCATGTTATGCTTAAAAATAACTTTCAAGATTGTCATTTCTTAATATATGTCATGCCAAGTCATGAGGAATCCTAAGGAGTCTTTGCAACTCATATTCCCTTGAATCATAGCCATTTGTGTATACCAATTTCTAGTTCATGAGAGACATGCTAAAACAGTGGAGGCTAAGATCAAAGTAGTGAATGAGGTATAGCAGTATCCAACAGCTGATCGATTGCAATTTATTGTCATCAGCATCAAGAAAGTTTTGTTTTGTTTTCTCTCTTTACATTTTTTCATTAAGGGGTATCTATTGAGTATGTTTTATTTGTTTTATAATTTATTTATACATGTTTTTGATAATAAAAAAGCAGCCAAAAATTAGGGGGTTGGCCATTTACAATAGTAGTAGAACAACCAGCACAAAACTAGCTAGCAACTAGCAAACAACCAAACGGTCCCCTTAACCATTCATATCAAAAACATAATAAATAGTATAACTGTATATAAAGTTACTAGTATTCCTACTTTTAAAACCAGCAAAGTTTAACAAGCTAACAACCTGCATGTAGGTGCTCATCACATCGTACCGCCTATATAGCCTATAAAAAAGTTCAACTTAAAAAATAAAACCATCAACAGTAGATGGGGAGAGACCAGTAGAGTACCAAAAAAATAATAGACACCAGTGATCCACTAACTAGCATCCTTATTGTTTCCCTTCCCAACCATCAAAATGTTGGCCTAGTCATCGGTAAGGAATCTATAAAGGAGCTTCTTGTCCTCTTTTCCAAGATTTTCCTCCTCTGAGTTATTGGCCAACATATGAAGAGTGGTTTCTATAGCATGCATCACTTTAAGAGTGAACTTGGAGAAGAGGTTGAACCCCTCCTCCACTGTCACGCACCTGTCCATCGATTCCTGGTGCTCCTTGCAAGTAATAGGTTCATTCTCTTTAGTTCCCAGCTTGAGGGTCCTGTTACAATTCACTAAGGAGTTCCTCTTGTCCTACATGTAACGCCCTGCCAAGGGATCCAAAATAATTAACCTAAAGTTTTACTAAGTTTTCTAAAGATTTTTTTTTTAAGTAAGAAAGAATAACATACACATCAAACACCTAGTAGTGGAAGCAATAACATACAATCAACTAAAGCATAAATAACAGGTTACATTTCTTAAGGATCCCATGATGTTGAATTACATTTAAATCTAATCTAATACTAATTCTAACAACTACCACATCCACATGAAAGGATAATTAGAAAGTCCAATGTCCATATTATACATTTGTTCTTAATGCCTCTTGGCAAACTAATTTGGAATGCTCAATCATCCATTGTACATGTCATAGGGTATGAAAGGCTAAAAGAATATACATATGTAGAAATAGAAATAAAGATACATCATCCTCCATGAATCCATGATACAAAATATAGTAAAATAAATGAAACCATCCACCATACATGATACATCCATCCATCATAAAAGATATAAACATCCAACATGAAATACAACTATCCATCATAAAACATAACTAACTTAGTGTGCAGTTCCTCCCAACCATCAATAGCATCATTATACCATCATGGGCCCTAGCCATCCCCCACGCATAACATCCCAAGCAACCGATAAGATCATCGGTACTATAGTAATAGGGACATCACTACTAAAAACATACTACAGCATATGCATAAGTAAATCTAACATGTTAATCATCAACATAAGAAATGCATCAATAAATAACATCATCTAAACTTGATAAACAAACATCCCAAGAAGCTCCAGCCATGGTTACTATAGACGGATCTCAATGGTAAAAGTGAAAAAGCACTACCACCCGACCGCGTAGAACCTAAATGGCCCACTCCCACTGTGCTGAGGAGATAGTCTCAAGTCCCAATAGGATATCAAATCATATAACACAAATACTCTCTAAGTCCAAGAAATCTTAAAAGTATTCTAACTCAAAGGTTTCAACATAGATCGACATCTAGACACATAGGCACACAACACACGTAGGAAACCTACAATGTAAATTGGCTAGTGTCATCGCATGAATCATGTAGGAGTTACCTTGGCAATTAGCATAGGACTCCAAGGTATTGAGTGATCCCTATGCAGCCACTAGTATCCTCTCGTACTAACAAGGCATATTATAGAATGCAAGGTAGTAACCAATTGTTCTCTCTACTCCCATACTAGTCTGTACTAGCACTCGAGGCATGGACGAGAACATACAATTAATCTTATTAGGTTCATTTTACTCTCATTTAGTGTAAATGTTATCACTTATTAAAATAACCTACAATGAGTTACCCTAGCAGCCACTTAAGGCCCCGGCCCCCATTGCAAGCCACTTCCCCACACTACACATAGATTACCTACACTAAGCTCATGAATCACAAATCAAAGAATCATAGTAAAAACACCTCAGCCCTATACAAGTGATTGGAAAGCATCATAAATATAATCATAATAATCACATCAGTTCTCTATGAGCAACTAAAAAGAAACAAATGATAAATCACAATATCCATCGGTTCTCCAATGAGCAACCGGAAAGTATCCCAAAGTAAATCACAATATCCATTGGTTCTCAATGAGCAACCAGAAAGCATCCCAAAATAATATTGATTGAAAACTTCAAAATGGTCAAGTCAAACATGACATCATCAAGAACAAAGCAAACACTTCAGTCCTCTCAAATTGACTGGAAAGTAAATCAAATATAACTGATCGATGACTCAAAAATGGTTAACTTAGGTATCTCATAAACATACACCTCAACTTCACACAAGAAGACTAGAAAGCAATAACAAACAATAATACACACACATCATAGAGCATGTCATTGCATTACCATGGTTGGGTTTAAAAAGATCGAGACCAAAAACAACATAGCATCACAATCACAAAACCCCCAAGCCTCTGGTAACGTCCTAAAATTGGTCGAACTAGGACAACCCCAAAACCCTAGTACATAGAAAACATATAGAAAACAAGATGCAAGTACATGTTTTAGTTCATTTTGAATCACATGGTTGGGTTAGATTTGAGGTTTTAGTTTTCATTTCTAAGTTTGTTATCAAGTGAGAAGACTCTCTTTTACCCTATAGTTATCACATATATACATTTGAGTAAATTAAGGTTTAACCCCAGTAATATTTGAAGTCAACTTTTCTAAAATTTACTAAGGGTAAGTTATATGCTCGTTTAAGTTTGCTATGTTAAAATCATATTACTTTCCAATAAGATAAGTTGTATTCCTGCTAAGTTGTAATAATCTCCAACAATTGTACAAAAGTCTTCTATTTATCTAACACTCCTAATTTATTAAAATTTATTAAAAATACACTAATATCCATTAATACAACATTAATTATATATTCATTTTTAAAAAGTTAATATTTTTAAATATCAATTATTTATCATAAATTAAAAATCTTTAATATTTTTTAATTGATAAAATAATATTAACAATTTATAATAATTAATATTTAAATCTTTTAATAAAATTAACTTTTGATAATATTAAAAACTTTTTTTTAAATATATTAGAAAAACATGTGTTTTTTATAAGCTCGTCAGCTTAATAAAGGATGCTTGCGGCCTGCCACAGTACCCTATGGTCGTAGGGCCTGCGGTGGTAAGTACACAGTACCTATCGTCACAATACCTACGACACAGGTTACTATCGCAACCACGGCAGGGGGGTGGGGTATGGGGTAATTCCCTCCCCATCATAATATATTTTAAATTTTTATTTTTTAAATCTTTTTTATATAAAACATTGTTATCAAAAATGAAAAAAAAAAAAAAAAAAAAAAAAATTATCAAAATCTCCAGCCCTAGTCTAATAGGGAAAATACGGCTGACTGGTCAATTTATTTCTATTTTTTTATTTTTTTATTTTTCTAAACGTCTTTTCAAATAAACTTTTTTCCATGAAATGTATTTAATCCCCATTTGTAAATAAAAGATTCCAGGGCACAAATTTATTTTTATATGTATATATATATATATATATATTTTTAACAAATCCTAGAATTAATCTGAAGGAGGAATACAGCATACCCATTTATTAAATTATTCCTTTAAGCATATTTTCTATTTAAATTCAAACCCTACTAATAAATTTCTCATTACTTTTATCTATTGAAGAGGGTTATACAGATCCATGATTTCCAATATACAGATGATCGATTATCCATATTAAAAATGCTTATTACTGTAAACATTCTTCACAAGAATTCTACAGAACACACTCGATAGGCACGATGAAGACAAGAAAGAAAAGAGCATTTTAAGATATACGAAAATCACAAGCATCTACCTAGACACTGATGCTAATCGCTACACCCCAAAAACTATAGAGAAGAATCCCTCCTTTCAGAACCTCCTCTTTTCCAAAAATTCCTTCCTTCTCCAAAAATTCATGATGAATTAAAAAAATGAACCCCCAAGTTGTGATATGGAGTTCTCTCCCAAAAATCAATGCACTAATTGTGTGTTCACCCCAGAGAACTCCTTACTCACCACCCTTAACTCATTATTAACTTTTATTTTCTTTATTTTTATCTTCTCCATGCACATTGATTAATTAATTAAGTTACTTTATTTTAATTTTCACTTGACCCTTTTTAAATTAATTTATTAAATTTAATATGATGCACGCATCATGCGATCAAGAAACTTTAATTAATTAATTTTTTTCTCACTTCTAAATTTATTTTCAAACATTAAATTTGATAACTATTTATTAACTTAAATAATAATATTATTTAGCATTTATTTTAAAATGAACTCTAAATATATTATTATTAAATTAAATAGCTATTATCACGTTCTAAAATTATCCTTATAACTTTTATCTTCAAATTTAATTCTTTTTTATTTAATTAATTTCTCAATTAATTAAATATAATTTAATATTAAAATATCATAGCAATTTTCCATTAAATTAAATCATTAATTTTAATCTTTTATTTAGACTTAATTAATAAAAAATTCACCAAAGACTCATAAAGTAAAATACGAAAACCCATCATAGTAAAACACATACAAAATCAAACTAAAGGGTTAAAATCATGAATCAACATCATCCAACGCATTCAGAGGGTACTCAACTCAGATACTTGTCCTAATTGTCAATTAGGACAAATGGCTTAAGGGTTTAGGATTTGGACTTAAGAATTTATCTCCCCTATCGTACCATTGAGATAATGCAATAGGGTACGCTCATCTTGGCAATTTAGGAAAGTCGATACCCGATACCTGCAACCTACATAAAATCCACGCATGTACAAACACAATATATATACTAAGCTAAACAGGCAATGGCAGGAAGTGGTGCATTGTGTAGGTCTCAACTAGCAGGTGACTACAACTCCCTTCCTTAACCACATCAAAAATGCCATACAAAAAGAGAACAAACACACACACCATACACATGTAGTATGGGGTAAGTATCCATAAGAAACACATATGATAATCCATCTAACTTAAACATCATCAATAACTGAAATTACTGAATAATCATCATTTATACATGAAATGTAGAGTACCAAGTAATCTCATCATGTAATCAACTAAATCTGAAACAATATCTGAAAATTTGAAAGTAATGCTACTAAACATCAAGCATAAAATTGGCCTAAAAGAGTTTGGCAATGAAAGCAAAATACGAACTAGGGGCGAGCACTACACTACACATCAAGATTGTTAACTTGGCCTTTCAAGTTCTCTTGGCCCTCTTTACTGAACAAAGAGGAAATATTTTCAAGGTAGGCATTCATCATATTGGGGTTCTCTTGGTTGATAGAAGAAGGCAGGGTGATGGTAGCAGAGACATGTGTGGGGTCGAGGGAGGGGTCCTGGGTAGTGTTGTTCACCTCAAAGTCCCAAGTGCCATCAAGGGTGTCATCCTATTTCTCCACATCTTTATATGTCTCTTCTTTTCCCTTATCCATACCTTCCCATGAAATCTTGTCACTCTCCTCAGAGCTGGTATCTTCCTCCTCCTCTTCCTGAGAGCAACTAGCTATTTGCTTGTACCGACCCTAAGTCTTAGAAATTCTTCCCAACCTTCTTCTATTCCCACAAATTTCCTTATCTGAGTCCCCAATTTCAACCTCCACCCTCTTGTCCATTTTAATTTTTTTTTTGGGCATCAGCTCAAGGATCAGAGTTTTGTTTTTTTCTACCATTAATAGAGGTTTGGCTAGGTGAGGGTTGAGGTGTGGGGGCATAGCTACCACTAGTAAATTCCAAACATAGGGGGGTGCCTAGAGGGGAGGATGTTTATCAATGGCTACCACACAAGGAGGGTAGAGGGCTAGGTAAAATTGGAAGAGGTAGAACATGAGCCCTTGGTGTAGAATGGTGAAATTAGCCCCTTTTTTCTTCTTCTCTCTAACATCTACCACAATATCTTCAAGGGTGTGCATTAGAAAGAAATGAATACAAAGAAATTCGCTATTGTGAAAATGGTTAAGAAGAGGGAAATGATAAAATTAATACACGCTGTGTCTACCCTCCAACATTAGATGCTTCATTATTATCAAACACACATCATCACAAGGCTCCAAAAGTTTGTCTCTCCTAAAGCCACCACAGTACTAGTTAGGAGCCTCATTCTCTCTAAAGAAACTAGACATACTCACCTCATCTACCACCTTCATGATTTTTTGTCATTTCCTACCCTTCATATCCAAATCTATTGCCATAGCAATAGACTCTTCATTCACTTGAAAATAAATGTAATTGATAGTCACTCGCCTATCCTTCTAGGTAGTGATGAACTGTTGCAATCAATTTTCATCATACCTTCCATGCTCTGCATGTAGGGGACAAACCCTCCTTCCTTTAGCATTATCTAGGTGGCCTACCTTTTGGATAAATCCTCCATTTTTGTGGGCTCCAATATATTTAGGTCGCCACCCATGGAAACTTTCTTCTCAACAAAATCTCCTTCCACAATCTCAGTAATTCTCATTTGCACCAAGAAAATCACCAGGGTAGACCTAAAAATGGAGCAATCGACAATTAAAAACTTTCATTTTTTAGTCTTCACAAGCCTTTGAATACAAGAATGTATAGGCTAGTTTGAAATATCATTACAGGGAGTGTAAGGATTTTGCACATAATACCATAATGATCTAGCCCTAGTATTAATGATAACTTTCCTCGTAATCATGCCATAACACCAAGCAATAATGGCATTAATTTTAAAGCCAGTATTATTTATTAATTCACCTTTTTTGTGCCCTTTCATGATGCATACAATGTTCATTCCAATTTGACAGCAACGTCAGCATAATGAAAGTTGAGAGATCGTCAACATAAGAAATGCGAGCATCATTGAAAATGCATCCAAACCATGCAATGTTCATTGATTGTTAGGCATTCAAGATTGAGTGTGAGTTTGTTTTAAGCCCAAAACAAAGATGTGTGAAACTCGATTGCCAAGCGTGCGCCTGGAGGCCCTCCACGTCAAGATTTGTCCAATTTTTATACCCAAATGAAGTGTGAGCGAGATTAATGCGCATTCAAAGAATTTTCTAACTTAGAAAAACCACTAAAGACCCAAGTGAGTGGAGTTTGATCTTTGTGGAGCACTTAACACCCTCTTAGGTAGACCCATCCCCATAGATGGCACTGAGATTGCAACCAATGGTTAAATTGATGGGTGATTAAAGAGGGTGAGTCCAACTACAAACTTACTCAAAGCGTCTTTATTAGTTTTTATAACTTAGAAGATTTCAAAAATGTGGATTCTTTTTATGCCCCAAAAGATGATTATTTGATCTATGGCATTCAAGATTGGATTTTTTGTTTTAATCATGCATTCATAAAAATAAAAAAACTTGATTTTAATCCATGGCACTCAAGAGTGATCTTAGCAACATGCATTCAAAGACAAGTGATTAAACATTCAAGTTTTTTTCCTTTGAGCATTCAAGATTGAGATTTTGTGTGTTGTTTTAAGAACTTTGAAGTGCTTTGTTTTAACCTTAGATCATTCAAGATTATTTTGGACTCGAAAGTGAAAATGGACTTTGGTTTTCATTCAAGATTTTGTGTTCTAGTTTGCATATTTTAAGCCCAAAAATGATATTCCTAGATTGTTTTGATGCATGAAAACCCTAAGAAACATTTAAGATATTGCAACAAGACATTTGTTTGGAACAAATAACAAAGCTTTCAGGAAAATTTTTGGCAACCATTTAGGACTCTTAGTTTTCATGAGATTTTTAAAAGAACTTTAAAATATTTGCAAATGAGGTTCATTTTATCCTTGATTGATGCTTTGAGTTTGATTTAGATTTTAGTGTGCACTTAGTGTTGATTTTGAACCTTTTGAAATGGAAACTTGAAGTTCTTTTTAAATTCCCAAAAATGAAGTGTTCCTAACTTTGCATGAATGCATCTAAAACTTCAATGTTGCAAGGATGCAAATGATTGGATTGGATTAGTTTCACTTGTTAAAAGATTTTTTTTTTTTTGCAAATTTTTAATTTTTAATGGATTTAAGTATGATTTGGGGGTTCATTTTAAGCACTAAAAAGAAGTGTGTATGATTTTTCTTCCTTAAAAAAAAATGGCCAAGATCTCCCACAAGAAGAAGAAAAAGAAGAAGTAGATGGAATAAGAAGAATATAGACAAGAAGAGGAAGAAGAATTCCAAGTGCTTTGTCCACCTTTAAGCTTGAAAAATCTGCAAATACTATGAGATAGACTATGAGTTCCTTTGTCTTCTTCATACTCATGTGGACCTAAAAAACCAATTTATACAATCCTACCAATCACAAAAACAAGCAAAATTAGCCAAAATTAGCAAATGACATACAAAACTTGACTAAAAAAGCTAATGAAGATGACCCATGCGGGGTCCCACCAGGCGTGCCAAAATGTATATGAGCAATGTTAGTATGCTAATAGAAACTAAATTTAAATAAAGCTTCTACAAACTAAAAAAAATTCATAAACTTCAAGATAGACTAAGATGAGCTCTCAATTGAGAATATGAGCCATTAATGGGCTCTCTCAATGAGAAGCTCTCTTGTTGAGTAGCTTTGTCTAAATAGATAGGATGTATGCTCAAGCTTTATGCTTCAAAAAGGGCTTCAAATGGAGTTGGAATTTGGGTGTGAGTGTATGGTTTTGATGTAAAATGGCTTCTCAAAATGGCATTATGACTTTACTTCATGGATTGTGTTGTTCTACAAAGGGGAAAGATCCAATTTATAGGCAAGAGGCTTGAGGGATTGAGGGCTAAGATGAAAGGATGGGAAAAAGCTCATGGAGGGCTTAGATTGCATGAGAGGAGAGCACATGGATTGTGCTTCCTTATAGCCAATCAGGGAGTGACACATGTCACAGGGTGAGAGGATGGAGGAAATGGGAAGGATGAGTCAACAAAGAAGGCTCAAGGGATAAAATCTTCATAAAGACCCTCATAATGACTTGTAAGAGCAATAAAAGGGCTTGGAAGAGTCATTTATGGCCTAGTGGGCTTCATAAAGTTTTATGGTTAAATATTTTGAGGGAGATGAGAGCAATTTCGACTTGGGCTTGATTAGGAGGGTTTTAAGCTTTCTTAGGATTGTGCAAATGATTAGAGGATGGTTTAGGATTAGCTTAAGGATAGGCAAGTGGATGGCATTTAATGAGGGTGGGTGAAGGAGGAGATATTTGTTAACTTTGGCTTGGGTTAGTAAGTCTTAACCCATTTTTAAGGAATGTGACAAGGTTAGGAGGGGATTAGGATTAGGTTTAAAGACATCTTCTAGAAGAGTCTAGACTTTGGATGAGGATAAAGAATTTCTAGAATAGTCTAGAACTTCTTAGGATGAGGATGAAGACTTTCTAGAAGAGTCTAGAACTTCTTAGGATGAGGATAAATTAGATTTTAGGAAATAAATAAAGTTTTATTTATTTCAAGGGTTTGGGTTGAGGAGATATTTATTAAAACTTTTTTAATAAACATGAGGATTAATATTTAATCTTAATTAAATATTTTGAGTTGGGATTAGGGGTAGGAAATGATGGGATTAGCCTTTAATCAAAATTAAAGAAGGATTAGAAGATTTTGGAAGAGGTTAGTGGTCTTAAGGAAATCGGCCAAGTTTTGGGCAAAAAATAAATTTTTTATTTATTTTGGGTTTTTTGGTCAATTTATTAATTAAATAATTAATAAATAAGGAAATAATGTTTAAATAAGATTTAAACATTTTTGGGAGGGATTCCTTAATTAAATATTTTTAATTAAGATAAAGGGATTTAATGGCATAAAAATAAATTAATTAATGATGATGTCATCAAAAAAATTTCATAAAATAAAAATATTTTATTTTCTAAAGGTTTTTAGGTGTCTACACATACAACCATTCAATAATTTGAATGAAAACTATAATGATAAAAATGTGATGAATTTAACCTTCAAGTTTGATAATCAATTAGGATCCATATAATAATAACAATAATAAAATCATGGTTCCTAGGATGTGTACTTCTATCCATGATTTTCATCAATAATAAAAGATTTGTTGGGATTTTATAGAATTTTCATACAGTTGAAAAAATATCGCCAATAACATTAATTTTTTTCCTACTCAAAAACATTAATTCACCAATAGAAATTAATTATTTTCCCCTAAACTAATGTTTGATTCACCAAAATTATATACATTTTTTCAAAGGGGGGGTTTCTTAAAGTTATCCCTAACAACTTTCCCTTCCACTTAGCAAGATTTTTTTGCATTCTCCCCAAGACAGTGTTCCAATAGGTGGTAGAGACCTCCTTCATGGTTAGGGGAAGCTCGACGCAAGTGCCTGAGAGGTTCTCTGATTGACAATCAAGGATATTTTTTACCTTCACCTGCAAAACCTTAGAGTTGTTAAAAATATATATGTTGTTAACCAGGTTAATTTGTTGACCTAGGCAATTCTCATAATTGGAGAGGAGGTTCCTCCAAGCTTTAGCTTCCTGTATAGAGGACTCGTCAAAGAGGAAGGTATGATCCATGAGTTGTTAGATAACCATAGGTGTTAGAGTGGTAGTTGGTTGAATACCTTTTAAGTCACCCAACATGGCCAATTTGCAAACCACTCTCCCTAACACTTCAACCACCATGATAAAGAGGTAAGGGGAAAGAGGGTCCCCTTATCTTAAATCCCTACCTGCCTCAAAGTTTCCCTAGGGGGTTCCATTGAGAAGTACTTCAAACTGAGTGGTTTCCACCATAGTTTTTATTAGATTCACAATGTCCCTCCTGAACCCAACTTATTCTAGGACTTCATAAAGGAAGGTCTAATTGACTCTATTATATGCTTTAGATATATCAAGTTTGAGAACCATACCTAGATTTCTACATTTCTCCATGGAGTGGATGATCTCATGGGTGGAAATCACAACATCCATAATTTTTCAACCCAGAATGAACCCCTTCTGAGGGCTCCCTATAACCATATCCAGGAAGGGTTTAACATTGTTGACCAATACCTTGGAAAACACTTTATAAATGGTATTGCAAAGGTTGATTGGCCTAAAATATCGTATAGTTTTGGGGGACTGAATTTTAGGCACAAGTACTAAAAAGGTTTTATTGGTCCTTCTTAGCAATTTCCTAGTTCTAATGATGTCTCTAGTGGCCCAAATTAGTTCATTTTTTATCACTTCCCAAAAATGTTGGAAGAAGGCTAGTGGGAATCCATCCAAGCCTGGGGCCTTATAGGCATTCATAGATCAAACAAAATTCTTCACTTTCTCTTCCGATACTTTCTCCTTTAACTTATCATTTCCCTCCATCCACAACACTGTTGGGATGTTATTGAGCATACTTGTCCTTATTATGTTGTTGCTCCTCCTATCTTCTCTTTTATAAGCATTCCTGAAGAATTCCATAGCATGCCTACTCATTTCCTTCTACTCCAACAAAGTCCTTCTGTCATTCTCATCCAGGGAGGTCATGGTATTACATTTTTTATGTTTTGAAGTAGATCTATGGAAGAAAGAGGTGTTTTTGTCACCTTCTATCAGCCAAGCAATGTGAGACCTTTGCTTCTAGAAAATCTCCTCGATATTAGTTTCCTTCTACTTCCTCCTGCAGATCTCCTCCTCCAGCATGGTCGCCTCTATGTCATCCCCTACTACCATGGTAGTTTGCAGCCTTTTGAGCTCCTCCTCAACATCTCGCTTAATTTTAAACACATCCCCAAAGGATCTCTTAGCCCATTCCCTAACATTCTTTCTAGGGTATAATTTAGTGGCTAATATTCATAAATTGGTTAATTTTAGAATTTTTTGGCTAGTATTTGGCTAATAATTTAAGATTTTATACAACCTAAATTTCCATAGTTTTATAAAATTCAATTCTAGAATATTTAAAATCGCTCAATAATTTATTTTATTGAAAAATTTAAACTCAAATATTCGCCACAATATTCATTACATGAATAGATTTGAGTAACCTGAATATAATATATTATTGGAGAAATTAAATTGAACTGACCAATAATTATCATAATTATTAGTTAATTTAGGGATATATCACCAATATTTATTATTCACTATTGATTTAAAGTATATGTAACGATTCTCATAACATTCCACAAGGTAAAAAAAATGTTCAATTTTGATTTGTAATATTCCATGGTGATTCATGAACTTCCTATTATTATTGAGATTCGTCAATATTTTATACAAAAAAAATTATAATTCAAAAATAATCGCCAAAATTAATCATATTTAGAATAAAAAATTGAGAGTTTCGCCAATATCAATATTTTTTTTTTCAAAATAATGAAATATTCACCAATATTTTATATCTTTTTTTGGAGGTGGCTTTCTTAAAGTTTACCCTGAACATAGCCTTCTCATCCACTCTTATATTCCACCATTCTTCCACTTTATTCTTGAAGTCTAGGTGAGATTTCCACATAATTTCATACCTAAAGGGTTTAGATCCACTCACCAGACCATTCACCCAATTAAATAAGATCAGGGAGTGGTCTGAAATAGTCCTTGAGAGATTAATAGGGAAGAGGGGATGATGTGGGGCCAATCTCCTGAGACTAGGAAATGGTCCAACCTAACCTGAGTCAAGTCCTAAACTTTCATGTTGTTGGACCAAGTAAAGGGATTGCCATGTATGTCCACATGTGGGAGGTCATTAGTGTTAATGAACTCCAAGAGGTCCTGCATACTTTCCAATAAGTCAATAATCCCCCCAAGCTTTTTTAAGGGGTATAGAGGGGGTGTTAAAGTCATCCATACACATAAGACTTTTGTTCTTCAAAGCTCCTAACTCTTGTCCAATCCTATCCCAGAGTTCACCTCTTCTAGCCCTGATATTCAGGGCATAAATGTTCACTAGATTCCACATTATTCTATCATTACTAAACTCAATCACTATGAAGTTCCTCTCTTTAAGGACTTCCCTACTTGTCAAGACACTAGGGTTCCACATGATTACAAGGCCCCCCGAGGCCCCGTCAGCTTCCAAATAGAAGAAAACCACTCTAGGCCAGAGCTTCTTAGCCACCTTAGTAAAATTTTGGTTTGTCATCCTAGTTCCCTGAATGAGGATACAATCAATCCTTTCCATAAGGATACATTGTCTAAGAGTGTACTATTATTGGGCGTTGTTCAATCCCCTAGCACTCCACAAGAGGAATTTCATTTTTTACCTTTCTTGATTGTCTCCAATGTAAGTTGTCTCCCATTGACCACTTCCCTTGTTGCATGTTTAGTCCTAGTTGTTATACTATTGGGATAGCCCACAATCATAGCCACCCCCACACCTAGTCTCTTGCCTCCCCTAGTTTTCCTCTTAGGGTACTCCCACTCTCTTATAAAACTCATTTGAGGGGAGGATAGGGTCAAGAGGACCAATCTTCCCTCAGCCTCCTCAATGCTTCTCATAACTTTGGTCACAACCTCCTTAGGAGATACCAATTTTAGCCTTTTTGGGGTAAACATCCCCCATTGACCCAACTTATTAGGTTTCTCAATATTAGAACTCCCCCCACCTCCATACGTGGTAGTGGGTTCTTAACAGGTGTTACTAACACTATGGTTCGCTTCCTAGCAACTGAGCTCAGGGACACCATTGGTTTCATTGCTAAAATCACTTGGCCTCCTGAAGAAGCATTACCTAAAATTACCACTCCCAGAGTAGCCTCCTCTGGGGGACCAATTTCACCCTCCTCTAATGCTTGGTTAGTGTTAACTTCTCCCACCACTAGGGGTTTCAAAAGGCCATCTATTTCTTTCTTGAATGGGTATTCCTCCATCTCTATTCCTTTCTTGGCTTCCACACTCATCATCTTAGGCATCTTAACAGTATCTTCCATCTTATCTTCCCTCTTGTCCTCCTTTGATATCTTACCACCAAGGAAATCTTCCAAATTTTCAACTTCAACTCTCTTAGCAGAGGATGAAGGCTCCCTGACCAAGATGGAGTCCTCAATAATGCCTAGTGAACCCACCTTCTATTTTTCCTTCATAGAAATGGAAGAGCAAGCCAATAGCACATGACCAAAGCATCCACAATTTTGGCAGTACAATCATGTGTTCTCATATTCTATCGATTGAACCCTTTTCCCCTATTTAGTGGAAAGCATGACCATAGTTAGGAGAGTCTAATTAAAGGTGACATTCACATATAATATAGATAAAACAAGTTTATATTAAAGCAGGGTTACCTGGTCAATAGCAACAAACTGTGCAAAAGTGTTTCCAATGTATCTCAGGATCTTTTCATCCTAGAACTCTAGCAATAGTCCTAGAAAGTGGACCCAAACTAGGACCAAGGTACCATTTTTCCAGTGCCAGGTAGTGTTTACCATAATACCTATACACTAAAAAGAGTGCACTTTCCTAAACCCTTATGTCCAAGGTTTTCCATGGATTGAAAAGCTTGAATGCCAACTTAGGGCTCCCTAGTCATGGAGTGAAAAAGCATAAAAATGAGCATAGAATGGCTCTTAGCTGAGCCTTAGAGATGCAACCCTTGCTAGTAAACCATGAAATGGGAGATTCTTTGAGCAAGAGTAAGAATGCTAGTGTCAAACAACTCTTGATGCATGCAATGCAAGAATGCAACTATGCTAAAATGAGATGCATAATGCAACTAAGCTAAACAAATCAAAGTGTTACATCCATGCTAGTTAAACTATGTGATCTAAGCTACTTGAAAAAAGAACTATACTACATGAAAACTAAGCAAAGATGCCATGTAACAAAATGCTATGAATGCAAGGAATGTAGACAAGAAGATGGTATTCTCCACAAAAGCTCTACTCAAATGGAAATCCTACACCATAACAATACTCAAGAGTGTGGATCCTTTAAGGGGATAAGCTCTCTTTCTTTTAAAGCCATACGAACATTAGAGATCAAGATTGAGAGGGTGGATGATCAATGGTTAAATTTGAAAATGGGAGGGATTCGTGTGCACACACAAGTCAACCAATAGAAAATAAGTTGACTTGTCATATAAGACAAAAGTCTCACAAGCCTTTTCTTTTAATTGAAAAATAGAAAGAAGGCTTTATGTGTGCACTTTAAGTGGGTTAGAATAATGGGGTCTTTTATTTAATTAAAAGGGGACATGTTCTTTTAATCAAATATTGAACTTAGGATAGCATAGTCAAACTATAGGTTATAATCAAATTATTTAATTATTAGCAGTTTAGTCTAGGTAAGTGATTAATTAAATTAGCCAAAATGCTGAGAAGGGGGCTAATAGTCTAGATGACCATTTTCAAGTGATTACATTTGCCCCCCTTTGACTAATGTGTGATCGATCTAAGAACACATTATGTCAAAGAAAATGGAAGCCAAGTAGGCAACAATAGATATAGATATTTGATTCCGAAGAATGAAATGCAGAAAGAGATAGAAAATCCTGAATGTACAGCCTGATAGCAATAGTAATGAACACTAGGAAAAAAAAGACGATGTCAGAATCCAAGAAGGATTCTAACACCTAGAAAACTAGATAGATCAAGAGCAAGTGAAAAGATCAATCATATGCTCCTAAGAAATAGACAGTTGTAGCAAGCGATAATAAAGTATGTTTTCCCCCTCGAGATCGAAATCAAAATGAGGTAAGGGGGATGCACAAATGAGCTAGATATGAATAAATCGAGATATAGCAATTTCCAATATGACAGATGAATGATTAGAACCAAAGAGTGACTATTAAGAAGTGATAGAATCCCCAGTTTGACCAGAGTTGACCATGAAGGATAAAGCATAAAAATTAGGTCAAATCGAGTAGAAAAGTGATTTTAAGCATGAAAAAGTGAATAGAAGGAGATATGAAGCATAGAAATGGTGAAGAAATGAAGAAATGAAGATGCCCCTATGATGATTCAAAGATTAGACCTCAGAAGGTTAGCTAATTGCTGAGGAGAAGGTAGAATTTTAAAATGTGATTTTGACCATTGAGATGAACTTAGATTTCAATTTTGATCCTAAAAATGGATCCAAGATGTTGAAATTAGCTAGGGGTGCAGTTTTCATGCAATTCTGAGGGGTTTGAAAATTGGGTCAAAATGAGGTTGGAAGCTATAAAAGGGTCCCAAGTGTCATTTTCAAATTCATTTTGTCCTTTGTGATTTGTTGAGAGCTTTTGATTTTTTGAGAGGCTATGATGGCTTTGGAAAACATGCTACTTCACAGACACTGTTTCGAGTGCAGCTAGTTGCACAATTGGCCAAAGCAGTATGGGGCACCGGTAAGTAACAACTTTTTGTCACTTTTTTGAGCTTTTTATGGTTTTTTTTTGCATGTTTTTAGGGTTTTATGCAGAATATCATGTGATACTTAAAAAGTATCACACATGTACTCTAGTAAATATCGCGCGATAGATTTTTGCCCAAAATGTATCACACAAATGCTATGTAATCTATCATTTGGGACATACCCATATGTCGCATGAACTAGTGCAAAATGTTGTACGAAAAAATTGTGTCACATGTTTTTAGAAAAAGTATCACACGATATTATGTCAGCAAATTATGTCGCCTGCAGTATGAAAAAGTATTGCACAGATGTTTTTGGCATGTTTTTGTTGATTTTTTGTGTTATGATCACGTTTGCAATGTGTTACTGATGTGTACATGTTGTGTGTTGATAGGAGGTATTTCTAGCACTACTAATCAGAACCCCCAAAGTGGTGGGGTTACATGTTGTATAGTATCTAAGTGATGATGAGCATGCGGCCATATCTACTATGGGTTTGTGATGGGTCATACAGATGCCTCATATATGGGCAAACCATGGATTATTGATTGTGTTGGCTGAGTGGTGGCACAGTGAGCATAACACCTTTCATCTACCAACTGGACAAGTGTCAATTACATTGGAGGATTTGTATCGCATTCTTCGAGTACCATGCCATGGTGAGTCGGTAAGTTGCTTGATTGATTATTCTTGTCATGTTTTGCAAATATTGATGTGATGAATACTGATGCTAACCTTGGTTATGTCATAGGTGTACTATGATCAGACCCTAATAGAGGGGCGAGCAGTGATGCAGTAGTTGTTTTACGATGTCACCATCTTAGATCATCATCTGGGTTGGGAGTGATTAATTGTCGAGTATGGAACAGTTTTCCCTCTTTTGAGCTTACTATGTTCGTTGGTGGCTCAGGCTTTGGTGATAGACAAGGGCCATAAGGGCTTCCCACTAGGATGGGGTCGACTGGTATTTGACCTGATTACACATCCATGTAGGATGGCATGGGGACCTGCGATACTAGCAGAGATGTACCATGAGCTACATGAGATAGTGTATCACGAGGGCCACTCATGGGCATGCAGCGTATTGGTGGCACGAATCTGGGCTTGGGAGGACATTGTGGTGATCTGACCACGAGTATAGCCATGAGAACGAAGCCAACCATACATTTTTTGTTATAGAGGATTTCTCCCCTAGACACATAGTGGGGATGTCACCTATTATCAGTGTATTTTTTATGAGTTGATAGCATTCACATGGCGGCCTTGTTGAGAGTGTCGCAGATGGTCTGATGCATGGGAGTTGGACTACATGAGATGTAGCAGGCCACTGGTGGGGAGGATGGAAAATGTAGTGGAGGGGTTTGTGATCACCTAAGTATGACAACAATTTGCAAAGTGCTAGGTGATATCGGTGGAGACTACCACTTATGCTTAGATGCAGTCATATGAGGCATGAGGATGGTTATTGATGCTAGACTATCAGATGGCAGTATGGGATATAGCAGCTCTAGCGGTGACTCCCTGGGATTATTGTCTAGATGTAGTAGATGTAAGGGTAGATCTTGCATATTTATATGAGAGATAAAGGCACCTATTCCCATGATTCATAGAGCCTGATGCGCTACCCACAAGAGGGGGACATAGAGGTGGTGGAGGCAGAGGCAAAGGTAGAGGCAAGGGTGTGAGATGGATGGAGGTTCGAGAGGGATCCCAAGTAGGGAGGAGGAGGACGTGGGCATAGGTCATGAGGGAGATGGAGGAGGAGTTGCCACTAAGGCATGGCGAGCAGGGAGAGTGGAGGTAGAGACAGAGTAGCCAACTAGGGGGATGATGATGAGCATGATGCTAGGATCCACACTTTAGAGGTAGAGTTAGAGGTAGCTCGAGTTACCATTGTAGTGCGGGATCAGTAGATCATGGATGAGCAAGCACGAGGAGATGAGCTTTGCAAATAGCGAGATGCAACGAGGTGAGAGGGGGCTCATCATGGTGCTCGTGTTGCATACTATTATGCCAACTATATGGGTGTAGTGCCACCAAAGTAAGGACTACCTGATTACTCAAAGCAGGTGGGTAGATTAGAGGGTGTGGTATAGCCACTAGATTGGAGACAAGCTCCACCACCAGGGCCACCACCTCCTCCTACCGAAGAGGGTGGGAGTCAGTCATAGGCTAATACCAATAGTTTTGACATTTTGATTGTATATCATGTATTTTTGAGATAGATATCCATATTTTAGATCTCATTTTTGTATATGTACTATGACACATTGATATATATATATATATATATATGAGATACTGGATTTAATTGGCAATCTTGTGTACTTGTCTCAAATGGATGTTTTAGCATTTTAATTTCCATTTGATGTTTCTATTTCTATTTCTTGCTCATGTATGCATTTTTTTGGACACTTATGCTCATGTTTCTCTCTTATGTATGATGTTTTTATTTCTCATGTGCATGATATAGACTTTATCTTTCTGAAAATATGTGACACTGGGATAGATTGAATGTGATGTTTAGATTAACCCCTTGTGATGACAAGATAGCGAGATAGATCAAGAAGGTGAAAGAAATGATAAAGAAAGAAAAGAAGGATGTGAAAGTAGTTAGCTAATAGGTCCATGAAAAGGATAAAGAGAGAGTTCTCCCCATATGTAGGAATGCAAGACTAGACTAGAAAAATGATCCTAAAATGCAAGCTAGTATGCAAAGTGATTTACCGGCAAGGGACACATACATTTAGACTCTTATTTCATCATTGAGAATTTATTAGGGACATCATGAGATCATACAACCATCACTTGGATCAGTCCAATATGTATAAAAGCACTATTTTGTTTGTTTGGACTGCATACTTGATGCTTCACTAATCAAGGAGTATCTTTTTTTGAGCTAAGTCATAATGGACACTTGGTAATGGTATTTAATAGTATTTTGGACACTTTTTTGAGAATATGAATATGATCAATATCAGATAGGTATGTTGAAATCTAATCTAAGCATCAAAGATAGAAGTCAAGATGACTACGTGATCAGATTCCCTAAGTTTAATATAGAAAAATTACACTTGTATCAAGGCATAAGCACCAAGATAACCCCTGAGTGTGGTTTTACAAAAAAATAGTCAAGGATGATACATTTATAAGTCCAAGTGTCAAATAGGACAAGCATGAAACACTTAAAACACTATAGACAAATAAAGCATACCCACAAGCAAAAATTAAGAAAACGTGCCCCATGCCCCCAATCTTCTAGTCAATGACATCCTTGAGAGACTATTAGGGAGGGAACACAGTGTGAATAAATCATCATAGATAGCACACAAAGTAAATAAAGATTAGCATAGCTCAATCGTTTAAGTGTTTAAGTGTGTATGTAAGTTACCTGGCCATTTCTTCAAGACTTGATCCTGATAGTGAGAAATATCACAACATTGGAGACTGTAGGTAAACTATCTGAAAAGTGTTGAGAAACACTTGATGCCAAGTTGGGGGTAGTGTTGAGAAACACTATTTTGTGAGTTTCCAAAGAAACCCTAGAGCACGAGGAAACCTCAAGTAGGCTAAATAGCAGTGCCCCCGAGACGAAGACATGAAACAATCCCAAGCTAGGAAATGTGTAGTGAAATGAGTGATTGAGACTGATAGACATAGGTGTGAGGGTCTCAAGCAATGCCTGTTTCCAGGTTTTCACCACTTGGCACTTTTTTTTCTTCTTTTTTTGGTGATACATCAAAGTACCTATTGCTAGGTTTTCACTAAGATGATCATTTTTCAGGACATTTTTTGATTTTTAGGATTTTTTCAGGATCATAAATATGTACAAGATAGTTGAGCAGTAGGCCTTTAAGCATAGAACTTTTTTAACTGTAGGACATTAATAGGCTCTACAAGCTCTTCACCATTAGGAGTAGATAGTTGGTAAACACCAAACCCAAATGTTGTTGTGATAATGTATGGGCCTAACCAATTGGGTTCAAACTTTCCCTTTTGTTCTCTATGTTGTTGATTTTTTGGATTTTCTCTAAGCATGAGGTCACCAACTTGAAACTCACATGGATGAACCTTTTTGTTATACTAAGTAGACATGCACTTTTGATAAGCCCTCATGTGATCAAAAATTGCTTTACGGTGTTCATCAAGGGTCTCTAATTCTTGTATTCACATAGCTCTATGGTCTTCATCAGTTATCAACCCATGCAAAGAGACTTGGAAGGAGGGGATCTCTACTTCTAATGGGAGAACGGCCTCAGAACCATAGACTAAAGAAAAGGGTGTGGCCCCTGTAGGAGTACGAATAGTAGTTCTATATACCCAAAGTGTTGGATTTATCTGTAGGTGCCAATCTCTTCTAGACTTATGAAATGTGCGATGCAAGATTTTCAGAAATTTTTTGTTGGAGGCCTCTCCTTAACCATTCCCTTGAGGGTAATATATAGAAGACCAATGTAGTTTGATCGTAAACTTCTTGCATAGCTGTCTTAGGTCCTTATTTTTGAATTGTCCTCCATTATCAATGACAATAGAGGAAGGAATACCATATTGACAAATGATGTGATTTAGTATTAACAGGGCAACATATTTGCTTGTAGCAGTAGATAATGGCATAGCTTTGACCCATTTAGTGTAATACTCAGTTGTCATAATGATGAACTTGTGGCCACTAGAGAAACTTGGGTGAATTATGTCGACCAAGTCAAAGGTCCATTATTGAAATGGCCAATATTTCACGAAAGGAATCAACTCGCATCTAGGAGCATGAATTAAGTTACCATGGAGTTGACATTTTTGACAAGACTTGGCATATCGAACAACATCAGCTTGCATAGTTGGCCAATAATAACCTAATCTAAGAAACTTCTGAGAAAGTGCAAGGCCATTAGAATGTGCCCCAAAAATGTCATCATGGACTTTGGCAAGTGTCTTTTTGGACTCTTCTAGCTCTAAACACCTAAGCAATGTTCCGTCTAGACCTCTTCTATACAAGTCACCAGAGACCAAAATGTAATGTGAGGCATTACAAAGGAATTAATGTTTTTGGTTGTGCATGAGGTTCTTAGGAACAATTTGATCATCCAGGTAAGAGAAGACGTCAGCATAGTGGGAGGAATCATGACCTACAAAGGTGCAGATCACTTGGTTATCAAGAGAATCATAGGTGAGATGACGTAGTTCTTCTACCAGGAACTCAAATCAAGATTCATGTTCTTATAGTTGGAGAATAGATGACAGAGTGGCCATAGCATCAGCAGCTTTGTTTTTTGCTCTAGGAATTCGTTGAAATGTCACAAAATTGAAGTAGTTCCTTAGAGCACCTATCAAATTTTTATAAGGTATCAACTTGTCATCTTTCATTTGATAGTTTTTGTTCACTTGGTTAATAACAAGTTAGGAATCCCTATAAATATGCAATTCAATTGTTCTCCATTCAAGAGCCATCTTGATCCCATTTGTTAAAGCCTCATATTCTATCATGTTGTTTGTACAAGGGAACAAGAGTTTGTAAGATTTGGGAATCATATACCCATGAGGGGGAACAAACAATATACCAGCTCTAGCTCCATTTTGTGTGTGAGAACCATCAAAGAACATTTTCCAAGTTCTCTTAGTGATGTACATAATTGAGGCATCCAAAAATTCAACTTGTATAGGTGTTGTATCCTCAAGAGGAAAATCAACTAGTTAATCAAATATAGCTTTTCCTTTGATGGCTTTATGTTCAACATACTGAATGTCAAATTTTGAAAGAATCATCATCCATTTAGCTAGATGACCAACAAGTGCAGCTTTGCTCAATAGATATTTCAAAGGATCAATTTTAGCAACTAGGTGGACTATATGTGCCAACATGTAATGTTGAAGCTTTTGAGAAGCAAAGACCACTGCAAGACAAGCTTTTTCAATGCTGGTATAATTCATCTCATAAGAAACCAAAGTTTGACTAGTATACTATATGGCCCATTCTTTACCAGTCTCATCACTTTGGGCTAATAGCACTCCTAGAGAAGAAGTTTTAGCTAAGATATACAAGATCAAAGGTTTGTCTAAAATAGGTGGCATCAAAATTGGAGGTTTTGCCAAGTACCCTTTGATTTGATCTAGACTTTGTTGACATTCATCATTCTAGATATGAGTAGAACCTTTGTAAAAATTCTTGTTGAAAGGTTGAGCTTTATTAGCCAATTGAGAAATAAATCCTCTTATGGATTGTAGACTTCTAAGTTGACTAATATTTTTTGGAGGAGGCATATTCATGATAACCTGGACTTTTTCAGGATCAACCTCGATACCCTTTGCTAAGTGTTAGTTAACAGATTGTCCTTTGAAGAAATGTATGCAAATCTAACCCTGAATGCCTGAGTAAAAGGGAAAACTAACACCAACAACTGGATAGGTTATCATGGAATTGATAACCTTCCTCTCAATTTTATCAGGGATACCTCCCCGTATAAGATATTCAGTCAATCAAATGTGGATGCTTTTAGCCAGAAAGCACAAAAGGGTATCAAACATCTACCTGTAAATACAATGTAGATGCGAATACCTATACTACTGCATAAAAAAAAAAAGTTAAGAATAGCAGTTGACACAAAGTTAATTTGCTGAACACTGTAGTGCATAGTAAGAATAGAAATATTTTTTTCATTCTCTTGAGAGAAATCAAAACCAGAGCCTTTAAAGATATTTGAACTGATAATGTAACAAGAAAACAATGGTATTGAAATGTAACTCAGAGAAAATTGAAGATGACACAAAGTTCATGATCAGTGGAAGGAAAATATACCATGATCAAAATTTTGATATAATTAACCTCCAGTCTCCCTTCCTTGACTGTAAAAGATTCACAAAGTGCCTCCTACACATTACAATCAAATCACTATTTCAAGAAAGACAGAAACTCCCTTCACAATATTACATCAACTATCAAAATCCTATCTTTATCTCAGACACACGGTTCTGGAAAAGAAAAACAACCCATGCTCTGCCTCTCACAGTCTCTCAAGAAAATGGAATGAAAATTGGGAAAACCTCTCCCCCCTGCTGTAGCACAAAGTCTCCAATATCTGAGAGAAAGATCTCTGTCCCCCCCTTGAATACACTTGTTGTTGCATATTTATTGTCTTTCCACTTCTCGTACAAACTTTTCAGTTTACTCAACTAAATCTTGAAAAACTTTATGATTTCCCCTTTCTTCTTCTTTTTTCCTCTCATTTATGTTTTGATAATCTTATAAAACATTGATTTAAATGTTTTATAAGAATAATTTGACATATCAAATGAGACTTGGACATGTGGCACATTATTACATTATTCCAATATAAAAAATTCTTGATGCTGGGCGGATTTAAAATAACTTTGTCAGCAAAAATAGGTCTTGATACGGGAGGCATAACTAATTATCCCACTATTGTATCTTGCTGAATTTTGGATATGTTATCATAATCCTAGTTCTCCACATTCTCACCTAGGATATTTTGAAAATAATGTCTGAGTCAAAAGTTACGGGTCACTCTTTGAGGGTCTATATGACTATTAGAAAATCCAACTTGCTGAATTAAAATTCCTAGCCACTAATCATTGGACACCATTTTGAACATGTCTCCCTATTAATAGCATTATTTTTCTGCAATAACTCTTGTTTCCCAATCAATCTTATAGCATTTTGGAAATCACTTTGGATGTACATGAGCCCATAAATATGACCTGGGTATCAGCTTTGTGGCCTAAACTCAAATCTGTGCACTCGTGCTTTTCATAATGTAGCCGCTGCCGATGAAGGTAGATATCGGGTATCCATGCCTGAAACAAATGATTTTGCACATCTTTTCAAACAAACCTATGAGTGATCATGACTTCTAATGATAGAATGTCATATTCTTTCCTTACCACCCAAACTTGAACTCGCTTAGGCTGAATAAAATGCTTCATTATGATTGTACCTAATATACCGATGCTTTGTCTCTACCATGAACATTTCAATGAGCAGACCACATGCGTCCCTGGAAATGGCTCAATCTCCTCCAAATTATGGCTTGGTTTGATCTTTTCAAACTCTTTGAATATAGCACTGACATGATTATCTATTATAGAAGTAGATGAAAACACCGGCAAGATATAGAATGTTTCCTTCATCAGACTTGTATCAAGCTTTTATGAGAATTCTACATGGAATGAGAGATGTTTTCTTTACAACTTGTTACCATTCCTTTAAACTTTTGTCAAGTGAAAATGTGGACTACCACCACTTTCTCAACAAAAACATGAAGCATTACTTTGAAAATGTAGAGTATTCACATATGAGAAGAAAATCAGGCTTGGCATTTCATCATATCCAATATTGTAGCTCAATTAAATGATCCTTATACCTTTGCTCTAACTCATTGGCACTGACAACTTTGAGCCTGAGCCTTGATTCTAAATCTACGTGTTGAACTACTAAACCATTGAACCACTTTGAACTACTTCGAACCTCAGTTAGAAGTGGTTCAAAAACTTTGTACCTCGCATCTTCTATAACTATTGGGCTAACTGAAACTAAATCAAGAATAGGGACTAAATTCTAAACCTTTTTGAACTAACCGATCTGCATTTTCAAAATTATTTGAACTATCAAACCGCTTTGAACAACTTTGAACTTCAGTTCGAAGCGGTTCAAAAACTCTGAACTTGAAATTTTAAAATTGTGATCATATTGGGTGCTAACACTGAGATAATGTAGCCTAGTAATTTTCCCGAAGTGACACCAAAGGCACACCTTTTTAGATTTAGCCTAAGTTGGAATTTTTCCATATCGTCCAATATCAAACTAAGGTCTTTGAGATGTGGGTCTATTGTTCTAGATTTTGCCAATGTGTCATCAACATAGTCTTCCATATTTTTATGCATCATATCATGAAATATGGTGGTCATTGCCCTTTGGTAGGTAGCACTAGCATTCTTGAGCCCAAAAGGCATGACTTTCCAATAGAAAGTACCCTATACACATGTGAAGGTTGTCTTCTCTTGATCAGCTAAAGCTATCTTAATTTGATTATTACCAGAAAACCCATCTATAGGGGAGTACGTTTCATATCCTGTAGTCATGTCTACTATTACATCAATGTTTGGTAGTGAGAAATTATCCTTAGGGCATGCCTTGTTAAGGTCTCTAAAATCAGTACAAACTCGAATGGTTTTGTCATTCTTGGATATAGGTACAATGTTGGAGATCCATTCTACATAGTCAGTTGCTCTAATAAAGTTTCCACTCAAAAAATTTTCCAACTTTTCTTTCACCAACAAAGCTACATGTGGATGCATCTTCCTCAGTTTTTGTTTAGCAGGCTTGATATTAGGAGAAATAGAAAAATGATGCATGATCAAATCTGTGTCAACCCCAAGCATGTCTGAGTATGTCCATGTGAAATTGATCTTTTTATCTTAAAAAAATTGGGCAAATTGCTCATTTTCTTTAGCTGACAATGATTGAGCTACATGAATTATTTTAGGAGATTCCTCTATCCCCAAGTTGATTGGTTGTGTAGGTTCAATGAGAACCGATGATCTATCTTGAAAATAGCTTGGCAAACTACCAAGTACCTCATTTAGAGGTGCCTCAAAGAGGTTTTTACCATTAGATATGTCTTTATTTTTACTATTTTTAGGTTTAGATACTGCCACAATGTGGTTTTCGCCATCTAACCTTTTGTTTTTTCTTTTGATTATATGACTAAGGTACTTGATATATGATTCTTTCACGTGAATCACAAGTTCACTGGTGGAAGAAGCGACGGGTTCAATGGTATTTAGGTAACAGGAGATCTCATAGTCGTTTCAAAAAAGATAGTATTTCTAGTGTCTGATGTTGAATGGACCAATCTATAAGATCAAGATGAATCAATGAGAGTGCGAGAGAAGCTTCAAGGAAATTGATGTGAAAAGAGTCATCTCTGGTGACATTCAAAGTTGAGCCCATATTGAATGTTGCAAAGGTATCTAGATCAGGAATAGTCCTAGAGGAACTAGCATGACCCACTAAAACATTTTGCAAGTCAAATTCATCAGACCTTACACTAGACTCATCTACTGCATTCGATTGAATTACATAAGTGTGAATGACATCAACCTCAATTTCACAAGAGGCATCTAATAAACTTTCCCATTCATACTCTTGAGAGTCTGTACTCTGATCTCTAGCAATTAGACAAGTAATATTTTGTCTAATCTGGCCTCTATTCATGTCCTCATGGTTAGATTCATCTTGTTCAAGTTTTCAAGAAGTGGAAGCTTTGGCATCATTAGTAGTATTTGGAGTGTCTTCCCCCCAAAGAAGAGAAGTTGTAGGCACAAAGCCTTCATCTTGCAAAGTGGAAAAAATGAAGGGAGAATCATCATCCTTTGATTCACTAGATATGGATGCATTTGGAGTAGACTCTGGCATATTATCCTTTAGCCCAAATCCTAAGCCAATAGTGACTGGAGGATCACGACCTTCAGTATGACTTAAAGGTTCAACTAGAGCTTATTTGTTACCAGTTAAAGACCCATGACCTTGATAGCCCATGTTTGCAAGCATCTTATATCCTTTTCCATATCGTTTGGGAGAAATGGGAGTGGTGATTGTAATTCCCTCTTCTTCATCCTCTCCCCTATATATCCAATCTTTTATAGCTTGTTCTTCTTTTTCTGCTTCCAGGGGAATTGAGGATTGGAAAAAAGTGCCAAAAAGAGTCATGGCAGATGCAGAAGGTTTCTTTTTGATGGACGGCTTCCCATAAGAATGAGGGGAAATAGGTAGAGCAGCAATAGGGTCTAAAGGGTATTTGCCCATACCAAGGCTCATCATTTTCATTTTCTATTCACACTCTGTTAGAGACGGTGTTGGCTCATGCGAAGAGTGATTGTGTGGAACCAGTGTTTTAGCAGTAGACAATGTGTTGATGGACATTGAGTTGTCACTGGGAACAACTACTTTAGTACCATTAAAAGAAAACTTGATGCATTGATGGTACGTAGAAGGCACCGCTTGCATGTCATGAATCCATGGTGGTCCCAACAACAAATTATATGCAAAGGGTATATCTAGGACTTGGAAAACAACATCCTTTTCCACTGGACCAAATCTAATTGGTAGCACTATGAAACCCTTGGAAGGACTTTCAACCTCATCATAAGCTTTTATGGTGATCTTGCACCTAGGATCAATAGCAAATTCTAACATGCCCAACTCTTGGATGACATTAAAGGAAATAATGTTTAACCCTGCACCATTGTCTATCAAGACTCGACGAACACGAATATGGAAGATTTGGACTTCAACATGGAGAGCAAGATTGTGGGGATGACTGGGAGCTCGGTCATCTTCTTCAGAAAGAGTGAGGTGATAAGGTGAAGAGATATGATTCACCATAGCTTGGAATCATTCTGCATCAATATCTGTGGGAACATTAGCAGAGCATTAAGCATTTTCAAGGATATCCTTGTGCAAGGGAGATAACTCTAACAACTCAAAAAAGGAAATTTGATTTGGGGTATATTTTAATTGACTAACAAGGTCATAGTTAGAGATCTTGGAAGTGGTTGGTTGTTTAGAAGATGAGGCATTCTTGGAATCGTGGGCAACTTTTAGAACAACCTTAGATTGCCCCCTAGTAATAGCATTAAGTGGTTCACTTTGTGATGAAAAAGAATTGGTCACCTGGAGCACCACCTTAGGTCTAGAATCATTATGGTATTGAGAAACATCATGCATTTTTTAGACAACTTTAGATCGTTCCTCTACATGTCAGTTGTCATCATTAGAACTTTCCATGCATAAATACTCAATAGGCTCAAGCATACTTATAACATTGTCTTTGTCAGCATAAGTATAGCTGATCTTGGCATCATGATTCTTTTTAACAGCTTTAGAGGTTTCACCCTTCTCATATTCTGGTAAGGGTTGGTTAAAAGATTTGTGATCAGTATTTTTGGTGAGACCATCTATGACAACTTTTCCTTCATTAATAAGATTTTGAATTACATCTTTGAGCTTAAAACAATTTTCAGTGTTGTGACCTTTGCTTTAATGATAACTACAAATGTGGTCCTCTCTCCACCATGGAGGTTTAACAGGTGGGTCATAGGGTCGAGAATTATCTGACAAAGTAATCAAGTTGTTTGCAATTAGATTTTTTAAGATCGTTTCATAGGGCTCAACCATTGGTGTGTAAACACGCTATTTCTTGGTAAACTTAGAGCCTTTGTAAGATGTTTGTGGTTTTGCATTTTCTTGTTGCTTTGTGGCGTAAATGGCAGTGGAAAGATTAAATGTGGATTCCTTGGTCTTAGGAGTGTCCACTACTCCATCATTAACAACATACTTGTTTTTATTCCAAGGTTTACCCTTGTCTTTACCATTTCCATTATTGCTCTTATCTTTGTTTATGACAATATCACCCCTTTTGATAGCAACATCTTCAATATGATACACACTCTCAACCATGGCATTGAAATATTTGAATAGCTATTTCCTTAGATCAAATTATAATTTTGGTACGAGCATATTGACAAAAATATTAATTTTTTCAGCCTCAGGAACTTGTCGGGGATATCGAGAGTATAATGACCTCCATTGTTGAAGATATGTTGCAAAAGGCTCTCTCGATTTTTGTTTGATGTTGAACAGTAAGTGTTTTAACATGTCTTCAAATAGTTGAACAAGGGTAAAAACAACCTTTCCAACACGCACTTGTGATATGATAATAGCCTTTCTACTAATATTATCGCGATTGTTTATTGTGCAAGAACGTTAACACTGGTCAACACATTTGAAAATAGTAGCCAAGCAATCTACCTTAAGGTCATAGTTCATTACTCAACAACTTGGCCCATGCTTGATGCTCCTTTTCCTCACACCAAGTGGTTACCCACAAGAGATATTGGCTTTGTCATAGAAGTTTCATAAGCACAACTAAGGGAACACATATGGTGAGTGTAAATGTTGT
The DNA here is from genome assembly GCA_028749045.1 of Cupressus sempervirens. Taxonomy (NCBI): domain Eukaryota; kingdom Viridiplantae; phylum Streptophyta; class Pinopsida; order Cupressales; family Cupressaceae; genus Cupressus; species Cupressus sempervirens. Next base: position 873,915,517 of record CM053789.1, read on the forward strand.
GGTGATCCAGGTAGTCCACTAGGATCGATCCTTGCACCAAGAAGTTGAACGACAAAATATGGTGGATACTAACCTAGGGTGTCAAGATAGGGTTTCCACTCATAGTGTTCCTCTTGCTCTCAATAAGGGACACCCCACCTTGTGGTGGGTAATAGACCTCATGGCCACAAGAGCACCTTAAGAATTCTTGCTTAGTGATCTCCCTATGGTCAAAATCCCATAAGCAATCACACTAAGCAAAGATAAACAATATGTCTACCAAGGTTTTGTGTCCTTGATAGCCTTGAGTTTATAGTGGGTTGGAAGAGCCGGGTAATTTTCTTATCTCCACTTGGGTCGTTCCTCTCAAGTTTTCCAAGAGCAGGCCCTCTGAAGGATCCTAACTACCACAAAATGGATCCACTCTCAAGGGTCAAGATTTCTTATTTTCCCCAAGGGTGAAGAACATACTCTCCTACCTCAATTTCTTCCCCCAAACATTCCAAGAAGATTAAATTATCTAATTGCTTTTGAAATCCAAAGGTGGGTCAAGATTTCTGATTCACCACAGGAGTGAAGAGCATACTCTCCTATCACCAAGGAATTATGATTACAAGTTTAATGTGCCTACAAAAATGAATAACTAGTATATGTCGCACATGAAATAAAAGAACAAGCAGGTTGGGTTTTTATGCGTTGGGTAGCCCTACAAACAATGTGCATTTGGAGCTTTGACATGCGTTCTTTTAAGCAATATTTGAAGTTTTTTTTTTTCAAAATGGAAACCTGCAACCACAACCGATAGCACCATGGGTTAGCTTCCAAAAACAAAAAATAAATCTGTAAATGGACTTTTGTAAACAATTAAAGACCTACAAAAACCAACAACCAACAAGTAGAAACTGAGAAATAACCAAAACACCCTAAACAGCAAGAAAATCCCTATTAGGCAATAGTTTTTTACTAGAAGAATGTCATATGATACTTCTTAGTATGTGTGGGTGACAGAATCTTCCTGTATGATAGATTTTACTAAGCTAGATGATAGAATATGCAATATTGGTGTGACAGTGTTAATATGGGTGTGTGTGATACTATTTCCAAAAAATGTCTCACACAACAGTTATGTGAACTATCATACAAAATTAGAAAAATGTAGCCTAGAACTATGACTATTAAAAAAAGAAAATGCAGGACACTAAATGAAAATAGTGGCAAAAATGGCAAAACTGAGGACAAAACCTACTGTTCTACCCCACGGTGCGCACCAAAAAATGTACACTAAAAAGATGCACTTCCCTAAACCCTTCTATCCAAGGTTTTCCATGGATTGGAAAGCTTGAATGCTGGCTTAAGGCTCCCTAGTCATGGAGTGCAAAAGCATAAAAATGAGCATAAAATGGCTCTCAGCTGAGCCTTAGAGATGCAGCCCTTGCTAGTAAACCATGAAATGGGAGATTCTTTGAGCAAGAGCAAGAATGCTAGTGTCAAATAACTCTTGATGCATGCAATGCAAGAATGCAACTATGCTAAAATGAGATGCACAATGCAACTAAGCTAAACAAATCAAAGTGTTACATCCATGCTAGTTAAACTATGTGATCTAAGCTACTTGCAAAAAGAACTACACTACATGCAAACTAAGCTAAGATGCCATGTAACAATATGCTATGAATGCAAGGAATATAGACAAGAAGATGGTATTCTCCAGAAAAGCTCTCAAATACTCAAATGGAAATCCTGTAGCATAACAATACTTAAGAGTGTGGATCCTTTGAGGGGAGAAGCTCTCTTCCTTTTAAAGTCGTACGAACAGTAGAGATCAAGACTGAGAGAGTGGATGATCAATGGTTGAATTTGAAAATGGGAGGGATCCATGTGCACACACATGTCAACCAATAGAAAATAAGTTGACTTGTCATATAAGACAAAAGTCTCACAAGCCTTTTCTTTTAATTACAAAATAGAAAAAAGACTTTATGTGTGCACTTTAAGTGGGCTAGAAGAATGGGGTCTTTTATTTAATTAAAAGGGGACATGTTCTTTTAATCAAATAATGAACTTAGGATAGCATAGTCAAACTATAGTTTCTAATCAAATTAATTGATTATTAGCAATTTGGTCTAAGTAAGTGATTAATTAAATTAGCCAAAATGCTAAGAAGGGGGCTAATAGTCTAGATGACCATTTTCATGTGATTACAATACCAGGTCTTAGAAAGGATAGCCGCGAGGTCCTCAATGGATGTGAAATGGAAGATAAAAAGGCCATTAGGCATGGTCAAAACATAACGCTACCCTTCACCTTCCATTTCTAAATGACCCATTTCCCCATCATCTCAATCGAAGGTCTAAAGGAGATAAACTAACCCACAATACAAGGTTAAGGGAGGTTGTAGCGTTGTCCACAACACTATCTGCGAAAGTGATTTTTGGTCCTGTAACATCGTGGGTGACCTTAGGAGACTCAAGCTTGGTGTTTCCCACCTATTCACCCACAAGGAAATTCTTCCACCCTCCTTTGGGGGGGCATGGGGGGGGAAGAGAATTAGTGAACCTAACATCAATAAGAGTAGAGTCAACTCTATAACCCAATAAGGGGTGTTCAAAGGTGCATGCCTGACCCAACGAAAGACAACATGAGGGAATCTTCTCTGCGGAGATCTAGCACCATGTGTAGATCTGGGCACATCGAGGTATCTAGCATGCCTAGGCCCTCCAGGGCCATAGTAATTCAAATTTCAAATCATGGGGGGAGTGGGAAAGTTGCAAAGCAGGATATGTTTTATTTATACATGTTTATCATATGTTCAAACTTGATATTATGCAAGAACCTATGACTTCTAACTAGGTTAGTAAAATGACTTCAAGACTATAGACATGGAGAAATGATTGATATAAATTGCCTTTGTTTTGATGAAATTCAGAGGATGTAACAAATTTATCTTGTTCAAAAATATATGTTGAGTCTAATGAGTTGAGGTAAACTCTCATGACATATTTTGTTTTGAGTATATTATATCAACCATGATTCTCATAACATGTGTATGTTGATTTGAAATTTTGTAAAAGCCTATGATTAGACTAGCAAGTTCTTCTAGAAGATGTCAGTTATCATTTTCCTTTTTGGTAACATCTTTATTAAGTAGCACATTTTTTTCATATTGTGCATGTGTGTTAGGATCAAAATTCAAAGAGATAAGTATTCTATGATGTTTGTTTATAATTGGAAATAGAGTATCTATTTGCATTGATCTCTATGATAAATGGATCTTATGAATCTCTCTTGGTTGTAGGAGCAATGGGATGGTAAGAGATTATGCAACATTGTTTTCAGTCTTGATACTAAATTGATGGCACATTATTAAAAGAGGAAGATTATATTTTGAGTGATAGGCTATTTAGCTTCAAAGGGAGGTTACGTAACAGAGGGAGATGTCCAACCCTTTGCAAGTTTTTTTTTCCAAGTCAACTATCTTATTGTGGTGAGTTGTCCCTATTAAGAGGGAGTCTTTATTAAGAGAAAATCTCATTTATAAATGCATTCTTCACTAGGAGAAATTTGAGGTGAAAGCCCTTGTTCCACCCTCTACAAGTAGGTATGGTAAACCACTCTCTGCAAGTAAGCATGGTGGAAATGCATTCTTCTCTAGGAAAATTTTGAAGTGAAATCCCTTGTTCCACCCTCTAAGAGTAGGTATGGTGGACCACCCTCTATGAGTAGGCATGGTGAAAATATATTCTTCTCTAGGAGAAGCTTGAGGTGAAAGCCCTTGTTCCACCCTTTGTGAGTAGGTATAGTGGACAACCCTTTGCGAGCATGCATGGTGAGATTCATGTGTGTAACTATGGTGAATTATTTTATGCTAAGATAGCATGGTTTATGTAATGTGAATTTATCATTGATGCCTTTGGTTACAACTATGGGTGTCTTCCTTACTAAAGATCTCTCTTACTAAGAGTGAGTGTTAAAGATTGTACCTGCGACAAAGATCTTTATCTCTAGAAATATGGGTGTTATTATCATTATGGTCATCTTCAGCTGAACAAGATATTTATGATAAAATTGTAATATTAAATATTAATATGTGTGTCATTCGACATGTGTTGAGGCATGGAAATACAAAGAGTTGTGCATTTAAAATAGGAAGGGTCTTGTATTTGGAATTTGAAAAGACTTTTTTTGTGTAAGACGAAGAGTCTAAATTCAATGTATTTACGTTATTACTTGGTGTATTGTAAGGAAATCAATTGAAATCTTTGTACTCAAACATTCTTATTATCAATAAAAGAGATATTATGCTGGTGTGGCTAGATTTTCCCCTTTGAGTAGAAGGGTCTTCCTAGAATAAATGTATTGAATATTTTATGTATTGTTTATAATTTTATTTATTGTTTCTTATCCTAATTTTTGGGAAATACCTAACATGTTGGATTTTATATTAAGTATTTGTAGAGTTACATTTTATTTTGTGAAGATTGTTGGCAAACCAATATACAATAAATATTGAAAGAAACAAGTTGTAGCATATTGGCTATATCTTATCAATGAGGTTCAAAAAATATCAGTGAGCTTAATTCATGGTAGAAGACATATTTGTGGTTATATGTTCATGATAGAAGGGCTTAGATATCATTCTGGAAAAGTCATTGAAGTGAAACATGTGATATATTTTACTAGCAGTTGACTAGGTTGAGGGAACATGTTGATATTTATTGTTAAATGCATTAATTGTATTGCAACATGTGAGAACCTTAATGTAAATATTGTAATGATTCTTAAGAAGGCATGTATTCCTTGATGTAGTCCTATATAATTAAATTTACATCGGGAAGCTTTAATAGGTCAACCTAATTAGTTATTTGGAAAGGGTATACAGGAAAGATGTTTTACTTGTAAGACACCATGTATCATGTATGTGATGTATATGGTTAGTTGATGTGAGCTTGAATGCTGGATGATCAGAGAAGATTGGGGATTGGATTAGTTGATGATATTGGTCTTTAAAGGTACTATTTCATCAAGTGAGTTGCAAATCAGTCAGCTCCACATTTTTTGATATGCTACCCTAAAGTATTGATCTTCACATTTATTGGAACAATTTAGATAGTGAGTCTAGTTGTTTCCTCATTAACCTCTAATAGGATTAAAACATTCTAACAAGGGTTCATTGTATCCTAATAGGGATTTGACATCTAACAAGGATTGTTATATTCAATGCATTGTAATTGGATCCTAACACGGTCACATTCTTTTATAAGCAACTTATATATTAGTACAATATCTTGTGGGTGTCATCCCCACTGGGGTTTTTCCTCTAATCAAAGGTTTCCCTAATCAAAAAATCATTTTTTTATGGTGTATGGATTTCTCTTATTGTGCATCATTATTTTAATTGTTGGAGTTAGAATTAATTAGTTTGGATTTAAGTTTAATAGCTCACAACTAATTCACCCCTCTCTTAGTTGTATGTGGACTTTACTTCTTAACGAGTTGTGTTGAGAAAATGTTTCCTAACTATATGATGGATGCAAGGAAATATCAAACTAGTTCATAGAATAAAGTGTTTGGTTGTTGGTGCTCCCAGAGTTGTGCAGTAGCACAAATACCCTACACCCATTTTTCTCAACCGTGTGTAATAATACAGCAGTTGTACATACTTGGAAGTGATTATATAGGATTGATTTTGTGTTGAGGGTTGTGTTGGAACATTAAAAACATGTTTTAGTTAGTTGTTCTTATTTATAAAGGTTGGCACTTTCAAGATCAAATTGTAGACATGGGTTTCTTTCTCACCCTTATTTCCAATTTTATCTTCAAGTTTTCCATATCTTTTGTAGCATGTTATTTAAATTTTGATAATGGTCAATTCTGTATCCTTTTATGTATTTAATCCATTCTCAATTTAATAATATACAATAAACATCCAAAAGGGAATAATTAATCGTAGTGCCTATCTCACCTAAGGGGATACAATTGGGCCTAATTAGTTCATCCCCGGTGAAAGTATTTGGGAATGATTTACAGTTTTCTTTTTTAGGCTATATCCTCATTTCACCTTAAATTCCTTGTTATTTTTTTCGTGAAATTAATTTAGATCTACAATAGGCCAATGAAATTTGGTTTAAAATCTTGTGTTTAATAGATGCAGTCCATTTGCATATATATAGAGAGACATACATATGTTAATTCCTTCTTGAATTATATATATACATTAGAAACTTGAATGGGAAATTTTGATCTGATTAGTATGATCTACCATGTATATGTATGTATAGACATATGCATAGATATATACATATAAGTATATTATATACATACACACATATATACAAATGCATATGCATATACACATAAATATATAGGAATATATATCATAAAAATTATTATCTTCTATTATAATAATTAGATCAAATAATTCACACAAGTTTTTTTATATATATACAAAAAAATTACATGAGAGATTTTGATCCAGATGAGGATACTTTCACTTTGAAAAATAAGATGGAAAATGTCAAAATTTTAAAACGATACATGAAGGACTATGTTATGAGTCGGGGAGCAATTACTCATCCTTCTAGGAATGCAAACTAAGATAGTTTAATTGTGATGAACCTAATAAGATAATGCAATGAAGAATGTTGAGGTTTGAGAGCCAAAGATACTTAAAATCATATAAAGAATAGAATGCATCTTTACTCCTCATTCTAAATGAACTTAAGTGTTGTACTTGGAATATCAAGGATCTAGAAACGACTAATAGAAAATATTATTTTATAATATTGTGTAATCTAAAGGAGAAAACTTTGACTCTTTTTTTTTTTGAAGTTAAGGTTATTAGTTTTATGTTGAATTATAACCCAAAAAAACTTGAAGAAACTCATGAATATGAAGGCTCGAATATCACTTTTATTGGTCTGCATTTTTGTTGATCCTAGTTGCTTGTCTCAGAAAAGAATGTTTTAGGTTTTTTTGTTGAAAAACTTGATGCTCAATTCAAGATATGTTATACACCCAAATAACTATGTAGATATGAGTTATACAATTAGTTATCTCTATTAAACTTTCAAACATATTGTACCTTATTGGAAGAAATTTTTATACGATCGAACCTAAAGACAATAAACTATGAGATAATAAAATAGCTTGGACGAGTAATCTAATAGCTTTGAAAGGCAATATATTATACTATTAATTCAAGATAAAAGGACCCCTAAATATGACTAACCCTCTAAGCAAGGGGGGAAAAAGCATATGCATTCAATTTTCTCTATGTAATAACAAAGAATGTAACAAAGGAATCTAATTCTAAATTAGAGAGGTTTTATGCACGTAAAATCATATAGTATTTAGAAGTACAAGATGTTAAATGTGTTTTTTGAATCCCATACATTGTTTCTCATTATCTTATTATTAGAGAAAAATAAGAAATCTATTGTTTACTCTTGGATTGGCATTGACTTGTAAAATAAGTTGAGTCTTAGCTAGATAAGATCTTGGTACTTATAGAAACATGGAAGCATTAGATGGAAGGAAACAAAATATTGGAACTCTAGGAAAAATGGAAGCATTAGATGGAAGGGAAAATAATTCTTGGTACTCAAAGAAAAATAGAAGCATTACATGGAAGGAAACCTAAGGTCATTGTAAAGCTACTGAGTTTTGACAAACCACTTGCACAAGAATCCTAAGAATAATCTCTTATAGAAGGGATAGAATGAATGTCTATAACTAGTAAAGAGAACAAGGTTAAAGCCAATATGAATTAATTAAAGGGGAAATAAAGGAATTCAATATTTCTTTGATACTTTAATGCCAAAAATTGCTAGATAGATAGTTGGACTTACTTAGATTAGGGGTAGTCTACTAAATGATTCTAAGTGGGACAATTTTGTTTGGAAGACATTTCTTAGAAAATCAAATTAGAATACGAAATGACTTTGAGAAGGATATTCTATTCTATTAGCTTTGTAAGGTTATATTTCATAGAAGTATTTAAAGACAGCCTCGAAAAATGGCCCACAAGATAAGAAATTGTTAATGGAATTATAAATTGTTCCTAACCAAAGGGATCAAAAAATTATCAAGAATTGGAGCATAATATCCCTCTCGATGTCTCATTTAAGACTCGCTCAAGTAATTTTTGGTATAAGTGCATTAAAATAAAAAGAAATGTTTTAGATGATTTTCTTGTTTAGAAAATATATAGCTCTAAAATCTCTCCTCGATGATGATGGGCATGTTCCTCATGTTGATTGTCTTTTGAGCATTTGTTCATTTTACTCTCAAAATGCTAGTAATGTATGGCATATAATTTCTATTGATATCTTAAGATAGAATAATGAATGTGATATTATGATTTGTCAACAAATTCCATATGGATCTAAAAATAACTGGCCAAGGTTATCATTCAAATCCTTTAGCACTTACGAAACCTAAGGATGACAAGACATTTCAAGCTAAGACTTTTATTAAAACTAGCTACAACTTCATTTGTCTATTATTGTACACAGCTTGCAAGGTAATTTGTAAATCAACATTAAAAGGTGCATTATGGTTAGTGTTAGGATTTAACAACAGATAGAAATAACAATTACATGAAAATATAACCAATATCATAAAATAATGAATCACACAAAAGATAACACAGACACAAATATTTAACATGGTTCACTCAATCCCTGAGCTACATCCACCAACAACAAGTCCACTATTATTATTATCCAATGATTACAATCTGCAATCCCTTACAGCTCAATACTGCCACAAGAAGCTACAATATCGTCATACAGTATGAATCCTTAATCCTAAGCCATTTTAGACAAGCTTTTTATGTCTTACAAAATTAGGGCGAGAATAAGTCTTTTAATAGGAAAATAATAGCCAACACCTTTTACAATAGTAGAGTCATTTTTGGCTTCAAGGGCACTGCCCCCAAAAAAAACATGTGAGGGCATTGTCCCTCGACCCCACTCTATACTGTGATAGGGAGCGCACCTAGGGTGCTACCCTAGGACTCTACAAGGGACGTTGCCCCCAAACCCCTGTAAAAATAATTTGGGGAGAAACCGTGCCGAATAAGCCTTTGAGTTTGATTAGGCTCCCCATCACAACAGTTAGCCTCAAAAGATGTTCATAATTTGATTTGAGGGATGGAGAAAAAACAAACATCTCAAGGCAAGAGTGTTCTCTATTATTGTACAACTTGCACGGTAATCTTTAAATCAACAACAAAAGGGGTATTGGGTTGTGTTGTTTTCTGGGTTTAACTGTGTAAAAAATAATTGTGATCATTTTGTATCACACTGTGTGATCCATCATTAGGATGTCAAAGAGCAAAGGGTTATTTTGATTAGATCTTAATAAGTGTCCATATTAATTTTAGTGATGGTGAAAAAGATATAAGTTAAATTTATTTACGAATTGAATCCCTACATTTCATGTTAATAGCTCAAGAAGAATTTTCCACAAAAAAAGGATGGGATGATCTTCAATTCAACTACAAAGCTCATGATATGTTGCTATATTACATATTGTAATTAAAAAGGAAAAGTGCAATGTTAGCAATAACAATGATATTTTTTAGATATATAGTTTGTCCAAGTATATTTTTGATATTTTTAGTTATATAGTTTGTCTAAGTATTTTTTTAATTAAAAGCAATAAAACAAGTATTTTACCCTTTACAAAACCACAGCTAGAGGCATATAGACAACACATATTTACAAAAAGGTCAAGAGAAGACCATTGAAAGTAGACTAGCAACCCACATTAATTATGATGTGCACAACTCACCCACAACTCTAGGAGAAGGGTGAAAGACTTCAGAGTGATTTGTCCTTCTCTGACAAACAACCATCCATGCAATACTATCAACAAGATCGCTAACACAAGATGGTGGGACCTTCAAAGAGAGAATCAACATCATTAACAAGGCCAAAGTGCTAACAATGTTGAATGTATATCACGAGCAATAACTGTTGAAGAAGACTTGACATTGTTAGAGAGCATTGAATCAACAAGAGGTGGAGACAAATCCACTAGGATGAAACAGGTCACAGTAGACGGTGCATCACACAAGTGAGAGACTTCATTAGCCTAAAGAGTCATCAAAGGAAGAATCAGTGACCAAAACAATCATATGGTCATCATTTTCATCCTTCCACCATTTGTCAGCACACTTAGAATGTGAAAGATAATAATACATGGCCAAACCACCAATAGAGAATTGTTGCCTACATCTAAGAACAAGGCCCTCAAAATCCAATAAATGGGTTCATGGCTTATCCCAACCATGAGAACCACATCCTCAGAAAGAGATATGAGACATGAAGGTTGCCCGAAATGCGAATAAAAGTGGATTGGCTCACCTCAATCATAGCCTTGTCCACCTCCTAAATATAGCCAACAAAGTTGCCTATGGCCTCAAGATAAGAATTCTTCGAGGAAGATTTTAGAGATGAACCAACACTAGATGCACATTGAGCGGTTTAGTAGGAGGGTTAGGGAGGAAATCCAAGGTTTGATTGAGAGAGTGATTCCCCGACATCCATAGGTTTCTTATTATCAAATCATATTCACCTTCAGAAATAAAAAAATCAATTAAAAATATTTTGCACAAGGAAATAGCTCCATGTTACCACATACTAATGATGTGCAAGAATGTGACCCAACAGTGCAAATGTCTAATGGAGGGCCAAAACCTAGCAAATTTACAAAATCACACTGTTGGTAGAAATGTACATTTTCCACCACTTCCAGACCACAAACCACTGCATGGGAGGTTTTAGCCCAGGCAATGGAACATGCTTTCACCTTCAAAGTAGTAGATTAGCAACTAAATATTGTTCTTTGCGCCAAGAAAATTTGGGTCACAAGAGGGCAGTAAGGCAATACCAATAGGAAGAGTACCATTCACAGCCAACCACGAGGAAGAAGAGCCAAGGACAACACACTCTATTGCCCCTAACACTCATGTAAGCTTAGACCAATAGATGATTGTAGCAAAACCAAAGGAGACAAAGGCCTAGGTTTCAAGTTCAAATTGTGGCTTGGACGGGAAACTCCAACATCGGCAGCAACAAATCACATGGATCTTGGGGAAGCTAAACACTCTATGGTTGACATGGTAAAAGTGTCTGGGCCACACGTCTCAGATAGTGGATGGACAATGTTCAATAGTGTGAAGACCGAGACTTATAAATGGACACATGTTCAAGGCAACTTATTTTGGGCCTTCTTATGATGCAATGTAATCAATCATCTTATGATGATCATTTGGATGTAATTATATACAATGGATAATGTATCTGTAATGATCTTTAAATGTATTTTATTAAACATGCATTTTGATGGATGGATGACGTGTAGGTCAACATCCTTAGATAATGTGATGTAATTACTTTCTTTAATGAAAAATTACTTATTAATCATTTATTATGCTTAACTTAATGAATGGTTGACTATTCAACTAGGGTTTTCTTATGGATTTTTTTGGCATTTTTAGCAATTTGATGATGTGGGAATTGCTTAGTAGGGCATGGCTCTTACAGCGGCACCATTTTCTTAAATTTTGATTCAAATTTAATTGTCTAAATATGTTACATACTTTTTTTGAAAAATTTTATATTGGGTAAAAGTTCAAAGTTGTCACTTTTCAGGTTGACTTATCAAAATGATTGAATGTGAGTATTTATATCTAAAAATCAATTTTGTTCAAACATATGATATAGATAAATTCATTCTAGCTAAGTTATATATGGTCTCACATGTCTAAAATGTCCCTTTACTGATTTTATATGATATTTCACGTCTCTAATCAGATTTTCAAAATCAAACAACTAATATCACAAAGATCCACCAAATTTCTCAAGAAACCCCAAATCGGGTATGCTGAAAATAGTGCCAAAAGCTTCACAACTTCACAAATTATTAATAAATCTGAAAATGGACATTTTTACAGAAATTTCAGCAGCATAACAGCCTACAAAATGGCATTTCCATATCCGTATAGCCTTTACACAACAGTTCAAAAATGTAGGACAAAAACTATGCTCATCAGGCTCCCGAAATTAACACAAAATGCTCGAAAACACCACAAAAACACTAATAATCTATCTCAGAAGTTTAATCACGTCCCAATAAATATATTCAGCTCTATTTTAACACCTTAAAGTTTGAAATACAGCAGCTATAGACACCTAAAAACCTTTAGAAAATAAAGTATTTTTATTTTATGAAAAATTCCTAATGACATCATCATTTATTAATTATTTATTTATTTATTTAATTTATTTATTTTTATGCCATTAAATCCCTTTATCTTAATTAAAAATATTTAATTAAGGAATCCCTCCCAAAAATGTTTAAATCTTATTTAAACATTATTTCTTTATTTATTAATTATTTAATTAATAAATTGACCAAAAAATCCAAAATAAATAAAAAAATTATTTTTTGCCCAAAATTTGGCCAATTTCCTTAAGACCACTAACCTCTTCCAAAATCTTCTAATCCTTCTTTAATTTTGATTAAAGGCTAATCCCATCATTTCCTACCCCTAATCCCAACTCAAAATATTTAATTAAGATTAAATATTAATCCTCATGTTTATTAAAAAAGTTTTAATAAATATCTCCTCAACCCAAACCCTTGAAATAAATAAAATTTTATTTATTTCTTAAAAATCTAATTTATCCTCATCCTAAGAAGTTCTAGACTCTTCTAGAAAGTCTTCATCCTCATCCTAGGAAATTCTAGACTATTCTAGAAAGTCTTTATCCTCATCCAAAGTCTAGACTCTTCTAGAAGATATCTTTAAACCTAATCCTAATCCCCTCCTAACCTTGTCACATTCCCTAAACATGGGTTAAAACTTACTAACCCAAGCCAAAGTTAACAAATATCTCCTCCTTCACCCACCCTCATTAAATGCCATCCACTTGCCTATCCCTAAGCTAATCCTAAACCATCCTAATCCATCCTCTAATCATTTGCACAATCCTAAGCAAGCTTAAAACCCTCCTAATCAAGCCCAAGTCGAAATTGCTCTCATCTCCCTCAAAATATCTCAACCATAAAACTTTATGAAGCCCACTAGGCCATAAATGACTCTTCCAAGCCCTTTTATTGCTCTTACAAGTCATTATGAGGGTCTTTATGAAGATTTTATCTCTTGAGCCTCCTTTGTTGACTCATCCTTCCCCTTTCCTCCATCCTCTCACCCTGTGACATGTGTCACTCCCTAATTGGCTGTAAGGAAGCACAATCCATGTGCTCTCCTCTCATGCAATCTGAGCCTTCCATAAACTTTTTCCCATCCTTGCATCCTAGCCCTTGATCCCTCAAACTCTTTGCCTATTTAAAGAATCCTCTCCCAAGCCATTTTAACACAATTCATGAAGTAAAGTCATAATGCCATTTTAAGAAGCCATTTTACATCAAAACCATACACTCACACCCAAATTCCAACTCCATTTGAAGCCATTTTTATAGCATAAAGCTTGATCATACATCCTATCTATTTAGACAAAGCTACTCAACAAGAGAGCTTCTCATTGAGAGAGCCTATTAATGGCTCATATTCTCAATTGAGAGCTCATCTTAGTCTATCTTGAAGTTTATGAATTTTGTTTAGTTTGTAGAAGCTTTATTTAAATTTGGTTTCTATTAGCATACTAGCATTGGTCATATACATTTTGGCACGCCCGGTGGGACCCCTCATGGGTCATCTTCATTAGCTTTTTTAGTTAAGTTTTGTATGTCATTTGCTAATTTTGGCTAATTTTGCTTGTTTTTTTGATTGGTAAGATTGTATAAATTGGTTTTGTAGGTCCACATGAGTATGAAGAAGACAAAGTAACTCATAGTCTATCTCATAGTATTTGCAGATTTTTCAAGCTTATAGGTGGACAAAGCACTTGGAATTCTTCTTCCTCTTCTTGTCTATATTCTTCTTATTCCATCTACTTCTTCTTCTTCTTGTGGAAGATCTTGGCCATTTTTTTAAGGAAGCAAAATCATACACACTTTTTTTTAAGTGCTTAAAATGAACCCCCAAATCATACTTAAATCCATTAAAAACTAAAAATTTGCCAAAAAAAAAAAAAAAAAATTTAACAAGTGAAACTAAACCAATCCAATCATTTGCATCCTTGCAACATCAAGGTTTTAGATGCATTCATACAAAGTTAGGAACACTTCATTTTTGGGAATTTAAAAAGAACTTCAAGTTTCCATTTCAAAAGGGTCAAAATCAACACTAAGTGCACACTAAAATCTAAATCATATTCAAAGCATCAATCAAGGATAAAATGAACCTCATTTGCAAATATTTTAAAGTTCTTTTAAAAATCTCATGAAAACTAAGAGTCCTAAATGGTTGCCAAAATTGTCCTAAAAAGCTTTGTTATTTGTTCCAAACAAATGTCTTGTTGCAAAATCTTGAATGTTTCTTAGGTTTTTTATGCATCAAAACAATCTAGAAATATCATTTTTGGGCTTAAAATATGCAAACTAGAACACAAAATCTTGAATGAAAACCAAAGTCCAAAGAGTCATTTTCACTTTTGAGTTCAAAACAATCTTGAATGATCTAAGGTTAAAACAAAGCACTTCAAAGTTCTTAAAAAAACACACAAAATCTCAATCTTGAATGCTCAAAGGAAAAAACTTGAATGTTTAATCACTTGTCTTTGAATGCATGTTGCTAAAATCACTCTTGAGTGCCATGGATTAAAATCAAGTTTGTTTTTTTTATGAATGCATGATTAAAACAGCAAATCCAATCTTGAATGCCATAGATCAAATAATCATCTTTTGGGGCATAAAAAGAATCCACATTTTTGAAATCTTCTAAGTTATAAAAACTAATAAAGACGCTTTTAGTAAGTTTGTAGTTGGACTCACCCTCTTTAATCACCCATCAATTTAACCATTGGTTGCAATCTCAGTGCCATCTATGGGGATGGGTCTACCTAAGAGGGTGTTAAGTGCTCCACAAATATCAAACTCCACTCACTTGGGTCTTTAGTGGTTTTTCTAAGTTAGAAAATTCCTTGAATGCACATTAATCTCGCCCACACTTCATTTGGGCATAAAAATTGGACAAATCTTGACGTGGAGGGCCTTCTGGCACGCGCTTGGCAATCAAGTTTTACACACCTTTGTTTTGGGCTTAAAACAAAATCGCACCAACTCTTGAATGCCTTAAAGGAAATTAATCGATACTTGACGTGGAGGGCCTCCGGGTGCGCGGGTTGACTTTTTTGTTGACCCTAACCCTTCTTCTTGTATTCATTCTTCGCTCGATTTTACTTTTTTTAAACACTTCAAGTTGGAATTGAACATTGTCTCTTAAACATGAGTGCTTGCAAAGTCTAGATCAACACACATAAGAGTCAATTGGTAAAAGAACAAGTGTGTTTTTTAGCCCAAGGTCATCCAAGTCTTCTCTCCCCTTGTCGTCTTTCGAGGCCATCTTGGGTGCATAAGATTAGGATCCAAAACCTTGTTTCTCTTTTTAGGAGGCCTGATTGGAGATTTCATCACCCCTTGGGACGACCTCAACTCCAGCATTCCGGCGGAGTATAAAAATTGGGAGGTGAATCCAAAGACACCTCTCTTGGAATCAAGATTTTGTCACTCGAGCTTAAGCCTCAAGGAACTTTATACCCTTGAGAAGTGAAAGAGGAGAAGTGGGTTACCACTCCTCTCGGCTGTGTGACATCTTTTTGGTTTCATCTACGGATTTGGGCCTCACGTACCTTGTGTATATCGAGGACTCCCTAGCTATAACAAATTTCATCCTTGCAGAAAGCTTCCTAGGATGTTGGTGTGTTTGACGTGCTTGCTCCAAAATTTTGTCTGCTTGTTTGTTCATAGCTATTGAATGAATGTTTGCCAACTTTGGTCAAAATCCCCAAAAAAAAAAGCAAAAATCTCCCAGCTCAAGGCATACTTAGCGTAGTCACTGCCTCATCAGAAAATCATCCAAGCTCCCCCGCTGCAACCGAATCTATCTAGTTCCTTGCTTTAGAACAATCCCAAATCCAAAGTCTCTCCAAATCATCCCCCCCCAGCTAGCTAGCAACCCAATCTAAAATCACACCCAAGCCTTTAGAGTGTTGTTGTCATTCTGCTAGAATTTGCTATCCAATCAATCCGACCAATCCACCAACCTCACCAAGGTTATCCCTTTGACAGAGCTTTGTCTAGGGTAATCTAGCTTTGTCACTTGTTATCCCTCATCAACTTGAGCTAAAAGTTGGGATCCACACATGGTCAATCTCGTGTCATGCCCATAGGATCATTAGTCTATCCTTAAGTTGACACAATCTCCACCAATCCAACGCATAGGAAAGAAAAACTCTCACTTTTTGACAGCATGCCCTTGAAGTCTTCCATCCATAGGAAAGCCAAAAATATCTAGCCAATCTTCCTTAGTTTCATACAGCTTTGACTCTCCCTAGGAAATCTTTCATCAGCCAATCCAAAATCTGCGCTTAATCCAAATCCAACCATGACCTTCCATGTTCATCCATATGCAAGATCCCATCCCCATCCGACTCATCATCAAAACATGAAATCCCAAACCTATCATGATGTGTTCGGTTGTATTGTCCTTGCTCCCACCACCTCCTATTCCAATGATGATGAAAATCTTGTTGACTATGACGGGTATCTTGAGAGCCTTAGAGGCCTTCCACCAACCATCCCCCAAAATCCAAGAGTTATTCCAAACTATCTAGTCATGCCATCTGATATCCCAGCTTCTCCTCCATCACCCAATCAACCAAGCTTCCAATCTTCCACCCTCATCACACCAGCTATTCCTATCAATCCACCACCTCCACCTCTAACACATGAGTCTCCAAGGAATCTCCTAGAGGAAATACAAGAAAAGCTACCTCCAACAATCGATAAGCCATGTCATCTAATCCAACCATGTGAAGTAGTCAGTGATGAAGCTTCCCCATCTATAATATCACCCCCATCTCCCATAGCTATCATCCCCATACCATCCATCAAATTGCTTAAAATCCTTCCACTTCCCGCAAGCATCAAATTCCCACCACTCATCGAATCGCTCCAAATCCCATCCACATCTCCTCCTCCAAGCATTATCCAAATCCCATATAATGAACCTCATGCATCCACTCCCATCCATTCCTGTCAAGATCTTGTCCAAAAGCATGTTGAAATATCCTCCGACAGAACAACAGATCCCGCCATCCCACTTATTCCCCTACATGATCCACTTTTACCATCCCCTCCATATCTAAATCCTACCATCTTACTTACTCCATCTCAAGATCCCTTTCCCTCATCCCACCCAACTCAAGATCCTATCCTCCCATCTCCTCTACTTCATGATCATACATCTCCCATAATCCATGATGATAAATCCATCGAAGAAGAACTAATTATCATATCTGAAACTCCAACTCCTTCAGCTAGTAATGGACTCACATCTTGTGTTCCAAATAATGAACATCATATTGAAAAAAGAAATGAAAATGTATTTCTAGATGTTGGTATCCCCGCTATTCCTGCATGGTCCCAAGTCCTTCCATCTCCACCCCAAAGTTCCCATCCATCTTATTCCGCATCTATTTTGGGCCCTCATCCTACTCCTTATCTCCAACCCTCCATTTTGGGTCCATATATCCCTTATCTAAATCCCACACCCTTTCCATCCATTTTGGGTCCTTACATACCTAATATGAATCCTTTATCCCCTCCATCTATTTTGGGACCTACACCTTCGCCATTTCCATCTATTTTGGGCCCATATCCTTCCTTCCCTCCATCCATTTTGGGCAATTATATCCATTCATATCCTATGTTCCAATCTATCCTTCCATCCCCTCAAATCCACCAGCTAGATCATCAAAGGCACTCACCCTTGAATCCCTTCCAACCTTTAAACCCTATCACTCCATCAATTATCCCTCCATCTCCTCCATGCTCTTCTTCCCATCCCATGGCTAATAGAAGCATATTGGATGCCAAAATACAAAAGCATAAATCCAAAAATCCACAAAAATCCAAGTCTCAACATGTCCCTTCTAAAATACATGTTCAAAACAAGAAACATTTAATCCCAATCAAAGAAAAAGTCAAGAGGCCACAAAAACCCAAGCTAAAAAAGTCAAAAATCATGTGGATACCCAAGATGCTCATAAAAGAAATGCATCTCAAAGAAAAATCTCAATTGGCATCCATTCATGCTACTCAAAAAGCCTCATCCATCCATCCTTCATCCAAATCCCCATATAAGCATCCTTCATCCCCCCAATCCACTTTTAGTCCATATGCTTCTTATCCTAAATTTCCCATCCTCCATCTTCCAACTCTACTTTTAGTCCTTATCTTTCTCTTCCTCCATTTTCTCCTCAACCTCGCTCAAAACCATCTTTCCCACTACTTTATCACCTCTCAAGGTGTGTGCCAATGATGATCTTTCCATTTTCCTCATCCTTTTACCCACAAGCCTTATGTCTTTGCATCCATTATCTGTCAAACTCCCACCCACCATTCCACTTGTTCAATCCAATCCTTTTTCATCCATCCTACCAACATCTATGAGCCAAAAATAGCTAAAAAAAGCCAAAATCATTCTAGCTAAGTCCAAAGTCAAAAAGTCAAAAAAAGGTAAAAAAAAATAAAGCGTCCACTAGTGAAAACTTGGTAATTCAAGCGCCTTGGACAAGTACCATGATGAAAACTTGGCAAACAAGCGTCATGCGTAGTCCCGCCATCCCCAGCTTAGCCTATCACCCTCATGCTTTTGGTCATCTCTTGACATCCAACTCCATCTTTCAATCCACCTATCCTCCACCCTCCATCTTCCATCTCACACCATCCACTTATCTCCTGCAGCTTCAGCCAACCATCCCAGCTATCATCCATCTCCCTAGCCCCTTTAGCTTTTTCCATCCTAGCTTCAATCCTATCACATCCATCATAAGACCTCCTTCTACATGTTATCTTCTAATTGGGGGCACTATATTCCTTGGAGATCTTGTCTTGTCCATCCTCCCTTGTCATTGGTATCCCGCTCTAAGCTATCCTCATGCAAATCCAATGTCATCCTCTCATTATCCATTCACTCTAGCACCATCTATCCGTTTAGCTACCACCAACCTTAGCATTGTTCCCATCATCATCATTAGATGCATCTTGTCAAATCCATATCTTTCGTTACCATCATCCTTAGCTTCTGCCTCTTGCACCAAATTGAGCCATCCCGCTATCCTCTCATCCTGAGCTTTTTATCCATCTGTATTATACCTATCATTGGTCCGTTAGCTTGTACCATATCTTGATTAGCCCGCTTGTAAATATCTTGGTCCGTCAGCTTGTACATCCTCTTTAGCTTAGCACCATTGTATCTATCCAGATTTCGTGTCAGTTCCTCCTTGATCAGCATCTTGCACACATCGCACATCTTGGTTAGCTATTCCAATGCATCCTTTAGCTAGATCTCCTGTCACCAAAGTGTTATCCTTCTTAGTTCAGCTTGCCAGACGCATCACTCACCCAAATCCATCAGCTTAGGTGCTCTTTGATAGATCTTTGTAGGATATAGCTTTCCTCATGTCTGATCTTGGTCCGTTAGTACCTCGTCCTACCCATCTCATGGGCAAATGTTTCTCTTTTGGATTTTCACTTTCTTTTGATTTGGAATCTTCCCTTTTGGGTCTTGAAGTATCTTTCCCAAACAATATTTTTGTTCCCTCCTCAAAGTTTCCACGATCTTCCATTTAATGGTATACTGTGAATGGGGCAATTTGGGTGTAAGGTCTTGATCAAGTCTTTTGTTTATTTTTCTTTTTTGCTTGTGGGTTACCCAGTGTCGGTTCCACTCTGATTCTTTCGAGATTCATGTGTGATGCTGGGGCAATCCTTGCATGTTTTTTTTGAGTTAGTCCGTCAATCCTCTGGACAGTTGGTGAAAAGGCCTTGATGTTCTTGGTAACCTTGACAATTAACTAACAATCCTATAGCAAATCTAGTGCTCAACTACATAGTGGTACTTCTCTTTGAAGTATCCCCCCCGCTCAAAAAGCTTCAATGGTTTTCTTTCATCTCCATTATCCCCCATCCATATCCAACATCTGTCTCTCCTACCCTAGCTTATGCATCAGTATCTCTTTGAATCACTCCTCACCTTTAGCTTTAGGGATCCACAATCCTAGTCTTAGGAATCCACCAATCCAAATCAATCCACCAAGCCTCATCTTTCGAGATCCACAATCCTAGTCCTAGGGATCTCTGAAACCCATCTTCCGCCAATCTGACTCTTTGAAATCCTGTTGCATCAGCTTTTTTTTAATCTCCCCATTCCTTTTATAGCGCTCTGCTCCTTCATCCTCTGCAATCCTTGAGATCTTAAGCTTGCTTCCTCTTGTGCCTCTGATTCTCCCTTTATCATTCTCCCATAGTGAGAGTTTGAGCTAACTAAACCTCTTCTCTTAAGACAATCTGAGTCTTCTTGCTCATCTCGGATTCTTGTACTTTTCAAGAAGTCGTCGAGCCTCACTTTCTCTCCCCGCTGCCTTCTTGAGGGGGCATCTTGCAGTCCATTCTCTCCTCTTCTACTCTAGCCCTGGGCATCTTATTTTCTTATCTTTGATGCCATGCCACTTGCGGCATCACATCAAAGAGGGGCAAAATGTAGACACCTAAAAACCTTTAGAAAATAAAGTATTTTTATTTTCTGAAAAATTCCTGATGACATCATCATTTATTAATTAATTAATTATTTAATTTATTTATTTATTTTTATGCCATTAAATCCCTTTATCTTAATTAAAAATATTTAATTAAGGAATCCCTCCCAAAAATGTTTAAATCTTATTTAAACATTATTTCCTTATTTATTAATTATTTAATTAATAAATTGACTAAAAAACTCAAAATAAATAAAAAATTTTTTTTTTTCCCAAAACATGGCCAATTTCCTTAAGACCACTAACCTCTTCCAAAATCTTCTAATCCTTCTTTAATTTTGATTAAAGGCTAATCCCATCATTTCCTACCCCTAATCCCAACTCAAAATATTTAATTAAGATTAAATATTAATCCTCATGTTTATTAAAAAAGTTTTAATAAATATCTCCTCAACCCAAACCCTTGAAATAAATAAAACTTTATTTATTTCCTAAAAATATAATTTATCCTCATCCTAAGAAGTTCTAGACTCTTCTAGAAAGTCTTCATCCTCATCCTAGGAAATTCTAAACTATTCTAGAAAGTCTTTAGCCTCATCCAAAGCCTAGACTCTTCTAGAAGATGTCTTTAAACCTAATCCTAATCCCCTCCTAACCTTGTCACATTCCCTAAACATGAGTTAAAACTTACTAACCCAAGCCAAAGTTAACAAATATCTCCTCCTTCACCCACCCTCATTAAATGCCATCCACTTGCATATCCCTAAGCTAATCCTAAACCATCCTAATCCATCCTCTAATCATTTGCACAATCCTAAGCAAGCTTAAAACCCTCCTAATCAAGCCCAAGTCGAAATTGCTCTCATCTCCCTCAAAATATCTCAACCATAAAACTTTATGAAGCCCACTAGGCCATAAATGACTCTTCCAAGCCCTTTTATTGCTCTTACAAGTCATTATGAGGGTCTTTATAAAGATTTTATCCCTTGAGCCTCCTTTGTTGACTCATCCTTCCCCTTTCCTCCATCCTCTCACCCTGTGACATGTGTCACTCCCTGATTGGCTGTAAAGAAGCACAATCCATGTGCTCTCCTCTCATGCAATTTGAGCCTTCCATAAACTTTTCCCATCCTTGCATCCTAGCCCTTGATCCCTCAAACCCTTTGCCTATTTAAGGAATCCTCTCCCAAGCCATTTTAACACAATCCATGAAGTAAAGTCATAATGCCATTTTAAGAAGCCATTTTACATCAAAACCATACACTCACACCCAAATTCCAACTCCATTTGAAGCTATTTTTGAAGCATAAAGCTTGAGCATACATCCTATCTATTTAGACAAAGCTACTCAACAAGAGAGCTTCTCATTGAGAGAGCCCATTAATGGCCCATATTCTCAATTGAGAGCTCATCTTAGTCTATCTCGAAGTTTATGAATTTTGTTTAGTTTGTAGAAGCTTTATTTAAATTTGGTTTCTATTAGCATACTAACATTGCTCATATATAGTAGCAACCCAAACTGATATGAAATACTCAACTGAAAACACCAAACTCATACAAAAAACACACCCGAAAACTCACAAATCTACACTGTTCAGCACAAAGGCAAACTCTGTATGAGCATACACATGGAATGGCTTCAAACTCCCATCCTTAGCCTTCCTAAAAACCTGCAAACTCCCGTTCTTGGGTCTCCCTGGAAACCTGCAAACTCCCGTTATTGGGTCTCCTTCTCCACTGGTTTGGCAACCTCTAAAGAATAACAAAGAATGAGAAAAAATCAAGTTCTGGAATGAGCCCAAAATGCCTCCAAACCCCTTAAAAGAGGGCATAACCCTAACTCACGTCCAAGAGGGGTTAATGAAACATATTTTAATAATAATTGTCATTTATTAGTCCATTAGCTTCCAAAGATTATCCCCTTTTTCTGAAACTTCACCTTTTTGGGCATGTCTGCCTTAGCAAAGATTATTATTTTTAATTATTTGAAAAGGGGACATGACAAGTCCTCCCCTTCCAAACATTTTTTTTCCTCAAGC
The DNA here is from genome assembly GCA_028749045.1 of Cupressus sempervirens. Taxonomy (NCBI): domain Eukaryota; kingdom Viridiplantae; phylum Streptophyta; class Pinopsida; order Cupressales; family Cupressaceae; genus Cupressus; species Cupressus sempervirens. Next base: position 873,938,210 of record CM053789.1, read on the forward strand.
AATGGCTGAACAATAAACCAATCAATCCACCTGGATCCCAAATGTAGTCATGAACTATACTACTACCAATTAACACAAGCTCCTGCAATATCCTCTGCAATATGACCAAGAGGAATCCATAATCAAACTGACAATTATAGCTCCACCAAACTCCAAAATCACAACTTCCACAGTCAGAAACCCATGAGACACAAACTCTTAGAACATCAAAACCCAAGTAAAGTGGACTACCAATACAGTAAATACCATCAATGCATTCCACTGGCCTATACGGAATGTACAATCCAACTCTGCAATAATGGTGAATGCTCCCGAATGAAACTGTACCAAGTATGGAGAATCCACACACTATACAACGCCTGCAGTCAACACAACTCTGTAGATCACCGACCACTGTCTCATAACCATAACTACCATGAACCCCTGATGGTGAAAAGCCATCACAAGATAAATAGCAAGAATTGGAACCCAAACCAAATTTTCCTGCCATCAACTCCTCAACACAAGGATCAAATGCTAACTGATGTACATGTTGGAGTTGAGGAAAGCCAACTCCGAAGACCCCAAGATCACCTGCATGCGAACCTGTCAAAGAGAAGCCATAGAAGGGGAGAGCATGGAGCACGGGAAAAAACCCTAAACGGACATGAGAGCCAAAAATGCAAACACAATAAGAAATGTATTTACAATAAGAAATGGCTTCTTGATATTACAATGAGAGAGAGCCCGAATATAAAGAGCTCATGGAAGCTTGTAGAACAAGCTAGAAGATAAGTGTGACAACTAGAAGGGAACAAACTCCCGTGTTGTCACAACATGCATTAAATATGAAATATTAAATAAATGCATGACCTAAGTAAACTTAAGCAATAGAATAAATAATTAAATATTAATTATTTACTCTAACACCCCCCCTTAAGTGCAACTTAGGGAAATGCCTTAAGCTCACAAAGCTAAGATGAAATGCATAATGGGTCCCGGCAACGAGGCCATTTTAGGTACCCAAGTACAATGCAAGAAAAAATGCAACCTCTGTAAATGGGGAAAGAGAGAAAACCACATGGGAAAAACCCTCCCCTAAAAAGAGGTAAGAACCCAGTGAAGAGCTGAAGAAGTCTCCAACTAGGGAAAATGTCCCCTAAAACAGGAACAATGAGTGATCATGAAGAAGCAGCATCACTGAAGCATGAAGAAGTCGCAAATCTGTCAAACTGCTGATCTGAAGAAACCTCCATGGAAGAAGAAGGCACGAGCCGAGTATATCTATATGGTAGATGATCCATCTCACCGAAATGCATAGGTAGCCAGCCATTGCAATCGCCTTGTATGTAGGATCAACCACTGAATACATAGTTCACACTATCGAACCATCGAACCATGGATGCATTAGAACACAGCATAACCCCCCCTTAATGCAGACGGGGTGTGATGACAGGCAACTGAGAAGGTGAGCCAAAATCTTCTGCAAACGAACCAAGAACGAGGAGAGAGGAAAAGAAGTACAGACACCGATAAAGACACTGTCTAACTGACTCGGCATGGGCTAATGTCGTGGAAGGGACACTCACTTGACAAAGGGAGAATGCCTAAAACAGCAAACAATAATCCCCCCCATGGTGCTTTATGAAATAGTGCAAGTACACCTGACTCAAAACAACGTTCATGACTCCCAGAGTGCAAAAGTGACAGTTTATCTCAGTGCAAAATAGAAAAGTGCTTCAAAAAGATAGCTACAATGATCAAAATTGAAAAAGAGCTGAACCAAAAGAAAGTACAGCCGAAAAGAAAGCAAACCATGCCAGGAAAACGATCCTCGGGCCTAAAACACTCAAAATATTCACCATAGAGCAAAAATGCCAAAACTATGATAGAAAGAGAAGAGGCCAAAAGTGAGGAAAAAAGATGACAGTTCTGAAAAGAACACAGAACCATCTTTCCAGAAATATAAAGTTTTCCAAAAACAGACATGGGACGCAAAAGATATGCTTGCCGGAGTCACAAACAGGACTTCGGACTTTAACAGAAAAAATAGGAAATAAAAAAGCATCAAAACCAAAAAATACCTGCACCAAAATCTCCGTCTCGGAACCAGCTTTCTGGCGCTTCTTTCGGATCGGAAAAATACCTCCGTATGCAAGAGTTATGGCCAAAAAACCACAAGTAGGTCCAAAAGAGAACTTGAAGGAGAGTGCAAGCAAGGATGATGATGCAGCGCTGACATCAGCAAGTCATGCGATTAAATTTGACGGTTTGATGGCCGTCGCAGCAAAAAAGTGCCACGTGGCATAGCCACGTGGCAGATGACGTGGCAGGGGTGACGTGGCGGGCGAGTCCACGTGGCAAGGTGCCACGTGGCGCCCATGCCACGTGTCACCCCCGCAGTGGCCTACTCGGTTGTTGTGTCAGCGGACCCTGCAGATGTGGCGCAGAGCGGGCGGAGGCGACCGTAGGGCCGGCAGAACCGACGGAGGTGGCCGCAGGGGCGGCGGAGCTGGGAGGAGCCGCCGGCGGAGGGCAGCGGACGGGCGGCGGGCTGGAGAGGCGTCGCCGGTGGAGGGCGGCGGCCAGGAGGCGGTCGGGCAGTGGCGGAGCGCGGGCGGCGCGCAGGTGGCGCGGCGGCGGCGCTGCCGGAAAATATATATTTTTTTAAAAAAAAATCCGCGTTGCGTCCGTACGATCCGTACGGCAGACTCCTGGACTCTTCAAAAAATTCGCCAAAATTGCCCTGTCTCCAAAAACGAAAAGCTTTATATGAATCCTGACTGCAAACGGCCTTCCGGATCCAATGGTGATGTCCATTTGGGCTGAAAGTGCTCCAAAAATTGCTGATCCCCTGATTTGAAGAAAAATTGCACAAACAATCTAGGGTTTGTGACTTCAAATCATGGCTTCAAAATTTCTTCAACGAAGCTGCAGCAGGAAGGCTCTGATACCATGTTGGAGTTGAGGAAAGCCAACTCCGAAGACGCCAAGATCACCTGCATGCGAACCTGTCAAAGAGAAGCCATAGAAGGGGAGAGCATGGAGCACGGGAAAAACCCTAAACGGACATGAGAGCCAAAAATGCAAACACAATAAGAAATGTATTTACAATAAGAAATGGCTTCTTGATATTACAATGAGAGAGAGCCCGAATATAAAGAGCTCATGGAAGCTTGTAGAACAAGCTAGAAGATAAGTGTGACAACTAGAAGGGAACAAACTCCCGTGTTGTCACAACATGCATTAAATATGAAATATTAAATAAATGCATGACCTAAGTAAACTTAAGCAATAGAATAAATAATTAAATATTAATTATTTACTCTAACAGTACATACCTTGCAATATAATGTTGATAAAAAAAACCAACCTCAGTCAACAGCTCACCATGAACAAGTGATACAACCCACTGTGACTGATCACCAGCTAAGTCAGGAGATGTCATAGCCAAAGGAGTAGAATTACTAACAACACCCGCTGAAGCATCACTCTGAAACTCCTGCTCTAAGTCATGTATTATCAAGCTGTCAACTGTAGAACCTATCACCATGTCATGTCCATCACAACCCTCATCCTAAGGCATCAAACTGTCCCATAACTGATGACAAGCACTAGGAACCAAAGTACATCTTTGTATCATCATCTCATCAACATGGTCATCAAAAGTAAATTGATGAGTGTACCTCATAGTGTAATGCTGATAGAATGCGCCAATCTTAGTCAGTGGCTCAGACTGTAATCTAGATGAAACTAACTACAATTGATCATTAACCATGTTGGAACTAACTACTACCTCCGAAGATATCACCAAGGGAGTAGTATTACTAGCAGGAACCATGCCAACTGCTAAGTCACCAACATCACACATGATATTTGATACATCTCTAGTCTCTGTGCCATCAGTACTAGAGGCCACCACCCTATCAGGCATACAACAATCTGCTACAACACCCAACTCAACTAAACCTGACTCTAGTGGGAATGAACCTGATATGCCAATGTTAGTATTAAGGATGGATGCATCCCCATCTCCACTGTCTCTAACAATCTCGGCCATGGACATCCTCGGATCACCAAACACCACAACTTGTGACTGTATAGAATCAGGTAAAGACTATAGTCGCTCTAACTCTATGGTCACCTTAGCCAAATGAAACTGTGACTCCTTGAAAGCCAACTGTGTACTCTCAAGAATCTCAGAAGTCACCTCAAGCTACTCAATAAGCTCACTCACCTCATCTTCCTTGGCCAACAATGCATCATATGTTGTACTGCCCCACTCCATAAGATAATCTCTGTCGGCTACCAACTGCATATAATTCTGTCTCAAAATTCGAATAGCCTCCCATAAAGAGTGGATCTCTGTCAAGGAAAGATAACTGCCTTCCTGCTCATCACTAGTAGGAGAACCCCATCCATAAACTGCTAACAACTAACAAGCAGCATCAAAATGCTGGCAAGTGATAGCAATGTCTCGATCACTAACTCTCAACTGATTAGACACATGATGGCACTAGCTTGACTGTCTCCTACAAACCTCCTTTGATGCACTGTCTAAAGGAGTATCCTCAAAGTCACTAGTCTCTAGAGTATTACAATCCATATCCTGTGAATCAAATCTAAAGCTCATATCAACATACGGAGTATCAAAAACATTAGCACTGTTGTCCAACTCCTCTGTACCCAAGGAAACTAAGTCTTCAAAACTGCCCACTACATCCTCCTGGATGTCATCAATGCCAATATAATCCTGGGACTCATCTGTACACACTGCCAAATATGAAATATCATCAATACATTCCAGCAAGTATGGTCGACTGGATATATGAACAAAGCCCAACACCGATGTATAAAAACTAATACCAACATCGGATAAGCTCTTGGCACAAGAAAAGACAACACCGTGCAATCTGCTAATCAAATCCATGATAGCACCCAAACAATCACTGCTACCAAAAAGTGTTAAAGATTTCCAGTCAACTGAATCCCAAATGCCAATATAACAATCTCGAGTCCATATCCGTAAACTATAATCAACTGGTAACTCAAGCAAAATCCTCACCTGAGTAATATGACCAATACCAACTAATTCCACATACCTGTCTGACATTATCCCTATATCCTGGATGTGAATGCAAGATGAACTCGCAACATTATCAATGTCCACATATGATCTACCATTCGCACAAAGCTGAGTATTAGGAGTGCAAGATGAAACTAAACTCAATTCCATACCATGCTTATCCCCATGTCTCTCCCAGTCTTGTAATGCCAATGGAGTATTCACCAAAGAAGCTCGAGTGTCCTCAAGCTCGTGAGAAACCCTGTCAACTTCCTCCTCCTTCCTCCTCAAGGCATCTGAATAGTCTCCGACAAGGCTAAGAAGATGGTCATGATCTGATAGAAGATGTAAATAACTCAACTTCATCGTTCCCATTCCTTCCCTAATCACTTGTAAGTCAACACAAGGAGACTTTGCCTGAACTCCCTTATGTCTACCTTGTAACTGAATCATCTGAATGTGATAATCTATCATATCCCGCATACTGTCATGATGAGATAATGAAGTCACAATATTATCTTTGTTCACCTTCAGCTGGCTAAAAAAATCATGTGGAGTACTACCTGCCTCAACCTCATGTGTTGAAGCATCTAACTGTGCCTGGTACTCTTTCTCAGCAAAGTCATGAATGCTCAATGTCTGCTCATCTCTACCAGGTATCTCACCATCATGCACAACAACATCCTCATAATCATCATCTAAACCCACTACCTCCTGTGGCAGAGTAGAATCTGAGACCTTTGCCTGGCTATAAGCTAGTTTCTCAAAATCCTCATGCAAGTTCTTGGTAATTGTGTCATCTGCCCTGTGAGAAAATCTGCCAAATAGAAATCCAGTCAACTTATCCACCTTAGTTGGGTCGGACAACATGTCATTCATTATACGGTGGTGCTCAACCAACTGTTCAGATATGTCATGGCTTATTTTCTTAAGTCTATCTCAAATGTCTAAATAACCATCCTTTCTACTGTTCTGACTCTGGATATCAATTGTCCAAGATCGTGTCCTCTAAGACTTTGTACTATACCTGTCCATTCTCGATAAAGTAGAGTGTAACCCCAATAGGTTATAACTTTTTCAAACACCAAGAACTAACATGCAAATGATTAGAAGTAGCATGCAACCATAGATTTTGACATGCAACTGATTAGAAGCAACATGCAACCACCAAATTCACCAAGAACTAACATGCAAATGATTAGAAGTAACATGCAACCATAAATTTTGACATGCAGCTGATTAGAAGCAACATGCAATTATAAATTATGACATGCAAGATCTGGGTAGTTATCAAAACTGACATGCAAGATCTGGGTAGTTGTCAAAACTGACATGCAAGATTTGGGTAGTTGTCAAAACTGACACGCAAGATTTGGGTAGTTGTCAAAACTGACATGCAAGATCTGGGTAGTGTCAAAACCAACATGCAAGATCTGAGTAGTTGTCAAAACTGACATGCAAGATCTGGGTAGTTGTCAAAACTGACATGCAAGATCTGAGTAGTTGTCAAAACTGACATGCAAACTTCTACAAACCCTCAGGCTGGCAAGATCATGGCTCTGATACCACTGAAATGTCCCTTTACTGATTTTATATGATATTTCACGCCTCTAATCAGATTTTCAAAATCAAACAACTAATATCACAACGATCCACCAAATTTCTCAAGAAACCCCAAATCGGGTATGCTGAAAATAGTGCCAAAAGCTTCACAACTTCACAAATTATTAATAAATTTGAAAATAGACATTTTTACAGAAATTTCAGCAACATAACAGCCTACAAAATGACATTTCCAGATCCGTATAGCCTTTACACAACAATTCACAAATGTAGGACAAAAACTATGCTCATCGGACTCCCGAAATTAACACAAAAATGCTCGGAAACACCACAAAAACACTAATAATCTATCTCAGAAGTTTAATCACGTCCCAATACATATATTCAACTCTATTTTAACACCTTAAAGTCTGAAATACAGCAGCAACCCAAACTGATATGAAATACTCAACTGAAAACACCAAACTCATACAAAAAACACACCCGAAAATCCACAAATCTGCACTGTTCAGCACAAAGGCAAACTCTGTATGAGCATGCACATGGAATGGCTTCAAACTCCCGTCCTTAGCCTTCCTGGAAACCTGCAAACTCCCGTTCTTGGGTCTCCTTGGAAACCTGCAAACTCTCGTTCTTGGGTCTCCTTCTCCACAGATTTGGCAGCCTCTAAAGAATAACAAAGAATGAGCAAAAATCAAGTTCTGGAATGAGCCCAGAATGCCTCCAAACCCCTTAAAAGAGGGCATAACCCTAACTCACGTCCAAGAAGGGTTAATAAAACATATTTTAATAATAATTGTCATTTATTAGTCCATTAGCTTCCAAAGATTATCCCCTTTTTTCGAAACTTCACCTTTTTGAGCCTACCTGCCTTAGCAAAGATTATTATTTTTAATTATTTGAAAAGAGGACATGACATAAACGCATATTTTATACTAGTTTGTATCAAATTACTAAAGAAATAAAATTATTTCAAAACACTAACATTTCAACAACTCTTACTATTTTTTATGATATCTTTTTAATAACATATAAACACCATTTTATAGAGCTCAAAGTCAAGAATATTCTCATATAGAGTTTATAGTGTTTTAATTAAATATAGTATATTGTAATTAAAAAACTCTACAATCACGTAGAAAAGATTTTGATTTTATGAAGAACAAAATAAAATCATATCAAAAAAAATTAAATTATGTAAAGTTGTAAAAAAGATTTATCTTTCAGAATGTATAATTTTCCTTCTGGTTAGAATAAATTTGTTTTGAAATATGTGGTGAGAGATGAAAACGATTGATTTCAAGTGAATTAAAATTTGAATCATTATAAAAGAAAAAATATAGTTCAAAAATCTATTTTTTCTTATTTTTTCTATCTATATATGTTATCTACAACATAATTCGAATTCAAAAAGAAATAAATTTATTTCCTTATAATTTTATAATTGAAACTAAACCCTAATTTGCAACATTTTTCAACAAGTAAAAAATTATTTATAAAAATTTTTTAAAATATCAATTTTTACTCCAAAAAATTATAGTCTTCATATATTTCTACACATTTCATTAATTTACTTCATTTACAAATTATATATAATAATATCAATTTTATGTCATTAAAGGTGAACAGGTATACTTTTATTGGCCTTTTTCTTCACAAAAAGGTGACACAATTTGTTCTTTTACCCTACTTTGACTAAGTATGCTTATGTCAAGGAATACAATATAGGTTGAATGATTATGTAGCGACCGTGAACGATACTCGTTCTCTCCAACTCCATCTTTACGATCTATATTGACGCGCTACTTTGTTCTGCTCCATTGGATAGACGTCTACACTGGTTTGAAAGCCCCAACTATAGTATAGCCTTTTATTAGATTATTTCCAATATATTAAAAAAGGTTCCGTGCAGCATTTTCCAATTAGGTAGCATTTTCCAGCAACAGATTTCACAAACCAAGTATATTGAAAATAATACACGCAAAATGCCACTGAAAGATTTCAGAAAGAAACAGATTGATGCATGACGAGAATTTACGAATTCCATCACATCACAAATTCATCTATATATATGCCAGTTAATGCTTACAAAGTACAGATACAATAATACTAATAATATACTGAAACCAGCTTTTTTAAAATTAGTCATAAGTTTCAAGAACCTCGGCATAATATTGAAATTTGTCATCATGCAGCGAATCCAATTTACGTACGCGTGACAAAAGAACGTGATAGAATGAACAAAAATCAAAGAATGGGATTCATACTCACTCCTTGTCGCCTTGATTTCTATGCTAGCACTATAGTTATCTACAGCTCATTAGCAGAGAGGTCAACACAAGCAACTTGAACGCATCCTAGAATATGTAGGATTGGTATAGAAAATATACAGATACATTAACAGACGAGAGTTGCATTGTTCCTGAACATGCATACCAATAATGATGAGCAAACGAATGGTTTTACAATAATGTTCCACTTCATTTGTCTATCCCCTTGCCAAAACATACTTCGCCTACTAGATTGTGTTCGATATAACCTGATATAAACACACAACTACTAGCTTGCTACAAGGGTATAATGGTCTGTATTTTACTATTTTGGCTCCCATCATTCTCAAAAATGCAGTCAATTAAATACAAGAAACAAAATATGTTGAGATAATTTCCAACCTAATTTGTGCATTCCCAGTGCAAACTTGTTTCAAAATTGCTGTAGATTTGAAACGATTATATTGGTTATAACCTGACATACAAACACACAGAAGCTCTGTAGAGATAGACTATATTTCCTTGTAAAAGCCTCAAACCACAAAATTGCTTGCACAAGTTCCATGACTTGCGTCTCTGTAACTTTACATTTCAATTGAGCAGAGCATTGCCCTGGCTGTTGAAAGCATATACTATTTATAGTTCTGTATGATCCTCTAAATTCCAGATGAAGATATTTGACAAATAAGGCAGGAACATCATTTTGCAGATGCCAACTTTATAAGTAGTTGGGTTCTGCTATGCAATCCCACGAAGAACATCCAGTGAACCAAATAAACATATTAATGAAAATGTAGGCTCTTTTATTTTGCAATCTTATCATTTAGATGTTAACTCTGGAAAGCCTTGAGTTATTATCATGAAGATATGTTAGATACAGAGCCTTCCTTACGGTTCAAAAGGCAAATTAGATCAAAATTGATTATTTAAAAAAAGCATATCCAGATCAATAACTGCGACCCATCAACAAGAACATTGTTTACCTTTCTGCTTAAGATTGTAACTCCATGAAAATACATTTACAGCATGGAAAATAGTTGCTATTCAGATAATTTTGCTAGCACCATCAGTACAGATAATGTAATCCATTCAGATGAAACACACAACTGCAGGTTACCACAGATATGTATGAAAAATAAATAACAAAATATGAATGGCGTTGTCTTTGACATTTAATTCCCAATTGTGTTCAAAGCAAAGGAATCATGAAGATAGGATAGCCTTTTAACTGCAAACAAAACAAGGAAGCTGCTGAAAGATCACAAAAGAATGGAATGCAGGCAATCATGTATGATATGCAGATGATCCACCTCCTGGTACTCCCCCCACAAACGTGTTTACATATGAAGCCTGATTGCTGTGTGGAGGCATTGAGTACGCAGCAGCAACATTAGGAGCCTGCCCATTCTGCAGTGGCATGCCAAAACTCACATGGTTTTCATAAGGTGATGCATTCTTTAAAGGTGGGGGACCGGGAAAAAATGTACAGTATGGTGGCACAGAAGTCTGTCCCTGAGTTGCATCTAAAGGAGGAGCAGGTGCAGGAGAGGACCTATATATTTGATTTTGTATAGAACCCAGCATGGGGGAACTTGTCACTTGCAATGCAGGATGCAACTGTTCAAATTCCCAATTTTGATTTGGCCGAGGACCCAGCACACCAGATTGTGGTGGTGGAGGAGCACCTGATACAAGCTGGTTTCCTGGATACACAGGCATTGCAGATGATACCTGTCCAACAGCACCAGCAGGAAGAATGGAAGGTTGCTGACCATAAACTGAAGGTTGATTTTGTAAAATACCAACTTGGGGAAGTGTGTAGTCTCTGCTACGGTCATTATTACCCTGTAAAATGATAGTGAGATACTGACAAATATAATCAAGAAAAATGAGTGACTGATTTTAAGCACAAAAAACTTTATACAATTCATAACAAAAAGCAATCCTTTTTATAGTGTCACCTTCACATTGAGATCTCTGTGACGAGAATAAGAAAGATGGAGTTTGCAGTAGCCTCCATCATAGACGCAATGTCCTTCTAATGCTTCTTTTGCAATCACTGCAGTCGGCACATCTGACATACAAATAGCAAAATTAGTCTGACCTGATTAGCATAGAACTGCATGTGATTGACTACACATAAACGCTTAGTCATATAGTATATCAGTTCTATATATATCAATGCAAAAATGCACATCTTAGTTATAGAACTTTGATCAGTTGGAAATGGGGGAATTAACATTGCCTCCACTGAGAAAACAAAGCAATGAAACATTATGTTGACAATATGGTTTGGATTTCCTGGAGAGGTAGGTAACCTTGTTTTCTTGGGTTTGATGAGTTACTTCAGATTAAATAAACATTAATGGTAACAAACCCCACTGTGTGTATAAGCTCCTTTGTTGGCATTGCAAACACCTAGTCACATAATTCCACTCTCTATTCCTTCTGTTGTGTGATTTGCATTGTCTTGGACTATTAGCCAAATCTAAATGTAAACCGTGCATTTTTTATCATTTTGCCATTCCAATGCCCTTCCAACCTGTGATTTAATGGCCTCTGCTAGTAACTAACAGATATCCACACAATTCGATCTGCTTAACCACTAACTTAAAATTATAATGTCTCTAAAATTCATTTCTGGCAAGGTGGTGTATAAGCTCCTTTGTTGGCATTCCAAACACCTAGTCACATGATTCCACTCTATTCCTTCTGTTGTGTGATTTGCATTGTCTTGGACTATTAGCCAAATCCTAAAACTAAACCATGCATTTTTTATCATTTTGCCATTCCAATGCCCTTCCAGCCTTTCATTTAATGGCCTCTGCTAGTAACTAACAGATATCCACACAATTCGATCTCCTTAACCACTAACTTAACATTATAATGTCTCAAAAATTCATTTCTGGCAAGGTGCTGCTTATTGAAAGTTTCACAAACTTAAACATCTTTATATCTTATGGTTTATTCGAATTGCCTAGTGCTGAGTCAAAGTTGCTTATAACTATGATGAATACCATCGGTTGTCTTGTATCAGAATTGGAACTTGTTTACTAATTAAGGGAGATGCCTTGGGTCCACTGTGGATTGAAAACTTAATAAATGTCCAATAGATATCAGCTTATTACATAAAAATAAAAAGGAAACATGAGATGAACCTTCAATAGACCAAAAAGAAAAACTAACACCGACCCTCATTGAAAAAAATAAGTAATCCTTTCTTTTCCCTTTGCCCTCACATACTCTGCTGGTTTTATTTCTAATTTCATTTTTAAAATTAAAAGATTCCCACAAATAATTACTCAGATTATGTTTAATAAATAAATCTGAGTACTTTCTTCAAAATAATTGATTGATTCAAATATGTTATAATAGGTGCTCACCTATATTTAAGTAATAGTCAAGCTCACTGATCAAAACAAAAATCACAGTTCTTAAAGCCTGTTTCTGAAGTTCCTAGCTAAGGCAGTATTACCAATAACTTTTTATTCTTTGGACTGAATATAGACTGGATTCTATCTTCTTTATCTCCTTATAGCTTGCTGTGAATAACTTCAGATTATTGCCTTTAATTGGATTAGAAATGTAAATCAGAATTCTGTCTTTTACTTTGGAAATTTGTACGAGGGCAGTAATGACTAAGAAGCAGACTTGTATTTGTTCTTTTGTGTTCTTAGACTCCATCCTTACCCTCTACAAGTATAGGAGTCAAGGGACATGTCCTTAGAAAGGACATGTCTCTTCCAAAGTTGTTTTGCCCAACCTCTAGAAGTCAGCGACTTTCTAGGAATGATTTAAGTTTAATTACAAACATAAACAATTAAGTTTAATTTAGTATTAAAACAAAATCCTAAGATGCCAATCTTATAAAGGAAAACACAGCAAAGACTTTAGTCCTTTACTTATCATGCCATATCAGTTTGGATCGATCAGATCAGTATGACAGCAAGTTACAGAATTAACATTTATTACTCTTAAGTTTAGCATTAAAAGATGGTTGGTCGATTACTTGATAAAATATTAAACAAGCAAACAACAAATAAAACAATCAAACAATCGCTTGAGCATAAATGACCTAAGCTTATAAAGAACAGCATTGCACCCCATCCTTTACAGCTAAACTTAAAATCATTTACAAAATAACATAGTCAAAGTGATAATTTATTACAACACCTGCATACTGTATCAAAGCCTGAGTTCCTGCATTCTTCTCAAATATTGCAATTTTCTGAACGGTGCCAAATGCAGAAAAAACCTGTTTCCCAAATGGTTGCATCAATGATTATCAAAAACCAGTACATTTCAAACTTGTCAAGGGAGCATTCAAATTGTAGTCTTTATAAATACCATGTGTAGAATATCAACATTCACTGCGTACAGCATGTTCTCAAAGGCTGCAAGAAGCACATTACTTTCTGGCTCTCTTCTTTGTCCATCAGGCCCCATGGCAAACTGCATGGCACAATGCCAACAAAAATTCATTATGGCACTTATATTTCCAAATGAAAAATTTAATATGCTTCTCTGATCTCATATAAGATGATATAACAAGCTCACCTGCCCAGTTCCATCTATAGCAGAGGGGGCAACAGGCAAATTTGGGTTTGTATAGTCCCTACACAACAAATGGAAATGAATGGCTGTTGGAAAAAACTTGTTATTATAAAAGCACCATTACAAATAGAAAAAACAGTTTCTGGGAGCATGAAAATAGAGTAAAATGAAATACAAGAAAAGAAGCAATTGGGATGCAAGTTGAAAACTTGGTTTCTTTCAGAAAAAATTAGTTTTTATGGGGGGAAATTATAATTTATTTGTTCTATCTAAGACGCTTGTACAAGTAATTTAAAATCATCATACATTCACAGTAAGATCATAAAATTGAAACAATGCATTGCTCAATGTATCAAACTTCTTGCAATAATGTGAAAGGACTTGTCACTGGGTCAACTAACTGGCAGAAGCCTTGACGAAATTTATCAAATCTGTGGGATAATATAAGCAAAGCCATGTAATGACAAAGAACTGTTGAAAAGAGGCAGTGAATTTGGTCAACAATCAGAAATAAACAAATGAAACTTCAAAATGGAATGGTTGTATTAACAAATCACACAAATAAATAGAGTTTACAAACACTATAAAAAGCATTAACTAAAACGCAAAGTTATCTGAATAAAGACAGCCTCTATAAATAAAACAGATTTAAGATAACTAATAATAAAGTCTAAATGAGCATTAAAACTAATAATAAAGTCTAAATGAGCATTAACTAAGGTTCTAGAATAAAGAGCTAAATATAGCAAGAACCGAGGATACTAAAAATATTCTAATACCCTCCCTTAATGGTCATTCTATCAACTACCCTATAAAAGACTAAATATGTCTCGTGGTGGTCATTCTATCAACTACCCTATAAAAGACTAAATATGTCTCGTGGTCATGAAGTCTTCTGAATGTTCTGCAACAAGAGACAAGAACCAACCACTGACTTAGCCACTGAGATGAGTCCCCTTCTTCAGAACGGTGTGCGACATGAGACAAGAACCTACCACTGACTTTCCCACTGAGATGAGTCTGCCACTAACCCTCCCAAAATTTGCAAAAACTTTGACCAGAAATAATCACAAAACATACAACTTGATGTTGGATAACAGAACTGTCCTTCCCTATAGACAGAGACATACTGAGAACAGCTGTCACAATTTGAGGAAACATCAGCAAACATTAAAAATAAAAAAATTTAATCATATCAATTAACATGCTGTTTAACTTATTTTGACATAGTATCATTATGCTGATTATAATATAATCATTTTTTTTTTTTTTTATAATCAATTATGTAATATAACCTAAGTTACCAATCCAGATGCGGATGCAGGGTTTTTTTTTTGTGGGGGGGGGGATGGGGGGGAGATATATATATACACACAGTTATACTATGTATATGCAGAGTAACGAGTAAGTAGTTTCAGTCTTGTATTCTTACCTTCAAGATCAAAAGATGATCTATATTGTTTCTTTCAAGTAATTTGTTTAGATGCAAAACCCCTAGAAAGTTATCTGAACAAAGTACATAATCTGCAATCTGTTTGCTTGTTTCAGACTTTAGGAACAGATTAATTAAAATAAAATCCTGCCTATAATTTGAAGAGAGAATTTCCTCTCACTATTTGTCACAAAAATGGCAACTTAAAATGCCATCAAACTTGAGAAGCTTTGCAAAATGCATTTCCATATAAACTCAACTAGCCAACATCGCAGAAGAAACCCTTGCAAAGAAACCTATTGCAATTCAAAAGGAAAAATCCAACTTTAATTGGTTTATGGGGAGCTGAACAAAATTAGAGTTTTGTAGACAGCCAAAGGAGCTGTGGAATCAGTTTTGCAAGACATTTTTAAACACGAAGCATACAGTCATTTGGTTGAAGTTTTCACCCACAAAGATTCTCTGAGGCATCTCTGTCTCATTGCTGTTCAAATCTATCGTATCAGCTCTTATCTTTCATTACATTTGTTTGATTATTTCACTCATTTTACTCATGATTTAAGCCTAACAGAATCTTGTCACATGCTAAAAAAATATTTTAAAATGTCTTTCTTTCTTGTCTGGGCGAGGAAGCCTGTGGATGCTTCCGGGTGCCCTGCTGGGCATCTGGACGCATCCGAGTGCCTGTGAGTGACATCTGGGTTGCACCCACAGGGTACCCGTCCGCCTCCAGCACCTGTCCATATCAGCTTCCGCCTCCAACCTCCAGGAGGCCGCATCGGTATCTAGAATATAACTAAGAATATTAATATATTAATTACATTTTTCATATTTATTATAACACTTGTATTATGGAGATTGACCCCACAGTGCAACGGTTAACTTGCAAAGCCTTGTTGATAAGTCATCATATGTTCCAGTCCCCTGCTCGTCTCAGATTATAAATGCTTGCACTTTCACACCCGCTGTTGATGGTAGTCTGTGAGTGTCCAGCAAATGGACATACGCACTGCTTGAGAAGGCTTTGGTGGCTGCTGTTTTTGTCATTCGTGAAGGAGTCTGTGCCATATGATGTTCATGGAGGTCTACGCCCTGCTTCAACTGCCTACGCTACATGGAGGTAAATGAAGCTAGAACCACATGTCAGATTGCACAGAGACATGTGGTCACTGTCAGCGGAAGGTAGTCTCACTAGAAGGGTGTCCACACTTCGGGAAAATCACAGTATGGGAGACATAAGGGGGCAATACCCAATGTTGCACCGTCATAAAGGGAGGCATAAGGTGGTGGATCAACAAGCAGAGAGATAAAGTGGATGTCAATCATGGTAGTTGTCACTGAGAATTGAGGTGGGCACAAGACTTCTATCTGAGGATTCAAAGGGAGATATAAGGAGTTTGGAGCAATAAGGTAGGAAACACGTCATGATCGAGAAATGTCACTACTGCATAATACAGATTTGAGAGATGTTGATACCTCAGACCTATAAGATGTAATCACCACAGGGATGGGGTCCCCCAAATATGACCCTACTGGTTCAAGAGTTCCAGCCAAAAGCGATAAAAAATCAATCTGTTGCCGACGAAAAAAAATACTTGTATTTGGAATCTACAACTATCATGTTTGAAATGTACTCACTGATTGTTCCAACAAATCGACAATAAAAATAATCTCTCAATATTTCTCCATGGCAGCATAATTGATTGTCCTAAGAAGCTTTAGTATGCTTATTGATGAACATGAGATAATTATCAATGTATAACCAAAAACAATATTCACTCAGTACAGAATTAGAATTTCTGTCTTCCAGGGATCTGTTTTAGGCTTGAACCATTGCATTTAAGCTAGCAAGTGGCAAGTCAATTCTGTATGGTTGAGAATCAAGCTGTAGACAAACAAGTGGTGATGTGCAAATATTAGATCCAATGAGCCTTTCTGACAGCAAGATAACTTTTATAAACTTGTCATCCTCACCAATTCTTTATTATTATCTTTGAGATTCGAAATTGTACACTTAGAGCTCCCCATATTCAGGATAATCATGAAAAAATATTTTCATATTTCATTTCATGCAAAACGGTTGAAGCAACCACAAATCAAATCTGTTGAAAGAAATAATTTATGATGAGTTTATGAATGACGCCACGAGTCTACAAAATAAATTTCAGATTTTCATGTAGACTAGTCAATGTAAGACTGTAAAAGCTAAAGCCTATTATTTACTTGGTCATTTGGCATATAATACTTTCAGATTGGTTGGTGTAGCATTTATTAGAAGAAATCTCCAATCACAGTATGATCAAGTCTCTTAAAAAGTTGGTATAAGAAAAGCCAAATGAGCACTTTTCCCAGGGGTCAAAATGTGGCAACTGTACAATGCCTTACAGGACACATGCTTATATAACAATGTTTATTTGCGCTAGTATACCGATAACAATGTTTGCTTGTTCTGAAGTTAAGAAAATGTTAGAATAAGAGGCATAAATACATTAACCAATCATATTGCTAAAATTCATTTTTTAGACATTTTTAGGTAAAAGGTTTGCATCTCAACTTAGCAAAAGATAAGTATTTACATTGGGTAGAAAAAATCTAGCATAGGATTTATTGGCAGGTACAAACAAAAATAACGAATTAAGAAATCCTATATGCCATAGCACTTTCCTATAGGCAAGAACTGATGATGTGTCCCAGCATATAAACCCCTGCTAGAAATGTTATACCACTAGATGAAAGATTTGACCAAACGGACCCTGAAATGTATTTCAAAGGGTTGGCTCAGCTCAAGCAAGCTGGTTCAATAAAAACCTATGCGAAATAATTTCAAAGATTATCCCTGTGCTGGTCCCTGATATCACAGAAAGATGTTAACCATGTTGTCCATTAAGGTGAGTCTCGCAGAGAGTTGGTTAAAGGCTTAAAGCATTTAAGCTACCTTATCTACAAAAGGCAATAAGGAGTACCCTGGCATTTGAAGCAACCATGCTAAGTAACAGGTTTCATGAATCAACTTTCCCTCCAAGGAAGACACTCCATAAGAATGCAAGTCAATCCGAAGGCTACCTCTTGAGACAAGAATTGGAGACATAAAAAGGAATCAAGAACCTTGGTCAGCCGTTAGGAAACTTGGTCACACAAACATTGATACCTTAGAAAGGAGCAAGTGCACTACATTGAGGTAGCCTATAAGATGAGTCCAGATCTAAAGAATCTAACAACAAATCAAAGCAATGAACCAAAGATGGAGATTGAAGAAGAAGATACAACAAAGGAAGCACTCTCGCAAGCTTTTGGCACACCAAGATATAACCCATTTAGGATTCGAGGAGTTTTTAAGGAACAATGGGTCACCATAATCATTGCCGCTGGTGCTACTCATAATTTTATAATTTACGGACTAGTGGCAAGAGTCTTAAAATATAAGACTTTGAGGGCTTTAATGTGACGGTTGTTGCTGACTTCTCCATTCAATGCACTGAAGGCTTTAATGTGATAATCATCAATGGTTTCTCCAGACAATGCACTGAAGGCTTTAATGTGATAAACATCAATGGCTTCTCCATTCAATGGACCATAGCAATCTCCCAACTAATACTTAATCTAGGGGAGTGTAACACAACAAAATGACACATACGTTGATATCACTATTAGAGATAGATATCATTTCGGGAATTTGGAGGGTGTGTTCATTGGAGGGAATCATATAGAGTTTCTAGACCATGCAACTAAAGTTCCCATACAAAGCAAAAGAATGTGGCACTCCAGGGAAACACAAATGGGACACTGAAGATTGAATTAAGAAAAAGGATGGAAAGATTTTTTTAACCACAGCCAAGTAGATTTGACAGTGCAATATATGGAGGCGATAAAAACTCTTTCAAAAGAAGAGGAGCATAACACACATGTAGAAGGTCTTGCACAAGAAAAAGAAGGCTTTCAGCAACATCCCTCCTCAGAGGCCTAGCAAAAGTTCTGAGAATGTTTTTTAGGTCAGAAGGCTCTAAAACTGTCATAAGGAGATTAAAAAGGCATTAAAGGAACTATTAGAGATTGGACACATTTGAGCTTCAACCCACCTTGACCCCTTTTGCTTAACTTTGCAGTACTTGTGAAGAAGAAGGATGCCACAGGTAGAAAGTGCATTACAGAGCACTAAACAAGCATAGCATCAAAAATCAACACTAATTCTCGAGATCAATGAGTTGACCTTATATTAAGGTTTGGCGTTATTTATTGGATAATAGTGAGAAATTATTGGATTTGCTAGAGTTGATGTGGAATCACATAGGGTTATTTTGGGATAATAACTTGTCATTAATGCTACAGTGTTTACATTAGTATAGTTTATTTATAAGGCTTTGGTTTTACTAATTTGAGGCTGGAATTTAAATAGCCAAAATTTTGCAAAAATACTTATCTAGGACATTGCAGATCCAACAAGTAATCCTTCTGCCACATTATTCTATAATATTCAAATATAGACTTTATAGCAGCAGAGTCATCAAGTTGTAAAGACTTTTCTTAGAATAAATCTGTCTATTATTTCATGAAAATGTCTGTTGCTCTCTGAAAAAGATAAATAGTCCTTAGTATCTTTTAAGTGAATAAGAGATCAACAAGATTATATTATTTCGAATTTTCATGAACCTTTGTACATATGTATTAATTCTAGGGCAACAATTTAAAGAAAGCAAAATTTCCGAGCTCTTGCCATCAAGCATATGAGAGTCATTATCAATTCCCGAGTCACATACTACAATTTGAAATTTGTACCAGTATAAATAGAAATGACAATATTATGCATTGATTTATTACCATATCTGGAGAAGTTGAACAGAGAAAATTCCTAGGATAAGTAATTTTTGTGCCACGTCAATTCTGTAAACTTAAAATCTAAGAAAGCATCAGAGATCCTATTGAGTTATAAAGACTTTCTGTAGTATAAAGGCTTTTACTATTGTCATGAGCATGTTTGTACTCAAACATTTCTCCAAAAAAATCCATAAATAATTCTATCAAGGTAATCAGAAAAATTATATTTCTCTTATTTCCAAGATGTATGAACATAAAAAATGAATAAAAGGCAGAACTCCAAGGACTCTAAAAAGGTTATTTCTGAATTTCCATATCAAAATTCACGTGTCTATCCCAACCTGCTTCGATGACTCTGGAATTTGACATTCAAATCGGTATGTGCAGAAAATGACATGCGCAAGTGGCAAGGCCCAACATGGTCTGCAAGCAAATACCTAGATTTATTACAGCAAAAAGTTAGCTACTCATGGGGAAAAACAGGAATAACTTGACAATGATGGATATTTATTTCAGCTGATGCACAGTATGCATATCATTCAGATTAATCTATATTATATTGACTTCTCAATAAGAAAATAGACTCCAAACTTACCTTGGAATGCTTCTCCCATCTAGAGCAGACCTTGCAGAAGAGGCTGTGTTTGCATCACTAAATTGGACCAGTGCCTGTTCATATTAAATGATAGATACAAATTAAGCTTATTAAAGTCTTGGAAAACAAAAACATCTCAAGTTGTCCATGTCTAAATCAAATAATCAAAAGTGGTAGTAGTAAAAAAACCTGAAAACCTGCACTTTTTTCAAAGGTTGCAATTTTATGTACAAAACCGAAAGCTGAAAACACCTGTAGGGGCAAGCAACAGACAAGTTTTTAGAATCATAAAAACTCAACTCATAGAAAAAACAAACAAGAACATTACTCCAATCAAAAATGTTATACCCAGCTGTGTTTGGTTCAATTCAACAATAGACATAGTAACTTTCATCATATACAACAATGTGCAATTTGGCAAAGGTAGAGGAACATTAGTAATAACAAACAGAAACCTTCAAGCCCTTGAATATAAAGACAACAATAAGAGGAATAAATAAGACACCAGATTGACAATAATTCAAAGAAACTTTCCTTTCACATAGCCAGAAATGATTTACAAAACTATTTTTCAAAATCAGCACCAAGGACAGATCTGCTCCACAAAAGTGAGCACAGACTAAAAATACAGTTTCAAAATCTTTCATCTCCAGCTTATATGGAACCTAAAATGGGTTTAAGGCTGAGGAGTAAAAGAGATTAGAGAGACAAATACACAACAATCGAAAGTTTAAGGCATAAGGGTCAGGAGTAAGAGTAGGGTCCAGAGGAGGTGTTAAGCAAAGGGAAAGAAACAAACGCACATGCGCTTTCTCCCAATGCTGTAGGCTGCCATCGAAGATGTGTCCATGACATTAACCTGCTGACCCATGTACATTTATGTCAAACACAAGCAATACTTTAAAGAGCAACCTGATATACATATTCTGTTTCTATAACTCCTTCAAGGAAGGTTACATTCAGCCTATTGCTCAATTTGTTAAAACAGTTAATGAAATTTCGATAACATCTTCCTCTTCATGCACCTCGAAGAATGCATTTGAATGATTTAAAATTTAAATACCTACCAAATGTAGAACATCGATGCTGACATCACCAGCTTCTACCCCTTCAATTGTCACCAAAAGTACATTGCTTGGTTCATCCCCAGCTCTTTTACTGTTGACGATTTCATGTCTGTTTGAGTATTGCAGGTATACAGTTTTACCTCGCACCTGAGCAGGTTCTGATGATGAAGCATAATATGAAACCATTGAAATAGCTTGATTGAGGTCCTCCTAAATTAAACCACAGAAAGCAACAAAAAATATTTAAATTACACCAAAAGTTGAAAGCATATATGAAATTCTTTAAACACTCCAAACTAATATAAAGTGAGACAGACAAATCAAAAACATATCTATAGTAAATAAGCAATTAAATTCAATCTAAAAGGATTATGACTCATTCAAATTTTATCCTACAGTATTTCACCCGACTAGTTTAGAAATCAAGGTCTGATAAAATTCCAGTTCTAGATAAATATTTACCAATGTTATTGAACATGAGGGTACCCATCCCCAAACAGATACAGTTACTATTCCACAGATGCCCTGGGCTTGTTTGGCCAAGGTGTGTACTGACAAACTAGGGCTCCAAAAAGAGTATAATTTGGAGAAAACAAAGCCATGATTTTTATTCTGAGGGGTGAAGTCACAGGATCCATCCCTCAGTCCTACAAAGAGTCATGCAAAATCTTAACTGTTTCCATTGTTCAGCAAAGAGGCACTCTGCTCAATTTTCTGAATGGCTTCTTTTCAGATATTGGCATTTTCTGCACAGAATGGACTTGTAACGACCCGTTCCAGTACTGTAATAAATCCAACCAGCACTGTACTGTCCTGAACCTGACTTTCCCATTCCATTTTAAAAGTAACACTTAGAATATGAATCCACTTAACAAATAAACAGCAATATGAATAACAGATGATATTCTAGAGAGATATTTGCTCAAACTCATTCTCAAATCACACATTCAGACATACATCCCTAAGCAGATGAAAATACGAACAGCAAGTAAAACCCGAACATTCCAATAAATCTGTCTTTCAAAATGACATTAAAGACTCAAGCATATGAACAAAGCAGTACAAATCAAAACACTAAACCACCATCCTTTCAACAATCCAGAAGCATGTTGTTATCTTATACATCAGCAAATATGATAACCAGCAACTTCCGAATAACTTTTAGACGTTATTGTACTATACAACAGCACTACAATAACCATCCAACCACAAAATCCGATCTTATACACAGATATTACAGTCAGATTGGAAAACAAGAGAATAACCTATAAGCTCAATGAGACACCTGTGATGATATCTCCACCGGCAATGGGTTTGCGTCCATTGCCTGCCTGCACGAGGGGCTACGTCCTCACACGAGCTGAAAGTTGAAGCTTTCTGAAACTCTCCAAGAGAGAAATCTGAACTGAATAATAAAATCAAGCATACCGAATGAAAGGGTCTCTTCTCCTTTTATTCTCATAGTTGTGACTCTTCGACTACCTTTCTATCTTTTCGTCTTAACTCTCCTTGTCCTCTTTTGCCCACTTGGAATATCAATTTGACTTTTAATTAATGAAGTTTCAGCTCTCCTAGTAAATTTAATATTATAGTGATGACCCCCTTAATATTTCTAATGTCCCCAGAAAAAGGACATTACAAATCTCCCCTCCTTGAGATTGCTTGCCCTCAAGCAATTAATACCAGGATCCCAAACTCTGTTATGTCGTTCCGTTGCTATGATGAGGTAGAAGCATATCAAAGGTCCATGTGTAACCTAGTCGAGTGTGAAGACTTGCCCTAAATGGGTGATGTAGGAAATGAGTTGCTCATAAGCTAAAACCACTATCTCAAGGACATCAAAACCAACACCATCGTCATCAACCTACAGAACTCCCAAGTATGTAGGTGCTATGAATGCTAGAAATATAACCACATTCCTCACATAGCTACTCCACCAAGAATTACTTAGCAACTGAAGAAGGAAAATCACCCAACTCCTGAGAGGGTTGACATCGGAAAATATGTTGGGGTTGATCAACTGACAAGCAACAAAAGTTGATTCATCATTCCCAAGCTAAGTCCCCAAATCACTGTTAGAATCTGAATCAGTATTCTAGGGTCTGAAATCAATTTCTTCCTCCTCAAGGCAAACAAGAGAGACTTCCTCATCTATAAAAAGTGGGTTATCGAATGTCTAGTCAGCAGCCACTTCAAACAAGGGGTTATCTATCAGCTGAAAGTGATCTGAAATTTTGCTACTTAATCGTTTGGGGCAGCTATCCAAGTCATAAGTTTGCCGAATGCAAGTTCATTGATGACTTCTAGGAAAAATTCCTGTCTCATTCTATCCTCATGTTCCCGAGATTGATTCATGACCTTGATCTGATTTTTTGCTCCTTGAAGAGAGGATCGAGCCTCATCCAATGCCTCACGAACATGCCTCAACTCTCTACTAAGTTCATCAAACACATCCTTCCCTCTATTTGACTGTTCAGCATATATCTCAGCAATCCTAAGGACATAATCTCTGTTGGTCAGCAAATATAAGTAGTCTGATTTCATAGTCTCAAGTGCTGATTTGACCTTCTGTAAATCGATCACATACCAGTCATCTTTCCCTTCCCTTGGAACTTTCCTATAGAGATTCTCAACCAACTCATGCATACTGACGTATTGTACCAAAGATGCCACAACCATGTCTTCACTAACCTTCAATTGATTTTGTATGGTATGTATTTCATTATCTCCTTGGTATAACCGTTCATTGTCTTGCAATGTCATCCTCAATTGTTCCCCCAAATTCAGGTTTTGAGTATCATAAATATTGGGTTCATGATGCCAAGGGCCAGACCGCTATTACCTTGAGTGCAATCTGCTTCATCATTCTGCTTCACAAGGCTCACCTCCAAGTCACCAATGAAGAAAATTGTGCCTTGTGTAACATCTTCTACGTGATTGCGAGAAGGCTGCCCATCTCTGCTAGATGTCTGCTCTTCTGTTTCAAAATCATCCAAATGATAATTCTGGTCTATCGAAAATTCTTCGTAAATCCGTGTGTTGTTTGTTTTCAAAGAGACCCGAGACCAACTCCAAATACCTTCTTTTTGCCATATCGGTCTTCTTTTTCTGTTCAAGATAAAAATCCAAATAATTACTGAATGGTAGATCAATCTGAATTCGATTAGGGCGTCTTTGACAGTCTTCGTAAATGTTGAGTATCTCAGATTTTATAACAAAATCTGAATTCTGGACTAATTGCATTTGTAGTTTCATACTAGCCTTTTGATAATATCCAAATCCTAATTCCTTGCCCTTGTTTTTTCTCAATCTTCTACCCTATATACTTTCAGAGAACTGCTTTAGAGATTGACATTCTCTTACTACGCTGAAAATGAGCAGCAGAAGCTTCACTGGTATAAAACTTGAACTATCAGCACCTTGATGAATTTCATGAGCATTACTTTGAATCACCAGAAGTTTTTTTTTTTTTTTTTTGAAAGTAACACACTTCTAATAGTCCAAAGTGGATTAATCGTGCCCACCTCTTAGCTTCAACATGCCAAGCATCCACTTCCTCATCATTTGCAAGAACGATTAGATTGTATTTCCGAGGATTCCCAAAGCTATCTGCAATTGCAGCCAACTCCTTTTTGACAAAAAATGACGTTGACTTGAATATATTGTGTCCTGCTGGTTGAACTAGTGCAAAATTTGGAAATGCACAACTCCTGATAAATCTGAATGTGAGACAGGTTTCTGACAAGTACACAACAACTTGAATACTAATTAGTGAGGAAGACTGCACTATATCAAGATATCCTGAATCTCATTCCTCAATGAATCTAATTAGCCCACACGTTTCTTTTTTCAAAGAAATATATGAATTGTAACAAACATCAGAAGTTAGAAAATCTCCTCCTTTATTTTAAAATGCCTCCCTTAAATGGTCCAATCTAGCACACAAAATCCTACTTACAGTATACTGGAAAGGAACTGCAAACATAACCACCAACTCCACAAGTTCCTTATATGAACAGATAATCATCCCACCATCAAGCTTGTAGGTCTCTTTCCCTTGGAACAGCGGAATGAGCGCAACGCCTCAAGTTTACTGCACAATCTTTAAAAAATGCACCTCTTGAGATTTTGCTCGAAGCTCAGGAAAAACACAAATTTTGCTAATGCCCCAAGCCAAAGAAAAACGCCTGTTGATACAGTTTTAAAATTTATATCAGATAGTCCGGGCAAAGATTGAAGTGGCACGCAAACGTAACAGCCAAACTTCCTACTTTGTTTATTTCCATCTCCCAACAAAAAAAAAGACTCCCTATACAATCGAAATGCGATCCACCCTGCAGACCAGTGTTGGTAGCACCCGTGCCTCTGCAACAACTAGTTACAACCAATTGTAATAGAGGAGATCATTATAATGTTAATCCGATAAGAAAGTCTTTATGAGTCAAAGCACAGCTGCTATAAGACTAATTCCCCTGAAGAAATGGTCATTAGTTTCACTGTTGCCATTACCAATTCCGCATGGTTGACGGGTCATTGCTTGGTATGAGCCATTTTTCAATCGAGGGCAATATCACAAAACCTAAAAGTCTTTCACTAAAGGATGTTATCACCAGACAATAAACACATGATATAAGCGATTGCAGAACACAAGAACGCAACTCCCGCTAGATTCAGCGCCAAAGGATATCCAGCTTGCTAGGAGAATTCATGGTTAACAGGTCGAGACTTATAAAGCACATCTACGTGGGTCCCAGGTGTCTACATTAGACTGTAACGTCTATGCAAAGTCATATACGAAAGAACAAGACAAAAAATAGCTTTTGTATTATCACTGCTCCCCACTATTGGTGCTTGGCTTTTCCACTAACTAACACCTCTGATTGCGCTCCATTCATTGCCAGCCCCTGACAACTTGTCAATTAAACTCTTCCACCAACTATCGTTTATGACCCAAGAATATTAGCTTCCCATGTAGAGCGTCGTGTGTCCTTTTACAAGAATCTAGAGACACTTGTCTACTAAGTGCAACGCTTGGAATAATGTGTTGAAGGATTATCTTGGTGTTTCCGATGTCTCCAACAAAATTACAACTTCCCCGAGCATCTTCCAATGATTACAGCGAGCCTGTTCACCCTTTTCTCGACCCCTGGGATGACTGGTTATTGGCAAAATTTGGTGACGCTTCAAAGGAACTTCGCCAATGATGAATATTCTTGACAAGTGCAGAGGCGTTAGGACTACACATCGAATGAACCATACTGAGGTTCAAATGCCCAAAAACTTCCGCACAAAATAACGATTACCAGTCATTCGGCTACCTGCTCTTCTTTTCAAGGAAAACTACGATGGTCACAAAAATGTTAAATGCCCGCCAAAAAGCTCACGCAAAGACCCTCTGTAGTGGCTCCTTCCTCATTACAGATTGCATCCACGGCTATGCCCAACACGAATCTCGATCACCACTGTTATATACGGGAAAAACTGAAATCACACTTCTCGTCTTCACCACTTCAAACATGATTTTGTTATTTTTTTCACTTCACGCAAATACACTCCCATAGCAATAACTTTGCGGTAGACCTTCATTTTCAAACCGATGTGCTATCCTTACTATAAACTGTTCTCTGTCAACTCAGAACACACAGTTTCTTCTGTGACTCACGCTAGGTGCTCAACCATGTCTATGAGGGCTCGATAAAAATAGAGACTCTCCCAAGCACATTCGAATAAGTCTACAACTCCTCTGCTATTGTTTCCAGTAAGGTGTACAATTGTCGTGAGTTAGAGGAGATTACTGCTCAGAATTGACTCACACACCCAGAACACACTTCCTGCCTTATTTCCGTTGAACCAATACTGACAATGGTTTGATGTTAAACCGCATATTTCACAAGGGTATCGGCATTCTGTTATGAGATGATTCAATTACGCAAATTTCCTGGATAAGTGCCTTGACCATAGTCCGACTAATTTCCAGAGTAAAGAGAAATCTCTACAACAACGTAGGGAAAGCCACAAACTGAAACCTGCCTCTATAACTAACTGACAGAACCGAAGTATGTTGATTTGTGTTTAAAACTTGACATAAACGGCAATCTCTGGGTGTACAATACCCTTGCTTTCAAAATAACTATGAATTGGGACTTACATTTCAGCATTTAAGAAAATTAACTATATTGGGTATTGTCCCCTGAGACCTGAAATTGCAATCCTGTTCAGATCATTCCTTTATTATTGATTGCATACATATATCTGGGTCAGACTTTCTCAAAACTCAAGAGAACGACAAATTCTTCATTCAATGCCCTATAAATGCTTTGTCTTGTTTCCTACAGTTTTCTCTTTGATAATACCCCTGCTTGACACTATCTCTGATAGAAATTTTAGAACTACGTAACCTCATATACTATTTGAATATCTGTGACTAGTTATGATCAACCTTATGGTTGTACCAAACAAGATGGCAGGAAATAGGCTCTTTTATAATTTCACAGGCTAGCAGGAAGACCAGCTCTAATACCACTGTAACGACCCGTTCCAGTACTGTAATAAATCCAACCAGCACTATACTGTCCTGAACCTGACTTTCCCATTCCCTTTTAAAAGTAACACTTAGAATACGAATCCACTTAACAAATAACTAGCAATATGAATAACAGATGATATTCCAGATAGATATTTGCTCAAACTCATTCTCAAATCACACATTCAGACATACATCCCTAAGCAGATGAAAATACGAACAGCAAGTAAAACCCGAACATTCCAATAAATCTGTCTTTCAAAATGACATTAAAGACTCAAGCATATGAACAAAGCAGTACAAATCAAAACACTAAACCACCATCCTTTCAACAATCCAGAAGCATGTTGTTATCTTATACATCAGCAAATATGATAACTAGCAACTTCCGAATAACTTTTAGACATTATTGTACTATACAACAGCAATACAATAACCATCCAACCACAAAATCCAATCTTATACACAGGTATTACAGTCAGATTGGAAAACATGAGAAAAACCTGTAAGCTCAATGAGACACCTATGATAATATCTCCACGGGCAATGGTTTTGCGTCCACTACCTGCCTACACGAGGGGCTACATCCTCACATGGGCTGAAAGCTGAAGCTTTCTGAAACTCTCCAAGAGAGAAATCTGAACTGAATAATAAAATCAAGCATACCGAATGAAAGGGTCTCTTCTCCTTTTATTCTCACAGTTGTGACTCTTCGACTACCTTTCTGTCTTTTTGTCTTGACTCTCCTTGTCCTCTTTTGCCCACTTGGAGTATCAATTTGACTTTTAATTAATGAAGTTTCAGCTCTCCTAGTAAATTTAATATTATAGTGATGACCCCCTTAATATTTCTAATGTCCCCAGAAAAGGGAAATTACAGGACTGGCATGCCTGAAGATAGCTTGGAAGGTGTGCAAAACTTATTCTTAAGACTCATGCCACTTGCACAGTACAATGTAAAGGAATTTCAATAAAAAACAGTGCAAGTCATAGGATTCATTAGACGGCTTGCAGTCCATGAACACTGTCCTGTGCAAAAATTATTTGAGCCACTTTAGGCAACTTTATATATATATAGCCATTTTCTGCACATGCACAGAATAGACTGGTGTGCCTACAGATAGTTTGGAAATTGGTGTTAGAAAAGTATTCCTCAAGTAAACATACTCCTTATTTATGGTGAAAAGTAGCATAATAACTGCAATGTACAATCACAGTTCCATTATATATGGTAGAGACAAGCAGAGGAGAAAGTGACAAAGATTGTGAGGAAAATGTAGGAAATAAGGCACAGGAATTTGTCAAAGATTTAGGGTTGGAAGGAATATATAAGCGAGGAGTGGAGTTTATATTAGCATTTGCTAAAGAAGCACGATAACTGGGAAGTGTAAGGGAAAGGACTCATTCAACACAGCTTCTAATCCTTCTACAGAGTCCTACACAACACTTATTTGAATTTTGCACCACTTTATGGTATCATAGGACATAACGATAAAAATACAAATACCACATTGATTGAAAATGGTGAAGCCTGAAACGAGAAGAGTGAATAGAGCAGTGATCAGAGGAGTAAATAAAGCCATGAGGAGAAGAACAAGTGAAGAAGATCATGGCAAAGCTAGTAGAGAAGGATGCAGAAGAATGAATAAAAGATTTAGAATAGGAAGTTTGAGCAATATTAGAAAGAGGCAAGCAATAATAGATATCAATGATGGGTAAGGACTTAAGGATGAATAGTATGACGAGAACTTCAGATGCAAGGCTCAGCTATCACAAGAAATGAATAGAATGTTGAGGTATCCAGGGGTAAGATATCTCAAAAATAGGCACAGATGTTACAAAATCACGTGATTGCCCTAAAGATTGCAGAGATTTGGCCAGGTAATGGAAGACACTTCAGAAAGAAACCTGCTCTACAAACTTACTGTGATTTGGTAGGCTAAGGAATGTCCAAAAAAGTGGATTGAACAGAATTGGAAAGATTGCCCTAGGCCGGATATCAGATTTCTGATCAAAGTTTTCTCTTTACTTAACCTTCCAGTCAAACGGGTATCAAGACCAAACTTATAGGGGGGCCTTGGTTATTGATAAAGTCTGGCTTGTATATAAGACAGTGGTATCTTTTGTTTAATCCCATGGAGAGTTAATCACTGTAAGCACGAATGCAGATTGGATTATACAATCTCCCCTCCCTGGAAGTTTAGGAAAAAATGCTGCTGTTAGTGGTGATCCTATTGTTCTTGAACAGGTCACCTAAGATAAGAAATTATCATCCTACAAGAATGTGTTATAAAATACAAATCTTGCTAATCCAATTTTGCATCCAGTGGAATTATTTCTTCTTCAGAAATGTGTAAACAAGACTTGGATCATGAATTTCTTCCCTTCAAGAATTTTCAATCCATAGAGACGGGACATAAGGCCAGGGGTCATTTGTGCAAAGAAGGAAGCTTCTACTATTTAACCCCCATCCGCAAAGGAGATTATAAGGGAATGGAGACAAAAAAATTACTTCACCAGATAAACAAAAGGCATTCAACTGGATGAAAAATGGGGCATTCATTGTTAGAAACAAGCAAATTGAGGATTGGAAGACAACATAGACTTTGGGCGGAGCTCCTTAGTTCCTTTGAAGTGATGAGGAAAACAAGTTTGATATTACCCTTTGAATTATTTTAAGTTAATGATTGAGATTTTCCTCTAAAAATTAGGATATTTTCATTAATTTGAAATAGTTAGGCTTCGAAGATACAAGTTTGGTTCACCAAGCCCGATTTTATCTTCAAAGACATACAACTCAAATCAGTTACAATGCAGCTAATAAAATTACTACTTATGCATTGAAAACCCATTATGAGAGGAGGACACATGGTACACCTTGTTAGAGGTCTCAACCCTGGTAGGAGTTGTTTTACAAAGGGAGTTTATAGCTCAACTAGGACTCACTATCCAATATATAAAAGGTAATAGCTAAAATACCAAAATGACTGTTATGACATCACAATGCCTGATTAGTTCTTACTGTATCTCGCATCTGATCTGATCAGACATCAAATCTCGCATCTGACCTTTAATGCAGCATTACAGCATCATTAGTGACATGGCCAGAAACCTTTGGCCGAAAATATTCAAAGAGAACTCACACAGCCTTTGAAAGCAGAAATCGGAATACTTTAGAGACTTCTTTGACTGCTGGAAGGCTGGAAAGCAATAATCAGAGGACTTTAGAGATTTCCATGACTGCTTGAAAAACAGTAATTACTAATTATAATGCTTAAAGATTCCCAGACTAGTGGAAGGGGTGAGCCTTTGACAGTTCCACTAATACATGATGGAACTCTTAACCTCAAACATCAAGGATTGAATTCCTCTAACAAATGCTGCTTGATAAGCAGTTATAAGAAGAAGAAACGTGGAAATCCTTTAATAGCAAAACTAAGGTAGGTGGAATGTAATTTGAACCAAATGTGAATGGAGTGGGGTAGAATTATGTGGCTGTCTTACAGAAACCAAAACCACTGTCCCTTCCAACCCTACACAATGAAACACTTAAGCTGGAATGTCAAAGGATTGTATCCCTCAAAGAAATGCTGCTTGGTTAAGCAGTCATTATAAGAAGAAGCATGGGTATTATTTTATTAAAGGCTTAGAAGAAGAGGCATGGATAAACTTTTATTGCTGGAAACAGCTATATGTCAAATCTATTATGAAATTTGATATTTTTGAGGAAAATTATAAAGAGAATGTGGATTTACTCCATTATAGTGTTTATAGCCCAATGGGCCAATAGCAGTTGAGGTGAAAAAGGAGTGTTGAAAATTTTGTAAATGCTTGAACAAGTGCACAAAAATGGATCATTGGTGTGCTCAATGCTATTATGAATCCAGAAGAAAATTGTGGGGGTAATTCAGTCTAGACCATAGTTACAGGACTTGGACTCGCCTCTAACTCGAAAAGCCAAAAGTGGGCTCAGACTCTGACTCAGCAACCGGACTCAAGAAAATTGAAAAATCCATTAAATTCAAAGATTTTTAAGGATTTAAAGATTTTTTTCATGCATCTTTTGGTGAATTAACATCAAATACACTAATATTTGAGATAAATAGAAGCTACTTAACACACTTACACAATTTTGCATAGATCACATAAGTATAAAAGCAAATTTTTGAAGGAAAAAAACTGAATAAAATAATATAAAGTTAAACATAGTGTAACCGTCAATTGTCTACAATATATGAAATCCATGGAATCAAAAGTTCAAAACTTATATAAAAATATCAGCTAGAGTGTAGAAGACTAAGGCTCTGCTAGAGTGTAGAAGACTAAGGCTCATAGTAGCCTATGCCCTCCTACAAATACACCTAAGATAAGTCATGGAAGACTCTAAAGCCATCCTCTCTCCCTGTGTTTGAGGCTAAACCTCAGTGAAATCCTCATCCTTATCCACACCCACATAATCTTCATCATCAAACTCAGATCCATCACTCCTAGCCTCAGGGTCCTACATTCGGTCTCCTTGCGTTGTAGTTTCCTCAACTACCATCGCTACTACATTTGCCTCCCAATCCACCTAATCGACACACTCCACATCATCATTAGTGAAGACACGATCAACAATCTATGTGCTCCACTCTACATGTAGATTAATAGTCTCGAATTTGGATCTGTCTATAGAGAAGGCGAAGGTTGTAGTGAACAAACTACAAAGACAAGATCGTTCAATTTTTGCAAAAACAATGGAAATGCAAGTTTGTAGAAGCCTCCTCCAAATGCTTCCTTTAGCTCCTCTCAATACTTAAGTGCAAGCTACAAAGTGGCACAAACAATCAACAATCAATATGGGAGAGCCAACCGGTTTGCTAATTTCTCTCTCAAAACCCAAATACTCTTCTCTAACTCTTTTCTCTCTATCACAAGCATTAGCAACGGGTGGAATGACCTTTTTGGGTAAAATAGATGTTATACAAAGCACAAACAATTCACTTAACCCTTTATTTTATTATTTTTTACAGTTTATGAGTCACGCTGCCGGAGAGAGTCCAGAGCTCAAGACTCTACAGTCCTTAGACTCGGCGAGTCCATGGTGACTCTATCAAGTCTGGGGCTAGAGGCAATCTGCCTCTTTTTGATGGACTCTGGCTGGGACTCAGCAAGTACTGCTCTAACTCGCAACACCCTAGAATATGATCTAGACAATAAATTCTCTTAAGTTTAAAAAATTCTGCATAAAGTGTACGTTAATTGATATTGAGAACCTTGATTTGGACCAATCATGGGCAAGAAGACAGTGCCATAATAGATAGATTGCATATGTTCTTCTCAGTCATTAATGGGGATTGGAAAGATAAAAATGAAGTAATTTAGTTTTGTTGCCAAAATCTCTTAATTTTAAAGCGCTTTGCTGCCTTGCACCCATATAATTTAATTGATATTGGTTTGTAAATGAAAACCTTGAATTGGACCAAGAAAAGGCAAGTTGATGGAGTCGTAACTAAAAGATAGGATAGTTTACTTCTTGATCATGAAAGAGTGTTAGAAAATATTAAAATCAGTTAGGATATTCCTCTCTTTCATGAATCTACTCACTGTCCAAAAAGTTTGAAAGTGGAGGTCAAAGAGGTTACATTTACGATGAAACTTAATGTGTATTATGGTCCCTGTACTAAAAGAAACTTTGAAAAACGTGACAAGACTACTGAGGAGAAAGGAAGACTGGGATTTTTGTTGATCTGAAAGCTAAATAATTCCAAAATGGAGATAAGAAGCTAAAGTAAGCAGCAATTTAAAAATTCGTCAGATAAGGAAGATTCCCATCATCTGAATTGGAAATAAGAAGGAATAAGGATAATTAGGGTGAACAAAGAGCTATTGGAAAAACAAAAGAGTTGATGCTGGAATTTAAGCCTAGTAAGGACAAAAGAAACCCACTAGTAGCAAAAATCAAAGGATAAATTTGTTGAAAGAAGAAGATACAATCTCTATCAAAGCCTACATGTCCGTAATATGATCAGCCTATTTTAAAGGAGAATAATTAAGAAAAAAGAAGGAAATAAAAGAGGTAGGAAAACTGTTCTTAAAAAAATTGCTGACAGCTGCAAAAGTAATAGATAAAACTTCAAAGCGCTCAAGAGGAACTGCTTAAGAAAAAAATGAAGTTCATTTGTAGTCTTGATACACAGTTCCTTCTGAAACCAGATGCAGACAAAGAAACCAGAGTGGCTGTGTTTTCCTTGGGGACAAATAGAACTCATAAACCAGTCTGCATTTTTTTATTTTGTTTAAACTGCACAATTGTAGGCAAAGGATGTTTGAGGTGCCATAGAAAGAATATAGGAAAAAAAAGCTCTAATAATGAAGTGGAACTAATTTTGAGCTGAATTGTAAAAAGCGATGCTGGGCATTTTTAAAACTATTAATAAAATTGAAATTAAGTTTGGGTCTGAGATTGAAGCAATGCTTTGAAATTGTAATTTCACAGGAACAGGGTAGGCTTATGGTGGAGAAATATATCTTACATAGAATTATAATGACCTGTGATACTAATAAGGACAGGAGCTGTGATAATTAAGCTAGATATTGATAAGTCCCCTGATAGAGTCGAATGTAAATTCCTCTTTAAGGTATTAAACTTTGATTATACTCTGGATTGAATCAATTTAATCAGTACCAAATTTAAATGTGCAGGGAAAACTTTGTGGACTAATAAAGTTACTACCAATATTAGTTTTGGTTGACACGCAATGGTACCTTGCAAACTCAAGATATAGCATCGCCTGAGAAAATCAGACAACCTGAGAATCCTACAAAGGGACGAATATAATAGAACACTTTCTGAAACACGTGAATAGAAAAAAATGGTTCAAATAATAAAACATATGACCATAGAGTGCCGGGCACTACTCTGTTTATTATATAGATTTTGGCGCGGTAATACAAACATGTTTATCAAATTCGGCTTCTACAGACTGTAACAATAAGATAAACTTATATAAAATGAATTCAATTGGTTCGGTGTATTTGAAGTTTCGTACTTGCACCGATAGGAAAGCTAACTCGCACCAATAATTGCAATTAGGATTCGCGCATTAGAAGTTCAAACACAAAAATGCAGAAATAGAATAAAAGCCCAATAAGATAACGTTATAAGGTTTCGGAACTTACAAATTCCATAAACCCCTGATTGCGATTCGGTCCTACATTGAGCATCGTGTTGACAACTTTCCCAAATGGCTTTCCCAATTCAATAAGCTCTTCCTCCGTGCATTCCCACGGCAAATTTCTGAGGTGCAGAACCTTGACTGGCGGTTGTGTGTTCCGAAACTGCGGCTGCCCAGCAGTCGATCCCATGTTCTCGAAATCTAACGTCCTTCAGAAAAAACGGCCTCTAAAATTTCAAATCTTGATTACAAACCCTATATCATCCCTTTAAAACATTCAGACGAAGAATCATTAAATACTGTTCAAATTCAAGGCAAAAAGTTGGAAAAGCACTACTACTATTCCAGTCCCAAACCCACGCCCTTAATGATCGTATCTTGTAAAAATCATAATTCTGACAATCGAAAAATAGAAAACCCTTCCAAACCCTAAAAAAATTCTACCCTCGAACTTTCAAGGGCAGATTATCTTTCTATAGAAATAGATAAGCTCTTGAATGGAAGCCCGGTTTCTAACGTGGAAACAATTATGAGAGATGAAAACCCAAGTACATGGTGTTTACTTGAATTTGTATAAATTTGTATAAAGTAGCACTGGCAAGGGTGCAATAGGTACGCTAAATAAGTTTGGTATTTGTATTGAGTCAATTGTAATTGAGTGCAGGTAATGAATGTTTTTGGAAATCAAGCACATTTGATGATATGTTATTTTTTAATTATATGTTAAAACTATGACTATATTGTGTTCGTATTAGAGAAATGGTATACTTAAATTATAAAATTAAAAAAATTGGCTCAACTAAATTTTGTATTATTTGGTTTTTGACAAAGTAAAAAATATAGTTGTTTAAAGTTGAGGTTTGCTAATTTTAAGTCAAAACAAAGTAGTCTTTAATTGTAGTATGTAGTTTACATGAAACTCATCAAAGTTTATTCTAATTTGGTTGGATGTAGATTCGTTCTTGTTTGTTAAATAAGAAGTTTTAATTTGCCAAAAGTGTGAAGACGTGATATATTAATAAATAACATTGGTTCAAGGTTCATGAGGGAAAGAACCAGCAAGAAAACCCTCAATCTTTACCGAATACAAAAGAATACTAACTTAGAGGAGGCAGGTGGGACCTTTGAAGTGCCCTTATAGCATGGGCTACAATCAATATTGCTCAACTTGCACGAATTGTTTAGATTGCATAAATTAATGTAGGCATAGTTGGAATTATCTTTTATCCTGATGTATTTGCTTTTTGATTTGATAGTTGTTGTACGTGTGTCTCCTCCTCTATCCTCCAAGCTACAAATGGATTTGTGCTCATACGTGCATATCTGTCAAATGTAAAAATTGGGTGTATGTGCAAGCAAGCAATATCTTTAACTCTTGAAATTGCGGTGAACGTAATTCCTTGTCAGTCAATGTTTCTAATGTCAAATGTGGTACGTTGCAAAGTAAGCCCTTGTGCTTTGTGTATGGTCAATGCCCATGCCATTTTTAGTGGTATTTGGCATCGATTTCTACGACTCAATGGTGTTATTGGCACATCATGTAGCTAATTCTTGTCCCATGGTGGGCCACTATATTTTTTGAAGCGTACAACAACAAATAAGGGAAGTTGTGGTGGTATTTCATTGTTTTTGTAAACAATTGTTGTTACTTGGCCAAGTGCATCATTGACTAGTCTTGTTTCAACCCACAAATTAGAGGATAGCATAAAGTCTTGCCTTATGCATGGAAGTATCTTTGATTGTAGTTGTTCATCTTCTACATCTAAATTGTTGAACCTCTAAGTTGTTCTGCTATGCAAAGGGCTATTGGCTTTATTGTACATAATAACATTTGTTTATTATGTAATGAAACCATTTCATTTGTGGCAAATAAGTGTGTAGATTATAAAAACATGTGTTTCTCTTCAATGGTCATTGAGGAGTTTGATCTTGTCATCAGTAATTTCCAATCTATTATTTTTTATTATGCAATTTGTTATGGTTCCACAATGCATGCCCCATTTCAATCAAAAATGGGGACCCCCTACTTTATTTTTTAGATTTTTCAGGACCCTAGTCTAGGGTTCGAGTCTTTTTGAGGTCTCACTAAGAGCCTTGGTTCATGTCTAGGTCTTGTCCGAGAAGCCCAAACAAAGTTTTGACAAAGGATAAACTAAGATTACAAAACAACGTAGCAGGCGCACCCCTTTATGCACCTAGTGTGCCAAATCTGTTATATGGCTTTTGAGTCCATGTTTGGCGCAGCTGCGTCAAAAGTCTATTAACCTATTTATTGGGGGGGGGTGTCCCTCGTTCTCACTTCACTTTTCCTTGTGACTCCACTTCCCCGCATCACCTTCTAACCACAACTCTCCAGTGAGTCAGGTGCGACATTTTGTGAAGTCCTGCTCCTATGCGAAGGGAAATACATAAGACATTAACTGTCATGTCCCCTAATTAGGGGAATATAAGTAAATTATTATGAATAAATAAATATATTATTTCTTTGTGTTATAATATATTAAAAGAAATATTGATATATATTGTTAATAGTATAATATATTATTAAAGAATAAACAATAATATATTATTGATATAATAATAATATGTTAATAAGGTAATAAGGTAATATTAAAGGTCAAATCATTGTTTACTAATAATAATAATATAATAATATTATCATACAATATGATATTATAGTATAATTATAGTATTAAAATATAATAAATAAAAGATTGATAATATTAGTAAGGTAATCAAGATTCATGGATATCAATTGTACACATAATAATAACAATAATGTTATTAATAAATTATGTACACCATTATTAAATAAATATTGCATATATAAATATTAATAGTAGTGCATCAAGCATTATTATATAATATTGATATATAATTATTATTATTATAGTATAAAAATATATAAATAAATGATTAATGATATTATATAAGAAATGATAATATAAATTAATTCTATAATAAACAAAGATAATAGTTTTAACTATTAATGAATCATAATGTAATTAAAGTGGATTCATAGGGTTACACCCCTTCACACATGATAAGTATATAAGGAATTTCAAATACAGTCTTCCAGATAAGGGGACATTTTTGGGCAGTATCAAAGAAGGATGTGGCAGAAAAAATAATATTAAACTCCATCCTTTGCAAAGAGACAGAATGGAGTGCAATCTTCTGACAGTAATCCAGGGGGGTGCATATTCCACAAAGGTTTTGAGTTCTTCAATGATAGACTTTTGCATATATGATGGATAGAATTCAGGAAAATACAGTCAGCAACTCGATGTTTATTCACCACAAATAAAAGACATTAACACCAACGTTCTAACTCATTCCCATGGCACAAAGTTCATTTATTACTAGCCTATGATTAGAGGCAACCAGATAATCACTGAATAAGGACCATTGTCATATAATATATATGCTTCAGATTAGGAAGAACATTAGTGGAGAGGAATCATTCATCAATCAATATAAATAATTCAGTGAATAAATAATAAGAAATATTGGGGTCTTGGAGCCACCATAGGCATTAGTAAAGTTCAAAGGAAGAAACTATTTCTTGAATTTAAAGAATTAACGATGATGACAGTGAGGACTACTATTATCATTAGAAGCCAATCAACCTCAAAGGTGGAAACCAGCAATAGTATTTGGGTCTAACCAATCAAATGACTAGTATCTAATAAATGGCAAGGATGACAGTGAATTATATGAGTTAGTAAATAGTTTCCAGAATGATCTATATGAAGCAGCTTGGATTACTATTGATAAAATACGTCTCCAAGGAAGCCATCCAGCAGAGACAAAACCATAAGCTTAATCAAGGGCAACATGGAAGTTCAAGAGACACCAACGGGCCATAACCATAGAAGGATTCAATCAATACAAACAAGCAATAAGAAGGGTTAGACAAGGTGTGAATGAGAATTGACCCAAATGTACAGCGTATCTATGATACTGATGTCTGAAGGATTAATAGCTGAAAGGACCATATTAGTGATAAAATAAGATGACCCAATCATACACATAATCATGAGGAGAATCAATCAAAGATGGATTACAGTAGAATACATATAAGAATGTAAGACATTATCTCTGGGATGTTTCAATCGATATTTAGAACTCATACACATGCACCCAGTCGGCAGAGGATGTTCAGTAATAATGAACATGAATAGAGGGATTGCGAACGTATTTAGTAGAGTGCAATATTGTGCACATAACAGGAAGTATCTGGCAGAAAGAATTTATTATAAATGACTAAACCCAAGACATTCAGACTACTCACATATGAATGGTTCAGTATAGTTATTATCAGCACATATACTCAAAAGAAAATACCAGACCAACATACAAAGTCAAGAAAAAATATGGCAAAACAAATGACCCCAAAAAGGGTTCATTACATTAACCCAAATTGGTTGTGTGTCCCAAAAACTAAACATAATAAAAACTTAAGAAATGATCACCCAAACCATTCTCAAAAACTTAAAAGCAAAGGTACATGCACCAAAAAATTGGGTGCTCATTAGCGCACTTGATAGGGTGCGCTAATGCGCACTTGATTTTTGAAAGACGAAAAACTAAGTAAAGAATGATAACCTTTTTAGGTGCGCTACTATACACCTAGTAAACCTAAGTAAAAATAATAATAATAATAAAATAATAAAATGCGCATCAAGTGCACCTACTAGGTGCACCTGGTGCGCCAAATCTGCGTCCTTGGGGTTTTAAAACAATCTTCTTGGGTTTTCAAGCTATCGAGAGGTTTAGTTTTTTTTGTCTAAGTTAGTTTTTTAGTGTCTAAATTAATATTTTTTTTCAATTCCAAACTAATGGACATCTTTTTGTGCAAATAAAATGGCATCCTCTTCATCTTCCTTAGGTGAGAAAATGACACCATAACTTGTGGTCTTTAAGTTCCAAGGCATTCCAACGAAGTCAAGGTTTCAAGATGACAACTCTTATATCAAAGATATTGATTTGGGATATACAGACTTGGGGGAATTCTTGAAGATTTATAACAAACCTATTGAGAGGTTGCAAATGGTCTCCGAACTTATCAGATCAAGGCTTGTCAATGCAAATCCGCACCTAGTATCGGTATAACCTTCGAAGATCATTATGACACTTGCAGAACATTTTGTCCCTAAGGAGAGGGTTGTAAAGAGCATAACATGACAAATTGTCCTTGATCTATGACCAAAGAATATTGAGAAAGTATTTCATCTCCCATAGGCAAATCAATTCATCAAGTTCACCTATGAGCAGGCAGAAAGGTGGTATCGAAAACACATTGAGGAGGCCTCTGAAATCATTTAATCTTCATAACTCATTGAGAAGACTCCTTTGGGAAAGAAAATTAGAAAAGTGGATATGACAAGAGGGTACATGATTAAAAACATTGGATACTCGATCATACTCTTGAGTAGAGTTATGGGTCTACCAGCAGCTGGACATTTGAACATCTTTATGGTGCACTTTATTGAGACAATTAAGAAAGTGGAGATGCCACTAGACTAGGCTTCTACTCTCATTCAAAAATTTTGTGAACAATTGGTGGTAGCAAAGAATCAAGAAAATTCTATGTGACTTCATACCTGGTATACTTGTTGGTTGCAAGAATGACATATTATCTAGGGCTTTATAGGAAGGGCAACATGCAAGATCCAAATGCATGGCCATATATTTGGTAAAGAAGAGACTCTCCAAGCAGAGCAAGGAATACATAATTGTTAATGATGCCTTCATATTTTCTATAATCTGATTCATAGAAGGAAATTATGCAAAGAGAATATCAAAGGAGGCAATGGCACAAATTTCAATAGTCAGAGCCTACTACATCTAATTCTGTACATTCACATATTTGAGGGTGGCGGGTACCATTATTAACCCCAAGAAGCTCCCTAGATGTCCCAATGATAGACTTATCCTCCTAGAGATCTTCCAACAACTCTTGTCTGCATATGATAGAGTTCAAAAGCAACATAAGATATGTTGGACATGGCCTATGACTATAGGACCCTTTCAGGTGGATCGAAGACAAGACATTTTGTCTTTTGAGTGTGAATGGGATCAATATCCCTTGGAAGAATACAATTCTCTTTAGCCATATTTTTATAATATTGGGAGAGTGCAATACTTGGCTAGTAAAACATTTAACCATGAGAAAGCCATTGAGGATCATTGGGTGAATGTGACAAATGACTATGATGTCTGCATCAGGGATTATTGTAGGATGACTTTGTATCTGGTAAAGAAGGCCTTAAAAATAAAGATTCCATTGAAAATACAACAACAAGATTTAGAGGAGTTACTTGATCCTTTGTTCAATAGTGATAAGATTGATGAAAGGCCCATCATGAACGTTGAGGTTGATAGAGAAGAGAATTCTGACATCAACCATAGGGTGAGGCACGTCATTAAAAAGACATAGGATTGGATCAAGAAATCATTTAAACTTGATCCAATTAATGAAACAATTATCTTGCATGCACAAGCCCGGCCAACCAAATGTAGAGGGAAAAAGATCATTATCCCTACCTTTATAGCTCATTCACCAATAAGGCCGAAAATAGTACACCAACTTGATAGGCCAATTGGTTATTATAGAGCTCAGAAGGGCAAAGGAAGAGGCAAGAGGAAAATAAGTTCTCCTCCAAAAGTTGAGCCAAAAGAGGTTGAAATCCCAACACCTCCACAACAAGGAGAAGAAAATGTACAAAGGTCAGAAGATACTAGAACTCAACAAGTCCAGGTTGATCCTCAAGTGCCACGAGTTGCACCGAGCCAGACTAAGATAGAAGTTGAGATTCAAGAGGTCTCCCCATAAAAGAGGCATCTCCTTCAGTACCAAAAAGAAGAAAGATTAAGACTCCAATGAAAAGGAAACAAAGGGTGATCAAGAAGGTGATCCCTTTCCCATCCATCCCTAAACCTATTCCAGAAGAGGGAGAAGAAGAGGATGAGGAGGACGAAGAAGATAATTTTCCACTGAGTAAGAGAACCAGGCTAGCCAGAGCCACAAAGCAAGAAAGGAGAATAAGTTCTATGGCTATGCCTCCCTCAATCCCAGATGAACCTTTGCAAACTACTACATCAGAGGATGAGATACAACAATGGATTGATGAGTAGTATGTAGAGGGCACTAATGTCTTTAAGATGTTAAATTTTGACTTTATGCCCATAGGTACTGATTTGGTTGGGGATAAGATCTGAGATATGCCAACCAATCAACCTCAACAGGAGGATTGGACTCAAATGCCCCCCGAGTCACAAGGACTCAAAATGGTCCCCACATCCCAATTACATGTTACATTTTGTGTTCACAAGGGATCAATTTCTCCTCCTCCTATAGGAATAGAAATTGAACAAGTTTAGGCAGAACTAGAAGAGGAACCACAAAAAGTATTCACTGATGAAGTGTCGAGAAAAGGACAAATAAGTGAACAAGCTCAGCAAACTTTCCAGGACACCGAGGTGCGAACTATGGGCTCAACAAAAATAGAGACTATGGATGAGGAGCCTTCACAAAGGGAAAAGACCATGGAGAGGAGCAATAAGGGCAAGAGTATAGTAGAGCAAACGCCTTCATCCTCAAAAGGAAAGTCACCAATACAACATGTTCCAAGGTGGCTCTGAAAAGAAGTAATAAAAAACAAGAAGCAACAATTCACTACCAAAGAGGAGGATAGAATAGAACTAATTGAAGTAATGAGGAAACCTGATTCACCTCCTAAGGAAGCATGACCATTAGCCTTCATTATAAGTGATTTGAATCAGGACCTTTTTGCTCATGTAGCTCTTCCTCCTTCAAAATCAACATTGAAGAACTGACTCCATGAGATTATCAGATTCGAGAGGTCATGCTTGGAAAGCCCACCTTGGAAACAATAAAGCTGGTGGTCACCACAAGGATGAAGGAAGTTTTTCAGAGATTGGAATAGGATGGGGAAAAGTTAATAACACTTCGGTACTAGAATGAAATCCTAAAAGGATATTTGAGTGAATTTGTTGGTCCATTGGACCTTGCCAACCCCGAGGAGACTCTAAATGCAACAATTAAAAGGAGAGATAGGGGTGGTGAGATTGGATCCATTTTTGAATGCCTGTTAGCAATGGCGGGAAAGTTTTGAGGAGAAAGGTGTACTTATCATCTAAGGGAATCTTAAGCTACTACATGTTATGTAGGAGAATGTAGATAAAATGGTAGCAAATTTGAATCAAGATTTTGGTCTTATGGATGAGGTACATACCTAGGGAA
Source organism: Cupressus sempervirens (assembly GCA_028749045.1). NCBI lineage: Eukaryota > Viridiplantae > Streptophyta > Pinopsida > Cupressales > Cupressaceae > Cupressus > Cupressus sempervirens. The sequence continues at coordinate 873,981,495 of CM053789.1, forward strand.
AGGATCTATAGGTATTATAGGCAATAAAAGGCCAAAGGTATCGGATGCTCGTGGATGTATATATGGTAGAGGAGCTAGATTTAATTGATGATTGGATAGAGAAGATAGCAGATAACAATAAAGTAATGGAATCATTACATGCGAAGATCCACCGGCTTAAGGACCAAGCTCGAGAGTAAATTTTGGAAGCTGAGAAACACTATAGTGATACATGCCTAGACATTTTTGAAGATGATGCACGAGAGAAATTGATATTGGTAGAGGTGGTCGTTCAAAGATTTAGGAAGATTTTTAATGAAGTTTCTACTGATGAAGATATTCGACAAGCATTTAGGATGGAAGACGCTTTATTAGAGCTAGATACTAAACTCAGGGATTTTGCTGAAACCTGTATAGAGGTAGATAATTATAGGCATAAAGTCAGAGATAAATATAATGCCTTATATTTACTAGATGCAACACAGGTCATTGAGATAATAGAGAAATTCAAGGGCAAAAACCTAGACATAGCATTGGTATGAAGGGGGACAAAACCTAGAAGCCAAAATTTCATTTTTGACACGGTGAAATTTTGCATTTTTGGACCCTTGAGGTGTGTTGGTGGACCAGGTGTGTTGTTGTGCCAGGTGTGCTAGTGTACTTTTTGGTAGTAATGTGTTGGAAGAATTTTGGATGTGTTAGAGTTGTGCAAGTGCACTAGGTGCATTTCCTCCAAGGTGTGCTTTTCCAGAGGTACGTCGATAGTTAACTGCTAATTCTAAAAATAGAGCTTTCCATGCATCAGAAATGCATTCTAGCAACAATTTAACTCTGAAAAATGCCCAGTGAAGGTTAAACTTCTATTTTTTGACACTTTTAAACACTGCTACATCAATTAAAGGCTCTCTTCTTCATTTTCTCTCATAATTTCTTTGTTTTTATGACATGTAAAGGCTCGTGCATCCAGTTAGGGATATAAAAATGGATGGAGTCCTACTAAGCACTAATTAGATAGTTAGTTTGAATATAATTAGTTTATTTTATTAAATTAGAAGCATATGATTGCATGAAGATATCTCTCATTCTCAACACAAATTGAGGAGATGGTTTCTTATAAATACGAGAATGTAATATGTAATTAGGGTCACTGTTATTTTGCAATAATATATGCTTTTGGTGCTCGCATTTGGAGTGTAATGATTCTTGCCTAAATGTGTTATGTTTTGTGAATGTATGTTCATGGAATGTAATTGAGCCAAAAGTTTATTGTGTTATTTTTGGTTGTGCAATCTTTTAATTCTGGTGTTTGCTATGGTTTTACGAATTTCACTAACGTATCTAGTTCGAGAAGAGATGACCCATTTTGTTTCTACATAGCTTTTTGTCTCGCATGAGCACACTTTTTGTGGCCTTGTGATTTGATGAAAAGTGAAATATCTCATGGTTGCTAAAATTTCCATTGACGATTGCATCAGTGGAATTAAGGAAGCCTTGCTCCTATTTTCATTGGTTACCCATCGATTTCTTCCAAGACTTAATTCACAGACATGTTGTTTTCGTAGGTTATGTCCGTTAGGATTTTATTTCCATGTTATTTGCTTAATTTTCTCATCACCCTATCTTCGTTATTTGCTTTACTAACCCCTTGAATAAACTAGGAATTCATATAGTTGCATTGTTAGATTGCATCCATCATAAAAATAGAAAATACAAAAGCATAGTTTCCTTTTTGTGTGTTATATTCTTTTGAAGCGGCGAACAAATTTCACATCTTATCTAAAGTTATCAAAACTAGCAAAGGCCTCCTCATGAACATTCACATTTATCTTCAATTGAGCAGATTCCAGTAGGTTACAAGATCACCTGGAACCTTGGAGTTGATTCTCGGATTAACTTTTCAAGAGAGGAGTTCGAAAGAATTCATGTCATTAAGTATCATGCACAAGGACAGCTCAACACATTTCACAGGTTCAAGAGAAGGTTACAGAACCTTATTTAAGTAGCATCCTTTTCATCTCGATAAAATATTTTATTCAAAGCTATAATTGTACTAAAGTTGTGCCATAGTGCTCCCCCATATGATGTTGATGCATATATTGGAATGTCTTTCATTAGTGGCAGTTGGCCCAAATCATCGAATAGTAGCTTAGATCGCCCTCCAAATAGGATATTATTTTGGCATGGAAATGTTTCTTGTAACCGTTTGTCAATTTTTCCATTAGCTTTGGCCCGATGAATCTCGTTTCATCTATTAGAATATATTGTATGAATTGCATTGTTTGTTGGAATGTTGCAAGTGTTTTCCCTTGCAATGGTAGCATTTCTTTGATTGGTATTTGAAGTGCATAATGAATTATGGATGCTTGTATATTGAATGTTGCTACACCTATTGGTGCAAGGAGAAGTGGTGTTCATCCATTTTGAATTGATTTTGTTAATGTTTCCTTGATGTAACTAATCAAGTTTGATTTTCCTATTCCAGTTGTTCCTTAAATAGTCATTCGCAGTGGAGAGTTGGATGTGTTTTCATTTGCATTTTAACCAACTATGTCGTTGATTTTTTCTGCTTAGGTGCTAGTGTGCTTTCCTGATTTTTGTATGCTACTCTATTAGCATGAAATGTTTGACGCTTGGAGTAAAAAAAGGAAGTAGTTATAACTTCTTCTAATGGGTTGACTTCACATTCTCCCCAATCATGGTTGATATATATGTCATGTCATCCTAACATGTCCATTTCATCTACATGAATAGGTTCTCTTGGTTGTAGAGTGGAAAGAAGTTGTCATTCTTCATGTATGTCTTCTTCTATATTGTTTTTCTCCATAAGTGGACTTTCTAGATCATCTACTGTAGCTATTGGTACATTTGTTTGGTGGGCATGCCATGGAGTATACATGGTTTTAAATCTTTCCCAATAGTGTATTATTTCTTCATCTGATTTTCCCAAATCTTGTTCAATGTTTCTAAATGGATAATATAACACTAATTATGTCCAACAAAATGTAGAATATGTTGTGTCATGTATAGTTGGGATAGTGTTAAATCTTGGAGAGACTCGAACAATTGTCTTCTTTGGATGTTGTTTCCACTATTTTTTTTGTGTGATGATTTGTAAGACCATTTTTTAGTTTCCCCTAGAAGTGACATTATTTCAAGATGTGTGGGTTGAGCAATGTATATGTAAATATGGTTTGGCAACATATTTGCAGTTGTAGGGGAGATGGAAATATGATTTGTAATTTTTTTGTGGACCGAAAGATAAACAAATTTCTTGTTGCTAATGGAAAGTGACAATTTAAGTAGGAGATGGGAGGTCTCTTATGCACCAATGTCTCTTTCAACAAGTATGTCAGATGACATTTTTCTAAAAGAATTTGTTGTTGGTGTATCAAATGGAAAATTGGTGGAAATACAAGATAGCATTGAATGGTATGTTCCAGACTTTTGCTTTGCTTTTGAAGTATATTTTGCAATATAATTGAGCACTCCATTTAGTGATATAATAGGTTGGTAGTTTGTGTTGTCTCTACAGATGGACAAAATTGATGGGTTTTGTAGGTTTAGGCGTTCATCATTTCTAGCTTGGTTATGTTTGGGTAGGTCATTTTCTGCAAAAATGATGTTTGATTTTTCTTGTAAGGCCACGGTGCTCTATAGAGACATGCCATAGTTGTTTGCTTCCTTTGAAGACATGCTTTAGGTATGCATTTTGTATGTTGTTGGACACAATTGACTAATTCAATGTAATCATTGAGAGGGTTATTTGTCAATATCTTATTTGTTTCCATTAAGCAAGGGTCCTCTGTTGTTCCTTGATAGAATGTTTGATTCCTACTTTTAGTACTCCTTGGGTTCCATGTGGAGACATACTTATCAATGTATTCAATTGCACTTTCTACATATTGTTCATTCTTCCATTCCAGTTTGTCAAAGTTTGGTATGCTAGCTATCCAAACAAAGCCATGGATGTGTGCAAAACCTCTGTCTTGCCATTCATACCTATACAGATAAAAAAATTAGTATGTAATTTAAGAAGGGCTTTTTTTTTTTTTTTTTTAAAGAGGGGTAAATGCTTTGACCTGGAGCTATGAACCAGTGAGGCCAAAAATGGGGGACCTCATCCCCATTAGATTTGAACCTTAATGGCAATGATAACAACTCAACAACTTAACCATCGCAACATGTCACTATTGACTAAGAAGGGCTTAATTGATATGTAAACATGTGATTTAATTTCTTACATGTACCAGTAATCAGTTGCCCCTAGTAGTTTCTCGAGGACCTCTTCACGAAATGCAATAAATCTATGATGCATGTAAAGTGTTGTAAGATGTGGATTCTCAATTATATTTTGTAACCTCAATTTAGCAACAACAGAATGATTTGATGGTGTTTTTGAAGGCATTATGTTGTGTAGGTTTGTCCATTTTTTATATGTTGCACTAAGAGTAAAGAATAAGTGTTGGACAACCTAGTTGAATAACCATATCAGATAGCTTCATTCTTCTTTCATTCCAAAAGGGTCATGTTCCATGTATCTTTGATGTGAATCACATAAGCTAATTTTCTATCTTGTTATTAGGAAAATCCTTTAGTCTTTTTCTGAGGCCACCAATAGTTGGGGGTAATGAGTCATATGTTTGATGTTGTACAAAAATTGAGGTTGTTGCTTGACTTTGATGCCTCATAAGTAAGTTTAGTAAGAAGTATTTGAAATGTGGGTATTGACCAAATCTATTATCCTAGTATCGAATGAGGTAGAGAGCATATTTGTGCATTTGTATTTCCTTCACACATTGTTGCTTGAAGTTTGCAGTCCCCATGGGAAAGAGAGTTGGAAATGCCATTATAAAGAGTCCTTCAGTTTTATACTCATTTATGGGGATTGGTGATATAGTTGGCCATTATATTTGTGAGGGACTTTCTTTACCTAATCGGAGTAATGAGAACACCTTTGAAACCTCTATAGATGTGGGTGGAAGATTAGCCACAAAGGAGAATTGTGTTTCTAAAATGTTATGTAGAAGGTCTTCTTCTATAGCTTGTGTTTTTGAATATTTTGATTCTTGAGGATCATCTCTTATTGTAGTTTGAAATAGAAGGTTTGATATGTCAGTAAGTACAGTAGGTAAAGATGATAATGCATGTTCATCTACTTCTACATTTTTGTAGTATGGATCATCATGTATCTTGTACTTCAAAGCCATGTATATTCGATCCTTGCTAACATAGAAATTATATTGTTGTTGGCCAATGCTTTCCCTATTGACCACTATCATATCTAAATCACCAATGTGCCTTGGCAAGTGAGATGCAATTGATGCTATATCTTGAGGGAATGAAATAGTGTGGCCACTATATTTGAGTTTTCAACCTCATGCATAAGTGACTTGAAGCACAAGACTCACTCTTGCAATTAACATCTCTTCAATTTGAGTAAGTATTTCCAAACAAAGAGGTTGTTCTTCAGGTTCCATGTTGTTCCACTTTGAGAAGCGATGTCCTGTTAGAAATGCTTTAGAATAACTGAGAGGTTGGGGGGAGTGAATCAATTATTCAAGGTCCAAATGTCCTATTCAAACTTTTCACTAAGTACAGTGAGCCCATTCAACCATTTATTCATCCAAGCTTTAACTTATCTAAGCAATAAGTTACTGTAAATCATCATGCAAGCATAACACATAAAATATCAACGCATAACACAATGATTTACGTGGAAACCCAGTTTGAGAAAAACCACCAGTGACATGCTATTCAATTCTCGCTCTTTTGAAGTGACACCCTATGAAAGGCCTGCCCTGCTAAAGGCTTACAACACACTGTTAAATGTGACCTTGTTAGAGGATTTAACCACCCTGTTATAAGTGGGCCTGGTTAGAGGACTTTAGAACATTCACTTGGAATGCCACCCTATTAAAGGATTTACAAATGGCTATTAAACCAACCTAAGTCCATAGGATTTTCAAATATAATACAATTGCTAGAGAGTATTATAAAATCTTGACTTGACTACAACATACAACTTATCTTACAGATCTTAGATCACTTCTCAGCTCATACTCTTGCCTGGCCTTCAATCTCTGCAACTCTTGACAGCTTGCCCTCCTTTCAAGCTTAGTCTCCTTAAGTCTCTATACTCAATGTACCAGTGTAATCATCTCTTGATGACCACTCATAGGAGTAGAGTGTCTATGCTCTTCCTTCTCCTAGATGTCTCCTGCTTGACATCCTTCAAACTACTTCACAAATTTGGCTCTTTAGCAGCAACAGTATCAACAACTCTTTGCTTCTTGGTCTATGACTTCTTAAATAGAAGTCTTGGAGTTCTTTTCCCACTCAATTCTTCCATTCTTTAATTTCAATTCGTATAGATTAGGTAAGATTCATTGCATCTAACCCATATTTTGTTTCCTCTAGAAACTTCTTGAATAATTCTTTAGAATTCGTCCAAAAATGGTTTACATAGAATTCTGTGCCACCAGCTCATCATCCTTATCTTCCAACTCATTCACAAAATTCAAGGTAACCACTTTGTCAGCTCAGATTTGGCGAATCTTCATCATTTGAAATAATGCAGCAACTTGGCACTATTGAAATACTGGTGCTCAACACATACTATCTTACTCGACATCAACTATGTTTTTCCTGATGCTCGGCACTTGAAGATCACTTGGAACCAACTAAGAATTTTTTGATGCTCAACACATGATCTTCACTCGGCACTTGAAGATCACCCGGCACACACTAGAATTTCATGTTACTTGGCTCCAACTAAGAATTTGCTTGACTTTAACTAACTTTCTCGGTACCCACTAGAGATCTTAGTTTAAGCTTTGCAGTCAACTTTGTTACAACTTCTTCCTCCAATGTTTCTAAGTGTGACCAACCTCTATATCTTTGAGTATGCTATCAATACATTATTTAACCATTATTTTAACTAATCCTTGCACTTCATTACAACATCATAACTCAACCTTTCCCTTAGGTTCTCTTGTTACATCTTGTTGATCAAATCCTCTTCATTAATCAACTAAGTGATAGTACTTGAATCGTATAAACAAATGTCATCCCTACAACTAGCAGGTTTGACATCAATGACAAAACAATGATTAAAAACAGCAATCTCCCTCTTTGATCTTCAACAATGAGCTTTTCAATCAGATTTCCAACAATATCCCTCTTTGGCATTGATGGCAAACCAAACTAATCAACCATCATACTAAGTTATTCAACCACAAGCTAACTAGGTTAGAACAGTAAGTCAAATGCCAAAAAGTAAACTGTAATCTTCACATCTCCTTCTACTGTTCTGATTGCTTCATTTCTACTTCTCCCTCTTTGTTGTTGCCTCCTTGTTTTTTGTTTCTCTCTCCCTCTGTATTGCTTATCTTCTATTGTTCTAATCAATATCTAATTACTTTAGTCAACTTCTCCCTCTATCTTATGATTCTTTATCTTCAACAATTGTTGACCATTTTTCTGCTATTTCTCCCGCTTTGAAAACAATGCCAAAGACATATTAGCATCTTAATATGCAAGTGTAGCTTTTACAAGTTCATCCTATTACTCCCTCTATCACCTTGCTTGTGATTGATTTAGGACTTTAGTACTTCAATTACTTTAGGCATGGATCCCAAAGTAAACATCCTCTGCATCAATGTGTAAGATCTTCAACAATTAGCTCATCTAATGTAGGGCATTCTTGCTTTTGCTTCAAGTAGCCTTTGCTAGGGGTATCACCCCTGATTTACCTCTAAGATACTCAAAAGCATCTTTAGGTAGTGCTTTTGTGAAGATGTCAGCAATCTGTTCCTTTGAGCTAACATATTCCATCTTCAATTGTTTGTCTTCCACCAACTCTCTTACATAGTGATACTTGATACAATGTGCTTGGTTTTAGCATGCATTACAGGGTTCTTTGATATGTTGATAGCACTTGTATTATCACAATAAAGTATCACAAGCTCATTTACCTCCTCCTTCATACCTTGCAACAAATGTTTGATCCATACAATATTTGTGCAATTTATAGCAGCTGCCACATATTAAGCTTCAGCAGTGGACTGTGAGGTGCAGATTTTCTTTTTGCTATTCCATGTAATCAACCTTTTTTCCAAGAAAAGTGCTCCTCCACTGGTGCTTTTTCTATCATCATTGTTACCTCCCTAATATGCATCAGTGTAGGCTCTTAGTTCAAAATTTTCGCTCCTCTTGTAATACAAACCAAAGTCATCAATTCCTTTTAGGTACCTCAGTATTCTCTTTACTGCCATTAAGTGATTTTCTCTTGGATTTGAAAAAAATCTTGCCACTATTCCAATAGCTAATGCAATGCCTAGTCTACTATGTACAACATATTGCAACTTTCCAATCATTGACCTATACAATGTCTGACTACTTCAGCAAACTCATCATTCTTGGATAACTTATGTCCACTTGTCATTGGTGTGCTAACTAATTTTGACTCTTCTAGCCCAAATGTTTTGAGTATCTCCTTGATGTATTTTGATTGGGTCATGAATATGCCATGTTTCAATTGATGTACTTGTAATCCAACAAATAATTTGATTTCTCCAAACATTGACATCTCAAATTCATGTTTCATTTGATCAAGAAAATCTTTGTAAAGAACATCTTTTCCTCCAAATATTATATCATCAACAAAGATTTCTGATATCAAAATGTCTTTGCCTTTTTTAGCTTTGATGTACAAGTTGTTGTTGTCATCTGTTCTCTCAAATCCTATCTTCACAAGATATTTGTGCAGCCTCTCATACCATGCTCTAGGTGCTTGCTTCAATCCATAAAGTGCTTTGTGAAGTTTGCAAACCATGCCCTTGTTCTTCTCATCAAAAAATCCCTCTGGTTGTTCTATGTAGACTTCCTCTTCTAGTATACCACTCAAAAAAGTAGACTTCACATCCATTTGGTAGACTTTGAAACTTTTATATATAGCATATGCAAGTAATATTCTTACTCTTTCCATTCTTGCAATAAGGACAAATGTCTCCCCATAATCTAGTCCTTCTTCTTGTGCATAGCCTTTGCAAACTAGTCTGGCTTTGTTTCTTGTTATATCACCATTCTCATCAAATTTGATTCTAAACACCCATTTGGTACCAATTACATTCTTATCAGCTAGTCTAGGAACTAGGGTCCATGTTTTGTTCTTCTCAATTTGATCTATCTCTTCTTCCATAGCTTTACACTAGTCATCATCTTTTAGTGCATCTTTCATTGTTTTAGGTACAACCTTGCTCAGTAGACATGATTCATTCCTTAGTCTATTCCTTGTCATAGGTCTGGCATCCTTGTCACCAATGATTTGATCTATAGGGCGGTGTCTTCTCACATACTTGGCTAACCTTGGTTCTGTCCTTCTTTCCATGTTTGATCCTTTAGCTTCAGAGTCATTTTGTTCTTCTTCATTTGGCATTTCATCATTCCTTTCATGTATACTATTTTCTAAACCAAAATGTTCCTTTTCTATATTTTGCAGCTCGGCTTCTGAATGCATGTTGACATTTACAGGCTAAGACTTAGCAGATACTGAAATTTGTTGTTGATTCCCAACTTGATTTGCAGCATTGTCTTCAATAATCATTCCTTCATAGAAGTATACAAAGGATCTATAATCCTCTAATTGCTTGGACTCATCAACCTAAACTTTTGTATGCTCATCAAAATTTACATTTGCACTCTCCACAATCTTGTTAGTATTAGTATTCAAACACTTATATGCCTTACTTCTAGTGGAGTATCCAAGGAATATGCCTTAATCAATTTTTGCATCAAACTTGCCATTTCTAGTATCTTTAAGAATATAGCATTTACAACCAAATATTTTGAAATGTTTAACATTGGGTGAGTGACCATACCACAATTCAAAAGGTGTTGCATTTATGCCTTTGTTGACTTGAACTCTATTCAGTGTGTAGACTACAATACTTATAGCTTCTCTCTAGTACTTTAGTGCAACATTTTTCTCCATCATCAAGTTTCTAGCATATTCAATCACTAACCTATTTCTTCTTTCAGCAATACCATTCTATGGTGGAGTTCTTGGTGCTGATGTTTGTCTTTTGATACCTTTGTCATTGCAAAATATTTCAAATTCTTTTGATGTGAACTCACCTCCTCTGTCTGACCTTAGGCATTTCAGGCTCTTTCCTATTTCCTTCTCAACTCTGGCCAAGTACCACTTAAACATTTGAAATGCATCAGATTTTTGCTTTAAAAGCATAGCAGTCATCATCCTGGAATAGTCATCTACAAATAACATTATGTATCTATCTCCTAGGTAGCTTTGCACTTCTATTGGACCACATAAGTCTATATGGACTAACTCTAGTACTTCTTTGGAATTGAATGTTTTGCATTTGAAACTAGTCTTGGTCATCTTCCCTAGTTGACATTGTTTGCACATTGTGTTTTCAGGTTTCTTCAATTTGGGCAACCCTCTGACCTTCTTCTTCTTGCTGATGCTAATCAGATTATCAAAATTAACATGACACAACCTTTTATGCCACAACCACACATCATCAAATCTAACAACAAGACATGTTGCATCTTCCATATCTAGGTAAAATAGATTACTCCTAGTTTGTTCACCTTTTCCTATTAGCTTTCCATCAGTGTCATAGATCTTAGCAGTTTTGTTTCCAAATTCAACTTTGCAACCTACATTGCCTAACTGTGATACACTTAACAAGTTGTAGTTAAATCCTTCAACGTAATATGCATTATCACATTAAATTTTCTTTGTGAGCTTAATAGAGCCTTTTCCTTTGATTTACATGGAACATTGTTACCAAATCTAACACTATTCCCATCATATTGAGTAAAGGTAATGAACTTATTTTTATCTCCTATCATGTGATGTGAGCATCCACTGTCAATGATCCACTTGTCATTCTTGTTCACACAGTTAATCAATGATGTTGCTTCATCTTCATCTTTATCTAATTCATCCTTCATGGCTACATAGACTACTTCATCATCATTCTCATCAGAATCTTCTTCAACAATATAGCATCTCTTGTCTTTCTCCTTGTAATCCTTGCTATCATCTTCTCTCTTGTTTCCTTCTTTGTAGTTCTTCTTCTGTGTACATCTTGCAGCAATATGACCTACTTCATTGCAATTGAAACATATGATAGGAAGCTTACCTTTGAATTTACCTTTGCCTCTATGGAATCTCCTAGCCAGTAGTGCTTCTAATTGTTCCACATCTTCCTCATCTGTACTGCTATCACTAGATGCATGTTTTCCTTTTCTTCTCTTCTTGCTTGATGTCTCCTCCTTAGTGTCTTTTATTGTCATCTTGGCCTTGAAGGTAGATTCAAGGTTCCCAGGTCTATAGTTATCAAAGTTGGACAATTCAAATGTAGTAAGTCTTCCCACTATTCCTTCAAAGGTTAGGGTGTTTCCTTGTACACACCTTAGCTCTTGGATGGCTGAAAATCTAATAGCATAGATAGGGAGCAGAGTTCTTAAGTACTTGCTGATGACAATTTCTTCTTCCAGTTGACCACCTAGACTTCTTATTGCACTTACCACTTCTTTCATTCTTGCAACATATTGAGCAACATTTTCACCTTCTTCCATTTTCATGTCATCAAACTTTCTTCTTAGAATTTCTCTCTTTGCTCTCTGGACATTCTAATCTCCTCCATAGATATCTGATAAGGCTTTCCACATTTTCAATGTAGTGTCACAATCTTTGATGTCATCATATTCTGCATAGTTAAGTGCAGAGGCAATCTCCAACATTGCTTGATTGTGCTCCTTCTTTTTGTTCAAATCATTTGCAGTAAGAGGTCCTGCTAGATTTACATGTTTTGTTCCAATTGAGGTTTGTGCATAGTCACCTACTGATCCAAGGAGCAATTTCATCAGACTCTGCCATGCAACAAAGTTGTCTTTGTTGAGCTTGGGAACTTGTTTCTTGGACATCTTGATCTTCCTGCTTCTAGTACCTTGAAACTAAATTAGCAGATGGCTTTGAATACCAATTGTTAGAAATGCTTTAGAATAATTGAGAGAGGGGGGGGGGGGGGGGGTGTGAATCAATTATTCAAGGTCTAAATGTCTTAGTCAAACTTTTTCACTAAGTGTAGTAAGCCCATTCAACCGTTTATTCATCCAAGCTTTAACTTCTCTAAGTAGTAAGTTACTGTAAATCATCATGCAAGCATAACACATAAAAGATCAACACATAACACAATGATTTACGTGGAAACCCAATTTGGGAAAAACCACTAGTAACATGCTACTCGATTCTCATTCTTCTAAAGTGATGCCCTGTGAAAGGCTTGCCCTGTTAAAGGCTTATAACACACTGTTAAATGTGACCTTGTTAGAAGATTTAACCACCCTGTTAGAAGTGGGCCTGGTTAGAGGACTTTAGAACATTCACTTGGAATGCCACCCTGTTAAAGGATTTACAAAGGGCTATTAAACCAAACTAAGTCCATAGGATTTTCAGATCTAATACAATTTCTAGAGAGTATTGGAAAATCTTGACCTGAATACAACATACAACTTATCTTGCAGATCTGATATCACTTCTTAGCTCATACTCTTGCCTGGCCTTCAATCTTTGCAACTCTTGATAGCTTGCCCTCCTTTCAAGCTTAGTCTCCTTAAGTCTCTATGCTCAATGTACCAATGCAATCATCTCTTCATGACCACTCATAGAAGTAGAGCCTCTATGCTCTTCCTTCTCCTAGATGTCTCCTCCTTGACACCCTTCAAACTATTTCGCAGATTTGGCTCTTCAGCAACAACAGTATCAATAGCTCTTTGCTTCTTGGTCTATGACTCTTTAAATAGAAGTCTTGGAGATCTTTTCCTGCTCGATTGTTCCATTCTTTAATTTCAATTCGTATGGATCAGGTAAGATTCATTGCATCTAACCCATTTTTTGTTTCCTCTAGAAACTTCTTGAATAATCCTTTAAAATTCATCCAAAAATGGTTTACATAGAATTCTATACCACCAAATCATCATCCTTATCTTCCAACTCATTCACAAAATTCAAGGTAACCACTTTGTTGGCTCAGGATTTGGCAAATCTTTGTCATTTAAAATAATGCAACAACTCGACACTATTGAAATACTAGTGCTCAGCACATATTGTGTTACTCGGCATCAACTATATTTTTCCTGATGCTCGGCACTTGAAGATCACTTGGCACCAACTAAAAAATTTCTGATGCTCAGCACCTGATCTTCACTTGACACTTGAAGATCACTCAACACACGCTAGAATTTCCTGTTACTCGGCTCCAACTGAGAATTTTCTTAGCTTCAACTAACTTGCTCGACACCCACTAAAGATCTTAGTTTAAGCTTTGTAGTCAACTTTGTTACAACTTCTTCCTCCAATGTTTCTAAGTGTGACCAACCTTTGTATCTTTGAGTATGCTATCAATGCATTATTTAACCATTGTCTTAATTGATCCTTGCACTTCATTACAACATCATAACTCAACCTTTCGCTTAGGTTCTCTTGTTACATCTTGTGGATCAAATCCTCTTCATCAATCAACTAAGTGATAGTACTTGGATCGTATAAGCAAATGTCATCCCTATAACTAGCAGGTTTGACATCAATGACAAAATAATGATTGAAAATAACAATCTCCCTCTTTGATCTTCAACAATGAGCTTTTCAATCAGATTTCCAACAATCTCCCTCTTTGATCTTCAACAATGAGCTTTTCAATCAGATTTCCAACATGTCCATCCTTTTCAATTACACATCTTTAACATTTTGTTTTTCCATCAACTTCCTTAGTCTTTATTCCTGGGTATCTTTCCATGCATATTAAACATGTGGACATGTTTGCTAGTGCATCTAACTTTGAACAATTTTTTTTCTAGCTCTATAATATTCATCTATGAATTATGGTAGCCTTTCATTGGAGTGAACTAGGTTGCTATCTTGTCTAGCTTTTTCGTGTTGAGGTGGAAATGTTAGTACAAAGGTGAGATTTTTAGATGTTGAGATTGCAACATTAGTATTATCAAATTGCATTATTTATTTTTTTAGTCATCATTTTTCATTGATAAATTATGCATTTGCATGGTACCTTTTTCGTTGCATCTCATTGTGTTGAGTCCTCTTTGCGATATCTTTATTAGTGTAGACTTCCATTGTATACTTGTCTTTCAAACTATTATGTATCTGTCAATAATGAGTTTTACAATGTTGTGTTTGTCAATATTTTTAAGAATGGTAACTAAAATAAAATAACTTATTGGAGCCTATCTTAAGTTGGTACTTAAAAAACACATATGAAAGCATATTTTGAAAGTTGAAGGAAAAAAACATGATAGTAAACTTATGACTCCTAATTTGAGGCATAATTAGATTTGCCTACATAGTATAATACCAAAAAAATGAGTTATTCAACATGTCTTATAGTATTTAGAAATTTGAGTTTGGAAATGCCATATTAGGAAGCATAATTTTTGTTGCCAATATACATAGATATGTAAACATTTTTATTGAGCCAAATAAAATGTTATGTACATTGGATTATACTTAACATTATCAACAAAATATAGGTTGTACATTACACTTTGTTGTGAACTACTAAAAAGGTCTATTATATCTCAAACCATTTTAAAGGTTGACTATTATATCAAATGTGGATTCCTTGATTCTAATATTAAATATATATTGATAATTCATGACTTTATCAAATATTTGGTTACCACCATCGGGTTTTGCAAGAAACAACTAGAAATCCTCAACAAAGACCCCCAACAAGCATTTGTTGGTCCTTCAAATGTTATAACTTTGTGGAGTTCACTTGTTTCATCTTGCAAATCCATTTTCAACATGTAGCTAAAATCGCAAGTGGGTAGTTTGACTAAGCATTTTGGGCATTCAAATGTAGTAGGAGAGGTTTGAGTCAACTTTTTCTTACATTTCTTTTTCTCAATAAGTTGAGTGCATGGTAGGTAGTAAAAATTGTCCACATGGAGCTTTGTAATCTCAGACGTTACACAAGTGTCCTCAAAAATGGTTCTATTGATCAAAGATGAAATTGGTACTGGATTTTTTAAGGTTGGAATGAGGAAGGAATTTTTTGACAATGCTTTTGAAGGATCAACAATGGTTCTAGTAGCATACCATACTACAAGTGTTCTCACTTCCATAATTTTTGGATTTATTGTAATTGACATTGAAGATATACTATCTAATGCCTATCCAGACCATGAAACAATGCAAACAACTTGGATCAAAATAATTGGTGGATCTAATACCAATGACATTGTTGAAATTTTCCTTCCTTCATCTTGGCAAAGGTCACCCCACAATGTGATATCAATAGTACAATTAGACATATCAATTATGGAAACTATACATTTAACCCTCTTAGTGCCATTTGCTTTACGAATGGTTGATGTAGGGGTGATAGAGAGGACAATCCCAACGACACCTACAAAAAAATTAATAGGAAAACTTTGCATACAATCTATGCTCTTTATGTTAAAGCAATGTAAAGGGATGCTAGATTTGGCAATTGTTGAAATAGTTATGGTGGATGAATTGTGTAAAACTATTTCAAATGGGTTATTAGAGCTATTGGATTCTGGGTTGGCCACTTTTACTCGCCATCATTGATGACTTAGAGACAGCTTGATTGGAGTACATTATTGAATTCATCCATGACATTATTGAAGTAGGTGACATGAATTGCAGTATTTTCTTTGTCAATATAGTCAAAGCCAAATGTTTTTCCATCACGTCCAACATTACTAAAGTTGTGAACGAGACTTTACTCAATACCCTACTTTCAATTGACCAATTTTTATGATACAAAAGTTGGCAAACTTTAATCAGATGCACAATTTTCTTTTCCTATAACAAAAGATGGAAAACTTTGACTACTCCTTGTCAAAGTGATGTTGGTTCCTTTTAGTAGTCGAACTGGTGTTCTAATTATTGCCTTTGTACTTTCTATGAATTCAAAACATGTAACTGAAATTGCACTGCAATAGAAAAGTGTATACGATTTAGTTTGTTGATGTAACAAATAAATAATTGAATACCATAGAAATAAGTTGAAAACACACGTGAAATTTGGAAACTTTTTGTATGTGTATTATGTAAGTTAGATGATAGAGCATTCTTGTAAGTTGTTGTCCACAACAAGCTTGTTTTATTGTTGAGGAATAAGGCAAGGGTGCATGTGCATGTCGTCAGAGAGGTGTAGTTGATAGATGACGCTATTGGATTGTTGTTGCTTTATTGGTTGCATACTTGAAACTTGTAGTATAGGGTCTTTAACTGCCACATTGGATAGATGAGTGGCAATTGCACTCGTTGTTAATGGTGTCTTTATGTCCATGATGAATAACTAGAATAAATAGATTTAAATCAATGTAGGTTAAGATACTTTGAAAATACTAATGAAGGTCTAAATTTTATCAAAGTTGAGCAAAACAAAAAACTAAATCACAAAAGTCATAAATATTGAGAAGTCATACATATATATCTTAAACAATGTGCATCTATTGCTTTTTTTTGCTAAAATTGATTATTGTATTACAAAAAACAAATTTACAAGTGCACATTCTATGCATAGCTACATTGACTATGAGATACGAGATTCACTTATTCCTATAACTGTGATGGGGTTACTTACAATGTGTATTGACTTATTCTATAGTTTATGCTCTATTCAGAGTTACAATTACTTCCAGTTATGGACTCTTCTTGACCGTCCAAGTCAAATGGTAGTAGCCTATAACCTGGGGGGGTATGCAAAGTTCTATTTACTTGTTTATTACAATTGTTGAATTTTTTTTGGTGGATCATTATGAGGTTTGTTTGAATTACATGTATCAATTACTAGTGCTTCTATGGATAGAGTAGTCTTTGTGGCCTTTGGTAAAAGGCAAGAAAAAATAGATGTGGTGACATTTTTCTTGCATATTGGGGTCCATTGCTTCCTTTGCCCCTTAATGTGCACCAATGCCTCTATCAAAGTTTCCCTATCAGAAGGTATATCACATTCTGATACATCATACTTTTGTGCCATTGATTTTCCAACTTTTATGTAAATTGGATGTTGAAGCCTTTTCCTTTGTTTTTTTAATTAGTATCACCATCTAAAAAAATATTTAAAAATATCAATATCCTTCTACTATTAATAATGTTTACTTATTAGTGTCCATATAATTGTGCCTTTTCAAAGAGCTATGTGCACAACAAATATTTATTGAAATTTTTGGAGACAACTAATGCATTTAAATTTTTTCTAAATGCTAATTGTAATTACATAATTATTGATATACTTTAGTGATATAATGTTTCAAGTAGTTGTCATGCTTGTGTACCTTAAACAGAGTGAGATCTTGATTTTGTAAAATCAATAACTTTGTATGTAGGTAAGTTTGCAAAATGAAACACCTGCACAACATATCATATTGTACAACATTGGATAAATCTCTGTGATTCATAATATGAAATGAACTTAACAAAACATAGTATGAATCATGACTCTTGCTATTACTAAAGAGATTATCATGGTTATTATGATAGAAGTTGATAAAAAAATAGTAGAAATTATTATTAAACTAAAAAATTCAAAGGCAAAAATAAACTTATTTAATCTTTATTCCCTTTGTCATTCATATAAGTAAATAAAATACTATGCTATTATTATAAATTAATAGTTTCTACAAAAAAAAAAAAAAAAAAAAATTTAAACTGAAATATTTTTTACATTTATAATAATTATGTGCTTAACATAGAATCATGCACAATAAATAGTAGTAAAATAAAATAAGATCTTGATATTATATAAGATTAAAATAAAATATGTTTACCCACAATTTTTTGTTAATTATTAAAAATAAATATAGTATTGTATAATTGTTTACTTTTAAGTTTGATACATCGCATGAAATATATACTTAATTTAATAGTAAGAAAATATACTTTGTAAACATGTACAAAATGAAGTTAAATTTTATGAATTGTTCAACATGGTATCAATGAAATGCATTCAACATATGATAGCTATCTAAATAAACATATTTTCATTGCATTTAAGTGTATAAAAAATATAATTTGTTTAAGTTTGTAATCATAAATTAAGGTGTAGGAGTGAGTGTGGTGGTGTTGAATAACTAAATAAAATATTATAATAGAAAAACTATTTGGAAATGAATGTATAATACCATTTATTATGTAAAAGACAAGTATAATTTAATTTATCACCCAAAAAAATGCATTGGAAGTTTAAAAAAAACATCAACAGTCCTTTGCTATGGATAATTTAAAGCTACATGTATCTAATTACTAATCTCTATACTAAAATTAAGATACATAAAAACTATGATCCTACAACATTGACTTAAGTCCATAAGAAGTTTGACTAGTAATATGAATTATGCGGTTTTTAAAATTAAAGAATATACATAAGATTTTAATTTAAAAAAAATCTTCTCCACCAACATTTCATCTTTTGCCTTTAGTGGGAAAAAAATAAATAAAAAGTTTGATTTTTTTTTGTTAAGATCTCTAATATTACCCATGTCTAATCGTTGGGTTCTATTTTCCAGCTAAACAACCCTATTATAATTCTTGTCTAGGAAAAATTTATTATGAAACATTTTAGCGAATAAATATTTATAAATCATAGATATAAGTGTAGAATGAAACAAGTTAACAATTAACTATATTCTATGCATTATAAATTATAAAAGACATTTGAATTAAAAACCATACTCTTGAATAAGACCTTTTAAACTATTTTTCTTCTAGACTGGACATAGTTATTTATTTGTTTGAAAATAAAAACCTTAATTTGGATTAAGGTAAGCATACCTTGTCTCGCATAAAAGTGATAATAGATTTTGTAGGCCCTTTTTCACCATTGAATCTGTGAAATTGAAAAACATAACAATAGTATGAGCAAAATTAGACAAGCAAAACTAAATAAATCAAGAAACAACAATGATTGACAAATGCTATAAGCAAAATTAAATAGTAAATGTAGTTATGGAACTTGTAGGATCTTGTTTGAAGCCGTGGTTTTTAAACCTGAATGCCATCATTTCTATCCACATTAATGATTTTTCATAGGTGATTCAATTCCGAAATATAGAATTTAGTTTTTAAAACAAAAATCCTAATACACTTCAAAAATTAATGCACTTAAGACAAAATATATTAATACCACTAAGCCAAAGTAAATATTTTATATAATTCAATAATTTCATCAATTAATGTCAATGATCCTATTCATTCATCACTAACATTTTAAACTAGTTTAGATCATTTTAAAATCTATTTTCAAATAATTTATATCATTTTCAAATCTATTTTCAAACAATTTCTATCATTTTAAAATCTAATTTCAAACAATTGTAATACCCCAAATGTTCACACAAGTCATTATTTCAATCATAACTAGTTTAGAGACTATTTAATGAATGATTTTTGTGCTAAAATCTCCGAGTTACCAATATCCCCTAAATATTAATCCTAAATTTTATCATAATTACAATACTAATAATTGATCTTAATGCTATTGACAACACTAATTAGCTAATATATAATATATAATATATAATAGTAAATATAAAAACAAATATTCATAATTATACATACAAACATTATAATTTGTGTCATGTCTTTGTGTCTAGACCAAACCAAAACTGTACCCAAGGAAAAATAAATCCAGACACAAATCAGCAACCTGGATCAATTTTAATGTCGTTTAGAAAGACTACGAAAAAATCCACCTCCAAAGTACATCGAGCTACCCCAAAAACACAAAATAAGACTAATAATTACATAATTTCTAGAGACTATGCATCTATGATAGACTTGCAAAGACTTGGGCTGAGCCAACAAAAGCAAGCTTTGCTGCCTTCACTCAGTCAAGTGGAATTTTTGACAGCTGCTAGCAGAGTTTTCTAATTTCTATGAGTTTGGTATTAGTATGACACATAATCAATCTAACATTATTAAAACCCTAAACAATAAATTTTAAATACTCATTGTTATTTTTAGCCTTTGCTTATTTTGTAGAAAATTGTTTAGATTATCAATTATCTCAATAAAATTGAACTTAAGTGATTTCTCCAATTTGGTATCTTCTACAATTAATAGAATAATATGTTCATTAAATCTTATAATGAGAGAAATTATCCACTGTAGATACATGTCATTGATGTTATTCTAAATTGAAAACAAAAATCAATCTAGTTTTTCTAAAGAGTTTTAAATTTGTTATGCTAGAGCCTAAAATTGACTTAGTTAGGCTTAGCGCAAAACTCTTGTTTAAGCCATTTATTAACATCTTCTAGCTAATAATTGTTTATGATGTTAATCTTGATAAACTTCCAATGTCAATGGAAAAGCCTACTATTTTGATCTACTAGTTTCATATATTTTTGATCAACAACTCTAGTGTTCTAAATGACAATATCAAACCCATAATTACAGCTTCTGCAAACTTTTTAGGACTGGAGAATTTGTTTTCTAAACATCATGTATAATTGTTCACTCCTTGCACTAGCAAATAGCTCACTTTAAAAGTTCTCACACATACCAACCAAATTATTGAGATGACTTTCAGATGTAACAAGACATGATTTAAGCAATCACCAATTATATCACACTTCAATTGTTGCAACAATAACAATTAGTTGACTCTAAAAACATAGTAACATATGAGGCATACCTTGTTGGAAGAGCTATTGGGTGGGAACACTTGCTTGTCTTGATTTTTAAGGCCTTGAATCTCACTTTTCTATTCACAATAATTTTTTTGATTAGCTCTATGTACTTAGGAATATTATAGATTCAGAATCCATGCCATTAACTAGAATGTTTTGCTTGGAATAGTGAACATGAGCTTACAAAGTGAAATTTGTCTTGGAACAGTGAACATGAGCTTACAAACTAAAATTCATTACAGGTAATTGCAATTGTCATTCTCATGGACGTTATTTCCCAAAGATGAAAGGAAGATAATTATAAACTGCAGCAGAAAAATGTGCACAATTAGGAAACAACTACATAATGTAACAAAAATAGTAAACTTTGCACATAAGTCGCATACGGTTGGAGAAGAAGGTGGGAAGCATGAAAGACACGCACAAGAAATTTCAACATTTGCATAAAACCCCAACATTACATTTAGAGATCCTTAAATTCCATGTTGGACCCACATTAAATGAATTATGCACTCACACTCACGAGAAACAATTTTCCCTTCCAATAAATATTGTAGGTATTCTATATTGCCGCATGTTAGGTGTTTCTCCTCATCCTCTGTGAGATTGGAAACCAAGACTTCATCCTACCATAGATAAACATAGTTTGATGTCAATATGTGTCTCAAAAAGTGAACTTTCTCCTTATGCGAGTAAAATGGAAGCGGGCTAATGAACGACCATAATAAGTTCAAATGTCTTGCAAATAGTTTAATGGCCTATCAACCATTGATAAAAAATCATATGTTGGTTTCCTTAGTACATTATGCCTTCGGCGTAAAAATAATTAGCAATCATAATTGCACATAAGAGCATATTAATGCCCATGAGCATTTGAAATAATTTTATTATTATTAAAGTTTTTCAATCTCTTCGTTTGATTTGGACTAATTTTTTTAAAAATCATATGGAATATGCTAAATTATCCATTTTTCTTCAATTTTAAAATAAGATTATCAATATTTGGGTTTCAACACTATTTTTAAAGCCCTCCCAAGTACAGTCTTAGATTATTTTCTCATCCTTCTTCAATAATCTCCCATCCTTTCTCCTTTAATGTGACAAACCTTATTTAAGCCTCTTCCCTTTCTAATATGAAATCATGTGGACCTTCCATTTGAATTTTAAACCATGTATTTAAAATTGGGGAGCTACTCTTGTTTAAGGCTTTGTCATCTTTTAATATCACAAAAACTCAATCTTATTAAAAGAGAAGTAAGAGTAAGACTTTGTTTGGGGATATTTTAAAGAAAAACAAGAAAATTGGATCTAATCTTGACCACTCCCAAAATTTGACAAATTTTTAAAGAGAAAATTTACAATCAAGAATCAAATGGTTGAAAGCAGGGGATAGGAATTTGGCTTTTTTCCACAAATTAGCTAGTAAGCATAAAAAGAGGAATACACTTAAATCCTTGTTGATGATAATAATGAAGAAATCACTAATGAGGCAAAGATTGGGGAAATTGCTTCTTGTTCCTTCATTCAACTATATGTTGAAAATGATGGAAATTAGTCTACTATGACTTAGGATAGTCTACTTGTCGAACTCCCTATTGTCATATATGATGTTGAAAATATGATGCTTCTGGCCTCAATTACTAGGGAATAAATTAAAGAGGTAGTGCTTTCCATGGGTGCATATAAGACCCCTAGGCCAAATAGCTTTCCTAAGACTTTTTTCCAAGAATTTTAGGAAGTGATCTATTTTGATGTGACCAAAGCTACAAGAGATTTCTTTAGAATTGGAAAACTCGTTAGGAAACTTAATAACACCTACATTTCTCTTGTCCTAGAGGTTTGGGACCCAAAAAATGTTGGAAATGATTGAAAAGATCACGAGGGAGATTGTTGGAAATGATTGAAGAGATCATA
Organism: Cupressus sempervirens; assembly: GCA_028749045.1. NCBI lineage: Eukaryota > Viridiplantae > Streptophyta > Pinopsida > Cupressales > Cupressaceae > Cupressus > Cupressus sempervirens. The sequence goes on from CM053789.1 coordinate 874,004,100, forward strand.
CATAAATAGTAATGGAACTGGTAAAGAATGTTCTCAATCATTGTTTTGTCATTGATGTCAAACTTGCTACTTGCAGGAATGACAATCGCTTTAGTGATCCAAATACTATCAATTGGTTGATTGACAAGGATGAGGCAATCAGTAAGATGTAACTAGAACACCTAGAGAAAGGTTGAAGTTATGATGTTGTAATGAAGTAGAAGGATCAGCTAAGCCATTGATGAAAAAGTGTATTGATGACATACTCTAAGACACAGAGAATGGGCACACTGAGACATATCAAAGATGTAAGGTTTTAGCCAAGTAATTTGTAAAGCCTAACTAAGTTCATTAGAAAGAAAGTTTTGAGCAAGAAACAAGGGCCGAGCAGATACAAGTGCCGAGCAGAAACAAGTGCCGAGCAAGAAACAAGTGCCGAGCAAAAACAAGTGTCGAGCAGATACAAGTGCCGAGCAAGAAACAAGTGCCAAGAAAATACAAGTGTTGAGTAACACAGAGGTGCAGAGCATCAGTAAACCAATAGTGTTGAGTTGCTGCATTATTTCAAAAATCTAAGATTTGTCAGATCTAAGCCGACAAGGTTGTTATCTTGAACTTTGTAAATTAAATAGAAGATAAGAATGATGAGCTGGTGGCACAGAACACCATGTAGAACGTTTTTGGAGAATACAACTAGAATCTAGAAAAAGTTTCTAGATAAGAGCAAGATATGGGATAGATACATTGTATCCTACCTAATCCATTTGAAACCCTAAAATTGGAGAGGGAGAATCGAGCGACAAAGACAATCCAGATTTCTATTTAAGGAGTCATAAGGTCATGAAAAAAAAGGAGAGAGAAGAGGAGGTCAAGCATGAAAGCATAAAGTGCTGAAGGAGGTGCTAAGGAGTAAGAAAACACAGTTACTCTGCTTCAACAGATGACCATAGATATGGTTGCATTGGTATGATGAGTAAGAAGACTTAAGGAGGTGAAGCTTGAGATGACAAGCTGTCAGAGCTGAAGTGATCAAAGCCAAGCAAAAGGACTAAACTGAAGTGTGATCTAAAGTCTGCAAAATATTTTGTAAGTTGTATCAGATCAACAAGCCATTATTGTTACTTTCTAGCAATTGTAACAGATAGTTTAAATCCTATGGACTTAGGTTGGTTTAATAGCTATGTTGTAAATCCTTTAACAGGGTGACATTCCTAGTGAATGTTCTAAAGTCCTTTGATCAGGCCCATTCCTAACAGTATGGTGAAATCCTCTAACAAGGTCACATTTAACATTGTGTTGTAAGCCTTTAACAGGGAAGGCTTTTAACAGGGCATCACTTTAGAAGAGTGAGAATTAAGTAGCATGTTACTGGTGGTTTTTCCCAAATTGATTTTCCACATAAATCATTGTGTCATGTGTTGATCTTGCATGTTGATTTACTGTAATTTGCTAAGATAATTGATTTAAGCTTGGATGGATGAAAAGTTTATGGATTCACTATAATTTGTGAAAAAGTATTATTAGGGCATTTGGACCTTGGATAACTGATTCACCCTCCCACCCCCCCCCCCCCCCCCCCCCCCCCCCCCTCTCAGTTATTCTAAAAAATTCTAACAATTGGTATCAGAGCCAAACTGCTGATTTAGTTTAAAGGGACAATAAGCAGAAAAGATCAGAATGCCTAAGAGAGAAGTTCCCAAGCTCAATAAAGACAACTTTGTTGCATGGCAAAGTTTGATGGAGCTATATCTTGGATCCATAGGAGATTATGCCCAAAATTCAATTGTTACCGAATATGTTGATCCAACTAGTACTCTTACTGCAGAAGATTTGAAAAACAAAGAGAAACACAATCAGACAATGCTGGAGATTGCTTCTGCACTCAACTATGCTGAATTTGATGATATCAAAGGATGTGACACTGCATTCAAAATGTGGAAAGCCCTATCAGACATCTATGGAGGAGATCAGAATGTCCAAAGAGAAAAAAGAGAAAGCCTCAGAGGAAAGTTTGATGATATGAAAATGGAGGAAAGTGAGAATGCTGCTTAGTATGGCACTAGAATAAAGGAAGTGGTAAGTGCAATAAGATGTTTGAGTGGTCAATTAGATGAAGATATTGTTAATAGTAAGTTCTTAAGAACCTTGCTCCCTATCTATGCTATTAGAGTATCAACAATACAAGAACTAAGATGTGTGCCAGGAAACAATCTAAGTTTTGAAGGTATAGTGGGAAGACTGACTACATTTGAGTTATCCAACTTTGATAACTACAAACCTGAGAATGTTGAGTTTGCTTTCAAGGCCAAGCTATCACTAAAAGATGTTGAACAGGTGAAATCAAAGAAAGGAAGAAAAATGGAATATGTATCCAGTGTTAGTATCACTGATGAGGAAGATGTGGAACAATTGGAAGCATTGCTAGCTAGAAGATTTCACAGAGGCAAAGGAAAATTTAAAGGTAAGATGCCTATCATTTGTTTCAATTGCAATGAAGTAGGGCATATTGCTGCAAGGTGTACACAGAAAAAGGATTACAAGGAAGGCAACAAGTACAAATATAGAAGAGAAGATGATAAGAGAGATTACAAAGAAAAAGGCAAGAAGTGTTATATTGCTCAAGAGAATTCTGATGATAATGATGATGAAGTTGTTTATGTAGCCATGAAGGATTAGTCTGATGAAGAAGAACCTACAACATTGGTAGCATGTATGAACAAAAATGATAGATGGATCATAGATAGTGGATGTTCACATCATATGACAGGAGACAAAAGTAAGTTTGTTAACTTTACTCAATATGATGGAAATAGTGTTAGATTTGGTAATGATGCTCCATGTCAAATAAAAGGAAAAGGCTTCATTAAGCTTACAGAGCAAATTTCATGTGATAATGCATACTATGTTGAAGGATTAAACTACAATTTGCTGAGTGTCTCATAGTTAGGCAATGTAGGATGCAAAGTAGAATTTGGAAACAAAACTGCAAAAATCTATGGTACTGATGGTAAATTGATAGGAAAAGGAGACCAAACAAGAAGTAATCTGTTTTATCTTGATATGGATGATGTTTCTTGTTTTGTTGCAAAATTTGATGATGAATGGTTATGGCATAAAAGGCTATGTCATGTCAACTTTGACAATCTAGTCAATATCAGTAAAATGAAGAAAGTCAGAGGTTTACCAAAATTGAAGAAACCTGATAATATCATGTGCAAACAATGTCAGTAGGAAAGATAACAAAGTCAAGTTTCAAAAGTAAAAACCATACATCTAAAGAAGTACTTGAGTTAGTTCGTACTAACTTATGTGGTCCAATGGAAGTACAAATCTATAAAGGAGATAAATACATAATGTTGTTTGTTGATGACTATTCCAAGATGGTGACTGTTATGTTCTTAAAACAAAAATTTGATGCTTTTCAATTTTTTAAGTGGTATGTGGCTAGAGTTGAAAAGGAAACAGGAAAAAGTTTGAAATGCTCTAGATCAAACAGAGGTGGTGAATTCACATCAAATGAATTCGAGATATTTTGTAATGACAAAGGAATCAAAAGACAAACGTCAGCTCCTAGAACTCCCCCACAGAATGGAATTGTTGAGAGAAGAAATAGATCTGTGATTGACTATGCCAGAACATTAATGATGGAAAAGAATGTTGCTCTAAAATACTGGAGAGAAGTTGTAAGTGTAGCTGTTCATACATTGAACCGAGTACAAGTTAAGAAAGGTACTAATACAACACCTTTTGAATTATGGTATGGTCACTCACCCAATGTCAAACATTTCAAAGTATTTGGTTGCAAATGCTTTATCCTTAAAGATATTAGAAATGGAAAATTTGATGCAAAAAGTGATGAAGGTATATTCCTTGGTTACTCCACTAGAAGTAAGGCATACAAGTGTTTGAATACTAACACTAACAAAATTGTGAAAAGTGCAAATGTAAACTTTGATGAGCATATAGAAGTCCAAGCTAAAGAACCAAAGAGAATGAACGAATACAGAACCTTTATTTATTCTTATGGAGGAATGCCTATTGATGAGGATGCTGTCAATCAAATTGGGATTCAACAACAAATTTGAGTTTCAACCGAGTCACAACTAGTGAATGCCGAGTTACATTCAGAAGCCAAGTTACAAAATCAAAGAAATGCACAATTTGATCCTGAAGTCAGTACACATGAAGGAGATGAGGAACAATATGACAACTCAGTGCATAGTGATCATGAATTTGAAAGATTAGACATGGAAACAAGGATAGAACCAAGATTATCCAAATATGTAAAAAGACATCACCCTGCTAAACAAATAATTGGTGACAAAGACGCAAGACCAATGACAAGGAACAAACTAAGACATGAATCATGTCTGATTAGCAAATCTGAAACTAAGATAGTATATGGTGCATTACAAGATGATGATTGGTATAAAGCTATGGAAGAAGAGATTGATCAAATAAAGAAGAACAAAACCTGGAGTTTGGTTCCCAGACCAGTTGACAAGAATGTGATTGGCACCAAGTGGGTATTCAGAAACAAGTTAGATGAGAATGATGAGATTACTAGAAATAAAGCTAGACTAGTATGCAAGGGTTATGCTCAAGAAGAAGGATTAGACTATGGGGAAACATTCGCCCCTATTGCTAGAAGGGAAGGAGTAAGAAATTTACTTGCATATGCTGCATATAAAGGTTTTAAAGTCTATCAGATGGATGTAAAGTCTACTTTTTAAAATGGTATACTAGAAGAAGAAGTCTATATTGAACAACCAGAGGGATTTGTTGATGAGAACAACAGGGATATGGTTTTTAAATTACATAAAGCACTCTATGGTCTGAAACAAGCACCCAAAGCATGGTATGAGAGACTTCACAAGTATCTAGTGCAAATAGGATTTGAAAGAACTGATGATAATAGCAACATGTACATCAAATTAGAAGAAGGTAAGGATATTATTGTATTTGAAATCTTTGTGGATGATTTAATTTTTGGAGGAAAGGAAGTGTTTTGCAAAGGCTTTGTTGACAAAATGAAACATGAGTTTGAGATGTCTATGTTTGGAGAGATCAATTTTTTTTTTGGATTGCAAGTACATCAACTAAAACATGGTATATTTGTGACACAATCAAAATACATCAAAGAGATACTTAAAACATTTGGATTGGAGGAGTCCAAACCAGTCAACACACCAATGGCAATAGGAAATAAGCTATCCAAAAATGATGTATCAGCTGAAGTCAATCAAACAATGTACATATCCATGATTGAAAAACTATAATATGTTGTACATAGCAGACCAGACATAGCATTAGCAGTTGGAATAGTGGCTAGATTCTTTGCTAATCCCAAAGAAAATCATCTCATAGCAGTAAAAAGAATAATAAGGTATCTCAAAGGAACTGATAACTTTGGTCTATATTACAAAAAGAATGAGAAGTTTGAGCTCAATGCATATACAGATACAGATTGGGGAGGCAACATTGATGACAGAAAAGACACAAGTGGAGGTGCATTATTTTTAGGTAAAAGGCTAGTTACTTGGACTAGCAAGAAACAAACATGCACATCCCAATCCACTATAGAATCATAATATGTGGTAGCAACAGTTAATTGCACAAACATTGTGTGGCTCACACATCTATTGAAAGGAATGAAAGAAGAGGTAACTAAACCTATGATATTGTATTGTGATAACACAAGTGCTATAGACATATCCAAAAATCTAGTAATGCATGCAAAAACCAAGCATATTGCAATCAAGTATCATTATGTCAGAGAATTGGTAGAAGACAAACAAGTGAAGTTGGAATACATTCACACAAAGGAACAAACTACATATATCTTCACCAAAACATTGCCCAAGGATGCTTATGAATATCTTAGATGCAAGTTGGGGGTAATACCCCTAACTCAAGCAGTATAAAATAAGAAGGAAGCTGCCCTGCATCAATAGGAATAAATCATTGAAATATTTGAAGAATGATGCAGAGGATGACAGCAGGAGCAGAAACTCCAAATCAATCACAAGCATGGTGACAGAGGGAGAAGACATCATAGCTAAAGCTTATATTGTGTATATTAAAGATGCTACATCTTTGGCATTTATGTCAAAGATGGAGAAATATGCAGAAAATTGATCAATACAAAGCAAGAGGGAGATATATAAGAAAGAGGGAGATATATGAGATTAGTAGTAAGGATGCAACAATCAAGAAAGTAGCAGACAATGTATATAATCTTGGTGGTAACTAAGTTGATCAAATTGATTAGTTTGGTTTGCCATCAATGCCAAAGAGGGAGATTGTTGGAAATGATTGAAGAGATCATACATAAACAGTAATGGAACTAGTAAAGAATGTTCTCAATCATTGTTTTGTCATTGATGTCAAACTTGCTACTTGCAGGAATGACAATTTCTTTAATGATCCAAATACTATCAATTGGTTGATTAACAAGGAGGAGGCAATCAATAAGATGTAACTAGAACACCTAGAGAAAGGTTGAAGTTATGATGTTGTAATGAAGTAGAAGGATCAACTAAGCCATTGATGAACAAGTGTATTGATGACATACTCTAAGACACAGAGAATGGGCACACTAAAACATATCAAAGATTTAAGGTTTTAGCCAAGTCATTTGTAAAGCCTAACTAAGTTCATTAGAAAGAAAGTGTCGAGCAAGAAACAAGTGCCAAGCAGAACAAGTGCCGAGTAGAAACAAGTGCTGAGCAGAAATAAGTGTTGAGCAAAAATAAGTGCTGAGCAAGAAACAAGTGCCGAGTAACACAGAGGTGCCAAGCATCAGTAAACCAATAGTGCTGAGTTGCTGCATTATTTCAAAAAGTTGAAGATTCATCAAATCTAAGCCGACAAGGTTGTTATCTTGAACTCTGTAAATTAAATAGAAGATAAGAATGATGAGCTAGTGGCACAGAACACCATGTAGAACATTTTTGGAGAATACAACTAGACTCTAGACGAAGTTTCTAGATAAGAGCAAAATATGGGGTAGATATATTGTATCCTACCTAATCCATTTGAAACCCTAAAATTGGAGAGGGAGAATCGAGCAACAAAGACAATCCAAATTTCTATTTAAGGAGTTGTAAGGTCATGAAAAAAAAGGAGAGAGAAGAGGAGGTCAAGCATGAACACATAAAGTGCTGAAGGAGGTGCTAAGGAGTAAGAAAGCACAGTTACTCTGCTTCAACAGATGACCACAGATATGGTTGCATTGGTATGATGAGTAAGAAGACTTAAGGAGGTGAAGCTTGAGATGACAAGCTATCAGAGCTGAAGTGATCAAAGCCAAGCAAAAGGACTGAATTGAAGTGTGATCTGAAATTTGCAAAATATGTTGTAAGTTGTATCAGATCAACAAGCCATTATTGTTACTTTCTAGAAATTGTAATAGATAGTTTAAATCCTATGGACTTAGGTTGGTTTAATAACCATTTTGTAAATCCTTTAACATGGTGACATTCCAAGTGAATGTTCTAAAGTCCTTTGATCAGGCCCATTCCTAACAGTATGGTGAAATCCTCTAACAAGGTCACATTTAACAGTGTGTTGTAAGCCTTTAACAGGGCAGGCTTTTAACAGGGCATCACTTTAGAAGAGTGAGAATTAAGTAGCATGTTACTGGTGGTTTTTCCCAAATTGGGTTTCCACATAAATCACTATGTCATGTGTTGATCTTGCATGTTTTATCTCTGCATGTTGATTTACTGTAATTTGCTAGGATAATTGATTTAAGCTTGGATGGATGAAAAGTTTATGGATTCACTATAATTTGTGAAAAAGTATTATTAGGGCATTTGGACCTTGGATAACTGATTCACCCCCCCCCCCCCCCCCCCTCTCAGTTATTCTAAAGAATTCTAACAAAAAAGTATGATTGATTTTAGGCCTACAAGCCTCTACAATACCATTTACAAAATCTACTCAAAAGTGTTGGTTAATATTCTCTAGCCTCAACCAAAAAGGATTTGTTCTAAGGCACCAAGTTTGATATGTTGTCATTTCCACCCATGATATTATCCACTTTATAGATTAGACTTGGTGTCCATGTATTGATTTAAAATTGGATATCTCAAAACTTATGATAGAGTATAATGGAAATTCTTGTACACTATCTTGCACAAATTAGGTTTTAATAAAAAAGTTATAGAACTTATTCATGAATCCATAGAGATCGTGTGTTCTTTAGTCCTAGTTAATGAGACCCATTAGTGTTTCTTTAAGGTGGGAAATGGGCTTAGACATGTGGATCATTTGTCCCCTTATCTACTTATCATGGTGGTTGAGGTCTTGTGCATAAATTTTCTTTACTTGGTGTGGTGAGAAGGATTCACAATACTAAAGTTGCTACTTCACTTCCCGCATTGGTCTTATAGCAATTTTTCTATGACACATTCCTCTTTGGTAATTCTTTTTCCATTAAGACAAAGGAATGGAGAGGCCCACTCAAGGACTACATTAATGCATTGAGATAGTATAGATCAACTGTGAAAAAAAAAATGTATTTCTTCAATATCAAGTAGAATCTCCAAGTCAAAATTTGGGATTTACCAAGTTGCCAATGTGGTAATTTATAGGGTGCTTACTTGAGTCTACCTCTAATGTCAAGGATGTTACTCCCAACTTCTAGAGCACCATTAATAAAGAATTTTGAGGAAACCTATTGGTTGAGAGGGTAAGATGTTAAGTGGTAGTAGGAAGCTTCAACTCCTCTTAGCTTGTTTACAAGGTTTCTTGATTTACTTCTTAACCTTAATTAAAATTTCAAAGGTGATAGCTGAAAATTTGGAAAGAATCCAACATCTTTCCTTTGGACAAGAATAGAACATATTGAGATTGGGAAAAAAATTAAGATTTTTGATTTGGAATGATTGTTGACATTATGATATGATTGTGGGTTTTATCAGTGATGTCAACATATGTAATGTGGTTGTAAGATAGACTCAAAATTTGTTCATTGCAAGCTATTGATCATTACCAAGTGAATAGTGGACAATAGTCCTGAGTATGTGACCATGGAATTGTATAAAAAGGATGAGTGTATACCTTATGTCTATGGTTACAACTTCTTATGTGTTGATTTGAGTGAGTTATAGTTGATCTGGTGAAGATTGGTTGGAGGACAGTAACAAAGAATTATGCTAGAGGTAGTTATAGTATTTTGGGTATAACATGATTGTGAGATGGAATTAAGGTTTTCAATCTTAAAGGATAATTAAAGGCTTGGTTGTACACAATTCTTTGGATTTATTAGTCATTTGGTTCATGTTGGATTGATTGCTATCATGTTGTGTATGGAATATCATTTTGGTAGTCAACATGATGATGTAGTGTTTTGATTAATGTAGCAACTGTTAACTATGGAGCTTGGTGTGTATATGATGCAAGAGCATCCTATGTTGCTTTGTTATCCTATTTATTTTTGTTGTTTTATCGAGTTCCAGTGTTGGTCGAGTTGCAACTTTGACCAAGTTTGAATTCCAATGTTGGTTGAGTTTGAGTTAAGTGTTGGTCAAGTTCCAATATGTGTTGAGAACCAATATTCTCTTAGTGCTCTATTGGTCAAGCATGTTAATTGGTTTTTGTCTGATGCTTGGTCATGTATAAGTCCTTCTTTGGCCGAGTTCTTTTGTGTGTTGGTTCTTTTATGAGCCATTGTTCATTTATTTTAAGTTGTGCATTTAATGTAAGGATCATGCATTCAAATGTATATAGACCATTATGTGGTTGGCCTTCTCTAATGTGAGGATCTAAAATATTCTTTAAGTCATTTTGGAAAGTATAAATAAAGATGTCTAAGCTTAGGTTTAGAAGTTTTGGGGAGTATGAATGGAGGACAATAGCATATAGAGCTACATCAATAGTGAGATCACGGATCTTAATTTGCAACTTGTAATCATTTTGTTGGCTTCAACCAAAATGCTTCATAGTCGAGCATGTTTATAGATTATTTGATGAACCAATAAGATACTCTCTCTCTCTCTCTCTCTCTCTCTCTCTCTCTCTCTCTCTCTCTCTCTCTCTCTCTCTCTCTCTCTCTCTCTCTCTCTCTGTGGTGTTGTTCTCTATGTTTTTCTTCTATTGTGTTTACTTAGCATGGTGGTTTGATAGTTAGGTCTGTCTCTGGCCCTAATCACCTGACCTACCCTTATGTTAGGTGGTATCAGAATGAGATTCATCCATGTGGAGATTGGATCATGTAGAACCCTAGTTGATCTTGGTTGTAGGGTGGCAGATCTAAGTTTGACTTATAACTTATAGAGGGTTACAATCTTGTAGGAGCCTATTCAAAATGGTTTATGGTAGAGGAAATTTTGATAATGTTATTATGGACATGTTGAAAAAATTTCAGTCAAATTAGATGTTGTGGAGACAACCTAGAGAGGAGTACATATTGATGATGTTAGTGATGATGAAGGAGCACCTAGAGCACTAAACCCTAATCCTAAACCTGAGGTGGAAGCTAATAAGGAAATATTATTGCAAGTTCTCTTTAAGGAACATTCAAAGCTTATAGTTGGAGTGACAAGTTATGATGGAAGATTGTGTTAGCATGTATGTTGATGCTATGGGGGAGTATTGCAAAACATCAATATGATGTATAACTGTGCTTGTCATCGATGACAACATAGTAATAAGTTAGTACAAATTGGCAAAGTAGCAGACTATGATTTTTGTATTAAGGACAATACAACACGTATATGCTCATATGCAATTACTAGCATATACTACGACATGTGGGCAAGTGTGCAGAACCTGAATCGACAACATATGGAAGTTATTGATGATTTACGGAGAACTGTAGAGAAACATAGCATTGGGAAAACAGTTTCTATCGTATGATCAATATAGCACATTGTATTTGGAATGAAGGGTTGCATGGTTAACCAAAGGTAGTACACTAACCACTTATGACATCAAAGAGTGTGCAGGTACAGAAGTCACACATGTGAAAGATTATGTACAACTATGAAACATTAATTAAATGTGTATTTCATTTAATTAACTTATAATAAAGTATGGAGTTGACTCAAGGAATTAATATTGAGTTTGGTATAAAGGAAAGATGTTTTACAAGTTTTACACATCATCATTGGAGATCAAGAAGTAGAGAAGAATTGTGAATTGTGAAGTAGAGGAGCAAAGTAATCTACTAATGCATGAACTCAAGGGTTACTATTGATGGGTTTAGAGTTCTAGATTTGATTGCATGATATAAAGGTGAAGAAGTCCAATGTACTAGATAGAGGAAGAAGCAAAATATTATCTCACATCTATTATTCTGAAAGGAATAGTACCGAGATCAATTGGATAGTGGATTCATTGATATGATCCTGAAGCTATTTAGACAATGGGTTCAATTGCCTTCTACAACTCTTAACAGGGTTGGAATCTCCTAACAGGGATTCAAAATCTCCTAACTAGGACTCTTTGTACTAAGTTTTGTAATAGAATCTTAACAAGTTCCATCCTCTAACAAGATTAGTACATTATTTTGTGGGCATCATTCCCATTGGGGTTTTCCCTTTGATCAAGGGTTTCCCTAGTCAACATATCTAGTGTAATTGTGTCTGCGCATTTCTCTATGATTGGTATTTACTTTGGTTGAATAATTAAGAATTGTTAGAGATTAATATATAACTGATTCACCCTCCTCTCAGTTATATTGGTGATCTACTATTTCCAACAATTGGTATCAAAACTTCAGGTCCTTGAAGGGAAGTTTAACAACTTTGGGAGATCCATAGCGAATCTGTTCAGAAAGGAAAGTCCTAGATTCGATGACACAAACTACAATAGTTGGAAGGATAAAATGAAGACTCATGTCTTGCACATGGGTCCAGGATATTGGATTGTAACCAAGACATCTAAAAATATTGTAGAAGAAGACAATATTGAAACTCGTACCAAGGAATAGAGAGAAGTGTTTATGTGCAACATAAGGGCAAGAGAAGCAAAACTGTCAGCATTACTTGAAAGTGAGTACAGTCAGGTAAAATTACTCAAAACATCTCATGAAATTTGAAAAAATTTAGAGGCTAATTATGAGGGTGATACACATGCAAAAAGGGTTAACTTGTAAAATTTGTATTGTGCTTTCCAAGATGCTAGAATGATGGAAGATGAATTTGTAAGAAGCTATGTTAGGAGAATATCTGAGATTGTTATAGGAATCGCATCTCATGATGGAAAAAAATCTAATGATGAAGTGATATGGAAGATTTTGAAAAGTCCGACACCACCTTTTAAGATAGTAGCACAAATGATTCAATTGATGATACCCTGTACTACTAATTTCACCAAAGAGACATTGCTTGGTAGATTGGAGGCTGCAAAATTTGATTTGAAATAGTCTAGAGAATTGGAAAAAGTTGAGACAGCATTCAGTGCACTAAATATCAAACTTGGTTTAGCAAGGAGCACAAAAGCACAACGAGACATTGCCAGCAACAACAAGTCCATTGAAGAAAAGATCCAAGAGGGAGTAACTCTTCATGTGGATATAGAAAAAGATGGTAAGAATATCTTCAAATGTTGGACATGTAATGAGTATGGTCAGTATGCATCTAAATATCCTAAAAGAGAAAGAAAGTATAAGGGAAGGTTCAAGTCTAGAAGACCTAGAAATTGTTTATATGCTAATGAAGAAGAAGAGGAAGAGGAATTTGATCAAAACATGAGTGAAGATGAATTAGGGTTTGTAGCTATAAAGAAGGATAATCTTGACAGAGAAATTAGAGAAGAAAGTGCACTGATCTTACAAGTTGAAAAGAAATATTGTATCATTGATAGTGGTTGTTCACATCATATGACTGGTAATATGAGCAAGTTTGTCAAATTTAGAAGCCATGATGGAGGAATTGTTAGAGTAGGGAACAATGCAGCCTGTCATATTACAGCAATTGGATCTATGACACTTGATGGTAAAACATACACTGATGATGTTTACTTTGTTGATGAACTAAAGCATAACCTGCTAAGCATTGGACAACTTATGGACAAAGGTTACCAACTGTAGTTTGGTAATAACACATGCATTATCAAAGACAAGGAAGGAAAACTACTTGGTATTGGCACAAGAACTAGAGGTAATGTATTTCAATTAAACACCATCGAAATAACATGTTTGGTAGCTAAGATTAACAATAGTTGGCTATGGCATAGAAGATTTTGTCACATTAACTTTGATAACATTGTGAAGGCTAGTAATACACTTGTTGTAAGAGATTTACCTAAGATCACTAAGCCCATTGATATTATTTGTAAGGAATTTATTTTGGCTAAGTAGAAGAGAGTCTCATTTCCTAGCAAGCAGTTTTGTACTACACAAAAGCTGGAACTAATTCATACAGATCTAAGTGGTCCTGCAAGAACAAGAGGATACTATGGAGAAATATACTTTATGATTTTTGTTGATGATTTCACTAGAATGATGTGGGTAGCTTTTTTTAAAGAAAAATTAGAAGCATTTGAGAAATTCAAGAAATTTAAGAACAAAGTTGAGAATGAATCTGGAGTCAAAATCAAGAGCTTAAGATCAGATAGAGGAGGATAATTCACCTCTAGAGAATTCAATATCTATTGTGAAGAGCGCAGTATCAGGAGACAACTATCTTCACCCCATACACATGAGCATAATGGGATTGTTGAAAGAAGAAACAAATCAATTGCTGAAGCAGCAAGGGCTATGCTATTTGAGAATGATGTACCAAAGACCTTTTGGAGAGAAGTAGTCAATACAATAGTATACATACTAAACAAAGTACAGATTAGGAAAGGTATGGACAAAACACCTTATGAATTATGGTTTGGTCATTCACCATAAGTCAAGAACTTTAGGATATTTGGAAGCAAATGTTACATCAAGAGAGTTGATGATATCGGTAAGTTTGATCCATGGAGTGATGAAGGTATGTTTCTTGGCTATTCATTAAAAAGTAAAGCTTACAAATGTTTCAACTATAGAACAAAAACTATAGTAGAGTGCGCAAATGTTAAAATTGATGAAAAATTTGGCACCAAGGAAAAGATAATGGATTATAACTCTCAAGAATAACAATGACTTGCAGATTGAAGATGTAAGAGAAGAACATAGCACATTGCATGAAATAAGAGTTGAAGCAACAACTCCTACCCCAAATAAGAACATGATAATACATCATCCTACTGACTGGATAATAGGAAGTAAAGAAAAGGGAGTAATGACAAGGAGCATAATTAATGAAGAACTATGTTTGATATCTCAAGTAGAACCAAGAAGCGCAGATGAAACAATCAAAGATGATCATTGGATAAGAGCAATGGAGGAAGAAATCCAACAAATAATAAAAAATGACACATGGGAATTAGTTCCTAGACCTAAGGACAAAACTATGATTGGCACAAAATGGGTATTTAGAAATAAAATGAATGAACAAGGAGAAGTAATAAGGAATAAAGCAAGACTTGTATGCAAAGGGTATTCTCAGCAAGAAGGAATTGATTATGAGGAAACCTATGCACATGTAGCAAGGATGGAATCAGTCAGAATGTTCTTGGCATATGTAGCAAACAAGAATTTTAAGGTATATCAGATGGATGTTAAGTCAATATTCTTGAATGGAGAACTTGAAGAAGAAGTTCATATTGAACAACTAGAGGGTTTTCCTTTAACAAAAGAGATGGATGTGGTTTGTAGACTAAAGAAAGCATTGTATGGATTAAAGCAAGCACCAAGAACTTAGTATGCAAGGTTGGACAAATACTTAGCAAAGCTTGGATTTGCTAAAGGAACAATAGCTAGTAACTTGTACTTGAAGAAAATAGAAGATGGTCTGCTAATAATCATTGTATTTGTTGATGACATCATTTTTGGTGGAAATGATGAAGCCAATAACAAATTCTTAGAAGACATGAAGATTAAGTTTGAGATGAGCATGATAGGGGAGATGAAAATTTTCTTAGGGTTTACAGATTATTCAGAACAAAGAGGGTATCTTTATCTCTCAGACCAAGTAGTTAAGAGATTTGTTGAAAAGATTTGGTTTAGAAAATTGTAAACTTGTTGGAGCTCCTATGGTAACTGGTCACGAGTTATCAAGCTAGGATGAGACACCTACTATTGAACAAAAGAAGTATAGCTTTATGATTGGAGGATTGCAGTATCTAACTCGTAGCAGACCAGATATAGCTAATGCAGTTTGAATTGTGGCTAGATTTCAAGTTGATCCTAAAGAATATCATTATGTAGTAGTAAAAAGGATATTTAGATATTAGAAAGGAACATCAAATTATGACATTTGGTATGATAGAAGCAATGACTTTACTCTTTGTACTTATACAGATGCTGATTGGGCTGGAGATAGGGATGACAGAAAAACACTAGTGGAGGATCATTTTTCCTTGGAGGAAGACTAGTTTCTTGGATCAGTAAGAAGCAAAATTGTACCTCACAAAGAACTACAAAGGTAGAGTATGTTGCAATAGTAGACAACTGTAATCAAGTCATATGGATGAAGCAGATGATGAAGGATATTGGAATTACATTCACATAACCTATTATCATTTACTATGATAACAAATGTACTATAAACATGTCTAAGAATCTTGTTTTGCATTCTAAGACTAAACACATTGCCATAAAATATCATCTGATGAGAGAGAAAGTTGCTGAGAAAGAAATCAGATTGGATTACATTAATACTAAGGAACAAATTCCAAACATTTTCACAAAGGCCTTGCCAAAGGATACATTTGAGTACCTAAGAAGTATGCTTGGGGTTATGCCCCTACCTAGCTCAAAATATAGCACCATTGTTAGACTAGACTGTATGCTGATGCTTCCTTAATGGGGGAGTATCTGTGATGAACAGAGTTAATCAAGGGCTCTTGGAAATAGGTAATCGGTGTACAGCAATTTCTTTAGACGCTTGTGCTGTTTATAGAACTATATGCAAAAGTTGTAAAGCAACAGACCGACCTGTGGTCGTACTGATGGATTGTTGTACGTTCAATTTTTGTATAATCTTTAACATTGATGTAAATGGGGGAGAGAGTGACATGAAAAACATTAGAGAAAGTTTGTACTATGGGAGAATTTTATATTTGCATGAAGATTTGAGTGATGAAGAAACTTGTTGGTATTCTTGGAACTAGATGGCTTTCATCTATGTTGCCATCAATGCCAAAGGGGGAGATTGTGTACTGATGCTATGGGGGAGCATTGCAGAACATTGATATGATGTATAACTATGTTTGTCAATGATTACAACATTGTAATAAGTTAGTAAAAATTGGTAGAGTAGCAGACTATGATTTTTGTATCAAGGACAATACATTGTGTATCTGCTCATGTGTAGTTACTAGCATACTACAACATGTATGTGACATGTGGAAAATTGCATAGAACCTGAATTGATAGCGTACAAAAGTTATTGATGATTTATGGAGAATTGTAGGGAAACAAAGCATTGGGAAAATAGTTTCTATTGTGTGATTGATATAGCACATTGTATTTGGAATGAAGGGTTGTGCAGTTAACCAGAGGTAGTACACTAACCACTGATGATGTTAGAGAGTGCGTAGGTACAAAAGTCGCAAGTGTGAAAGATTGTGTATAACTGTGAGCTTATAGCATTAATCAAATATATATTTCATTTAATTAACTTATAATAAAGTATGGAGCCAAATCAAGGAATTAATATTGAGTTTGGTATAAAGGAAAGATGTTTTTTGAGTTTTAGACATAATCATTGGAGATCAAGAAGCAAAGAAGAATTTTGAATTGTGAAGTAGAGGAGTAGAATAATATGCTAATGCATGACCTGAAGGGTTACTATTGATGGGTTCAGAGTTCTAGATCTGATTACATGATCTGAAGGTGAAGAAGTCTAACATACTAGATAGAGGAAGAAGTGAAAGATTATCTCACATTTATTATTCTGAAAGGAATAGTACCGAGATCAATTGGATAGTGAGTTTGTTGATATGATCTTGAAGCTGTTTGGACAATGGGTTCATCTGCCTTCTATAACTCTAATAGGGTTGGAATCTCCTAATAGGGATTCAAAGTCTCCTAATAGGGACTCTTTGTACTAAGTGTTGTAACAGACTCAGTGGGTTTTTTGATTAGATCCTGAAGCTATTTGGACAATGGGTTCATCTGCCTTCTACAACTCTAACAGGGTTGGGATCTCCTAACAGGGATTCAAAGTCTCCTAATAGGGAATCTTTCTACTAAGTGTTGTAACATACTCCTAACAGGGTCCATCCTCTAACAAGGAATATTCAAATTAGTACATTGTGTTGTGGGCATCATTCCCACTTGGGTTTTCTCTTTGATTAATGGTTTCCCTAGTCAACATATCTGGTGTAATTGTATATGCACATTTCATTGAATAATTAAGAATTGTTCAAGGTTGATATATAATTGATTCACACCCCCCCAAGTTATATTGGTGATCTACTATTTCTAATAGATTGGACACTAATGCTTTGCTAGACTGGATCTTTGAGATGGAAACATTCTTTAAATTTGAAGGCACCTCTGATAATAGGAAGGTGAAGATATTTTTTTACTAAGTTTAAATGTTATGCCTCATTGTGGTAGGAGCATTTTCAAATTGATAGACAGAGGAAAAGCAAAGAAAATATATGAACCTGGTTGAAGATGGTGAATACATTGAAGAAAAAGGTCCTCCTTGTTGATTATCAAGAGAACCTGTTGAGGAAGATGCAAAATTTGAGACCAAAGGACATGACTATAAAGGAGTACACTAAGGAATTATATAGATTGGACATCAAATATAGACATGTTGATGATGATGTTAAGAAATTTGCAAGGTACCTAAATGGTTTGAGATCCATAATTCAAGATGAGATAAGTTTTTTGAAGTTGGATAGTGTGGAAGAAGCATATCAATATGCCTTGAAAGTTGAAGAGATTTTGACAGAGAATTGTGAACAAAGACAAAGAGGTAGAGGTGGAAGATTTCATAGAGGCAGAGGTAGATCTTATGGAGAATGTGGTAGATATGATAATTCTGTGCAAGATAAGGGCAAAATTGAGTGGGAAAATGAAGACAAAGGCAAGGTCAAGTGGAAAGGTGGTAGTTCTTACTGAGGAAGAGGTAGTTCTTACCAAGGTAGTTATGGAAGTGGAGGATTTAATGGTAACTATTTTAAATGTGGCAAAGGACATAGAGCCTTTGAATGTAAAAATTATGGAAGGAAGAATGAAGGTAATAATTACTGAAATTTTGTGGTTCAAGAAGATATTGAAGGTTCACTGAGTGGACCAGAGGCTGGAGAAAACTTGATGGTATAAATAACTTGATGTAGTCAAAGAGTTGACGAGGAACCTATCCTAAGGAGAAGTCTTTTCAAAACCAAATGTAAGATGGATGAGAAATATTAAAAAGAGATCATTGATAGTGGTAGTTCAGTAAATTTGGCATTTGAGGAGTTGTTTAGAAAGTTGCAGTTGTAGAGGTTGAGACACCCCAAACCCTATAATGTTTCATGGATCAAAGATGAGCATAATTTTTTGGTAAGTGAGTAATGTGTTGTAAAATTCAAGATTGGAAATTACTTTGATGAAGTTTTGTGTGATATTATGCCTATGGATTATTGTCATATTTTGTTGGGTAGATCTTGGCAATATGATAGACATGTTGTACATGATGATATAGATTGAATCAATATACTCTTTGGGTGAATGAAATAAAGAAAACATTGTTGCCTTTGATTGAAGGTTTTAGATGAGGTAAATTATACTACTGTTAGAGTTTGTATGGTTAATGGGGAACAATTTAAAAAATACATGAAGAAGAACAAAGTTTACTTTGATGTGATTCCTAGAAGAAAGAGTTGTGATAGTAATGTCCGAGTGGTAGAATATAATAATGGCCTAGTGATAGATGATAGTTTTGATCGAGTGACAAGAAAATATAATAGTGTAAGCCAAGTGCCAACATAAATAGAAAAATTGCTTAATAATTACAAGGAGATTGTTGTAGAAGATATACCTGATTGTTTACTGCTAGCAAGAAGTATAAGTCATTTTATGGATCTGATTCTTGGAGATAGTTTGTCGAATAAAGCACCATATAGATTGACACCTACCGAGGATGAAGAACTTAGCAAGCAAGTGCAAGAGTTGTTGTAGAAAGGTTTGATCAGAAAAAACTTGATTCCATGTGTTGTACTTGTTGTATTGGCACCTAAGAAGAATGGATAATGGAGAATGTGTACTAATTCCAGAGCTATTAACAAAATAATAGTGAAATATAAGTTTCCTATGCTAAGGATGGATGAAATAATGGATTGTTTGAGTGGAGAAAAATACTTAATCAAGATTTATTTGAAGAGTGGTTATCATTATATCTAAATCAGAGAGGGTGATGAGTGGGAGACTACTTTCAAAACAAAATATTATTTGTATGAATGGTTGGTTATGCCTTATGGTTTGACTAATGCACCAAGTACTTTCATGAGCTTGATGAATGAGGTTCTAAAGATATTATTGGGTAAGTTTGTGATTGTTTATTTGGATGACATTATGATATTCAGTAAGAGTAAGGGAGAACATCCTGAGCATATTAGACAAGTGTTACAACTATTGAAGGAGGAAAAGTTATTGATAAATTTGAAGAAGTGTTCATTCATGCAAGAGGAGATTGTATATTTGGGATTTGTGATTTCAGTTGATGGTTTAAAGATGGATCCTAAGAAGGTTAAGGTAATTCTTGAATGGTGTACACCTGAGAATGTGAGTGAGGTAAAATCATTTTATGGTTTGACTAGTTTATATAAAAAATTTATAAGTAATTTTAGTTCAGTTTGTAATGCTATAACTAAAACAATGAGAGGAGATAAAAAGGTTTCAAGTGGACACATGGAGTTGATAAGATTTTTGAGACTTTGAAAGAAAAGGTTGTCGAGTTACCTTTATTGGCTTTACCTTATTTCAATAAGGTATGTCAAGTTGAGTATGATGCAAGTGGTAGTGCAATAGGATCTGTGTTGAATAAAGAAGGAAAACTTGTTGTTTTCTTTAGTGAGAAGGTGAATAATGTTAAGAGGAAATATTATGTGTATGATCAAGACTTTTATGCTATTGTTCAAGCTTTGAAGAAGAGGAGACATTATTTTCTTCCTAAAGAATTTGTGTTATATACTGGTGATAACGCTTTACGATACTTGGGAAGTCAACATACGTTGAATTAGAGACATATGAAGTGGGTTGATGAGTTTTACATTTGTGATAAAGCATAAAAGTGGAATGGCTAACTAAGTTGTAGATGCATGAGCAGAAGACATTCTTTATTGACTAGGATGAAGGTTGAAGTTCTTGGCTTTGATGAGATCAAGGAGTTGTATAATACTAATCTTAATTTTTCTAAGGTGTGGAGAGAGTGCAAAGCACCAAATCTATCAAATCAACTGAGTAAGTATGATGAATGTTTTATTCAAGAATGTATTTCATTCAAAGGGATTCAATTGTGTATACCAAGAATTTCTATGAGATTAATTTTATTAAGGAAAAGCACTCTGGTGGATTGGCTAGACACTTTGGTATTGATAAGACATTATGTTTGCTTAAAGACAAATATTATTGGAAAAAAATGTATAAGGATGTTCAAATGTTTGTAAAGAGTTATAAAAATTTTCAAGTTGCAAAAGGAGAAACTCAGAATATTGGATTGTATAAACCTATTTCTATTCCTGAGAAGCCTTGGAGTGACATTAGTACAAATTTTGCTCTTGGCTTACCTAAGACAACAAGAGGGTATGATTCCATATTTATTGTTGTGGATAGATTTTCTAATATGACACATTTCATACTATGTAATAAGACATCTAATGCAGTACATGTTGTGAAGCTTTTCTTCAAAGAGGTTGTTAGATTTCATGGGTTGCCAAGGAGTATTATCTCTGATTGAGACAATAAGTTTTTTGGTCATTTATGGAAGACTTTGTAGAAGAAAATGGATACTGAGTTAAAGTTAGTTTTACATTCCATCCACAAACTAATGGAAAGATAGAGGTTGTGAATAGAAGCTTAGGTAATTTACCGAGATGTTTAGTTGGGGATAAATCAAGTAATTAGGATATGGTATTGGCATAAGGTGAGTTTGCATATAATAGTTCTATGAATACGAGTACTAGAAAAACACCTTTTTAGATTGTTACTAGAATCCAACCTAGAGGTATATCAGATCTTAGGGATATTGTTGGAGAATAAAAGAGGATTTTTGAAGGAGAAGCGTTTGTTGATATTATGAAGTCTTTGAATAAGGAAGTGAAATCAAGGTTGGAAAAAAGTAATCAGAAGTATAAGGAGAATGCAGACAAATCTAGAAGATAACATATTTTTAAAGTTGGTGATGAGGTGATAGTTCATTTGAAAAAAGGTAGATTTCATGTTGGTACATACAATAAGTTGAAAATGAATAAGTTTGGTCCTTGCAAAATCTTGAGGAAGTTTGATAGTGGTAATGCATATGAAGTGGAGTTACCTGATGACATGGATATATCTCCTATATTCACCATTGCTGATTTATATGATTATCATAAGGTAGATGATTAAATTTTTGTACCAAGTGATTATCCTAAGAATTAGATTGAACAGATATTGGAGATATTAGACTAAAGAGTTATCAATAGTACAAGAGGAAAATATTATTAAGAGTATTTGGTAAAGTGAAGGAACGTATCAAATGAAGATGCTACATGGATTTCTCAATCTGAGTTGGATTCAACTCAGATTGTGATACCTACATGATTCAAGAGAATCATTTCTTTTCAATCCCAGTGGTTTGATGTAGGAGCATCCTAGGTTTCTTTTCTATCCTACTTGTCTTTGTTGTTTTGTTAAGTTCCAGTATTGGTCGAGTTGCAACTTTGACCGAGTTCAAGTTCCTAAGAACAATTTTAAGTAGAGTCAAAGAAGATCAATCGTAGTAAGGTGAAAATAAATTGCATAGAGGAGATATGTTATCAATATTGAAGTGCATACCAAAGGATCAAGTACTAATACATTCTAACATGTGTTTCAAGGTCTAAAGCTCTTAACAGAGTAGCTTTAACAGGCTTTCATAAATCTCCTAATAGAGTACTCACTTATCTATAATGTGAAATCCTTTAATCAAGGTAGAACTTAATAATCTTGTAAGCCTTTGAAAGAGCAGGCCCCTTACAAGATAGATCATCAGAAGTGATCAAACATTGTAGCCTTAATAGGCACAACTTTATTGCTGTAGTAGTGAAGATTTTGTGGGTATCACCCCCACCATAGTTTTTTACATTCACCTTGGAGGGTTTATGTGTTACCAAATCTGTGTGTTGATGTGTTATGTGTTTATGAGTTTTCATTCATTACAAATTAGAATTTAGATTTGATGCTATGTTGAAGTGAATGATTACATTGATACGAAGGTAATGTTTAAATGCAGGTTTATGTGAAGAAATCAAATATGTATCATGTTTAAAGTGTGAAAAGTTTTATAGATCCTGATTCACCCACGCTCCCCCCCTCCTATTAGCATCTCACTTTCCCTAATAGATTCCAAAAATTGGTATCAGAGTAGTGTACTCTTGGCAAAAGTCTAACCACTTGGGATTTAAAGATCTAAAAAATGGAAGCCTACAAATTGAGAAAGATCATTGAGAACAAGAAGATTGATGTTTGACTTGCATTTGAACAAGTAAATTATATAAAGGAGACATTGAGGAAATCCTTGAAGAGAAGGAAAGAGATGGAAACTCAACAAAATGACACCCAATACAAAGAAGATACTATTGAAGAACTATTTGATGAAGGTAGTTCTAGTGAATTTGATCTAGCAACAAAAAATTTGTTGGAGAGGAATATAACTCTAAATGAAGAAGTCCGAGCATTGAAAAGAAAACATGAGATATAAGAAGTAATATTATGTGTAGTGGTTGAGCAAAAGAAAAATGTTGAGGAAGACATCGCAAAGGCTAAAGAAGACAAAACAATGGTAGATGAAGAAAAAAGACTAATGACTACAAGACTTGATGAAAGGATCAATGAAGTATAAAAGCTGACCCACAATCAGTTTGACATGATCAATCAATTACTAAGTGCAAACATTAAGATTGCAAGAAAGGAGCTAGATATTGCAAATTTGGAATCTAAGAATGATAGATTGGTGAATGAGTTGAAATTGAAATTGAATTCGTTGAGAGGTTGAACAAACCTAAAGAGGCCATGAAATTTCTTAATGAACAAATGAATGCACCAAGGAGAACTCATGACACTTTTGGACTAGGCTATGTCAAGTTCCTATCAAGTGTTGAGCAAGGAGAATCATCAAAGCAAGGAGAGAAAAGGAATTTGACTGCAAAACCAAAGAACGAGAAGTCTACATACTACCACTTTAGAAAACCATGCCATACCACAAATTTTTGCAAGATAAAAATTAGTAAATTAGATCCTAAACCCAGATTCAATGGTTATTGTTTCACTTACAACAAACAAGGTCATCAAGCACATGAGTTTAGATCAAAGGTCAATAAGACACCAACTACTTCTAGATTTGAAGTTTAATGTTATACATGTCAGAAGTATGGTCATAAGGCACAAGATTGAAAATATAAAGTAAAGACCAATTGGACACCTAAAGGTAAAGGCAAAGTACCTAAACAAGGTAATATCATAAATTGGGATTACAATTCTTGGCTAAATTGTCAATATTTTGGAAAATATGGATAAATTGCAACAAATTATGCTAGGATACATCTCAAAGGAAGATCTAGAAACTAGAGAAAGTTTGGACCAGTATGTTTCAATTGTCAGAAGGGAAGTCACCTAAGAAAGGACTATATGAACTGAGTGACAACACCCAATGTTGGGGAGAACAATAGAAAGGCAAGGGTCAATAATGAGGAAGTGAGAACTCAGATGAATCAATCCTAGAAGAAGAAAATTAATGGAGGAAGTAATAAAAATGGTAAAGTTATGATCACAAAATCCAATGGATTAGGTTATTCCCCCAACTCAAACTGAAATGATAAGGTATGAATGGAACTATGCTATAAATCAATAAATCATACATTAGTTCCTAATACTATATGCATGTAAGTCCAAATCAACATGATAATAGACATACAAGGACAAACTAAGGTTTGAAAAGAAAAAAATAAATTTTGGTGATGAGTTGAAAATATGGTAAATATTCAGTGCCAATATTGGAGTCTAGTTAGTATGAACCAAGTTATGGTATTGATCGAGAGAAATTGTAAGAATTTTGTTTAAAAAGTTTTACTAGGTTGGCTAAAATAGTTGTTATACACCTAATACATGCATGGAGAATTTATGGAGACCTAATTCAACCATTTGAATCTAAATAGCATATTTCAAGGCTCATTTATGCACCAATCTTTCAAGAATTTATAGAGCACAGTGAATAGGCGATTACAGAGCACATTTTTATGAAGCTGCTAAAGATCTAGTGTGTGTCGTCAACATCTTAATTAATTTGTGTATAGTTGAATTAAGACCAAGCTATGAAGTTTCTTGCAATTTAAAGCCTAATCTAAAGAAATGACATCAACCATGTCTACAAGTGAGAAGAAGGATGTAATGAAGGGAAGTAAGGCTCATGTAGTTTGAAATGAAGCTTTCCCTTCACCAAAATTCAAGGCATACCTAGATATTGCATAAACTGGAGATTCTTCTGGAGCATTATAAGAAATTCCACCAAGGGTTATTATGGTTCACAATGTCAAATCATGTTACATGTGTAAGATTAGAGAGATTGGAGATTTTGAGTTAAGGAGTGTGTATGATAGACTATGTGAGAATGTGAGACTTAAAGATGAACACAAAGTGGTAGTGGATAAAGGTTTAACTCTTTTCCTAAATTTCCCAAATGTTTTCAAGGTAGAGTGGATTGAAATTGTGTTAAGTTGCATCCACGACATGAAACTTTGTTTAGATAATGGACTAGTGAAGATCATAAAGATCATCATCCATCATGTCACTAGATACCCTGTTCTGGCTTGAGTAAAGACTGTTCATTATCAAAGGAGACATGTGATTGAGAGAAATACTCAGGAAAAATGGAATGCCAAAGGTGTTTCAATCACCACCATTGAGGATCTAGAGATTGACTTTGTTGTTCAATTCATAGCACACAAGTTCTACTAGTTGAGTGGACTTAACAATGTTTTGTGTGTTGCTATGGACATGGGTTATAAGATTGTTAAGAAAGATCATAGTTATGATCTAACTAAGTTGCAACTCACTTAATTGGAAGATAACATAGGAGCCATAAGGAAGGCAAATAAAAGTTCATGCAAGTTTGGTTCTTTCATTGTTTGTATATTCTTTTATGTACAAAATTCATTCCCTACAATAGGAGATGTGGTATGAGATAAGAAGAAACCTATTACTGAGTATATCAATGAGTTTATTAGTCAAACATGTGATAATTTTGAGACAATAATGGATGAATAGTTTGAAATTTTTATGAAAATTTTAAGAAAAAGATGGAAAATAGGTTCAAGATTCCTAAGTCAGTCATTAATTAGTATTATGATGATATATGCTTCTTAGTCGATACTGGCTATACATATGTTCAATTTTTTATTCCTCGAGTTGCATGGTTAAGACCTCTTCATTATGAGGTAAACATTTATGATGCTTCAACAACCATTACTGCATTATTGGTCAAGGAGATAAACAAGAATGTTGAACCTTTTGGTACCTATGAGACAACCAAAATTAAAATGTTAATGTAGACCAAGGTTCCTAAGTTGGATAGGAAAAGAAAGAAGATAATAGAGAGTTTATAAGGCACATTTGGTAAAGCACCACTATAGATTATAGAAGGAAAAGGAGAAGACCTTAGTAGTGAGGATGAAGATGAAGTTGATGATGATGAAGGATGAGAAGGAAAAGGTAAATAGTTAGTTGTTGTTGATCCCAAGGCAACCAAAGGTAAACAAATTGTTGTGGTTGAACCCAAAGCGAAGAAATATTTGAAGAAGGTGGCTACTAAGCCTACAACCACACCATCAAGGACCAC
Source organism: Cupressus sempervirens (assembly GCA_028749045.1). Lineage (NCBI taxonomy): Eukaryota > Viridiplantae > Streptophyta > Pinopsida > Cupressales > Cupressaceae > Cupressus > Cupressus sempervirens. Next base: position 874,030,133 of record CM053789.1, read on the forward strand.
AAGACAAAGATCTAGGGTAGCCAATATTGCAGCTGCTAAGCCACTAAAGATACGAGTTTTCAAAATCACCAAATATACATCAGTGTTAAGTGCATTAAAGAGAAAGGTAACATCTGAGGAAGAAGAGTTGAGAAAACTAGTCAAGAAACCAAGGGGAGGCTTGTGGTAACGAAAGATAAAGAAGAAGAAGAAGTAGAGAGGACCGAGTCTAATGACTTGGGTCAATTTAAAGTTTTAGTACATAAGAAACCTCAAAATACTGATGAGGTATGTGATAACCTTAGGAATAATGCAAGTTTATCATGATTTCACTTTATTAAGTATGAAGAATTGAGTAGAGAAGACAAGGTGAAAGTAGAAGAGGTTGTGATAGATACAATGACAAATTTTAAGTACACACCTATAGAGCTAGGAAAATTAATTCCTAAGTAATTATATAATAAGATTGCTAATAAGCGGAAGCATGCTCGAACCACTGAAAGTGATGCAAGAGCATCTTGCATGGAAAAATTATTGAAAAAAAAAAGGAAAAAAAAATTGGAAAAAAAAAAAAAAAAATTTGGAGGAGAGAGAAAGTGACAAAAATTAGAGGAGAAATAATAAAAAATTAAAAAAGGGGAAAAAGGAGAAAAGAAAGAAAAAGAGGATTTCTATTTTCGAGGTGCATAGGTGGCATAATAGAAAACATAAAAAAAAAAAAAAATGGTTGTCATTTCATTAATTGAGGTGTGTAGGTGGAAATTCTAGAAAGTTATGAATATTGTAGAAAGTTGTGGATATTGTAGAAGGTTATGGAAGTTGTAGAAGGTTGTGGAGGAATTCTAGAAGCTTGTGGATAAGTCATGCATGGGGTGGTAAGTGCCTATTTAAGCAAGGCATATGAGCATTTCTAATCAAGCTCGAGGAGTAGAAGCGTGAGAAGTTGAAGCTTGAGAAGGAGTAGCTTGGGAAGTAGAAGTTGTGGAAGGTGAAGCCTGGAAAGCTTGGAAGGCTTCAAGGTGTGAAAGAGAAAGAGGAAGTGAAGAGTGAGTTTTCCCGAGTTTGTGGATAGAGCACCGAATGTGAGGCAGTTTACAGTGGGATTGTAGTAGAGTTGTGAGTGTAAACAGAGTATCGAATGTGAGGCAGTTTACACTTAGATCTTGGATAAAGTTGGAGAAGAGCTAGTGACTGCGGTTGAGAAACAAGGAGGTTGCTTGGTGGCTTGCGAGCACAAGTTGAGATCTTGGAGGTTTCTACCAGAGTGTGGATTTGGGCTAGCTTGGGTTTGGATTGGATCTTGAGAGATCTTGCAAAAATGTTATTGTAATTACTAAAGATTTTCAAATTTAATAAAATTTCTTGGGAAGCATTTTATCTCTCTTTGTCTTCATATTGTTGCATTCTTGGTTATGAGTTGGTAGGGTGGTGTGGCCCTTCATCAGTGGTATTAGAGCGTACCGTCATTAGTGGTATCAAAGCATATCGTCATCAGAAAGGAAGATAAGGGAAGCTAAATTGGCTCATATTATGCCTAAATTCAATAAAGGCTAGATTAGTTTAGCTTTGAGAGAGTACACCAATAAATTTTTACCAAAGAGGAGAGCTTATTTGGTGTTGAAAAATAAGATAGAGAATGTTGTGGAAGCTAGAAAAATCACGCGGAAGAAGATTTATGGCCTAATGTTGAATAACGAGGGTGACAAAGAACAAGAAGAGAAAGAGGCTAGTCAAGTTGACCTTGACACTATAGAATATTTTGATCAATAGGTAAATCTAGGAGATACATTCATTAACATAGTACAATCAAGTGAAGGAAGAACTAAGAGTGTAACAATTAATGATGAACCTAACACCAATCCTATTAAGGAAATAACTAAGTTAGTACAACAAAATTGAAAGACAAGTTCTGATTAAATCTTTACAGTTGCCAATTGACACAAAGTTATTGGACTCTAATCTTGTATTAGTGTAGATAAAAGATTATCCAAAGATTGAGGCATAGGTGGAAACATATTTGGTTGATTTTTCATCTACCCTTGTTACCATACCAAGCCAAGTTGACAATCAAGGTGATGTACAAGCTAGTCTTGCTGAGCAATAGGGTGGGTCGGTTGTTACAAGATAGATTACAAAGAAAGATGAAGCCGCAAAGGTCAATGTAGATGTAGATCAGAAAATTGAAGGTTGAAATGATCAAGTAGAGAAATCTACTACTAGAAAGAAAGGCCACAAGCCTCAAGACCTTGAATCAAGGGAATAAAGGAGACATGACAACACAGTTCTACAATTGAACTCAAATCTAAAAAGGAGAAGAAATCAAGTGAAGAACCTAATAAGGCCGAGGAAACAAGAGTTGAGGCTCAGATACTAAGTATGGAGCTACAAACACAAAGCTTGCAGGTACCAATGTCGAGCTCCAATACTTCAAGAAAGAAGATCAAGAAGAAAATAGTATAGTCCCTAATTTATTTTCAAGCTAAACTTATTATGCTTTATGAAGACATTGTAATGCCTAATTGGGACAAGTCAAACTTGACGTAAGAACAAATGATGATATTGAGTGAATTGTTTTCTAGGAAGGCTAAGCAAGCTGAGTTGATAAGAGAATGTCAACAAAAACAAGCACAAAATAGGTCTTATATGATATAAAGTGTTGGAAACTACAATTGGAATAATTTTTTTGTCATTATTGATATCAAACTTTATTGGTGAGATAGTTGATACCTGAGTAGAGTGTCATATCAAGATGATTGATAAAGAGGATTTGAGAAGAAGAGATAACAATAATACCTAGTGGAAAGGTTGAGTTGTGTGGAACTACAATGGGCACTTGATCAGTTGGACTTTGACAAGATAATGTGTTGTTTAATCATAAAACTAAGTGGATAAGATAGTTGTGTTGGAGCCTAGAAGATATGATCAAATACATAGGCTAAACCGAGCTTCAAAGAAAAAGATTAAGGAAATTATAATTGAAGTTGAGTTGTGTTAGTGTGGACTGAATGAAGAGTAGAAGCTGAGAAAAGATAGTGTTGACCAAGCACTAGTAAAGACGTGGACTGAATGAAGAGTAGAAGCTGAGAAAAGATAGTGTTGACCAAGCACTAGTAAAGACTAAGTATTAGAAAGTTGTATCGAGTGAAGATAGTGTAAGCTGAGAAAGATAGTTTGTATTGACCGAGGTTGAGGAAAACATTTTTGGCCAAGTGTCAAAAATTTTTTATTTTGTGAAGGAATTGAGATTCCTAGCCAATACAGTTGAAATTTTGGATTTGTCAAAGCATGTGAAGGATAAATATTAGTGTGTTGGAGAATTTAATGCAAGAGAAACCATGTTTGAGTATTTATATGCATGGATTCAAAGAGAAGTTTTGATAAGTATCTAGAAGGAGAAGAAGGAAATGAAAAGATGGAAGGATTCGATGAATCTGACCTAACTTTAAGATCAATGGTGATGTTTAAGTGGAAAAAGATAAAAGTTACCTATTTAAGGAGGCATAAGGATAAAGCTAGTGAGGTTATTAGTTGCTAATGTTGTTGACTGGTGAACTAGAGAAGAAGGAGTAGAGAAGAGATGAAGAGTGATTGCTTGAAGGATTTTCCAAGAAGATAAGAGACAATGATGAAGACATGAATGGAGTTCAGTCAATAACTTAGAAAATGAGCTACATTGTGATATGTATTTGTAAAGTGAGTTGTGTTAGAATATATAGTCCACCAATATAACTAAGAGGGGGGGGTGGGAGTGAATCAGTTATCCAACTAATATCTCAAATATCAACCTTATTAAACTTTAACCATATAAGCAATATAATTAGAAACCAAAACAAGATACTCTTACATAATAAGACTGAATATGTTAAATAGAGAAACCCTTGGTGGGGATGGTACCCACAAGATGATGTAATATAAATATTCCTTGTTAGAGGATGGACCCTTTTAGGAGTCTATAACAACATTCAGTACATATTAGTTCCTGTTAGGAGATTTTGAAAACCTATTAGGAGATTCCAACCTTATTAAGAGTTGTGCCAACCTTGTTAGGAGTTGTGGAAGCTAGTTGGATCCACTGCCCAAATAGCTTCAAGGGCAAGACCAATGAATGCACTATCCAAATGATATTTGTATTATTCCTTGTAGAATAATAGAAATGAATAGTACTTCCTTCCTATGTCCTATCAACTGGACCTTTACTCCTTCTGATCTTGTAACTAGATCACAAAACTGACATCCAATAATCACTTACTCACATTTAGTCAACACTTTTCTCCTTTTCACACTTCATAGAATACTTGACACACCTTTACAAATAAGGAAAACATCTTTCCTTTATACCATATCTTCAAAATAATTCCTTGAGTTGGCCTTGAGGCTTTCCTAATTAATTATAATAAGATAATTAATTACAATTACAATAGCACTATCAACTCACAGTCTATATAAAACTTTACATGTGCAATACTAGGGCTTGCGCATCTCCTGGCATCATCATCCAACTATCCTCTGTCACTATTTGATTGTGCTCTTCTAATTACATCTCAGATGAAAGATATAATACAAACATTAGAAATTTCTTTCTAAGCACTTTGTCTCTGAACTGCTCTCTATAAATTAGGTAAAACTTCCATACATCTTTGACTTATGTGTTTCACATTGAACCGCATCATCGGGACATTATACTAAACATGTCCGTGACCACTCATCACTAGACATGCAAAACCTTGTCCATACAACTAGGATATCTATCTGCTACTTTGCTAGTCTTCACAGACTTACTACTATGTTGACCATCAATGACAAACACAATCATGAATGCAACCTATCAATACTCTCTAATGCTTAGGATACCCCCCAAAGAAGTATCATCAACGTTCATGCTAACAAGTTGTATTTATCGTATCAACATGTTGTTACCTTCTAACTATTGTTGTTAAAATCCTTTAATCAAGGTTGACTTAATATTCATTTGTAAATCCTTTAATCAAGGTGATATTCTAATAGAATATTCTTAAGTCCTCTAACAAGGCCACTCCTAATAGGGTGATTAAATCCTTTAATAAGATCACACATAACAGTGTGTATTGTAACCTTTAATAGGGCTGGCTCCTAATAGAGCTCACTTTAGAAGAATGAAAAATTGGCGACATATTACTATACAGACTGAGCTACTTAATGAATAGACCTAAGTTTTTTGAAGAGTTCAAAAGTTTAATTGGCACATTTGGACATGAGAATAAATAATTCACCCCCATTAGTTATTCTAAATTATTCTAACAATTGGTATCAGATCTTTGGTACTTGTGAAGAAAAGTTTGAAGGGACTTAAACCTAAAGATCAAGATGTATAAAAAAGAGGTACCCAAGTTGAACAAAGAAAACTTCCTTGCATGGAAAAGTTTGATGAAGCTACACATTATTGAAATTGGAGATTTGGAAATATACTACTTGGGCTAATGAGTACATAACAATACCTGCACCTATGACAACCCAACAAATAAAGGAGAAATAAGAGCATAATCATGTGATGTTGGAGATTGCATCTGCCCTAAGCTACTTAGAATTTGATGACATAAAAGACTGCAACACTACAAAGAAGATGTGGGAAAAGTTGGCAAATATTCATGGAGGAGATAAGAATCTACTAAGAGCCAAATCATAAATCTTGAGAGGAAAGTTTGATGATATGAGGATGGTAGAAGGTGAGAACATTGCTCGGTATATTGGAAGAATCAAAGAAGTTGTGAATGCAATTAGAGGATCTAATGGAGAGATTACTGACGAGATTGTGATTAGAAAGGTATTGAGAAATTTACTTCCTATTTATGCTATTAGAGTTTCTACAAAGAAAGAACTAAGTTGTACTCCTAGTAATGATTTAACCTTGGATAGTCTAGTTGGTAGACTTACTACTTTTGAATTGTCAAATTTTTAATAATTACTGCCTTTGCTATTGAATTTGCTTTCAAATCACAATTGGTTTTACATAAGTCAAAGAAGAAGAAATAAAAGTACGAGGTTAGTGAGAGTGAGTCTTCTTATGCTAATCTCAAGGATCTTAAAGCATTAATGACTAGGATACTACCAAGAGGCAAAGAAAAATTCAAAGGTAAACTTCCTATAATCTATTTTTCATGCAATAAAGTTGGTCATATTGATGCAAGATGTCCTGATAGGGACGACAAGGATGAAAGGAAAGATAATAAGTTCAAAGGAAGAAGAGATGAAAAAGACAACAAAAGATAAAAAGACTACAAGAGAAAATTTAAGAAGTCTTGTTACATTGCTGAAGAAGAGATTGATGATGATTCAATTGATAGTTATGATGAAGAAGTTGTTTATGCTACTATGAAAGATGATTATGATTCTAATGAGAAAAATGAACTTATTTAATATGTGAGTAAATGTGATATATGGATAATTGATAGTGATTTCTCACATCACATGACTGGTGGTAAAAGTAATTTTGAAACCTTAGAACATTAGAAAAGAGGTATTGTCAAGTTTGGTAACGATGCACCATGAATTGTGAAAGGTAAAGGACCAATAAGATTTATTGGTAAGATCATATGTGACAATTATTATTTGGTTGAAGAACTTAATTACAATTTTTTGAGTGTCATACAATTGAATAATTGAGGCTAAAAAGTTGAATTTCAACACAAGAAGGCTAAAATCTACAATGGTTTTGGTGAAGACTAAACAAGAGGTAACTTGTTCTATCTAGACCTATCTGATGATACATGATTTTTTGCACAATGTGATGATATATGGTTATGGAATTAGAGGCTATATCATGCAAACTTTGATAATTTTGTAAGCATAAGTAAGATGAAGAAACTAAGAGTTTTATGAAGATTGAAGAAACCTGATAATGTGATGTGTAAACAATGTGAATTGGGAAAATGACAAAGTCTAGTCTCAAGATAAAGACCTATACTTATGATGTTATTTTAGAGTTGGTTCATACAAATTGTTGTGGACCTATTGGAGTACAAAGCTAATGTGGTGACAAATATTGTATTCTATTTGTTGATGACTACTCTAGGATGATGATTATGATATTTATTAAAGAAAAAATGATGCTTTTCAAATGTTTAAAAGGTATTTGGCTAGAGTTTAAAAGGAAACAAATAACAACTTGAAATGTTTGAAATCTAACAGAGGAGGTGAATTCATATCTAGGGAATTGAATACATTTTTCAATGATAGAGGAATCAAGAGATAGATGTCTACACCGAGAACCCCTCCACATAATGGTATAGATGAAAGGAGGAACATATCAATTATGGATTGTCTTAGGACATTGATGATGGAGATGAATGTTGCACCTAAGTACTAGAGAGAAGCTATATGTACAACTGCTTATATATTGAACAAATTACAAATCAAGAAAGGTATTAATATTACACTTTTTGAGTTATGCTATGGATATGGAAATAATGTGAAATATTTCAAAGTTTTTGGAAGAGAATGTTATATATTGAAAGATAGTAAAATTGGAAAACTTGATGCAAAGAGTGATGAACACATATTCTTAGGATATTCCACTAAGAGCAAAGCATATAGGTGTAGACACCTAAAATTTTCCAATTGAGCACAAATACCCTTATCTTGACCTTATACATAGATATTTATTATTTGTTTAATTTTAGTCTTATCCTACCTTTAATTAAATAAATTTACATCTATTTAATTACATTCATCTTTATCCCTTATCCTTGATTTAAAATTATTTACATTTATTTAATCATAGCCTATTTCCCCTCACCCACTTGCGTCTTAATCCTTCACTTTAATTAAATGACTTATTTTACTTCATTAATCCCTTTTAATTCTACTTGGAGTTAAATATTATATCTAATTCTATTTGAGCAGATGACTTCTAACTTTAACCTTCACCTAACCTCACTTTCCTAACCTAACCCATCCTTCTAACCTAGGTCAATCTGCTTACCCACTAATTAATCCTAATTTTCCATCTAATCATACCCTTAATCATTTTCACATTCCTAATCAAAGGATTAACAAACCTTAGTCACATGTGACATGTGAATCTTACACACTTACACATTTACCCCCCTTCATGTGTGAACCAAAGTTGCTCACATGTGTGAGAAAACCTTGAGCTTCCAACCTCTTACACATGTCATTGACCCTTCACATCAAAGGTTACTCATACATGTGTGAGCCTTTGAATGGTCAAAAACTCTAATCCACATGGAGTCCACTTGGCCTCCACCTCATGGACACCTCATCGATCTTGAGGGATCCTAGCCCTTCATTTTACATTAAACTGTTTGGTTCCTCTCACTTCCTATCAAAGAAGAACTCTCTTCTCATTTCCATAAGCACTCTTAGCCCATTTTTATGCTGTAGGATTTGTGAGAAACCACATTTCAACAATAACAAAATCATATACACATGTTATTTTGGAGGTTTGCATTTTCATAAGTTGTGTTGTATATACTTTAGAGTTATTTCTTATTTCATTTCTTCACACTTGTTTGCATGCTTCTCCATATCACTTATATTTGAGGTTTGCATGAAAATGTAGGAATAGGCTTTAGTTGCTTATTTTTTATTTCTTAGTTACATTTTATACAATACATTTTGGCATGCTCGGTGAGAGCCCACTATGGGTCATTCTTTCATCATTTTCAATCTATTTTGCACTAACAATCTAATGGGTTTTATTGTTTGAGCGTGTTGTGAGGATTTTGGTTGTTTGTGCAAGTTGAAAGATGCATTCAAGAGGAAGATTTATTCTTAAATACCAAAAAAATACATTTTTTTTGGAAAAACTCGTAGGTTGTCCGTTGTGTTTATGCATAGTGTCGTCTGTGCAGACGCACTGTCATCTCTAATTTTTTTTCATTTCCACATTGCCATTTCCATCATTTTGTATTTTGTTGTCTCCTTATTCTAACATCTACATTTGTTCAATGGTTTTGAGTTTTTTCATCCCTGCTTACATTCTATCATCTTTGCCTTTTAACTAACGTCTCTGCCTCTTAACTAATGTCTCCGCCTCTTAACTAACATCTCCATTTTAACTGTGTCTTTGCCTATAGAATGTCATCTTCACCATTAAACTGTCATCTCTGCCTCTACAAATCTTGAGTTCCATCATCTGCATTGTGGCTAGATGCAGTTTTTAAGCCTCAATCCATTGTTGTCTCCATTATTTTTTTGGCGTGTGCGATTTATCGGTGACTCCTAGTTTTGTCATCTATGATTTTTTTGGTAGCTGCAAGTTCTATCATTTGCATGGTTTGGCATCTCTGCTCTACTACTGTTGTCCACGATCGACCAAAGTAAGTATTAGGTATTCACTGTTTCCTTTTCTGTCATTTTCATTTTATTGTCATTTGCATTTTTTAGTATTGAGGGATTTTTTTTATTTAAAAAGAAAAAGAAAAAGTATAAAACAAAAATTGACTTTTACTGGTTCCATATGATACGGGCTATCCCAAGTTGATTTACGTATATAACTAAAATATTTTTTTTTCCATAGTCAAGCATTCATTTTGGAGATTTTGGTGATGCTAATTAAGTTGATTGTTTGCAACATTATAGATTGGAGCATTCTATAAATAACTAATCACATGTCTTCTATGTTTTCCTTATAGTTTTGTTGCTCTTGGGAAATGAACTTGAATGCTTAAACACATGGTCTTCGAATGCATGTTTCACTTAATTGGATAAATAAAACACACTCTTGAATGACTAAATTTAAAACAAACAAATCCAATCTTGAATGCATAATCAATTGAAAAAAACCTTTCATTTGGATGGATGTTTAAACACAACCTTGAATGCTTAAAGGTTCAAAGAACATTGCACTGAACATTTGGATTCGATGCTTAAAATGAATACACTCAATCTTGAATGACTTAAAGGAATTTTCTCTATCTCTATTGATTTTTTTATATTAACGTCGATCAATTTATTTTTGTTGACAAATTCTTAATTTTATTATGTTGATTGTATTGTAAAGTTGGACAGAACTTTGCATGCTTAAACATCAGTGTCGTCAAAAGTAGATAGAAAATCTAAAGCTTCAATTGGAAAAGAACAAGTATCTTTTAAACCCAAGACCACTTACATATTCACTCCTCTCGCATCTTCAGGTGATCTTGAGTACATAAGGAATAAGTGGCCTTGTTTTACACTTTTTTTAGGAGGCCTTCTTGGGGATTTCATCACCCCTTGGGATGATCTCAACTCTAGCATTATGACAGAGTATAAATATCTGGACGTGAATTGAAATAAACCTATCTTGGAAGTTAAATATTGTCACTCTTGGCTAAGCCCCAAAGAAATTCATACCTTTAGGAAGTGAAGGTGGAGATTTGGGTTACCATCTCCTCCTGACTATGTCACATTATTTTCTTTCATCTATAGATTTGGGCCTCATGTACCTTGCATATATCGAGGACACCCCTAGTTGAGCTTGTATATCCTAGCCAAAACCTTATAGGATTGTTGGTGTGTTTGATGTTCTTGAGTATTTGAAACCCTCCCTAATTGAAGGAGATACACCATCTAAACTTTTCTTGTATATATTTCATTGTATACCTCATTTTATGTTTCAAAAAAATCCACAAAAATCCAAAAAAAATCATAAAAAGTTCAAAATACAAAAAAGGAGAGACAAAAAACATTTCAAAAACAACAAAACAAGTCTTTTTTAAAGTCCACTTAGTCAAGTTTTCCACATCAGTTCTACATCACTTCTTTTATCTATCCATTTCATCACCATGATGCATCTCTTGTCTTAATCATCTTCTTAATCATTCAAATCATTCCTCAAAATCTTAATCATATCTGGTCATCCTAATCATTTCCTCATCTTCATAATCATTCAATCAAATTCCTAATATTCATTCTAGTCATGATTCATAATCCACATCAAGATCCAATTTCCTCATCCAACATCATATTTCATCCTTCATCCAATCCTTCAAATCATCATCATTCTAATCCAATCCCTTGTCAAATTCATTCCTTTCTAATCAATTCCTAACTCAATCCATTTACAATCTTCATCCAAAATCTATCTTTCAAACCTCATCTATTTAAATCCTCTTCTAATTCAAGTTTTCATAAAATCTTCCACTCTGGACATAGGAGTACCATCATAAACCTTGAACTTTAATCCTAGCTATCTTGATTTACTCAAGTCACACCCATCAATCATCTTTCTCCTTCATGAATATTCAATCCAATCTTTAGGTAGAAAGATCTTTCCAAAGTGTGATATTAGACCTTGATTCTTAAGCAAAGTTGTCATAGTTGCACTCTCTCACTTGGATCATTTTCCCATCACTAAGTATTGAGTCATCTATTTTATATCCTATTCTAACTTGGGATCATTTTTCCATTTGCAAAAGGAAGAAGATATCATAGTCCAAATCCAACATCCAATTGTTTGCAATATCATGTCTTTATCTACATCAAGGTTATCTCAAACCTTCATTGAGTATCAAATCAAACCAAATCAAAATAAAAACCAAAATTGCTCCTAGTCCTAATTCATATTCCATACATCATCAAATCTTTCACCACTCCTCATCTAAGTTCATGGATAATAATTGGCTTAACCAAATGGTTGAAGATCTTTAAAGGTAATCTGGAGTTATACCTCCCATTCAAGCTATGTACCAAATTAATCCTCAAAATTGCATGTCCAATCCTAATCCATCTCACATTCCTTATTCTTCTATCTTTGATAAGGGAAATCTACCTCATTATCCTTCATCCACATATGATTTTTCTCACAGCCCACATCATTCCTCAAACATAAATTTCATTGCCCAAGAATTTGAGGAAATCAAGAATTATGTCTTTAGCCTATCAAATGGGGCTCAAAAGAAAAAATATACCTTCCAAAACACATTTCCTCTTCCCCCATGCTTCCAAGTCCATAATCCTCATGTTCCATCCAACCCAAATCCTCCATGTAACTCCCCATACTTTGAGCTTAATGTCTAAAACCATCATCCCAATCGCCTACCTAACACCCAATCACCACACAATCCTAATCCTCCAAAATCAACATCACCACCACCTTGTAATAAGTATGCCTTTTTCCCACAATCATTAGTAGAAAGCTTGTCTAAGTACCAAACTAAAAATGAAGTGATCTAATCACCCAAAGTCATACATCCAATGCCATCTCAAGAACTTGTTCCAAAGCATGCTACTACAGATTCCTCTTCTCTTCTAGATCCAAGAAATTCTCCATCCCATAGTTCCCTTATCCCTCTTAATCCATCTCATGATGCCTTTCCTAATCAAGATCATGACATTGCCTCTATTTTACCCATTACTTTTTCCTCTCCATCACAAGACCTAATATCTACTAATCCTCCACTTCATGAAGATGTTCCTTCTACTCCATCCACTAATACTCCTCCATGTCAAGATCAAATAACTCCATCTCATGGTTCCATTCCCTCCACTCCATTATATGACTCTATTCCATCTCATGATCCAATTCTTCCACCACATAATCCTCTTATAAGTTAAGATCAAAGTACCCCTTTATTTTAATTTTATTATCCCAATCCATCTCAAGATCCTATTATCCCTCATAATCCCCCTCATGATCTTAATCCTCCACATGATCCTATCACACCTATCCAACCCAATCATGAACTCCCTATACATAGACTCACATCTTGCATTGAAAATAGTAAGTATCCCATTGAAGAAATAATATCTCAATATGTTGGTACACCTTCCACTCCTTCCAAATCCAAAATTCCTCCGTACAAACCTAAATGTTCCCATCATCCATATTCCAAGTTCATTTTGGGACCTTATATCCATATTCCCATTCCTTCCCCATTTCTATCCATTTTGGTCCTTATGTCACAAAGCTAAACCCTTCATCTCTTTCATCCATTTTGGGTCCTTACATACATCCATCCACAATATCCAAATTTTCCACTTCATCCCCTCATGCTCCTAATAATGATCAACAAAGGCACACATCCTTGAATTCCTTCCAATGTTCACCATCCATAATTTCATCTATAAGCTCTCCATACCATTTATCCTTGTGCACCCATACCATGGTCAATGGAATCAAATTAGATGCTAGAAATAAAGTGAATCAAGCCAAACATATGCAAAAATCCAAGGATCAACATGTCCCCTCTAAAAGACATGTTCTAGAAAAGAAAAATATGAAGAAGGCCACAAAGGCTGAACAAAAACATTCAAAAATTATGTGGATTCCAAAGCTACTTAATGAAGCAATGAATTTGAAAGAAAAATTCAAAATAAAATCAAATTTTGCTAATTCAAAGGCTTCCTTCATCCATAAATCCTCAAAACTTCTATTTACCCACTCTATTTTGGGTCCTTATGTCCCAAAATCCACCATCCTAAATCCATCATCTCCTTCATCCATTTTGGGTCCCTATATCCCAAAATTCAAACTTTCTCTTATATATCCTCTGAAATTTGCTCCTATCCATCACCCTTCAATGTGTGTGTCAATGACAATCTTTTCACCTCCTTCATCCACTCATTCACAAGTCTTTGAACCTATCATCCATCAAACATTTATTTCTCCCAAACACTCCACCTCCTTAATCCAAATTTTTTTGTAAGTCCTTGACCTCCATTTACCACCCCATTTCATCTTTCTTTTCAGTATCCTACCAAAATCTATGAGAAACTAGTTAAAATTCCTTGAAAATAAAAAATAAAAAAGGCATAAGAAGAAATATCAAGGGATACCATCCATGTAAATAGATTCTTGTGTCCTCCCTTTGTATCCAATGTTTTCCAATTCCACTTATCCATCAATTCACTTATCCTTCCACTTGCACTCTACACTGGGGAAAACCCCATCCACACTGCACTACCTTAGATATTTCCATATATCATCAATCATCACTTTTCATCTTTGATCTTGGCTATCCCATTCCTTCCATTGGTTCATGCTCACCTGCCATATCCCTTCTCATTTTCCACACATTATCGTACATACTCCCACCATCTTTTCACATATTTGATCTTGACATCCTGTGCATATCTTGCATCCCATAGTCCTTGTCATGTTTATTTCATCCATCCTCCATCCATAATCTTAAATAATCCCATCATTCTTTCATATGTCCTTGATCTTGATTATCCCATGCATTTCCTCCATTTCATATTCATACCATCCCTCTTATGTCTTGTATTCATATCTCTTCCACTTTCATACCTTTTTCTTATGATCAAAACTAGAGAAACCAAAAATTAAAAATAAAATAAAAGTAACAATATCCATGCATGCTTTCAAAATATTTATGAACCTTTATTTCCTCCATGCACATCCTTTACACACCATCCATTTCCCTGCATCCTTTCCCACCATATTTCCTTCCATTTTCCTATCCTTGGTATGGGGCATTTTAACTCCTTTGAAACATGGTCCTTGGCTCCCCATTTTTCGATACCATATCATTTCATCCCTCCATATTCTTTCACCTTTCATTTCATTTATATATCATCCCGTCCATAAAAGTCTCCCCACCCTTCCCATTTATTTACCATTCCTTGGTTCTCCCTTGTCATTGGTTCTAATCTATTCCATAATTGAATCAATTTTCCCTTCTTCCAATCAATTCAATCAAACTCATTTATCCTCTAATCCAATCAATTTTCTCTTCTTCTAATCCTTTCATGTCAAATCATGTTATCTTCTACTCCAATCAATTTCCATCCTATCAAAACTATTCTTACAATCTCCTTTAGGTTCATTCTTCAATTTGCACTTCAATTCAATCTATTCATCAAAATCTCCATTAAAATAAATAAATAATAATAATAAAAAAATAAAAAAATAATCAAGTGCAATCAATACTAGTCCAGTCAATCCTCTCTTGCAATATTGTACATCAATCCTTATTCAATTCATCATGCTGATCCAAATCAACTGATAATCTATTGACCACATTTGAACATCATCATGGGATGTTTCCCTCCCAATCCTTGGATGTGCATTGTTCTTATCATTAACTTTTCCATCCTCAATCAATCATCATTAATTAGTCCATTAGTTAGTTTTCAACTTGACTAGGGGAAAAATTTTGGTTTGCTTTTGGTTTATTGTGCATGATTGCTTATTACTTGTATGCATTAGTATTTTTTGCATTTATCATGGTCTTTGCATCCTGTTGTCCAAAGGAATCATGGTCTTCCATATCATGGTTTCATAAGGAATATGGTTGTATTAGACCCCTTTTATCACATACTTGACACATTGTCATCTTGGTTCCTTATATCTTGGTGCATAATGTTGAATACAATATCAAACTTAGGCTGTTCACACCATTGCAACATAACTTTATCAATCTTATCATTTTCCACTCCCTTCCATACTTCTATCCATTTTGAGAGAACATCTATGTTCTCCTAACCCACATGTCCTCTCAAGGGGGCATACCATTTCGCCCTCATCATCCTTCCTCATCCTTCCATGACTAGGGCATTATGCTACTAGTCTAATCCTTCCATCCAGTATATTTTATTTTTCTTTGATATAGCATCACTAATGCTATATCAAAGAAGGGAAAATGTAGACACCTAAAATTGTCCAATTGAGTACAAATACCCTTATCTTGACCAATTAAATATATATTTATTGTTTGTTTAATTTTAGCCTTATCCTACCTTTAATTAAATAAATTTACATTTATTTAATTACATTCATCTTTATCCCCTATCCTTGATTTAAATTAATTTACATTTATCTAATCCTAGTCTATTTCCCCTCATCCCACTTGCATCTTAATCCTTCACTTTAATTAAGTAAATGACTTATTTTACTTAATTAATCCCTTTTAATTCCACTTGGAGTTAAATATTATATTTAATTCTATTTAACACATGGCTTGTAACTTTAACCTTCACCTAACCTCACTTTCCTAACCTAACCCATCCTTCTAACCTAGGTCAATTAGCTTACCAACTAATTAATCCTACTTTTCCATCTAATGATATCCTTAATCATTTGCATAATCCTAATCAAAGGATTGACAAACCCTAGTCACATGTTACATGTGACTCTTATACACTTACACATTTGTCCCCCTTCACATGTGAACCAAAGTTGCTCACACATGTGTGAGAAAATCTTGAGCTTCCAACCTCTTAAACATTTCATTGAATCTTCAAATCAAGGGTTTCTCACACATGTGTGAGCATCTTTCCCCATTTGAATGGTCAAAAACCCTAATCCACATGGAGTCCACATGGCCTCCACCTCATGGACACCTCATCGATCTTGAGGGATCCTAGCTCTTCGTCTTACATTAAATCTCAACCATCTATTTCATCTCATTTCCTATAAAATTAGAACCCTCTCCTCATTTCCAAAGCACTCTTCAACCTATTGTTATGCTGTAGGATTTGTGAGAAACCACATTCCAATAATATACACATGTTATTTTGGAGGTTTGCATTTGCATAAGTTGTGTTGTATATACTTTAGAGTTATTTCTTATTTCATTTCTTCACACTTGTTTGCATGCTTCTTTGTATCACTAATATTAGAGGTTTACAAGAAAATGCAGGAATATGCTTTAGTTGCTTATTGTTTATTCCTTAGTTAAATTTTATGCAATACAATATGTGTTTGAATTCCAACACTAACAAAGTTATAGAAAGTGCAAATGTGAATGTTGATGAATATGCATAAATAATGAAGTTGAATGTAAGTAGGAACCTGGAGACTACAAGAGTTTCATATAGATTAATGAAGGTGAGCCCAACACTACACCTAAACATGAGAATAAAGTTGTCGAGTAGCAAAAACTAGTGCATGCAGAGTTGCAACAACATTGTGCTGAGCATCAGGCAATTGGTGTCGAGCACTAGGAAGAGCTTGTCAAGTATTAGCAAGTGATTGTTGAACATCCAAAGGAACAAGATGAGATATAAGAAATTCTACCTAAAGCTAATATACAAGATGAAATTGAAGTAAACTAAAAAGACCTAAGCCTACATTAACAAAATATTGGAGAAGAAATCATGCACCTGATCAAATCATTGGAGATAAAGATTTTGGAGTTACAACAAGGAACAAGTTGAGGAACCAAACATACTTACTATGTGAATTCAAGCCTAAATCAATGAAGGATGTTTTGGATAATGAACACTAGATTCAAGCAATGAATGAATAGATTGAGTAGATAGAGAAGAATAAAACTTGGTTACTAGTACCTAGACCAAAAGATAAGAATGCTATTCATATAAAGTGGGTATTTAGAAACAAGTTGAATGAGAAAGGTGAAGTTACAATAAACAAAGCAAGACTAGTTTGTAAGGGATATGCACAAGAAGAAGGTATTGACTATGGGGAGACATTTGCCCCTATTGCAAGATTAGAAGAATTAAGAACTCTACTTGCATATGTTGCTTACAAAGGATTCAAAGTGTACCAAATGGATGTCAAGTCTACATCTTTGAATGGAATACTAGAAGAAGAAATCTATGTTATAATATTTAGAATAATTGGGGGGGGGGGGGGGGGGGGGGTGAATCAGTTATCCAAGGTCCATATGTACCAATTGAACTACTTTCAAATATTAACATCCATTAGCTCAAACTCTATAAAAAATTGTCAATAACATCAACTAATAGTCCACTGTCCTAATAATAACAAACTCGTAGAATGTAAACATTAATAATAAATCATCACAAATAACATCCACACAAGTTTGACTCTAGGATTTAACGTGGAAATCCAATTTGGGAAAAGTTACTAGTAACATGTCACCAATATTTTCACTCTTCTGAAGTGAGCTTTGTTAGGAGCCAACTCTGTTAAAGGCTAAAAAAAACACTATTAAATATGACCTTGTTAAAGGATTTAATCACCTTATTAGGAGTGGCCTTGTTAGAGGACTTTAGAACATTCCATTATAATGCCACCTTGATTACAAGATTTACATATGATTGCTAGGTCAACCTTGATTAAAGGATTTCAATACTGATACAATGATTAGAAAGTAACAATAGGTTTTGATCTGAAAAATATAACTCACTTTGCAAATATAGATTACAATTAGCTCACATGCTAATCCACTGATTGGCCTTCATTGTGATCTTAGTCTTTGATTCTCTTGGAAGCCTTTCAAGAAATTACTCTTCACCTCTTCTCAACTCTTCTCATCCTTATTCTTAAGTTTTCCAATCAATAACATCAATAGCTACTCCAACCTCATTAGATTAGCCCTTGTACTTCCTTAAATACACAATTCCAATCTTTTTCCACTTAAGCACCACCATAGATCTTAGATTTAGGTCAAATTCATTGAATCCTTCCAATATTTAATCTTCTATTTTTTCTTCTAGAAACTTCTCCAAACTTCTCCTTGAATCCCTGCATAGAAATGAGTACACACAATTTTTGTTGATTTAAATGTTCTAGGTCATCCATCTTTATCTTCCACATGCTTTACATATTCCAATAAATAAATTTTGTTAGCTGTAAATCATGATTTTTCATAAACGTCAAAATGTTGTCCCTCAGCCAACACTGTGTTCTGATGCTCAGTGATCACTTAGTTACTTGGTCACTACCAACATTCTGTTCGACACATATACTACCCCTCAATTAATATTGATGCTCAGTTGATATTACTTATGCTCGACACATATTGGGGCTTGGTTGATATTAGCATCACTCAACATACACTTCAAGTTTCTTAATCTTTTGCTTTGTTTCTCGATCAAGCCTATGCATTTGGTCAATCTTTGATCACTTCTTCAAGGCTTCAATATGACTATCTTTTTCACTTGTAGCATGATTTAAAAAATCACTCTATCTTATCAAAGTCTAACTAATCAAATGCTCATTGTAGTCTCCTCTCATAACTCAACCTTTCCTTTAGGTGTTATTTTTATGTCTAACTTCTCAAATCCTCTTCATCCATCATCTAGATATGACACTTAAATCATATAGAAAACTGTCTTGCCAATAAGGTTTGACATTAATGACAACACAACAATTGTTCCAATTGTAGTTTCCAATTGTTTATGTTGAACAACCCAAAGGATTTATTGACCCAAACAAAAGAGATATAATATGTAAACTACACAAAGCATTGTATGGACTGAAACAAACCCTTAGAGTGTTAAGTTTGTAGCTTCAGTCAAATTGATTTGATCTAAGATACATTATTATTATTGGTAAATCATCATTATATATATATACTTACTTATCCATGTTAAATAATATATATTATTGTATATAATATATATATTATCTATATATACTATATATTATATATAGTATAATATATAATAATTATATTGTTATACATATTATTATTTTTTTTAATATATTATTATTAATTAAATGGCGATTAAACCATAGAGACATGCCTCCTCCTCTCATATTTATATGAGGATCAAATTTTCATTTGGAACACATCAATTACAATGGCCACGTTAGTGGATTTGTAGAAAAAGATCCATGCTACTCAACATGGTATTAGAGCTAACTACAAATGTAATAAATTGCTCAAATAAATTTATTAAAGAGCATCTCCTTATTGAAAAACCCTGATTGTAAAGAAACGCAAATTCATATTACCAACATATAAATCCATGTTTGTCATAGGATATGAGGCCATAAAGGATTTTCTATCTCAATACACTTCGTCATTATTTAATTTCTCATAGACTCAAAGTTTCTATGATTGATTTTAGTGTAGATGTGCAGTTGTGCTTGGTTATGGAGAAGAAAAGGCAACGATTTTGTGATAAACATAGATTGTCCACCGATTTTAGCAAGAATTCATCTCGTTCACATAGAGAAATATTGGAGGTGGCCATTCTGATGACAAGGACTGTAAAAGTCCCATCACTAAATTTAAACATACCTACACTTTTTAGCCAAAAAGTGTACTCCCTAGCTAAGTCCATTAACAAAAAAGGGTAGGAGAAGTTCTTTGTAATGATGCAACTGTTAGGTTTATTACATTAATTAGGTTAGTATTTGTGTTTAGGTTAGATAAATAAAATCAGTTCAATATATAGTTGCTAGGAAGTTATTCCTGTAAGTATCCCGTAAGTAGTTGTTGTAAGGGAAAATAAAACTATATAAAGATGCTCAGACATCAATGTAATTATTTAGTATATTTCATATCAATATTCATATCATTCCAGTATATTATTTAGTATCATTTCAATGTCATTGTTAGTTTCAATTCTATATGTTTCCGAATGCATCTAGAAAATCTGAATCAATAGTTTCAGCATTTTATATTTTTGCTCTTTTAATTTATATTTTCAGTTTCACATTCTTTTGTTGGAATGTCTTAATGGGAAGAGATCTTCTGAGAGGGTTGGGGGGGGGGGGGGGGTGAATTAGAAATACTGGCCTTTTATCCACTTTTTATACCCTTAATAACATATAACTAAAATTGACATGCATGCATATAAACATTAAACAATCATGCATCACCACATAACACTTAAGATTTTGGTGACCCAGAAACCCTCCAAGAATAAGAAGGTAAAACTGGGGTGGGGATGATACCCACGAAATTACTGCAGCAATTAATTTCAACCACTTCTGATGGTTTTCCCTATTAAAGGCCTACCTTGTTAAAGGCTTTACACTGTGTCAATAGTGACTTGGTTAAAGGATTTACAAACACTTTACATGAAGTGTTACCCTGTTAAAGGATTTAATCACCTTTTTAAAGGATCTACAAGATAGCTGTTAAGCTAACCTATCAACATAGGGTTTCCTTTCTAATACAATGGCTAAAGAGTATTAGGTATAATAAACCTGATAGCTTACAATCCTTGATTGCTGAATATAGGTGCTTAATATGCTTTCCTTGATCTTGATCTCCTGAGATCTTACAACCATATCACTTACTTTGTTCTAATCAACTGAATGTCTAACTGCTGTGCTTTCCACTTAATCTTTTTAACACCAAAGCTCTGCAACGACCTTAATAAAAGTCTATGCTATTCCTTCTTCTCTTCAACTCTTTTTGAATTGCATCAAGACTCCCTTATAAAGACAAGTGGATCGTTATGCATCCTTGGATAAAATGTTCTTGCTCAAATCCTAGAAATTCACCCATTGGCTGCATGCAATTCCAATTTTCTAATTGGCTACATGAGGATCGCATAGGTAAATGAAAGGATTCGATCTTATCTCCTTATCCTGTCATGAGTCATGCATAATTGTTTTACATCTTGGTTTGTATTGGGACAAAATCTTATGCTAATCCTGCGTTGCTCAACTCATAAAGTAATACTGATGCTCGACACCATCTATTCTGGATTGCTTGGCATCCACTATGTTTCTTGTGTTGCTCGACTCCTATAGAACTCCTGCGTTACTTGGCTCCTATTAACTTCACAATGCTTGACACACACTGTCTTCTAATCTACTCGGCACATGTTGAATTTTGTATAGCTCGGCATATACTGAAATGTGTTTTGCTCAACATCAACTGTAGTTTGCTCGACACTATCTATGACTTGGCACTTAAAGAAATTCTAGCTCAGCTCCCATTGTGTACTCGACATGTATGGTGAAAATGGTTAAGTGTGTTGACACTCATTTGTCAATCTTATTTATTGGATCAACAATCTCCCCCTTTGACATGAGTGTCAAAAACACTTAACTGATCATTCATGATCTAAACCTTATGTGTACATTCTTCACTTACAAAATGTCAAA
The DNA here is from genome assembly GCA_028749045.1 of Cupressus sempervirens. NCBI lineage: Eukaryota > Viridiplantae > Streptophyta > Pinopsida > Cupressales > Cupressaceae > Cupressus > Cupressus sempervirens. The sequence goes on from CM053789.1 coordinate 874,051,830, forward strand.
ATAAAATAAAATTATACCTTATGACTCCCCCTGAGTTGATTATGCCTTGTCATGTCATGAATTAGAAAAAATATTATACCTTATGACTCCCCCTGAGTTGATTATGCCTTGTCATGTCATGAATTTTGATGTCTTGTGCCATTGTGCCTAATGTTCTCTTTAATATATCTCTCCAATATTATCTCCCCCTTAGAATATTATCTCCCCATTTTTGACACTAATGTCAAAGGGTCCTAAATGGTAATGCCATGCTTGGCCAAAATTGTCTTATTTACCTCAAGGAGTATTTTGAGAGCTGCATCCCAGTTATTCAAGGCAATATCCAATGACTTTTGTTGGATTGCAAGCTCTGCTGCTAGATCAACAAGTCCTTCATGTGTAGAAATATTTGAATCCTTCTTTAGGATTGTTTCTGCATACATTTTCTCCTTGTGTAATACTTCCAAGTGAGGAGTGATAGAGGCTTGTATTTGCATTAGCTTTTCTTTAATAGTGGCCTCTTCTGCTGATAATGCAACTAATTCCCTCTGAGTGTGAAGTGTTTGAGCAAATTGCTTTTCCCTCTGTGTAGGATCTAAGGGTAGTTGCATGCTGGAGAGTTTTAATTTACTCTAAAGGTTCAAAATTTTTGGATTTATTTATTGTGTGAACTTGGAAAAATCACACAATTTTCTATAAAGGGAAAATATGTTCCCTAATACAATCTTTACATTATCTAATTTCTTAGCTACATCAACCTATCCCAAAATTATGTTATTAGCTATCTTCTGGTTGACCTTACCTACAAACTTCTTTTCTGACCATTCCATTAGTTTTACATTAGTATCATGGTCTTCATTATTCACTTGGTCAACTATATTAGATAGTTGCTCAAGAATTGGCCTGTTTGCATTTGGAGGTTGTAGGCTGAAGGCATCTAGGAATATATCTTTGATCTCATTTATTGCCTGCTTGTATTTGTAGTCTTTCCTCATTGCCTCTTGCCTCCTTCTCTTATCCAATGCACTCTGTATTTCATTCATCTTTTCATCATTTAGAGTGCTTGAATCATAATAGGGTATTTTAATTTCTTCATCAAGCTTAGGAATGCCATAATGAATGGTCTTGGCTACCCTAGTAGAACTTGAGTTTGGTGTATAGACATGCAAGGTCATCATTTCAGTACTCAGCTTTTGAATAGGTTTGGTAGGAATTCCTATTTTTGGCAATTCAACCAAAGTTTGTATTGCAGACTCCTCCTTATCCTGTATTTTTCTCTATTGTTTCCTTCTTTTCACTTCTCAATGTCTTGGGCCGATCTAGGGTTGGAAATCTTGTAACCCTATGAACCATTTTCTTGGTAATCTTGACTAGTCCTTGTTCTAACTAGAATGCTCCATCATGGATTTTGCTAAGTATTATGCATATCCACTCAATTTTGAATACGATTGGAAAAACTAGGGCTTTGGTTAAACCCTTCTTCTCTATGATAGAAAAATCATCTTTCAAGATACCATTATCATAGAGTTTGTCAAAGGCATTAAAGATTTCCAAGTCTCCTATGGCTCCTATTTTACAGTTATAACACTTTCACACATCTTGAACCATAAATTTTTTTTCAAGGATGACAGATAGGGCACCAGTGGGATCGCTTTTCTATGCAACTTCTGGTATAGGTCTAAACTCAGGTTGCTTAACCTCATTATTGACAAGTTGAATCTCATGGCTCATTTTCCCTTGGGTCATCTTTGAACTAGATGCCATTTATAATTGAACTAGGGTTTAATGATTAAAGAAAACTTCACAAACTGTAAAACTTGGCACCTGAAGGAAATATCTGGATAAATGCTTAGATTGCTTGGGTAGATGCTGAATCACTACAAAACACTGGTTGAAAGCTTAAAAATCGCTCAGTCGCGCTCCTGGTAATCGCTCTTTGTTTGAATGGCTCAAAAATGAATCAATTTTCACCTTTAAGCGACATAAAAACCTTGCATTTAATGCATTTTTGTACCTACACCTATCACTTGACTACCAAAGGTTTTTCAACTCGACATCCACTCGGTAGCTATACTTATTCGACATCTACTTACTTTGTTAATAACTTGGTCTCCTCTTGACTTCTTAACTCAACATCCAAAGCAGTTTCACTCAGCATCCAAAGATAGCTCGACATCATCATTCAAGTTTAGTCTTAGCATCTTATCTCATGCAAATTTATACTTTGCGGTGCTTCTTCATGGTTTAGGGCTGATGTGTGATACTTCCTTATATGTATCAACCCTATAGGCTTATCTTGTGATTAGTTGGATGAGAAATGATCACTTGACCTCATGGGTGAAGTGAACCTTTCATTGGATGTACTTGATCCATCCTTTCTCTGCCATGTCTTCTTCATGTCTATTCTGATGTGTTCCACATCAATCTTTTCTTTTCCCTTATTTACTTCAGTCTTGGGTGCCTTGGCCTTTGTTGGACAATTCCTACTGACATGTCCAGTTTTCAAGCAATTGAAGCAAGTAGTTTGGTTCAACCATCTTTTATAGTTCCCCTTGAAATGTGTTCTTATGCAGTTTTGGGGTATATGTCCATACTCTTGACAATAGTGACAACTTTGCCTTGTATTATAGTCCCAATTGTAATGGTGTTCATAGTTGTCCCTTCTTACATGCTAATTTGGTGTCCACATAGGCTTTGATCTGCATTCAAAGGCTCTCTATCCATACTTTTTGCAATTATGGCAATGTCCATCAAATCTTTGTGTCCTTGTGATTTTGGTCCTACAATCTTGTGTCATATGTCTTTGCATGTTGCACTTGTGATAATAACCCTTGCTTTTGGGTGTGTTAGGTTGATTGATCCTTCTACTCCTACAAATATTAGTAGTATGCCCCCTTTTATTATAGTAATGACAAGTGGGTTTAGAATCTTTATCTTTGTCACTTCTTTGCTCAACACTCTTTGATGATTCACCAACTTCAGTGCTATTGTATCCAAGTCCTGATGTATCATGGGCTGATCTTGGGGATTTCAACAACTGTTCAAAGTACTTGATGGCTTCACTTGACTTGTTGAGATTCTCTGCTATTTCTTTTTCTCTGTTCAATTCATTCTGGAGTTGTTCATTCTGTATCCTCAAAGTAGAGATCTCAATATCTTTCATATTGAGTTCATGATGAAGGTTCATCATTTGGGCAAGTGTATCCATTTGCATGTTTGAGGTCCTTGTTAATTCAATACACTTTTCTTCAAGTCTATTTTCAAGATTTCTTTTTCCATCTTCCATCATAACCCTATCCTCAATTGCTCTTTTCTTTTGTTCAGTGATTTCACATAGCATCATGGCCCATGTTCTTTGTTAAGAGTTCTTATCTCTTCTGCTTGAGCTCTGTTTTTCTCCATCAGTTTTGCTATTGCTGTATCAAATTCTTTGGAATCTCCTTTAGAAAATACTTGTGTGGTGTCAATCTCCTTGTAGTGAATATCATTTTCAACTATAGCTATTTCCTTCCTTCTTTTTAAGGATTTACTTAATTCCTCTCTAGCTTCCTCTACCTTGTGTAGAGCGAGATGCACATCTATCACCTGGTTCTCAATGATCTTCCCAAGTTTCAAGACTTCCATCTTCAGATATTTTCTTCCAAGATGTTAGGCTTCTCCTTAAGAGAACATGAGCTTTGATACCAATTGTTGGAATGTCTTAATGGAAAGAGATCTTCTGAGAGTGGGGGGGGGGGGCAGGTGAATCAGAAGTACTGGCCTTTTATCCAATTTTTATACCCTTAATAACATATAACTGGAATTGACATGCGTGCATATAAACATTAAACAATCATGCATCACCACATAACACTTAAGATTTTGGTGACCCAGAAACCCTCCAGGAATAAGAAGGTAAAACTGGGGTGGGGATGATAGCCACAAAATTACTGCAGCAATTAATTTCAACCACTTCTGATGGTTTGCCTTGTTAAAGGCTTTACACTGTGTCACTAGTGACCTGGTTAAAGGATTTACAAACGCTTTACATGAAGTGTTACCTTGTTAAAGGATTTAATCACCTTTTTAAAGGATCTACAAGATAGCTATTAAGCTAACCTATCAACACAAGGTTTCCTTTCTAATACAATGGCTAAAGAATATTAGGTATAATAAACCTGATAGCTTACAATCCTTGATTGCTAAATACAGGCGCTTGATCTACTTTCCCTAATCTTGATCTCCTAAGATCTGATATTCATCTGCATCACTTGCTTAATTTTGATCAATTGAATGTCTAACTGCTATCCTTTCCACTTAATCTTTTTAACACCAAAGCTCTGCAATGACCTTAATAAAAGGCTCTGTTATTCCTTCTTCTCTTCAACTCTTTTTGAATGGCATCAAGACTCCCTTATAAAGATAAGTGGATCGTTATGCATCCTTGGATAAAATGTTCCCACTCAAATCCTAGAAATTCACCCATTGGCTGCATGCAATTCCAATTTTTTGATTGGCTGCATGAGGATCACATAGGTAAATGAAAAGATTTGATCTTATCTCCTTATCCTATCATGAGTCATGCATAATCATTTTACATCTTGGTTTGTATTGGCACAAACTCTTATGCTAATCTTGCGTTGCTCGACTCATAAAGTAATACTGATGCTCGACACCATCTATTCTGGATTGCTCGACGTCCACCGTGTTTCCTGTGTTACTCAACTCTTATAAAATTCCTACGTTACTTGGCTCCTATTAACTTCACAATGCTCGGCACACACTGTCTTCTAATCTACTCGACACATGTTGAATTCTGTATAGCTCGACATATACTAAAATGTGTTCTGCTTGACATCAACTATAGTTTGCTCAACACTATCTGTGACTTGGCACATAAAGAAATTCTAGTTTGGCTCCCATTGTGTACTCGGCATGTATGGTGAAAATGGTTAAGTGTGTTGACACTCATTTGTCAAACTTATTTATTGGATCAACATCTTTGGGCCTATTATAGTGGTATCAGAGTGACTTAATCAATGGGTAGAAGAGTGCTTTTAATGGATTTTGGATGACTAAATCCTATTTTTTGTGAATAAAATAGGAGGCTGGAGGCAATGGAGGTTGGAGGATTTTTATCATCTCAAGCGAACATCTTGCTTATAGATGATTATTGCATGAGAAGCCACTATTTGTGTCCTTGTAAAGTTGGGGCTAGGCCAATTCCTCCTTGAAGATAAGAGGGGAATTGATAGAGTTGTGTCCCTGAAGAAAAGAGGGGGCTTAGCTACATGATTTTCATTCTATTGAATGAGGGGCAAGGTGGGGGGGCATGTTTTAAACAATGGCATTTGAGACACTCAGAGGAGATGTTGAATTTTGAAGGAAAGACATCCAAACATATTAGTGGTGATTGTTTCTACGACACTTGAGGAGGCGTTAGACACACTCAGAGGAGATGTGGACTTTCGGAGGAAAGGCATCTCATGTGCAACACCAAAAGAGGCATCAAGCACACTCCATGGAGATGTGAAAATGTGGAGGAACTATGTCTCATTGTGTAAAAGAGGTAGAAACAATGTTTTTATGAGGCCAACTTTAGGATTTGCAATTTGAAGTTGGGATATGAGGGCAACTTCAGGATTAGGATTTGAAATCTGAAGTTGCGGAGAAAGATTGGTGGAGCTCAACTTTAGGATTAGGCTTTGCAATCTGAAGTTGTAGATTACTTTCAAAAATTGGTGAAGGAGGTTCATCAAAGTTTATCATCTTGGTGAAGGCTTTTCAATTTTGTTAGATTAATGTAATAAGGGGGGGAATTTTGGACTTATTAGATTAATTAGGTTAGGAATGTTGGACTTATTACATTAATTAGGTAAGAATGATTGTTGAATTATTTGGTATATTTCATATCAATATTCATATCATTCTAGTATATTATTCAGTATCATTTCAATGCCATTGTTAGTTTCAATTCTGTATGTTTCCGAGTGCATCTAGAAAATCTGAATCAATAGTTTCAACATTTTATATTTTTGCTCTTTTAATTTATATTTTTAGTTTCACAGTCTTTGGGCTTGTTACAACAACAACGCATTAGGGCATTGCGTGTATTAATTTGTAAAGAGGTGATAGTTGCGGACTTAATTAAAGAAACCATTGAATTGTATGCAAAGGAAGGTGGAATCCAATTTTAAACTCTAATTCATTTTTGTTTGACTTGCATTTCTCTCAATTCATCATTGATTTCTTAAATGCAAATGATATAGTTAAGGATTTGGGTTTTCATTTTATTTGTGTGTTTGATGAAGAAGAAGAACAGAAACTTTGGCATACAACGATTTTACATAAAATGGACCCACTCCCACAGAAAGGATAAGAGGCATAAGCAGCACTTCAACAAGAGCTCGAACAAAGTAATTATTCATAGAGTAGCCTATGTGGAGAGAGAAAAGGTAAGTAATGTGGCACTAGTAAGGACAATAGCATTTTGAATGCAAAATGACCCATATCCAATGGTCAAACACTATAAGTCCTTCAATAACCTACGTGGAAGGATTAGTGAAAACCAATAACCCACCACATATAATAGTGAATGATCCTCCTAATACTCGTAGTTGAGCATACCTAGGTGGAACTATATATTTATGTACACAATCTTACAAGAGGACACTCTACATGAGTGGAGATCAAACTAGGGTAAAGGATAAAATATTTCAAACTGACCCTCCAACATTGTGTATACTCCACAATGAAGTTAAGGAGGTAAGTTACTAATTTTCTTCATATATTATTATGAAATTATTTCTAATATGAAATATTATTAGTATATGAAAATTATTAGTGTATGCAATATTAATATTCTTATTAGCATATTTTTTGCTATGTAATTGAATAGTTCTATAATTAAAGGGAATTGATTCTCAATAAGATATTAGTTATTGAATATGATTTTCTCAAAATATTACATTGAGTTCGAAATGGAATAAATTTCATCATTAAAGTAAGATCATTTTTAGGTAATTAACATAATAATATTATTATCTTTATGTATTATTGTAGTCTCTCTCTTATTTTTTAATGTCTTATAAAAGCTATTTGCCTTGATCTTTTCCTCCGACAGTGTTCTTGAGGGAGAAAAGGGAGATTTAGATTCAGAGGGACACATGTCCCATGAAGGGACATGTCTCTTCATGACTTATCAACTCACTTTACACTTGACCATTGATGAGATTTGAGAAATAAAAATTCCTTTATTCTTTGGGAGAATTATAATAAATGGAAGTAGTGGGCAATATCCAATGTATTTTTTTAAAAACTAAAAATAAAAATGTGAAGTCACGTACCAGCATAGCATATGCATACACGTCTAAATGATAGTTTTGTTGTACAATGCATAACCTTTGGTGTGAGGTGATCATGGTTGATGGGTTCGATGTGGCAGGGTCATAGGTAATTTGAAGTGGTTGCTAAGTATTGCCCCTACAAAAAATTTCCTTCTTTTTATGCTGATGTGAACGTAGATCTAGCCCTATGTGGATGTGGTTGGATCCCTATTGGACACAAATACTATTTACCATTGCATATTATCTTCACCATGTGAATGATTGAAGTATGTAAGCAAGACATATGCTTGCCCATAACCAAGTTTAGGAATAATGAAGCATGCTTTAAAAGTTTAAGATCTCAAAGGAACTAAATGAGACCATGAAAGAATAAAAATTTCTAAGAAGCATCTCTCCCTAAAAAATAAAAGATTTTCTAGTTTTTTGTATCCTCAAGGTTATAGATGCACATTTTGATAAAGTACATACAAAGGTTGTTGCAAATAGATCAGAACAAGATGTTATTATAGGTTGCAAGAAGAAAAAATTAGTGGCAATGAAATTGCATATGATAGTAGTGATGAATCAAAACATGATGAGGTGACAAAATTGAGCATCAAGTCATGTGACTTACAACAAGTCTAGAATCCAACCTTTTGTATGAGAGTGCAACATAAACATAATACTAGGAATATTTAGATGATGTTATTAGAAGTTTCATTATAACATTGTGGAGATTAAGCATGAAGAACAATCAAACACCCTCTTAGCTAATGTAGATAATATATTTTGAGAGAGATTATATTACTTATATGTTGGAAACAAAGGAGTAAAGTTGGTGAATGGACACATTGATCAAGCTTATAATTTTCATATATCATAATGAAATGATATATATTTTGTGAGTTTCAAAGTCATTGTTCATGTCCAAATGCTAATACAAGTGTTGACCAATTGGAGACTCAACTTCCTATTGGCTGATGAAAATAATATATCAATCACAAGCCCTTTGTTTAGACTATAATATGAAAAACCAATAAATATAAGAGATTATATTCAAGGAAGAAATAATTTGATGTGTGTAGTCATGGGACTAAAGAGTGACTGAAAATCCTATAAAATGGAGTAAGTGGGAATTTTACATTGTGGGGAGAATATAACCAATGTTTCATTCCCATGGTTTGAAAAATTCTTATATGGAGACAATTTTATGATTTGTTGCATATGGAACCTCACTAGAGAAACTTATATCAATAATGTTAATGTGTAGTTAAGTATTTTTGAGTATTACATTTATCTAGTTACTATATTCTTTCTATTTGTAGTTCTATACATGCTATACGAGTTATTTTCCTTGATCTTTTCCTTTATGTCTAAGGATGTTTTTTTTATAGGAAAAGAAGGTTGGTACCTTACACATGCTACCAAATATTGTGTAGACTCAAGTTGTGATCCAGAACTCATTAATCATCTGATGATCAAGATGGATAAAATGAGACTCTTGAAGCAAATATCTATGATGACTTAGATTATGAGTGTCCTTCTATATTGAGAGGGAGTTTGACTGCATGATTTGATGAACCTACCTCTATGTACATAATGAGGAAGTAATGACTTATCACTAGAAAGTCAGGAAGATCGATATTAGATTCAGAGGGAGTTCAATAGGAATCCTTAAGCAAAGAGAGCTCTAAGGGAGTAACTAGAGGACTTGACTTCCCAGGATTGTTGTTTAGAGGGAGAAATTTGAAGTTTGATCTCTTCTTTATAAGGGAAAAGTTTTAAGTGAAATTCCTTGTAATGCATTCTTCTCCATGAGAGAGAATTGAGGTGAAAGCCCTTGTACCACCCTTTGACTTGGTTCATGGTGGTCACTATTTCACATATGATATGTAATGAAAGGTGATGATATTTTATTAACATATATAAATAGAAGGTGCCATGTAAGGTGGTGATATTATAAATGGTAGACCTATTTGTTTTTAAACCTTTTTTTATCCTTTAAACATATAACTGAAAAAAAAATTGCATGCATGTAAACATATAAAAGAACATAAAATCAATCACATGCAATAACACATAACACCATAATTCATAACCCAGAAACCCTCCACGAATAAGAAGGTAAAACTGGGGTGGGGATGATACCCACAAAAATCATTGCAGCAATTAATGTTCAACCACTTCTGATGGTCTACCCTGTGAAAGGCCTGCCCTGTTAAAGGCTTTACATTGTGTCAATAGTTACCTGGTTAGAGGATTTACAAACACTTACATGAAGTGCCACCCTATTAAAGGATTTACAATAGGTTGTTAAACCCACCTAATATAATAGGACTTTCATGACCTTCTCCAAAGGTTCTCCTACCTAGTTATAATCTAACCTATCAACATAGGATTTCAACCTCTAATACAATTGTGAGAGAGTATTAGAACTTTTGACAAGATTGAATGCAATCTCAAATTGTTGGATATAGGTACTAGAGTTCCTCTTCTCGTTCTGATCTTTTCTTGATTTGATCTCTGAATGTATCCTCTGCTCTGTTTTGATCAACTAGATGTATATTTGTAGTCCATTTCACTAAGTCCTTGACACCTTTGCTGATTGCTTTATTTTGCAATTTGATAACTCCATCAATAACCTTCTCAACTCTTTTCTTAGCAATCTCAACAACTTCTTCAAAAACTTCAATACAGTGTTGTGGTCTCCTTGTAAAGATATTGTGGACTTAGGGTTTGCTATGCATACATGAACTTGAAATTCTCGCTCAAATCCTTTGTTTTCACCTATTGGTTGCATGTTGTCTCCAATTTTCTAATTGGCTGCATGTTGATTTCATAGGTAATTGCAAGGATTCAATCTTATCTTCTTATCCTTTTGTGAGTCATGCAAAAATTGTTTCACATCTTAGTTTTTGATGGCACAAACTCTTATGTTGATCCTGAGTTACTTGGCACATATTGTATTCTTGATGCTCGACATGTACTATTTTTGGATTGCTCAACATCTACTACATTTTTGGTTTGCTTGGCACCTGTTATATCTTGGTTTGCTTGGCACCTGTTATATCTTGTATTACTCGGCACATGAATATTCCTGTATCACTCGGCATTTGAACAATTCTGGATCACTTGACATACATTGTGTACTCAACATATATAGTGAAAATGGTTAAGTGTGTTGACACTCAATTGTCAAGATGATTCTTTTGACCAACAATCTCCCCTTTGACATGAGTGTAAAAAAAACTTAACTAAGCATTTATGAACTTAACCTTATTGAGTACATTCTTTATTTGCTTGGAGTTCATGCAAAATTTCAAAAATATTATGAGTAACAATATACCTTATGACTCCCCCCAAGTTGATTATGCCTTGTCCAATCTTGAAACTAAAATTCTATCTTAAGTGCCTGATCCTCTCTGTCCTTTGCCCTATTTTTGCATTCTGAGCCTGTATGCTGTATCTCATCTATGTGAAGTTCAAAATTTTGCATCCCCCCCTTTATCCTTATTACTTGACTCCCCCTTTTTGGCTATTTACAAACTTTTTACTCTATTCTCGAAATGAATGAAATAATGTAATAAAAAATGAGCAAAATTTTCAAAAAAATTTGGTATTCTCCCATATTTCTATATACATATCTCCTTATTTCTTCCCTTATACATATTTCTTCCCCTTTTTGACACTAATGTCAAAGGGTTCTATAGTGTAATACCATGTTTAGCCAAAAATGTGCTATTTACCTCCAGGAGTATCTTCAGAGCTACATCCCAATTTGCTAGTGTAATGTCCAATGACTTATGCTAGATGAAAATCTTTGTTGCTAGATGTACAAGTCCATCTGAGATAGAAAGATTTGAATCTTTCTTGAGGACTGTTTCTGCATACATTTGCTCCTTATGAAGTACCTCCAAGTGAGGGGTTATAGAGGACTGCATTTGCATCAACTTAGCTTTTGTATTAGCCTCCTCTACTATTAATACAACTAATTCTCTTTGAGTGTGAAGTGTTTGAGAAAAATGCTTCTCACTTTGAGCTAGATTGGTGGGGAGTTGCATACTAAAAATCATTAGATTTCTTTCCAAGCTCATTATTCTCTGGCTAGTCTCCTTTGTGAAATTGGAAAAATCACACAACTTGTTGTACATGGAGAATATATTCCCAAGTACAATCTTTACTCTTTCTGATTTCTTAGCCAGCTCAACTTGAGATAGTGCTATATCACTAGATATCTTCTCATTAACTTTACCTTGGAACTTCCTCTCTAACCATTCCATTAATTTGGCATTTGTATCATGATCTTCATTTGTCACCTAGTCAACTATGTTAGATAGTTTCTCTACTATTGGCCTTGACTCATCAGGTTTTTGCAAGATGAAGGCATCCATAAAGATGTCCTTTATCTCATTCAATGCTTGCCTATATTTATATTCTTTTCTCAATACCTCTTGTCTCCTTCTATCCAATGCACTATGTATCTCATTAATCTTTTCCTCAGTGAGGGTGCTAGATTCACAGTAGGGTATTTTAATTTCTTCATCTATCTCAAGAATTCCATAATGAAGTGTCCTATCTACCCTTGTTGATCTCGAGCTTGGTATTCTAACTTGCAATGCTAGCACGTCAATGCTCGGCTTCTGAAGAGTTTGAGTGGGAGTACCTATTTTGGGTAGTCGAACCAAAGTTTGTATTGCAGATTCCTCCTCATCTCTTGTCTCTTCCTTCTCTTCTATTTGTCTCAATTTTTCACTATTAATGGCTAGGGATGTACCTACTGACTATACTAATTTTTCTTTGTCTTGCCTTGCTGTTGCACTCAACACTTGAAGTGCATCTGTGACTACTTTTGGTGGAGATGATGGAGGAAGGAATATGAGTCTAGTAGTTTGAGTGGTTGAAGGTGGTTCTTGTGTTTTCACCATGACTTCCTTTGATTTTACTACTAACTTTTGCAACTCATCAACACTGACTAGTATAAAACTTGTGCATAGTCTAGCTGCTTGGGTTGATTGGTCAAGGATCTTTGTGAGATCCTTTACAGTCAATGGATTGATGTTTTGATAAGAAGTGTCAATAACATCCTTTATTTTGATGCTCTCTGTAGGTGTGACAATAGCATGAGGAGGGCTAGGAGGTGACATTTTTGTGTCTTGCACACTTTGTTCTTGCTGCTCATGTGTACCCTTTTCTTCCTCTTTCACCTCTTTATTCTCCTCTTCATCTTGCTTTTCTTCTTCCACTTTCTACTCTTCCTCAACCTTCTTCTCTTCTTCCTTATTTTCTTCTCCCTTCTTTCCTGTTGTTTTTATTTCCTTTATCTTGGCACTTGCTTCTGCCTTGTATTCCTCATCAAAAACATCATCAATTTTCTTATAAATTATTTTCCACAATTGTGTGGATTTGCTCACAACATTTTCAATTTTATTCAGCAAAATACTAAATGCCCTATGCTTTGGAGTAAATATACTATTGTGCCTCTTGATTGCATTAGTTATTTGACCCTTAGTCAAATCAGGCAACAATCTAGCTAAAGTAGACTCCCTTATTTCCTTTTCCATTTGCAAGCAAAAATGCCATTTGTCTTCTACTATTTTATACAACTCTTTGGGCATTGAGCCATCTAGCTCTAGAGGTGTGTGCTTGTACTCTGCCATCATTGTATACACAGATTCCTCTATTTTATTTTGCTCTTCCTTTATGAGCTTATTGAAATCTAAATTCTTCAAATTTTTTAAGTCTCCATTCCTAAATTTTTGCATGTAATTTATCAATTGAAGACTTGGGTGGACGATTTACCACTTTGAACTGACTATTATCATCTAACTCTGTCTTTTTTTCATCTGAGCTAGGTTGAGCTACTTATTTTCTTCTCTTCCTTGGCTCCTCATCAGTCTTCTTGGTGGCTTTCTTCTTCTTTTCGGCCTCTTCTTTAGCCTTTTGAGTAGTGGCTTTGGTAGTAGGCTTCTTTGCTGTAGGTTTTGTCACTTTCTTTGTCTTGGGTTGAGGAGCAGGTTGAGCTTTAGCCTTTCTTTTAGTGACCTTGGTTCTGATAGGTGCTTCCTTGGCTTCTTCTTCCTTTGCACCTTCTTCCTTGTCCTCACCTAGGCCTTGTGTCAGTTGTAAAGGCTCTTTTTTAGGCTCATCCTCTTCATTTTCATTGCCATCCTCTTCTTCATCTGCTTCCTCTTCCTCTACTATGCCTACTGCTTCAACACCAAATCTCTTCTTGATCTTTTTGATCAATTTGTCTTTCTTCTTCACTATAGTGGCCATTTTAAGGTCTATGACCACTCTAGATTTAAAATTATAAGTTCCAAAATGTTTTGCTGCCTTGTCAGTATCTTCTGCAAGTAGTGTTGTTATTGCTGTTGAGGCCTGATCAACATCAAGTTCATAACCTAGTGGCCTAAGCTATCTCACTCTAGGTATGACTACTTGTATATAAGTGTAATCAATATCCACAAGAAAGAAAATGTCCTTTACATGTTGCTCAACCAGTGAGACTGGTATCCTCATCCTCTATTTCATGGACTTCTTGAAGTCCTCAAAGTAACTTTTCATCCGAGCATCAAAATTGTCTCCCATTTGATCAATGAAGTCATTGATTTGTGTGACCATTGTCTTGTTAGGATCTCATCTAACCTTTCCAACTGATGGAAATTCCTTCATAACATAGAAAAATATGTAGACCAACAGTGATCCAAATTTGGATTGGGATCCTTTTGATTTCCTTATGGCTCCCAAATTTTCATTGATTTGTTGTAGCATGAGCTCTGCTAGATCATATGTGTGGTCCTTCTTTACAAGTTTGTATGCTACATACACTGCTATGCATGGCACGCTGTTCAATCTGCTTGATTGATAGAATTTTTGGGATATGACTCTAACAACAAAATTAAGTAGTGGATCAATAATGGTATCAATGGCCATTCCCCTATTATTCCATTTGGCACTAGTGTTCTTCTCTATGGCCTCCTTTTTATCAATGAAGTCATTGATTTGTGTGACAATTGTCTTGTTAGGATCCTATCTAACCTTTCCAACTGATGGAAATTCCTTCATAACATAGAAAAATATGTAGACCAATAGTGATCCAAATTTGCATTGGGCTCCTTTTGATTTCCTTATGTCATTCAAATTTCCATTGATTTGTTGTAGCATGAGCTCTACTAGATCATATGTGTGGTCCTTCTTTACAAGTTTCTATGCTACATCCACCGTTATGCATGGAACGCTGTTCAATCTGCTTGATTGATAGAATTTGTGGGATATAACTCTAACAGAAAAATCAAGTAGTGGATCAGTAATGGTATCAATGGTCATCCCCCTATTTGGCACCAATGTTCTTCTCTATGGCCTCCTTTTTATCACTTTTTAGGGTCTTGGGCTGATCTAGGGTTGGGAAACTAGTAACCCTATGAAAAATTTTCTTTGTAACCTTCACTGGCCTTGTTTCTAACCAGAATGACCCATCATGAATTTGACTCAACACTATATGAATCCATTTAGTCTTAAACACAATGGGGAAAACTAGGGCTTTAGTTAAACCTTTCTTTTCAACTATTTGAAACTCATCCTTCAATATACCTTTATCACATAGCTTATCAAAGGCATTGAAAATTTCTAAGTCACCTATGGCTCCAATCTTATAGTTGTAGCATTTTTTGACATCTTGGACCATTACAACTTTGTCAGAAATGACTGACAAAGCACCAGCAGGGTCATTTTTATAGGCAACTTTAGGGATGAGCCTAAACTCTAGCTATTTGACTTTATTACTGACAAGTTGAATTTCATGACTTTCCTTCCCCTTAGTGGTTTTTGACCTAGATACCATCATTTATCAAACTAGGGTTTAAAATTAAATAAACTTTCAAGTTTTGCGTAGCTCGACACTTGAGTGAAATACCTGTTGATTGATGAACTAGAGTTGAATCATGGTTGGAATTGCTACAAATGACTGCTAAAATGCTATGTGATCGCCTATTCACTCTGCTCGACTTTGCTCTTTGTTCAAATGGCTTGAAAATGAACAATTTTCACCTTTATTAGGTTCCAAAGCCTAGCATTTATTGCATTTGTGCTTACAATTGTACACTCAACTTCCAAAGATTTTATCAACTTGACTTCTACTGAAGTTCATCTACTTGGCAGCTACTATCTAATTTCACTCATCATCAACTGAGCTTTTCAATTGCTCGGTAGCCACTAACATCTCTTACTAGGCATCCACTAGTCTATTCAACTCGGCATGTACTAAAGTTTTACTCGAAAACCAAAGGTAGCTTGGCATCATCTTCTAAATTTTAACTTGGCATCTTTTCTCATGCACATTTCTTCTTTGTAATACTTCTATGTTTTCTTGGGCTGATGTATGATACATCTTTATATGTATTAGCCCCATGTATCTGTCTTGTGCTTAATTGGATGAGGTGTGATCACTTGACCTCTTGGATGAAGTGATCTCTCCATTTGATGTGTTGCATTAACCTTTCTTCTTCCATGTCTTGTTCATTTGTCCTCTTATTTGTTCAACGTCAATCTTCTCTTTTCCTTTGTTGACTTCAATCTTTGGTGCTTTTGACTTTGTAGGATAGTTTCTGTTGATATGACCAGTCTTGAAACAACTAAAACATGTAGTTTGGTGTAGCCACCTGCTGTAACTTCCCTTGAAATATGTCCTTATGCAATTTTCAAGAATGTGCCCATACTCTTGACAATAGTGACAACTATACCTGGTATTGTAATCCCAATTATAGTGATGTGCATGATTGATTCCTCTTGCAGGCTGATTAGGTGTCCACATAGGCTTTGATCTGCAATCAAATGCTCTATGTCCATACTTTTTGCAGTTGTAGCTGACCTTCAAATCTTGGTTTCCTCATGGTCTTGGTTCTACAATCTTGTGTTGAATGTCCTTGCTTTTTGCACTTGTGACAAAAGTTTGCGTTTGTAGGCTTATCATGCTGATGACTATTCTTGCTTCTGCACACATTATAGGTATGTCCCTTTTTACCACAAAAATGACATGTAGGTTTAGTGTTCTTACCTTTGGTTCTTCTTTCTTCTATAATCTTGGATGATTCTCCTTGTTCAGTGCTGATGTAGCCAAGTCTCGAAGTATCATTACTAGTCCTTGGTGATTTCAACAATTGCTCAAAGTACTTGATGGCCTCATTGGGTTTGTTGTAAATTTCTTCTATTTTCTTTTCTCTCTTTAATTCATTCTACAATTGTTCATTCTACATCTTCAAGGTGGAGATCTCAATGTCCTTCATGTTTAGCTCATGATGAGCATTCATCATCTGGCTAAGTGTGTCCAACTGCATGTTTGAAATCTTTTCAAATTCAATTGTCTTCTCTTCCAACCTATTGGTGAGATTTCTCTTGTCATCTTCTATCATGGCCTTGTCTTCAATAATTCTTTTCTTTTGTTCAGTCACTTCACAAAGCATTATGGCTTGTGATTCTTGTTCAAGCTTGAGTAATATGATTTCTTCAACTTGTGCTTTGTTTTTCTCCATTAATTCTGCTATTGCTGCATCAAATTCCTTTGAATCTCCATTTAAAAACACTTGTGTGGTGTCAATCTCCTTATCGTATATGTCATTTTTAGCTATGGCTATCTCCTTCCTTCTTTTCAAGGAAATTCTCAGTTCCTCCTTGGCTTCCTCTACTTTGTGTAGAGCTAGTTGCACATCAATCACCCGATTATCAATGATCTTCCCAAGTTTGAAGACTTCCATCTTTTGACCTTTTTCTCCAAGCTGTTAGGATTCTCCTTGTGAGAACCAACACTCTGATACCAATTTTTGGAATATTCCAATGGGAAGAGTACTTCTAAGAGGGAGGGGGGGTGAATCAAAAGTACCACACCTTTTAAACCTTTTTTTTATCCTTTAAACATATAACTGAAAAAAAATTGCATGCATGTAAACATATAAAAGAACATAAAATCAATCACATGCAATAAAACATAACAATAGAATTCACAACCCATAAACCCTCCATGAATAAGAAGGTAAAACTAGGGTGGGGATGATACCCACAAAAATCACTGCAACAATCAATGTTCAACCACTTCTGATGGTCTGCCCTATGAAAGGCCTACCTTGTTAAAGGCTTTACACTGTGTCAATAGTGACTTGGTTAGAGGATTTACAAACACTTACATGAAGTGTCACCCTATCAAAGGATTTACAATAGGTTTTCAAACCCACCTAATTTAATAGGATTTTCATGACCTTCTCCAAAGGTTCTCCTACCTAGCTGTTAAGCTAACCTATCAACATAGGATTTGAACCTCTAATACAATTGTGAGAGAGTATTAGAAAATTTGAACTAATTGAATGCAATCTCAAATTGTTGGATTTAGGTACTAGATCTTCTCTTCTCATTCTAATCTCTACTTGATTTGATCTCTGAATGTATCCCTAGCTCTGTTATGATCAACTAGATGTATATTTGTATTCCATTTCACTAAGTCCTTGACACCTTTGCTGATTGCTCTATTATGCAATTTGATAACTCCATCAATAGCCTTCTCAAATCTTGTCTTAGCAATCTCAACAACTTCTTCAACAACTTCAATATGGTGTCATGGTCTCCTTATAAAGATATTGTGGACTTAGGGTTTTCTATGCATACATGAACTTGAAATTCTCGCTCAAATACTTTGTTTGCACCTATTGGTTGCATGCTATCTCCAATTTTTTGATTGGTTGCATGTTGATTTCATAGGTAACTGCAAGGATTCAATCTTATCTTCTTATCCTTTCATGAGTCATGCAAAAACTATTTCACATCTTAGTTTGTGATGGCACAAACTCTTATGCTGATCCTGAGTTACTCAACACATATTGTATTCCTGATGCTTGGTACAAACTATTTTTAGATTGCTTGACATCTGCTACATTTCTAGTTTGCTTGGCACCTATTATATCCTAGTTTTCTCGACCCCTATTATATCTTATATTGCTTGGCACATGAATGTTCCTATATCACTCAACATCTGAACAATTCTGGATCACTCAGCATACATTGTGTACTCGACATATATAGTGAAAATGGTTAAGTGTTTTGACACTCAACCGTCAAAATTATTCTTTTGACCAACACTATTATCATGAATAACTTCATTAAGTTGTTGTCTCAAAGTGTTGGAAGTCATGATAATGAACATATCATGGCCATACTTCATTAAGTTTTCCTCGAGTGCTGGAGATCATGCTACTTGTCATTATAGAGACCATGCCATTGTGATTCTTGTTAAGTTATTGTCCTAGAGTGCCAGAAGTCAGATAACTCATATTATTCTAGGATATAACATATTATTTTGGTGGGCATCAAGGATTTTATGCTAGTGCACATACCAAAAGAATATACGTATGATGAATATCATATGATTGATATTTCTTGTTGAATCACACTTTAGGTTGTATTGAAAGATAACATCTAAGTTGATGGATTTATGTTAATATCCTTAAATATATCATTCTAGGAATATCACTACTAAGATGACATCTCTTCATCTACTTGAGAGCATAATGTGTTCTACAAATCCTATCTAGCTAAGAGAGAGTGTTAAGGTTGTAGCTTTAGTTGGATTGATTTGATCTGAGATACATTATTGTTATTGGTAAATCATCATTTCCTATATATACTTATCCATGTTAAATAATATGTATTATTGTATATAATTATTATAATTATTATTAATTTAAAAAATATATTATTAATTAAATGATGATTAAACCATAGAGACATGTCTCTTCACGAGACATGTCCTCTCATATTTATATGAGGTTCAAATATGCATTTGGAACACAACAATTAAAATGGCCATTTTAGTAAATTTGTGGAAAATGATCCATGTTACTCAACATAGAGCATGGTATGAAATGTTTTACACTTATTTAGTAAATATTAGTTTTGTAAGGATAAATTATAATGGAAATATATACTTGAAGAATAAATCTTAAAAAGGGATATTGTTAGCTAAGATACTTGTAGATGAAATCATATTTGAAGGAAAAGATGCATTGTGTAAATCTTTTGTAGATCAAACGAGGCAAGAGTTTGAGATGTCTATGTATAGAGAGATCAAATTTTTTGTTGGCCTACAAGTGTATCAAATGAAGAAAGGTATCTACATTACACAAAGTATATCAAGGAGATACAATTTTTTTTTGGAATGGAAGACTCACGACCATTTGGAACACCCATTGCTAATGGACATAAACTTTCAAGAATGATGATTCTATGGTGTGAATCAAACCTTGTATAGATCAATGATTGGAAAGTTGCAATATGTTTTTCACAATAGACTAGATATTGCACTAGTAGTTGGGATTGTTGCTAGATTTTTTTCAAATCCTAAGGAGAATCACATGATAGTTGTGAAAAGAATATTGATATATCTAAAAGGAACATAGGATTATGGATTGTATTATAAGAAGAATGACAAGTTTGAACTAAGAGTGTACACTGAAGCAGATTGGGTTGGAAATGTTGATGATAGAAAGAGTACAAGAAAAGGAACTTTCTTTCTAGAAAAGAGATTAGTTCAATGGACAAGCAAGAAGAAAAATTGCATCTCCTAATCTATAATAGAAATTGAATATGTAGTAGCAATAGTTAATTGTTATAACATAGTGTCGATCTATCAATTGTTGAAAGGAATGAAGCAAGAGATCAATGAACCCATTTTTATATTTTGTGATAACACAAGTGCTATAAACATATCTAAAAATCCTTTGATGCACACCAAGACCAAGAATATCTTTGTTAAGTATCATTACTTGAGAGAGTTGGTATAAGACAAAGAAGTGAGATTAAAGTATGTGAATACAAAGGAACATATAGCTGATATTTTCACAAAATATTTACCTAATGATGTACATGAATATCTAAGAGGTAAATTGGGTTCAATTCCCCTCAATGAGGCTACTTAAGATGAGATGGAGCTTTGCATCAAATATTTTGATCATAATATCTTATAAATTGATGCAAAAAATCACACTTTAGGACTTGCCAAAAGTTGTGAAGAGAGGAGCACAAGATGTTGAACTAGTCATAAGCAAGATGACAGAAGAGAAACCTAGTTCAAAGAATTGGTACATAATTATCTACATGTTGAAGATGTATGAGACATAGTCAACTGAAGATGTTAAAGTGTCTTTGGCATTGTTGTCAAAGAGGGAGAAGTTCAAAAGTTACCATCAATAGTGAAAAAAGAGGGAGATATTACACTGTTACCATAGAAACTTGAGTAACAAGGGATAGATTATAGATGAGAGAAGTCATAGAGCTAGACGAAGATCGTGAAGTAGTTACTATATAAGAGTGAGGTGTTGCATATTAGACCTACATGAGATGAGAAACATAATGAAACTAAAAGATGTGATCAAAGATGAGAATTTGACTAAAATTAAGGATATTAATGAAGATCTGTTATTGTACACATAGGGAGTTGATTGAACCATGTCAAGAGCTTTGGATTGGATGGTAAATTCAAATAAGATGCTCCCATCAATGCTAAAGAGGGAGGTTATTGGAAACTACAATCAAAACAAATGTTATTGATGTCAAATCTTATTGGTGACATAGTTTCTACCTGAGTAGAGTGTCATATCAAGTTGATTGATGAAGAGGATTTGAGAAGAAGAGATAACAAGAGAACCTAATGGAAAGGTTGAGTTATGTGGAACTACAAGGGGTACTTGATCAATTGGACTTTGACAAGATAATGTGTTGTTTAATCATAATACTAAGTGGAGAAGATAGTTGTGTTGAAGAATAGAAGGGATGATCAAATGCATAGGCTAAAGTGAGCTTCAAATTAGAAGATTAAGAAACTTATAGTTGAATTTGAGCTATAGTAGTGTCAACCAAATGAAGAGTAGAAGCTAAGAAAATATAGTGTCAACCAAGAACTAGTAAAGACTAAGTATCATAAAAGTTATATCGAGTGAAGATGGTGTAAGACGAGGAATAAAATTAGTATTGACTGAGTTATCTAGTGATGATCGAGGTCAAGGAAAACATTTTTGGTTGAGTGTCAACATCTATTAATTTGTGAAGGAATTGAGTTTCCATGCCAACATAGTTATAATTTTTGGATTGGTCAAAGTGCATAAAGGATAAGTATTGATGTGTTGGAGCATTTAATGCAAGAGAAACTATGTTTGAGAATTTCTAGATGAATTTTTGAGAAGTATCTAGAAGGAGAAGGAGGAAATGAAAAAATGGAAGGATTTAATGGATTTGACTTGACCCTATGATCAACGATGATGTTTAAGTAGTAAAAGATCAAAGTTACCTATTTAAGGAGGCATAAGGATTAACCTATTGAGGCTAATAGTTGCTAATTTTGTTGACTGGCGAGCTACAGGAGAAGGTTGTGAAGAAGGAGCAGAGAAGAGGTGAAGAGTGATTTCTTGAAGGATTTTACAAGAAGATCAAAGCTAATGATGGAGATATGAATGGAGTTCAGTCAATGACTTAGAAAATGAGTTACAGTGTGATCTTTATTTTCAAAGTGAGTTGTATTTATCAAATTAACCCACTCTTACTTTCTAATCATTATATCAGTTAAAATCCTTTAATCAAGGTTGACCTAAAAATTGTTTGTAAATCCTTGAATCAGGGTGACATTATAATGGAATGTTCTTAATTCCTCTAACAAGGCCACTCCTAATAGGGTGATTAAATCCTTTAACAGGGTCATAGCTAACAGTGCGTATTGTAACCTTTAACAAGGTTGGCTCCTAATAGATCTCACTTCAAAAGAGTGAAAAATTAGTGACATGTTACTAGTGGTTTTTCCCAAATTGGGTTTCTACATTAAATCTTGGTGTCTTACTTGTGTGGATGTTATTTGAGTTATTTACTATTTAAGGTTTTATATTTTTCAAGTTATTTATTATTGGGTAGTGCACTACAAGTTTATGTTATTGATAAGTTACTATAGAGACCAAGCTACTAAATGAATAGATCTAAGTTGTTTACAGAGTTCAAAATTTTAATTGGTACATTTGGACCTGAGAATAATAGATTTATCTACCCTCTTTCAGTGATTCTAAATCATTCTCTCATAATGGACATATTTCTTGATCTATTTGTTATTGATAATTTGGATGAGAACACTCCCATTGTTGAGCGATTGATTATGATTATAGAGAAAATAAATGACCTGGGTATAGATGCAAATTAAAGATTAATATAGCGGTTAGAAAGAAAAAATGAGAAGAGAGCTATGGAGAAGGTAGCAATAGAGATTGTTGGTAGATATGTAGAGTTGTCAAATCTTGCGAATAATTTGGAAAAAGTTACTCAAAATGTATATATACATTGTTTCAAAAGTTGTGTGATACTTTCATATTCACAAAGGACATAAGGGGAAGAATGGATAAGCTGGAGGAGGATATACAACATAGTGCCAATGTAGTAACTATGGATGCAATTTCTAGTGTAGTTCACTTATCCAAGCTAAATGTTTAGTAGGGAAGACTCACTAAATTTACTACAAAGTATAACAAAATAAGAGCCAAACTAATATCTATTCAAGCTGTGATGAGACCTCATCTTGGGTTATGTAGATGCATTTAAAGAATGCAAAAGATTTATTCCAGATAGATCCAAATATATCAGTTACAATTAGTTTGGTGGATCTAGCAGCAAAGTTGGAGATTGAGATTCATGCTATTGAATCCATAAGGACAAATTGGGATAGTACATTAGGTAATATTTTGCAAGTCCACAAAATATTTTTGGATAATTTTTGTTTGACCCCTACAACCAAGAAGCCATGAGTGACAAAAACAAGGGGGAAATGTATTGATGATCAAGTGGAGTTTTGAAGATTTTGAATATGTATATATTGAAAGTAGAGTCAGAACATGTACAATTTTTACCAAGTCAAGGTATAGATTATATCCTAAGGGGGAGTACTTATGTTTCAATTTTGTAAGAAAAGTTTTTAATCACAACAAGATATTTTTTCCACTAATGTCAATGAAGGATATTGTTGATCCCTAAAGTAAAGTTGTCTATTAGTGTCAAAAACTTAGTCACTCACAAGGTAGGATTGTTCAGTCATCACTATGACCTAGCCATCCTTTATAGGTCGATCCATGTATTAAATACTTGTATACATTTCAAGTTAAAGTGCTAAGTAGTAGTTACTACTGAGAAAGCCAAAGGTTTCTGAGTACTCTAGTGATTGTTGAGTAATGTAGAGGATGAGAAAAGTAGTATATGATGAGTGTAGTTAAGGCTGAGATGATGAAATCTTTTATGTTGAGCGTCAATATGATATAAGTGTTAATTAACATAATTTTACAAAATTGTTTGGAATTGCACAAATTTTAAGGTAAACCATTTTTTTTTTGGAGCTGGAAGCATGTTTTACAAATCAAGGAGGTAATCAAGAAGATGATTACACGTCAAATGGAGGATCACTAATCCCTATGTAAGGCAATCCACTAATAAGAAGATTACAATGATTAAGCAAGAAAATGAATTAATCTCGATCATTGATTATGATCTAGAAGGTTCACCCAAAAAACTATTTAAGAAGGGCTTATGACCTAGTTTGTATGTGCGAGCATATGTGATTAAGATTTTGGTTGCCTGCAAAGTAGAGAGGTGAATCAGGAAGAAGTGACTGAGTGGTGCATTGAACAATTTTAAGTAGAGTTAAAGAAGATCAATCATAATAAGGTGATAATACCTTACATATAGGAGATTTTTTATCAACATTGAAGTGCATTGTGATATTGCTATTAGGATTTAACTATGTAGTTTTTGAGTCAAACTCATTGACCCATATTTCATGAGTAGTGATTCAACATGAATCCATCTCTCATAAGAATAAATGGAACACTTAGCACTCATTAGATCTAGGTGATGCTCACAGAGGTGAAGCATAGTTACATCCTGATAACAATATAATAATTTTACTTGTGGAAATGATCTCCTACTTATCAATTGAAGTGCATGCTAAAGGTTCAGTTACTAATACATTCTAATAGGTGTTTTAGGATTTAAATCTCTTTAAAAAGTATCTTTAATAGGCTTTAGTAAATCTCCTAATAGAGTGCTCACTTAGTTGTGATGTAAAATACTTAGTTCAAGGTAGGACTTAATAGTCTTCTAAGCCTTTGATAGGACATAACCCTCACATGGTAGATCATCAAAAGTGATCAAACATTGTAGCCTTGACAGACATAATTTTATTGTTGTAGTAGTGAAGATTTTGTGGGTGTCATCCCCACCATAGTTTTACCTTTACCTTGGAGGGTTTCTACATTGGGAAATCTATGTGTTAAGAGTTTATGAGTTTTATTCATGCAATTAGAAGTTAGATCTGATACTATGTTGTAAGTGAATGATTATATTGATATGAGGTTAATGTTCAAATGAGGGTTTATGCGAAAATATCAAATATGCTTCACGTTTGAAGTGTGAATTTTTTTATAGATCTTGATTCCCCCCCCATATTAGTATCTCACTTTCCTTACTAGATTTCCAACAAAATATTGTGAAAGGAATGTGTGATGGGTAAATAGATAGGCAATAGCTTTTAGAGAAAGACACATTGTACTAAGGGATGTTTGGATCTAGTGCATATAAATCTATGTGGTCTAGAAAAGACTAGATCATACTATCATACTATGATGAGAGGTACTTTATTTTGTTTGTTGATGATTATTCTAGAATGTTGTGGGTTGTATTTTTCTAGGATAAATTTGAAGAATTTGATAAATTCAAGAATTATTAAATAAAGGTAGAGAATTAATCAAGTTTTAAGGTCAAATGATTAAGGTCAAACAAAGGAGGAAAAATTATATTAGATAGGTTCAATTCTTACTGCAAAGAGCATGGTATATGTTGGAAACTACAATTGGAACAATTATTATGTTGCCATTGATGTCAAACCTTATTGATGAGATAAATTTCTATTTGAACCTAGTGTCATATCTATATGATTGATGAAGAGGATTTGGGAAGTTGGTCATAACAAAAGAATCTAGAGGAAAGGTTGAGTTATGAAGAAGATAACTACAATGAACACTTGATTAGTTAGACTTTAACAAAATAAAGTGATTGTTCAATCATGCTACAAGTGGAGAAGACAATTATACTTAAGCCTTGAAGAAGTGATCAGAGAATGACCAAATGCATAGACTTGACTAAGCAATAGAGTAGAAGATTAAGGAACTTGAAGTATATGCCAACTGATGCTAGTGTTGACTGAGGCATAGTATAAGCTGAGCATAAATAGTATTGACCAAGCCAAAGTATAAGCCAAGTAGAAATAGTGTTGATCGAGTGATAGTATATGTGCCAATCAAGAAATTTGGTAGCGACCAAGTAATCTAGTGATGATCGAGCATCAAAACATAGTGTTGCTCAAGGGACATCATTTTAATAGTTTATGAGAAATCATAATTTCTAGCTGATAGAGTTGATTTCTTGTAATATAGAAAGAAATTTGAAGATAAGGATGGATCAACTAGAACATTTAAATCAAGGGAAACCATGTTTGCACATTTCTATGCAAGGATTCATAAGGAAGTTTCTAGAAAAGAAGAGGATGAACAAGAAAGTGGGCATATTAATTGTATGTGTTGAATCTAATCATAACTCTAAGATCTATGGTGGTGTTTAAGCAAAAAAAGATCAAAATTACTTATTTAAGGAGGTACAAGGGATAATCTTGATGAGTTGTTAAAGGTTGAAGTAGTTGTTGATGTTATTGATTGATGAATTTAAGTAGAAGGCTGAGAAGAATTGAAAAGAGGAGAAGTGTGATTGCTTGAAGGGTTTCCAAGCAAATTAGAGACTGGGATGATAATGAAGGCCTACTAATGGATCAGCTTGTGAGCCAAACTAAGATCTATATTTACAAAGTGAGTTGTATTTGTCAGATCAAAACTTGTTGTTACTTTCTAACTATTGTATCGTTTTGAAATCCTTTTATCAAGGTTGACCTAACAGTCATCTATAAATCTTTTAATCAAGGTGGCATTCTAATGGAATGTTCTAAAGTCCTATAAAAAGGTCACTCCTAATAGGGTGATTAAATCCTTTAACAAGGTCACATTTAACAGTGTGTTTTGTAAACTTTGACAAGGTTGGCTCCTTACAGAGCTCACTTTAGAAGAGTGAAATATTGGTGAGATGTTATTGGTGGTTTTTCCCAAATTGAGCTTCCACATTAAATCCTAGTGCCAAAATTGTGTGGATGTTATCTATGGTGATTTATTGTTAATGTTTACATTCTACAAGTTTGTTCTATTTAGGATAGTAGACTGCTAGTTTATGTTTATTGAAAGTTTATTATTGAGGCTAAGCTATTGAATGTTAATATTTGAAGTTGTTTAAGTGTTTTTTATTTGATTGGTACATCTAAACCTTGGATAACTTATTCATCCCCCCTCTCAGTTATTCTAAACATTCTAACAATTGGTATCAAAGCATTGGTGCTTGTAAAGAAAAGTTTGAAAGTACTTGAAGCTAAAGATCATGATGTACAAAAACAAGGTGCCAAAGTTGAACAAAGAGAACTTCCAAACATGGAAAAGTTTGATGAGGCTACATCTAGAAAATATTAGAGATGGTGCTATACATTTTGTGGACAATGCATATGTGGAAATAACAATTCTTCCTCTTTGTGATATGAATATCAGGATTTAACTGTGTGATTTTGAGTCAAAATCGATGACCCATGTTTCATGAGTAGTGATTCAACATGAATCCATCTCTCATGAGAATAAATGGAACACTTAACACTCATTGGATCTAGGTGATGCTCACAGGGGTGAAGCACCGGGACTTCCCGGGAGGTCACCCATCCCAGTACTACTCCAGCTTGAGCACGCTTAACTACAGAGTTTCCTCCATAGTTAAATCCAAGCTTGGGTTTAACTATGGAGGAAACTCTGTAGTTAAGTGCGCTCAAGCTGGAGTAGTACTGGGATGGGTGACCTCCCAAGAAGTCCCAGTGCTTCACCCCTGTGAGTATCACCTAGATCCAATGAGTGCTAAGTGTTCCATTTATTCTCATGAGAGATGGATTCATGTTGAATCACTACTCATGAAACATGGGTCATCGAGTTTGACTCAAAATCACACAGTTAAATCCTGATATTCATATCACAATTTGACTAGTTGTGGAAATTATCTCCTACTTATCAATTCTTCCTCTAACAACTTCGTAGTTGAAAGAGAAGCAAGAACACAAGCATGTAATGTTGGAGATTGCATCAGCCCTAAGCTATGCTGATTTTGATGACATTAAAACTTGGAAGAATGCTAAAGAAATGTGGAATACACTATAAACCATCTTTGGAGGAGACAAGAATGTCCTAAGAGAAAAATTAGAGAGCTTGAGATGTAAGTTTGAAGAAATGAGAATGACAAAAGGTGAAAATATAGTCCAACACTATGCAATAATTAAAGAAGTTTTTAATGCTATAATCAAAGAACTTTTTAATGCTAGAAGAGGTGCTAATGGAAAGATTGATGATGAAACTATGATAAGAAAGGTATTGAGAACTCTACTTCCTGTTTATGCTATTAGGGTTTTTGCAATACAATAATCAAGATGTACTCTAGGTAATGACCTAACTTTGAAATGTGTGATTGGTAGGCTTACTACATTTGAGATGTCAAATTTTGATAATTTCACTTCTTACTTCTATTGAATATGCTTTAAAATCAAAATTGGCTTTTAATAAGAAAGGAAAATGAAAATATGTGAAAAGTGTCAGTGATACTTCTAATGATGAACTTGATGAGTTGAAGCACTGATGGCTAGAAGACTTCCAAGAGGTAAATGGAAATATAAAAGGTAAACTTCCTGTTATCACAAAAATTTGCACCCTTGTCCAAAGTTTATACCTAAGGACAACCTTGTGAAATATGGAAACAACCTCCAAGTTGTGGGACTTGAACTATGAGGTTGAGTCTCTGGAGAAGGTCAACTTCATTTACTATTAGGGTGTACCTAACTACACTTGGAGAGGAAAAGGGAAAAGGAGATGCAAGAAAGAAAATCTATCTATTCTAATCTAAGAGATGATGCACCAAAATAGAGTGTTCAAACCAATCTATGCTCATACATGCACTCTTGAACTATCATGACACCAAAAGGTATACACATCTAGACTTGTATTAATCTAACAATCACATGCAAATCAGAAAACCCAAAGAAATGATACAAGGAAGATGAGATTCACTTATATATCATTCATAGGTCAAAGAGATATAGTCATGAAAATTGTAGATATCCACAATACACTAATGAGAGGAAAATAGGTCTTGCACAATATATCAATGGCTAAAGGAGATAAGGTAGAATGTCATTAGGTGTAGAGGTAAAGTGAATTTATAGTGAACTTGCAGAGCAAGATCAGAGAAAATAAAGAAGGGTCGACTCTAAGAAAGAATTACAACGTTGCTTTTATAGTTCAAGCATAATTGAGGTATTTATAACTACAGTTACTCCACAACCACTACCATTAAATGCTCAGAGGAAAATCAAGACAATCCAAATAATAGATTTGATTTAGTACACTTGTAGAGGCATGGAAATCATGAAAAACCTAATTGGAACAAACCCTGAAGTGATGGAAATAACATACACTAATACATTTGGTACCAAATGTATTAGTGATCAATCAATGCATAGTTGGGTAGATGGATAACCAAGTGATGAGTATATGTTCCTTTTGCATTTACTAGGCATGGAGATGCTAAAAGCAATCTACAGATGATAAAAATTTGATCTGCCATTAAAGAGTCATTTCGTCTTTGCTACCAACACACTAAGTTGGATATATCGGCAAGTCAATTATATTCAATTCTCACCATGTACCTTCCTTGCAATTTTATTGGTTAGAGACTCTTTTCTTTTCTAGCTCAAACAAGTGAAACACCTTTATCAGGTCAACCCAGGTCTTATGATCCTATAATCTTCAATGTATCTTATGTTCAAGGACACTCTTAATAATCTCTATGATCTTACAATCATCAGTTTATCATAACATTAGGTTGTCCTTGAAGTCTTCTTACAATACTACAATCGCCACAATGTTATGAAAAAGCCTTACCTTCATGCCTTCGAAAGACCCCCTCAACTACACCTATGATCTTATGACAACCATGTACCATAAGGTCACAAACCTCAATAACATTTCTTGCGACCATATGTGGTTGTGATGCTATGATAGCTACATATAGTAACATTGGTGGCTTCAAGGATTAGCTTCACAATCTTACACTGGATCGTAGGATTGTAACATAGGAACCTAGTCATATATTTGTAACCCTGACCTTTCACCTCTGTGATTTGAAGAAAATGGGCCCACTAGGTACACACATCAAGACCTTGCCATGTTACATAGAATAACTTCCTTACATATTTGCATAGCAACATAACGATGATCGTAGATCTACTTTCATCTGATGACCTAGGAACATGCAACCAGTCATTGGCCATGCCAGCATCCAAAGCAATTAGAACCTGTCCATATGCCAACTTGTTTGACAATGTTTATACTTTTATCGCTTGCCAAGGGAGTGACATCACCAAATACATGTATCACAATGTTAGATGAATTAAAACACTTGTAGCTTTCTATATGACGTAATGAGGACCATTGATCCTAAGAAGATAGATGGTTGGGAAGATGTATGATGCACTCTATCAAAACTGAGGAAGAGGTTCCACCCTACTAATGTATTTTTATCACTTTTTTTCCTCCCAAAAAACCTCTATAACTCCACAAGGTGAGAAGGAAATAACCATAGATCTAGGAAGACCTAACGGTGGGGAAGGTTGCGGCCCCACATAATTATTAAACATGAATTAACCTTGGAACTTAGGATATAGCTCATATAACCAAACTATTTCCACACACCCTTATATTTGAATTTTCAAATATATGAACATTAACTAGGTTTGAATTTAAATATGGAAATTTTGGTGGGAAGTCAAAAATAACCAACACTTCCTATAATTTTTTTTCCACGCAACAAAGTTGGTCATATTGCCACAAGATGTCTTGATAGAGAAGACAAGGATGATATAAGAGAAAGCAAGTACAAAGAGAGAAGAGATGGTTGAGACAACAAGAGAAACAAGGACTACAAAGAAAAATGTAAGAAATCTTGTTACATTGTTGAAGAAGAAACTGATAATGAATCTAAAAGTAATGATGAAGAAGTAGTCTATGTTTCTATGAAAGAAGATTCTGATGAAGATGAGAAAATGACATTAATTTCATATTTGAATAGAAGTGATAGGTGGATAATTGATAGCGATTGTCCAAATTACATGGCTGGTAATAAAAGTATATTTGAGAACATTAGACCATACAAGGGTGGATATGTTAAATTCGATAATGATGTACTATGTCTCGTGAAAAAGAAAGGATTAATACAACTAACTAATAAGATCAAGTGTGACAATGTTTATTGGGTCAAAGGTCTTAACTATAATCTATTGAGTGTTTCATAGTTGAACAAATTAGGCTACATAGTTTAATTCCATCACAAAAAAATAAAGATATTTGATGTTGATGGTGAACTGATTGGAAGTGGTGATGAAACAAGAGGTAACTTATTCTATTTAGATTTTTCTGGCAAGACATGTTTTTTTGAAAAATATGAAGATATTTGGTTATGACACAAGAGGTTATGTCATGTAAATTTTGACAATTTGGTTAGCATTAGTAAGATGAAAAGAGCAAGAGGTTTTCCAGAACTGAAGAAACTTGATAATGTTATGTGTAAACAATGCCAATTGGGAAAAATTGACAAAGTCTAGTTTCAAAAGAAAGACATATTCATCTGATGATATTTTGGAATTGGTTCATATTGACCTATGTGGACCTATTGGTGTTCAAATCTATTGTGGAGACAAATATTTCATTCAATTTATTGATGACTACTCTAGAATGATGACTGTGATATTTCTTAAAGAAAAATTTGACACTTTTACGATATTTAAGTAGTATGTTGCCATAGTTGAAAAGGAAGCAAGAAAGAGTTTGAAGTTCTTGAGATCTGATAGAGGTGGTGAATTCATTTCCAATGAATTTAACATATTCTGCAATGGTAGAGGAATCAAAAGACAAATGTTAGCACATAGTACCCCTCCTCAAAATGGAATAGTTAAAAGGGGAAATATATCAATCATGGAATGTGCTAGAACATTGATGATGGATAAAAATGTTTCACAAAAATATTAGAGAGAAGCTATAAGTACAATAGTTTATACTTTGAATAGAGTGAAAGTCAAGAAAGGTGCACATGTTACATCTTTTGAATTATGGTATGGATATACAGCTAATGTAAATTATTTTAAAGTTTTTGGAAGCAAATGTAATAGACTTAAGGATAATAGAAATGGAAAACTTGATGCTAAAAGTGATGAAGGAATATTCTTCGGTTATTCCACTAAGAGCACAACTTATAAGCGTTTGAATTCTAACACTAACAAAGTTGTGGAAAGTGCAAATGTGAAAGTTGATGAATATGCAGAAACGAATGAAGTTGAATGTAAGATAGAACTTGAAGACTACAATACATTCATCTAAATGAATGATGGTTCTCCAAGCATCCCACCTAAATAAGAGAAAAAAGTTGCTAATCAACAACAAACCGAGAATGCTAAGTTGTAACAACTAATTACCAAGCAACAAATTATGGGTGCCAAGCAATAGTAAAACAATGTTGAGTCATTAACAAAGGGAACTGGACATCAGGATGACATTGTTGAGCAAGAATAACATGAACCAAAGAGAGATAATGAGCTTGAAATAATTTTTCAAGATGAACCTATAAAAGAAGAGAGAAGGAAAGAACCTATATTAGCAAAATATGTGAGAAGACATCATGCACATGAGAAAATTATTGGAGATAAATAATCTCGTGTTAGGACAAGAAAAAAAATCAGAAGTGATACATGTTTACTTTGTGAGTTTGAGCCCAAGTCTATAAAAGATTCTTTGGAGAATGAGGATTGGATACAAGTAGTGAATGAAGAAATTGAGCAGATTGGAAAGAACAAAACATGGGCACTGGTACCTAGACCTAAAGACAATAATGTTATTGGAACAAAGTGGGTATTCAGGAACAAGCTGAATGAAAAAGGTGAAGTCACAAGGAACAAGGCTAGATTGGTATGCAAAGGATATGCATAAGAAGAAGGTATTTACTATGGGGATAAATTTTCCCCTATAGCAAGACTAGATGGATTTAGAACAATACCCACATATTTTACATACAAAGGATTTAAGGTATACTAGATGGATGTCAAATCTATATTTCTAAATGGAATACTTGAAGAAGTGTACATCAAGAAACCCAAAGGATTTTTTGACCCCAACAAGAAAAATATGGTGTGTAAGCTACAAAAGGCTCTATATGGTTTCAACCAAGCCCCTAGAGCATGGTATGAAATATTGCATGATTATTTGGTGAAGATTGAATTTGTAAGAACAAATGATAACATACATTTGTACTTGAAGATTGACAAGAGCAATGAGATATTGTTGTCTAAATTTTTTGTTCATGATATATTATTTGGAGGCAAGGAAGCATTATGCAAATTATTTGGTGATGAGATGAAGAAGGAATTTGAAATGTCTATGTTTGGTGAGGTCAAATTCTTTGCTGGATTACAAGTATATCAAATGAAGCAAGGTATCTTCATTACTTAATCCAAATATATCAAGGAGATATTGATTTTTTTGGAATGGAAGATTTAAGACTAGTTAGTACACCTATGGCTACTAGAAACAAGTTATCTAAGAATGGAAATTCTACTAATGTGAACCAAACATTATGGAGATCAATGATTGGAAAACTACAATATGTTGTACATAACAAATTTGATATTGCATTGGCAGTTGTGATAGTTGCAAGATTTTATGCAAGTCCTAAGGATAATCACATGATGGTATTTAAAGTATATTGATATATCTAAAATGAACATAAGAGCATGGATTGTATTACAAGAACAATGATAAGTTTGAACCGAAGGTGTTTACTGATTATGATTGGGCAAGAAACGTGGATGAAAGGAAAAGTACAAGTGGTAGAGAATTCTTTCTAGGAGAGAGACTAGTTTCATGGATAAGAAAGAAGCAAAATTGCATTTCTCAATCAATAGTTGAAGCTAAATATGTGATAGCAATTATAAATTTTTCAAATCTCATATTGGTCAAGCAATTATTAAAAGGTATGTAGGAAGAGATTATTGATTTAATTGTTATCTATTATAATAACACTCATACTATTAACATATCAAAGAAGGAACACAATCAATAGGTTGGAAGGAGAAGGGGGAAGATAATATAAGGACCAAGAAGATATGGGAAGACATGTGGTGGGATATTTTAGCAACACTTATAATAAGGATGATAGTATAGGAAATCAGGTTATCAAAAGAAGTTTGATAAATACGATACCACAAGTTCTTGGAGATGTGGAAAATAATTGCATTCTAGGAAACATCATGGAGGAGGAAGTGAAGAGTTTTGTGTTTTCTATGAAAGCTTACAAGGCCCTAAGACCTGATGGTTTCCCCCTAGCTTTTTTCCATCCTTTTTGGGAGGTTGTTAAAAGTGAGCTGGTATGGGCTACTAGAGATTTCTTTAAAATGGAGAAGATGCTAAAAAGGATAAGTAAGACTTTTATTGCTTTGGTCCCCAAGTCTCTAACACCCACAAGTCTTTTGTAATTTAGGCTTATAAGCCTTTGTAACACAGTGTATAAGATTTGTTCTGGTCAATAGGATAAAGCCTTTTCTCGAGAACATCATAGGAACACCACAAAAGGGATTCATGTTGGGAAGACAAATTCTGGATGTGGCGATAACTACTCATGAGATCATACATTAAATGGAGAGAAATAAAAGACCTAGAATGGCCTTCAAGCTAGATATCTCTAAGATGTATGATAAGGTAAAGTGGGACTTCCTTTATGATGTACTCAAAAAAGTAGGGTTTAATGGAAAAGTTATGGGTACAGTCCAGTATTCAGTGCTTCTAAAAGGATCCCCTTGGGG
Source organism: Cupressus sempervirens (assembly GCA_028749045.1). Classification (NCBI taxonomy): domain Eukaryota; kingdom Viridiplantae; phylum Streptophyta; class Pinopsida; order Cupressales; family Cupressaceae; genus Cupressus; species Cupressus sempervirens. The sequence continues at coordinate 874,086,198 of CM053789.1, forward strand.
AAATTTTGAAGTAGAGAGAGGACTAAGACAAGGAGACCTGCTATCTCCCCACCTCTTTATTATGGTAGCAGAGGTTTTGGGGAGACCATTCTCTAAACTGGTAAATACAAGATGTGTTTAAGGGACTAAACCTACTACTACTATTGATACTGAAGTGCTACAACAATTTGTAGATGACATATTTCTTTTTGGAGAATCCTCTATGATGGAAGTTGAGGCATGGAAGAGTATTCTCTATAATTATGAAGATAGTTCAGGTCAACAAATAAATTACTCTAAAAGTAAGATTTTTTTTTTTAACATTGATGATTTTATGTAGAGGAAGATTAGGAACATTTTAGGTTGTCAGTCAACCAATCTCCTAGATACTTATCTTGGTCTATCGCTAACCACTAAGGAGGTGACCAATTACTTCTAGAATACTATTCTTAAAAGAATCGAAAAGAAGTTGGCAAGATGGAAAGGAAAAATTCTAAGTAATACTGATAAACTACAGTTACTCTTTACGGCTCTTCAGGGTATTCTAATCTACTTTTTGTCCCTTTTTAAAATTAACCAAAACATGGAAAATAGAATTGAGAGAATACAAAGGAATTTCCTTTGGTTAGGAATGAAGGAAAAGAACAAACTATGTTTGGTCAACAGGGAGGATGTATGCAAACTGAAGGAGAAGGGGGGATTGAGAGTGAGAAGACTATGTGACATGAATAAAGGTCTCCTCATGAATATTGGATGGAGATTGGGAGAAGACATTATAGATTGGAACAATATGATGAAATCTAAATACATATCAAACTCCCTATTCACTCAGAATCTCTTTAACAATGATCTCCTAGGAGGCTCCAAAATATGGATGAATATTGTCAAGAGTCAAAGCATATTGAGAGAAGTGGTAAGGTGGATAATGGGGAATGGGAAAAGTATCAGATTTTGGGAGGATAATTGGATGGGGTGAAAATCACTGGTTTACAATTTAAAAGACTAATGGAGAATTTGAAGGAGGAAATGAGAATGAAGGTGGAGGATTATATTGATCAAGAGAGGAAGTGAAAGAAACTACAAAAGGATACATATTCCAAGAGGATATTCAACTTCTTATTGAGTTGGAAGAGTTACTGGGAGCACAAAGACTACCTATTCTAATCCAGGATGATAAAGTAGTATGGGATTTAACTTCTAGTGGCCATTTTATAGTCAAATTGGCTTACAAAAATCTCTTAAGTAAGGACCTCTACCCTCCAAAATGGAGTAAAGATTGGATTAGTAATCTCCTCACTAAAATTTAATTTTTTTGGTGGACTGTTCAGTAAGGTAAAATACTAACACTGGGTAATTTGAAAAGAAGGGGCTTTTTTTTATCACAAACTGATGCTATCTCTGCAAAGAAAAAGAGGAGAATATCCCTCACCTATTCCTCGAATGCTCGTAGACCTTAAAGATCTAGGCATTGGTGTGGGTGAAATTTGGATTGTGTTGGGTGTTGAAAGATAACTTATGTCAATTTGTGAAAAATTGGAACTGTCCCTTCTATCACCCAGAGCTGGTATTTTTGTGGAGAATTCTTCCACCATATATTTTTTGGCATATATGGAAAGAAAGAAACAACATGATCTTTTAGGAGGAGGAAAAACTCGAGGAGGTAGTAATGGAAATCATGGAGAATTTGCTAAAGGAAAATATAAGGATTGCTAAATGCAAGATACTGAAAGAAGAACCAGGTAGGAAAGAATGTCAAATAGTAGAAAAATGGGGTATTCAAGGGGATTTCTACCATTTTGATAACTCTAAAGTGTTAAAGAGACAACAAACAAGAAAAAAACCACCAAATTTAACACAACTCAACCTAAATTTTGATGGTGTTGGAAAAGGGGACATAGGAGCGATGAGTGGAGTGTTGAGAAATGGAGATGGTGATGTGCTATTAGTCTATTCTTGGAAGGTAGGGGGAGGAAGTAATAATTTGGTTGAAGTGATGACTCTACTTTGGGGTCTTTAGCTAATTAGTGAAATGAAAATAAAGGAAATAACTATAGAAGGTGACTCCAAATTAATTATTGATTTGGTGAAGGGAGTTTCCTAGCCAAGCTGGAATATCTAGACTATCATCATGGATATCAGACACATATTAGAAGGGATGGAGAAAGTCCAGTTGCAACACATCTACAAAGAAGGAAATAGGGTGGCGAATGCTGCTGTAGCAATGGGGTTTGAATCAAAGGCAATGACATGTTGGAGAAGTGTGGAAAGCCTAAAGGATGAAATTAAGGCTTTGATATGCAAGGAAAGAGGGGGGAACACAAATTAAATATGGCTACACAAAAAAGGTTAGTACCAATCTCTGCAGTATCATACCTAGGAAAGAAAAATTTGCTAAATTTAATAATTTTTTTAAGGGAAATAGGAGGGGACACCATCATATAGATTAGATAATGAATGGATGTAAATTAAGGTGTGAGTTATTTCACCATTATGGTAATATAATGTGAAATTTTAAAAAGTTCCTGTTTGCAAGTATGAAAAATATCATTATTGAGGCTATCAAAGATTTGAGGGATGTTAAAATAATGATGATAAGTATGCATGAATCCCATAATAAAATTGAATGGGATTTTGAAGTGTCTGAAAAATGGGCTTGTAAAGTTATTTGGTTCATTGCTATGCTGTTGGGGGTTAACATTGTTCACAGAAAGATTGATGACAAGGAGTTTCATATGCGAATTACTGAGGTGGGAGATTCAAAAATTAGTGGGGAAGAAATAGGTGGAGATTTGAATAGACTAGAGACCACAAAGATTGAAAATTAAAAAAAAAGGGTGGCTACTTGGTTCTTGTTAAAGGAGGGGGGATTTCTTCCCTATATATAGGTGATGGCGGGGTATGACAAAAATTGTGCTCTCTAGTTTGTGAATGGGTGGAATGACCATAAGGTAACCATAAATGATATTACATTTCAAGTGAATGAGGATGTAATTGCAATGGCCACTGGGCTGTCCATGAAAGGGAAAAAATGGAAGAAGGTCACAAAAATGGTGGACGAGCCCAGTATGAGTAGTTTTTTCACTGAAGGTGAAGAACTTGTGTGCTATAGGGGAGGATTTAGGAGGGATAAGCTATCAACTCCTTGGGATGATGTCTATTTGGTGTTTATTATTACTATCACTTTCCCCTCTTGAATGATTTTAGAAATAGAGATTTCATTTCTATTCCATTCTTTCTATTACATTCTCTGGAGGATATGGTTAGTGATGTTCGGGAGAAGAGGAGTAAGGGGCATAATTTCATCATTATCCACTAGGGCCTGATCTTTAGACACTACCAATTTCACCTCGCCCTTTTCCCCCTAGGGTTTTTGTGGTTGAAAACCAAAACCACCATTAGAATTCCCCTATTAGTACCAGCACTGGTACCGAAATCCACACCCTACGCCCTTCCCCTAGTAGAGATAATAAGAAAAAGAAAAACCTAGAATTGGCTGTTGAACAAAAAGGTTGTAAAAAGATTAAGATTGAAAAACCAGTGGAGGTGGAAGTGGAGGATTCAAAAGAGGAGGGAGGAGGAAAGGGTAGGAGAAGGTTGGGAAGGCTTGCAAAAACCCAAGCAAGGTATAAACAAAAGTCTAAAGGATTTTGGGTTGAAGAGGCAGAAGAGGAGAGCTCTAAGAACAATGAAAGGGAGCTAGAGGAGGAGAAACATTCTAACTCCAATAGAGAAAAAGGGAAATAGGAGAAAGAAAAAAGTGAGAATTCTATTGAGAATACCTAGATGTTTGTCGACAACACCCAGGTGTCTATTGGTAATGCATTCACAACTAAGACAACCCATGTGTCGGCCAACTTCACCCTACAAACTATTACCTTCTATGAGGATAGTAGCAAAATGGATACCTCCCCCATCACCATTTCCTCTTCGGTTAAGGAAAAACCAAGGTTTTTACTAACCCACAGGTTTTGTAGGATGACAAGTAGGTGGCAAAAACTAATGAGTGGGATAAGAAGGTGGAAATAGAAAACAAGGAGGAGGAGGAATGAAAGGATATGATGACTCAGCTAGATCAAAGGGTCAAAGTCTTAGAGGAGGGATTCTACTCCTTCTCTAAATTTTCACTAAAGGTCACTCATGCTGTTGCTACTACCCTCCAATTGCTGGCATAGGAGAAGGATGAATTAGGAATGGACATGGGGGATAAAAAGCTCCTCTAAATTTATTGCTAATGATTGGGCTTGGGTTCTACTAGCTGGAAAAGGAAAGGAAAAGGATGAGAAATAAGATGGTAGTTCTGGGGGATCTTTTCATCCTGGTTGTTTTTTTTGTTTTTATGCTACTACTTTGTTTGCTAGTCTATAGCTATTAATCAGAATTGGGTTGGTCTGTTTATGCCAACAATTTTTATTCTAAAATTAAGTAGTATGATTAGTACTACAGATCTCAACTATATATTAGATGTTATTTTATAATGTAGTGTGCTGTTTCTGGGTTGGGTTGGTTTTCTTATGTAAAAATTTAGTTAATACTTTGAACATTCATAGTATGATTAAAACTATAGCTGTTAAGTTACTACAAGGTGTTTCTAGCTATTAGTTTTGTTCTTTGATGCTGGAATGTCTTCTGCTAGTTTTTGCTAGTAGTGTGTTGGTTACCAACTTTTTGTTTGTAAGGGTTGACCCCCTTTTTTTTGTACTTTATATTTCAAAAAAATAATCAAAGAATCCTATGATGCACACAAAGGATAAGTATATTGCTATCAACTATTATTACTTTAGAGAGCTAATTCAAGACAAAGAAGTGAAATTAGAGTATGTAAATACTAAGGAGAAAATAGCTGATATTTCACTAAAGTGTTACCTAAAGATTCTCATTAATATCTAAGAGGTAAACTAGGGGTGGTTCCCCTAGATAAAGCTACTTAAGCAAATATGGTGCTCTACTGCAAATGTGTTGATCATACTATCTTATAAGTTGATGCAGACAATCATACTTTAGGAGTTCTTTGAAGTAGTAGTGGAGGAAGAAATACATAATCATGTTGTATCAGTCATACATAGATGGCATATGAAGAATTTAGCAATGACATGAAGATATCTACATGGAAAAGATGCATGAATTAAACTATCTTTGGCATTGTTGTTAAAGAGGGAGACGATAAAAGAGAGATTATAGTTACCCATGCACTAAAAGAGTGTTGGAAATGTAATGACAAACATGTGACTAAGAGGGGGAGGGGTGGTGAATTAGGAACCACTTAAAAATTTTCACTTTGAATATCTTTGCTTTATTTTATTAGATTATCTAATCTATTGTCATGCATGAACATAAAGCAATAAATAAATCAACACCATAACACTTTGACACAATATTTGGTAACCCATAAACCCTGCAAGGAGAAGGTAAAACTGGGTGGGGATGACACCCACAATGCTTCATTACTGCAGTAATAAAGTTGGCCTTTTAGAGCTTACAATTGATCACTTTTGGTCATCTAATCTATAGGAGTATGAAGGACTATTAGGTCCACCTTGTAAAAGGATTTTACAATACAATGAAGTATGTACTCTATTAAGAAAATCTTACAAAAGATTGTTAGGTCCACCTTGTTAGAGGATTTACCTAATGCAATTAGTAGGATGATCCTTGTTTGCAACTTGATTTGTTGATATAGATCCTTTGGAGATTGTAATCATTTGATTATGATAGATATATCTTTTTTTGTTCCCTTTATACTACTTGGTAGCCTACTTAATCAATCTTCTCTATCTTCTTCTTGTATTCCATATTCACTTATTTCAATTTCTTACATCTTTTATATATATATATATATATATATATATATTTCACCTTCTTATCGTATTTTTTTCTTAGAAAAACAATTTAGCTTTCTTATATAGCCATCAAACAATATTTTCATTCTAAGTCAGATCAAATAAGAGGTGTCTTTACAATAATCAAATTACACCTTCAGGTTGATTGAATGCTGATGCTTAGGTCACACTGTGTACTTAGGTGAGATGTTGATTCTTGGGTTATTTAGTGAGCTTGGGTGATACTCTAGCACTCAGGTAACACCGGATGCCTTTCTTGAACTACATGTTCGATTCAAATAGAACTTGGTGAATATTGCAAACTCAATTCACACTACTAGCTTGGTTCACACTGAGAACTCAGTTTACACTATGATGCACATTCATAAGATAGTCCTCAATTAACATGGGATATTCTTAATTTTCTCAAGCTATACTAATGCATGCTGATTGAAGGAAAGCTCAACTGCAATATTAACCAACCTTCTTGGATGATTTAAGTTTTTTGTCACTAATTGAAAATATGTCTTGCCATAGGGTCAACAATATCCCCCTTTGGAATTAGTGACAAAAACACCTATCATGTGTAGTTGTGTCATCAATCCAAAAACTCTTAATCAATTTTTTTCATCAAGTTCCCCCTTTACATATGCTTGGATCTGCAACTCGGTTTGAAATGATTTTTTTTGGCTTGGTCACAACTGAATGATTTGCTTTTTCAAAATTGTTTTTATCCATCTATACATCTTCTTTATATACAAATATGAAATTTCCCTTTTCTAATTTTTTTTGATATTTCCAACCTCTAATCAGATTTTCAAGATCAAACAACTAATATCACAAAGATCCACCAAATTTCTCAAGAAACCCCAAATCGGGTATGCCAGAAATTGTGCCAAAAGCTTCACAGCTTCACCTATTATTAATAAATCTGACAGTGGAAATTTTTACAAAAATTTCAGCAGCATAACAGCCTACAAAATGACCTTTCCAGATCCATATATCCTTTACACAACAGTTCTCAAATGTAGGACAAAAACTATGCTCATCGGGCTCCCGAAATTAACACAAAAATGCCCGAAAACACCACAAAAACACTAATAATCTATCTCAGAAGTTTAATCACATCCCAATACATATATTCAGCTCTATTTTAACACCTTAAAGTCTCAAATACAACAGCAACCCAAACTGATATGAAATACTCAATTGGAAACACCAAACTCATACAAAAAACACACCCGAAAACCCACAAATCTGCACTGTTCAGCACAAAGGCAAACTCTGTATGAGCATGCACATGGAATGGATTCAAAATCCCATCCTTAGCCTTCTTGGAAACCTAAAAACTCCTATTTTTGGGTCTCCCTGGAAACCTGCAAACTCCCGTTCTTGGGTCTCCTTCTCCACAGGTTTGGCAACCTCTGAAGAATAACAAACAATGAGCAAAAATCAAGTTCTGGAAATCAGCCCAAAATGCCTCCAAACCCCTTAAAAGAGGCCATAACTGTAACTCACGTCCAAGAGAGGTTAATGAAACATATTTTAATAATAATTTTCATTTATTAGTCCAACAGTTTCCAAAGATTAACCCCCTTTTTCTGAAACTTCACTTTCTTGGGCCTGCCTGCCTTAGCAAAGATTATTAATTTTTAATTATTTGAAAAGGGGACATGACAAGTCCTCCCCTCCCAAACATTTCTTGTCCTCAAGCAATGGCTAAAAAATAAACCAATCAATCCACCTGGATCCCAAATGTAGTCATGAACTATACTACTACCAATTAACACAGGCTCCTACAATATCCTTTGCAATATGACCAAGAGGAATCCATAATCAAACTGACAATTATAGCTCAACCAAACTCCAAAATCACCACTACCACAGTCAAAAACCCATGAGACACAAACTCTTAGAACATCAGAACCCAAGTAAAGTGGACAAATCAAACTACCAACACAGTAAATACCATCAACGCATCCCACTGGCCTATACAGAATGTACAATCCAACTCTGCAACAATGGTGAACGCTCTCGAATGAAACTATACCACATATGGATAATCCACACACTGTACAACTCTTGCAGTCAACACAACTCTTCAAATCACTGGCCACTATCTCATAACCATAACTCCCATGCACTGCTAATGGTGAAAAGAAATTACAAGATAAAGAGTAAGAAATGGAATCCAAACCAAATTTTCCTGCCATCAACTCCTCAAAACAAGGATCAAATGCTAACTGATGTACATACCCTACAATATAATGTTGATTAAAAAAACCAACCTCAGTCAACAGCTCACCATGAACAAGTGATACAACCCACTGTGACTGATCACTAGCTAAGTCAGGAGATGTCATAGCCAAAGGAGTAGAATCAATAACAACACCCACTCAAGCATCACTCCCAAACTCCTGCTCTAAGTCACATATTATCAAGCTGTCAACTACAGAACCTATCACCATGTCATGCCCATCACAACTCTCATCTTGAGGCATCAAATTGTCCCATAACTGATGATAAGCACTAGGAACCAAAGTACATCTCTGTATCATTATCTCATCAACATGGTCATCAAAGGTAAATTGATGAGTGTACCTCACAATGTAATGCCAATAGAATGCGCCAATCTCAGTTAGTGGCTCAGACTGTAATCTAGATGAAACTAACTGCAATTGATCATTAACGATGTTGGAACTGACTATTACCTCTGAAGATATCACCAAGGGAGTAGTATTACTAGCAGGAACCATGCCAACTGTCGACTCACCAACATCACATATGATCTTTGATACATCTCTAGTCTCTATGCCATCAATACTAGAGACCACCACCATGTCAGGCATACAAAAATCTGCTACAACACCCAACTCAACTAAACCTGACTCTATTGAGAATGAACCTGATATGCCAATGTTAGTAACAAGAATGGATGCATCCCCATCTCCACTATCTCTGACAATCTCAGGCATGGACATCCTCGGATCACCAAACACCACAGCTTGTGACTGTATAGAATCAGGTAAAGATTGTAGTCGCTCTAACTCCATGGTCACCTTAGCCAAATGAAACTATGACTCCTTGAAAGCCAACTGTGTACTCTCAAGAATCTAAGAAGTCACCTCAAGCTGCTCAGTAAGCTCACTCACCTCATCTTCCTTGGCCAACAATGCATCATATGCTGTACTACCCCACTTCATAAGATAATCTTTGTTGGCTACCAACTACATATAATCCTATCTCAGAATCTGGATAGCCTCCCATAAAGAGTGGAACTCTGTCAAGGAAAGATAACTGCCTCCCTGCTCATCACTAGTAGGAGAACCCCATCCATAAACTGCTAACAACTGACGAGCAACATCGAAATGCTGGCAAGTGATAGCAATGTCTCGGTCACTAACTCTCAACTGATTAGACACATGATGGCACTGGCTTGACTGCCTCCTACAAACCTCCTCTAATGCACTGTCTAAAGGAGTATCCTCAAAGTTACTAGTCTCTAGAGTATTACCATCCATATCCTGTGAATCAAATCTAAAACTCATATCAGCATACAGATAATCAAAAACATTAGCATTGCTATCCAACTCCTCTATACCCAAGGAAACTAAGTCTTCAAAACTGCCCACTGCATCCTCCTGGATGTCATCGATGCCAATATGATCCTGGGACTCATCTATACACACTGCCAAATATGAAATATCATCAACACATTCCAGCAAGTATGGTTGACTGGATATATGAACAAAACCCAACATCGGTGTATAAAAACTAATACCAACATCAAACAAGATACTGGCACAAGAAAAGACAACACCGCATAATCTACTAATCAAATCCATGATAGCACCCAAACAAACACTGCTACCAAAAAGTGTTAAAGATCTCCAGTCAAATGAATCCCAAATGCCAATATAACAATCTCGAGTCAATATCCGTAAACTAGAATCAACTGGTAACTCAAGAAAACTCCTCACCTGAGTAATATGACCAATACCAACTAACTCCACATACCTGTCATGATGAGATAATGAAGTCACAATACTATCTTTGTTCGCCTTCAACTGGCTGGACAAATCATGTGAATTACTACCAGCCTCAATCTTATGTGATGACGCATCTAACTGTGCCTGGTACTCTTTCTCAGCAAAGTCATGAATGCTCAATGTCTGCTCATCTCTACTAGGTATCTCACCATCCTGCACAACAACATCCTCATAATCATCATCTAAACCTACTACATTGTAGTCACTTCCTGTTGTAGCTATACCATCCTAAATACCTGTGGCATCACCCTTTGACGACCTGTAAACAATTGTCTCAATTTGAGTATCAAGTTGACCATTACTATCAATCTGTGTAATATCCTTTCCCACCACCTCCTATGGCAGAGTAGAATCTGAGACCTCTACCTAGCTATCAGTTAGTTTCTCAAACTCCTCATGCAAGTTCTTGGGAATTGTGTCATCTGTCCCATGAGAAAATTTGCCAAATAGAAATCCAGTCAACTTATCCACCTTAGTTGGGTTCGACAACATGTCATTCATTATACAGTGGTGCTCAACCAACTGTTCAGACATGTCATGGCTTATTTTCATAAGTTTATCTCGAATGTCTAAATAACCATCCTTTCTACTATTTTGACTCTGGATATCAATTGTCCAAGATCGTGTCCTCTAAGACTCTGTACTATACCTGTCATTTTGGATAAAGTAGAGTGTAACCCCAATAGGATATAACTTCTTCAAACACCAAGAACTAACATGCAAATGATTAGAAGTAGCATGAAACCATAGATTTTGACATGCAACTGATTAGAAGCAACATGCAACCACCAAATTCACCAAGAACTAACATGCAAATGATTAGAAGTAGCATGCAACCATAAATTTTGACATGTATCTGATTAGAAGCAACATGCAATCATAAATTATGACATGCAAGATCTGGGTAGTTGTCAAAACTGACATGCAAGATCTGGGCAGTTGTCAAAACTGACATGCAAGATCTGGGTAGTTGTCAAAACTGACATGCAAACTTCTACAACCACCAAATTCACCAAGAACTAATATGAAAATGATTAGAAGTAGCATGCAACCATAAATTTTGACATGTAGCTGATTAGAAGCAACATGCAACCATAAATTATGACATGCAAGATTTGGGTAGTTCTCAAAACTGAAATGCAAGATCTGGGTAGTTGTCAAAACTAACATGCAAACTTCTACAAACCCTCAGGCTGGCAAGATCATGGCTCTGATACCACCGAAATGTCCCTTTTTCTGATTTTTTTTGATATTTCCAACCTCTAATCAGATTTTCAAGATCAAACAACTAATATCACAAAGATCCACCAAATTTCTCAAGAAACCCCAAATCGGGTATGCCAGAAATTGTGCCAAAAGCTTCACAGCTTCACCTATTATTAATAAATCTGAAAGTGGAAATTTTTACAGAAATTTCAGCAGCATAAAAGCCTACAAAATGACCTTTCCAGATCCATATATCCTTTACACAACAGTTCTCAAATGTAGGACAAAGACTATGCTCATCGGGCTCCCGAAATTAACACAAAAATGTCCAAAAACACCACAAAAACACTAATAATCTATCTCATAAGTTTAATCACGTTCCAATACATATATTAAGCTCTACTTTAACACCTTAAAGTCTGAAATACAGCAGCAACCCAAACTGATATGAAATACTCAACTGGAAATACCAAACTCATACAAAAAACACACACGAAAACCCACAAATCTGCACTGTTTAGCACAAAGGCAAACTCTGTATGAGCATGCACATGGAATGTCTTCAAACTCCCATCCTTAGCCTTCTTGGAATCCTGTAGACTCCCATTCTTGGGTCTCCCTGGAAACCTGCAAACTCCCGTTCTTGGGTCTCCTTCTCCACAGGTTTGGCAGCCTCTGAAGAATAACAAAGAATGAGCAAAAATCAAGTTCTGGAAATTAGACCAAAATGCCTCCAAACCCCTTAAAAGAGGGCATAACTGTAACTCACATCCAAGAGAGGTTAATGAAACATATTTTAATAATAATTTTCATTTATTAGTCCAACGGTTTCCAAAGATTAACCCCCTTTTTCTGAAACTTCACTTTCTTGGGCCTGCCTGCCTTAGCAAAGATTATTAATTTTTAATTATTTGAAAAGGGGACATGACAAAATATAAATAAATGTTTCTCCTTATACGCTTTCCTCTATATATACATAGATGTTCCTACTTATCAAAATTTCTCTACATATTCCCCTAATTTTTGTTACAAATGCCATATACATATCTTGTCACTAATTGAAAATATGTCTTGCCATAGGGTCAATAATATCCCCCTTTGGAATTAGTGATAAACACACCTATCATGTGTAGTTATGCCATCAATCCAAAAACTCTTAATCAAAATTTTCTATCGAATTCCCCATTTCCATATGCTTAGATCTACAACTTGGTTTGAAATAAACTATTATGGCTTGGTTAGAACTAAATGATTTATTTTTTCAAAATTGTTTTTATCCATATGTTCATCTTCATTATATAAAAATATGTTTCTCCTTATACATTTTCCTCTATATATACATAGATGTTCCTACTTATCAAAATTTATCTACATATTCCCCTTGTTTTTGTTACAAATACCATATACATATCTTTACAAAGTTATACAAAAATGATTGAGGAAATCATGACATACTTTCAAAATTAAAGACATAGTTTTATCCCAATTTTCTTTCAATACCTTCAAAATGTCTAGTTCAATTTGGAGTTCAGCTGATAACTCCATCATGAGATCTAAAACTAAGAAATTTGTGTCATGAACTAGTGTCTTTGCATGTGCAAGATGTTTTTGCATCACATCCATGTGAGGAAGTATCATACTTTGAATATCTAACACTATATATCTAATCCTAACTTTTTTCCTTAGTAGTTCATCTTGTAAATCTATCAAAAATCTAACCTTCACAAAATGATTGGAGTTGGAACTCAGGTCAAGTGCTAACTGAGTAGCACTATTTTTCAAGTCTTCATCAATTTTGGTTAGTATGTCCTTTATTTTTGTGGTGAAATTAAAGTATGACATAGTTTTTTAAATAAGGAGACAACATTATTTACAACTCTTTCTAATGTAGCAATAAGAGTGGATGATTCCACTTGATCAATGTCAATCTTCTTGGCTACATTTTCCAAGACTTTATTCTCAAATTTGCTTTTTAACCTTTGCAGAAGTTTATCTTGGCCATCTAAATCCTTATTGAATTTATGTACAATATCAATTAATTTCTCAATGATAGGGGTTTTGTCATTTACCTCAATTTGCATTACATTCAAAAATATGTCCTTGATGTCTTCAAGAACCTTTCCTCTATCCCTTTCTACTTTAAGTTTCCTCTATTGAGTCCTTTTCCTCCATAATTCACTCAATTTCTCCATCTATTTACTAGAGAGATTAGATTGATCCCAATTTGGAATCACAATTGTTGTACCAAGGTCAATCTCTATTAAAATATTTTCTTTTTACCTTTCCCTTGGTACTTAGAGAAAGCATAATTTCTTTTCCTTTGTCTTCATCCTTTTTCTCTTCCTCACTTGGTTTCTTCTTGGCTTCCTTTTTCAACCATGTCCTCACCCTTGTTAGACTTTATCTTGATTATTCTAGCCCTAGAGGTAGTCAGAGTCTACTACTTGGTAGCTACTTGGGTGGATACATGACTTTCTTTTCTACACTTGATGAAGCAATAGTGTAGCTTAGAGAAGTGGGTAGAGAGGCCATTACTACAAATTCCATCATTTCTAAATCTAATTCTTTAATTTTTTGCACTTCTTATTCTTCATCTTTATCTACCTTATTATCTTCCTCAAAAATAGTTTTCCACAATTTTTTTGTGGATTGAACAACCTCTTCTATATTATTAGACAAAATTTGAAATGATTTGAATCTAGGAGTTTGTCTATTTTCATGCTTGGTCATGGTTTCCTTGATTTCTTCTTTATTGAAGTGTGGCATGACACTTTTCAATGTTTTTTCTTTTATGTCACTCTCTATTTTAACAACATTTGTCCATCTTTGTGTTATTGCCTTTAGTAATACTTCTAGAGCTTGGCTTTTCAGCTCATTAGGATCATATTTCCATATTGCCATCTTTTCAACCAAAACATCCTCTATATATTGTTGCTCCTCCTTGCTCCTAGATTCATATTTTAGATATTTGAATCCATCCATGCCACTTCCTTCTTTCAATCTCTTCAAATGTTGCTCAAAAGATAGTGGGGGCTTCTTCATTTCGATGATAGGTGTATTTTCATCCTCTTCATCATCCTCCTGCAGCTTCAATTTCCTCCTTCACTTCCTTGTAGTGGTGATCATAGGGGTAGCTACCTTCTTAGGTGTAGCTTTCTTAGAAATAATCTTTATTACTTTTCCCTTCTTCTTTGGAGGTTCTTCTTCCTCTTCTTCTCCCTGGTCTTCCTCCTATTCTTCTTCATTCTCCCCCTTTCCCTTGGTGAGCATAAGAGGGTCATCCTTCTTGTCTAATTTCTTTAGAATGTTTTCGATTCTTTTCAACCTCTCTTCAAAATTTGAGGAATCTCTATTTTTGGAGATATTATGGTTTTAGCCTCCTCATAAGTGCCAAAATATGTAGCCTTAGAGTCAACTGGCTCATTTAGTAGAGCCTTAATGATAACCTTAGTATCATCAATGTTTACTTCATAACCCAAAGGTTTTACCCATGCTATCCTAGGTGTGATTGCTTAAATGTGGGTGTTATCACAGTCAACTAGGAAGAAAATATCTTGCTTATACTTCTCAACTAGATGTTGAGGAATTATGTACTTTCTCTGCATCTTTGCCTTAAAATTCTCAAAATATGCATCCATAATTCCATCAAATTTTTCTCCTAAATCATTGATCTTGTATATAACAAGCCTGTCCTTGCTCCAAACCACATTTCCCTTAGAAGGGAAGAAAATTTTCACATAGAAAAATAAACATTAGAAGAGAACCAAACTTACACACATTCTTCTTTAATGCCCGAATGCTTTCCATGTTCTTTCCTAGTTGGCTCAACTGCAACTCAGATAAGTCAAAAGATAGATTATTCTTCACAACCTTGTAAGCTAGGTCAATTGCCTCATAGGATATGCTATTGGGTCTGCTCAAGTTGTAGGTCTTATGAGAAATTCCATGGATTGCAAACTTGATTTCCATCTTAGTGACATTGTTTAGCTTCATACCCTTGTCATCCCACCCTGCTAGGGTTTTCTTTACAAGCTTGACTCAAGCTAAGCTTTTGGTTGTTTTAGGTCCATCCAACATTGGGTAATTCATGACTCAATGGATAATTTTCTTTGTGATCTTCACTAGTTTCTCAAGCCAGAAAGACATATAGTGAACCTTGCTTAAAACATATATAATCCACTTTACTTGAAAATTCCTTGGCATGTATAATGCATTAGTCAAACCCTTGACTTCCAAATGTATGTTCTTAGGTTTTAACACTCCATTCTCACACAATGCATTATATGCATCATTCAACTTAAAAGAACCTAATTCTTGAATCATGTAATGATAAAATAACCTAATATCATGGATCAATAGTATCTTAAGAGGAATGATTGAGTGAGCTCCCAATGGTTCTTTCTACTTAGCAATTATAGGATGAAGATTGAATTTTGGTACTTTATTAGAATACTTTAGAATAACTAAGGGGGGGGGGGTGTAAATTAATCATCCAATGTCCAAATCTACAAATAGAACTTTTCAATACCTCAACTTATACTTATGCATGCATTGATCATTCAATATCTTAAACATATGCATATTATTGTCCTAGGTCAAAATAACTTTGTGGAAATATAAACATGCAATAACACAAAATCAATCACACATTTTGACACAAGGATTTTATTTGGAAGCCCAATCTGGGAAAAACCACTAGTAACATGATACCAATTTTCACTCTTCTAAAGTGTGTCTTGTGAGGAGCTAACCCTAGTAAAGGTTACAATGCACATTGTTAAATGTGACCTGGTTAAAGGATTTTAATCACCCTAGTAGGAGTGAGCCTTGTTAGAGGAATTTAGAAAATTCTATTAGAATTTCACCCTACTAAAGGATTTACTAATGATTGTTAGGTCAACCTTAGTCCAAAGGATTTATCCAGACTAATACAATTGTTAGCAAGTAACAATAGGACTTGATCTGATAACAATAATAACTCACTTGTAGATTATAGATCTCACATTCAAACCTCCATTCTACTTGGAATTCATCCTTTTCATCTCTAATAGCTTGTTCACCCTTCTAGTATTCATCAACTTAAGCCTTCTTTCTTTGTATGCCAATTGTAGACTCTTTCATCAACCACCATATAAAGCAACATGCTAGCCTTCTTGTCTTTCTTAGGTTCTCATACATGACACTAGTTGCTTCTGGCCTGCTATATCCTTAAATAGAGAATTTAGGTTTTTTTCCACTTAACCAAAATCATCCATTCTAGGGTTAGATTAGATTCATTAAATGTATCCATCTTTCCATTTTATTCCCTTCTACAAACTTCCTCTACAATCCTCTTTGAATTTGCATCAAAATAGTTTATCTTGAATTCTATGCCATGATCTCATCATAGTTATATTCTACACACTTCACACTATTCAAGAAATCAACTTTGTCAGATCAAATTTGTTAAATCTTTGATCTAATTCATTTTACTGTCACTCGGCAATAACACTCTATTTTCTTGGCAAACACTCTCTTTTGATGGTTGACCAACACTGGGTTGCTTGACATCCACTAAATCTTTACTAGTGCTCGACACATACTAACTTGCTTATCTTTCTCAGCACTTGCTGAACTTATTGCTTGGCTTCAACTAATTTTATGCTTGGCTTGCACTAACTTTTCTCAGCTTCCATTGTTTGCTCAGTCAGGCTTGGCAGACACATTTCTTTACTTAGCCTTCTTGAAGTCCTTTCTCAAGTATCCTTTCATTATAGCCTTAAGTAGATAAATAATACACTATATGATCACTGTCTTTCTTGATCTTATTACTCCTTATATACACCAAGTAACTCAACTTTCTCTAGGTTCTCTTATTATCCTTTCTTTTTAAATCCTCTTCATCAATTAAAAAAATGATAGCATTTAGACCAAAGTAAGTAATTGTCTCACCAACAAATAGTTGGTTTGACATTAGTGACAAAATAATGATTGTTCCATGATAGGTTAATCAGTCTTCTTGATTTCAACAATCTCCCTATTTGGCATTGATGACAAATCAATACCAACAACAATACCAAAAAGAAACTTAATACCTTGTATTTAAATCTCTCACTCTATCAATATGTGTGCCTTCCTCTAATTTCTCCCTCATCTAGTCTTCTCCCCCTTTCTCCTTCCTTTTTGATATGATCTCTCTTTGATATCTCCTTGATTCTCTTATATCTCCCTCGATATATTCTTAGTAAACTCTTTGTCTTTCTCCCTCTTTGAAAATAATGCCAAAGAATTGTCATCTATACATACATATATAATCAATTTAGGTTCTCCATCTATCACCTTGCATGTGACTACAAATCTTTTATTTCAACCCCTTCTTTACTTCAGGTAGATCCTAAAGTAAGATCCGTTGCATCAAGTTGTAAACTATGTTATTCAACTCAGTTGATGTAGGATAGTACTCTTACTTCTTAAGTAGCTTTAGATAGGGGTATCACCCATAGTTTACCTCTAAGATATTCATGTGCATCCTTAGGTAAAGCCTTTGTGAATATATCAACTATCTATTATTTTGTATTCACATATTCCATTCTCACTTCTTTGTCTTGAACCAACTCTCTCAAGTAATGATCCTTTATTTCAATACTCCATTGCAACGTGCTTTGTCTTTGTATGCATCACAAGATTCTTTAATATATTTATAGCACTTGTATTTTCATAGTAGAGTAACATAGGTTTAGTAATTTCCTCCTCCATTCCTTTGAGTAACTCTTTGATCCATACCACATTTGTGCAATTTATTGTAGTAGCCACATATTTGACTTCAATAGTAGATTGTGATATACCATTTTGTTTCTTGCTAGTCCAAGTGACCAATCTTTTTCCTAAGAAAAGTGCTTCACCATTTGTACTCTTTCTATCATCAATATTTCTAGCCCAATTAACATCTGTATAGGCTCTCAATTCAAACCTGTCATTTTTCTTATAGCATAGACCATAGTCTTCCATTCCTTTCAATTATCTCGTAATCCTTTTAACATCCATTAAATGATTCTCCTTAGGATTTGCAGAGAACCTTGAAATAATCCCAAAATCTAGTGAAATGCCAGGTCTACTATGAACTACATATTGTAATTTGCCAATCATATACTTGTACGATGTTTGATTTACTTTAGTAGAATCATCAATTTTGGATAGTTTGTGTTCTATCACCATAGGAGTACTAATAGGCTTTGAATCTTCCATACCAAAAATTTTCAAGATTTCCTTCACATACTTGGATTGAGTGATGTAAATACCATATTTCATCTTATATAATTCTAGTTCAACAAAGAAATTTATTTCTCCAAACATAGACATCTCAAACTCTTTCTTCATTTCATTTGCAAATGTCTTACACAATGCATTTTGTCCTCCAAATATGATATCATCAAAAAATATTTCAGCTAGTAAAATTTCTTTACCTCCTTCTATCTTTAAGTACAAATTGTTGTTGTCATTAGCCTTCTCAAAACCAATCTTCACAAGATAGTTGTGAAGCGTTTCATACCATGCTCTAGGAGCTTGCTTTAAACCATATAAAGCTTTGTGCAATATACACACCATGTTCTTATTGTGTGGATCAAAAAATCCTTTAGGTTGTTCTATGTAAACCTCTTCTTCTAGTATACCATTCAAAAATGATGACTTAACATCCATTTGATAAACTTTAAAACCTCTGTAAGAGAAGTAAGCAAGCACAGTTCTTACTCCTTCCAATCTTGAAACTGGGGCAAATGTCTCTCCATAGTCAATTTCCTCTTCTTGTGCATACCCCTTGCAAACTAATCTTGCCTTATTCCTTGTGACTTCACCATTCTCATCTAGTTTATTTCTATACACCCACTTGGTTCCAATCACATTCTTGTTCTCTAGTCTAGGTACTAGTGTCCATGTTTTGTTCTTCATAATATGATCAATTTCTTCTTTCATGGCTTGATTCCAATATTCATTCTCTAATGCATCCTTCATTGACTTAGGTTCATGCATACTTAAAAAAAAGTGTCATTTCTCAAGCTATTCCTTGTCATTGGTCTATCTTCTTTATCTCCAGTAATTTGTCTTGCATGGTGATGTCTTCTGACATACTTTGACAACCTTGGTTCTATTCTCCTTTCCACAATGGGTCTTTCATGAAGTCTAATTTCAAATTCACTATGCACTTCTCTATCAGGTAGCTTGGCATTCCTTTCACTTAAATTGATCTCAATATCAAAATGTACCTCATCTTTTGACTGCAACTCAGCTCTTGAGTGCATCTCTACTCTTGAATGCAACTCGACATCCATTGTATGTGACTCAACAATCACCAATTCTTGTTGATTAGTAACTTGGTTTACATAATTATCAGCATCATCACACATGTCTTCATAGTAGTACATAAAGGTTCTATAATTTTTAGGTTTCTTCTTTGGTTCATCTTCATTCACTTATGTATATTCATCAAACTTTACATTTTCACTTTCCACGACTTTGTCAATGTTAGTATTTAAACACTTATAAGCTTCACATCTTGTGGAATAGCCTAGGAATACAACTTCTTCACTTTTAGCATCAATTTTACCATTTTTGTTGTCCTTAAGAATGTAACACTTGCTTCTAAATACCTTAAAATATTTGACATTGGGTGAGTATCCATACCATAATTCAAAAGGTGTGGAATTTGTACCTTTCTTGACCTGTACTTGGTTCAAGGTATAGATAGTTGTACTGACAAATTCTCTCCGGTATTTAAAGCAATATTCTTCTCCATAATCAATGTTCTAGCATAATCCATTACAAATCTGTTCCTCCTTTTATCAATTTTATTTTGTGGAGGGGTCCTAGGTGCATAAGTTTGTCTCTTGATTCCTTTGTCGTCATAGAAGTTTTCAAATTCATTTGATGTACACTCTCCATCTCTATCAGATCTCAAACATTTCAAGCTTTTACAAGTTTCCTTTTCAAATCTTGCCAAATACCATTTAAAAATTTGAAAAGCATCATATTTTTCTTTTAAAAACATTACTATCATCATTCTTGAGAAATCGTCAAAAAATAGGATAATGTACTTGTCACCTTTGTAGCTTTGCAGATCAGTTGGTCCACATAAATTAGTATGAACTAATTCCAAAATTTCTTTTAAAGTATGAGTCTTACTTTTAAAACTAGATTTTTTCATCTTACCTAACTGGCATTGTTTACAAATCACATTATCAAGTTTCTTTAGTTTTAGAAAACCTCTGACTCTCTTCATCTTACTAATACTAGACAAATTGTCAAAATTTACATGACATAACCTTTTGTGCCATAGCCATGCATAATCAAATTGTAAAAAAAGACAAGTAGCATCATTATTATTAGGATAAAATAGATTACATTTCTTCTTATCTCCTTTTCCAATTATTTTTCCATTAATGTCATAGATCTTAGCCTTTTTGTTATCAAATTCAACTTTTCAACCTAAATTATTGAATTTTGACACACTCAAAATATTATAGTTAAGTCCTTCCACGTAGTAAGCATTATCACACATGATCTTTTCTGTCAATCTTATTGATCCTTTTCCTTTTATCAAATAGGGTGCATCATTACCAAATCTAACACTATTTCTATTGTAATACTCAAGGGTAATGAACTTACTTTTGTCTCCAGTCATGTAATGTGAACATCCACTATCAATAATACATCTATCACTTTTGTTCACATAAGATATCAATGTGGTTGCCTCATATTCATCAGAATCATCCTTTATAGAAACATAGATAACTTCATCACCATGATCTTTAGATATCTCATTGGATTATTCTCCAACAATTTAGCAAACCTTCTTTCCCTTGTCCTTGTAGCCTTTGTTACTATTATCTTTTCTTCATTATTGTTGTTTGACTTGTCAGGACATCTTGCTAAAATATTACCAAACTCATTATAGTTAAAGCATATGATAGGTAACTTACCTTTGTATTTTCTTTGTCTCTTTGAAATTTCCTAGCTAGTAGTGCTTCCAATTCTTCTAGCTCTTCATCATTTGTATCATTGTCACTAGCGACAGATTTGACTTGTTTCTTTTTCTTATCTTTAGGTTCTTTAGTGTCAACTTAGCTTTGAAAGAAGATTCAACATTCTCAAATTTGAAATTATCAAAATTTGAAAGTTCAAAAGCAGTGAATTTGTTGATCTATTTTTTCGCATGGGTAGAGGAGTTCTAAAATTTTGGTGAAAAAATCATTTAAGTCACAGTATCCTGCAGATTAGGGTTTCTTTCCTTATAATTTTCAAATTTTGTGTTACCCTCATCATGTCCTAGTCTTTGTGTTGTTTGAATTTTATTAAATTCTCAAGGTTTGTCTTCAAGATAGTCGTTAAAATTCCCTAAATGTGTAAAAACCGTAGGTTATTTTCAAATTTTTGAAAGGGTTTGTAAAATGCCTAAGTTTCTCTCTTTTACAGTCTTACGATGTTAGGGTTTCTCATAAGAATGAAATGCTTTCTTGTTCATGTTTCCATGGCCACACTTCACAACCAACGTAAGGGCATAAAGGAATTCATGTCACACAGGGATACAATTGTGTATTTTGTAATAGCAGAGCGGTCGACTTTGGGGTCCTTTGGTCATACGATTGATCTTTGGGCGAAGAAGTGTAAAGGGTCTTTTGTGCTTTAGAGATGGTCTTATGGTTCCAAGGTGATAAGTCAAGCGAAAGAGAAAAAGGAGTTTATTAAAGCATTTTCAGTCATACGTTGTTCTGTTAAGCGTATTAGCATAATAAGTTCAAAAGTGACTATGTTAGATGGTTTTACGGGCATACGAGTCAAGTGTGGAGCAAAGGGGTGGAAAGGTCTTGTGGTTTGATCTACACACTTACATTACATTGAATGGCATAAAGACATAATATCCTGGGATGACATAAAGGATGGCTCGTGAGAAGATATAAAGTGGTTTTATGGTTCTATGTGTAAGAGGAACTCATAAGAGCAAACTAAAGTTTAATTTTGTTTATGTACCTTTGCTGCTTTGACTCGTGAGTAACTATAAAGCAATTTTATGAAAAGAAGCATGTTGTGTGGGACCCATGGAGTTGTCAGATGGGCCCTGATGAGAAAGAAATAGATGGTGACATGTCACACATGTCAGATGGGCCCAACCTACGTGGTAGATGACTTAAGTTCTTCATTTTGCATGTGCCTAAAATCAACGATGATGTTCTTTTCTATTTTCCTGAGATCTGATCTAGGTCGTTCATAAGTGAAAAGAAAAAGTTCTCATTACGTCCTTATGATTGCATGGTAAGTATATGAACATGGAGTGGTTTCATCCCTTTCTCCATGAGCTAAGTCTAAGTGTATAAGTGTAAAAGAGAGAAACATGAATAAAAAGAAGGCATTACGCTAATATGAGAAGAGTGAAATGTAAGAACAACATGTGAACTATAAAAGCTTTCTAATGTTATGAGTATGAGGTAACCCAAAGAGTCGTAAAGGAGGATAAAAGAGTAGTAAAAAGCATTACAACACCATGGGTAAAGACCTAAGTGTATGAATGGAGGATGGATGTGTGAAGCATTACAATGCTCTAATTTTTGAAATGAGCGCAACAACTTAAAGAAGGTTTTTAGAGGTTTTGGTGGTACATGTGTGTATGAGCATAAAGGGTAAAGTAAAAATTGTAACAAAGGCTTTATGCTAATATGGGGAGAGTGTTGAGGCATAAGCACATAAGGCTTTGATAGGGAGGTTTGAGATTCTACAGTATAAAGGGTTGTGTAAGAGCATAAAAGGAATTTCAATGCAATGCTTAAGAAACCCTAGCACTTTTATGCTTGGAGCATTCTGAAATGTCATTGGAAAGACATAAAGGCTTGCTACATGTATCTCTGGGGTTACGAAGATTGAAGGGTTTTGACTCAGCATGTAAATATAAGATCACAATTGAAAAGAAAGTGCTTGAGGTGTCATGGATATTTTGAAAAAGGTTGTTGTACTTCTTGTTGTAAAAGGACACCTGTCAATCACAATTTCCCTTTGCTTGTTGCAACTTATGCTTATATAAATGAGTTTTCATGGCATTGTGGGGGTTTGAATGCTTGTATTTTTTTCATTTTTCAAGGAAAGTATAGTTGGTCCAATCATATATACTTGTTTTTGAGTTTACTTCAAATTATGTACTCTTTGATGGTATAAAGAAATGATAGAATCAACAAAATATTTTGGGCTTTTCATTAAGTTTCTATTGGTTATTATATTAGTCATCTAAAAGGATAATACAAAAGGAATTTTACACTAGATCTGTGTCACCAATTTCTATGTCCATCTCATGATTTTGTTAGTTTTGAGATCATTTGAATAAGGTTCAATTGATTGAATGCAGTATGAATGGGTTGTATATTGGTACATTGTTGCTTTTAATTCAATGGATTATGTAAATGCTTCAGTAAATCTGTAAAATTCATGAGTTTATGAAAAAGATATTTCATAAGAATAGAAATAGGTGATTACAATTGATAAATTCAATTATGAGTTAATTGAACAAGATCTCTTGCCAATAGTTGACTCTTTGCTCCCATGGATAAGGCACTGGTCACATAAATAACAAATGGTTGAGGGTAAATTCTACTTCTACATGTCAAAACAATTATAAAATCAAGTTCATTTTATTCCATTTTGTTCAAAGTTTCAAATGCTGGTCACCACTTGTTTATATCTAATTTTTGAGTCTTAGATAGCTACCATTCCTAGAAATATTTGTAAACCCTAGGAGAATTATGACTAGATTTTCTTATAAGGGATGCATATAAACTTGAAAGCATTAAAGAATTTGGTAAACAGTGTATGTGTATGAAGATAGAAGGTGATAATAAAAATGAAACTAAGATAATTTTCATACAAAAGTTTGCATTAGAATCATCCCTAGGTATATCCACCTTGGTTTTGTAGAGCCTAAAGAGTAGAAAACCATCCTTGGTTTTGTTGAAATTGGGTCCAAGTGGTTTGCACATGTAATTGTTAATAGGAATTGGCTAATCCTTAGGTTATGTGAGTATTATCATTTTGGTATTGAACATTTTGTTGTTTATTAGTTTCAAACCCTAACAAAATGGTGACTCTGCTAGGGAACTAACACTTTATGTGTCATCTAGTGTGAAATTTAAGATCTGTGTTTCCTTTGGGTAGAGTTTGAGGTAGGCATTTTCACATGAACTTTTCTGCAGTTTTGAGGGTTATTTGCATTTTGTCTGCGATCATTAGTGAAGTAATTATGATCTATTCAGAAATAGTCCCATTCTGATAGGGTGGGTGGCAACTCAAAAAGTTTTAACTAGTGTCAATATTTCAAAGTTTGTTGTTTCAAAATCATGGAAAATAAAAGGAACACACGGGGAAATGTGAAGAAAAACTTGGGAATAAAATTACAAACTTATCTCCCTCCTAGGGGAAGATAGAATTGGGCTATGAAAAGATCTCAGATGCATAGAGAAGACCATCCCCAAGAGTAAGTAATAAGGGGAGAGAATGTTCATTTTTCTATTGTGGAAAAGGAATCATCTTGCCAAAGTTCTAGATCCCATCCTAGACTATCTGGTGATGACTTTTTTAGCACACCTAAAGTGATATGCCAAGAAGCTATAGGGCTGTACAATACACCTAGTCTAGACAAAAGAAATAGCAACAATCTTTTTCAACGAAGTATGAACCCTTTCCTTTCTGACTATTCTCAAGGAGAAATGGGACCAAAACATTTAGATGTCAAAAGTTTCAATGATGAAAAAACTACTAGTTCTGAGTTTACTATCCCTGATGCTGATGAGATTGAGGTCCTAAGAATGCAGCTTGCTAAGCAAGAAGCCATAAATAAGAAGTTGTAAAAGGAGAGGGAAGAGAAGATTATGAAAGCCTTTGAAGAAATAAAGACATTACTTAGGAGAATTGCTGCCCTAAAGAAGAAAAATGAAATAGCAACCAATGCATGGCAACCAGAAATTATAGGTCAAGTTGAACAACTTTAGATACAAGAACAAAATTTGTTGGAAACTCAAAATATGAACCTAGAAAGACCTATAATATAATAGATTAAGAACTATAGTGCTCTAGAAGCTAACAACAACAAAGAAAAATATGTAGGGCATGTTGTAGAGGCTAAAGATAATGAAAAATAGAAGGAGATTGGTGTTAAGATTAAGGAACCAACAAAGATTGTTCAGATCCATGATTCCATGTCACCTTCTAATATTGAGTTGGAGAAGAAAAGAAAAGAAAAGGATGCTTTCGTTAAGAGGTTGGAGATTGTAGAAAATGAAACAGCCATAGCTGAGATAAACAACAAGATTAAATTCTTGGAAAATGCTAGGAGGTAGTCTATAGTTATGCCTAAAGATGATGGTGGATCTAATGATGCAAATCAAAATGCTACTAAGGTACCTGTTTCTTTCTTATCCTAATTTTCACATAAATTAGATTTTAATAAATTTGTTGGTGATGCTAGCACTAGTAATACTGTGGATAAGACTAAGAAAGATATTGACCATCATCCTAAGATTGATTTATAAAGGAGATCTGTCTAGTTAGAGGGTTATAGGCAAATATGTTTTGATGGAATCCCTGGTTACCCTAACCCCATCCCATAGGAAATAAAGAAAAGGTTGCCTAAATCTGCTAGGAATAATGCTATCACTTGTGAAGACCATTTGAGGAGTTTTCTTGATATGATGAGTGATTATGAGGTTGAGGTTGAAGATGTTATTATGAAGCTGTTTGTTTAGTCATTAACTGAAGATGCTAGAGAATGGTTCAAGAGACTTCCTGAATTATCTATCGTTGATTAGGAAGATATAAAATACTATTTCAAAGAGAAATATGGTGACAAACAAAATCAAAGTTATATCCTAAGTGAATTCAGTGATATTAAGAGGTTACCTAATGAATCTATCACTAAATTCAATAATAGGTTCCAAAAAAGGATATATAAGCTCATGCAAGCCATGCGAGTTGATGAAAAGATCTACTTGATTACCTATTTGAATGCTTTTGATGGTAAAAGGGCATACCAACTTAGGGATAAAGAATCTAGGACTTTAAGAGATGCTTTTATAATTGCTATAAATGTGGAAAACAATTTGTGAATTTTAGGAAGGCTAGAAAGTAAAAGAGATGATCCTAGATTGTTTGAAAATAAGGAAAATAGAAAGGAGGATAACAAATGTGGAGGTGGAAAAAAGCAAGAGCCTAGTGAGATAAGTCAATTTCTAAATGCCATAAAGAATTTAAATATCCCTTAGGTAAAAAATGATAGGAATCCCACTGAAAATAGGGTCTCTTACTAGTCAAATTTCAATAGACTAAATAGGTTGCAAAATTTCCCTTATAACACCTAGAAAGATGGTCAGCCTAATGTCCCTCCCCCCAAGAATACCAACAACATGGTCATCCTTGATCACTTATCCAAAAACTCTGTAAATTTAGTGGATGATCCTAAATGCACTACTGAACTTGCATGGTGCTTTATGTGTCAATTACCCCATGCCCCTGAATCTTGCGTAGTAGCCTTGTCCTTCCTTGGAAATTAGACTGTAGTAGAAAAATGTCAAGAACATGAAGAAAACAATGATGATGTAGGATGTAACATGTTTGAGTCACACTATGATTATTTTTATTGTGAGGATTATGACAGAGATGTAAATGAGAAAAGGTAGTTTTAGAATAAAGTGCAACAACAAGCATTCTTTGATGAGAGTGATGTTGAAGACAATGTGTGCAACATGGTAAGTGCCAAAGAAGAGGTCACATTAAGGAAGCCCTCTAGGGAAGAGATTGATCAAATTACTACAAACATGATAGCCCAAGTATAGACTAGAAACATGGCTCAAAAAGAGGGTAATGACAAGGTGGTTAATATGTTTATAAAGGGAGTTCATCCTAAAAAAGGGGAAGCTATGAAGCCTAAAGAAATCCCTGCTGAGAAGGTTAAAATTATCAATTATAAAGTGGGAACCAAAGAAGGTGGATAATCCCAAGATTTGTGAGTCCCCATATAATGCTCCAAAGAAGTTAGATGAGAAGATACCAAAACCAATCACTACAAGTGACAAGAATCACCAAGGTGTTGTAAACATTTTTGATAAAAATCATGACAAAAGGAGTATTGTTATTGATAACACATCTAATTCTTCTATAGATATGACTATAGTGTTATCAAAAATCACTGTCAAAGTCCCTTTGTCTGAATTATTAAGGATCCCTAAACATAGAAATAAAGCTTTAGCATGGTTGGGATATACTGATATAAAGATGAGACATGAGTGTAATGAAAGTCACAGTCCCAAGGAAAGTAGTAAAGAAAAGGTGAAGGACAAAGAAGCTGAAGTAATTGTGTCTCAAATTCCTCAGATGTTTTTGGATAATTCTGTAAATCAATGTTTGGAAAATGTTGAGCCATTTTTTTGAAGTATTTTAGTAAATGGTAAAACATTAAAAAATTGCATGATTGACTTTGGTGCTTCCAATATTGTGATGCCTTTTGAAATAATAAAGGAATTAGGCTTGAAGGTAGATACTACTCAAGGAAGATGTTGTGCTATGGATAAAAGAGAAGTGACAGTCATAGGTACTATTAATTCTTTACCATATAGACTAACAACCTGTCTTGACAAAGGACTTACTATGAGTGTATTGGTTGTTGATATTGCACCTCAATATTGTATGTTGTTATCTAAAAAGTGGAGTGTTGCCATGGGAGGGAGTCTATAGTGTGATTTATCATTTGCTATTTTTAACATTGAAGGGAATTTGATAAAAGTAAATAGGGAGCCTAAAAGTGTATACATGATAAAAGAAGACGTAGAGGATGATATGAATTTTTTTTTGGATATAGATATTAATACATTCTGAGTTGAGGTTTTGACTTTGAAGAAATCCAAGCATAAGTCTCAGATGGAAGTAGAAGTTGAGACAAAGACAAACAAAGGTGATTTATGGACTATGTTTTTTGATGGTGCATGCTGCAAGGATGGATCTAGTGCAGGTATTTTTTTGATATCTCCAGTAGGGGTAACATATAAATTCTCATTTACGTTAAGTTTCCCTTGTACTAACAATATAGCAGAATATGAGGCTTTGCTGTTAGGACTTAGACTAGCTCATAAGCATGGGATAAAATGTTTACATGTTATAGGAGATTCTGAGTTGGTTGTATCCCAAGTAAGAAATGCTTAGGGGTCAAAGAATAAAAGGTTAAAACAATATAGAAATGTTGTATGGGATGTGATTGAATGTTTTGACGCATTTGGGATAGTTTGGAAGGATATAACCAATAATAAGATGGTAGATTTGCTAGCAAATATAGCAATAAAACCTGACAACATTACATTTTCTGGTATATCTAAAGTTGAGATTCAAATTAGGCCCTCTATCCCTAATAATGTCAAGAATTAGAAAGTATTTGAAGATGATAAGGATATTATGAGATTTTTGAATTGTGAGAATATGTTGTCAGGACAAGAAATTGATTGTGCAACTTATGTAGAAAATATAATTGGAAAGGATATTATTTTTGGGTAGGAAGTTGTGCAATTAAAGAAAAACAAAATCCTAAATGGTTCAGTTGTTTTAGAAACTATTTTTGACAACCAAGACAGATCACAAATTGACACCAATAAGTATGATGCTAAAGATCTAGAGGAGGTAAATTTAGGAACTGAGGAAACACCTAAAAAGGTATATATTGGTAAGAAGTTACCTCCTAATATTAGACAAAACTTGATAAATTTTCTTAGGAAATACAGACATGTGTTTGCATGGTCATATGATGACCTAAAAGCTTATAGGGAAAACCTTTTTCAGCATGAAATCTATTTGAAACCAGATGCCAAACCTTTTAGGTAGAAACAAAGGCCAATAAATCCAACTTTAGCTCCTAAAAGGCAAGAGGAACTAATCAAATTAAGAGATGCAAGAATCATAAAGCCTATTAGAAATTCCTCTTGGGTACCTAATTTAGTCCCTATTAAGAAGAAAAATGGAGACATAAGGTTATTTGTTGACTTTAGGGATCTTAATATATCTAGTTCATTAAAGGATAATTATGGATTGCCAAATATGTAAGCTATGTTGCAAAGGGTCACTGGTTCTGAGCTTATGTCTATGATGGATGGATTTTTAGGTTAAAATCAAGTGGTTGTTAAAGAATCAAAACAATTAAAGACTACTTTTACTATTCTATGGGGTACTTATGTTTATGTTAGGATGCCTTTTGGGCTTACTAATGCTGGGGCTACTTTTCAAAGGGTTGTGGATGTGGCTTTTGTTGATATTATTGATAAATTTTTGGTTGTGTATTAGGATGACCTCACTGCTTATTCCAAGGATGAGAATGATCATTGCATACATCTAGAAAAGGTATTTATCAGAGCCCTTAAGTATGGTTTCTCTTTAAACCCAAGGAAATGCAATTTTGGTGTTACTAAAGGAAAATTGTTAGGGCATCTAGTTGGCAAGCATGGAGTGAGAATTAACGTTGAAAGGGTAGGGGTAATAGACAAGATTTAGAAACCTAAAAGTGCTAAGGGAATTTAGTCATTTTTTGGACAAATTAAATTTCTCAGAAGATTTGTGACTAAATTTGTAGATATTAGTAGACCTATATCAATAATGTTAAAAAAGGGATATGAGATAAAATGGGATGGTGAGCCTAGCATTGCATTCTAGAAGATCAAGCAAGCTATTAAGGATGCCCTTGTTCTTAGGCACCTAACTATGATAAATCAATGCACATATTTTCTTTTGCTTCATTTCACACTGTTGCTGTAGTGTTGTTGCAAAAAAATGAGGAAGGTTATGAGCAACCCATTGCATTTTTTAGCAAATCTTTGCAAGCAATAGAACTCAAGTATGATATAAATGAAAAATAGGCATATGCATTGGTGAAAGGGGTAAAATATTTTAGATGTTACTTAATGGGAGTTACTATTATTGCTTTTGTTCCTACTACTACTGTAAAGGATATTTTTTCACAACAAGAGGTATCTGGCAGGAGATGTAGATGGATTAATAGAATACAAGAGTTTAACATTGATATTTAGATTACTAAACTAGTTAGAGCTCAAGGTTTGGCCAAATTGATGACAGAAGCCAATTTAGAGGCAAACCAAATCAATCAACTTGATGGTAGTTGTAGGGATAATATTTGTGTTATGGATACCTCTGATTGGTATAGAGATGTGATCTATTACTTGCAAAACATGAAATCTCCATCAGGATTAATAGACAACCAGAGAAGATCTCTGAAGTTGTAGGCCATAAGGTATGTCATAGTGCAAGGGCAATTGTGGTGGAGAAATATGCAAGGGGTCCTTTTGAAGTGTGTAGATGAAATTGAGTCTAAAAGGATTTTGAAAGATATGCATGAAGGTGTGTGTGGTAATCACTATATGGCTAAAACCACTACTCATAAAATTCTTAGGGCTAGATTTTGGTGGCCAACACTTTTTAGAGATGCTCATTAGTTTGTCAAGACATGTGATGTTTGTCAAAGGTTTAGTGGAAAGTTAAAATTTTATGGGAATTTACCATTAAGACCTATTGAAGTGCAGACACCATTTCAACAATGGGGAATTGATTTCATTGGTGAGATTTCAAATAGGTCTAGTGGTGGACATTCTTGGATCTTGGTGGCTACTAATTACTTTACTAAGTGGGTTGAAGCAATTCCTACCAAGAATGTAACAAGTAAAGTAGTGATTAATTTCATTTTAAATAACATTGTAACCAAGTTTGGATACCCATAGAAGATTGTAACTAATAATGCTATGTGTTTTAGATCCGAGGAGTATAAATTTTTTTGTAAGAAGTATGGCATTATAGAGTACACATCATCATCTTATCATCCCCAAGGGAATGGTTAGGCAAAATCAAGCAATAAAAGTATATTGAAAGTCATCAAGAGGTTTTTGGGAGAAAACAAGAAGGCCTAGGATTCAAAACTACCATTAGCTCTGCGGGCTGATGCAGGTACTGTGAAAAAGGCCATTAGATGTGCTCCATTTGATTTGGTCTATGGTATACAAGCTAGACTTCCATAGAATAACCTAAAGCAGATGTATAAATTTGTTCAACTATATGAAGATAATATCATTGATGAGATGCAACTCAGAATGGATGATATTTTGCAATTAGAAGAAACAAGGAGAGAGTGTTCTGTTCAGAATGCCAAGTTACAATCACAGATGAAGCACTTATATGACAAAAGGACCATTGAGAGGAAATTTGAAATAGGTGATATGGTATTGATGTGGAATGCTAGAATGGAAGATAAAGGAAAGCATGATAAATTTGACCCAATTTGGCTTGGCCCATATAACATTTGTGATACAAATGGAGAAGATTCATATTTTTTGAAGGATTTAGCTAGAGATATTCTTGAATTTCCAGTTAATGGAAAATTCTTGAAGAGGTACTTTTCTTAAAGTATCTGTTTTCCATGAACATTATTTTTAAGGTGTTTTGTGTCCTTGTACATTATGTATATTATTGTAAATCCCTATAAATATCTCTATATAGTTTGGTTCCTTGTTTTTGTTGTTTTGTTTTGTGCTCTCTGAAGAAGTTTTCGTTCCTGTACCAAGTATGTGGTCTGCTCTTCCATAGATTCTGAATTCTTGCATAGACCCAAGTAGTCTATCATCCCCAGACAGAGACACTATTGGTCTATTTTTTCACATGGGCAGAGGAGTTCTAAAATTTTTGTGGAAAAATCATTTAAGTTATGGTATCTTGCAGATTAGGGTTTCTTTCCTTATAATTTTCAAATTATATGTTACCCTAATCATGTCTCAGTCTCTGTGTTGTTTGAATTTTATTCAATTCTCAAGGTTTTTCTTCAAGATAGTCGTTAAAATTCCCTAAATGTGTAAAAACCCTAGGTTATTTTCAATTTTTTGAAAGGGTTTGTAAAATG
This sequence comes from Cupressus sempervirens, assembly GCA_028749045.1. NCBI lineage: Eukaryota > Viridiplantae > Streptophyta > Pinopsida > Cupressales > Cupressaceae > Cupressus > Cupressus sempervirens. The sequence continues at coordinate 874,118,189 of CM053789.1, forward strand.
CCTAAGTTTCTTTCTTTTATGATCTTACGGTGTTAGGGTTTCCCATAAGAATGAAATGCTTTCTTGCTCATGTTTCTATGGCCACACTTCACAAGCAGTGTAAGGGCATAAAGGAATTCATGTCACATGAGGATACAATTGTGTATTCCGTAATAGAAGAGAAGTTCACTTTGGGGTCCTTTGGTCATACGATTGATCTTTGGGAGGAGAAGCATAAAGGGTATTTTGTGCTTTAGAGATGGTCTTACGGTTCCATGGTGATAAGTCAAGTGAAAGAGCGAAAGGAGTTTATTAAAGCATTTCTGGTCATACATTGTTATGTTAAGTGTATGAGTATAATAGGTTCAAAAGTGACTATGTCAAATGGTTTTACGAGCATACGAGTAAAGTGTTGAGGGAAGGAGCGGAAAGGTCTTGTGGTTTGATCTATGCACTTACATTACGTTGAATGGCCTAAAGGCGTAATGTCCCAAGATGGCATAAAGGATGGCTCATGAGAAGATATAAAGTGGTTTTAGGGTTCTATGTGTAAGAAGGACTTATAAGAGCGAAGTAAAGTTTAATTTTGTTTACGTGCCTTAGTTTCTTTGACTCACGAGTAACCATAAATAATTTTTATGAAGAAAAGCATGTTGTGTGAGACTTGTGGAGTTGTTAGATGGGCCCTAATGAGAACAAATCAGATGATGAAATGTCACACATGTCAGATGGGCCCAACCCATATGACAGACAACTTAAGTTCTTCATTTTGCATATGCATAAAATCAACGACAATGTTCTTTTCTATTTTCCTGAGATCTGATCTGGGTCATTGATAAGTGAAAAGAAAAAGTTCTCATTACACCCTTATGATTGCATGGTAAGTGTATGAATGAGGAGTGGTTTCATCCCTTTCTCTATGGTTATGAGCTAAGTCTATGCATATAAGCATAAAAGAGAGATGGGGGAATGAAAAGAAGGTTGTACACTAATAAAAGAAGAGTGAAATATAAGAACAAGATGTGAACAATAAAAGCTTTTCAATGTTATGAGTATGAGGTAACCTAGAGAGGCATAAAGGAGGATAACAAAGTAGTAACAAGCATTACAAAACCATAGGTAAAGACCTAAGTGTATGAATAGAGGATGGATGTGTGAAGTGTTACGATGCTCTGATTGTTGAAACGAGCGTACAACATAAAGAAGGTTTTTAGAGGCTCTAGTGGTACGTGTGCATATGAGCATAAAGGGTAAAGTGAAAGTTGTAACAAAGGCTTTATGCTAATACAAGGAGAGTGTTGAGGCATAAGCATGTAAGGATCTAATAAGGAGGTTTGAGATTCTACAGTATAAAGGGCTGTGTAAGAGCATAAAAGGAATTTCAATGCAATTCTTAAGAAAACCTAGCACTTCTATGCTTGGAGCATTCTGAAGTATCACCAGATAGATGTAAAGGCTTGCTAAGTGTATCTTCGGGGTTACGAAGATTGAAGGGTTTTGACTCAGTGTGTAAACATAAGACCAAAATTGAAAAGAAATTAACTGAGGTGTCATGGATATTTTGAAAAAAGTTGTTGTACTTCTTGTTGTAAAAGGACACCTATCAATCACAATTGCCCTTTGTTTGTTGCAACTCAAGCTTATATAAATGAGTTTTCAAGGCATTGTGGGGATTCGAATGCTTGTATATTTTTCATTTTTCAAGGAAAGTACAGTTGGTCTAGTCATATGTAGTTGTTTTTGAGTTTAGTTCCAATTATGTACTCACCGATGATATAAAAAAATTATAGAATCAACAAAATATTTTGGGATTTTCATTAAGTTTCTATTGGTTATTGTATTAGTTATCTAAAATGATAATACAAAAGGATTTTTACACTAGATTTGTGTCACCAATTTCTATGTCCATTTCATGAGTTTGTTAGTTTTGAGATCATTTGAATAAGGTTCAATTGATTGAATGCAGTCTGGATGGGTTGTATATTGGTTATATTGTTGCTTTTAATTCAATGGATTATGTAAATGCTTCAGTAAATCAGTAGAATTCATGAGTTTATGAAAAAGATATTTCATAAGAATAGAAATAGGTGATTACAGTTGATAAATTCAATTACAAGTTAATTGAACAAGATCTCCTGCCAATAGTTGACTCATTGCTCCCATGGATAAGGCACTTGTTATATAAATAAAAAATGATTGAGGGTAAATTCTACTTATACATGTCAAAACAATTATAAAATCAAGTTCATTTTATTCCATTTTTTTCAAAGTTGCAAATGCTAGTCACCACTCATTTATATCTAGTTTCCGAGACTTAGGTAGCTACTATTCCCAGAAATATTTGTAAACCCTAGGAGAATTATGACTAGATCTACTTATAAGGGATGCATATAAACTTGAAAGCATTAATTTTTTTGGTAAACTGTGTATGTATTTGAAGATAGAAGGTGAGAATCATAATGAAACTAAGATAATTTTCATACAAAAATTTGCATTAGAATCATCCCTAGGTAGACCCACCCTGGTTTTGTAGAGCCTAAAGAGTAGAAAACCATCCCTAGTTTTGTTGAAGTTGGGCCCAAGTGGTTTGCACATGTAATTGTTAATAGGAATTGGCTAATCCTTAGGTTATGTGAGTATTATCATTTTGGTATTGATCATTTTGTTGTTCAGTAGTTTCAAACCCCAACAGAGTCTACCAACTAGTCCTTCAAGGGCCAGATTACTACCGAGAGTACACCTTAATTTTGTATAGCAAAGACTTTAATAGTGTACGTAGGAAACAAGGTTCTCAATACTTTAATAATCATAGTCTCATCTTTAATCTATCCATTAGATCCTCAAATTGCATTAACTATATCTTTGTTCCTTGCACAACAATGGATATAGTCTCACCTTCTTGCATTTTGATTTTATCAAATTTTCCTATGAGACTTTAAGCTTTGGCTCTTAGCACACTCTTATCTCCTCCATGGATCTTCTATAGGGCATTCGACATATTTGTAGTAGAATCTCATCCTTTGATGTCATCCAACATTGCTTGATTGTGTTCCTTCTCTTGTTTCAATTATTCAGTAGTTGGGGCTCTAGTTGGATCAACATGCTTAGTAGTGATAGTTGACTATGCATAATCTCCAAGACCTCTTAGATGTAGCTTCATCAAAATTTTCCATGCAAGAAAGTTTTCCTTATTTAACTTGGGAACCTTCTTTTTGTACATCTTGATATTTAGCTTAAGTATTTTCAACCTTTTCTCTCAAGTACTTGGTGCTTTCATACCAATTTTTAGAATAGTTTACAATAAATGAGAGGGTGGGGGGTGTGAATCAGTTATCTAAAATCCAAATGTACAAATAAAAATTTTCAGTACCTCAACTTATACTCATGCATACATTGATAATTCAATATCTTAAACATATGCATATTGTTGTCCTAGGTCAAAATAACTTTACAGAAATCTAAACATGCAATACTACAAAATAAATCACACATTTTGAAACAAGGATTTTATGTGGAAACTCAATTTGGGAAAAATCATGAGTAACATGCTATCAATTTTCATTCTTCTTGTTAGTGTAGTTTTTTTAAATTCCTAGTGGGTTATTTATTTTTCCCTATATTGCTATTTTTTTCCTACACTTTTAACAATCTTGCTTAGGTTAATAAAGCATGTCTTATTGAGGAAGTGGTTGTGAGATGTCACCTTCCTACATATGAGCACCAATTATCTATCTTAGGAAGATACTTTTCTATCTTTAGTTTGATAGATGGTTGCTCCTCATTGGTCGGTGTTGCCACCTCCTGCCTCTTCCTAGTCTATATAAGCATGCTACCTGGTGTTGATGACTGATTTAATAGTTTTGAAAATAACCAAGAAACTAGACAAATGCATCTAAGGCTAGCAACTTCCTATGACAAATACACTCGACTGCAGTCTTGGGCCAACTATAAGGCATAACTCCTTCTTCACTTCAGGCTCTGCAAGACCTAGGTGAGTTAACCTTGAGGTTCTGAGATATGGTACTTGTGCATTTAAAACATAAATCTGAACCTAATATTAGTAGATTAAAACCCCTTATATCTCCTAATAACTCATGAAATGACACAGATCTACAGTAGCTAGATGCAAATCTATGAAATTGATAAGTTGAGTGAGGGTTAATTCTTTTCAGCCCACTACAAAACATGAAAAATTGAACTGATTTGATTAAAAGATTTGAATTCAACAAACCCTCAAATTTGCAGCAGTAAGACTTAAGGATCCTGTAGCTGACCAATGCCTAATCCATTGGGCAAATCCATGAATCAAATGCATACATATGGATATCTGATACTTATTTATATATTCAGATATACGATCTATCTATTTACCTTGTAAATAAACATCTATGCTCAATCGAAACCTCATTCTTACATGATATCCTTCTCAATAAACCTGCAACCCTGTTGATTAACTAAAGCATTTATATAACCCCTTGAGTTACAAGCAACAATAAGACAACATACGACCTTAAGGGACTGTAACTACGATCTAGGCTCTTTGTTCAAAGATCATAAAACATTGAAGCTCACTGAGATAGGAGACAAGATTCAAGATGAAACTTAACCTACTATTCTTTGTATTAATTTCTTCGAAACAATACAACCATATGCATGAAATGAAAACATGAAAACACCTAACAGATCTGAACTATCTGTATTATCCTTCTACTGCTGTTCATACAAGAGAATTCTGTTGAAAAAATGGTGTCTTAGTATTGGGAATGCATCAGGATTGGAACCAAAACCATGGTATCACAGTAGTGTGCATTTTTGCTCCAAAAGACTGGAACCCTTACAATGAAAGAGAGAAAGAATGATATAGGAGAGAAAGAATTCCCGAATCTATTTTGCAACTGACATCTATCCACTTGAAATTCAATCTTCTGCAACTGAATAACTTCTTTCTCCCTTCTCCCATTCTGATATGATTTGGTTTCATCATTTTTCTATTACTGATTTGCAAATATCTTTGTTGAAATGATGAAAACTTGTTGAGTCATCAAAATATCTGAAAACTTCATGAAAATGTTGGTGAAATTGAGTTTTTACTGATTTGAAAGTGGTTAAATTTGCCTCCAACTGCATTTTCACTGCATGTTACTGATCCTGTAACTGCATTTTGAATTTTAACTCATTCAATTGAGAAGGCCCAAAATTTCATGTTTTTGGCTATAACTTGAACAAATGAATTTCTATGTAGAAATGAACTCCATAATTAGAAAGTTCATCTTCTCACAATTTCAGCGATATATAATATTACTATATTTGCATCACAGGAACCTCTAGGAAGTTGATTTAAAAAATGTCCCTTTATTACAGCTATCTGATTTGCATACCTTTTAAATTAAAAAATTTCAAAAATTTAAAAAGTTCTAAAGTTAAAACTTTAGAAAAGATATTTTTTAAATTTAAGCTCCTATACCATTTGGGAAAAAATAAAATGACAATTTTAAAATCATTTTTTTCCCACCCCCTTCAATTTCAGGGTCAACTAATTTCGACTAGCCTTTTTTTGCCATGTGGTGGCTTCCAATTGGCCTACCTGAGTTGCATAATCTACCACATCATCAGTTGAGCAAGACCTGCTGCCACATGGTGAACACCCACATACCTGCTTTACTTAACCATTGAGCAACTTTTTATTGCGGGGATGCGCAAGCTGTTGGATTTGATAGGTGGCGGCATCTGGTGAATTCATCTTGAATTACTCCTTTGGTGCCACCTCACGACCAGCTGGGACCCACTACCATATGGCACGATCCCACTTTCCTTCACTTTTTAACAGTCGAAAATGTGGCCAAGCACTATCCACGCGATTGAAACAGGTGTCATCACCTCACACGATCTTCATTCTTGGTGCCGTGTCATCGAGCCCCACCTCGCACCACACGGCTTCCAAAAGACCAATCTTTAAGACACTACAATAAATGAGCTAAATTGTATTTAAATATCAAAAAGTTGATCCGCACAAGGAATGTGGGATAGTTGGTTTGAGACTTTGCAGTTTTAAACAGTGCTAGTTTTTCTTGGTCTTAAATGGAAATGGCACGGTGTTACTACTAATATTCTTTCCCTGCAACTTTAGGCATCTCCTCTCCTTCTGTGATAAAGTGATTTCCTTCCATGGTGTTTTGCAATCTATGGCTTATAACATTGATACAACTTTATTTAAGGAGTGGGTGTCCTCTGCGCATTTCATTTGGAGGGTTCCTTGACTTTGACCTTCATTCCTTGAATGCATGCTCTTTACAAGCTGTGGCTTCTTTACCTCACTTCTATGCTGGTCTCTTCTTTCTTCCACGTGGACTTGTTTCTTTAGCATGGATATGCTCCTCTTATATCATGTGGCTACATGGGCCTTCTTTTTTGCTCACGACCTACCTTAAACTTCAGGCATGGGTCTTCTTCTCAACAGACGTGGGCTATTCCTATGATTTAGCTGTGATCTTCTAGCTGGCTCCTCTTCTTCAACATCTGTCATTCACGTGTAAGTGGAGACTGTATTGGTGTCCACTGTGATGCTAGGATACTAATTGGAGTCTCATCACCTATATGCTTAGAATGAGCCTGTTGACAAAAATTTCTAGTATATGGGGTATAATTTTGGCCATGAACTCTATTTTGAGACCTTGGATACTGGAGGCCATTAAGCCTATTTGATGGGGTCTTCAACCTGTTGGCAACTTGCCCATTCCCAAATAGATCATTTTCTATTTTTCTTGGTACAAGTTGATAAGCATTGGATCTATCTTGGGTGTGTGCATCTTGAAATACTCAATTTGGTGTACTCTCATCTCCAAAAGGTCTACGTTGCAAACATAAAGTGGATGTTAGTGTCCTGTGCGACCGCACACCCATAAAAGCTTTAGCTATATCTGCTGGAGTCGAGCCAGCATCATCAAAAACATTTCCAGTAGAAGAGGGAGACAACACATTAGGAAACAAGACATTTCCCCAAGAAGAGTGTTCCTTTTCCTTGCTTACCTTCTTCCTCTCATCTTGCCATCTCTTAGTCTCTGCAATTTGTACATTTTTTGGTTCAACTCTCCCATTAACTTCTCTAGTTTTTTCTTCATGGTTTTTGATGCCAAGAAAGTTATCCACAACACGTGACTGTAATACACCTATTAACTGATTGAACTCCTCCCTTGAGAGTGTTTTATTTTTCAAGAGTTGCTCCAATCCACCAATTTCAGAATCATTTTTATTATTTTCTACTGGGTTGAATTCTCCCTCTTTATTAACCACTTCCATTTGAACAACATTTTTCATAGCTTCTTCCTCAACATCTTGAAGCCTCTCTTCTTGAACTTATGTTATTTTATAGCTGCTTCCTTTTCTTGTCAATGCCGCTGATCCTTATTCTACCTGCTGCTTTATTGCTATGTTGGATGTTTGTGCTCTTTTCTCCTTATTAATGTGGTGATTCCTCCTTTTAACAGCCCATGCCTTCATGTCTCCCTTTGATTCGTGTGTGCTACTTTTCTTGTGCCACTTTCGAGAATTCTAATCTATTGCTTCACTTGAGTCTAATCATTTTTGTCAGATTTAATTGCATTATCAGGCCCTTTTAATACCTCATCCTCTTCTATCTAAACATCATTCCATGTATTTAAAGATAATATCTACTTTAGTTCTGGCAAGTTAAACAGTTCGCAGGGTACTGCACATGTTTGATCTCCAACTATTACACATTAATCTGCTCACAATCATGAAAAAGACATCACTCCCAACATCCCATTTTTTAAGTAGTGGCCTTCATTAAGACTGAGTCACCCTTGCAATACAACAATGCTTATGGCCCTAATTACATGAAAAGCCATATCTTGATCATAGGAGTTAGGTCACATGGTGGCCCGGCTAATTTTTTTTAAAGTTTTCAGGTGACTGACTTTGCAAATTGATTCAATAAGCATCTTTCATTGATTAAGCTCGAATTTAACCCTTACTGCATCATTGAAAAATCAATTGAACTCATTTTACCATTTATCTACAAATTGTCAACTTGGCATTAGGAGGTCCTTTGACTGGCCTTAAAAACTGACCCAAACACTTGACTGGGCTCTAAAATTTGACCCACTGATTCTCTATTCCACATTCTTGTACCATGTCGAATCTCGTCTCATGAAAAGTTCAGGGTAAAAAAATATTGACCATCAAAGTTACCCTTTTAAAATCACCTGTACATAAACATGTCAGAAAACACTAAATTGTGTTTGGATTTGGCTTCAAAAATTAGGCAAACTGACACTTAGGAAAATGAAAATTGGGGAACTTGTTCACTGTCACGAGGAGAGTATAAATCTACGATTTGGACTCATGATGAATAACTAGATGCAAATGGTGAATGGTCAAAGTGGGCTACTTCGAATTTGACGACTGAAAACAATGACAAAAAATTAATTTTTGCAAATGGAAAGGACGTAGAAAAGTGTGCAAATGGATTCGTCATGACTTGTAAACTGGCACACTCAGATTATTTTTAGAGGACAACACAGTAGTACAATCCATTCAATCTAGGCAATCACAGATTTCAAGATATAACATTCCGAATAGGGGTACCAAACAATTTGTACTTATGACATCAGTAAAAAGTTAGAAATTCCATTTGGAATCGTGTTTGAAAACTGATCAAACGGATTCGTCATGAGCTGAAACTTGAAACATAACAAGTCCATGACGTCTACAATGCAAAAAAATAGGAATTTTCTCATTTCAATCAACTGGTCAAAAGTTATTATAGGTCAAACAGGGCTTCCCAAAATTTTGAACATTTCATATCAGCATGACAACATTAAAAGACCAACTTTGAGGGATTCAAAACCTAGTCAAACAGACTCAAAAAGACTCGAAATATGAAACATAGGCTCTCAGGTATGGACACTAAATACTCCCAAAGTGGCAAGTCATGAAACATTTCTAGGTGCGAGATATTCAGATGCAAAAAAGGCCTCGTATCACTCTTTGACATTTTAGGTGAAAATGTAGATTTGAACTAGCTCAAAACGAGACTTCACAAAATGGCTCGGAATCTCAATTTTTCTTCATGGAATGCTTAGACAGGCTGAATTCAGTGTGTTAGAAACATTAAACACCTTAGGGGCCTCAAATGTACAATTGGGTACATATGCATTTATTGGCACTTATAGGCCTCAATTTCTCAATGGTACTAAAAATTGACCATGCAATTTTTAGTCCCAACACCTGGCTTGTATTTGTGATAAATTTCTTTTGCATCCTCTTAATGCTATTTTGGTTCCAGTATTTGCAATACTCTCTTGGAGACTAACTCTACGTTGCTATTATGATTTTATATCATTTGCATTCATAGTTTAGATATCTATTCTTTGCACTAGTTTTCTGGGTTATCAATCTTTTCAGATTCTAACATGGTATCAGAGCTTTTCTATGTGCAAGAGTAGATTTTAATTTCCTTATTTAAGAGATTCGGTTGGGGGGGCAATAAATTTTATTGTAGTTTTTTGAAAAATAAAGTATGCTCTTCTCTTGCATCTTTGGATGATCTTGAGAATTAGAAAAGTTTTGACAAAAACATTTTTTCTTTGGGGTTTCAATCTCAAATCTAACAACCAACGTGCATATTTGGAGTTTTCAATCAATATTGTAGGTTCCAGCATGCCATTGATGGACTTAGGAAGTTGATTCAGCATTTGCATGTCATATTTTGGTTGCTGGGGTCATTTCTTAATTTTTGGAGCCATTTTTTACTGTTAAGGCGTCTGATTTACACTATACCAACATCTTTTGTACATTAGCAAGAAAATTGCTTTCTAGGTTTTGATCGTAGCACCAAAAAACTATCTGGGTATCTTTTAGTTTTTGCATGCAAGCTCTATATTTTGCAGAATCAAGGATGGAAAGCTACAACCATACCCGTCTCCATTGGCAATTGTAGATTTGAACACAATTTTAAAATGTCTCATTCTTGCTCATATGGACTCTAATTTTGATGATTCTTGATATGACCTTGGCTATTTTTTTGTGCTCTATCCATCGATGGAGTTGTTTTTTGATTTTCATGCATGAATTCTTCAGAAATTGCAGGTTCTCGACTATGAATTAGCACAATTCTTGTTTTGGAAACTTCAGAGGATCATAACTTTCTCATACGACCTCGTATTAGGGTGATTCTTTTTTTGAAAGTGCATATTTTTCAAGTAGATCACTGTGGTGCTATTTGTTTCCTTGATTATTGTGCCCAAGTTTCACTTTTAGCATATGGTCTTCATGAGGGTTTGTAATGCATTTAAATCAAGACCACTAAGTATTTCTTTCTAGTGGTAGTTGTAAATGCACTAAAATAAAGTGCCAAATCATATTTCTTTGGGGGGGTTCTTTGATTGAGTAAAAAAGGGGGGCATTATCATGGCTGGATTCTCTTTTTTTGGCATTTCTTCTCTGCATTTCTTCATCATGGATCAAACAAATATGCCCATCCTAACTCCATACAATTACTTTGAGTGGAAATCATGCATGACAATTCACTTAAGGAAAACTGGATTAAATATGATAACTATGGGACTTGAAATTGAACCTGCTAAAGATGAAGACAAGCCTAAGTGGTTTAACAAATGTGATGAGGCATATGGAACATTGTGTTTGTCTATTTCTCATGATTTTCTTGTTCATATTGAATCTTTGGATACACCAAATCAAATATGGTTAAATCTAGAAACACTGTTTGGAACACAAGATTCAATGAGGGGTCATATGTTGGAAAATGAACTAATTAGTTTAAGTCTAGGCAATTTCAACACAATCCAGGATTTCTTCACTAAATTGAAGTCACTAAGGTTGTAGTTAAAATAATGTGGAATTGAAAAGCAAGATGAATAATTGATTCTTAGCATTCTTTCTAAGCCGAGTTTAGAATATTTTGTGTTTGTCTCTACCTTCTATGCTACTAAGGGTGCACTTGGTACTCAATTCACCATGCCATCTTTAGATGATTTTTCTGGCAATCTCACTCGAGAACTTGACAAGCTAATCTAAATGGGCACTCTTAAGTCCTCTAAATCATATGCCTTGGTCGCCAAACAAGACACAAAAGAATAAAAAGGATAAAGTAGTAACAACAATAGTAAGGACAAGAAACAAAAGAATAGCAAGGAGAAGAAGGATCAAATATCGGTTGCTTCAAAAGAAACTATTAATACACCATCTTCCAAGGGCAATAAGCGTAAGAAAGAAAAGGTCAAATGTGCCTATTGTAAAAGACCTAGTCATGATGAACATAAATGTTTGAAGAAACAAATTGATCACTTGACATACATTCTTGAGAAGAATAATATCACTGTTCCTGAGTCTATAAAACAAAGTTCTAATGAAGGGTTTAACAAGGAAAATGAAAATAGCAAGGAGAAAGGAAAGGGCAAGGCCCTTGTTGCAATTGCTTCCTCACCATCCACTTGGTTTCTTAATTTGGGTGCTTCACACCACATGGCTTCATCTAAGGAAGAACTTGCATCCTTGGAGCCGTGTACTATGCCTTCTATTTTGATGGGTGATGAAACTCCTATTGAGGTGTGTGGGAGAGGGTCTGTTGATGTGGGGGATGACACATTCCATGATGTTCTTTGTGTATCCTCATTTTCAACTAATCTCCTATCAGTATACTAGATCACTCACATAGGTTTAGGCAAGTGGGTTGAGTTCACTCCTGATTTAGTCGAGATACATGAGTTGCATAATGATTCTATAGTTGCAGTTGGGAGAGAAGATCATCAGTCACGACTCTATCTATTTTCTCACTTTGTTCCTAATCCTCCTTCAACTATTTTGCTCACTCACTCTAATGATGTGAGTATATTATGGCATGAGCGGTTTGGCCATCTTAACTTCCACTACTTGCATCAGCTTAATCAGCAGAGCATGGTCACAGGGTTGCCTTCTACTTTGACATTGGAGTCACTTGGAATACATGACAAATCTTCTGATGAGTTAGATTCACCTGAGTAGTCTTTTACTCCCACTTTCAATGTAGAGAGTGATTCAGAGGACTCATCTCCTATCTCTCCTAGTCATCATTCATAGGTTGATGATTCTCCTATAGATTCTCCATCTTTTGGTCCACTTTGGGCTAGATAGACCTTGCAGTCTATAGGTGATTGGGTTAGAGATCCATCAGACACTAAGCAGACTCGTTCACAATTCCAAGATGCTACACATATATTTATTGCTACTACCTCAGATCCATTGTATTTTTATGAAGCTTCTAGTATTCCTAAGTGGGATACAACTATGTAGGAAGAGTATAGTTCCTTGAAGAGGAACCACACTTGGGATCTTGTCCTTCTTCCTAAGGGAAGAAAACTTGTTCGATGTAAGTTGATCTATCGAAAAAAATTTGCAAGCTTTGTTGGGGGTACGAGATGCTTCATCTTTTGGGGGACCTCTTCCTCTCACTTGGAGTCCTAATTTTTTTTGAGGAGTCTCTTTTCTGTCTCTTTTGGGGGAATTTTATGTACATGGGTACCTCATTAGGCCTGACTTGTCGGGACCCATTTCTACATCCACCTAAGCTTCACTTATGGGGGGTGTCAATGTAGTTTTTAAAAAATTTCCTAGTGGGTTATTTATTTTTCCCTATATTGCTATTTTTTCCCTACACTTTTAATAATCTTTCTTAGGTTAATAAAGTATGTCTTATTTAGAAAGTCATTGTGAGGTGTCACCTTCCTACATATGAGCATCCATTATCTATTTTAGGAAGATACTTTGCTATCTTTAGTTCGATAGATGGTTGCTCCTCATTGGTTGGTGTTGCCACCTCCTCCCTCTTTCTAGTCTATATAAGCATGCTACCGGGCTTGTATTTGTGATCAATTTTTTTTGCATCCTCTTAATGCTATTTTACTTCCAGTTTTTGCAATACTCTCTTGAAGACTAACTCTATGTTGCTATTCTAATTTTATATCATTTGCATTCATAGTTTGGATATCTATTCTTTGCATTAATTTTTTGGGTTATCAATCTTTTCAAGTTCTAACACTTCTAAAGTGAGCCCTATGAGGAGCCAACCCTGTTAAAGGTTAAAATGCACACTACTAAATGTGACTTGGTTAAAGGATTTCAATGACCCTGTTAGGAGTGAGCCTTGTTAGAGGACTTTAGGACATTCCATTAGAATATTATCTTGTTCAACGATTTACTAATGACTATTAGGTCAACTTTAGTCCAAAAGATTTATCCAAACTAATACAATTGTTAGAGAGTAACAACAGGACTTGATCTGATAACAATAACAAGTCACTTGTAGATTACAAATCTCACATTCAATCCTCGATTCCACTTGACATTTATTCTCTTCATCTCTAATAGCTTGTTCACCCTTCAAGCATTCATCACCTTAAGCCTTCTTTCTTTGTATGCAAATCTCACATTTAGTCCTCCATTCTACTTGACATTCATCCTCGTCATCTCTAATAGCTTGTTCACCCTTCAAGCATTCATCACCTTAAGCCTTCTTTCTCTATATGCAAATTGTAGACTCTTTCATTCACCCACCATATAAAGAAACACCATAGACTTCTTTCCTTTCTTAGGTTCTCACACATGACACTAGTTGCTTCTGGCCTCTATCTCCTTAAATAGATAATTTAGGTTTTTTTCCCAATTAACCACAATTGTCCATTCTAGGGTTAGGTTAGATTCATTGAATCTACCCATCTTTCCATTTTATTCCCTTCTAGAAACTTCCTCTACAATCCTCTTTGAATTCACCTCAAAATGGTTTATCTTGAATTTTGTGCCATTGACTCATCATAGTTATCTTCCATATGATTCACACAATTCAAGAAATCAATTTGCCAGCTTAGATTCATTAAATCTTTGATCTAATTCATTTTACTGTCCCTCAACAATAACACTCTATTTGCTCAACAAACACTCTCTTTTGATGGTCGGCCAACACTAGGTTGTTTGACATCCACTAAGTCTTTACTGGTGCTCGACACATACTAGCTTTATTGACTCAATACCAAGTAGATTTCTCTTTCTCAACACATACTATACTTACTTCTTGGCTTCAACTAATTTTTTGCTCAACCTACACTAACTTTCCTTGGCTTCTACTATTTTCTTAGTCAAGCTTGGCAAACACATTTCTTTACTTAGCCTTCTTCAAGTCTTTGCTCAAGTATCCTTTCATTATAGCCTTAAGTAGATAAAAAATACACAATATCATCAATGTATTTCTTGGTCTTAGTGCTCCTTATATACACCAAATAGCTCAACCTTTCTTTAGGTTCTCTTATTATCCTTTCTTTTCAAATTCTCTTCATTAATAAAAAACAATGATAGCATTTAGACCAAAGTAAACAATTGTCTCACCAAAAAAAGTAGGTTTGAAATCAGTGACAAAATAATGATTGTTCCATGATAGGTTCATCAATCTTCTTCATTTCAACAATCTCCTTTCAACACTTTGCATACTATATTCTTCAACATCTCAAAACCCTTCTTTGCCTTCATACTAGAGTTGGATGCCATTTCACTTGGTGATTGAAGATTTTCACTAACAGATAACCTTCTTGAACGTACTCCTATAAATTTTCTTTAAGAACAATTTTCTCTTTGATCGCTTGGGGGTTCAAAAATTGCTCTATTCAAACTAATTTAGGAAATCATGGTGAAACAATTTTTTTTTTATTCCATCTTTAATAAACTTAATTTAATTTTAGCGCCTAATAAATGCTTTGTACTTGGTAGGTGAGATGGCTAAAAAAGGTCTTCAAACTTAAGCTCAAGATGAATTGATCATCGAGAAGCTCGGTTAGAACTAGTTTCTAACTTGATTTTGCTTGGTGATGATTAACAACTCGATCACAATTGAGTTTTAACTCGATTAAAATGTAGTTCCCTTGCTTGACCTTGTGCATTTGAATATGCAATTTTTAATTGTTCTTTCATTCTTATCTAGAATTGATGTAGGATCTTCCTTGTATTTATAGTTCTATCCATCTCATTGAATTATTAGTTGGATGTGGATGCTTCACCCAACTCATTGGTTTGGATGACAATAGCTTCATTGTCTTGCCTTGTGTTTTCCTCTAATTTTATTACCCATTTTTGATTCATCTAACTTTTGATCTATTCAATCTTTGTTTTCCCTTTGTTTTCTTCAACAAAATTTTCTATAGCTCGATTCATACAAATTTTCACCAAATCAGCTATCTTTTTGCATACATTACATCTGTAGAGCTTCCACAATAGATAAAGATAATCACATTGTTATTCCTCTTGAGGGTACTATGTCTATTTTTAGAATTATCTCTCCCATCATGAACTACACTTGAATTGTCAACCCAGGGATGTAGAATTTGAAATGGGTCAGCACAGTATGTGCACTAAGTTCCTTTGAGTCTTAACATCTATGTTGCAAGAAAGTAAAATGCATGAAAGGGATATATACTAATGGTACAAAATAGTAAAGATGCTTGGAATAACAACTAATAATTGTAGAAAACTTCAAAAAATTAATTCTAAGCTAGTTAATCAACTCAAACATCCACTATGATCATTTTCCACAAGTGCTGCAGGAACTTTCATAGTAACTATGCTACAGGACTAATACAATAAATCTACCTTAAAATAGAAAACTACATGAAATGAATCTACTCTACCTAAACCTATTCCACCTCCCAAGTGGGCCCCCTTGGTTAGCTTCAACTAACTAAAAACACAATAGGTATTCTTAAATCACTTTCTCATTAGAATTCTTATTTTGCTACATGACTAAATAATATGTAGAGAACAAAAAAGAGCAGCTTTAGAATCCTTCTGAATAACTAACTAACTTTCTCCCTCCTTTCTTATATATATAGAGAATTGGAATTTATTACATAAGATAAAATCATGAGCAAACATTTTCAGAAGAAAAAGGTAGATGTCAAACGTGACTTTTAAAACATTGATTGAACAACATAATAACAGTCCACAAATAATGTAGCAAGTCAGGTCTCTTGGAAATAACTCTTCTCGTAGATGCAGCTTAACACTCAAAATTAACCTGTGCTTCCCATGCTACAATTAGTCTTCATTACTCCTTCTTTAATATGGTGTTCACCATTCTTTGCACCACTTCTCCATTTTCTAAAAATTAGAAACATTCAAAGACATATATACAACGACATTTCTACTCTTATTCAAATATTAAAACATAGCTTAAAATATTTATATGAAATATTGCACTTTATATATAATATTAAGAAAGGTTTGTCATATCCATTATCCATATGTTTAATAAGTTCTAGCTACATTCAACATAAGAAAAATATGTTGGAAATGTTTTTCACAAGGCACAAAGAGTAAGTTCAAACTATGAAAACTATATAGAATTTGAGACATTTATATGCCTCATCATCTGCTCTCCACTATATAAATGCTTGTCCTCAAGAATTTTACTTCTTTTCCATTGCTCTAAAATCTCCCATTGTGGTCTTCCCCTATTTCCCACTTTTGAAGGTGTAGAAATATCCTTTGGTTTATCTCCAATGCTCACCCAAGTTGTGAGGCCTCACCTGGACTGTCATGGTATAGATGACATATTTGCATTGTGATACTCCTAATTCATCATTGTTATACACCTTTTTGAGACTATAAGGTTTTATCATTTTAATATCTACATTTTGAGGATCCCCACATTAGGACCTAATTGGTATAATTAATGATTCCATTTCAAGTCCTAAATTATTTCAAATAGAAACTCAATTTGTAGAAATGTTTGGAATATCAAAATACAATGTTAGTGTTAAAGGATAGATTTTGTTGTGCAATAGAACCTAATATTGTGAAAGGGATGATCAAACACATACAGATGCAACTTTATGACATAAGGGAATTAGATGCGATAATTTATGATATGCAGATAAATATTAATGTGATTATGATGATTTATGATATGCAAATTTTGACATTCTAACATTTTGAATGATTTGAAAAGAAAATTTAATTGAATTATGTTAATACAAGTTATGTAACATTTAAAATTATATTCATTTATGATACATGTTTTATATGACCCCCTTGGACTACTGATGCTCGAGTTTAGTGTGCAAGAAAGAGACCATGGAAACATAAATGGGAAATAAGGTATAGACACATGTTAATATGACAATGCTAAGGTGAATCTTTAGAAGATTTGTAAACCTCATTGTGATGTGTTTATTTTGTAAATGTGTGATGTATGTGTGTGGTATGTATTTTAGGAGTAGATTTAGAACATGTTATGTGTGATGTATAGTGAATTTTGTGTGTGTCACTTGACACTTGTACTCGTTATGTGAAAATGATATGTCCTTTGAAGATGGATCATGTGGACACCTTATCTCAAGTTAAATTCCTTAATTAAGAATTAGACTTATTACCTTGACTTAGTAAGGGAAACAAAGGTTATCACCATAGGAAATTCAAAATTGGACTTTACCTAGCTTTATGAGGGCCAAAAAGTAGCTCTAAGGTGAATCTGTGATAAAAATAAATCCTACCCATGATAACACTTTAAGTTAGGAGGCTAATAGTGACCCCTAGGGTGCCTAGAAGACCTAGGAGACCCCAAAAAGAATGTAGTTTTTATTGAATCCTAAAATGGGAGTCTTATATAGAGGAATGACCAAATTAGAAACCCACTTGGTCACTCTCTATCTTTAGAGACAACTAGTGTTTGGAGGAAGAGGATAAGGAGCTCTACTACAACTTTTCATTTGGCTTTGCTTGGAGTGAGGTTGGTATCCATGATCCATGGTGTTCTTCATTTGCATGTAGAGTTGATATGGTGTTCTTCATTCCATGGTAAATTTGGTGTATTGTAGATGTGGTTTGTGAAAAAGGATCTTTTGTTGAGTGTTGCATGTGAGAAGTTTATGTGATTTCTTCCTTGAATCTTGTTTTGTTTCATGTTGTGTGTTTGTGTAATGGGTGTGAAGCATCACTCATCCTTGGGAGGGAAGAGATGCTTGGGTGAAGGGATTAGTTGGGCTCACTCATGTAGTTGAGGAACTCTCCCATGTGTGGAGATGATTTTTATGTGTTCAATTGAATATGGACTTCTTGTTTACTTGCATTCTGGGAGGTATAAGGAGGTGTATGAAGAGGGAAGTCATTATAAGCCTCAAAAGGGCATGTTGATGATGAGAATATGTGCATATTTGTGAATCATTGTTTGGAAATTCTCCTCATGGAGAGAGTCCACCTTCACCCTATAATTGATTCAATTGTTGAATCTTTGTGAAAGCCTTGGGTTGGGTTGTCTTGTAATGTATTGTGTAGTGTTTTGTTATATTGTTGTGATCATGCATGTTATGTGGATGTGTGCAACCATTTGTGCCTTGATTCCCCAAGATTGGTGGGTGGCCTCCTTGAGGCCTAGGTTGGGAGGTGAGCCTCCATGGTTCCCCATTTTTGTCTCTCTTTGCAAGTTTTTACTTGATGAGATTGAAAGCTTAGAGTTTCATGTAGTCTACTCATTGCCTAGGAGAGAAGACTCTATTGTATTGTGTTGGAATGGAGAAATAAACTCCATCTTGTTATGTGATTATATTGTGTTTTTAGAGTGTTGTCTTGTTCTATTCCATTTGTCAATAGAGAGATTGTGAGTCATCCATATAGTGAGAAAAGATATTTCTATTATGTGTATTTTTCAGAATAATGCCTTCACCACCCTATGTTCATGTATGGCAAGAATGTAGTATGGAAGAAATGAAAAACTTTGGAAGAAAATTATGTTGAATTGTAATTTTAGTTTCATTTTCTTGCATATGAATGTGTTGAAGAAAAGAATTGAGTGTCATGGTAGACATAAGAAGGAAGAATAGGAGACTATCATTTTGTTATCCTTATTTTCTTTAAGTCTCATAAGAATAAATTAGATTCATTTGTACTTACCCTTGAATCATATCAAGTGTAGAATTTTTTGCTAATTGATAATGAATTTGTAGACATGATGAATACTTCACAATAAAATTGGAATAATGGAAGTCCATGAAGTTACAAGTAAAGGATTGTATTGTGTCTGATGCAAAAGTATCTTGCAATTTAATTTGATAGCATTAAGGAATTTGTTATATTTCAATCATAGATTTCACCATATGGAATTAGCATTGAAATTCATAATGTAATATTCAAAATTATGACAATACAGTTATAAGTAACCATAGAGAAATTGTGCAGCAAATAAAGCAATAAACTCAACCTAGAAACAAAGTGCATGTAGATGAATATTTAGTTTTTGGAAAATGTATGGGCAAAACCAAATAATGTATCAACCAAATTAGGTCAATAAAATAATAGACCTTGAATATAATAATAATATCTTGAAATTGATAAGTTAGAAACAAATCATTTCCAAAATATTTCCCATTAATAATGTCAGACTTGAGTGATGAATCCTTGATTCATGACATGACCCTATACAAAAAGATATATACATAAAAAAAGCAAAAAAAGAAAGAAAATCTTTTATAATCCCAAACTGACCTAACATAATAAATAACTAAATATACTTTATGACCTAGCCCATTTCTTCTTACCGAAGTGTACCACATCTCATTCTATCTAATAAAAAAAACCAAGCACCTATCTTTCTTAGGGCATTGGGAAGCATGTGATTAAGCTTTGCATGGGGGGCAACATATTGACATCATGTCAGACCCACCTTCCAAGTTACGTAGGTGCTAGGAATGAGGGTGGACCCAAGGTTTGAGGAATTTAAATAAAGTAAGGAGGCTCATCCCATACTTGGGATATCATCATTATTTTTTTCAAATAAATGATATGCAAGCAAGGTGGTAGTCCCATCCTAGGCGACTAAAACAACATGAGAAGCCTTTCCAAGCACATAACACTAGATGCATAAACTGTCCTTAGTCAACACCTAGTCCCAAGCCACCCACCCTTGATCCTAGTGCCATGTTATGATGGTGTTCTAGGGGTAGGTTTTAGGGGACTAAAAGGGAGGCAAGGTGACTTTTCAGGAAATGATGGATGTCAAATGTAAGGATGAGGGCTTGTGTAGTGAGTATTGATTAGTGCTATTTAGTTAGTGTTTTAGTTTTTATGGGAGGAATTATTGTGCAGACCAGTATAAAGTAATGCTAGGTTAAATGGGTGGTTAAGTTAGTAGGATGTTAGGAGAGGACATGCATGAGGTTTGACTTGCCACACACATCATTCCTAGGCACCAAAGGGGATGTGTCCTCTTTATTTTCTTAATGACAAGTACCTTGGTCTTGGCAAGGTTACTTAGTAGATATGATGGCTTAGGTGAGTAGAATAGTATTGATGTAATGGAATTAGTAAGTAGTAATGAGTCAAGGTAGTTCCAAATTAATGTCACTATATGGAATTTAATAATATGTTATATCAAACATGGATAATTGCTAGGAATAAGGTAAATGCAAAGTTAAGATGTTTATAGATAGTATGTAACATAAGTAATTTTGTTTTAGGTGTTTGAATCTCTTATGTGGACTAACTAATTATGTATGTTATCTAGAAGAGATAAATGAGAATTTTATCTATTATTTAGGATTTATAAATTAAATTATGAAATATTTATGTTGTAATGAATAGACATTTGATCTATAAGATAAATTTAGTAGTTGAACTCACTTACATTATGGTACTAGTAGAGAGATTTGTATAGGTAAAATAAAAAAATAAAAAAATAAAATAAAATAAATTAAAAAATCCCATAAATAATTAATAATTGGGGTTTGGTTAGTAAGTTAAGGTTAATTTGTTTGTTAAATGTTTGGATAGCATTATATCTTGATTTTACAATTAGTTGTTATTAAGGATTAGTAGGAGTAAGGGGTTAGATGTTAGAATATGTCAGAGTTTAGAGTTACTGTTATTATTTTGTATTGATATTTTAGTTAGCTAGTAAGTTAGTTGCATTAGTTGTTGAGATGTTTGTAGTGTTTAGTGAGTAAATA
Organism: Cupressus sempervirens; assembly: GCA_028749045.1. NCBI lineage: Eukaryota > Viridiplantae > Streptophyta > Pinopsida > Cupressales > Cupressaceae > Cupressus > Cupressus sempervirens. Next base: position 874,139,164 of record CM053789.1, read on the forward strand.
ATTTAGTTAAATTAAATTTTATTAGTAGCTATTAAAGAAGTTAGAAATTAGTAATAAGAATTATATATATTGTTCATGTGATATGAAAGGAATTTTACTAAAGCAAAATTAGATTGAAGGGTTAGAAAGTTAAGGTTGTTAGAATATTAAGGTAAGTTGGTTTGAAGACAATTTTAATTTTAAATTTATGTTTATAAAATTTATTTTAATTTAGTGTTAGATAATAGTTTTAAAGAAAAATTTTGTGTCTCCATAATGGAAAGTGTAAGATGTTTATAATATGTTTGAAACTATTTACTCTATAGTAGAGCACAATTGAATATGTTATATCTTATCAAGGGAATTATTTTTGTAATGATTTCATAATTTATATTATGGATTTAATTATGAGTTTAGTATGCTTGAACCTACATCAAGGTTGGAAGCTTTTGTGTTAAGGACTAGTATTAGTTGTTAATGGATAAACATACAATTAAAAAAATTAAGTGAAAGGTAGGATTTGAAATGAATTAGTTAGAACTTTCATGTATTAGTTCTTTCATTGGAATTTAGATTTATATGATGATTATAGGATTGGGAGATTTTTCATTTGAATTTTAAACCTAGAAGGTGGGTAGTGGATCAAAAAATATTATCACTCGAGTTGGCTAGGTAATGTAATATGATGGGTCAGGTTATAATAGAAGATGAGTTAGATGTTGAAAACAGTTTAATAATAAATATTTTAATATTATAGTTAGTTCAAAATGAGTCATGATAATACCTAGATTAAGTGTTAGTATGTTATGATAAATTGACCCTTAAATGTAGAACTAGACTCTCCTAAAAGACTTATCTAGTATAGTGTAATAAGGGATAGCATCATAGTCGACTTAAGAACTTGGAAACCCTAAAATGTATCTTGAAATTGGAGCATTACCCTTGTAATTTGAACCTCATGTTTAATCAATCAACTCATCGAACATGAACGAAGTGTTCCTATAGCATTAGGGTTTAGGGGTTCAAACCCATACAATATGTGGAGATGCCAACCCTACATCTTAATGATTTGTATTTGAAACTCACTTTAATCCTATGCCATCTTTCCTAAACTGGATTAATGTAGCATGAATTAACTTAGTAGATTAATTTTTTTTTAATTATAAAATTGGTTGTGTTTTCCCTCATAAAATTAGGGCATGACACAAGTGTTCTTCAACTAATGGGTCTAACCTAGTAGCACTATTTTCATACAGGGGCTAGAGAAGAGTAGGAGGTTGAAAAGTTAGTGGCATCCATAGCTCTTTCTTGATTTACCTTCTCAATTGCATATATTTAGCGACTCTATTAACTATTACCTCAAAATTAATAGGGCTATGTGGTTCAACCTTCTTGAAAGGTTCAGGCAGTCGGCTCCATCTATTTCTAAGCCTTGCAATTGCACTTTGTTGTGTGGAACTGGGAAGTGTCTAATATTCTCTGTAAACTTTTTCCCTTTCTTTAAATAAATTTTCTCTGATTTTTAGTTTTGGCCTTCCACAAGTTAATATGAACTAATCTCTTATGAGATCATAAGGCTTATGGGATTTAGCCCAGAGTGGTAGTGGTTCAGAATTTTCAAGCTCCCTATAGGTATCCAACTGTCTATCATAATTTGTATCATTGTGCATCCATGACATTAGAGCTCTTAAGTGAACATCCCCTATGTAAAGCAGGGGATTCCGCTTTGTTTCATGTGGAATTATGAAATTATGCAAATAGAGCTCATACAACAAGTTCTTTTTCCATGAAGGCAGAGGTTGATACACATTATAAAAATCTAAAGAATTCTTAAATTCACAATCAATATTTCTCATTTTCATCATTAATTGAAATAACAAAAACTATTCTTTTAAACAAATAGCATACACCCTTGGGGGTGGTCTATAGGCCATAACCTAATTAACTAACTTCAAAGCTTTATTCATTTGCTGCTTCTATTTTTCTAGTTGCTCCTTTAATGATTTAATTTCCTCATCTCTGTCAAATATTTCCTTCTGCACCTAATTTCTTTCTTGCTTCCATAAGGTTTTCTAAAAAATAAAATGATTGTATAGACCAAACATTATTGACTGAATTGTGGATGACGAAAATTCTTGAGCTTCAGATTTCATCTTTTGTTCTTTGGCAGCTTATTGGAAATGTTGGGTGTAGCAGGAAGATATATAAACTATAAGAGAAACATTGAAATATTCAGGGACTGATAGCATGGCAAGTTGATCATTGCTAGGGGCTTCTTCTAGAATAGTAGTAGTATTTGATTTTCACATTTCTTGATTCTCTTGCAATGTCTCCTTGATAGGCACATTTTCATGTGTTTCTACATTTTGGGACTCTAATTGCACAGGAGAATCATTTGGGACATTTCAACTACTGATTTTGTGTGAAATTTTGAAATGGGGCATTTTGATTTCTAATGGAAACTAGGGATGATCAACCTTACATACGAGGGCTTCTATGTATAGGAATCTCTTTAGATTCAACTATTTTATGTGTCTGTTTTGGTTTAGGCATGGTTGGAGTATATGCTGTAGGAATATACCTTTTCCTTTTTGTTACTTTAATAGAGGGGTTCTGGGCTTCCTTTTCAAGGTTAGGGCTTTCATCACTAACCGTACTCTTGCCCTTTTTTGTAGAAGAACTTGGTATAACATCCTCTAAAATAGGTTCAACTAGTTTATCTGGAGAGGGTTCTTTTCTTGGTTCAACTAGATTTTGACTCGGCTCTATGATATCTTCCTCATTTTCTAAGTTTTGAGGAATATGGTTAGCTTGGGGTTGTAAGGTCTTGGATTCAACAAATTCTACCCATGAAATAGGGGAAGAATCCGTAAGATATTTTTCAACTAGAAGTTTACTAAGGACATGATGGGAAACAAAATTTGCCTTTCCTTTTTGAGTTTCCTCAGCACTTATACACAACATATTATAAAGAAAGTTGGGAACATTAACTTGCATGTTATGTCTTATGCAACTGAGAAATTTAAAATAATGAGCATGCAAGTTTGAAAACCTGCCTTCACAGGTTAAATATCTAATAATGTGGGTTTCTAACTCTAGATATGGAGGTGGAAGAGAAAGTCTCTTACATCCTTGTTTTGTAATGTCTAGTTGTGGGTCAGCTAGCTAAGAAAACTATGCCCTTGAGGACCTAGCATCATGTTCATTTGGATAATGCTCCCCAATTGTCAGTGATCCTGTGACTTCTACTATCCTTTCTTCGGTAGAAATCACTCTTAATACCCAAACTAAGGCTTCCCCTTCATCAAATGTCATCATGAACTCCATTGCCACTTCTTCATTGAACTCTATTAATTGTAAAAAGTAACCAAGCCATCCACAAGCATGAAATCGCCGAACTGCTTCAATGTCCATGAGTAAAACATTATGAATGACTGGCTCATACCTCTTTAACTATCCCCTCATTTTCAAAATGTCTAGCTTCCACTATCACCACTGTGATAAATTTTTTCCCCTCTTTCCTCTGCAAATTCCCTCTTTCTCTTAGTTTCAAACTAATCTTTATGAGAAATGCCATATGTCATTACCACTTTGCTTAACAAGACCCCTTTGTTTCTGACATGTAAAATAATGATACATTAATAATGAAGGACATCAAGGCTTTAATTGAAGGTGTTCTCACAATAACTCTTACTCTTTTCAATCATACCAAGTACAGGTGATCTTTTCCCAAAAATCTTAATGAAAAGGTATGATAGATACAGAAATGAGAAATTTTTAGTATAGGAATGAGAAATTGGCTTAAATCTTATATGATATATATAATGCAATATTAGATATAAATATCAAAACCTATATTCTAAAAATAAATAAAGAGTAAAAGAAATTGTTATTCCTAAAAATTCGAGTGTGTACATTGGTATGTAGGTTGATGAGGTGGTGAATGCTAATGATCGTAGAAAAAATATTGACGAAATTATTTATTGAAAGTAGTAAAATAGAATGTGTGGGTGACGTGGAGTGTGGGTGGATGGTAGATGTAGAGATGAGATGGGTTGATATGAAGAAAGAGAAAAGTGAATGGAAGAATGGACCTCATATTAAATGAGGTTTTATTATGGAGGCTCCTAAAATTCTATCATGGTATGGTTGCAGGAAGAAGGTTTTTAGCCTCTGTTGTAGGAACTGTGTTCATAGGAATTGGTGAACTGGTTGGTTGGAATTGTTGTAGGAATTGTGCTTTATTCTATAGTTTATGATAGAGACGTAGCCTATGGCCATTTACAAGTAACTTAAACTGGATAGGATCAATGGTTGTCAGTTGCACTACACCATTGTCAAATACATGCTGAATTTCATAAGGTCCTAACCATCAAGTTTGAAAATTCCTTAGATTCTCTTTGAAGCAAGAATCATAGAGGAGATCCCAATCTCATGGTTGGAATTTTTTATTCCTAATATGTGTATCATGTCACTGCTTTCCCTACCATTGAATAATTTTTTTTCTTTCCAAAGCTATCTTTCTTATTTCATCCAGTGAATTCAAGTTGAGAAGTCTCTCTTCTTGTGCTATAGGAAGACTGATGTTCAACTCTAAAGTAGTGTGTAATGTTTTATGCTCAAATTGAATAGGTAACATGGCTGCTTTACCATAGACAAGCTCATATGTAGTAAATCTAGTTGTTGTTCTCCATGTGGTCCTATATGCCCAAACAACTTAAGATAATCTACTGGTCCAATCCTTCTTATGTATGTGTATTGTCTTAGTCAGAATGGCTTCAATTTCTCTATTGCTGATATCTACTTGTCCATTCACTTGAGGGTGATAGGGATTATACTTATAGTGTCTTATACTATGTTCTTTCATAAACTTAGTGATCAGGTTTGATGTGAATTGGGCTCCTTGATTTGTAACAAGTTTTCTGGAGACTCCATAATGGGTGAGTATTTCTTCATATAGGAATTTGGTTACTTTCTCATCTCTTGCATGTTTCATTGCTCTAACTTCCACCCATTTGGTTACATAAACTATACATACTAAGATGTAGGATTTGCCACTTGATGGTGGGTCAAGTGGACCTATGAAGTCCATACCCTACTTATCAAAAGGTGTGACAACAATATGTGGAGTGAGTGGCATGTCATCAATTTTGATTGGTCGACCCATCCTCTGGCACTTGTCACAATTGGTTGTATAAGTCATTGTATCCTTATGTAAGGTTGGCCAATAATATCTAGTTGCAAGTAATTTAAGTGTTGTTCTTTTCCCTACAAAATGGCCTCCACATGGTTCATCATGACAAGCATGTAGTATATCATATATTTCATCTTCCCTAACACATCTCCTCATGACCCGATCTAGTCCAACATAGAAGAGATTGTTATCTATCCAGGAGTAATGCAATTTTTTCTTTATGATCTTCCTCATTTCTTTATGAGAGAAGTGTGGGAGCATTCTATTTGCAGCCAAATAATTTACTATGTCTACGTACCATGGTGTATGAGTTTCTATATGGAACAAGTGTTCATCTAGAAAGGTATCTTCAATTAGAGTTGGATCTTTAGTAGTAATGTTTAATCGAGATAGATAATCAACAATGATGTTGGATTTTCCTGGCTTGTCAATAATGGTAATATCAAACTCCTTTAACAACAAGAGCCATCTTGCCAGTCTACCAGTGACAAGTGGTTTGTTCATTAAGTACCTTATAGATGAGTGATTAATATGAAGAAAAATATGATATCTAGTTATATAATGTTTGAATTTTTTCAATGCATATACTACAACTAAAAGTTCTTTTTCAATTACTGTGCAATTTAGCTCAGGTCCATGAAGGCTCTTACTAATATAGTAAATGACATTCTCAAGATTAGTAGGCTTTTGTCCTAATACAACTCCTACAACATAATTTGATGCATCAATATGGATATGAAATGGAATTGACCAATCGGGTCCCTTTAAGATTGGTGTTGTAGTGAGGAGTTTCTTAAGCTGTAGGAAGGCTTCATCACATTCTGATGTCCAGATGAATTCAACTTCCTTAGTCAACAATGTATACAAAGGACTAGCTATTTTACTAAAGTCTTTTATGAAATGCCTATAATATCTAGCATGACCTAAAAAAGATCTTACATCTTTTGGTTTTGTAGGTATGGGTAGTGTAAGGATTACCTCTATCTTAGCTAGATCCACTTGTATTCCTGTAGCTAATATAAAATGATCGAGCACCACTCCTTCCTGCATGAGCATGAAATATTTCTTGCTATTGAGTGATAGATTATGTTCTTTACATCAGATAAGAACCTTTTCAAGATTCATCAAGGCTTCTTCAAAGGTGACTCCAAATGTTGTGAAATCATCCATATATATTTCCATGCAATCATGTGATATATCAGCAAAAATGCTGATTACAACTTGTTAAAAAGTGGTAGGAGCATTACACAAGCCAAATGGAAAAAAAGAATATGCAAAAGTACCCCATGGGCATGAAAATGTGGTTTTTTCTTGATCTTTAGGAGCAATACTTATTTGATTATAACCACTATACCCATCTAGAAAAGAGAAATACTTCTTTCTACCTAAAGTGTCCAAAACTTGATCAATGAATGGTAAAGGAAAGTGATCCTTAGTTGCCTTATTCAATTCTATGTAATTTACAAAAATCTACCATTTCCCTCCCTTTTAGGCACTATGACCAGAGGTGACACCTATCTACTATCAAATATTGGAAATATAAAACCAGCATCAAGTAATTTTTGCAATTCAGTTTTAACTATTTTTCTAATGGCTGGATTAATCCTTCTTGGAGGTTGACAGAGTGGCATACACCCTTCATTGATGTATATTCTATGAGTGCATAATGTAGGACTCAACCCTTTCATATCCCCATAGGCCCATGCAAAAGCCTTTTCATATTTTTGAAGAAGCTCTGTTAACTATTTCATCTATGTAGAAGATAATTTGGGATTGACTTGGAGATTATGACCTTTTGACAACTCAATAGTAGTTTTAGAATCTATAATAGCAGCTTCAAAGATTGGACTTGTATCTAATTCACATAGTAAAAGTTTATGGAGAATGTTTGGCTCCTTGAGTAGAGAACAACTCTCTTTACATTCCTCATATGTGGTTAATTCTAACACAGACCTCTCAAATACATCTTTTTCTACCACACAAGTATTATTAAGAATACTCTAAATTACTAAATCCTCTTCCTATAGCTTTAGAAAAGATTGTCTATGTCACATCATAAGCTATGTTATAGAGTTTAACTCTTCTTCTCCATCCCCTAAATCTGGCCATACAAATGTACTTAAATCTGGTTGTGGTCGTGCTAGAGGATATAGGTCAATTTTATTTGTTGCTTGACCATTAGATATGGTCATATTCCCTGACCTACAACTTATATTGACTTTTAGGGACAAAATCATGAAATCTGTAGGGTACTCTAGAGAGTCTAGGGTTACTATTATGTCTTCTATCATTCCATCAGGAGTGACAATAGAACTATCTGCAAGTTATAGAATTGTTGGGGTAGCCCTTAATCCTTCTATATTCAACTTTTTCACAGTATCCTTAGTCATGACATTTATAGTAGCAACAAGATCAATTAAAGCATTTTTAACAGGTTGACCATTTATAATCACATTCACAACTAAACTTCCCAGATTAGAATATTTAGGAATGATTAATTTTCCTAACATAATGTCAGCCAATTGTCCTACAACATGGACTATTGTTGGTTCTTTTTTCTTCCTCCTAGGATTTTTTAGACAAGCTTCCCTAATGGCTTTTCCATAGATAGGAACATTTTTAATAGCTTGGAATAGGGGTATTTGGACATGCAAGTTCTTTAACTGATCAATAATATCAAAAGATTGTTCTTTTGTTTGTGTAGGTTTACTTTGCATGAGCTTCTCTAGAAAAGGAGGTTCAACTTCTAGTTGAGCTTGAGCTGAGCTAGTGGTATTTGTTGGGTCCTGATGCTATAGGAGTATCTGATATTTTAGTTATAAGAGGCAGTTTAGGTACTGGTAGTGTTGTACAAGATCTCAAATGTATGTTTCAAACATTTAGAGCATAAGTAGGGTATTACTGAGCATCAACATAATACATTGGTTGTTGTGATTGCTAGTTATTTGGATTTGGCTAAGGCTGTGTAGGTAACTGGGTCTACTTTTGAGGTCTAGGACTTGCAGGTGGTGGCATTAGTGCAAGTTGTTGGACTGGAGGTGGTAATTGTGGATTACTAATATTTTGGTTAGGCTATTTTTGAGGTCCTCTCCATTGATTTGTAGACTGCCAATTCCCCTGAGGTTGTTTCCATTGGTTCTGCTAAGTCTACCATTGATTATTCTATTGGTTTGGCCAAGAATATTGGGATTCTGAGGCCATTGAGGCTGTTGTGGATTATTTTTCCAAGAATTATTCCAATTTGGTTGACTATATTGTGAAGGACCTTGGATATTATGGTTTTTCCATTGATTACCCTATAGATTTGGATTTTGTAAAGGATCTTGAGGCATATCTTAATGTTGAGCCCATGGCCAGCACTAACAATAAAAAATTCTTGCTCATCCTCTCCATCTATTTTGATGGACTTAGTTGGAAGATGTTGGTTTTCAATGCTAGCAACCAATTTGCATTGGCAATCTTCTTCTGCTTCCGACAGTGTGGGTAGTACTCAGCTAATTGTACCTCAGCTTCTGTATGCTTCTTTGTAGTCATTGTATCAAGATGTGTAACAACATCATTTATGATGTCTTGCTTGAAATTTGAAAGTAGATTAGATATCTCAAGCTTTGAAATACCTCAATTGATTCCTTTAGTAGCTACAGTTCGGTGTCCTTTTCCTTTCTTCATTGTTGACCTTGAGTAGTTAAGATAGATTTTCTTAAGGTCATCCCAAGAAGATTGATATTAATCTCCACTATCCATCAAGTCTAATGCTTCTATATAATTATCATTCATGCCTCTCAAGAAGACTAGCTTTTGTGAGTCCTCGAACAAAACATGCTAAGGGTTCTTCTATAGTGTATACAAGAAACATGAAACATATTCTTCCAATGTTTCTTCCTCCTTTTGTGATATTCTAAAGATATCATGTCCTCTTGAATCATTTTCTTTGTAATACTCTTTGTATTTTTCTAGAAATAGAGTTTGCATTTCATCCCAAGTACCTACTGCATTGGTTCCTAAGCCCATGAACCATTGTAAAATTGACTCTTTCAGTGTTGCTAGAAACAACTTGAGCTTATGGGCATCAGTGTTGTAGTCAAAGCTATGACAAAGAATATCAAACTCAAACAAGAAAGTTTTAAGATCTTTAGTTGCAAGGCCATAAAACTTTCGAAGAGCATTTGGAGGTATATTTTTAAGATTAACATTGGTTACCAGGCTTGGGAGAGGAAATGGAAAAGTAGGTTGTGCCATTACTAGAGATATTTGATAGTGAGGTTGCTACTGAAAAGGAACATTGGGTACATGATTCTTAATGACTAGTGGATTTGGAGTAGTACTATAAAGGAAATTGGCTAAAATTTTAGCCAAAGGTTGACGACAACTTGTATCTAGAGGTTCTACTCTTGAGGATGATTTGGTAATAAAAATAGGGCTTGCATCCTCAAAAAGAAACTCAACTTCATCTTCAATTTCTTGGTTTAGATTCACAGACTCCCATAGAAGAAATCTCCCATATTTATCTCACTGTCTTTCTCTTTGATGCATACAATTGAATTTATGACTTATTAATCAAGAAAATCCTTTTGGTTTCTAACTAACACACTAATCTAAAAATAAAGGACTCATGAAAGTTCCTATTTTGACACCATCCCCAACAACGATGCCAAAAATGCAGAGATTCCACAATAGATAAAGATAAACATACTGTTATTCCTCTTGAGGGTACTAGGCCTAGTTTGAGAATTATTTCTTCCATCATGAACTAAACTTGAATTGTCAACCTAGGGTCATAGAACTTGAAATGGGTTAGCATAGTATGTGCACTAAGTTCCTTTGAGTCTTAACATCTATGCTGTAGGAAAGTAAAATGCGTGAAAGGGATCTATACTAATGGTACAAAAAAGTAAACATGCTTGGACTAACAACTGATAACTGTAGAAAACTTTAGAAAAGAAATTTTAAGCTAGTTAATCAACTCAAACATCCACTATCATCATTTTCCACAAGTGCTGCAGGAGCTTTCAAAGTAACTATGCTACAGGACTAATACAATAAATCTATCTTAAAATAGAAAACTACAAGAAATGAATCTACTTTACCTAAATCTATTCCACCTCCCAAGTGGGCCCCCTTGGTTGGCTTCAACTAACTAAAAACACAATAGGTATTTCAAAATCACTTTCTCATTAGAATTCTTCTTTTTCTACATGATTGAATAATACGTAGTGAACAAAAAAGAGCAACTTTAGAATCCTTCTGACTATCTAACTAACTTTCTCCCTCCCTTCTTATATATAGAGAGGATTGAAATTTATTACATAACATAAAATCGTGAGAAAAAATTATCAAAAGAAAAGGCGAAATGACAACCATGACTTTTAAAACATTGATTGAATAATAGAATAATAATCTACAAATAATGTAGCAAGTCGGGTCTCCTGTAAATAACTCTTCTCATAGATGCGGCTTATTACTCAAAACTGACCTACACTTCACATGCTACAATTGGTCTTCATTACTCCTTCTTTACTATAGTGTTCACCACTCTTTGCACCACTTCTCCATTTCCTAAAAATTAGAAACATTCGAAGACATATGCACAACAACATTTCTACTCTTATTCAAATATTAAAACATAGCTTAAAATATTTATATGATATATTGTACTTTATATATAATATTAAGCAAGGTTTTTCATGTCCATTATCCATAGGTTTAATAAGTTCTAGATGCATTCAACATAGGACAAATATGTTGGAAATGTTTTTCACAAGGCACAAAAAGTAAGTTCAAACTATAAAAACTATATCAAATTTGAGACATTAATATGCCTCATCAATATCTCACATTAGTATGCCTCTTCTTGAAGTGAGTCCTTACACAACTAACGCTAATGTGGCCATATTCTCCACATAGATGACATTTTCCCCATGTGTTGTAGTCCCAACAAGTAAATTCTCTTTCTCTATTTCCATTGTGTTGATTATTTGGATTCTATTGATTTGATCTGCACTTAGAAGGTTTGTGACCATGCTTGTGATACATGAAATAGTTTCCTTCAAACTTTGATATGGTTCTACATTCATTTGACTTGTGTCCATATTTGTTACAAATATAGAAATGATCATTGAAATTGGGTTGCATAGTATTACTCCAAAAAATGTTTGATGTATGACCTATTTTTCCACAAATGTTGCATGCAGGCCTTTTGTTCCTCTGCTCTCCTTGTTGTGATGATTCTCCTTGATTAGTATACCCTAAAACAATAGTGACTTTAGGTATATTTAGAGTTTTTTCATACAATTAATTCAGACTTTCTTGTGACCTCAACCTTCTTTTATTGAGTTCCTTTTCATCTTTTAGTTCATTTTAGATTTTTACATTCTCTTTCCTTAGATTGGTGATTTCATGATTTGCATCATCTAGCTAATTTTCCATGTCTGCTTGATGTTGTGATAGCTACTAGATTTCATTGGCCTTTTCTTCTAATCTTGTTGTAAGTAATATTTTATCCTTATCTTCCATTTATTTTTCATTCATTCCTTTGTTCTTTTATTCCATGAATTCATATAGCCCGAATGAGTGACTTTCCTATTCTCTTTTCAGTTTTCTTACTTCTCCTTATAAAGTAGCATTCCTTCCTAGTAAATCTTCTATGGTTGCATCCTCTTCTTCCAAAATTCTTTCTCTATAGAGGTCTTCTATTATTTCTTCTATGTATAGATTGTCATTCATTTGTATAGCCAAATCTTTTCTTCTCTTCAGAGAGTGAGTGAGTTGCTCTTGAGTTTCTTGACTTGTTCCATAGCCATATGTAGATCAAGTTTGTCATTCTCAATAGCTTTCTCTAACTCTTCCATTTCCTTAGGTCTTTAATCTCAAGTTGTTAAGCCTCTGATAGGAGAACCTTGGCTCTAATACCAATTGTAGGAAATGTAATCACAAACATGTGACCGGTGGGGGGGGGGGGGAATCATGAAACACTTAAAACTTTTTAATTCAAATATTTTTTCTTTACTTTATTAGATTGTCTAATATACTATCATGCATGAACATAAAGAAATAAAGAAATAAACACCATAACACTTTGACACAATATTTGGTAACCTAAAAATCCTCCAAGGAGAAGGTAAAACTAGGGTGGGCATGTCACCCACAATGCTTCACTACTACAACAATAAAGTTGGTCTATTAGAGCTTACAATTTTCACTTCTGGTGATCTACTTTGTTAGTAGCATGAAGAATGGTTAGTTGCACCTTGTGAAAGGATTTTATAATATAATAAAGTATGTACTCTATTAAGAGGTCCTACAAAGGATTGTTAGGTCCACCTTGTTAGAGAATTTACTTGATGCAACTGTTAGGTACAATCAGTAGGATGATCCTTTTTTGCAACTTGATTTTTTGATATAGATCCTTTGAAGATTGTAATCATTTGATTGTGATAGATAAATCTTTTCTTTGCCCTTTATGTTGCTTGGTATCCTGCTTAGTCATTATGGTCTATCTTCTTCTTGTATTCCATATTTGCTTGTTTCACTTGCTTACATCTCTCTCATATACATATACATTTCACCTTCTCGTCTTATTTTTTCTTGGACAAAAAATTTAACTTTCTTATATAGCCACCAAATAATATTTTCATTCTAAGTTAGCTCAAACAAGAGATTTCTTTACAATAATCAAATTGCACCTTGAGGTTGGCTGAATGATGATGCTCGGGTCATGCTATGCACTTACTTTGGTACTCAAGTAACACTAGATGCCTTGCTTGAACTAGATGCTAGCTTGGTTCACACTGAGAACTTAGTTTACTCTATGATGCACATTCATCAGATAGTGCTTGGTTAACACAAGATATTCTTAATCTTCCCAAGCTATACTGAAGCATGCTAACTAAAGGAAATCTTGGTTGTAGTATTAACTGACCTTCTTGGATGACTTAAGCATTTTTCAACTAATTAATAATATGTCTTTCCATAGGGTCAACAAAGAGAGATTACCATTGAATAAGTGTTGTTGTGATGAATTTACCGTAAGAAAGAAGGTGAACATGTAATCAAAAAGAGGGAGAAATTGAATAAGCATGAAAAGTGTTGTCAACAATACATAAGAATTTGATTAATTTCATGATATGATATGATAAAGGGAGCATATGTGTTGCATATCAGAGCTACAAAGATGAGAATCATAATGAAACTAAATAAATAGATTGTTGGACACATAGATGAATATAAGAATGAAATTAAGGATATTAATGAAGATTTGATACTATACAAAGAGTGAGTTTGCTCAATTCAATACATGTTTTGGATTGCATGGTAACTAGAGGTGTTTCCATCAATGCCAAAGAGGGAGATTGTTGGAAACTATAATTGGAATAAATGTTATGTTTCCATTGATGTCAAACCTTATTGGTGAGACAATTTTCTATTTTGATTCGAGTGTCATTTCTATATGATTGCTAAAGAGGATTTGAGAAGTTGGTCATAACAAAAGTACCTAGTAGAAAGGTTGAGTTATGAAGAAGATAACTAAAATGAACACTTGATTTGTCAGATTTTGACAAAATAAAGTGATCATTTAATCATGCTACAAGTAGAGAATATAGTTATACTAAATAGACTAACTAAATGTATAGGCTTGATTAAGAAACAAAACAAAAGATTAAGGAACTTGAAGTATATGCTAAGTGATGCTAGTGTCAACTGAGCCATAGTATAAGCTAAGCAAAAATAGTGTTGAATGAGCATCAATATTGACCAAGTGATAGTATATGTGTTGATCAAGAAATCTAGTAGCAACTGAGTAATCTAGTGATGACCAAGTGTCATAACATAGTGTTGGCTGAGAGATAGCATTTTAACACTTTATGAGAAATCATAATTTCCAACTGATAGAGTTGATTTCTTGGAATATGGAAAGTGTATTTAAGATAAGGATGGATGACATAGAACATTTAAATCAAGGGAAACTATGTTTTTTATGTTTCTATGCAAGGATTCATAAAGAAGTTTTGAGAAAAGAAGAGGATGAAGAAGAAGGTGGACAAATTTATTGTATGTGTTGAATCAAATCATAAACCTAAGATCTACAGTGGTGTTTGAGTGGAAAAAGATCATAATTACCTATTTAAGGAGGTATAAGGGCTAACCTTAATGAGTTGTTGAAGGCTAGAGCATTTGTTGATGCTATTGACTAGTGAACTTAAGCATAAGGCTAAGAAAAGTTAAAAAGAGGAGAAGTGTGATTGCTTGAAGGGTTGCCAAGTGAATCAGAGATTGAGATGACAATGAAGGCCTACCAATGGATATGCTTGTGAGCTGAACTAAAATATGTATTTGCAAAGTGAGTTGTATTTGTCAAACCAAAACCTGTTGTTACTTTCTAAGCATTGTATCAGTTTGAAATCCTTTTATCAAGATTGATGTAACCATCATGCATAAATGCTTTAATCAAGTTGGCACTCTAATGCAATGTTCTAAAGTCCTCTAACAAAACCCCTCCTAATAGGTTGGTCAAATCATTTAACAAGGCCACATTTAGTAGTGTATTTTGTAACCTTTAATAGAGTTGGCTCCTAACGAAGCTCACTTTAGAAGAGTGAAAGATTGGTGACATGTTATTGGTGCTTTTTCTTAATTTGGGTTTCTATGTTAAATCTTAGTGTCAAACTTGTGTGGATGCTATTTGTGGTGATTTAGTGTGAATGTTTACATTCTACAAGTCTATTATATTTAGGACAGTGGATTGCTAGTTTACGTTTACTAAAAATTTACTATAGAGGTTGAGTTATTGAATGTTAAGATCTAAAGTTGTTAATGTATTTGTTTATTCAATTGGTACAACTATACCTTGGATAACTGATTCAACCTCCTCTTAGTTATTCTAAACATTCTAACAATATATTCAAGTAGGATCGATTCCTAGGCTCCACAATAAAATGGAGTAACATAAAGAAGAAATATAACTATACTTGATATAATGAGGACTATAATTCTTGAGGAAAAGGTATCTTAGGTTCATTGGAGAGAAGCAATCAATAGTTTACACAATGAATAGAGTTCATATCTGACATGGTATACGTAAAAATTCATATGAACTTTGGTTTTCTTTTATACCATCATTTAACTATTTTAGTTTTTTTGGTATTAAATGTTATATTAGAAGAGATTATGGGATAGGAAAGTTTGATCCTAGAAGTGATGAAGGAATTTTTTTGTTAAGAAGTAAAGTCGCACATAATTGCCGGGCGGGGGGGGGGGAGGTGGGGTTGAATCAGTTGAACCAAATATAATTAAATCCAAACTTATAAATTCCATCTACAACAATTAAAATAATGATGCACAATGACATGAAACCATACACCATAACATAATGGTTTGTTGACTAGGGATTCTAGATGCTTTTAAAAATCCCAAATTCTATATTAATTCATTTAATATTTCATGCGACACTTTAATTTTAATTTTTTTCATATTCTTCTACTTATTTAATTAAATATGTTCACTTCCCTAAAGTATTTGAATTTAATCCATATACATCCCTCTAATTTATTAAATAAATTTAATGCATAAGTGCTCTATATATTCCCTTTTAAAAATAAATCTTATTAATTTAAATCTCTCCACATGGTCAAGTTTCTTATACGCACCATTAAATCAAATAGGATTTAATTTAATCCTAAATCCTACATCACTCTCATCCTTCTAAGCCTACTCACTAGTTAATCCCTCTTATTTATCCTAAGTACCATTTTAACCCCTTTTTATCCCCTAAGTATTTTCTTACACATGTTTGAGCAACTCAATTACAAGGAGCCCTTCTTTCATTAACTTCTCCAAAAGGTATTTTTACACCTTTGTCCCACACTCCATTCCCCAAGGTTTCTCACACATGCATGAGCACACCTTGAGCCACTCAAATATTAAAGGTTCCTTTTAAATTTTTGCATGGCTTGTCGTTTAGGCCATGTGTCTCCCTTATGGCACCTATGTGGATGCCACATAGAATCCACCTCCTCAAGGTATCCCTCAAGCCTATAAATAGAACCCTTGTCTAAAGCATTTCTCACCTCCCTCCATTGAATTATTATCATGCTAGTTAAATTTAGAGCTTTAAGATATTTTTGCTAATCCTTTGGTAGTTGTTTAATTTATTGCATTGTTCTTGCACTCTCATGATAGCTTTTTCATTGTTAGTTATTTGCATCCATATCTCACATCCTTTGAATTCTCTCAAGAATGGTTGCTTCCTATTGGTAAACAGATTGTTCTTCTTCTAATTCTCCTCTTAATTTTCCCAATTTGTAATGAAGAACAACTTTACACAATAGTTGGGAAATTGTTTCTAAGAATATCTAGTTTCCCTTTGAATTGGGGTACAACTACCTATGTAAATGATATTCAAGGAATTATGTTTTATCTCTAATTCCTACTGCGGGGTATGTTCTTAACCAGAGAACAACAGAGGCAAAACCAAGCTAATCCTATCCAGGACTAACTCAGGCAGGTTTAGATTCTAATCCTATCCAATTTTAGGAACTCACACATCCTATGACTTCCCAACATTGGTGATGCAAGAATGCTGTTTGTTATGCAAATGCAATGACATGAAATGAAAAATGAAGATTAAACATTCAAACCTCTGCAATAGGATCAATTGACAGTACTTTGATCTATCTCCCAATCACCATTTGACCAAGAATATAAGAAAGTGCTCAAAACTGATCATAACAATACTCCGATTGAAAGTAATCAGAAAAGTGTTACCCAAATACTCTGATTCATAAAAAAACTCTTCTTTATTTTAAACACACAAACACAATACTTTGATCATATTTTCTTGCAAACTATAGCCAAATATATTACAAAAATTGAACATTAATCTTAATACATGAATGAAAATACGAAAATAAAACATGCTCTCTCCTCCACTCCAACTCTCTAACTATATGCAGAAAAGGGAAGCACACAGACAGTAAAGAATTGACACCAAGTATGATTGTCTCTACAACCTCTACTCATGCCAACAATTTCCTGACTCTTTCACATTTTTTCCTCCCAGTATTTATAGAATTTTACAATACATAAGGTTCATAGGGACTCATGACATTTTCCCTTCTTGAACACAAAAAGATAGAATAAGAAACTTTGAATATGCAAAGAAGATGAAACAATTCAATTATATCCTTTCACATATTGTGGCTTCCATAAGAAGAACCGAATAGTCTTCTACCAAATTAACATGATCTTGAAGGTGCTACAATTAGGATGCTACCGGTCATTTTCATATATAATGGATCCTAACCTTATTAGTGGTACACATTATGTGTTCTATCCATCCCAATCTGTGACTTATCCATTAAATATCATCATACTCTTCAAAATGCTTCTAAGTTTGATAATAGTAAACAACACCACCATCATGAAAAGACATTGGTAGTATCCAAAAAGTGAACATCATGCTATTCATTTCCTTAGCCCTTGTCCAAATAAGAAAATGTTGTCTGAATTCAGCCCTTATCCATACAATGAAAAGAAATCTTCAATGTGACCTGCAAAAGATTTTTAGATTTTTACATAAAAATGGTATCATCTCAACAAATTTCCACATTTCACAGCCATTATTTAATTATGGCACTCACTCTTCCAATTGTCTAAAAAGTCTAACATCTTTCTATTGTAGTGATGACACCCTTCTAGTGCAAAGAGTTGTCAAAGATATCTTAACCATTTTCCCATACATATCTTTCATGCTCGAATGCCTAAGAATCACTTCAAATAGATCAATACATTTCTCAGAGCAGGCATGAGAATTGGACTGGATCAATGGAAACAAATTATCAATAGCTTTGCACTTATCCAAGATTTGTATACCATGCTCTGGCATGCTTTCCTCTACTATTAATAAATCCAATGCCTTCAAATATGTTATTTTTTAATTCCGTGCAACAACACTTTCAAACAATCATCATCTTGCTCCACAATAGACATGGTACTTGGATTTTTTCTGCACATAAAAAAAAACCAGTTGTATAGCTTGATATTGCAAGGGAGGCTTGGCCATTTTGATAAAAGCTCAAATAGTTTGAAGGTTATTATCATTGTCTTGAATCAATCCTACAACATCACTATCATCTGAAGCTTCCGTCAACAATAACAACACCTTCATCAAATTCTCTGCGATTAGTAATTCGTAGAAAGTTAGAATTCCCATGATGGCTTCAACAAGCTTGCATGCTTCCATTAGTGTCTTGTCAACTGCACTCGAATAACATCCATGCATTGTATATGAATTTAGGATTCTGAGTCATGAGGGGAAAGCCATGAGTTGCTTAATTACTTCCCATCGGGATCTTCTCATCTCCTTCACTCCTGAGTTGGTGCAACATAAAGAGTATCCTAAAATAGATGGTGGATTTATGTACATCTTTCTACATTTGGGCTTCTTTATAAACCACTTATACAACTCATGTACTGACTATGTTTCATGGTAGCTCGATTAGATAGCATCTAGGATCAACCATTCCTTATGTGTTTTGGGGACGAAGAAATTTGTAGGTTGTCTTCTCCTCTAAGGGAGCCGAGCCTATTTGTTCATTATTCGAGCCCAGGTTTTCTATGCTGTGGGTATATAAAGCTTATCTTGCCACTTCAAAACTCCATCAAGCTCTTGGATAGTTCCAGTGTCCTACATACAAATTTGCAACTTTGATGGATTTAGATATCCTACTAAGCAGTTCATATGCACATTTTGTGCTTTCATTTTTCAATTTGAATGCTGCCTTCATACATACACCATTATGTAGTAGATATTTTGTTGAATTTCACCTACACCAACATTAACTACCTATCCCTTGAGAATAGCTTGAGGGGAAATTGATGGACATATGGACCAATTTTATTATGATACCACCTTCATCAACATCTATTCCACCAATCTATTTCCAAAACCACAATGAAAAATTTGAGAGGCCGGCTTAGTAATGAGCTATAGAGCTAAGATGCAAGACACAACTATAGTTACACATGTAAAGTGAGACCACATCATGAGTATATCCTTTGAAAGCAGGTGTTCATACAAGCATTTATCAAGAATGAGCATGAAGAGTCCATAAATGAAGGCCAATATTTATGATCTTAATGAATCTTTTGAACCTCTAAAATCTGGGCATTTGCAAATCAAACCATTCCGAGACAAAGAACATTGACCCTTGGTAACCATATTCTTAGTGCCAGGAAGCAAATGTAGTGGGCAAGAAATGAGAATGTGCAATGGCAAGTCTTGTTGCCTGCCTAAAGATCCTCTTACCAAAGAAAAGGGAAATTAGCGGCCTTTTTCTCACAAGTACTAGAAGGCCCCTTTAAACTAAATAGCCACAATAGTCTAGAGCTACCACCATCATTTCCCCATCTCCCTTATCTGGAGATCACAGCTTTACAATCATTCTTTATCTGAGAAGATCATCAATGAGAACATGATATCCTTGTCGGGCGGAAACTATCACCTACCCAACATGACAACACTTAAACCAACCACCCAGCTTATGAATGAGAAGGCAAGAAAGAGGGAAACCTAATAAGGATGGCCTACCTATGAAGGACTTAGACCTAGACACAAAACTGACTTGAGAACTATATGACTCCAATATTGCCAAAAAAATGGGTGACTTAAAGTTAGGCAACACTTCCATATGTTGGAAATGTAAGAGGAGTAACTGAAAGGGTAGGGATGAATCAGTTACCAAAAAAAAAAAATCCTTGTCCCTTAGATGTTAGTACAAACTTCCATTGACCATGCAATACTTGAATAGCTTGACTAACACTATAATACTACTGATGCTCAGTTAACAAAACAATCTTTAGATTATTAAACTGTTTTATCCTTTAGTAGCTTAGGTTTAGAATATAAAGTATAAGAAAATAATATGAATAGATATGACACCAGGATTTAATGTGGAAACCCAATTTGGGAAAAACCACCTTGCAACTAGTCACAATAATTTTCACTCTTCTAAAGTGAGCCCTGTTAGGAACCGACCCTATTAAAGGTTACAAAACATACTGTGAAGTATGACCCTATTAGAGGATTTGGACCACCCTATTAGGAGTGGCTTGGTTAGAGGTCTTCAAACACTTTAATCTTAAAAATGTCACCTTGTTAGATGATATACAAAATGACTGTTAAGTCAAATCTATTAAGATACTTCTTTATTGCTACAATGGTTAGACAGCAACAACAACTTGACTTGATTTATGAAGCAACTTTCTTTATAGATTTAAATCTCTATTTTAATTTCATCTCTAGATCCTTCCTAATCAAATGTTCTTTATAGTTTATCTTCCACACTTCCTTGTTCTACCTTTTGCCTTCACTCACATATCCATCTTTTTTATATTCCACTTACTTCTATTCTATCTTCTCAAAAACTTTACCTTTCATATATATCATAAGCTAGGAAAAGAAAGCTTGAATACCCTTCCAAAAAATCAATTAACATCCAAATATACAGCCTCAATTAAAAATATATTTGACAATTAAATTCTAGCATCAATCAGTTAACAATAGAATTGATCACTTAGTTAACATTACAACTTCTTCATTTCTCGACCACTAGGTCAACACTGCACACCTTCAATGCCTAACCACTCAGTAAATGCTACAAGCATTTGATACCCAACTAGTTGGTCAATACTGTAGGCATGAATCTATTCATTAACTAATTGCTTGGTTAATACTAGAAATTCTTCATTACCTGACTGCTTAGTTAATATTGAGATATACATGGTTAATACTACAAGCTCTACATTGCACAATTAATACTGACATTTGCGTAAACATCAATGATAATATACAATTGAAGAATTGTTTCCAACAAAATCCCTCTTTGGAATTGATGGAAACACATGTTAACATAAGATGATAAAAGTATGAGAAATTATATAATATCCTTACTTTCATTCTGATTTTCATCCATACTAACTCCTTTTGAGATTCTTCTTGGATTTGTCTTTGCTACTTTCTCGTTACTACTCTTTTGTCATATTCTCCCTCTTAGCTATACATTCCATCATCTAAATAGCAAGACTCTCCCTCTTTCTCATTAATACTAAACTTTCCATAATCTTCCATGTTGACACTAAAATCTCCCTCTTTAACATCAATTTCCAAAGTGTACAAACTCTAAAATGACAATGTACCTTTTGTACTAATTCATATTCAATATGCTTTGTATTACATTGCATCAACTTGATTTGTCTTCAATGGATCTTGGTTGATACCTCACTTTCTTTTTCTTTAGTGAGCATTAGATAGGAGAATAATCCCTAGTTTACCTCTTAGATACATAAATGCATCCTTAGGTAAAGCTTTAGTAGATATATCTACTATCTACTCTTGGGGGTTCACATATTCCAATCTCACCTCTTTGTCTTGAAACAATTCCCTTAGGAAATGATATTTGATTGCAATGTGTTTTTTATTAGAGTGCATCACAAGATTTTGGATATATTGATTGCACTAGTGTTATCACAATAGATGACCACTAGTTCCTTGATTTCTTCCTTCATTCCTGATATCAATTGCTTGATCCACATTATGTTAGAACAATTAGTTGTAGCAACAACATACTCTGCTTCTACTATGGATTGAGAAATAAATTTTTTCTTCTTGCTTGTCTAAGACACTAGCCTCTTTCCAAGAAAGAAAGCTCCTCCACTAGTATTTTTTCTGTCATCAATTCTTCCTACCCAATCCACATTAGTAAAGGCTCTTAATTAAATATTTCCTCCTTTCTTGTAACATAACCCATAATCTTTAGTTCCTTTTAGATATCTCAAATTTTTTTTGATAGCCATCATGTGATTTTCTTTATGATTAGCAAAAAATCTTGCAACTATGCCAATTACCAATGCAATATCAGGTCTGGTGTGAACCACATATTGAAGTATCCAAATCATTGATCTATAATTAGTTTGGTTTACCTCATTTTAAATATCATTTATTGAGAGCTTATTTCTAGTAGGGATAGGTGTTCCAACTGGTTTGGAATCTTCCATTCTAAATACTTTCAATGTTTCCCTAATGTATTTTGATTGAGTAATGAATATCCCATCCTTCTTCTAATGAACTTGTAGACCCCAAAAATAATGACCTCCACAAACATAGATATTTCAAATTCTTTCCTCATTTCTTTAGCAAAGGACTTGCATAAAAGCTTGTGTCCTCCAAATATGATATCATCTATAGATATTTTTTCAAGCAATATCTTGCCCTATGTTCCTTCTTTGATTTACAAATTGCTATTATCATTTGTCTTTTCAAAACCAATTTTTACTAGATATCCATATAATCTTTCATACCATACTCTAGGAACTTACTTTAATCCATATAAGGCTTTATGAAGTCTACATAACATATTTCTTTGGCTTGGATCAATCAAACCTTTAGGCCGTTCAATGTAGACTTATTCTTCTAGGACTCTATTCAAGAAAGCTGATTTGACATCCATTTGATATACTTTGAATCCCTTTTGTGCTGCATAAGCTAGAAGTGTTCTGACTCCTTCAAGTCTTGCAATAGGGGAAAATGTTTCCCCATAATCAATACCTTCTTCTTGAGCATAACCATTGCATACAAGTCTTTCCTTATTTCTTATTACTTCTCCTTTCTCATTCATCTTATTTCTAAATATCCATTTTGTACCAATCACATTTTTATCCTTGGGTCTAGGAAAAAGAGACTAGGTCTTATTCTTTTCTATTTGCTCAATCTCTTCATTCATTGCTTCTATCCAATTTTTATTTTCTAAAGAATCTTTTCCAAATCTAGGCTCAAATTCACTAAGTAAACATGCACATTTTAATTTGTTCCTTGTGAGTATACCTTTTGTCTCTCCTCCAATTATTTGATCAGGTGTATGATGCCTTTTGACAAATTTTACAAGCCTTGGATATTTCTTACTTGATTATGAACTTGGTTCACTTGATTCTCCAAGATCTTCATCCCTTTCTTGGGCTCCTTTGGCCCATTTGGTTGTAACTTGGGTTGCACATCCTAGGGCTACAACTTAGTTTGAACTAACTGAGACTCGAGTGCCTTTGTCTATGACTCGAGTTAAACTTGTAGTGAATTGTTAGCTGCACTTAGTTTTTGATTGGCTTCAACCTTCTGAGGTAAAGTCTCAAGTTCCTCTTCATAATAGACAAACTTTTTGTAATCTTCAGGTTCTTTGTTGCTTTATTTTTTACTTCTTTATGCAAACTCATCAATCTTTACATGGGAACTTTCTATGACTTTGTGAGCAGTAAGATTCAACACTTGTATGCCTTTCAATTATTGAAGTACCCTAGGAATATTCCTTCATCATTTTTTGCATCAAGCTTTCCTTTCATTATATATTTTAAAATATAACATTTACTTCCAAATAGTTGAGATAGCAAACATTGGGCTTGTAACCATACCATAATTCATAAGGCATTTTATTTGTACCTTTCTTCAATTAAACTTGATAAATGTATGAATTATTGTACTAATTTCTTGTCTTCAATATTTTGGTGCAACATTCTTCTCCGTCAATAGTGTTCTTGCACACTCCATGATGGATGTATTTTTTAATTTTTGCTACACCATTTTGCTCTAGAATTCTAGGTGCTGATACCTATCTTTTGATTCCTTGTTCATTATATAGCTCAATGAATTCATTTGAGATGAATTCTCCCCTTCTATCTAATCTTAGGTATTTTAGATTCTTCCCTATCTCCTTCTCAACTCTAGCCAAATACCATTTGAACTTTTGAAAAGCATAAGACTTATCCTTCAAAAAACATTTTAGTCATTATTCTAGAATAATCATAAAAAAAAGGATGAAATATATATCTCCACAATAGCTTTCTACACCTATTGGCCCACAAAGATTTGTGTGAACTAATTTCAAAAATTCTTTAGAATTATAGGACTTACTTTTGAAACTTCTTTTACTCATTTACCAATTTGACATTGTTTGCACATAGACAAGAATAGATTTCCACAATCAGATAAAGTATGAAGATGCGCATTCTGGATTCGATTGCACATGCCCATCTTAGGTTTCTTCAAATAAGGTATGCCTCTTACTCTATTGTTCTTGCTTATGGTGATCAGGTTATCAAAGATAATATGACATATTATTTTATGCCAGACGAAATTTCCTCTAACTAAGCTAATAAAAGGGAACTTTCATTGAGTCTAGATAAAACAAATTTCCTTTTGTCTGATTGCAAGTTTCAACTAGTTTTCATTTTCCATCCAATCATTTAGCTTTGCCATTCATGAATTTAACTTTGTATCCTATATTTTTCAACTATGCTACATTGAGTATATTATGTCTTAATCCTTCAACCCAATAGGAATTCTCATATTTGATCCCATAAATAAATGCTATGGTTCCTTTTCCCTTTACATAACATGGTTCATTGTTTCCAAATCCAACACTTCCACCATCATAGTGTACCAAATGTTCAAATTTAGTTTTATCACTAGTCATGTGATGAGAACAACTACTATCTATGATCCATGTATAATTTGTGATAACATGAGAAATAAGTGCCATCTTTTCATTTTCCTCATTATTAGATTCATCTTTAACAAAATAATAAACTACTTTATCTTCATAATTATCACTATCATAATCTTTTGGAATGTAACATGATTTATTACCTTTTCCTTTGTAGCCCTTGTAGCTTTTGAAGTCATTTCCTTTGAATTTATTGAACTTATTTTCATCTTTATCTTCCTTGTTTGGACACATTGCAGCAATGTGGCCAACTTCTTCACATGAAAAACAAATTTATAGAATTATTCCTTTTCCTTTTTTTTCTCTTTTTGCTAGAAGAGCTTCAATGCCTTCAAGATCTTCATTTGAATCATCTTCTTCTTCACTATCTACTTGTCTTCCTTTTGAGTTCCCTCCTTTTCTACCAAGGGTTAGTTATAAGAAGGAGCATAATTATCAAAGTTATCCAACTCAAAATTAGTCAATCTTCTCACAAGAGTATTTAGGGTTAAGTCATGTGCTAGATTGCATCTCATCTCTTGAATAATTGAAACTCTAATAGCATAAATAGGAAGAAGGGTTCTTAGTACCTTGCTGATAACTATTTCATCATCAATTTTACCTCCCACAGCTCTGATTGCACTTACATTTTCTTTGACCCTTTCACTCTATTGGGTAATGTTCTCACTTTCTTTCATTTTCAATCGATCAAATTTGCCTATTAAAATTTCTATCTTATTTCTTTGTACATTTTTGTCACCTCTAATGACTTTCTTCATCTTTTCCCACATGTCAAATACAGTAGGACAATCCTTGACTTCATCAAATTTTGAATAGTTCAAAGAGGATGCAATATCAATCATCACAACATTATGATCCTTATCTTCTTTCTTTGCTCCACAGTCATAGGCTTGGGTGGTGGTACATATTTATTCTCTAAGTAGAATACAACAACATCACTGATGCTTGATATATGCAGCTGTTAGAATATATAGTCCCCAATATCACTAAATAATGGGGGGTTTGAATCAGTTATCCAACTAATATCACAATTATCAACCCTATTATTTCAACCATATGAGAAATATAATCAAAAACCATAGCAAGATACTCATACACAATACACCAGATATGTTAACTAGGGAAATCCTTGATCAAAGGGAAAACCACAGTGGGGATGGTAACCACAAGATGATGTACTAATATAAATATTCCTTGTTAGAGGATGGACCCTATTAGGAGTCAATAACAACATTCAGTACTTATCAGTCCCTATTAGGAGGCTTTGAATTCTTATTAGGAGATTCTAACCCTATTAGGAGTTGTGGAAGATAGATGGACCCA
This sequence comes from Cupressus sempervirens, assembly GCA_028749045.1. NCBI lineage: Eukaryota > Viridiplantae > Streptophyta > Pinopsida > Cupressales > Cupressaceae > Cupressus > Cupressus sempervirens. The sequence continues at coordinate 874,165,204 of CM053789.1, forward strand.
CTATCCAAACAACTTTAGGGAAAGACCAATGAACCCACTATCCAAATGATCTTTGCATTATTCCTTATAGAATAATATAAATGAATAGTATTGCTCCTTACTCTTTCTTTGTCCTATCAACCAGACTTCTACTCCTTTTGATCTTGTAACTAGATCACAAATCCCTTATCTAATAATCCCTTGGATAACTTATGTGCATTCACCAAACACTCTGCTGCTTTTTGCACTTTGCACTCAATACAATGATCACTACTTCCACATATTACAAACAAGGAAATTTTTTTTCCTTTATACCATATCTTCAAAATAATTCCTTGAGTTGGCCTTGAGGATTTCCCAATTAATTATAGTAAGATAATTAATTAACTCATAATTACAATAGCACTGTTAGCTCACAATCTATAAAACTTATCATACGTACAACACTAGGGCTTGTACATTTGCTGACATCATCATCAAACTATATTATACCACTATTTGACCATACATCACTATATTATATCTCTATCAAAAGATATAATACAAACATCAAAAATTTATTCTTAGGTACTTTGTCTTTGCATTGCTATCTATAAATCAGGCATATCTTCCGTACATATTTGATTTAGGTACTACATATTGAACCTTAACATTAGGACACTGTATCAAACATGTCTATGAACACATATTAATAGACAATCAAAAAATTATCCATACAACTAAGATCTTTTTTTGCTATTTTTCCAATCTTTACAGACTTACTGCTATGTTGACATTAGTGGAAAACACAGTCATGAATGCAACATGTCAATACTCTCCAATGCTTAGGATACTCCCCTTGTGTAGTATCATCAAAATTCATGCTAACAATCTCCCCCATTGGCATAGATGGAAACATAGATGAAAAGCATCTAAATTCTAAGATAGTATTTTGTTTTTGCTACTACTGTTCTCATATTTTCAACCCCTCTTCATCAATCAAATATGAAAACCTCTGGAACATTTCTTTTTTCTACATCTTCTTAGGATCAACAATAGTTGTTCACAATAAATAACTTACTATACATTAGAATTCCTCATGCTTCATATCTCCCTCATAGAGATATTCCTCCTCCTTTCTTAAACGAATCTTTCTAAATCTCCCTAATAAAGTAGAGATTTCCATGCACTCTTCTCCCCCATACACACTTGGGAGCTGTTATGTTTTTCATGTACTCTTTTCACTCTTCTCCCCCATAAACACTTAGGCTATATTTTTTTTTTATGTACTCTTCTCACTCATTGACATCAATGACAAAGGCCTCATTATGCCAATTTACATCTTCATCATAAAGTGAGATGTTTCTAGATTTTCTTACTTTCTTAGGACATTTAGACGAAAAATGACCAAACTCTTTACATGTCCAACAAATAATTTTTTTAATACCTTCTTTCCCTCTTTTCACAAGCAAATTAATACCTTCTTTGATCTTCTTATCTTCTTCAAATTTGGATATGTCATTACTTGTGCTTCCATTCTTTTGTATGCAACAAAAGGATTATGGATTTGGAAACTTAATGCCTTGCTCTTTACACAAATATGATAACTCACCAAGAATCTCTATCTTCTAGGTGTCAAAATTTCCTCTATTTGACACAAGACTATCCTTTCTAAAATTACTTTCCATGGATCTCCCAAAGTTGTTAAGCTTTTTCTTCAAGGACTAGAAGCTCTGATACCTATTGTTAGAATAAATAGTCCACCAATATAACTAAGAGGGAGGGGATGAACCACTTCTCCAACTAATATCACAATTATCAACATTACTAAACTTCAACCATATGAAAAATATAATTAGAAGCCACAATAATATTCTCATACAAAATAACACCAAATATGTTAACTAGGGAAAGCCTTGATCAGAGGGAAAACCCTAGTGAGGATGGTACCCATAAGATGATGTACTAATATAAATATTCCTTTTTAGAGGATAGACCCTGTTAGGGGTCTATAAAAACATTCAACACATATCAATCCCTATTAGGAGACTTTCAATGCCTATTAGGAGATTCCAAACCTATTAGGAGTTGTGCCAACCCTATTAGAAGTTATGGAAGATAGATGGACACACAGTCCAAATAGATTTAGGGAAAGACCAGACTTCAGCTCCTTTTGATCTTGTAACCAAATCACAAATCTCTCATCTAATAATCCCTTGGATCACTTACTCACATTCACAAAACACTCTACTTCTTTTCGCACTTCGTACTCAATATAATGATCACTACTTCTACATATTACAAACAAGGAAATAACTTTCCTTTACACCACATCTTCAAAAGAATTCCTTGAGTTGGCCTTGAGGCTTTCTCAATTAATTATACTAAGATAATTAATTAATTCATTATTACAATATAACTGTCAACTCACAGTGTATGTAACTTCTCACATGTGTGATAGTAGGGCTCACACATTTGCTAACATCATCATCAAACTATCTTATGTCACTATCTAATTGCACATCTCCAGATTATATTTTTGTTAGAAGATATAATAAAAACATTAGAAACTACTTCTTAGGTACTCTATCTTTGTACTGCTCTTTGTAAATTAGACATATCTTCTGTACATCTTTAGCTTGGGTACTACACATTGAACCTTAACATTAGGACATTGTAATGAACATGTCCATGAATGTGCTAGGACATTGTAATGAACATGTCCATGAATGTGCATCACTAGACAATCAAAATGTTGTCTATACAACTAAGATCTATGTCTGTTACTTTGCCAATCTTTACAGACTTACCACTATGTTGACACCAATGAAAAACATAGTCATGAATAAAACATGTCAATAATCTCCTATGCTTAGGATGCTCCCCTAATGTAGTATCATTAGTATTTATGCTAATAGTAGCTTCATCAACTCCTGCCATGTTGAAATTTTTTCTTTGTTAAGCGTATGAATCTCCCTTCTATAAGACATCTTGATCCTTAACTTAGGTCCTTAAAAAATTTTCCTGCAAGCACCAACTACTCTAATACCAATTGTTGGAAATGTAAGAGGAGTAATTGAGAGGGGAGGGGTGAATTAGTTACCACCAAAACAAGTCCTTGTCTCTTAGATGTCAATATAAACTTCTATTGATCATGCAATACTGAATAACTCAATTAACACTATAATATTACTGATGCTCAGTTAACAAAGTAATCTTTAAATTATTTAAACTATTTTATTGTTTTTTAATTCATTTGTAAAAATATAAAGCATAAGAAAATAACATGAACACATATGATACCAAGATTTAACATAGAAACCCAATATGGGAAAACCAACCTTGCAATTAGTCACAATAATTTTCACTCTTTTGAAGTGAGCCATGTTAGGAGCCAACTTTGTTGTAGGTTACAAACATATTTTTAAGTATGAACCTATTAGCGGATTTGGATAACCCTATTGGGAGTGACCTAGTTAGAGGTCTTCAAATACTTCAATCTTGAAATACGACCTTGTTAGAGGATTTACAAAATAATTGTTAAGTTAACTCTATTAAGAGATTTCTTTATAGCTACAATGGTTAGAAAGAAACATCAATTTGACCTCATTCATAAAGAAGCATTCTTTGCAAATTCAAATTTCTATTTTGGTTTCACATCTAGATCCTTCTTGATAAGATATTCTTTGTAGTTTATCTTCCACACTTTCATGCTCTACCTTTTTCTTTTGCTCAAATATCCATCTTTTTCATATTTCACTTACTTATATTTTGTCTTCTTAACTTGACCTTTCTTATATATCATAAGCTAGGAAAAGTTAGCTTGAATACCCTTCCAAAACATTAATAAACATCCAAATAGTCAGCCTCAATTAACAAAATATTTGACAACATCCTGTTGTCACCTAGCCAATAGTAGAACTGACCACTTGATTAACATTGTGACTTCTTCATTTCTCAACCACTCAGTCAATACTGCACACCTTTGATGCTCAACCACTTAGTCATTACTGCATGCAATAATCTATTCATTAACAAATTGCTTGGTTAATACTGGAAAGTCTTCATTACCTGACTACTTGATTAATACTGAGATATACAAGGTTGATACTGCAAACTCTACATTTCTTAGTTAATAAAAAAATCTATGTAAACATCAATGAAAATATACAATTGAAGAATTATTTTTAACATCATAGTCATTTCTTGAGACATTCTTCAGTCATTTAACATAGTTTCATGTCATTTTAATCACTTGGGGACTCAATAATTATGTTTAGGGAGAGAACAATCCAAATTCCTCAATCTTGAGCACACCAAAAAGGTCCATTTGGGTGATCTTGTTGAGTTTCTCTAAAGTTGCATGGGGATTTAATTTTATTGGTTTCATCAGTGTAGTAAAACTCAAGCTAGTTAGTAAACTTTTAATGTTATTTAAATATTGATATACACATGCTACTAATATTTTCCTTGTTTACACATGCTCCGAAGAGATTATATTTCAAATATAACTTTTATGGCTTGGTGGGACCCACATCCCTATTTTAAACTTAGATTTTGCAAAAAATTAAGACTTGCACGTTCAAAATGTGCACTATCATCTACGTTATTCACAGTGTCATCTACATAGACATTTTGGCATCTTCATAGTTTGGCATCTGCATATTTTTAGTGTATACACCTATTTGTCACATGCATGAATCTTTTTTGAAAAATTCACCTATTCTATTGTTTCCATTGTTTGGCATCTCCACCTGACCATCTATGATGTTTTTTTGCCTATTTGTTAGCTAAAAAAACAAAATGGGTTTCAAACTGAATCAATGTCTACAAGTTTTGGCATCCTTGATGTTTGGAATCTACAAAACTATTCTTTCATATGTGTCCTAATAGGATAAGTATCAGGTATAACCAATGTTTTGGTGTTTTTCATTTGCGTTCTTTCATCTGTGATTCTATCCTGTTGTTTACATAGTATTAGTAACTTGAATGGTCTTTGCACATTTCTTACTCAACTCTTTTGGTTACTTCACTACAAAGATTTCTTACCATGTTTATAGGAAGTAGATTTGGAGGATCTTATACCTAGAAAATGGAATGAACATGCATGGTTAACCATTGGTATTTGAATGAATGTTGCTAATAACTCATAAACCAAATAAACTCTTGAATGCACTTAAGGATAAAAATTCCCATCCAATATTGAATACCTTAAGAAATTGAATTTTTTTTCATTAAAATACATGTTTAGTAATCAAAACACACTCTTGAATGCTTAAAGGTCAAAGAAAAATGCTATGACTAACACACTTTAATTTGGGCTTAAAACACTTTCACCAAATTTCAAATTCTTAAGGGACAAATAAAATTTCAAAGAAAACATTTGGACTTGGTTCTTAAAAAAAATTAACTCAATTTGAATGACTTAAAGGAATTGGTTCTTAGTCTCTCCTCTCTACAAAGTTTTAATAATTTATTTTCAAAGAACACACACATTGTCAAATTGGAAATAACATTATATGCTAAACACAAGTGTCTTCAAGCCTAAACTAATGAACTAAAGCTTCAATGGAGAATGAACAAAGTGTCTTGTGTGTTTGAGGGAGTATTTTTAAACACTATCTTGAGCTTCTTATTTTTTTTCAAATCAAAATTAATTATGTGATGTGAAAACAAATTTGGCTATTTTTCAAGTATCCTCTCCCCTTGCCTTCATGGATCTTGGGTGTAAGAGAAAGATATAGTCAATTTTGGGTTCACTTCTAGAGACTTATATCATTTAAGGATGTGCATCTCCCATTGGAGAGCTATCTCAAACTAATAAATCCCTTCAATTGATATATAAATGAGAAGTAAGGTAAAAAAAATTCTCATCCCCTCAAGCTCAGGCAAGGAGTGCAAATGGTAGCCCAAGGTAGGAAAACTTTCCTATGGTTTTGGCATGGTTTACTAGACTCTTAAGTGGGTCAAACACATACAAACTAAATTAGGGGATGTCACAGATCTTATTATGAATGTACTAGTAGCCACCTCATATCCTTGGTATGTTATTTCAACAAGTTTCGTATGGACTTTTCTCATGTTAGATTAGTTTAAATGGTGAAAAGGAAACAATATCCTCTAAAGTTACTCACCATTATGCTTCCTTGGTAGAGGCATAAGGCCACTTGGAATTCATCACCAAGAGTTGTTGTCCCTATAGAAGGGGGACTTCTATTTTCCATGCCTTGAAGGTTCTATGATGTGTAAGTTTTTTGATTGAATCTTTTATCAAGTCACCTCTTTGATTGAGAGAAAAATATCACACTAGAATAAGGAGTCACCAAGTTGTGGGCCTGTCAATAACATATTGCAACCAATTGGCCTATGATATGAGTGACTAACTTTCACTTACTTGCATTAAAAATAACTATCAATTTCCTTTGCATCATCCATCTAGGTTTCTTTGTCCTTAGTAGGATTTTTTTGGACTATTTTCTATATTGTGCTTTTAAAAATAAACATCAAACAAGTCAAAATGAATGAAATAGTGAGTCGAACATTAGTGAGAAAAACTAGTTTGTGGGTGGGTCCTTTTAATCTTCAAAACATTTTCTAGAGTCCTTGTACTTAGTCCAACATTTGAAGTTTTATTCTTGCCATGTCCAAAGCGATAAAACATAAGAAGGTGAAATTAACACAACCATTTTCCTACAAGGAAAGAAAGAAAATAATACAAAGTGATAAACAATTATGATACACCATTATGGATACCAAATCCAAAGAGGATAGATGATAACATTATGAAAAAAATGCTAAATTCCTACAATGGTCCACTTATCTAGGAGTAAATTGAAGGTTAATATTTTGAGAATGAGCTGATTAGACACTTACATAGTGACCATATCATCCACCTTTCTCAAAAAAATCTATTTCCATCACATCTTTTCAAACCTTCTAGTCTTTCATTTTCAAAAATTCTCTATAGAGCATCATCATTTGAACCAAAATCCTTGAGTCAAAGAGCATCTTAATCATAATCCTTTATCCAAGAGAAAATATCAAAGATCAAAATTTTTCAAATCCAATCTTAGGTAACAAGACATCCAAAATTACAACATTAGACCATCATCTATAACAAACTTTTACTATAGTTGCACTCACTCATTTGGTATCACAAGTATATTTCTGAATACTAAGTCATCTATTTGGCATCCTATCTTTCTTAAGATCATCTATCTCTTAGTAAGGAAAAGATACTATTATCCTGTATCCATTTGCTTTTTAAACTCACAAGGTCTCTTGTTTAGAAGTAAGTTGTTTTGTACCTTAGACACTCTTTATCATCATATCTAATCATCAATTTAATTGATTCATTGGTCATCAATCAAAATTAGTCAATCTTCGAGATAGTTTCATTTTGTTCCACATAGGTTTATTTTCTCTTGCATACTCCCCCTTTCTTCCACAATCTTCCACCCATAATTTGGTCAAAATTGTATGCTACATATGCGATCCAAAAAATTCACATTTAATCCCATGTCTCATTTGTTGGAATCACTAAGACAACAAGAGATGGAGAATCCTTTCCCTCTTCGATCAACACCATTGAGGGACCAATTTTCTTCTAGTTTAAACATTGGTATGCCTAGCTGAACATCCATGAGGGAACCCAAGAATCCTTTCCAAAATACCACTATAGGCATTAACATGCAAAATCAGAAAGAAGCTTCTAAAGACAAAGAGATCGCTTAGGATGCCAATCCTCTTAATGATTTTCCAAGAATTTCTAGTAGACCCATATAACTTGAGATGTTGGAAAAATACATTAGGGAAAACAAGATTGGAATATTCCCAAACCTTATAAAATATGGAGTGAATGTCCCTACAAACTTTGATGACTACTTTGTTTAGACAAATTTCCAAATCCTACCAAAACACAAATGTCTAAAAAAGGAAAGGATTCCATAGTAGAGACAAGTTATGAACCCGCATCAACGCAAAAACCTACTTTTAAGTTAAGTATGAAACATATTCAATAGATCATCTATGCTATGCCTAACACAATTACACATGCTAGTATTCCATAGTCCACCTTAACAAGTCCAACTATAGAATACTTTAACATTGGGCAAGCACCTATTCAAAAAATGATTGGTAAGACTCAACAAATATATATCTCATAACTACACATGCTAGCAATTATGTTGAAATTATCCATTCCAATTTCTACATCAGCATACCAATACATTGGTGACAATGGAGTGCCACCACCTCCTCCTCCATCCCCATCTTATAATCCATTTGGAAATTCATACAACTTTGGAGGTGGGTTCAACATCAACCCACAACCATCATAGACACAACACAACTAGGATTGGGCCCAACAATTATATGAGCTCAAATTTTTTTTTCCATAATATGAGCAACACAAGGATGAAGGACTTCTCTTTTGAGGAAATTTTCCCCTTTCCTTTGAATAGATCTATCAATATGCTACCATTTCCACAAAACTTTGAGATCACTAAATTTGACAAATACACAGATGAAACATATCATGTCACATATCTCAAAGAGTTCTTTATCCCACATCAAGAAGTCACCTATAGCGAGGATTACCTTAAGAGACGTTTTACATGAAGTCTTGGAGGTCTCACACTTGAATGGTTGATGATTTCACCATGAGGATTTGTTACATCCTTTAATGACTTGACAAATTTTTTTGTGGCATAATACTCATAAAACATTGATCATCATGCATCCTTGAGTGACTTGTGTAACATAAAACAATGAAGCGGTGAAACATTTTCTCATTTCCTATAAAAGTGGTAGAACCTTGTGAATCATATGCCACACAAAATTAAATATTCCCACCTTGTGGATATATTCATCAAAAATTTGACTCTTGAGATGTCTTTTCAAATAAAAATGGCTAATCCTAAAGATTTTGTGACCTTGATCAAGAAAGAAAAGAACATTGAGAATGGACTCTTGGAAAAGGGTTTCACTAAATATTAAAAATCTTCATCATCAAACAATGAATTTGATAACACTCGAAAGCCTAAGTTTTGGTCCAAGAACAAGGATATTACATATGATGGTGTCACATGTGTTAAGAGTGTGGAAAACCTTTGTAATTAGAATTTCAACAATTAGAACAACCAAAATTAGAATCAAAATAAAAAAAATTAGAACAATCAACAATCATGTAGTCAAACATAGTTATTTCCTTAGAACAACAACAACAAATATAATTGCAATAATGACCAAAATATAAAATTCACTAGCTTATGAGAAACTTTGGACTCATATTCAAGAAGTTAGTGGATCATAATCTGATGATTTTCCCCCCTATAAGAATCATTGATGAAAACCAACCTAAATCATAATGGTATAGGGACAATGGAATATCATCGTATCAAAGGGAATGACAATAAGAAATGCATCAAACTTAAAATTTTCATACAAAAACTTGTTGATGATGGTGACATACAACTTGAAGGGGACCATCCTCTAATAGTGCGAAGCTTAAGATCTTGTAGAAACCATTCTAGATCACAACAATACCAACAATCTCAATCAAGATTTCATATCTAATGTGCTACACTATGACTATTCTACTAACCATAAATTAGGCTTTGATTCCTTGTGTGGAAAAATTGAAACCAATGATATATGAGGCTTTGACTCCATGTGTGGTCACATTGAAGAAGTTGACACCCATGTAAACACACTCATGCAACACACAACTAATTATGGTGTAACTACATGACAAGGAAGAGTTAGACTCCACTCTTAATCCCATGAATCCATTAGTTCCAAATGTGCTTGTTGCACCATCTACTCCACAGATATCCACTTCCTTCTATGATATCCTTTCATAGTTAGGGAAGAATCCTACATAGATATCTATTCTTAAGCTTCTCACTACATCACCTATCCACAAAGAGATCCTTGAGACTACTCTCCTAGAGCCTACTATTCCTAAAAATATCAATGCATCCCAATTTACTACCATGATTAGGAATCTTGCTACAAATAACACCTTGTCTTCATAGATAAATATTTTTAAGGTCCTGACCCCCATCATAATTTATCACTTCAAATTGAAGTCCTTATACAAAAAAACAAAATAGAATGATTCCTTATAGATAATGGATCCAGTTTAAACTTGTACACATTAATGATGATCTATTTATTGGGACTTCTAGATGATCTCCTTGATATCAAAAAAAGAATAATAATCAAAACATATGATGAGTGAGAGAGAGAATCAAAATGGGTTATCATGCTACTATTGTAGGTAGGACTCATCATAATCAATAGTAAATTCCATTTCCTAGACTTGGACTTTCCATATAATATCTTTCTTGGTAGACCTTGGATACATACACTAAAAGTTATTCTATTTACTTATCATTAATGTTTGAAGTTTTCCCACCAAAGAGGAGAGGTCACAATCCAAGGATATCCCCACCCTTCTCTTTCTATAGAAGGTTAGAAGTTTCTCCAACAATTTTTTGTCCAATCAATGAATTTGTGAAGGTGATACCCAAAGATCTCAAAATAATAGAAACATCTTCTACTTCATCTATAAAAAAACCCAAAAGTGATAGTAGTTCTAATAATGGAAAGGAGAAGGTTGAAGAGGTCAAAACTATAGAAAAGAAGGTAACTTTTATTGATTAGGGCATGGGTGAGTATCAATTCAAAGGTACTTCATGGATTGGGCAACTGACACTCTCTACCCTATCCTTTGGTAAACCTTCCCAAATATCTCCTTCTGTAGACAAAGAAACCATGCAGGTGAATAAAAAAACCTTGAACATTGGGATTCTCTTAGTGATGACCACATGGAGTATAATATTTTGGATTGGATTTATTATGATGGTAAAGATGATTCCATCAAAATCCCCAAAGATAAGTATGTCAAAGCACCATTGTTGAAATCATGAGATATCACAACACTAGTCTGGGACCTAATGAAGATGGAATAAAAAACCCCTTGAGGCTACTAGCTATCTTAAAGAATTGGGATTGGACTCCCTCAAACCCAAGGTATTCATTCTTGATAACTATTACATGGTTGAATATGATTCTGAGACTGAAGAGGAGAAAATTTTCAAAGTACCCTTCCAATATATTGAAGATGACCTAGATAACTATGTCCATGCCATCACCATAGCTGAAATTTCTTCCCCTAATCTTCCCCTCACTAACCTTGACATGATAGATTGGAACCTTCAAGATACACCATCAAAATCCCCAAAGATAAGTATGTCAAAGCACCACCAATTGTTGAAATCACAGGATATCACAACACTAGTCTAGGACCTAATGAAGATGGAATAAAAAAACCCCTTGAGGCTACTAGATATCCTAAAGAATGGGGATTGGGCTCTCTCAAACCCAAGGTATTATTTGTTGATGACTATTGCATGGTTGACCCTAATTCTAAGACTAAAGAGGATGAATTCTTCAAAGTACCCTTCTAATATATTGAAGATGACCTAGATAACTATGTCCATGTCATCACCATAGCTGACCTTTCTTCCCCTAATCTTCCCATCACTAACCTTGACATGATATACTAGAACCTTCAAGATACAACACTAGTTCTTGATATCTATAAATCCAATGAAGTAGTCATGGCTCTTTTTGGCCTCAAGAATCTCCAAGACTACAAGAATAAGATTGAATACAATACAGAAGCCTACTTTGGTAGCCAAGTCAACTCTCTTAGTTGCAAAATTGAAAAAAGAAAAGATTTTATTTATTTATTTCAAACATCCCTAAGTTAAAACCTTTCTAAGGCACTTCTGGATGAAGGAAAATACAAAATAAGGACTCTTCTCTAATGAAAACTTGCTTGAGGCATGAGAAGAGGGAGAGATTGACTTTCCATTCAGAATTCTACAACCAAAAAAGTCATCTATCTTGAATGAAGGTACTATTCTAGTTAACTTGGGTACTATAGAAAATCCACAAGTCACTTATATTGCTACTACCTTAAGTCCAAAAGGACAATAAATGATGACTAAATTCCTAGAGAAAGGAAAAATCAAATTTCTATGGAACTCCAAAGACATGTTAGGCTCAGACATAGATTTGGTTGTCTACCATGTTGTAATGGATCCAAAAGATAGACCTATTAAATGTATGTTACACAAAATGTATCCTAACATGGCCCTCTTGGTCAAAGTAGAACTTCAATAGATGTTAGAAGAAAAGTTCATCCATCCTATTGATTATCCTGAATGGGTTTCCAATATTGTGCCTATAGGCAAAGCCTCTGTGGGCATACACATCTATTCAGATTTATAAGATCTTAATCTTGCATTTCCTAAGGATGATTTTATTCTACCTAACATAGACATCACAATGGATTTGGTTGCTAGACATGAAATTTGATCTTTGACAGATAGCTTCTCAAGCTATAATCAAATTGGAATTATAGAAGAATATTTTAAAAAAATCACATTTACTACCCCATGGGGAACTTTCTATTATCAAGTCATTCCTTTTGGCTTGAAGAATATTGATGCCACTTATCAATGTGCAATGACCATAATTTTTCATGATCTTCTACATGTAAATATGGAGGACTATGTTGATGACATCTTAGGAAAGTAAAAGACATGAGATTCACACATTATTTTTCTCATCATAATCTTTGAAAGGTTGGAGAAATACAAAGTATGACTTTTTTAAGAAGTGTATCTTTGGTATACAATCAGGGAAGTTGTTGGGTTACATGTTAGAAATAGGGAATAATGTGGGGGGCGGGGGGGTGAATCAGTATTCTACAAACTTTTCTTACCAACTGGATATTATTAATTACTTTGAACCATGCATAAGAAAGTAACCATACACAAGGAGAACTCATAACACCATATTTTGTTAACTAGGGAAACTCGGCCATGGGAAAACCCTAGTGGGAATGATGCCCACAAAGATATACTTATATGTATGTTACTTATTAGAGGATGGACCCTATTAGGAGTCAATAAGAAAATTTGATATATAGAGGCCCTTTTAGGAGAATTTTAATCCTTGTAAGGAGATTCCAACCTTGTTAGGATTTGTGGTATGATATATGCAAGAAGAACTCACTAACCAAACAAGTAAATGAATTTTAAGTTCCTCAAATATAGAAAGATAGATGCTATAACTTCTTCTCAGCTAATCTTTGACCTCAACTTGATCTTGGATCATAAAATTAGGTTCTCAAAAACTTTGCATATATCTCTTCACAAATTTTTTGTATATCACTTTCACATAAAAAATGCACACTTAAACTCACAAGATATCCTTTTCATAAATACCATGCCATTTTACAAATTGCTGCTAGATCAACTAAGACCATAATATACTTCTCCAACTTAGAGTAAATATCTAGGATGTCTGCTCTAATTGGTCAAGTAATTATTTTTAAAATAAAATAACTCCTTTACTTTTCATTTTGATGTCCTATACATCTTAATTATCATTCTTGTGTACTATTCTGTAGACGCTCAAAAAATGGTTCACATCTATGACTTCATCACTTCTTCATACTAATTTGTCCCATTTTCTCATTCTACTAACTTTGATCTTTTGGCCAGATTGACCATATTTCGTCATTTGTATCCCCTTTCACATCAATTTCATATCAACTCAAAATTATATCAAATCAACTCGAAATCACCCCAAATCAACTCGGAATCACTCGAAATCAGTCCTAATCAACCTAAAACATATCAAACATCTCAAATCAATCATCATTTATCTACTCCTAGGCATTATTGTGGCTTTCAGTGCCTTGGAAACCTATCAACTTATTAATCTTATCAATCTAACTTTAGTACTGTCATGGCTCTCAGTGCTAGGTCAAAATATCATTCATGTCATTCAATCTTTGATGTTGTTGAGGCTTTCAATGTCAGATCATGGCATCATCAACCATTTTAATAATATTGACAATGGCCGTTAGTGTTATTATGATCCAACCTTATCAATCAATTTCAATCTTGTAGCATTTACAATGTCGGTTAAATGTTACATATCAACCAATTCATGTCATGTGTCCTTGGCATGTTATCAAATTCAATCAATCAATCTGATCATGGCTTTGATCTACTATTCATCATCTTATTTGATATCCATCATCATCACATTTTCATCAAAGGATACGGTCGCATTCATTTAATCAATTTGGCCAATCATCTGCTAATTTTCTCTATAGGATTAAATAACCCATAGTTTAAATCCTATTCTTTCTAATTATTCTTCCCAATTATCATCCTCAATTAATTAATTTTATTAATTAATTGATTCATTATTTTGCAAACCATGGAAATTCTTAATTTCCTAAGTTCCATTTTTCATCATTAAATCCATTTTCTACTAATTCTTATTTTGTGGAATAAGAGGATTTTTAATTCAAATATTCCATAAAATATTGCATCATCATGACACTTGGATATGACACCTCGTGGATCCTCCTTTGACACCTGGCTGAGATTTTTCATAATCAAATATTATTACCTCTTACGCATGTCCCTATTTGGCTTATTCATCATAGATTCTTGGCTTTAAGTGGGTTGAGAAATCTTATGACGTGTCATAGATTCTCTTCCAAATTTGACTTGCGTGTGTCATAGAATCTTACTTTTGGCATATTCTATCATATGCGTCATAGGAATCTCTTGCCACATCACATGTCTATGGGTGACAAATCCAAAGCTCTCACCTTACATGAAAATTATAAAATGGACACCCTTCCTCTCATTTTAGATCTTAATGCTTAAGTCTTGAGTCGTTGAAATCCAAATGCCTAAGTTTTGAAAGTCCAAATCTTTGAATCTTTGAGTCTCTACTTCTTTTCATGTTGCATTCTCTCTCTCACATAAAATCACACTTCAAGTATTCTCATGGCATTATCCACATCATAGGCTTTGGATTCAACCTTGTGTGCACTATAGGAAAATTGGAGCCACAATCATTTGGAGAAGAAAGAAGGACATGGGAGCTACAAACGGAAAAGGGAGTTTTTGATTATGTTTTCTTTTTTTTGTTTAGTTTGGCTTTCATGGTAGACTAGTGGGTGCTAATACATGTTGATTGGGTTTGTGATTTGCTCATAGTGTGTTATACATTTAACCCATCTTTCTGATCCTACATTTGATGAACCCCACGGGAACATGCATATCTAACTTGGGTTTTCTTGTTTGTGCTTGTAGGTGCAAGGAAGGAGCTCACTTGGAAGGGTATAACAACTATCTACTCTTCCTTTTCACACATAGATTAATCAGGGGGTCCAGTAAAATGCTTATATGATTTTTTTTCATACATTCTGTTAGCTTTCTGTCCTAGGGTGCACTCTTCTTTGTCAGGGCGCACTTGGGACCCCTAGGAGCAGTTTTAGGAGCCCAGAAGACACCAAAGGCTCTTTCTACTATTTCCAACTTACCAAATACACCCATTTGGGCCCCAACTACATCATTGACATAGCCTGCACTGTTTGGGTGCACTTGGGAGTGTAGCTTTGAAAATTTTAGTTTCTGGGTCTTGACTAGGCACCCATTTCCCCACACCCTGCACCTAACTTCCCAACTGCGCCCTAAAACTACCAATTGTGCCCAACTAGGCCCCAACTATGTCATTTACATAGTCTACATTTTCTGGGTGCACTTGGGGATGTATAGAGCCATTTTGGTCTTTTGGGGAGCAATTTGCACTGTCAGAGCACACCTAGGTTCACAGTAAGCACATGCATCAGTCAAAATCCGCATTTCAAGTTCCTATCACTCTCTAGGACATAAATTAGGTGATTTTGTGTTACTAATGGTCTATTTTTAGCATGTGGTGATTGTTGGATGAAGATATGATCATAACAAACTACTGATGTGTGCTTTGCAGGACGTTGTCGAAGACTTTGTATGTCTTTCAAAACTATGTGTACGGATTTTCTAGATTAGATAACATTTTGTTTGGTGCTTAAAAATAACCTTTTTCTTTTCTGCTTGGTGTGTCTATGGTGTTAGATCCCTAGGAGTTGCATTGGACGTATCCTCTCCCCTCGCCATTCGTGGATCTTAGGTGTAAGAGAAATTCGTGTAACTTCTATAGGAGGCCTGCCTTGGACCAAGATACTCGATATTGGGTATGCTAGGGGATGACCTCAGAGCGGTAATAGGCCAAAGCCAGGTCAACATTCTAGCTACTATATAAAATTTGATTACAGTGAAAGCTGTGTCGGTGGTATTGCTGCATGATAGCTCTCCTCTAGTACCCTTGTGGTGCATCAAACCTCGGTTCTCGAGGCTGGGAGACCTTCTGCGAAAGTTTATCATTAAATTTCTGAATAGAATGCCCTTACTAAAAACCATGTTTTAGTGGCCAAAATCCTTTCTATCCACTAGCTCAAGGGGTCACCCATGCCCATGAAGACATCCTACATTCTCGTGGTCCTTAGTAGAGGCAATAGTCCCTTGGGAAGTCATGCCCCTTGGGAAGCGGATCTTGGTAGCCCCAAGAAGTGAGTGCATTGTAAGGGGGAGCCTATGGTGCCAAGATCCTAGGTTGTCCACTTTGGATAAGTGCGGCTAAAATTTGGTTCAAGTAGGAATTCAGTGAATACAGTCCTAAAAGCCTAGGTTGTGGTGTGTTTGTTAACTTTTTACAACAGCTATTCTTGTCTTAATGTGTCTTGCGTGTGTGTAAAACATAATCAAGATAAAAGCCAAACTATTAAATTTACACCTTGGATATCATTTGAACTTGTCAAAACCTCACACATTACCAAAAAATTTCAACCTTTATCAAACTTTGCAAACATTGATTCAACACACTCAAACCTTGGAAAACATGGCGACTTGCGCTCTTAAATGTGCTTGGCAAAACGTAGATCTCACACTTGCATAGATTTCACTTGCATTCACCCTAGTCCAAGCTTCATTCTTACATCATATATACTTCATATTTTACCTTTTAGTCCTCATTTAGTATCTATTACTTTTCATATTGCATCCATTTATGTTTAGTTTTACTTTCCTTAGTTTTTGCATTCCCATCTTAGAATCAACACTTTGCATTCACCGCCTTGCATCTTTGCATACCTATTCATCATATTGACCACTTTATCCATCATTTTGGGTGTCCTAATCATCATTTTGAGCATCCAAACTAGCCCTAACACTGTCCTCTACCATTTACGTCTCTGTGACATCAATCCTGAAACCATAGCTTCCAGAATTGCCACAGTTTTAGCCCAGCTTACCAACTGCGCCTAGAAACTACCAACTGCACCCAACTGGGCCCCAACTACATCATTGACATAGTATACACTATTTGGATACACTTGGTGGTCCTGAGATCTAGTTTTGGGTTCCAAATAACATTTTGGGGCTTCAACAGTGTCCTTAGGTACCTAGTTAGCACCCCTTGCACTAGCTTGCCCAGATCTGCATTCTACAACACCTAATCATCATCACCTTCACTTAAGAAATAATTCTATACATCATAACCTTTATTTTACATCTCCCAACCGATCCTAACATTAACCCCAGCACCTTAGCTTCCTGGCATGTCAGTTTGGTAACCATACCCTTCAGAATCAACAAACATTCTTCCTAGCTTACCAACTACACCCAGAAACTACCAACTGTGCCCAAACTGGCTCCAAGTGCATCAATGATGTTATTGGTACTATTAGGGTGCACTTGGCACTGTTAGGGCACACTTAGGTACCTACATGACCATTTTGGGCCTCCAAACTGCACTTTAGGACCCCAAAACTGCATCTAGGAGCCTCTAGACCTACCCATTCTGCACTTGACCCAAAACTGTATCTTGCACCCAAAATCCCCTTTTGTATCATAGGAATTGTCTGTATCACATATGCACTCAACATCACCATCATTTTGAGTCCTCAAAATGTCATTTTGAACCCCCAAAACCTTTGGATTTAGTCAAAAATCTAGACAAAGTATAAGTCTTAGAGTATCTCCTAGTGTTGACGGATAATAGATCTTGACTAGTATTTTTATCTCTTTTCTTATCATTTTATTTGGTCAAAATATATCTATATCTTGATATATTTGACCTTTTCATCTTTTATCAATTTGATCTTTTCGTCTTTTATCAATTTTTGGTCAAGATCCAAAGTCCTTTATCACAAGCTTAAACTCTTAGGCAAAATACTTTCAAAAGGTTTTATCTAAGTTCAAAACTTTCCATATACCCTTGTCATAACATAATAATATCCCTAGCATCCCCAAACATTATTTTGACATACCCTAGTGGTATATCCCCTTCATATTGCATTGATCAAAATCCTTAGCATCATTTTCACTACCAAACCCTATCAAATTGTCCATCAACCAAATTACCTTCTTGAGCATTTACCCTCATTTTGCATGTCCCAAACGTCATTAAGAACCCTAGAACATCATCCTTTACATGATATACCTTGCATACATCAACCTTTAGCATCCTTAGCAAGTCCAAAACATAACCCTAATTTTCATTTTGCATACCTTAGAGTCATTTTCATCCCCTCTAGTCAAACTTCAAAACATCACCTTTCATTTTGCATTTGCATAATATCCCTAGTACATTTTCACTTTGCACATCAAAACCATAATTCATCTAGCATTTTATCACATTGCATAACATTCCTAAACAATTAAAAATCCAAAAAACACTCATATCTTGCATACACACCACTCTAAAATCATCCAAAACACTCAAAAATTCCATTGCATTTGCACTCTTAGGTATCATGCCAGCACTTACTAGGAGACAATTAGCTCAGAGACCCAAGGAACTCTATCAACCTTTTTTTTTTGAGGCACAAGCACAACCAAAACCTCATCCAAGATAAAGAAATAGAAAGAAAATCCAACAAACCTTTGACAACGACCAAATCGAGGCATCACAACCATTACTAGCAGACCCCTTGAACATGTATCCGCAAGATCCTCAAGCTATGGCACAAAAAACCTTGAACAATACACTTACCATGACATTTGCTCCAAATACTTCCCCCACACATGGGATGGTTCAATGGAGTCCTAACTTTTAACCTATATTCGTGCCAATGCCACTAGGAGGAGTAAGTGTACCAACCTCACTTGAAGATGAACAATCACATGCATTTGAATTCAGCCAACCTAACACATCAAACATACAACAAGGTATTGTACACCTAAGTGATGACTCTGATTATGGCATCATTGATGAATAAATGGCTAGGGCATGTCAAGACAAAAGTTTTTGCAAGAACTTCAAACGTTTGGCAGCATAAGAAATTGTCAAATTTAACCAAAACTTGGAAGGTCCTAGGTCCAAAAATCAAACCAACACAACAATTGAAAACATCCAACCCATGATAAATTTGGACTTAGAAAAGGGAAAACAACCTTTGGAGTTTTCAAACACAATAATGGAACCTATAAGGGCCCATCAAGAACCAACAATTGAAATCCTCCAAAGTACATTTTGTAGACACCTAAAAACCTTTAGAAAATAAAGTATTTTTATTTTTTGAAAAATTTCTGATGACATCAACATTAATTAATTAATTAATTTTTATGCCATTAAATCCGTTTATCTTAATTAAAAATATTTAATTAAGGAATCCCTCCCAAAAATGTTTAAATCTTATTTAAACATTATTTCCTTATTTATTAATTATTTAATTAATAAATTGACCAAAAAACCCAAAACAAATAAAACATTTTTTTTTTGCCCAAAACTTGGCCAATTTCCTTAAGACCACTAACCTCTTCCAAAATCTTCTAATCCTTCTTTAATTTTGATTAAAGGCTAATCCCATCGTTTCCTACCCCTAATCCCAACTCAAACTATTTAATTAAGATTAAATATTAATCCTCATGTTTATTAAAAAAGTTTTAATAAATATCTCCTCAACCCAAACCCTTGAAATAAATAAAACTTTATTTATTTCCTAAAAATCTAATTTATCCTCATCCTAAGAAGTTCTAGACTCTTCTAGAAAGTCTTCATCCTCATCCTAGGAAGTTCTAGACTAT
The DNA here is from genome assembly GCA_028749045.1 of Cupressus sempervirens. Lineage (NCBI taxonomy): Eukaryota > Viridiplantae > Streptophyta > Pinopsida > Cupressales > Cupressaceae > Cupressus > Cupressus sempervirens. The sequence continues at coordinate 874,185,177 of CM053789.1, forward strand.
TCTAGAAAGTCTTTATCCTCATCCAAAGTCTAGACTCTTCTAGAAGATGTCTTTACACCTAATCCTAATCCCCTCGTAACCTTGTCACATTCCCTAAACATGGGTTAAAAATTACTAACCCAAGCCAAAGTTAAAAAATATCTCCTCCTTCACCCACCCTCATTAAATGCCATCCACTTGCCTATCCCTAAGCTAATCCTAAACCATCCTAATCCATCCTCTAATCATTTGCACAATCCTAAGCAAGCTTAAAACCCTCCTAATCAAGCCCAAGTCGAAATTGCTCTCATCTCCCTCAAAATATCTCAACCATAAAACTTTATGAAGCCCACTGGGCCATAAATGACTCTTCCAAGCCCTTTTATTGCTCTTACAAGCCATTATGAGGGTCTTTATGAAGATTTTATCCCATATTGCCTCCTTTTTTGACTCATCCTTCCCCTTTCCTCCATCCTCTCATCCTGTGACATGTGTCACTCCCTGATTGGCTGTAAGGAAGCACAATCCATGTGCTCTCTTCTCATGCAATCTGAGCCCTCCATGATCTTTCTTCCATCCTTGCATCTTAGCCCTCAATCCCTCAAGCCTCTTGCCTATAAATTGGTTCCTCCCCCTTTGCAAAATAAGACAATCCATGAAGTAAAGTCATAATGCCATTTTAAGAAGCCATTTTACATCAAAACCATACACTCACACCCAAATTCCAATTCCATTTGAAGCCCTTTTTGAAGCATAAGCTTGAGCATACATCCTATCTATTTAGACAAAGCCACTTAACAAGAGAGCTTCTTATTGAGAGAGCCCATTAATGGATCATATTCTCAATTGCGAGCTCATCTTAGTCTATCTTGAAGTTTATGAATTTTTTTTAGTTTGTAGAAGCTTTATTTAAATTTGGTTTTTATTAGCATACTAACATTGATCATATACACATTTGAACACATCAATGTTAACCCCTTGTTTGATGAAATACCACCAATCCCTAAACACCCCAAAAGGACATTAAGACTTGATTTTAGTCACATGATGCAACAAAAAGATGCACCTAAAGGGACTCGTGCTCTAGGGATGCCAGACATACCTTCTTTGGAGGCAAATCAACAAACTACACCTTTGCTCCTAACTTTACCAAGTGCTATGACATCAAATGCTATGGAGCCTCTCATAAACACAACATGTGAAACATCAAGTGCAACCATCCCAATGGACACACAAAGGAAAAGTCTTATTGACATTATGCCCATTCCCAATAGGGACACATCTCATATTCAAGTCAATATTATGTCACAAGTAGGAACATCTAACACACAAAGGTACCAAAACAAAAATAAAAACATGACGTTCAATTCTCAAGGACTTAGTCAACCCCCATGACAACAACAACCTACAATGGTACAAGGACTCAACACTTCCAAGGCACAACCAAGTCTACATCCACTTGACACACATCCCTCATATCAATAACAACATCAAACACAACGACAACAACCACAAGTGGAGAAAACATCCAACATTCCTAATACATAGTCCCATGTGAACCTACTTGACTTGCCCACAATTTATCAACAAAAATTTCAGCAGTAATTCCAACAACAAAAAATGATGTTTGCTAAACAAAAAGAGCAACTCAAGCAATAGTTGGAATACCAAAGATGCCTTGAGCAAAAAATTGCATACCAACAACATTTGTTACAACAACAACATGTGCCACAACAACCACAACACACAACACAACAACAACACATGGTACAAAAATCGCAATCAATCCCACAACAAGTGCCACATAAAATGCCACAAAAAGTTCCCCAACAATAGGGACCTTTTTGTCTTCGAGGTGCCAACTTACCTCCACCACCCAATGACACTTCATTAGACTCATCAGACACATAAATGTTAGAACCAAGTAGACATAGTTCTCACCATAGCAAACGGTCTACTCATAGACACAAAAGACTTGAAGGAAAGAACATCATGCAAAACCCCAATGAAGAACTATTACAACAATTCAAACAACTTTCCAAAATAGTCGAGGCATTGGGAGTCCAAAAGAAATAGGCTCTATATACAGAAAGGGACCTACATCCTAACCCATTCGATAAAAGTCTATATATGCCTCCATTCCCAAAACACTTTGAAGCTCCATGGTTTGAAAAATATCGAGGAAAAGGAAACCCTATTGATCACATCTGAGAATTTTGTGCTTCATGTACTAAACTTAGTGATGAACCCACTTACCTTATGAGATTGTTCCCTCATTCTTTAGGTGGGCCTGCACTTGAGTGGTACTCCAAACTTCTTGGTAATATCAAATCTTGGTCAGAGCTAGCAGACAAGTTTATCTCCCACTTTGCCTTTAACATCACAAAAGAGGTGGCACTTATTTATTTGTGCTCAACTAAACAAAAGATAGGAGAATCATTCATCACATTCTTACTGCATTGGAGAAGCTTAGTTAGTCAATGCTCATTAGACATCCTTGAAGAACAACAAGTACAATTGTGCATTGAAAACTTAGTCCCGGACTTAATGTATGAACTCAAAATCAAGAGTCCAAACACCATTTCTAAACTAATGAAAAAAGGGGCTAGTATTTAAGATGCTCTTATCCATAAGGGAGTCCTCAAGATAAACAAAGAAAACACAAAAACCAACTCATCTAATGACAAGCCAAAATTTTTCTCCAAAAACAAGAATGTGACTAATGATGGCATTGTGGATGCCCACACAATTAGCACATCACAACCTCAATTGACTTTGAAAGGCATAAACCCTACAAATTCACAAACTCCTAATCAAACAACACCTCAACAACAGAAAACTGAGACTTCCACGAAAGACAAAAGACATCCTAGAACCAAGGATAGAAAATTCACACCATTGGGGATACCTCTTGAGACAACATTGCAACAGTTACTAAGTAATAACTTTCTGCAGCTACCCCCTATCAAAGATGAACCATTAACTAAAGCAGATTGGTGGGATGACAAAAAGTATTGTGATTACCATCGCACCAAAGGACACAAGAATTCATCATGCTTCCAATTGAAACATGCAATACAAGACCTTATTGATGATGGTGTCATCATAGTTGATCCATCACTATTAGCATCCAACTCTGATCACACTATTTTCAAAGATCCTTTGGGTAATCATGACAAAGAGAAACCCTCAAGTTCAAACTCAAACTTGCAAGGTAATGTGAATTACACACACACTGGCTATGACTACACCATCAATTTCTTTAATGAGTCTAACTTTCACATATCCACATTTACATTGAAGGCTGAAGATCCTCGTTGTGCTATCACTACACACTGTAGCAAGATCACCCTACCTAGAGCCCCATCTAGACCTATTGCTTCTACCAGACTTGTACCCCCAAGTAGACCCACTGCTCCTACTTCATCTAATTATAGCCTTGTTGAACAACTTGGCAAAACCCCTGCACAAATATCCATTTTGGACCTACTGCATGTGTCTCCCCAACATCAGAAGATCTTGGAGCAAGCCCTTAAAGAGTCAATAGTCCCAGATAACATTGATGTTGCCCAGTTCCAAGCCATGGTTGGGAACCTATCCACATCACAACATATCACCTTTTCCCCTCAAGATATACCTAAGGACAAACCTAACCGTAATGATCCCCTTTATCTCGAAGTCTTCATCCATAATGCCAAAGTCAGACGTGTCTTAATAGATGGAGGAGTAGGACTAAACATCTATACTCTTAAGGTTGTCAACAATTTGGGTTATTCTCAAGATGATGTAGATCCCTCTCAAAGAATCACAATAAAAGCTTATGATGATGGTGAACGCTTCTCTAGGGGCATCATCACATTACCTGTCAGAGTTGGTCTAGCTATTGAAGACACATTGTTCCATGTCCTAGACATTGAAATGAATTGCAACATGATACTAGGATGCCCTTGGCTTCATGCTATGAAAGTAGTCCCTTCTACATATCATCAATGTTTGAAGTTTTCCTATCACAACATAGAGGTTACCATCCCTGGTGATCCAGATCCTTTCTAGTTTTGTGCTAATCTAAGAGATGCTACTACATTCCAAATCCCAACAAACAATGAAGCACAACCCACAAATTCCTCTAAGTATGTGGATGCTGATATACTGCTCAGTAAAGCCAAGGAAAAGATGAAGATTGAAGACAATGGGTGTGGAGAGTACTTTAGGTCTCAAGTCTCTCACATTAGGGAGTCACCACTTTCTCCCATTAGTACAAAGAATGATACTTCTATCAATGAGAATGCATTTGTATGTATTGAGAAAGAAAAAGTAGAATGAGAACCCACTTTGATATCTCCTAGCAAGTATGGACTTGGGTTTGCCATCATGCAGAAACAAGGCTATGATGGCTATAGTGGTCTTGGATCTTAGAAACAAGGAATCATTGAACCTATCACTACAGAAGGACAACCTCCTTGTTTGGGGCTTGGATTTAAACCATTTTGAATAGGTCCTCCTATTACCACAGTACCTACATGTAAGACTATGGATGTTTCAAATGATGAAAAGGCATCTGAGGATATCCCACTTGAAACCAACAATCCCCTAGCATCTGTGCATAACCCTAATAACCCAGTTGAATCAGTTACTCGTATATCTACCTTCAACCAAAGCCCATTCAACACTGATGATGACATCTTCTCAAGTTATCCTGAACCTTTGGATTGGGACCAACATGGACCACCAATTTTTGATCAATTTGACAATGATGGCACTCTTATAATAGAATTTGAAAGCATTATAACTGAAGATCATAAAGAAGCAGTTTCTCCTAAAGAGAACACATTGGCATATTTTGGGGAGCCAACTCCACTTTCTAGTTACAAAGCAAAAAGAGAAAAAAATAGCAAGCATAGGTCTCTTGGTGAAAATCAAAAGGTTCCATTAGACTATAAAAAATCAAAAGCTAAGCAGCTCCCATTGATACAAAATGAAAAATATGATGCCATGAATATCAGTGTTCCAGTGTTCAACATGCCACAAAGTCTTTTGGAGCTCTCTCAATCAGCATTCATGTGGAAGGTCATTGGTCTCAACCCTCCCAACTCTCCCTTATATCCCTTTGTTTATCCCCAAATCCAACTACCTAATTTGTCCAATAACCAAAATCAGTCCTTTATCCAATAAGCCTTTGCATATGTCATCATCAATGACATCCCACATGACATTTATATTAACCCAATTATCCTTAGATGCCTTGATTCGCAAGAGATAGACATTGTCTTACATATGGTACACGATGGTATCTCTCGAGACCTTTCCAATGGTTTGATTTTAGCTACAAACTCAGACCAAATCTTGCATCATTATGGTCAGTCATGGATCCAGACCTCATTACCTAGTAGCACCAACAACATATATCTTCTCAGCATTTGTTAGTGACATTCTTGATTCCATCTAAAAGTCATGAAAAAATATCAAAAAGTCCTGAAAAAATATCAAAAAAATAGTAAAAAGTCATGAAAAAATATTAAAAAAAAGAAAAAGTAAAAAGTCATGAAAAAAGCAAAGAAAAAAAGTGAAAAAAGTCATGAAAAAATGAATGCCTTGATGAAAACCTGGCAAACAAGCATCTTGGCACAAAAATTTGAGTCAAGAGAAAAAATTTCATCCAAAAGTGAAAACCTAGCAAACAGGCACTTTGGGCAAGTACCATGGTGAAAACCTGGCAAACAAGTGCCATGAGTAATCAGTTATTGCTCCTCCATCTATCAGGATTCCATCTAGTCTTTCCCCCCTCCATCATTCCTTGATCATATCCTTCATATTACAAGACATCCTGGGTTCCTTATCATGGCTCACGAATTGGTTAATGTCCTTCGTTAACTTGCTTAAGCATCACCAGTTTACACACACACACTCTATCATTGGCCTTTGTACATAATTTGTGTCTTGTCTGGGGGCATATTACCTACATGGTGTGTAAGTTTGAATTTGAACTAGGGGCATACCCCTAAGTGCTTTTTATCCATTGGATCTATCGCATAACGAATTGGAGCTAACACTTGTATATGCTTATACAATCCTAAAAAAATCCCTAAAAATCATAAAATGTCCTAAAAAAATACTAAAAATCACATAATGTCTTGAAAAATCCTAAAAATTCAAATATGATCCTGAAAAAATCACTAAAAAATCACATAATGTCCTGAAAAAAATCTTAAAAATTCAAATACGATCCTGAAAAAATCCCTAAAAATCATAAAATGTCCTGAAAAAAACCTAAAAAATTATAAAATGACCTGAAGAAATCAGTTACACAAAAAAATCAAATATCTCCACAAAACCCTAAAAATCACAAAACTCATCAAAAATTTGCAATAAACCTTGCACATTTTCACTATGGATAACCACCCCTTTTGCATAAACACTTGCACTTTGCAGACTGAAAATCAAAGTGCTATGCTTCAATGCCAATCACAATATCTGTGCAGCATGAACCAACAATCAATCCAACATGTCACTATGAACTTATCAACTGAATCCACAACCAGAACTATCACATTATCAACATGTCAAACACTATCTACACATCTAAAACATTAACAAGAGTGTAATAATGGACAAGAATAGTTGTTGGCTCACACTGTTTAGCAAGTGATTTATTTTTGCTTTGTTTTTTCTTTGATCATGTCCCTATGCTACTCGATGATATAAATTGATCTATGAGAGTGGCCAGGATGGTTCATGGTCATCTTTTTCCATTTCTATCTATTACAATGTAGCTTTTGAGAGTTTGGGGAATGTACATATGCCTCAGGAAGGACAAGGTCATTCTCTGTTTGCATCGCTCTTGTTTACGCAAAAGGCTTGCATTTGCGCTCTGGCCCTTTATGCCATGATGCGTTGCATTCCATTTGCCATATCAAAATAAAGCTCCATTTGAAATATAGTGCACTTTCTAGAAGCAAAAGTCTTTCCATCATACTAACATCTCCTCATATCCTATTTCTTTTCATTCTCTATCATCATGATCATGTCTTCTAATTCACCAAATCATCTTCATCGCGCATTCATGCATTCCTGCATCATCCTGCACTGTCAATCAACTCTCTATGGCTTTCCACCTGGTTCAACCTTAGTCTGACATTTGTCTCATTATATTTGACCAAATACAACCATTTTTTATGATTTCCCTCATGTTATGACATCTTTCCATCATTTTGGGCATGCACGCACAGTTTTGGGTCATTCTAAGTCCAATCGAGCTGATTTTGGGCCCCAAAGCCTTCTCGGGCACATTTTGCACTTTTTGAGACCACTTGGGCTTCCCAAGTGAATCATTAATGCACTTGGTACTGTCATGTCACACTTGGTCTTACCAAGTGTGTCAATGATGCACTTGGTTGAGTTTTGGGCGCAGTTGGGGACCTAAGATACCCAGAATTGCTCCCGGAGCCCCTATGTTGCACTCTGGAGCCCATAACTTTTGCATTTTAACTTAGAATTGCAATCTGTCAGTTGCGTTGGATTCATATCTTCATTATGGACAACATGAAATATCATTTTCATCATTTTGTGTCTTTCTTGAGTGGTAACCCATGCAAATATTCTCGGGCTACGGATTGACCCTGTTCTACACTCTAGGCCTCATAACTTTCACATTTTAGCTCTGATTTTCATTCTGTCAATTGCTATGGTTTTGTCTTCTTGTTGTTGATAAATTGACTTATCATATGATTATCTTAGTCAATTTATTAAGGGGGAACCCATATATATCATCCCTACTAGGGCATGTTGTGGCTTTCTCATCAGTTATTCTTTGATACAATGCTCTAAATCACATTGTATCAAAGAGGGGAAAAATGTAGACGCTCGAAAAATGGTTCACATCTACAAATTCATCACTTCTTCATACTAATTTGTCCCATTTTCTCATTCTACTAACTTTGATCTTTTTGCCAGATTGACCATATTTCGTCATTTGTATCCTCTTTCACATCAATTTCATATCAACTCAAAATCATATCAAATCAACTCGAAATCACCCCAAATCAACTCAGAATCACTCAAAATAAGTCCTAATCAACCTAAAATATATCAAACATTTCAAATCAATCATCATTTATCCACTCCTAGGCATTATTGTGGCTTTTAGTGCCTTGGAAACCTATCAACTTATTAATCTTATCAATCTAACCTCAGTACTGTCATGGCTCTCAGTGCTAGGTCAAAATATCATTCATGTCATTCAATCTTTGATGTTGTTGAGGCTTTCAATGTCAGATCATGGAATCATCAACCATTTTAATAATATTGACAATGGCTGTTAGTGTTATTATGATCCAACCTTATCAATCAATTTCAATCTTGTAGCATTTACAATGTCAGTTAAATGTTACATATCAACCAATTCATGTCATGTGTCCTTGGCATGTTATCAAATTCAATCAATCAATTTGATCATGGCTTTGATCTACTAGTCATCATCTTATTCGATATCCATCATCGTCACATTTTCATCAAAGGATAAGGTCGCATTCATTTAATCAATTTGGCCAATCATCTGCTAATTTTCTCTATAGGATTAAATAACCCATAGTTTAAATCCTATTCTTTCTAATTATTCTTCCCAATTATCATCCTCAATTAATTAATTTTATTAATTAATTGATTCATTATTTTGCAAACCATGGAGATTCTTAATTTCCTAAGTTCCATTTTTCATCATTAAATCCATTTTCTACTAATTCTTATTTTGTGGAATAAGAGAATTTTTAATTCAAATATTCCATAAAATATTGTGTCATCATGACACTTGGATGTGACACCTCATGGATCCTCCTTTGACACCTGGCTGAGATTTTTCATAATCAAATATTATTACCTCTTATGCATGTCCCTATTTGGCTTATTCGTCATAGATTCTTGGCTTTAAGTGGGTTGAGGAATCTTATGACCTGTCATAGATTCTCTTCCAAATTTGACTTAAATGTGTCATAGAATCTTACTTTTGGCATATTCTGTCATATGCGTCATAGGAATCTCTTGCCACATCACATGTCTGTGGGTGAAAAATCTAATGCTCTCACCCTACATGAGAATTATAAAATGGACACCCTTCCTCTCATTTCAGATCCTAATGCTTAAGTCTTGAGTCGTTGAAATCCGAATGCCTAAGTTTTGAAAGTCCAAAAATTTGAATCTTTGAGTCTCTACTTCTTTGCATGTTGCATTGTCTCTCTCACATAAAATCATAGTTCAAGTATTCTCATGGCATTATCCACATCATAGGCTTTGGCTTCAACCTTGTGTGCACTATAGTTGAATTGGAGCCACAATCATTTGGAGAAGAAAGAAGGACATGGGAGCTACAAATGAAAAAGGGAGTTTTTGATTATGTTTTCTTTCTTTTGTTTAGTTTGGCTTTCATGGTAGACTAGTGGGTGCTAATACATGTTGATTGGGTTTTTGATTTTCTCATAGTGTGTTATGCATTTAACCCATTTTTTTGGTCCTACATATTCATAATAATGTTCAAGGTTATACACATCATAATCAACATGTATACTGTCTCCATCTAACTTCAGTAGTCATAATATGACATTAGAAATATTTTACATATAAAACAATGCACTGTTGTAAACCATTTTCATACTTAGACAATTTTTTGAGAACCAAAAAGGTAAGAACCTTTATTTTTGAGCTTTACTATAAGTATGTACATCATGCTATCATTACTTACAATATTTACATATCTATATGTAGCCAATTGTCAACATTACATTGTGTCATGACAAGGAATTGAGGCAGATCTGGCGGAAGTGAAAGCTATCCTGGAAATGCCTCTTCCTACTACATTGAAACAACTCTACAATTTTCAAGGCCAACATTAGTCTATTAGGAATTTTGTGTCCTAGCTTTCGTATAAAGTCCATTTTCTTCAATATTTTCTTAGAAAAGAAACTACATTTAGATGGGATTGTTTTTGTTAGAGACTATTTGAACAAGTCAAAGCATACCTAGCTAATCCACCAGTGTTCATTCCTCCTAACATAGGCCGAACATTGATTCTATACATCTCTACTACTATAGTTTCATTGGGTGATCTCCTAACATAACTAGATGATAATAGAAATGAGCATGCTATTTACTATTTGAGTTGAACATTGGTTGGTTATGAGTTGAACTATACTCCCATTGAGAGAGCCTATTTGGTCATGTTCTTCAAGACATAAAATTTGCACCATTACATGCACTTAATCATACTAAACAACTCATCACCAAGGGAATCATCTCAAGTATCTACTATTAAAAGTTGTACTCATTAGTCATGCTGCAAAATGGGTTTTGATTCTTAGTGAATTTGACATTATCTATGTAGACTGCAAGGCTATCAAAGGACAAGTCATTGTTGACCAGCTTGTAGACACTTTTCTTCAAGGAAATCATCTTATCATAGAAAATTTTCTAGATGAAGTGATTATGACATCTCTCCTAGCACATAGCAGAAGTTCTATTTTGATGGATCTTTCACATAGAAAAGATTGGGGGATAGGAATTTTGTTTGTCACACTGCAAGGAGACCTCATCTTGAAGTCTTACAAAATTTTGTTTCCTTACAAAAACAATATAGTTGAGTATGAAGGATTGGTCTTGGGGCTTCATCAAGCTATCTACTGGAACATCAAGAGCTTACTTATCTTTATTGAATCCCAATTGGTCATCAAGTAAGTTACAAATGAATACCAAACAAAGGACAAAAAGTTGCTACCATATCGTAGAATTGTAGAGGATCCTACGAAAAATTTCATTGAGATAGTCTTCCAGAAGATACCAAGGACAAACAAAAAAGAAACATATGTGATGGCTACCATTGCTCCATGATCGCCATTCCAGAATATAGTCCCAAGTGTGATTTTATTATTGATAACCTTTTACTTCCCATTTATGAACAACCAAAATCATACCAGGTGTGTGAAATTATTGGCCCCAAGTCTCCATAGTACTTTGACATTTTTTCGTACCTTTACCATCAAACAATCCCCTTCACTCCTTCACCCAATCAAAGAAAAACCTTTATCTATCACACTGCTTGATATACTATCTTAGGTGACATACTTTTTCTGAAAATGCTTCAATGGAGCCCTCCTTTGATGTCCCAATTTAGATGAATCCCAAATGACATTGGAAGAGGTACACCAATGAATTAGTAGGGCCCATTTTAGCTATTTTACATTGTCAAAGAAGCTTCTCAGAATAGGCTATTATTGGCCTACTATGGAGGTTGATGCATATCACTTTGTGAAATGTTGCATTCCTTATCACTAGCATGGAGATTTGATACATGATCCCACACAAAACCTTTAGCCCACCATCACACCCTAACCCTTTTCCCACCAGGGTTTCAACCTTGTTGACCAAATATATCCCAAATTTGCAAAAGATCAGAAATACATTATTGCTACCACTATATACTTCACAAAGTGGGTCAAGGCTATTCCATTAACCTACACCATGTTAACATAGATTTTGAAGTTCATCTTGAACTACATCATCTATCAATTTTCCATTCCTTAGGACATAATTAAAGAATAATGGGACTCCTTTCAAGAACTAGGAAGTCACCATATTATGTAGGAAATTTGCAATCACCTACTATTTCTCCACCAAATACTCCCCCTAGGGAAATGGTCAAGATGAAGCTACCAACAAAACTATCCTAAAAATACTCAAGAAGATCATTGATGCTACTGGCTAAAATTGGCATCCCCAGATTGCTCTCACCCTATGGGAATACTATACCTCCATCTATACTCCCATTGGCACCAATCCATTTTACCTTGTTTATGGTTTGAGGCTACCATACCCATTAAAATTGAGCTCCCTTCGCTCAAAATATCTCTAAAAAATGTGATATTTGAAGAAGAATACTGAGTTCCTCACTTGCAAGAGCTAGAGCTCCTCAATGAGAGACACCTCACTACCTTAAACCACCTCTGTGTGTCTCAACATTGCCTCCAACTTTAGTTTCACAAGAAGGTCCAACCTCAAGAATTTGAGGTTGTTGACCTAGTATTTAGCATAACATGATGAACCTCTTGAACTAAGAAAAGAAAGGAAAGTTAGAGCCTAACTATCTTGGGCCATTCATCATCACAATAAAGTATGCTTCTAGGGAATAACATATTACAAATTCAAAGGGATATCCACTCCTTAAGTCTGTAAATATTCAACATCTAATGCTATTCTATGCTTTGAGTTTGATAGTTCTTGTACGATGTTTATTAGATCCACAAAAAATCCTAAAAAGTTAGAAAATAAGAAAAAAATGCCAAAAACATTAGAAAATGATCAAAACACAAAAATATTTGTAAAAAGACCCTGAAGAAAAGACTAAAAACTAGAAAAAGTTCTTGAAAAAATTATCGTCATGGTGAAAAGTTAGTAAGAAGGTGCCTTAGTGATACTAAGAACATTCAAAAAGAGAAATATAATAGAAACTAATAACTCATCTAGTACTGAAATTTTGGTAATTCAAGCACACTAGATAAGTACCATGGTGAAAACCTATTTTAGGTTCATGTGTAGTAAATGGATCCATTGTCTACAAGGATCACCCCATTCCATATTTTCTTCCATCACCCTATATTTTTACACAAGTCATATTTGACTCACACCTTTTCATGAATCTAGTTAAAGACCTGTAGTCTATGAGGCATTTATTCACCTTCATATCTATCAAAGACCTCTAGTCTATGAGGCACTTTCCTGTCGCATAATCAAAATAAGGATCCACTTTGATCCCATTACATTGAGCTTTCCTTGAATAGTGACTACAAAAAAACCTACACAAAATTGGCACTTAGACTCAATGATTTGAGAACTTTTTCTTTTCATTGTCATTTTCACCAACCCTCCAAACCAAACACACATGAAAAAACTAGCAAAAAAATGCTTCACAGGATGAGTCCTTCCTACAATGACATCACAAATTTCACCATCAAAATAAAGCTTATAGCAAGAATTATGGACTAAATGACTACTTGGTCAATAGATCTTTTTGTTGATTTTATTTTTGTGTGTCAGTATCTACCTCCTTAAGTTTTCCTTGATCATCAATATCTTGGTAACACTTGAATGGTTTAATTTGACTACATGTATCATTTTTCATACAATCTATTTTTTTGATTCTTTAGGACATCTATGCTAGTTTTAAAGTTATAGTTAAGCATTTCTCAGGTGAACAAGTTAGTACACTTTCCACAAAGATCCCTTAAAAGATTTAGGGTGTGCACATACCTCAATGCATATATTTCATTTGTTCTATCATAGCTAAGAAATCTACATCTATGTTACTAAAGTCTCTAATATGTTTGCAAGTCTATCCCACACAAAGGAACCTTGTCATTTGTGCTACTATAGCACCTAATGAATAACACTTTTGCAAAATCAAACTAGGGTGTGCTCTCCCGTATGAACACAAATGAATCCCTTTGTATCATGTAGTTTAGGATTCATTTTGTTAGAGTAAGAAAATATTCTATTATTAATCAAATCATAGTGATTTAATTATTAAGTCAATTATTATCTCTAGTTTGCTTAAGCTAATCTTTGGGTATATAATAATTAATTCTTTTATTAATTATTATCATGTAACCTAGGTTAGTTACTAGTCAAGATTTTGATATCCTTTTATAAGGATTGATCTCCTTGTAATTTATTCATTCAGTTTTGATAATAGCAATCTTTTTTTTCTCATCAAGAATGTTTTATTTATGGATCTAGGAATTCTAGACTATGTAGCTTTTTCTTTTCTCTTTCTGTGATAGGTGTTTGAATGCAGGTGATTCTTGGGAGCTACAGGGTTGATCTTTCATAAAATTGAACATGGTATTAGAGTTCTAGAACTTCATGCCCCTATTCTATTTATGAGAGGTTTAGTTTGATTTTTAGATCTATGTTTTTTTTATTTAAGAGGATTTTAGTTTTCAGATTTATTTTGTATTGGATTTGAGGGGATCATTTTTTAGTGTAGTTTGAGCCCAAACAAACCTCACTATAAGATTTGTAGCACCCAAAAACCACTATTTCCAATTTGGACACAGTTGAATGGTAAGGAGAAATAATTGCTCCCAGATCTGGGCATGCTTCCTAATGCACCATTTTTTTTTTAATATAAAAAAAAAATTAAAAAAATATTTTTCAAAAAGAAAGGGGTGTTGCTTTGAATTTTTCAAAAAAGTTCTTTCTCTATTAAAAAACAAAAAAAGGTGCTTTCATTTGAAAAAAAATCATGTGATGCTGCATCATCAAAGTACACTGACATCAATAGGTACCTACAGACTTGCAAATTTTCTAACATCATCAATACTTGGGAATAGGTGTTGACATCAACATTTTTTAACCAAATTTTGATGGCCTTCAAATCATCATTTCTTTGATTTGTTTTTTGATAGAGAGCTATTGATGGTTTTTTGGCCATATCTTTCATACAGAGGTATTTTTTGACAAATCTTATATTGTAAGAAAGCTCTTTCTGAGCACATCATGGTGAAGTAGGTTATCTGGGCTTGGGATGCCTTTTGGTTTCCTATTTATGAAGTCAAAGACAAGGGTTCTATTTTGTACTCTGGGAGACATATCTTGAGCATCCTATCTCCGATTTGGGAATTATTTATATCATTGGAAAGATATTTCAGAAATCTTTCTAGTAATGCAAGTTGTTTTTCCAGATTCTACTCCAAAAACATTCTATTTAGTCTTTTACATTTTTGCATTCTGGTGGATATCTTGATTATTTTAGGTTTGGGGATCAATTTCATTGCTTTAGATGATTTTTCATGTGTTGTTCTATCTTTTATATCTACCTTATGTCTCTTTTGATCTTTGTTAACATCCTTCTGTAGTTCTTTTTCACTCTTGATGTTCTTGGTTCTTCTTTTTGTAGAAGATATTGCATTTAGTTTTAGTTTTCATGTTCTACCTCTTAGCATTATAGGGTGGTTATGTTGGTTCTATTGCTTTCTTTGTTCAATGGAGTGAGCTATGTATTTAATATTTGATCCTATGTACTAGGCAATTATAGTGGTTGGATATCTATGTATTTCAGTGAGATGAATCATTTACAATATATACATTCTTTCATTCCCATTTTTGGAGGCCGTGAAGATACCTTACATGTTTGATTGATTAAATTTAGACTTAGTCTTCTCTACCTGGTCATGTTCTATATAGTGGATGTTCTTCATATCAATAGTTTGGCAGTGTTTGTAGCTTCACGCTTTAGTGGTGTTCTTCATGACATCTTTTGTTCCCATCTTCTCAAACATTTCCTAGTTTGGAGGCTTCTTTAGTCCTTCACTAGTTCTTTTCATCATTATTTCCATCTCTTTTTGGAATTTGGTTTTGTTGAGTTGTCATTTTGCACGATGCGTGGTGATCTTGCAACCTACTAAAATCTGCTTAATTGAAGATAAATGCATATGTTCACAAGGAGGCCTTTGCTGGTTCAGATCAATTTTAGCTAATTTGTTTGATCTGTTGCTATTTTGAAAAAAGTAACCACAAAAGAGATAAATTTTTGGTATTTTCCATTTTATGATGAATGAAATTTATCCATGCAACTATATGAATTCCTATTTTAACCAAGTGTTATAAAATATAATAACAAAGATAAGGTAATGAGAGATTAAAGAAAATAACTTGAAAGGAAAATTCCTAATGGACATAAACCACGATAACAACACGTCTACGAGTTAAATTGTTGAAAAGATTTGGTAGGAAACAAATGAAAATGGGAGCAACACTTCCTCAATTCTATTAATGCAATCATCAATGGAACTCAATAATAACTGAAAGATGTTTCACGTTTCATCGAATCACAAGGCCATGGAAAGTATGCTCATGCAAGAAAAGATGCTATGCAAGAAGAATAAGTGATCTTTTCTCCAATTCATCACATCAACATAATTTGTTAACATGAGGCAAACACCAGAACTAAAAGATTACACAATCATAACAACACAATAAACTCATTGGCTCAATTATTTTTAATGAACATGCATTCACAAAAATAACACACTCTAGTAAGAATAACTACACTAAAAATGAGAGCACAAATAACATATATTATTGCATCAAAATAATGGCCTAAAGTATATATTACATCCATATATTTATAATAAATAATCTCCTTCCTTTGTGTTAGGAGAGAGAGTTCTTAAAATGAAAATCATGCTAAAAACTAATAAAACAAATCTAATTAAATACAAACTGACTCACAAAATGGTGCTAAGTAGGTCTCCACCCTTTTTTATACCAATTAATGGGTGCATGAGCCTTTACATGACACAAAAGAATAAAAGAATGAGAAGATAAAAATAACGCAATTGTAAGATGATCTAGGAGTCTCTAGAAGCTTTAAAAATGGAAGCTCGACCTTCTCTAGACATTTCTAGGAGTTGATTTGTTATCAAAATGCATTTCTGATGTATGAAATGCTCTAAAATACTAAATGGCAATTAACTGTCAGTGTACTACTTATTCTTGAAAATTGTTGGCACAACTCTGAGAAAAGCACACCTGTGCACCTGTGCACCTTGGTGATAGGACTCAAAAATCCATAAAATCTTCTAAGTGTCAAAACTTTATTTCTAACATCTGGGTTTTCTTTCCCTTTATACCAAAATGATGCGTGGATGTTTCTCTTTGAACTTTCAAATAGTAGAGGTGATTTATTAAGGAGCTAATAAGTATAAAGCTTCATACTTTACCCTCACTTTCTTGTAGAAATCATGAAGTGTGCCTTCTTGGCCATTCCTTAAAACTTGAAAGTCATGGGTCTTAGCTATTGTAGAAGACAAAGAAACCATGGTCATGTTCAGGATCTTAAGAGGGGGGGGGGGGGGGTGGGGGGCTGCTCTAAATGTTTTAGATATGTGCACCTAAATACATTAAAAGATAATTGATTCACTAAATCTTCAAATTGTGCACTTGCGCACCTTCAACAAATTTGTTCAAGGTGCTCAATTCACCAAAAAATTAAAGTTCTCAATTTTGAAAATAGTTTCTGAGTTTTTCTCAAAAAAGGTTTGGGAGAAATCTAGTGTAATTTTTTTGATATTTTTGATGATTTAGGTCCATTTGTGCATCTTGCATACCTATGTACTTTTCTCTTTAAAATTTATCAATTTGCATAGCTTTGCAAATGTGCACCTCCTAGAGTCCTTCAACTTATGCATATCTCAAAATTACAATGCACACCTTCACACATGCACACCTTCTATAGTCCTTCAACTTATGCCTATCTCAAAATTACAAGGCACACCATTTAGAGACAATTCATTCACCAAATCTTCAAATTGTGCACCTTCATGGAATTGTGCATGGTGCTCAATTTACCAAAAAACTAAAGTTTTCAATTTTGAAAATAGTTTCTATGTTTTCCTCAAATGGGGTTTTAGATCACTCTTGTGTACTTATTTTTATCTTTTTGATGATTTAGGCCTATTTGTGCACCTTTTGCAACTATTTAATTTTCTCTTCAAAACTTGTAAAATTACACATCTGTAGACCTTCTAGTATTCTTCAACTTATGCATATCTCAAAATTCCAATGCACACCTACGCACCTTCTAGAGACAATTCATTCAAAAAAATTCAAATTGCACACTTACACAGCTTTAGGGAATTCTCTAAGGTGCTCAATTCACCAAAAAATCAAAGTTCTCAATTTTGAAATAGTTTTTAGTTTTTTCTCAAATGGGGTTTCAGATCACTCTTGTGTACTTATTTTGATCTTTTTGATGATTTAGGCTTATTTGTAGACCAACATTGTCATAAACTTGAACTCCTGCTTCTTCTATCTAAAATCCCAAGGTGTGTGTTTTGAAAATGCACATGCAATACCATGGTACTTTTTTTTTTTCCATAAATGATGAAGATGCCATGATGACCCACATAAAAGATAAACATCGATATGCTAGTGCTAAGGGTTAAAAATGATGCTAATTGACCAGACTCCTAAACCCAAACTGCAAAGTTCCACTTCGTGAGGCACCTTGGAATATATTGTACTCTAACAAATAGTCTTTTGTGAGCCAGAAATGGGGGTCCCCATTTCCAAAGTTGAAAATGGGGCATGCATTGTGTAACCACAACAAGTTTTTCCCATGTGGTTTTCTCTATTTCTTCTCTTTTCAAAGATTTGGTTACACTTGGTTACCTCATCAAACTTTTTTGCTGGGACCCAAATTTACTTTCAATAGTAATTTCTAGGTTTTTAGCTACTCCGTAAGTTTGTCTTAAGAGTTGGGGGGGGGGGGGGGGGTGTTAGAGTAATAAAATATTCTATTATTAATTAAATCATATTGATTTAATTATTAAGTCACTTATTATCTTTAGTTTACTCAAGCTAAAATTTGGGCATATAATAATTAATTCTTTTATTAATTATTATCATGTAACCTAGGTTAGTTACTAGTTAGGGTTTTGATCTCTTTTTATAAGGGTTGATCTCTTTGTAATTTATTCATTCAATTTTGATAATAGCAACATTTTTTTTCTCATCAAGAATGTCCCATCTATGGATCTAAGAATTCTAGCCTCCATAGCTTTTTCTTCTCTCCTTCTATGACATGTGTTTGCATGCAGGTGACTCTTGGGAGCTATGGGGTTGATATTTCATCAACTTTAAAATGACATCAAAACTCTAGATCTTCATGCCTTGTGTTTATGAGAGGTTTGGATTGATTTTTAGATTTTTGTTTTTTTTTTAAAATTTCAAAGGGTTTCAATTATTAGAGGTGTTTTGTATCAGATTTGGGAGGGAGGGGTCATTTTTTTCGGTGCATTTTAGCCTAAATGGACCTCACCGTTGGATTTGTAGCACCCAAAAATTCCAATTTGGGCATAGTTGACTAGTAAGGCAAAAAAATTGCTCCCAGATCTGGGCATGCTTCCCAATTCAACGATTTTTTATTATAAAAAAGCTAAATAAAAAATAAATAAAAAATCTTTTTTAAAATGAAAGGGGTGTTACTTTCTTTTTTTTTTCAAAAAAAGTGCTTTCTTTATTAAAAAATAAAAAAGGTGCTTTCTTTAAAAAAAAATCATGTGATGCTACACTATCAAAGTACACTGACATCAGTAGGTACTGACAAACTTGCAATTTCTCTAAAATCATTAGTACTTGGGTGCAGGTTCTGACATCAACATTTTTAAGCCAAATTTTGACGACCTTCAAACCATCATTTCTTTAATTTATTTTGCCATAAAGAGCTATTGATGGTGTTTTAGCCATATCTTTGTGATATAGAGGTATGTTTTGATGAATTTTATATTGTCAGAAAGCTCATTCTGAGCCCGTCATGATGAAGTAGGTTATTTGGACTTGGGATTCTATTTGGTTTTTTATTTATGAAGTCAAAGATAAGGGTTCTATTTTGTACTTTGGGAGGCATATCTTGAGCATCTTATCTCTAATTTTGGAATTATTTATATTTTTGGAAAGGCATTTTAGAGATGTTTCTACTGATTTTGGTTGTTTTTCTAGATTTTCCTCAAAAAACATTCTATTCAGTGTTTTGTATTTTTGCATTTTGGTGGATATCTTGTTTGTTTCAGGTTTGGGGATTGATTTCATTGCTACAAATGATTTGACATGGGTTGTACTATATTTTTTATCAGCCTTATGTCTCTTTTGATCTTTGTTGACATCCTTTTATAGTATTTTTGCAAACACACTAAGATAAATTGCAACTCTATTGCAATTTGGCATCTTGCACATCTTTGTGTTTTGTTGTACTCACACTACATTGTAAAGTGCCTTGGGGGGTTTCATGTTGGCCATATTCACCATCGTCCTTGTCAAGTGAGTTTTCCTTCTACAACATTAGCCTCATGATGTGTCAATGACACATGCCATTATAGGTGTTTGTACTTCTTTTGAACTCTCGATGTTCTTGGTTCTTATTTGCATTCAATTTGAATGTTCATGTCTTACCTCTCAGCATTATAGGGGGGTTATATTGGTTCTATTACTTTCTTGGTTTGATGGAGTGAGCTATGTATTCAATATTTGGTCCTATATACTAGGTGATTACAGTGGTTGGATACCTATGCATTTTAGTAAGATGCATCATTTACCATATAGACATTCTTTCATTCCCATTTTTGGAGGCCATGATGATACCTTACATCTTTGATTGATTAGCTCTTCAGACTTAGTCTTCTCTTCCTAGTCATGTTCTATACAGTGGAGGTTCTTTAGATCAATAGTTTGACAATGTTTGTAGCTTAGTGCTTTAGTGGTGTTCTTTATGATCACCTTTTGTTCCTATCTTTTAGGACATTCCCTAGTTTGGAGGCTTTTTTACTCCTTTACTATTTATTTTCATCATTATTTCCATTTTTTTTTGGAGTATGGTTCTACATATGGTTTTCTCTATTTCTCATCTTTTTATAGATTTGGTTGTGTTTGGGTATCTCATCAAGCATTGTTGTTGGGACCCAAATTTGCTTTCAACAGTAGTTTATAGGTTTTTAGCTACTCCCCAAGTTTATCTTAAGGTGGGGGGGGGGGGGGGGGGGTTGTTAGAGTAATGAAGTATTTTATTATTAATTTAATCATATTAATTTAATTATTAAGTCACTTATTATATCTTTTTATTTAAGCTAAACTTTGGGCATATAGTAATTAATTCTTTTAATTATTATTATCATGTAATCTAGGTTAGTTACTAGTTAAGATTTTGATCTCCTTTTATATGGATTGATCTCTTTGTAATTTATTCATTCACTTTTGATAATAGTAATATTTTTTTTCTCATCAAGAATGTCTCATCTATGGTAGTAGGAATTCTAGCCTCCATAGCTTTTTCTTGTTTATTTCTAGGATAGGTGTTTGCATGCAGGTGATTCTTGGGAGCTGTAGGTTGATCTTTCATCAACTTTAACATAGTATTAGAGATCTAGATCTTCATGCCCTTGTTCTATTTATGAGAGGTTTGGTTTTCTATACATCTTCATTCAAATTTTGTCCACATGACCCGCTAGGTGTCCTTCATGTCAATACTAGCCACCACGCCCCATGTGCATGTGGCTTTGCCTTCCAAAAGCCCACTGCCTTAAGACATTTACATGAAGTGTGGAATTCTATTTAAATTTCTTAGAACTCCCCCACTTAGTAAATGTGGGATAAATTATTATTCAACAGATCTAGTGGAGCGCTCTCCAACTCCTTCCATTACTTGTTCAAACACAGATCTTGACTCAAATCATCTTTTACCACAAGAGGTCCTCCAAAATTGCTCCAGCTAAAATATATGGTATGGGGTGTTTATCTTGACAAGTGGGGCTTTTGTTTCTTAATACATGCATTGCCAAATTCATGCATGGGCCTTCTTAAAAGGTGTGGGTTTCCCTTATATAAGCTACCTATCTTCTTATCCACGTGGAAGCTTCCTTGTATCTAGCTATGACTTCAAAACATGGAAGTGTTCCTGCTCTATTTGTAACAACTTGTTTTCTTGCTGTGTGTGCTTTAAACAAGGCATGATCTCCTTTATACTGGCATGAAGCTTCAAAATTTCCTAGAATGGTGATGAAGTGCAAGCCAATCGCAATGGCTATTGTCCAAATGACATCAGGTGAAGGATTGTTCTTATGCACAACTGCCAAGTCTAAAGCTATTGAGTCCTTTTTTAACCTGCATGAGCTTTGTTTAGTATGAACAACATCTTTTATACCCTCTCTATTATGTGTGAGCAGGAGGCATGTAAACTTGGCATTGACTACTGTGCTATTGAGCCTCTGTGCCTGATTGGTTATGGATTCTTGTTTTTAAACGACCCTTTTACCTTTCCTCAATGCACAAGCACTCTTCCTTTCTCTAGTGTTTGACGGCTTCTTCCTTGTGTCTGCTAAGATGCTTCCTTTTAGCTATTGTTCTGGTCTTTTTTTTTTTACATGGGCATCTCTTATTACATATGCCATATTCTTCTTGTTAGCTCCTCTTCTTCATTTGGCATGGACTTTCCTTACTTAATAAGTGTGTTCCTCATGTTTTATTTTGCTTGCTAAGCCTCCATTCTCAAAAGCATGGGTAGCTACTTTGAATGGGCATTAAAGCCTCCTTAACTACTATGAATCTTCTTAACAATAGCTTTTCCACCTTGCACCATGGATATCTTCTTGCCCATAATGTGGGAAACTTTTAAAATAGTTGTGTTCTCTTTGCTCTTTGACCGTGGCTACTCTATTACAATGCTGGAAATCATCCAACACACTTCCTTCTTGATATTATTCTTAAGACAATTTTCCAGAAGAGATACAAATGCAGCATGTTTACTAATTAAATCATATCCTTTAATCTTGCCAATATGAGTGAAGGAATAGCAAGTTCAAGTTTTGATTATTATCACCTCTAGTGCATATGCATTAATATCCAACAACATTCCCAATGTTACCTGTCGAATCATACTTCCTAAATACATCTCCCAGGAGAGTACACATATTCTCATTTATTTTCTTACCTCCAACACCAAGCAAGGCGAAGATTTTAATAGCTTGACTCTCAGTGTTTCTCTTTATTTCCATATTAATTTCATTTCCTAAGACTTCAATTTGCATCCAATTTTTATCAGTCTGATAAAATTAGTCAGACCCCAAAGTGGGTCCAGCTAATTTTTTTTTCGTTTTCAAACATCTAACTTCTCAAAATGGCCTATTGAACCCATCATACTGATTAGAACTAAGATTAGCCACATATCAATCAATTGAGACTCTTTTTACAATTGATTTGCAAGTTGTCACTTTCATGTCAGGAGGTCCGTGGACTGGCCTTAAAAATTGACCCAAACCTCTAATTGGGCTTTGAAACTTTGGATATCCTATCTCTCTAACACATTCAATAGGCCTACCAAATCTTTTTGCATGAAAACATTGGGGTCAAAAGATATCGACCTTCGAACATGCATACTTAAAATCACTTGCAAATAAACATGTCAGAAAGCTAGAAATTGCATTTGGTTTTGGCCTTGAAAACTAGGCAAACTAGCACTAGAGATTCTAAAAGTTGGGACATTGATACTTTGTCATGAGGAGAATGTAGTTCTATGATTTGGGCTCATGAAAAATCACGGGGCACGTTTGACAAAGGTCTGAAGTTGGCTACTTGGATTTGCAGGACAATGATCATCAGTAAAATAGTGTTTTTTGCAAATGGAATGACCCTTGAAAAGTGTGCAGATGGATTCATCATGACTTACAAACTGGTACACTTCTAGTATTTTTAGAGGACAACATAGTGGTACAATCCATTTAATTTTACCTCATGGATCTCAAGTTATGACATCCCGAACAGGGGTACCAAACAATCTGCAAATACTGACACCAGTAAAACTTTAGAAATTATGTTTGGAATCACATTTGAAAACTAATTAGACATATTTGTCATGAGCTAAAACTTGAAACATAACAAGTCTTTGACCTCTAAAATGCAATGTAAAAGGACTTTCATCATTTAGGTCAACTGGTCAAAAGTTATAGCATGTCAAATAGAGCTTACAGAAATTATGTGCAATGTGGATCAACATGAAAATAGTAAACTACCAACTTTGAGGGATTCAAAAACCTAGTCAAACGGACTCAAAATGACTCAAAATTTGAAACATAGGCTCTCAGGTATGAACACTAGACATTCCTAAAGTGGAAAGTCATGAAACATTTTTGGGTGTGAGATATTCAATGGCAAAAACAACTTCCTATTGTTGTTTGACACTTAGGGTAAAATGCAGATTTTACAATTTCTCAAAATGGAACTTCACAAAATAGCTCAGAATGTCAATTTATCACCATGGAACAAGTGGAAATGCCAGATGAAAGGTGTTAGAAACATTAAACACCTCATGGGGCTCAAAGGTACAATCGGGTACATAGGCATTTATGGAGCTTGATTTAACTCAAAATTTGAAATAAATGTTCAAATTGAGAATGCAATTTTTAGTGCCAACAGTGGCTCTGTCTGGGGATGCATGTCCCTTGTGGGCATGGAAAGATTTTAGATCCTTGGAAGAAGCAGACCACACATCTGACAACAAAAACTTCCTCTCGAACAACTTTATTGAAAGTAGGGAAACAACTACTCCTACTATATACACACGATGACCCCAGGTCATCAAACTTCAACAAAACTTTTACCACTATCAAAAACTTGATTTTTATTCCTTTCATCATGAGTTAAGCTATAAACATTACTCGTATCAGTCTTGCCAATTAGATTAACATCTTGAAACACAACACTTAGCAAAATTAAATCTACACTTCAACTTTCACAATGCATATAGAAACTTACTTCATTTCTAACCATTTTCTCCTTATGAAAGTTTTGATTAGCATGCCCAAACATATCAGAATAAAACTAGAACTCTTTCTTATCAAATGAATCATGTATTCTATCAGTCTCGAATATAAAGGCATCATACTCAACATGGAGAAAGGGATCACACATACCTTGAAAATGTGTATCCTTACACATAGCCGGATTGTACTCAAATGAACACTCTGATTTGTACTCACATATATCATCAATGTTAGAATTTGAAACTAATCCATAATCTTCAAATGGTTCTTCACAATTAGCAAACAGATTAGTCTTTGCATTAGAAAGTTCATCATAAAATTTAATACAAGGTACATGCTGATTTTCACTAATAACTTCGTCAAACACCTTGTTATCCATCTCATCAGATGCAACATCATCATTATTTTCACTATCAAAATCAGAATAAGAAAAGTCTGATCCCTCATAGCAATAGGATAAAGTATCATCATTAAACTTATTCTCCACTAAATTTGAACCTTCTATGTCTTCTTCAAAAAACGGGTTGATAACTCCATGTAGCGATCCTTTTTGAACATTTTGACAAAAAATGGGTTGATCATTGTCAGGATTTTCATCATACAAAGCATTAGTATACACTTTAAAACCATTACCCATTTTGTTTTCATGGAGACTTTTAGCATGTGAAGAAAAATTAGAACTACATGCAGACTCGCTTTCTACTTCATCAATGAAGTATGTGGAATATAAATCAAGGTTACTTTCATTGTCTTCATGTAGGTGATTCAAATGTCTTGCAAGAAAATCATCATTTATCTTACCAATAGGTGCTGATGCATTAATCTTAGGATCACTCATATATTGATCATCACTATACGCATCCTCAAGACACTCATCTACAAAATTAGCTAATACATCCTTATAAACAATTTCTTTATCCTTGTATTGTGTAGACAACTCTTCACAACTTTCAACATCTAGCTAACTTGTATAACTACGAAATGAAACTTCACTTTCATATTTAGAAATGGAACTCATACTTTTACTGACATAAGAATACTCACTCCTGTCATTGCTTTCTTCTTCCCAATTTGCATTTGATTCATGTGAAGACAAATATGCACTATCACTTTCCTCTTCTTGACTCGAGCCAAAAATCTCACCATTGTCTTCACATGGGGCTTCTTCACAATACATCAAATCAGCAACTTTATTATCATCACTTGAAAGATGACTTTCAACTTCTTCGTACTCATATTGAGATGACTGTCTTTCAACTTTAGATTTAATAATATTCTCAACATGATGTAATCTATGAATAAGATAATGCATTTCTTGCATAGCTGACTGATCAAGTGAATCCATCTTACCATCTGTTGCTAAAACATTAGAAATATGTGCACTCTGTCTTCTAGCTATGACTAAGATAAGTGTGATTCATATTCTCCATCTTGTATTATCTCTCCATGACATATCAGATCAACAATATCAAGTTCGTGATCATAGAGATAACTTCTAGCCTTTTCACTTATATAAGACTGAGATTTAGGTGCAGCATCCTCAAAATTTGAAGCATTAGTTACATCATCATACATATAATTATCATGAAAAAAACTTACTACTGTAACTAAACCTTGATTCATAAAATCACCACAATGCTGATCCTTATCAAAGTCTGAAATATATCTTATTGCTGTAACATCATGAACATGTGTGTCATCATTTATAACCAAACTAACCTTACTTATACACATATTTTGATATGAATTTTCCACTTGATTAAAACCTACAATAGGGGTATTGATATGCTTATTTGAAACTGAAGCATCAATGCCATGTTCAAATTTTCTTTCATGACCATTATACTGACAATAATTCATAGAAAAATGACCTCTAATCAATCCATACTTCATATTATTCTCAATATCCCTAGTAGTCATAAAATCTTGATATAATGTTTGTGGTTCTTTATCCCTTAGTAGATAATTCATTTTCTTGTCAAATGCATCAAAATATATAGCTAAACACATTTGATCATCAGATCTATAACTCTCAAGGATTTCATTCAAAACTCTTGCAAATTTGATGTTAAATTGAGGGACAAGTTCATCACTCTAACTATGAATATTCAAGAACTTGTCATAAGAATCAGATATGCTTACCTGTTCTCCAAATTGCTCCATGAAGGCTGAATGCAACTCACCCCAAGATGAAATAGAACATGCTGGTAGGAAAAAAAACCAGTCTCTAGCATCATCTTCCAATGTTTGAACAAATAACTTAATGTGCACGTCCTCATGAGCAATCTCATAGTCACCCATCAAATCACTAAACAATTCAACATGATGACTAGCTAAAACAATATGGCCCCCATTAAAATTAGGCAAACATTTTCTAACATCATTAGGAATGACATTTGGGAAATCGTGAATACTATTAAAACTTAATGGCATATACCACTTGGTAGAAATGGATCTAGGAACTTCACTAACTGGCTACATCTTAGGTGAAATGAATCTTGACATCCTTTAAAAATTTGAACCTCATTCACCCATATTCTAATTTGTAATTTGCAGAAAATCTAGACCCTTCTACCAATGAATCACTTCAAACTATACACTTCACAACTTTAAAAACACAACTAAAACTCGATCCAATGAAGTGCATAAGACCTTTCAAACTATTCTCCTCCTCTTAGTGCTAGAAACACCACTTGATGGAGAACACACATGTAGAATTCACTTTCATGGAAAAGGAATCAAATGAAAATATAAAATGCCTTTAGTGTTGCTGCTGAAACCTTGATCTTTTGATTGGCCTGGTGCTAATCTCAATTCCTCACACCATTGATATTATCCTTTGTAGAGTTGCCATCTCCTTGAGGATAACTAAATGAAATCACTGATGTGACTCATTTTTACATTCAAAAATCTTATGAAAACAGATCAAATAACACTTTAAAACTCATTAGTCAAGAACTTATATAGATCTCTCTTCTTGCATGAAACTTCACATAAATTTTAGATTTGCCTGATTCAACTGAAAACTCTTTGAAAGCATTTACACATAACTGATCTACATTAGTACAAAGATCCTTTAGAGAGTTACCACTCACAATTTTGAGAAAGATTTAGAGAACATAACTTATAACATGACAGACCTAAACTGGATTTTCAACTTGTAAAACTTTACAAAACTTTAAACACTTATAAGAGAGAAACCATTGTTAAACAATTTTGATTCTAAAATTACAACAACACTTTGAAAACAAGATCTACTTGAACTGATTAAAATGAAACTTAAGAACAACACAATCTACATTCAACCTCAAAGCTGCTACTGCAAATGGATAAAACTTCACTGGGGTGCATGATTTGGAGTAAGAAAATTGGATAGAACATTAGAGAACTTATTGCTGAAACTTTTTAATGCACTTCTCCTACTATATTGAATCTCTTCTTTTCAAATTCTCAAGGTTTGTCTTAAATTTGATTCAATACAGTCCCTAGTAGAGTCACCATTTTGTTGGTGTTTGAAAATGTTGGAGGGTTTTCAATTATCCCAATGAGAATATAACATATCTAGGGGTAGCTAACTCCCATTTTCAAAATGTCATTTTAGACATCGGGCCAACTATAAGGCTTGACCCTTCTTCTACTTCAGACTTTGCAAGACCTAGAAGGGTAGACCTCAGATTCAATTAATATCATACTAGTGCAAAACATATCCCTAAATCTATTTATTGTAGATGGAAACCCCTTATATCTCCTAATAACTCATGAAATGACACAGATCTATAGTAGCTAAATGAAAATCTATGAATCTCACAAGCTGAGTGAGGGTTAAATTGTTCTAGCTTTTCAACATAAATGTAAGGATGATTTGAATTTGATTTGATTTTATGTGGGTGGGGAAAGTGGATGAAAACCAAGTATAGACAAAAAACTAATGATCCTATAGCTGATCAGTGCTTGATCCATTGGGCAATTCATGAATCTCCCTCATGCATTTTGGATATTTTATACTTATTCATATATTTAGATATATGATCTATCCATTCACCTTGTAAATAGACATCAATGTTTAATTTAAATCTCATTCTTATCTGATATCCTCCTCAATAAACCTGCAACCTTGTAGAATCTCTAAAGCATTTACATAATTCCTTGAATTAGAAGAAATGATGAAGCAACATACAACCTTAAGGGACTGCACTTATGATCTAGGCTCTTTGTTCAAAGACCATAAAATATCACACCTCAACTAAGAAAGGAGACAAGATTTTAACTGAAACTAAACACTTGCTATTCCTTGTATTGATTTCCTTGAAATAATACATAAAAATGCATGAAATTAACTCACAAAGAACCTAATAAACCAGACTATTCAATGAACAAATGCTATCATACAATAGAGAAAATGGCGAGAATGAGAAATTGATGGGATGGGAAGGAGGTATCATAGCCAAAGCAAAGCTTCATGGTCTAGAACCAACACATCCCAGATCTTCCATGCAAACTTCATCAATCCCAGGGCCAATTCTACTAAAGCTTCATTCTAGAGAAGATTTTCCTAATTTTCCAACCCTTTCAAAAGAGAAGATGAAAGCATAAATATCAAGAGGGAAATTCTTGGATTCAACTTGCAATTGACATGTGTCCCCTCTAAATTCCTTCCTAAGAAGTTGAAAAAACCTCTCTCTACCTTCTCTCTGGAACTGAATATCAAAATCCCATCATTTTGTTTCTACAAGCAAGGAATATCTGAGATATTTGATTCACCATCATAAGTCATTTTTTATGCCAAGTTGAATTCATGGTAAAAGTAAAAATTAGTTGAAAGGTGATTTCAAGAAGCCAATTCCACCTTTGCCAGATTATTTTATCCATATTTAGGCTTCAAAAGGTCCTCAGATTTGCCCCATAACCAACTCTAATGCTCAACGATCAAATCTGCTCATTTCACTGAGAAGGCCCTCAAAATCAAAAAAATGGATTATAACACAAACTGGTGAAGACTTGTGCACAATCTGACTTCAAATTCAAAAAATTTAGCTCATTCTAGTTCTGGTGGTATATTGGAACACCTATTTTAGATGAAAATAGCCCTTGTTATGGCCATTTGAAAATCAGGCCTTTGTTCATGGTTTCCATGGCATTTTTCAAAAAAAATCCCTTTTATATAGTTTTAACTATATAAAAAACTCCAATTTTATTAAAAAGGAACTGCACGATGATTTTTGGGGAGAAATTAATATAATATTAAAATTTGAATTTTCCAAAAATCTCCACCATTCTCTATTTGTGTCAAACTTGTTAACCAGCTTGGTGACACGTGTCACGATCTAATTGGTCTTTTGTTCTACCACCTCACTGTGCCATGTCACTACATTTTTGGTCCTACTCGCTGCCACATTAGCACACCACATCATGGTCGCTATGTTAATTAGTGAGCAACTTCCTCTTAGCAACATAGCGATGACCCTCTGATCTGCCACATGGCACGATCTAGTGCATTTGAAATATCTATTTGCAACATCATCATCTACCTTGGAACTCATTCCACATGGCACTTTGTGATTGGTTTGAAGCTCCACATCATTACTCAGTCATGCTATACACCCCTGCTGATCGCAACTTATCACTACCTGATTCATTGCCAGATCTACAAGCGAGACCCACACTACTTTATTAAAGACTTGCTAGATTTTGAAGTTTTTTGGGGACTCACTATGTCACTAGCCAAAAAACCTAAGATTTTTTGGCTAGCAAAGTAGTGAGCTACCAGATTTCTTGACTATTTCAATTGCCTATAACTTACTAACATCACCGATTTTTTGCATGTCTTCGTTCAAATTTTTTTCCACGTGACCCGCTAGGTGTCCTTCATGTCCATACTGGCCATGAGGCCCCATGTGCATGTGGCTTTGCCTTCCAAAAGCCCACTGCCTTAAGAAAGTGTGGAATTCTATTTAAATCGCTCAAAACTCCCCCACTTAGTAAATGTGGGATAAAGTATTATTCAACAGATCTGGTGGAGTGCTCTCCAACTCCTTCCATTACTTTGTTCAAACATAGATCTTGACTCAAATCACCTTTTACCATAGGAGCTCCTCTAGAATTGCTACAGCCAAAATATATGGTATGGGGTGTTTATCTTGACACCGTGGGGCTTTTATTTCTTAATACATGCATTGCCAATTTCATGTGTGGGGCTTCTTAAAAGGCGTAGGTTTCCCTTATATAAGTTACCTATCTTCTTATCCATGTGGAAGCTTCCTTGTATCTAGCTGTGCCTTCAAAACATGGAAGTGTTCCTGCTCTATTTGTAACAACTTGTTTTCTTGCTGTGTGTGCTTTAAACAAGGCATGATCTCCTTTATACTGGTGTGAAGCTTCAAAATATTTTGGAATAGTGATGAAGTCCAAGCCAATCACAATAGATGTTGTTCAAATGACATAGGTGAAGGATTGTTCTTATGCACAACTGCCAAGTCCAAAGCCGTTGAGTCCTTTTTTAACCTAGGTGAGCTTTGTTTAGCATGACTAGCATCTTTTATACCCTCTCTGTTATGTGTGAGTAGGAGGCATGTAAACATGGAATTAACTGCTGTGCTATTGAGCCTCTGTGCCTGATTGGCTATGGATTCTTGTTTTTAAATGGCTCTTTTTCCTTTCCTCAATGCATGAGCACTCTTCCTTTCTCTAGTGTTTGGCAGCTTCTTCCTTGTGTTTGCTGAGATGCTTCCTTTTAGTTGTTGTTCTGGTCTTTTTTTTTACATGGGTGTCTCTTATTACATATGCCATGGTCTTCTAGTCAGCTTCTCTTCTTCATTTGGCATGGACTTTCCTTACTTAATAAGTGGGTTCCTCCTATTTTATTTTGCTTGCTGAGCCTCCATTCTCAAAAGCATGGGTAGCTACTTTGAATGGGTGTTAAAGCCTCCTTAACTACTACCACTCTTCTTAACAACAACTTTTCCACCTTGCACCATGGAGATCTTCTTGCCCATAATGTGGGGAACTTTTAAAATAGTTGTGTTCTCTTTGCTCTTTGACCGTGGCTTCTCTGTTACAATGTTGGAAATCATCCAACAAACTTCCTTCTTGATATTATTCTTAAGACAATTTTCCAAAAGAGGTACAAATGCAACATGTTTATTAATTAAATCATATCCTTCAATCTTGCCAATATGAGTGAAGGAATAGCAAGTTCAAGTTCTGATTATTATCACCTCTAGTGCATATGCATTCATATCCAACAACATTCCCAATGTTACCTAGTGGATCATACTTCCTAAATACATCACCTAGTAGAGTACACATATTCTCATTTATTTTCTTACCTCCAACACCAAGCAAGGCCAAGATTTTAATAGCTTGATTCTCAATGTTTCTCTTTATTTACATATTAATTTCATTCCCTAAGACTTCAATTTGCATCCAATTTTTATCAGTCTGATAAAATTAGTCAGACCCCGAAGTGGGTCCAGCTAAAAATATTTTCATTTTCAAACATCTAACTTCTCAAACTAGTCTATTGAACCCATCATACTGATTAGAACTAAGTTCGGCCACATATCAATCAATTGAAACTCTTTTTACAATTGATCTGCAAGTTGTCACTTTCATGTTAGGAGGTCCGTTGACTGGCCTTAAAAATTGACCCAAACCTCTGATTGGGCTTTGAAACTTTGGATATCCTATCTCTTTGAAACAATTAAAACATTTATCTTCTTTAAACAAACTTAACCATTCAACCAAAGTAAACAACAACCATAATAAGATGCACATAGACAATTACACCAGATATGTCAACTAGGTAAACTCTTGATTAGAGGCAAAACCCCAATGGGAATGATGCCTACAAGATGATGTACTAATATAAATATTCCTTGTTAGAGGATGGACCCTGTTAGGAGTCTATTACAACATTTAGTACATAGTGTCCCCATTAGGAGACTTTGAATCACTGTTAGGAGATTCCAACCCTGTTAGGAGTTGTAGTACAAGATATGCAAGAAGAGCCCATTGCCCAAACATGTAATTTCAACTACAAGAAGAGCTCACTACTCAAAAATGCAATTTTCTATTGTGTTCTTCTTTCCTTTTTTTTTCTATCAATTGAACCAAAAATTTTTAGACCTTGTTGAGTAGGTCACAAACCTTGGATATAATTATCAAACCTCAGATCACTCAGAAAAACCTCCGCAATGAAGTTTCCTTCACTTTCGCTTTGCTATGTTCAACTTTGCATTCTACTCTCTCTGCTGCTCATAATCACTTCTCTATCTCATCCACACATACATCATGATAAAGTAATATTTCCTTCATTTATATTGAGTCCATAAGAAAATCCTAAGTTGGTCATTAACCTTCTCAATTAATCATTATAGGGCCACAATAAGAATACACTATACTTAGCGATAACATTAATCTTTCACCTTGCAAGTTGAATAAAATTTTGTACACATAATATTATGATGTGTGACCTTATCCATGTCATCACACATATGTTTTATATGTATCCTCAAACTTGATTCTCAGAATAATAATTCTGCTAAAAGATATAATAAATTTATTGAAACATGCCTTTGTAAACTCTATCCAAGAACAAACATCACCAAAACTTACATAACTTCTTCTAGACTTGTCATTTCTTCATTAGAAATTAATCACATATAATAGATACTAAAAAGTATCTCCCATAACCTTGGATAGTGAGTATAATCAACTAGCCATTCATACCAAATTAATCTTTCCACTATTCTTCTATCATATAACACAAAAAATTGCTATGTTGACATCAATGACAAACTCAGTGATGAATTTAACATATCATCATAGTAACATATCTACAATATTCCCCCATAGGAATATCATCAGCATTCATGCTTCCAAAATCCCTAAAAAATCTCCCCCTTTGGCATTGATGGCAACATAGATGAAAACATCTAGTTCCAAGAATACCAACAAAAGATTGTTAGTCTTTCTTTTCAAATCCTCTTCATCAATCATTCTCCCCAACTTTTTTCTTTTCTTGAACAAGCTATACTTGTTCTTGCTTTCTTCTCCCCCATGATGTTTCTCCTTATGGTATCTTCTCATGACATTTTTCATGCCATACTTTTTCCCCATTAACATCAATGTTAAAGGTTTCAACAACCAACTTTACTACATCAAACTTGGCAACAACTAATCTTTACTAGCTCAAGTGTCTAAGGACACTATTCAAAAAAAAGAGCCAACAAGAGTCCTAGATGACTCTATCCATCAAAGATACTCCCCCATATAGGAAGCATCCGCATTTAGTCTAGATAAATAATGGTTCTCGATTACATTGGACTGATGCACTCTTGCATCTTCTATTCTAATGTAGGAAGGGGCATAACCCCTAGCATACATTGCAAATACTCAAAAGTCTCTTTTCAAAGAGGCTTAGTGAATATATCTACAATCTACTCTTTACTATGCACATAATCTAGTCTAATTTTCTTATCTACAACTTTCTTTCTCAACATGTGATACTCAATAGAAATGTATAGTCTTCGAATACAATGCTAGATTCTTAGACATATTTATTGTCTTGTGTTGTCACAATGTATGAAAATAGGTTTATTGATTTCTATCCTTATATCCTTTAGTATTTGCTTTATCCAAACAACTTGACTGCAATTATTTGCTACTATAACATATTCTGCTTCCACTCTACTTTGTGATGTACAACCCTACTTCTTACTCAGCTAAGAAACTAATCTTCCTCCAAGAAAGAAGAGTCCACCACAGTTACTCTTTCTGTCATCCATACTACCTACCCTATCAACATCAGTATAAGAATGTAGAGTAAAATCATTAGATCTGTCATACCACAATCCAAGCTTTGATGTTCCTTTTATATATCTAAATATCCTTTTAACTATTACACAATCTACTTCTTTTGGATTAGTTTGAAATCTTGCAACAATTCCAACTACATTTTCTATATCTGGCCTTGTGTGAGTTAGATATTGTAAACCTCCAATAATAGATCTATACTTCTTTTTCTCAACAATAGGTATCTCATCCTTTGTAGATAACTTGTGTCTAGTTACCATAGGTGTTCCAATGGGTTTACATGTTTCCAAACCAAAATTTTTTAGTAAATCCTTCAAATACTTAGTTTGAGAAATAAAGATTCCTTCTTTATTCTGTACAATCTACAATCCTAGAAAATATTTCATTTCTCCTATCATACTCATCTCAAATTCTTTCTTCATCTCTTCTGGAAACTTCTCATTTTTCTCATCACTTCCTCCAAATATGATATCATCAACAAATATTACCAAAATCATCAAACCACCATCAATTTCTTTCCAGTATAGATTACTATCTGCCATACCTTTTCTATATCCAAGGTTTGTCAAATGCTTGTCCAACCTTGCATATCAAGTTCTTGGTGCTTGCTTCAAGCCATACAATGCTTTCTTCAGTTTGCATACTATGTCCTTATCATCTGTCAAATGATAACCTTTATGCTATTCATTAAATACCTCTTCTTCAAGTTATCCTTTTAGAAATGCTTACTTGACATCCATTTGATATACTTTGATTTTCTTTTGTGTTGAATAGGCTAAGGATCATCTTACTACTATTCTAGCCACTAGAGTATAGGTCTCATCATAGTCTATTCCTTCTCGCTATGAGTAATCTTACATACCAAACATGCTTTGTTCCTTACAACTTCACCTTGTTCATTCATCTTGTTCTTGAATACCCATTTAGTTCCTATCTCATTCTTGTCTACTAGTCTAGGGACCAATTCACATGTCTCATTCTTTACTATTTGATTCAATTCCTCTTTCATAGCTTGTTTTCAATAATCATCTTTACATGCTTCATCTACATTCTTAGGTTCAACTTGAGATATTAACATAGTTCTTCATTGAATCTACTTCTTCTATCACACCTTTATCTTTGCTTCCAATGATCTACTCAGATGGGTGATTCTTTATCATATTCTTTCTCAAAGTAGGAGTTGCTATCTCAACTCTTGGCTCTACTGAAGGTTTTAAGATTTGTTCCTACCTTGGCTCTCCTTTATTTTTCAAATTATTGTTAGTCTCAAGCAATACTTCATCATTGCTTAGCTTAGTAACAATATCATCACCTGAAGTGTAATAAACTAATCTCTCTTGTATCCTAAATTTCTCATCAGTTCTTACATTTGTACTTTCCATAATAGTCTTAGATCTTAGATTATAGCATCTATAAGTCTTGCTTTTTACTGAATAACCAAGAAATATACCTTCATCACTTCTGGCATCAAACTTACCAATATCATCATCTCTTTTGATATAGCACTTACTACCAAAAATTCTAAAATACTTAACTATAGGTGAGTGAAAAAACCACAATTCATAAGGGGTCTTGTTTGTGTCTTTCTTGACTTGTACTCTGTTTAGAGTATAGACTACTATATTCATAGCTTCTCTCCAAAACATCTTGGATGCATCATTCTCTACTAACATAGCTCTTGTTGCTTCTATAACTGACTTGTTCCTTTTCTCTACAATGCCATTCTGTTCAGGGGTTCTTAGAGTTGATAACTATCTTTTGATTCCATTTCTTCAAAAAATATGTTAAATTCATTTGAAGTATATTTTACTCCTCTATTTGATCTTAAACATTTAATATTCATACTATATTCATTATCAACTCTATTCTTGAATATCTTAAACTTATCAAATGTCGCAGATTTCTCTTTAAGAAGTACAACCCACATCATTCTAGAAAAGTCATAAACTAGAATCATAAAATAACTTTCACCATAGAATCCTTTAGTCTTTGTAGGACCGCTGAGATTTGTTTGTACAATCTCCAATTTCACTATTGTAGTAAACTTCTTATAGGGAAAATAAGTTTTGTTATGCTTTGCCAAAACACACTCCTTGAAAATTGTGTTAGTAGGCTTTACAATCTTAGGAAAATCTCTAGCTATAAACATACTACTAGTCTTCATAATATTGTCAAAGTTTATATGAAAAATATCTTATGCCATAACCAACGATCATCTACCTTAGTAACCAAACATATCATTTTAGTAGGATTCAACTAAAATACATTACCCCTAGATCTAGTTCTTGTTCCAATTATCTTTCCATCTTTGTCTGTGATCATGCATGTATTTTCTATGAACTTCAATTGATACCCTTTATCCACTAGTTGTCCAACACTCAAAAGATTGTGCTTTAAACCATCAACAAAATATACACCCTCAGTGTTAGTTTTACCATCGAGATTTATATATCCAATACCTCTATCTTGGCATGCTGCATTGTTTCCAACTTTGACAATGCCTCCATCCTAACTTTTGAAGTCAACAAATTTGTTCATGTCACCAGTCATATGATGTCAACAACCACTACCAATTATCTAATTAGATTTCTTTTCAACCTATGATACCAAAGCTACTTTCTCTGGACTTTCTTTTTTAATTTCCACAAATCCAATTTCATCATCACTAGCACTTACTACTTGTTCATCAGAACCATTTTATTCATTTGCATACAAACACTCTATTTCTTCTAGGTTTGTAATTTCCTTTATACTTTTTCTCTCTTTTAGGACATTTAGATGCATAATGACCATATTCATCATAAGTCCAACATTTAAAGATTTTCTTACCATCTTTTTCTCTTCTTACCAAAAGGGCAACTCCTTCTTCAATCTTTCTATCCTCACCAGATCTGCTGCTACTGGAAAAATCTCCTCTAGCACTTGTGCTCCTTGATAAACTAGGTTGAATATTAAAGGAATTGAAAACTATTTCTATTTTGGTCAATTCTCCAGACTATCTAAGTTCATTCTCAACTGCTTCAAGTCTTCCAAGCAATATCTCCTTTGTGAAATATTTGGTACACTATATCAACAACTGTATCATTTGAAATGCTGACTTAAATGGTGGTGTTAAAATCTTCAATATCTTCCATATAACCTCATCCTCTTCTTTGGTTCCTCCTTGAGATCTAATACTTGAAGTAATTTTTGATATTATTCCTATATATGTTCTTATAGATTCATCTTCCATCATATTAGCATCTTGAAATGTGTAAATCCAACTTTGTAGCCTCAATTTTTTAGAATTTTCATCACCTTCAAAACTAGTTTCCAAATCTTCCAATTCAAATGTGAAGTAGTTTTGTGGTTGCACAATGCATGCCCCATTCCCTAAGAGGAATGGGGACCCCCTACTTTATTCTTTTGGATGTTGGGTTGCTAACTTGGGATCCAAAAAAAATTGGGGTCTTACCTATCTCTAAGTTCATGTCTTGAGTCCTGGTTAAGAAATCTTATAAACTAAAGTCAAAGTCAAAAGTCAAAATTCAAAAATTAAAAAAATGCATGCACCTGATTTGGTGCACAGTAGTGCATCACCCTTTGGTGATGCGCTAATGTGCACCTACATAGATGCATAGGTTTGCACTTGTGCACCACCAAAGGGGGGTTGGGGTTATATAAACCCTCCACCCCTCTTTTCCTTCAATTTGTTTCATTCTCTCCATGCCAATCTCACAATTCCATGCTTCAACCACATCACAACTTCATCGATCACCTGCTCCATAAACCATGCACCTAAGTTGGTGTGCCTTTCTCTTCCTCGCATCAAAACAAAACAAGTGTGGTGCATAGTTGTGCACCTAATTGGGTGTGCTATTGCACACCCATTTACAAAAAAAAAAAAAAAAAAAAAAAAAAAAAAACACAAAAAAAGAGGTGCACAGTTGTACACCTAATTTGGTGTGCACCTATGCACCCCCACATATACAAAAAGTAAAAAAATGCAAAAGGGTGTGTAGTTGCACACCTTATTTGGTGCATACCTGTGCACCCCTAAAAAAAGGACATGTTAAAACCCAAAAGACAAAAAATAAAGGGTGTGCATTTGTGAACCTAATCTGGTGTGCAGGTGCACACCCATAAACAATGTAAAACACCAATAAGGTAAGGTGCAGACCTGTGCACCTGATCTAGTGTGTAGGTGTGCACCTTTTATTTAAAATTTTTATTTTGAGAAAAGGGAAGATAATAGGGTGTCTTCACACATTTTTGATATTAAGTATTATCATTGCCTTGTCATTATTGATTTTGAACTAATGGATGTCTTTCTTTTGTCACATAGATATAATGACATCCTCATCTAGTGAGAAAATGGCACCAAAACTCGTTGTTTTCAAGTTCCAAGGTGTGTTGTCAAATTCAAGGTTCTAGGATGATTACGCAGAGATTAAGGGTACTAACTTGGGACATACTAATTTGGGAGAGTTCCTTAGGATATGCAACAAGCCCAAGGATAGATTGGCTTTGGTATCTGCATTAATCTGATCAAGGTTGGTGAACACAGCTTCACATCCAACATTAGTACAATCCTCAAAGTTAATCATGACACTAACACAACACTTTGTTCCTGAGGAAAGGGTAGTGAAGAGCATGACTAGAGAAGTTGTCCTTGACCTCCAACATGACAACATTGAAAGGGTCTTTCATCTCCCTAGGGCAGATCAATTCATTAGACTCACTTATGAGGCAACATAATGGTGGTATAAGGAACACCTAAAAGAGGTGATAGATATCATTTAATCTTCATATCTCATTGAGAAGACTCCTCTAAGCAAGGTAACTAGGAAGGTGGATATGAAAAGGGGTTATATGAAGGAAGATGTTGGATACTCTATCATTCTTTTGAGTAGAGTGATGGATTAACCGATAGCTGGGAACTTGAATGTTTTCATGGTAAATTTTATTGAGACTATTAAGATGGCAAGGATGCCACTTG
The DNA here is from genome assembly GCA_028749045.1 of Cupressus sempervirens. Taxonomy (NCBI): domain Eukaryota; kingdom Viridiplantae; phylum Streptophyta; class Pinopsida; order Cupressales; family Cupressaceae; genus Cupressus; species Cupressus sempervirens. Next base: position 874,224,294 of record CM053789.1, read on the forward strand.
ATTGGGCCACCACATTGAGTGAAAACTTGTGTGAACAATTGGAGGTAGTCAAGGACAAGAAGAAGTTTTACATGACTTCATATTTGGTATATTTGTTAGCTACTAGGGTGACAAGTTATCCCTAATTATATAGGAAGGGTAACATGCAGGTTCCCAATGCTTGGCTATACATCATCTACCCTCAATTGGTGAAGAAGAAGCTCTCGGGATAGAGCAAAGAATACAAAATTGTGAATTATGCGTTCATATTTTCTATTATCCATTTCATAGAGGGAGACTATGTAAAAAGATTATCTAATGATGCTATAGTATAGATAATAGCTCTCAAGGCCTATTACATTTAGTTCAAAACATTCACATATCTAAGGGTAGCAAGTGCCATTGTTAACCCAAAGAAGCTCCTAGATATCCTAGTGATAGACTTGTCCTACTGGAGATTGCATGGCAGATTGAATCTGCATATGATAGGGTTAGGAGATAATGAAGACCATGTTGGACATGGCCCCTAGTCATAGGACCATATCAAGTGAAGTGAAAATAGAATATTCCATCTTTTGGATGGGAGTGGGAACAATATCCACTTGAGGAGTAAAATTCTCCCAGGCCTTGTTTTGACAATATTGGGAAAATTGAGAGTCTGGCGGGCATGGAATTTCACCATGAAGAGGCTATAAAGGATCATTGGATGAATACAACAAATGACTATGATGTTTGTATCAGGGACTATTATAGGATAAATTTGTATTTAGCTGAGAAGGCTTTAAAAATAAGCATTCCTAAAGAGATATTGCAACAAGATTCTAGGAAGCTACTGGACCCTTTGTTCAACACGGACAAAATTGGAGAGAGACCCATAATGAACACTGAGGTTGATAGAGAGGAGAGTGATGATATAGATCATAGGGTGAGGCACATCATTAGGATGATGTAGGATTGGATCTAGAAACCATTCCAACTTGATCCAATAGTTGACATAGTGATTTTTCACGCACAAGCCTGCCTAGACAAAGGTAGAGGGAAGAAGGTTACTATTCCTACCATTGTGGCCCAGTCACCAAGGACAGAAATAGTATACCAATTAGATAGTCCAATTGGATATTATCACCCTCTAGAGAGGAAAAGAAAAGGCAAAAGAAAGAGGAGTTCTCCTCAAAGGGCCAAAATAGAAGAGGGCGAAGCACAGGCACCTTCTCAATAGCAAGAAGAAAATGTGCAAGGATTAGAAGATACTAGAGCTTCCCAAGTCTAGAAAGATCCTTAGTGCCACTAGTTGTGCCTAGTTAGATAGAGGGTGAAATTCCACAAGTCTTTCCTCCTCTGTCGGTAGAACCAATATCCCCTTTCACCTCTAAGAAATAGAAGAAGATCAAGATTTTGATGAAGAAGAGGCAAAGGGTGATTAAAATAATGGTTCCTTTCCCATTTGTCCTGGAACCTATTCCTAAGGAAGAAGATGAAGAAGAGGAAGATGAGGAGGAATATGTGCCCATACAAAGAAGAACATGACTAGCTAGAGCCATAGAATAAGAAAGGAGGAGAGGTTCCATGGTGACACCGCCATCTACCCTAGAAAACCCTTTGGAAGTAACTTCTTTAGAGGATGAAGTAAAACAATGGGTGGATGAGCAGAATGTGTAGGGCGATGGTGTATTTAAAATGTCATATTTTGACTTCATGCCCATGGGAATGGAATTGGTTGGGGATAAGATTAGGGATACCCTAATAGGTGAACCCCAACAAGAGGACTCGATGTAGATGCTACTAGAATCATTAGGTCCTGACCTTACTCCTTCATCCCCATTATAGGTTCCAATGGTAGATAAAGGTTTTGTTACTCCTCGGCCTCTGAGTTTTGAAGAAGAATAGTTTCAAAAGGAGCCTTCATAAGAGGAGGAGCCATATCAAATGGCAATTGATGAAGTGTCAAAAGAAGGAAAAATGGTTGAATATTCTAAATAAGCCTCCTAAGACATTGAGGTGAAAACTAAAGGTTCCACAAAAATGGAGACCATAGAAGAAGAGCCTTCACAAAGAGAAAGAACTTTGGGGAGTGGTGATAAGAAAAAGGAGGTAGCTAAACATACTCCATCCTCCCAAGGTAGGCCTTTAGTTGAACAGATTCTAAGGTGGCTGAGGAAAGAAATGATGAGAAACATAAAACCACAATTTTCTACTGATGAGGAGGATATCATTGAATTTCCTAAGGTCCTAAATAAACTTGAGTCCCCATCACGTGAGGCAAGACCATTGGCATTTATCAACAACACTCAAGATTAAGATTTGTTTGCTCAAGTGGCTATCCCTCCTTCTAATGTAGATGTAGAAAGATTAATCCCACAAGCTTACTAGATCAAAGAGGTCATGCTCGAGAAGCCCACATTGGATACAATAGATTGATGGTGACCATGGGAATAAAGGAAGTTTTTAGAAGCATGGACTAGGAAGGGGTTGAACTTAGAACACTTCAAAGGTAAAATGAAATACTAAGAGGATATCTAGCCAAAGTTATTGGTCCCCTAAATCCCAATCACCTCAAGGAGACTCTAAATGTTGTACTCAGAGAGGGAAGGGGTGTGCATCTAGACCCATTTTTGAAAGTCAGTCAGCAGTGGTGGGAAAGTTTTGAAGAAAAGGGTGCCTTGACCATCCAAGGGAATCTAAAGTTATTGCATGATACCTAGGAGAATGTAAATAAGATGATAGAAATTTTGAAGTAGGACTTTAGTATAATGGATGAAGTGCAAGCATGGAGTAAGGATTTACAAGTTTTGCAATCCATAAAAGGGTAGAGATATAGGATTTTGGTAGATGTGTATACAATAGAAGAGTTATATTTGATTGATGATTGTATTAAAAAGATATCGAACATCAATAAAGTAATGGAGACATTACATGTGAAGATCCATCAGCTCAAGGACCAAGCTCGAGAGTGAATTTTAGAGATAGAGAGGCATTATAGTGATGCATGTCTAGAGATTTTTGAGGATGAGGAATGAGAGAAGTTAATGCCAGTAGAGTTAGTAGTGGAGAAATTTAGGAAGATTTTTGAAGAAGTTTCTAATGATGAGGACATCCAACAAGCTTTTAAGATACATGAAGCCTTATTAGAGTTGGATAAAAAACTCAAGGATTTTACTGAGACTTAAATTGAGATAGACAACTATAGAAAATAGGTCAAAGACAAATATGAGGCTTTAGATTTACTGGATGTAGCAAAGATCACTGAGATTATAGAGAAATTCAAAGGAAAACATCCAAACATAGCTTTGGGATGAAGGGCAACAAAACCTAGATGCCAAAATTTTAATTTTTATACTTAGTAAAATTTTGAGATTTTGGACCCTTTTGAGGTGCGCAGGTCAACAAGTTTGTAGGTGCACAGGTGTGTAGGTCTATTTTTCTAGAGGTGTGCCGACAGTTAACTGCCAGTTCCAAAAATAGAGCTTTCCATGCATCATAAATATGTTCTAACGGTAGTTTAACTTTGACAAATGCCTAGTGAAGGATCAACTTCCATTTTTGGCACTTCCAGACACTTCCACTTTGACTGAAGGCTTTCTTATTCTTTCACCTTTCATAAATTCTTTTTTTTTTTTGACTTGTAAAGGTTTGTGCATCCGAATAATGAATAAAAAATGGATGGGTCCTACTAAGCACTAGTTAGATTGTTAGTTAGTTTTATTAAATTAAAAGCATTTTATTGCATGAAGATATCTCTCACTCTCAACACAAATTGAGGAGACAATTTCTTATAAATACTCCATTGTAATATGTAATTGGGACCATCGTTATTTTGTAATAAAATTATGCTTTTGTTGCTCACATTTAGAGTGTAGTGATTCTTCCCTAAATATGTCATTGTTTTGTGAATTTATGTTCATGGAATTGTGATTGAGCCAAAGGTTTGTTGCTTTGTTTTTGGTTGTGCAATCTTTTAGTTCTAGTGTTTGCTACGGTTTTGACAAATTTCACTGACATATCCAACTTGAGAAGAAATCATCAAATTGTACCTATATAAATTTTCATCTCACATGAGTACACTTTCCATGGCCTTGCGATTTGATGAAGAGTGAAACATCTTACGATTATTAAAGTTTCCGATCGACGATTGCATCAATGTAATCGAGAAAGCACTGCTCCTTCTTTCATTGGTTACCCACTGATTTCTTTGAAAGCTTAACTTGAAAACATGTTGTTTTTAGTAGCTTATGTCCATTAGGATTTCAATTTCATATTATTCACTTTAAAAGTTCTTGTTGTTTGCTTTACTAACCCCCTTGTTAGAATAGGACTTCATACTAGCTACATTGTTAGATTGCATTCATAAAAAAACATAAAAATACAAAAAAATAGTTCTTTTTTTGCATGTTTTATTTTGATGAAATGTGCAAATTCTTCGTCTCATCTGAAATCAAACAAACTAGCAAAGGCCTCATTGTGAACAATCACATTTATCTTCAACTAAACAGATTCTAGTAGGTCGCAAGATCACCTAGAATCTTGGAGTTGATTCACAAGATTAGCTTTTCAAGAGAGGAGTTCACAAGAATTCCTACCATTTAGCATCATGCATAATGGCAACTCAACAAGTAGTAAGTAATTTTACCTAATTGTATTCAATTTCAGGAAGTGTAGTTAATAGTGCTTCTCTAGTTCTCATGTCACACACAAAAAGATCTATTTTATCCTCAGTATAATTTTCCAAGTCCTTTTCAGCAATGATTATCTTTGCTGATTTTGTCAAGATCCAATATCCCAAACCCATTTACAACAGATGTGTCTTCATCTTTTTCTTCTAGCTATCATAATTGGTTCCATTAAACTTTGGACTATTTTTCCTAAACATGCTTGCCATGGATCTCCCAAATTTGTTAAACTTTATCTTCAAGGACCTAACACTTTGATACCAATTGTTAGAAAAAATAATCCACCAAGATAACTAGGGGGAGAGGTGAATTAGTTATCCAACAATTAAAACATTTATCTTCTTTAAAAAAACTTTACCATTCAACCATAGTAAACAACAACCATAATACGATACACATAAACAATTACACCAAATATGTTAACTAGGGAAAACCCCTGTGGGAATTATGATGCCCATTAGATGATGTACTAATATAAATATTCCTTATTAGAGAATGGACCCTATTAGGAGTCTATTACAAAATTTAGTACATAGAGTCCTTGTTAGGAGACTTTGAATCCCTGTTAGGAGATTCCAACCCTGTTAGGAGTTGTAGTACAATGTATGCAAGAAGAGCCCACTGCCCAAACATACAATTTCAACTACAAGAAGAGCTCACTAATTAAACATGAAATTTACTATTATGTTCTTCTTTATTTTTTTCTATCAATCAAACCAAAAATTGTTAGACCTTATAGACTAGGTCATAAACCTTGGATCCAATTATCAAACCTCAGATCACTTAACAAAACATTGGCAATGAAGTTTCCTTCACTTCTTCTCTACTCTGCTCAACTTTGCATTCTACTCTCTCTACTACTTACAATCACTTCTCTATCTCATCCACACATACATTATGATAAACAAAAACATCCTTCCTTTATATTGAGTCCATAAAACAATTCCTTGAGTTGGCTATTAGACCTTCTCAATTAATCATTTTAGGACCAGAACAAGAACATGTTACACTTAGCGATAACATTAATATTCTACCTTGCAACTTGAATAACATTTTTACACACAATATTATGATGGGTGACCTTATCCATGTCATCATCAACATGTCTTCTACATATCCTCAACCTCAATTCTTAGAATAATAATTATGTTAAGAGATATAACAAGTTTACTAGAACATGCCTTTGTAAACTCTATCTTAGAACAAACATTACCAAAACTTACATAACTTCTTCCAGACTTATCATTTCTTGATTCAACATTAGCTACATATACTAGATACTTATAATTATCTCCCATAACCTTAGGTAGTGAGAATACTCAACTATCCATCTATACCAACTTTATCTTTCCACTGTTCTTCTGTTAGATACCACAGAAAAATTCTATATTGACATCAATGACAAACTCAATCATGAATGTAACATATCATCATAGTAACATATCTACAATAATCTCCCATAGGAATATCATCATCATTCATCCTTCCAATAGGCTCTCAACAAATTCTTCATTCCTTCACTAGTTTTTTTCATCATTATTTCCATCTCTTTTTGGAGTAGGGTTTTTCCCATGTGGTTTTCTCCATTTCTCCTTTTTTCAAAGATTTGGTTGTGCTTGAGTACCTAATCAAGTATTGTTGTGGAGACCCAAATTTAGTTTCAATAGTAGTTTCTAGGTTTTTAGCTACTCCCTAAGTTTATCTTGGGGGGGGGGGGCATGTTAGAATAATAAAATATTTTATTATTAATTATATCATATTGATTTAATTATTAAGTCACATATTATATTTGTTTATTTAAGCTAAAATTTGGGCATATAATAATTAATTCTTGTAATAATTATTATCATGTGACCTAGGTTAGGTACCAGTTAGGATTTTGATCTCCTTTTATAAGGATTGATCTCTTTATAATTTATTCATTCACTCTTTGATAATAGCAATTTTTTTTCTCATCAAGAATGTCTCATCTATGAATCTAGGAATTCTAGCCTTCATAACTTTTTCTTCTCTCTTTCATCAACTTTAACATGGTATCAGAGCTCTAGATTATCATGCCCCTATTTTATTTATGAGAAGTTTGGTTTGATTTTTACATCTATGTTTATTTATTTATTTAAGAGGGTTTTAGTTTCCAAAGATGTTTTGTATTAGATTTGGGGGGGTCATTTTTGCAGCGTATTTTGAGCCCAAACGGACCTCACCGTTGGATTAATAGCACTCAAAACCCCCTATTTCCAAATTGGACACAATTGACTGGTAAGGCAAAATGATTTCTCCCAGATCTGGGCATGCTTCCTAATGTAATGAATATTTTCTAATTTTTTTTTTTAAAAGAAAGGGGTGTGGCTTTAATTTTTTTCAAAAAAAGTGCTTTCTTTATTAAAAAATAAAAAATGTGCCTTCTTTTTTAAATAAATTCATGAGATGCTACATCATTAAAGTACGTTGACATTAGCAAGTACCTATCGACCTACAAATTTTCTAATATCATCAGTAATTGAGCATAGGTGCTGACATCAACAATCTTTAAGAAAATTTTGATGGCATTCAAAATGTCATTTCTTTGATTTTTTTTGTCATAGAGAGCTATTGATAGTTTTTTGGTCATATCTTTGTCATACAAAGGTATTTTTTGACAAATCTTATATTGTTAGAAATATCTTTTTGAGCCTATTGTGATGGAGTAGGTTATTTGGACTTTGGATGTTGTTTGTTTTCCTATTTATAGAGTCAAAGACAAGGGTCCTAAAATGTACTCCAAGAGACATATATTGAGCATCCAATCTATGATTTGGGAATTATTTATATTGTTGGAAAGGTATTTCAAAGATCTTTCTAGTGATGCTAGTTGTTTTTCCAAATTCTACTCCAAGAACATTCTATTCAATCTTTTTCATTTTTGCATTCTAGTGGATATCTTGGTTGTTTCATATTTGAGGATTGATTTTGTTGCTTTAGATGATTTTCCATGGGTTGTACTATCTTTTGTATCAACCTTACATCTCTTTTGATCTTTGTTGACATCCTTTTGTAGTATTTTTGCAAACTCATTAAGATAAAGTGCCACTCTATTGCATTTTGGGATCTTGCACATCTTCGTATTTTGTTGTACTTGCACTACATTATAAAGTGCCTTGGGGGATTTCATGTTGGCCATATTCGCCTTCTTCCTTTGTCAAGTGAGTGTTCCTTCTACTACATTAACCTCATAATTTGTTGATGCCACATGCCATTAAAGGTGTTTGTACTTCTTTTGCACTCTCAATATTCCTAGTTCTTCTTTTTGTAGGAGATATTGTATTCATTTTTAGTTTTCATGTATTACCTCTCAGCATTATAGGGGGTTGTGTTGGTTCTATTAATTTCTTTGTTAGATAGAGAGAGCTATGTATTTAGTATTTGATCATATGTACTAAGTGATTATAGTGGTTGGATACCTATTCATTTTGGTGAGATGAATCATTTACCATATAAGCATTCTTTCATTCCCATTTTTGGAGGCCTTGAAGATACCTTACATCTTTGATTGATTATCTCTTTAGACTTAGTCTTCTCTACCTAGTCATGTTCTATATAGTGGAGGTTCTTCAGATCAATAGTTTGGTAGAATTTGTAGGTTTATGCTTTAGCATTTTTTTTCATGATCATATTTTCTTCACATCTTCTAGGACATTCCATAGTTTGAAGGCTTATTCAGTTCTTCACTAATTCTTTTCATCATTATTTCCATCTCTTTTTGGAGTAGGGTTTTTTGCATGTGGTTTTCTCTATTTCTCCTCTTTTTAGGGATTTGGTTGTGCTTGGGTACCTCACCAGCATTTGTTGTCAGGACCCAAATTTACTTTGAATAGTAGTTTCTAGGTTTTTAGCTACTCCCTAAGTTTGTTTTAAGGGGAGGGGGGTGTTAGAGTAATAAAGTATTTTATTATTAATTAAATCATATTGATTTAATTATTAAGTCACTTATTATCTCTAGTTTACTTAAACTAAACTTTAGGCATATAATAATTAATTCTTTTAATAATTATTATCATGTAACCTAGGTTAGTTACTAGTTAGGGTTTTGATCTCCTTTTATAAGGATTGATCTCTTTGTAATTTATTCATTCACTTTTGATAATATCAATATTTTTTTCTCATCAAGAACGTCTCATGTATGGATCTAGGAATTCCATCCTCCATAGATTTTTCTTCTCTCATTCTTTGATAGGTGTTTACATGTAGGTGATTTTTGAGAGCTATAGGGTTGATCTTTAATGAACTTCAACACATTGAACTCTTCTTGAGATAAGGGTTTTGTTTCTCCACCCCTCCTATTTCAGCTACTTGATTGCTACATGTATATATATGTATGTTTATATATATATACATGTATACATTTATATACACACACATACACATATATATACATATGTATATATATACACACACATACATACATACATACATATATATGTATATATACACATATACATATACATATATATACATATATATATACACATATACATATATATGCATATATACATATATATACATATATATATATATATATACATATATATACATATATATATATATATATATACATATATATACATATATATATATACATATATATACATATATATATATATACATATATATACATATATATATATACATATATATATGTATATATACATATATACATAGACATATATATGCATATAAATGTATATATATTGGTATATGTATATATGTATGCTTATATATACATGCATATATAAGTTTTCATGTATAGTCCAAGAAAATTATGTAGTACATCATCATATATAAAAAATATTAAAATATCTATCTCTATACATGCATATTTGTTTGTCACCATGTCGAATTGTCAGATCTATGCATCGACTATTGACATGTGAGGATCTTGCTCCTCTAGTGCTGCCTTCTAGTGGAGACCTAGACTCTTTTCTCTTAATGGTCCAAGAGATGGATGCCTCTTGAAAATCTAGTCATTGCTGGTCCACTAACATGACTTTATAGTATAATGCACAATAGTATTCGACCTCCCTGAGGGCCAATGACTAATGGAATTGTATAGACTTGGCCTCCTAAATAATTTTTGCTAAACCCCTATCTTGTGTAGCTTGTACTGCCAGATTCCTACTATCTACAATACTCATCCACTCAAAATTGTAGGGTTTCTCTATCAACGTGTAGGGTAACCACCTCTTATCATAGAGCACCTAACTCTAACAACTCCTCTATATTATCATGCATAGTTACATTTATGAAATCCACAATATCTACCCTATCTTGTAATGAACCTAAGACATCTTGAGCAATGTCCTCTCTCACCCATTCAACCTGTACCTTTTCATTTAGATAGATGACCTTAGCCTACAGTTTGGGTATCTTTGCCTATGTACTAGCAACCCTGATGTCTTTTGCAGCCATTTTTCCCTTAGCTAGACCACCTCAGTCTCTAAACTATCTTGTTGAGCCCTCATTGTATCATAATCCTCCTATTGTGCAAGAGGTGGTCCTAGAAGTCCCTAAGGTGCTTGCACTAGTGGTACTACCTAGGGCCCCTGTACTTGTTGGGCTAGAGGTGGTACCTACTGTGCCCTAGGTGGTGCTTGGCCTACCATTTGGAGAACCTATTTCCCTTTTACCCTACCTACCATGGCCCGTTCAATCCCTCTATCATCTCCTCTATCTCCCCCTCTTGCTCCATCACTCTACCCTATGCGTGCTTTGCTAGCGATGGTGACCCTGACACAGTTAGTCTAATAGGTTGGTGTGTTGTCTACCACTGTGCATATGCAGGTATCACCCCCACATATCCTTGATCCTATTTATGGACCCATGGCACTAGTTACATGCCTAGCCACAACAATTTTTCATATCAAATAGTAGTACCCAATCCCTATAGCCTCTATATCTTGCAAGACACCACTGAATATAAAAATTTGTCTAGTACAAATCTTGTATTTGCTATAACTATCATTTTACCCTATAAGGCATGTACCATATGAAAATATGCATTATTTGGCCAATAAACCAATAGTTTGACTTTACACACTAGAGGTATAGTTGGTCCTCTAAGTCATTCTCTCTACCTGCTAAAAGTGTATCTCCCTAGCAAACGCAGTCCATACACAATATCCAATCGAACATGATAATCTCATCTAAACATCACCACAAAATTCTTATAGACTTAGTGGATGTGTACTTGATTGAATGCCTATAGTGACATGCAAATGACCAAGCTATCATGTCTCTTATTGTATGATAGATCTGGTGACACCTATATGATCCTATGATGATACCATCAATAGTGTCAGTCCTGGCCTCATCATCCTCTATGTTCGATACACACACATGTGCAAGTCATAGTAAAATTATGCTAAGATGGTATGCCCCCAACAAAAGACTGCTCTATCATCCTATAAGAGAGAAATGCTCAACACTTGAGCCCAATCAATGGGAAAGCCATGCCTTGTATGGTCTGGTACCATCCTCCATATCAACCCAACTAGGTAGAAGGCTAGTCATAATAGCCCTTGATCTATCACCTCCCTCTAGGATAGCCAGGTTCATTGGATCGGTAGTCGGTGTGTCTACCATCTAAATTACTTGCATTGATAAGGATTTTCACCCTCCAAGATGTACTTTAGGTATGTCTCCCAGATCATGGCTCATAAAATCTACTAGACATATAGATGTGTTACTATCACCTCTCCCGTTGGAAAGTGGAAGCTTGAGGTTGGGGTGTGTCACCTCTCAATAATGTTGAAAGATATAATAAGTGAGTCCATAGGTTTCATCACTCATAGACATTCTTGACCCCATATAGATGAAAATTTCCCCACTCTGCCTCCATCAGTTGATCTCCTCGTACCATGGTCACTAGGTGGTACTCTTGTGATCATAACATCACCATCAACTCTTGCAACATAGAGATGTAGTAGTCAATCAATTGGTAATCCTGGTTATATCCATCATAGTTTGGGGCATTAGCAACCCCTTGTATCCCTATCCAAGGTACTCTTGCCCTACTCTCCCATTTATTCTAGCCAATGTCTACTAGATTGTTGAAGATGCTGATCTACATAAATGTTGATTTGTAGAGATACCCATTAGCGTAGAATCTAGATCCCCTTTTTAGTTGCACAAACGAAAATCATCTACACAAAAGCTATTTCCACTTGTCCTACTCCAAAATAAAAATATGAAGATTATCATCTTTGACAATGACAAAGCAAATCTTGTCATCTTCATAGACAACCACATGATGTTTTTTGTCCTTGTAGATGAAGGTCTAGTGACTATCGTCTACATGGAGGACAATGTTGTCCTTTGTAATCTTCAAAGACAATAGTTTGGAGAATTGTCATCTCTATCCAAAACCAAGTTTTCCCCAATTCTCACCACCAAATTTGGCAATTTTTGAAACCAAAAGTAAAAATTGACAAGTTGGGATACTTGACTTATCAGTGATCCTATCTTGGCTAGTTTTTGGTGCACTCAGATGTGCTCACCAAGTTATAGTTGCTCAATAAGATTTATCCTTCATTTTGGTTCTTTACTCTCTAGATGTACAAATGAACCTCCTTTGGGCCCTTTAAGACCTTATATAGGCTCCCTAGAGCCCCTTTCATCCTGACCCCCATGTTTCATCCGATTCAATCTAATCTATCCCACAAGTCATGAAAAATTCTAATTTATGCCTTTTAACCCTTTTTTTCTCTCCCCATGCCCTTTTCAAGAAAATTGTACAACATATGTCAATTTTTCCCTATTTTCTTGAGGGGGCACCCTCCTCCCTTGCTATTGCTATGACACAAATTTTAGGTTTTCCCTCTTCTTTGAGGTAACTTATATTTTTCTTTATTTGATGCAATGTCATTCTGACGCTACACCAAAGAGGGCAAAATGTAGATGCTTAAAATCATCCCAAATGCTATATTAATTCATCTAATATTTCCTATGACACTCTGGTTAATTATTTTTTTCATAGTCATCTACTAATTTAATTAAATAGGTTCACTTTCCTAAAGTATTCAAACTTAATTCAAATACATCCCTGTAATGTATTAAATTTATTTAATGTATAATTGCTCCATAAATTCCCCCTTTTAAATAAATCTTATTTATTAAAATCCCTCCACATCATTAAATTTCTTAAACTCAAATCCTATTTAATTTAATTCTAAATCCTACCTAAAGCCTAACCTACAACCCATCACTCTCATCCTTCTAAGCCTACCCACTAGTTAATCCATCTTATTTATCCTAAGTACCCTATAAAACCCTTTTTAGCTCCTATGGTGCAGGGCACCTAGGTGACTTGATAGGTCATCTAATCAAATTCAAGGAGACTCATGATGGAAGAAAAGGGGTGATGATCCACCTCATTTATATTTTTTTTCATGCTTATTTATAATAAGGTTGATCCTTTTGTTAGGTCAAGGAACTTAAGGTAGCTATATAAGCCTAAGTTCACTTAGTCCTAAAGATATTGTTTTTTGGTTTTTTTAGCTAATAAAATAAATCTAGGTGTGTTTTATGAGTCATTAAATCCTATTAGGACCCTAAGAGTTGCAAGTGTCCAAGTACTTAAGTCCTAGGAGGCAATAGTTGAAAAACTATTTTTTACAAGAAAAATTGCTGACAACTTTTTGACAACTTTTACAAAAAGATGCAACTTATCTTGTTACTATTCTAACCACCAAAGTATCAGTTGGAAATGATGTATTTGGACCCTAAAATCCTCAAGGAGGTCAAAGGCATGATGTGGTGTATGTTCAAGTAGTTTTGCATAAGGAATGCACAAATTTTCTGAGCATTTCTTGGTTGTAGGAAATTATCCGAAGTACCCTATAAAAATCTTTTTAGCCCCTATGGTGCAGGGCACCCAGGTGACTTGATAGGTGATCTAATAAAATTCAAGTAGACTCATGATATAAGAAAAGGGGTGATGATCTACCTCATTTATATGTTTGTATATGCTTATTTATAATAAGGTTGATCCTTTTGTTAGGTCAAGGAACTTAAGGTACCTATATAAGCCTAAGTTAACTTAGTCCTAAAGATATTGTTTTTTTGTTTTTTTAGCTAATAAAATGACTCTAGGTGTGTTTTATGAGTCATTACATCCTATTAGGACCCTAAGAGTTGCAAGTATCCAAGTACTTAAGTCCTAGGAGGCAATAGTTGAAAAATTATTTTTTACAAGAAAAATTGCTAACAACTTTTTGACAACTTTTACAAAAAGATGCAACTTGTCTTGATACTATTCTAACCACCAAAGTATCAGTTGGAAATGATGTATTTGGAACCTAAAATCCTCAAGGAGGTCAGAGGCATGATGTGGTGTGTGTTCAAGCAATTTTGTATAAGGAATACACAGATTTTCTGAGCATTTCTTGGTTCTAGGAAATTATACGGATTGGGATATCAAATCCAATTGCATGTTTTATTAGGTTTTTGAGTCTTGATTAAATTTCACTTGATTTTATTTTTATTGGTCTATTTTGAAGCAAGTTATATTATTTTTGCTACAAGTACTTCAACAAACCCTGAAATTGAGTGTTTATAAGAAGATGTGGCCCTACCCTGTAATTCCATGATTGGTTTTCCACGACCTTTTGGAATTTACAAGGTTAGGGAATATAATTTAAGATTTCAAAGTGGTGGATTTTTCTCAGAGGATCTAAGGGTTCAATGAACGCGCCTTAGGCTGAATATAGCTATGTATTCTGTCCAAAAAATGCCAATTTTGTGGACATGGCTTGAAATGAGGCCATAGAACTTCGTGAATAATAATTTCTTGGTGAACTAAGTTAGGTAAGAAATTTTGAAACAATAAAAAAACCTAGATACCCATCCTTGTGTATCTTCAAGTGTTCCGTGCTTAATTTGGCCAATTAGGCCTATGAGGCTTATGTAGGTTTATGGGTGCTAGAGTAGGTTAGAGAGTTAGTGTTTGGAGGATTGATAGAACTTCCAAAAGGGTATCTAAAACCCTAGTTTTTCCCCCAAGTTCTATAAAGAAATAGTAATTTACTATCCTAAAACTAGTAAAAAGGGTGCAAGGAGATTAGGCCTCTTAGGAGCAACTTTGCATAACCAATGTTGGGGAAACTAATTTTTAGTAAAAGTATAATCCTTAAGTGTCCCTTGGAATTTTCTAAGTGTTGGTTTGGTTTAGAGAATAGGTTAGAGACCATCTCCTAGTTTGTGGTCTTTTTCCCATTGTTGATCTTTAGAGTTGATGAGGCTAATTATTGCCTCTATTTTATGATAATTTTAAAATACTCTGTTTTAACATTGCCAAGACATTTGTAAACTTATGTTTAGCTAAACCTATGATTAAGACCAGATAGAACCATTAACCTATGGGTAGATAGTATCTCATATTTTGCCAATATTATACATATAATGCAATATTTCATATAACCATCAGAATATGTGTTCTAATATTTGGATTTAATTTGATTATGCTTGTTTGCAAATGTTTCTTCATCATAACTAACTTGATAGGGAAGAAGCTGGAGATGATCCACAACATTCAAGGAGGAACATTAAAGTCAAGTCATGATGGAAGAACCATAATGGTATTAGGATACATGGTCGCTACAAAGGAGGAGCCATTATTCTATGAATGCAGGGCTGAAAAAGTTGCTATATTTTTTTTGCATTTATTATTATGTTGACTTGGTTACCCAAACTTTATTGTTTGTACCGCAAACTATTATATTTCCTTCAACAGATTTGTAGTCAGTTTGTTTTCTTTCCTATTTCAGAATAAGTGTCGATCCTCTATTTATAGGTATTAGATTGATAGTTTTAGGAGGTTGGAAAAAGTTTATGAAAAGAAACTGTTGACTCTTGTAGTGAATTGTTTTATAGTTTTATGTATTGTTCTCATGTAAGGAATTTTGGAATATAATGAAAGAATTCTTGGTTTAATTTCTATGTTAGTAGATTAGTAGAAGCTAACCAAGGGGGCCCACTTGGGAGGTGGATTAGACTAGAGTAATGTAGATTTACTTCCAACATTTCTAGTATTTCAAGAAGTTGTAAGTTTACTCCTACAACACCATACTTTGTGAGTGTTCTTGTAGCATCTGCGAGAATAATTATAGTGGATGGTCTAAGTTGGAATATAGGTTAGTATTTAATTGTACTTCCAACATTCATTTTAGTGAAGAGTTAAATGTGTTAGTTTCTTGCAACACTAGTGTAGGTTCTTTCCTTGCATTTTACTTTCCTACAACATAAACATAATGACTCTTTAAGAAACCTAGTGGACATACTGTGTTGACCATTTCAATTATACATCCCTAGGTTGAAAAATTAAATGCACCTCATGGTAGGGAAAATAATCCTTAGATTTAATATACTATTCCTAATTAAGGCCTTGGGCATGATTATCACACACCTATTGTGAGGCAGACCAAGAGTCGCTAGACGAGAAGTTGTCTTGAAGGTTGAAAGATTGTGGAAAAGGATATCATTAAATTGAAGGTTGTTTATAGTAGTTCTTTTAGGCTCTATAAGGTAAGGTGGAGTTACCTTAGGGTATTGAAGGTTGTGGTCTCACTAATATTTTATATGAGAAGTCTACATCAAGTGGTATCAAAGCCACTTATAATCTATTTGGGAGAACAAGATGGTAGAAGGAGAGGATATTCCTTTAAGGATAACCAACACTGAGTTGGAAAAGATAGTGAAAGAAAAAATGGCTAAGAGTAGGGTACTTAGAGAGGAAAAAAAGGAAATGAAGAGATACATTGATAAGTTGGAGGGGCAAGTATAGGGAGGAGACCATGAGGAGTTTGAAGAAGAAGAAGAAGAAGAAGAAGGAGATAACTTTCATGACATGCCTAAAGAATAGAGGATCATGGTAGAAGACCTACAGAGGGAAGGAAGGAAGGATAAATGAGATTCACCTATTTTTGATGGAAAGTTGTAACCAAAGGCATGCATGGAATGGTTGGAAGCTATTGAAAACCATTTTGAAGCTGAGGAGATACCTAAAAATCAAAGGATGAAAGTGGAAAAAGTCAAGTTGAATGGTCTAGCCCTAAGTTGGTGGAACTTTCTTCAAAATGAAAGGATAGAGGAAGAGAAGCAACCCATTGCCATATGGAAGCGAATGATGGCAGAGATCATGAAGTATGTTCTTGAGGATTATGAAGCAATGATACACAAGAGGCTACATAATCTCAAGAAGAAAGACATAGATGTAAGCATTTGCACTCAACAATTTCATACCTTGACTTTTAGGTCTAAATTGTATAAGAATGAAAACCAAAAACTTTCAAGGTAGATTAATGGGCTTAAGTATAATATTCAAGATGAATTAACTTTGGTTTCAATAGAATTAGTCCATAAGTATTACTAACTTTCCCTCAGAATTAAGGAAAAGCAAAAGAGAAAAGGTGACCATAACAATAGAGGAGGAAGAGGAAAATATTTTAGAGGAAGAGGCATATCTTTTGGAAGAGGAAACTTTCCAAGAAAATAAGGAGAGGCTAGCAATAGTCAAAGGGCAAAAAGTTACAATAGCAACAAAGGTTCCTTTAGGGGAGGAGACCTAGTCCAAGAGACCAAGTTAAAGGTATTGGGTATTGGATCTATAACTCTTGATGGAAAAACTAACACTGAGGATGTATATTTTGTTAATGGTTTGAAGCACAATCTTCTAAGTGTTGGAAAACTAGTGGATAAAGGTTATAAATTGCAGCTCATAGAAAAGACATGCATGATTAGAGACAAAGATGGAAAGGTAATTGGAATAGGAACCAAATATAGAGGTAATGTATTTCAGTTAAATCCTATTGAAATGACATGTTTGGTTATGGAATAATAGATTTTGTCAAATAAACTTTGACAGTATTTTGAAGACTAGTAGTATTTTTGTAGTTAGAGATTTTCCTAAGATTGTAAAACCTTCTAAAGACAATTTGCAAGTGGTGTATTTTGGCAAAGCATAATATAACTTCTTTTCCCTACAAGAAGTTTACTACTACAACAAAATTGGAGATTGTACACATAGATCTTAACAGTCCTACAAAGACTAAAGGAATCAATGGTGAAAGGTATTTCATGGTTTTAGTTTATGAATTTTATAGAATGACGTGGGTTGCATTTGTTAAAGATAAATCTAAGGCATTTGATAAGTTTAAGATATTCAAGAATAGAGTTGAGAATGAATTAGGCATGAAGTTTAAATGTTCAAGATTAGATAGAAAAGCATAATTTACTTCAAATGAGTTTAACATGTTTTGTGAAAAAAATGGAATCAAAAGATAGTTATTATCTCTAAGAACCCTTGAACATAATGGTATAACAAAGAGAAGAAATAGATAAGTAACAGAAGCTGCAAGAGCTATGTTAGCTAAGAATGAAGTATCCAACATGTTTTAGAGAGAAGCTATGAATACATTGGTCTACACTCTGAATAGAGTATAGATTAGGAAAGACACAAACAAAACACCTTATGAAAAGTGGTTTGGTCACTCACCTATAGTTATGTATTTTAGAATTTTTGATAGTAAGTGTTAGATTAAAAGAGATGATGATATTAGTAAGTTTGGTGCTATAAGTGATGAAGGTATGTTTCTTGGTTATTCATTGAAGAACAAGAATTATAGATGTTATAATCAGAGAACTAAGACTATCATGGAAAGTCAAAATGTGAGAGTTGATGAGAAATTCAAAATACAAGAAAGAATAGTTGATTATAGTTCAAATGATGATGTTGTTACTAAACCAAGAAACGATGGAGAGCCAAGGTGGGAACAAAGCTCAAAACCTTCACCAGAGCCAAGAGTTGAGATAACAACTCCTACTTCAAGAAAGAATATGATAAAGAATCACCCATTCAAGTAGATCATTGAAAATAAAGATAAAGGTGCAATGAAAAGAACTATATTCAATGAAGAACTATGTTTGATATCTCAAGTTTAATTTAAGAATAAAGATGAAGCATGTAAAGATGATCATTGGAAAAAAGCTATGAAAGAAGAATTGGTTCAAATACTAAAGAATGAGACATGGGAATTGGTCTCCAGACTAGTAGACAAGAATGTGATAGGAATTAAATGGGTATTCAAGAAAAAGATGAATGAACAAGGAGAAGTTGTAAGAAAAAAAGCAAGATTGGTTTATAAAGTTTACTCACAGCAAGAAGGAATAGACTATGATAGACCTATGCTACTGTGGCTAGAATAGAATTAGTAAGATCATTATTAGCATATGCAAAATATAAGAAATTTAAAGTATATCAAATGGATGTCAAGTCAACATTATTGAATGCAGAACTTGAAGAAGAGGTATAAATTGAACAACCTGAAGGTTATCCTTTAATAGATGACAAGGACATAGTATGCAAATTGAAGAAAGCATTGTATGGCTTGAAGAAAGCATCCAAAACTTGGTATGCAAGGTTGGATAAGAATTTGACAAAGCTTGGATACATAAAAGATATGATATATAGTAATCTCTACTAGAAAGAAATTGATGATGGAATAATGCTTTTAGTAATATTTTTTGATGATATCATATTTGGAGGAAATGATAAGGAAAGTGAAAAGTTTTAGAAGAAATGAAGAAAGAATTTGGAATGAGTATGTTAGGAGAAATGAAATAATTTCTAGGATTGTAGATTGTATAGAATAAGGAAGCAATCTTTATTTCTCAAACTAAGTACTTGAAGGATTTGCTAAAGGTTTGGTTTGAAAATATGTAAACTTATTAGAACACCTATGGTAACTAGACATAAGTTATCTACAGAGGATGAACATCTACTATTGATTAGAAGAAGCACAGATCTATGATCAAAGATTTGCAATATCTGACTCATACAAGGATGAACATAGAAATTGTAGTTGGAATTGTTGTAACATTTCAAGCTAATTGCAAAGAAGCACATTATGTAGTAGTCAAAAGGATATTTAGATATCTAAAAGGAACACTAGAGTTTGGATTGTCATATGATAGATGTAATGGTTTCACTCTAAGTGCTTATACTAATGCTGATTAGACAGGTAGTATGGATGATAGAAATAACACTAGTAGTGGAACCTTCTTTCTTGGAGGAAGATTGGTTTCTTGGCTAAGAAAGAAGCAAGATTGTAACTCAAAAAGTATAGTAGAAGTAGAATATGTTGTAGCAGAAAACAATTATAATAAAGTCATTTGGATGAAGTAGATGCTAAAGGATATAAGGAAAGAATTTAGTGAACCTGTTGTCATACATTGTGATCATATAAGCATGATAAATATGTATAAGAATCTAGTGTTGCATTCAAAGATTTTTCTATCAAGTATCACATGTTGAGATAGAAAGTTGTAGAAAAGGAAATTAGAGTAGAATATGTGAGCACTAAAGAGAAGATTGCAGATATATTCACTAAGAATCTTCCCAAAGAGACTTTTGAGTATTTGTGAGGTATGTTAGGGGTTATGCCCCTTCCTAGATTAGAGTAGAAGATGCAAGATTGCATCAGTCTAGTGTAGTAGAGCACCATTGTTTTTCTAGATTGAATGCTGATGCTTCCTATATGGGGAAGTATTTGTAATGGACAAAGTCATCAAGGACACTTGTTGGATTTTTTTTTTTTAAAACAATATTTTTGGACACTTGAGCTAGTAAGAATTAGTTGTTGCAAAGTTTGATGGATGCTGAAACCTTTGACATTGATGTCAATGGCAGAGAAGATTAGCATGAAAAACAAGTTGGGGAGAAGATTATTATGGAAAATAGTTTGGGAGACTAATTGATGAAGAGGATTTGAAAAGAGAGGTTAATAGTATTTAGCTATTGGTATTCTTGGAACTAGGTGTTTTTCATGTATGTTGTAGATATGTTACTATGATGATATGTTACATTCATAACTATGTTTGTCATTGATGTCAACATAACAATTTTTTGTGGTATCAGATAGAAGAACAACAGAAAAATCAAGTTAGTATTGATGGCTAGTTGAGTATTCTCACTATTTTAGGTTATGGGAGATACTTCAAAGTATCTAGTATATGTAGTTAATGTCAAATGAAGAAATGTTAAGTCTAGAAGAAGTGATGTAAGTTTTGGTGATGTCTGTTCTCAGATAGAGTTTACAGAGGCATTTTCTAGTAAACTTGTTATATCTCTTAGCAAAATTTTTATTCTAAGAATCAAGATTGAGGATGTATAGAAGACATGTTGACAATGACATGGTTTAAGCTTGCTCATCATAATATTGCATATATAGAAAGTTATTTAAGTTGCAAGGTAGAAGATTAATGTTATTGCTAATCGTAACATGTTCTTAATGTGGTCCTATAATGGTTAATTGAGAAGGTCTAACAACCAACTCAAAGAATCATTTTATGGACTTGGTATAAAGGAAGGAAATTTTTCTTTATCAAGATATATGTGAATGACATGAAAAAGTAGTTGAAAGCAAAAAACAGAGTGGAATGCAAAGTTAAGTAGAGTAGAGTGGAAGTGAATAAAATTTCATTTTTGAGGTTTTATTGTGTGATTTGAGGTTTGATGTTTGGATTTGAGGTTCATAACCTAGTCTACAAGGTCTGATAGTGATTGGTTTGGTTGATATAATAGAGGAAGGAGGAACTTAATAGTAGATTACTTGTTTGGGCAATGAGCTCTTCTTGTAATTGAAATTGCATGTTTAGGTAGTGGGCTCTTCTTGCATACATTGTACTACAACTCTTAACAGGGTTGGCACAACTCCTAACAAGGTTGGAATCTCCTGATAGGGATTCAAAGTCTCCTAATAGGGACTCTATGTACTAAATTGTGTAATAGACTCCATACAGGGTCCATCCTCTAACAAGGAATATTTATATTAGTACATCATCTTGTGGGTATCATTTTGACTGGGATTTTCCCTCTAATCAAAGGTTTCCCTAGATAATATATCTTTTGTAATTATGTATGTGCATCTTGTTATGGTTGTTGTTTACTTTAGTTGAATGGATAAGATTGTTTAAGGATAATATATGTTTGAATTGTTGGATAACTGATTCACCCTGACCTCTTAGTTATCTTTGTGGACTATTGTTACCAACATATCTCCCATGCTCATTTTAATGATAGGAAAGGATTTTTTGATATATTTAGATAGAGGGCTGTGACTAGTGTCCAAGAGCATCAATTACATTTCCTTGAAGATGTAATAAGAAATGAATTTTATCTCCAAGAAAAAGAGATTAAAAAATAAAAATGGAGAGTCTATTCTAGGGTCTTAGAATTCATTAATTTTTTTGAGAAAGATTATGGCCCTTTGAAAAATACAAAGACATTAGTAGGTAAATTAAACAAGTTGATGATCACCTTTTTAGAAATTATGGAGGCCATGAATGAAAAGAAGACCCTTATTATAAATTCTTATCTTGATAAGGCAAGAGAACTAATGAAAAGGTGGTTTTTTACCCCTATAGTAGGATTAGAACAATTGGTCATTTAAAGGAGGTTTGGCTATAACATCATCAAGAACAAAGAACATACAATTGATAAGGGGAAAAAAATAGTTGGATCAACTAGTACTATTTTGGTACAGATTCTTGAAGATCCAAGGCCTAAGAGGCAAAAGATAGAAGAGAAGAAAGTGTCCCAAATAGAAGACTACACACCCACTCAATCTCCTTTGAATATAGGAGATGGGCAACTTACTAGAAGAAAACGGAACAATGAGGATACCAAGGGGGAGTTTTTATTACTATTGTAGAGTTAGAGAAAAGAAATTCTCAAGAACCTCCCATGCCTAGTCTTGAGTTAACTATTTCTGATTATAGAGGGAAGGAATTATACCTTGTGGTAGAAAAAGCTAGTTATGAATTTCTTTTAGATGAAAATTTTGTCAAATCAAGAGCTTTCTACCAATTTGCATGGAGAACTAACATTGAATTTTTTTAAGAAAGGTGTAATAAGAGGAAAGCAGAGAATCCATAAATGGAAGAGGCAGCTCTACAAGATCAAATAGAGGAGGAAATGATGCAAGAGTTTAGAAATTTTACCCTTGAAGAGGGAAGAAGAATGATAAGATCATCTAGGGTTTTGCTTTTATCAAATTGGGATATTGTGGATGAAATGGTTTTTAATATTGTTGCCATGAAATTAAATGTTGAGAAAAAGGTGGGAAAAGAACTTAGAGGTGCTAAATTTAGTGAAGATCATGCTATCTTGGTCTTTGAAAAGAAGATTCAGAGCCATTTTTTCTCAGCCTGATGATACTGAAATGATTGGAAACTTGATTGTTAAGAGGGTGGAAGATACTCCAAATGATGAGGCCACAAAGTTCAATGTTCAAAAAACCAACCTCACATTAGCTACAACCAAGAAGGAGAAAAAAAAAAAATTAGAATTACAAGAAAAATTTGAATAGGTTCTAGAGGCTTACAATAAAGAAGTACAAAAGAGAATTGAGCTTGAAAATAAGATGATAGGGTATCAAGGACAATCTAGAAAACCTAGAATTAATTATTCTCATCCTCTAGTTAAGCATTATAATTCAACTCCCCTTATAGAGCTACCATATACCCCTCAGAGATTTGAGTATTATACACTAGAGGATTTTGAAGAAGAGAAGAGAAAACTTTGGGCATTGCATGTGGAATTGTATATCCAGTATGAAGACAAACTAAGAAAAATAATTATATATTTGGTACATAAGATTGGTTGACCTACATTTTTATGAACAATTAGAAAGAATAATGAACATATGGAATGAGCTAAAAATTAGTGAGGATGCTTTAAAGCCAATTGTGAATAAATGGAATAACAAGGACAAGGATTTCACTCTCCTATGTTTCTTAGTTATTAGTTTGTCTTGTGAGAAGATAGAAAATAACTTTGGCTTGACTAACGATCTCTCTAATTTTGATGATAAGAGAATTAAATTAAAAAAGAGAATCATAAACTATCTCTCAAAGTATATGGGTAGAAACTTTGAGCTTTTCCCCCATGCGCTCAAGAAAATAAATAAATTAAAAGAAAAAGAGGAATGGGCCAAAGAATTGGATGATTTGTTATGCCTTACATTCAATAGGGTCATAAATAAAAAGGGACATGCATGGTTGGAAAAAACAACTAAAGAAGTTGTTAAAGTTCAAGTATTCTATGATTCTTTTAAAGAGGAGTATATTGAAATAGATAAACTAGGAGAATATGTTTTGAAGAAGCAACATGAAATATTAAGTTTTAATTGGCTAGATGACACACTTTTCAATAAGTGGATGGTAGATCTTGTACATTCTTGAAACAATTAGTATTTGGTGAAACTGATGAAGATGGCATGGACCAAGATAAGCTACAAATAATTGATGCACTACTTAAAGAAGAGGAGGAAAATGATAAACAATCAACTATATAAACAAGTACAAAAATTCAAATTGATGACTGGGCATCAGAAGAATCAAGTGTAATTGTTAGTTTGTCAGTACACAATGACCTAGATGGAGAACCATAAGTTAAATTTAGCTTCCAAACATTAGAACCTAGTCCATTGTAGGTAAATCCAACGATCACACATCCCAAGGAACAAGAATTACATTAGGTCCAATCACAAAATCCTTAGCAACAAAGAAGCCACAATAGAAGTGGTCCCATAAAAGGAATATTCATGATGAAAACCATTGTATGCATAAATTTTTTTCTTTTATGATAGTAACTATTTGTAAATATCTTTCTATCTTAAAGGTAGCTATCATTATACTCTAGGCCTAAAGCTTGTTGCATCTCATGCTATATAAGGGAGATCCCAAGGCTAAAGAATGGGTCCAAACTCTTATTTAATTTTTAGTATTTTGCTAGTCTTACTTTTGGCCTAGTTATCTTGGTGTTAATTTTGTGATGTATATTTCTCTGCAAATCTGGGAGTACATTAAGATGGAAGGATCATATTGTCTTGTTCTAATTTGTTCCAAGTCTTTAATTACTATTGTGTGATTTTCAATGAAAATTAATACAAAGGAGAGTTACTACCATATCTATTTTCTTTGAATCTTGTCTCCATTGTTATTAACTAGTTATCTTGAGGTTGTGTGAGCAAAGCTTATTCAATTTAATGCAATTAGGATAGGTTGTATATCAGTTTTCTATTGCTTTTAATTCACTAGATTAAGTAAAGGTTTCAGTAAGGTGATAGGATTTCTAGTCAATAGGAAGGATATGCATAATAATGAGGAGATAAATTATTGATAATATTGATTGTAATGCAATTAATTAGATCAAAATTACTGGGTAGAATCTAAATGCCAATGGATGATGCATTGATCATTTTATTTAGTTTGCACTAGAAGAGATCATAGAATTGCATGAAGAAAAGATTCAAAATCAAAATTTATTTTCATGAATGAAGAATTTAATGGCTGGTCATTACTTGTTTGCATCTAATCTCTGTGATGTGGTTAGTTGCTATAACCCAAACTTATAAATCTAAGAAGAATTGTGGCCAAATATCTGCTATAAGGGATAAGTATTGTGAATGAATATCATTAAGAGAATAAATTTTAAAGATAATTTCTAGTTTTGAACCCTTTTATCCCTTAGGTGCACCCACTTTGGTTTTGCAGAACATAAAGAGTAGAAAATCTTTGTGATTTTATTGAAGTTGGGTCTAGATCTAAGGACTTCTTAGTTGAACATAGGAAATAGCTAATCCTTAGACTATTTTGTTTTTCACCATCTTGGTATCAAGTATTTTGTTTCTTGGTAGTTCGAAACATCAACACCCTCCACTCACTTTCTTTTCTTTCCTTTCTCTTCCTATGATGATCATGCTTACTTCACCTCCTTCTACAACAATGCCAAAGTTGCATACCTAGTGTAGGTTGTAGTCAAAGATCATGGATTTACGCCTAACCTTTTGCTTTACTTAAGCACGATAGGGGTAGTACCCATATCTTCCCTCCAAAATAATCAAACTTATCCTTTTGAAGAGTTTTTATAAAGATATCTACCAATTATTCTCTAGAAGGAACATATTCCAACCTAACCTATTTCTCTTCTACTTGTTCTCTTAAAAAGTGACACTTAATGGAAATGTGTTTTGTCTTTAAGTGCATTGCTAAGTTCTTTGATATGTTGATGACACATGTATTTTCACATCTTATTACCACCCTTTCTATTATCTTTTCCCAAATATATTCTAGGACATGTTTGATCTATACTATTTGTGTACAATTTACTATTGTAACTACATATTTAGCTTGTGACATTGATTGAGAAATGTAATTTCATTTTTTACTATCCATGCCACTAGTATCCCTTTAAGAAACAATGCACCATAAAACATGCTCTTTCTTTCATCTACATTTCACTCCCAATTGACATATGTAAAGACACTAAGTTCAAAGGTTCCTTTGCAAGGATACCATAATCCATATTATTCAATGCAATTTAGGTATCTACAGATTCTCTTTACATTAACCAAGTGAGATTATTTAGGATTTGCAAAGAAACTTTCCACTATTCTCACTGTCTATGCAATGCCTAGCCTGATGTATGCCATCTGCTATAGTTTACTAATAGTAGATTGGTAAAGTTTTTCACCCACTTCCATGGTTTCATCTTCCTTTGATAGTTTGTAACCGGTCACCATTGGGGTGCCCAATGGTTTGGACTATTTTGGTACAAAAGTCTTTAGAAACCCACTTACATACTTTATTTGACTTATGAAGATTCCTCCTTTTAATTGGGATACTTGTAAACTAATTTTATCACTCCAATCATGGACATCTCAAATTCTTTCTCCATTTCTTTAGCAAACTCCTTGCTCATTTTATCATCACCTCCAAATATGATATCATCTAAAAATATTTTAGCTATTTGTGACCCAACTCCCGTTTCCTTATTGTTTTCACTTGTGCCCACAGATTTAATCTTAATCAGATATGAGTGAAGTCTCTCATACCATACATGGGGTGTCTATTTCAATCCATACATGACTCTCTTTATCTTGCATACTTTGTCCTTTCCATCTTTTGAATCAAATACCTCAAGTTGATCTATGTATACCTCTTCTTCTAGGACTCCATTCCAAAATGCTGACTTTACATTGATTCAATATACTTTGAATTTATTGTATGTTACAAATGCTAGGGATATCCAGACTCCTTCTAGTTTGGATACTAGTGAAAATGTTTCTCCATTATATATTCCTTCTTCCTATGCACATCCCTTGTAGATAAGTATGACCTTTTTCCTTATCTCTTCCCTATCCTCATTCATTTTGTTTTTATATATCCATTTTGTGCCAATAAAATGTGTTGGAATTATAGTAGGAAAGGTAAACTTCTAAGGGGGGAGGGGGGGTGGGGAGGGTGAATCAGTAGTTTAAACTTTGACCCATAAAACATTCACCACACATCCATCTCATAATTTCAATAAGTAAAAACAAATACCATGTAGAACATGTGCATCTAAATCATGTAAAAAAGTAAGAATTCACACATATATGACACCAGATATGATTACCTAGAAACCCTCCAATAAGAAGGTAAAAGTGGGGTGGGGAAGACACCCACAACTCTTCATTATAGTAGTAATAAAGTGTATCTAATGAAGGTTACAATGTTTGATCATGATACATGATCGACCCTATGAAAGGTCTACTTTGTTAAAGGCTTACAAAGACTATTAGGTCTTACCCTGTTAAAAGCGTGCCTTGTTAAAGGACTTAAATTGACAATAAAGTAAGCACCTTGTTGGAGGATTTCAATGCAACCTATTAGGACTAATTTATTAAGAGATTTAATTGATTCACCTGTTAGAATGTCTTAACATTGATCCTATAGTTAGCACTTTGTTGCTTGATGGCATATCACCTCTAAACTAATGTATTCTTGATCCTTCTTGATAAGATGCCTCTCTGCTACTCACTATTTCCTTCCTCAGTTCTCCTTTAATTGATTCTTCAATGTAATTTCAATTCATAATACCTTAGTCACCATGAATACTCTATTTTTGCATGAAAACTTCTTTCTTCACTCCTTCCACACACATATAAGAAGTTTAGGGTTTGTCCTCTTTAAGAAGACCTAGGTGACTTAGGGTTAGGTATGAATCAACAACTATGATTCATCCATTTTGTCACTTAAATCTTCCCTTTACCTAATTGGATGCATGTAATGCATAGAGATTCCAACTTGAGATTCATCCTTATCACCAAAATATCATAATTCAATCTATAAGTCAGCTAAAAAATAGTTTACATAGTAGTTTGTGACAAAACAAACAACTATGAAAAAACTATGTTACTCAACATCTAAAGTCTCTGATGCTTGGCATATACTAATTTCTATACTATGACTTACCATCTCAATGACTTAGCATGCACTACTTGGCTTCTATATCACTTGGCATGCACTATCTTCTTGACACTTTAATGACTTGGAACATGAGTGACTCATCACTCACTATGGAATCAACATGCTCTATCTTATACATGTTGTGCTTGGCATATATTACTTGTTTGACATGAACTAAGTAAATGACTTAAGTATATAGACACTAACTAGTCAAAACCAATCTGAGATCAACAATCTCCCCCTTTGACATGAGTATCAAAAACACTTGGTCATGCATTAATACTATTATGTTTATAAGCATAACATATCTCTTATTCAACTTCTATACAAAACTTCAAAATTTCAAAATTTTGCAACAACTTATAACTCAAAATCTTATAACTCCCCTTAAGTTGTTATATATAGTTCTATACTCAAAATGTTACTCTTGCTGAGTAGATATGCCTCAATTTATACTCTTTTACTTGCTTGCAGTCTGTGCTTTCTCCCCCATGCTCTTACTTTTCCTTAGCTTAGCTCTCTTTCTCTCCTTTTGCTTAAGCTAACTCTCTTTCACCCCCATTTCGACACTAATGTCAATGGGCTATACATTGATAGTGTGTTTTTCCAAGAAAGATTTATGTACCTCAAGAATAATTTTAAGAGTGACATCCCAATTGTCACAAGATACATCCAAAGACTTAATTTGGATGGCCAGTTCAATAGTAAGGTGAACTAGGCCATCTAATGTAGAAATATTGGGGTCTTTCTTCATAAGAGTTTTTGCATAGACTAATTCCTTGTTCAAAATATCCATGTGAGGAGTCAATTTTGTTTGGATTCTTGTTAGTTTGGCCCTTATGTTGGCTTCATCTATAGATAATGCTGCTAATTGACTCTGGGTTTGCAATAAAGTTATGAAATGCTTCTCACTTTTAGTTGGATTCATAGGAAATTTTGCACCTGATGAATTAATTTGACTTTCTAACTTCAAAATGTGACTCCTTGTCTCTTGTGTGAAGAGTGTAGGATTACAAAGTTTGGTGTATAGAGAGAAAATGTTCTCAAGTACCTTCTTCACACTTTCTACCTTAGTTTCCAATGCAACTTATGTAAGTGCTATACCACTAGATATTTTCTCATTCACTTTACTTTGAAATTTCTTTTTAGATGATTCTAATAATTTTTCATTAGTACCAAGGTTTGCATCACTTAACTTTTCCACTATTTTTGTGAATTGTTTAATGAGTAGGTAGAATGAATGCATCTAGGAAGATATCTTTAATATCAAGCAAAGCTTTCTTCTACCTATGCTCCCTTCTGTGTAGTTCTTGACATTTCATTCTAGCTAGAGCTTCTTGAAGTATACCCATCTACTCTATTTTCATTACAACATAATCATACTTTGGAAAAATAGTTTCTTCACCTAGGCTTACATCTCCATATGTTATTACCTCTTCTACCTTTGATGAACTTGAACTCAGTATTGAGAATTGCAAAGGTCTTGCATCTGTGCTCAACCTTTGAAGAGTGTGACTGGAAGGAGTGCCATATTCTGGTAAAGTTAATAGGGCTTGAATTTTTTCTTGCTCATTTAGCTTGGGTGTCAACTTAGTCTCTTTAGGCTTGTCCTTTTCTACCACAATGCCTTGAATTACACCTTGAACTTGTGTTGGAGGTGTAGATGAATCTATCTGACTTGTTTG
This sequence comes from Cupressus sempervirens, assembly GCA_028749045.1. Taxonomy (NCBI): domain Eukaryota; kingdom Viridiplantae; phylum Streptophyta; class Pinopsida; order Cupressales; family Cupressaceae; genus Cupressus; species Cupressus sempervirens. The sequence continues at coordinate 874,253,947 of CM053789.1, forward strand.
ACTCTATGTTTTAGTAGTGGCTTGAGCTTCCACTTTATCCTCTCCAATTGTATCAACCTTTTTTGGTGTAACTTTTGGTACTTTATCTAAAGGTTTTACACTAGTGACTAGAGGGGTGATAATAGGTGGTTCTTATATTTTCACCCCTTCTCTTGTAGTGTCAATCACTGATTGCTTAATTTCATCTACACTCACCAATACAGTCTTGTCACACAATTTAGCCTACACTATAGATTGATCAAGTATTATTTTCAAGTCTTCCTCTATTAGGGGATTGATGTTCTAAGTAGTGAGATTAAAAATATCCTTTACTATGATAGTTTCAATACTTGTTATTTGTTGAGGGTTGATATTTGGAAATTGTGTATCTTGTACACTTTATTATTCTTGCTACTCTTTCTCAACTATTGCCTAATTATCTACATTCATTTTAATACCTCCCTCAACTATGCCTTCATTATTATTATCTTCTTCATCATCTTTAACCTTAATAGGATCTTGTTCTCCTACGTTGACTGTAGCTAACCAATATGTAAATTTCCACATTTGTGTAGTCTTCCTTACATCATCTTCTATGTTATTTTGCAATATGATGAAGGCTCTATATTTAGGGACAAATATAACATCATATTTATTTATGGCTTTAGCTATATGTGCCTTACTGAGTTTAGGCATAACCTGAGCAAGGGAAATCTCCCTAATTTTACTTTCTAAGTTAAAAAATAATGCCATTTTTGCTCAACTCTTTCATATAAAATTTTAGGCATAGAGTTGGTGATCTCTAGATAGGCTTTCTTAAAATTTTTCATCATGGCATATATTGCCTCCTCCACTTGATTCTTTTCAAAATTTCCAAGGTTTTCAAAATCAATGTGAGAAAATCTTGATAAATCTGTACTATTTCTAACATTCTCACATAGGTTGTCTAGATCTGAAGATGGATTATGACTCACCACTTGGAATTGGCTATTGTCATCAGATTTAGTTCTTTCCTCATCAGATTCAGCCTGAGTGATGTATTTTCTCCTTGGCCTTTTTTGTGCTCCTTCTTCCTACTCTATAGGTTTGGTTTTCTCTTTAGCCTTTTATGTAGTGACATGTGCACTAGCCCTTGTGGTAGGTGTAGTAGGTTTGGTCTAGCTTGGTTTAGAAACCTTCTCGGGTCTTGTTACTACTTGTGCCTTAGCCTTTCTCTTCTTCTAATTAGTAGGAATAGGTGCTTCCTCAACTTCTTCTTCCTCAAAACCTTTTGCAATTTATGTTTCTTACTCTTGCAAATCTTCATCCTTTCCTTGTGTCAATGTAAGTGGGGCATGAATTTGATTTTCTTCTTCCTCTTCATCCTCTTCCTCTTTATCCTCTTCTTGCTCGACATCTTCACCAATTTTTTCTTTCAATTTCTTTACTAATTTCTCCTTCTTCTTGATGACAAAGGTGGTCTTTAATTCCATAGTAATCTTGTATTTGGCCATCTCATAATTACCAAATGCTTCGGCTTCTTTGTCTACTATTTCTTTTGTAAGTAATGCTATTATTTCTATAGAGGCATCATCTACATTAATTTCATAGCCTAATGGCCTCAAACATCTTGCTCTTGGGGTTGCTGCTTGAAGCAATGTATAATCAACATCAACTGAGAAACAAAAATCATCATAATATTTTTCCACTAATGATATTGGAATCCTCAATCTCTTCTTCATGAATTTTTTGAAGTCCTGAAAGTAATTGGTCATCACTAACTCAAAATTTTCACCTAATTGTTAAATGAACTCTCCTATTTGAACTGCAACAGACCTATTTGTCTTCCATGCCACATTGCCAAATGTAAGAAATGTGTTCTGAACATAAAAGAAGATACATATCAAAATAGATCCAAATTTATACTGAGCACTTTTTGTTTTCCTTATTGCTCCTAGGTTTTCAATCAATTGTTGTAGTTGTAACTCGCCAAGATCATATGTATGATCCTTCTTCACAATCTTGTGACCCACATCTACTACAATATAAGGTACACTATTTAATTTTCTTGATTGATAAAACTTATGTGAATTACCTTTATTACAAAATCTATCAAAGGATGTGTGATGGTGTCTATGATCATTCCCCTCTTATTCCACACAACCCTTGTGTCCTTGTCAATAACTTGTTTAGACTCACTCCTCATAGTCTTTAGCTGACCTAGGGTAGGATATCCTGTTACCCTATGGACTATTATTTTAGTGATTTTGAATGGACCATTATCTAATCACATTGAATTATCATGAATACTACTCAAAACAATCTTGATCCATTCAATTTTGAAGATGTTAGGAAATCTAGGGCACGAGTTAACCTTTTCTTTTCTACAATCTTAAATTCTTCCCTTAACACACCATTTTCACAAAGTTTTCCATATGCTTCTCTTATTTCCATGTCACAAATACTACCAATCTTACAATTGTTACACTTTCTAACATCCTGAATCATTAGAATTTTTAGTAGTATCATAGATAACACATTAGAGGGATCTTGTTTATATGCAATGTCTGGTATGGCTTTGAAAATAGGTTGTTTTACTTCATTGTTGACTAACTAAACATTCAAAAGCTCTTTTCCCTCTACTCTTTTTCCTTCAAAGAACTAGAAGCTATTTTACAAAACTAGGGTTTACAAAATTAGAAACAGTGTAGCTCAACATACAATAAATACCTTGTAAAATTTGATGAATTGATGTTGAATAGCTATTCAAATCTCCTGCAGTCACTTCAGATGGAATTTTTAGATTGGCTCTAGCTCTTCTTGCACTCTCTTGATTTAGAATGATGTTAAATGAGGAAAAATTGATCAAATACCCTTTTGAAGTACTATAATTAATGCTAGGTGCTTACACAATTGTAAGCTCAACATCAACCAATTTCTAGCTCACTTAGCATCCACTAGTCGTTTGACAACCATTAGGAGCTCAACAAAAACAAGTCAGTTTGTTAGCTCAACATCCTCTAGCATATCACTCAACAATCATAGGAAACTTTTCATGCTCATAAATAACATGAAAAACTTAAAAGACTTTTCCTTTGATTCCTAATAACATCTTGCATCTTTATTCATGCTTATGTAGACTTTTTAGTACTAAATACTTTGGAACTGATATATGATATAACTTTTGAATATTAGTCCCACATACCTCTTGATTGCTTAGTTTGATGAGGTGTGATCACCTAACCCATTGGGTGAAGTGATCCCTTCTCCACTTGATGTGATGCAATCATCCTTTTTCTTCCATGTCTTATTTATTTTATTTCTGACATTTTAAATATCTGCCTTGCCTTTGCCTTTTCCTTTATTGAACTCACAACTTGGTGCCTTTGACCTTGTTGGAAAATATCAACTGATGTGACCAATCTTCAAACAACTAAAACATGTCATTTGAATCAACCAAATTTTGTAGTCACTTCTAAAGTGTTTCCTAATATAATTCTCAGAAACATGTCCATACTCTTCACAATAATGATAGCTATATCTTGTATTATAATCCCATTTATAAGAGTTACCATTGTTCTTTACCTTTTTTTGCTTTTCTGATGACCACATGGGTTTGGAACTGCACTCAAAAGCTCTATGTCCATACTTCTAATAGTTATAACAACATCCTTCAAATCTTTGCATGTGCATTATCTTAGTTCTGCATTCAAGTGTTTGATGACCTTGTTTGTTGCACTTATGATAGTGACTCATAGTCTTTTGCTTAACACTCTAATTTATAGTCTTTCTTCTGCACATATTAGCAGTATGTCCTTTCTTACCATAATAATTACAAGTGGGTTTAGAATTCTTACCTTTTTTACTCCTTTCTTCAACACTTTTGGATGACTCTCCTTATTTAATACTTGTTTATCCCAGTCTAGATGTATCATTATTAGGTCTAGGGGATCTCATTAATTGCTTAAAGTATTTGATGGCTTCACTTGGTTTGTTAAAATTTTCAGCAAATTCCTTTCCAATTTTAGGTCATTATTTAATTTCTCATTATACAACTTCAATGTTGTTATCTCAATGTCCTTGACATTCAATTCATAGTTGGCATTCATCATTTGACTCAAAGTATCCAATTACATGTTAGCAATCCTAGTTATCTTTGATAATTTCTCTTCTAGTCTATTGGTCAAAACTCTTTTATCATATTTAATCATGGCTTTTTCTTCCATACCTTTCTTTTTCTCTTCAATCACCTCACATAGTAGTGTTTCTTGTGATTCTTGCTCTAACTTAAGATTTCTAATTTCTTTAGCTTGGGCTCTATTCTTTTCCATTAGATCTATAACTATTGAATCAAATTCATTGGAGTCTCCATTAGCAAATAGCTTAGTAGTGTCCATCTCTTTTTATTGTGTGTCATTCTCCTCAATATAAATTTCCTTCCTTCTCTTTAAAGATTTCTTTAAGTATTCTCTTGCTTCATTCAGTTGACGTAGAATGAGTTGTATTTAAATTCCTTGATTCTCAATGATCTTTCACAACTTGTAGAATTCCATTTCCAAGATCTTTCCTCAAAGATGCAAAGCTTCATTTTTAGAGAACTAGGCTCTAATACCAATTGTTGGAATTATAGTAGGCAAGGTAAACTTCTAGGGGGGGGGGGGGGGGGGGGTGAATCAGTAGTTTAAACATTGACCCATAATACATTCACCACACATCCATCTCATACATTCAATTAGTAAATAGAAATACCATGTAAAACATGTGCATCTAAATCATGTAAACAAGTAAGCATTCACACATATATGACACTAGATATGATTACCCATAAACCTTGGGGTGGAGATGACACCCACAAATCTTCACTACTATAGTAATAAAGTGTATCTAATGAAGGTTACAATGTTTGATCATGAGACATGATCTACCTTGTGAAAGTTCTACCTATTAAAGGCTTACAAAGATTGTTAGGTCTTACCTTGTTTAAGGATTTCAAAACCCTATTAAAAGTGTGCCTTGTTAAAGGACTTTAACTCACAATGAAGTGAGCACCTTGTTAGAGGATTTTAATACAACCTGTTAGGACTACTCTGTTAAGAAATTTAACTGATTCACCTATTAGAATGTCTCAACATTGATCCTGTAGTTAGTACTTTGTTTCTTGATGATAGATCACCTCTAAATTAATGTATTCTTGATCCTTCTTGATAAGATGTCTCTCTGTTGCAAACCATTTCCTTCCTCTATTCTCCTTTAACTGATTCTTCAATGCAATTTCAATTCACAATACCTTAGTCACCACGAATACTCTATTTTCACATCAAACTTCTCTATTCACTCCTTCCACACACATATAAGAAATTTAGGGTTTGACCTCCTTAAGAAGACCTAGGTGACTTAGGGTTAGATATGAATCAATGACTATGATTCATCAATTTTGCTACTTAAACCTTCCCTTTACTTGCTTAGATACATGTAATGCATAGAGATTCTAACTTGAGATTCATCCTTATCAAAAAAAATCATAATTCAATCTGTAAGTTGGCTCAAAAAAGGTTTACATAGTAGTTTGTGCCAAAAAAAATAAATATGACAAAACTATGTTACTTGGCATCTAAAGTCTCTGATGCTCAACATATACTGATTTCTATACTATGATTCAACATCTAAATGACTTGGAAAGCACTACTTATGCAGCTTTTGTATCACTCAACATACACTATCTGCTTGACACTTGAATGACTTGGCACATGAATGACTTGGCACATGAGTGACTTGACACTCACTATGGACTCAACATGGTCTATCTTATACATGTTGTGCTCAAAATATACTACTTTTTTGGCATAGAGTAAGTAAATGAGTTAAGTGTATAGATACTCACTAGTCAAAACCAATTTGAGATCAACAAAATATTTGTCCTTTGGCCAAGGAAGTAAGATCCATGTCTCATTTTTCTCTATTTTCTCAATTTCTTCCTTTGTGGCCTTTAACTAATCTTCATCCTTAAAGGCTTAATTTGTATACTTGGGCTCAACTTGTGAGAGTAGACATGTACTCTCTCTTTCCTTTCTCCTTGTTATTACTCCAATGATTTGATCTATTAAGGGGTTTCTCCTTAGAAATTTGTCTAGCACCAGTTATTCTTCTGGTGCTTCATTTGTTGGCTCTTTTGGATGAACTACTTTTATCTGTATATGTTCTTGTGAAAATTCTATATGTTCTTTTACTATAGGTTTAGTGAGTGGTGTGTATACAAACTAATTCTAGTCTTCTAGTTCTCTATTTATTCTTTCATTATTTTTCTCAAAGAACTCATCTACTTTAATATTTGCAAACTCCACTATTTTGTTTGTTCTAGTATTTAGGCACTGATAAGATTTTCTATTTTTGGAGTATCATAAGAAGATTCCTTCATCACTCTTAGGGTCAAACTTTCCTTGGTATACATCCCTATGTAAAATTTTCTCCCAAAAGCTATAAAAAACTCACCAATGCTGGGTATCCAAACCATAGTTCATAGGGAATTTTGTGTCTACCTTTATATACTTGTACCCTATTTAGGGTATATATTGTTGTGATCACTACTTCTCTCCAAAAGATTTGTGCAACATTTTTTGTATCATGAGAGTTATGGCATAGTCTATGATTATTTAATTTTTTCTTACAATGACACCATTCTATTGAGGTGTTCTAGGAGAATACATATACCTTTTGATACCATGTTCTTCACAATAGCTTACAAATTCTTGTGAGTCAAACTCACCTCCCTTATCTAATCTCAGAACCTTAGAGTATTGTCTATTTCTCTTTCCTTTTGGCCTTGAACACTTGAACATGTGGATTTGATCTCATGTAGACAACCCACATCATTCTAGAAAAATAATCTATGAAGAGCATAAAATATCTATCATTAGATATGGTTTTATGCCTCATGGGCCCATATAGATCATAGTACACTATATCTATAATGCGTTAAGAAGAAAAATATTTACTTGAAAAACTTGAACTAGATAGCTTATCTAGTTAACAAGTTTTGTTGATAACATTATCAGGTTTAGTGATTGAAGACATGCCTCTCACACATTTCTTTCTACCTAACTTTAAAATGCTATCAAAACTTACAAGACGTAACATTTTATGCTAGAGCCAACTACTTTTAGATTTGGCCATCAAGTAACTATTTATAGTGGAGTTAATGTAAAATAGGTTACCTCTGCTTTGCTCATCAATTACTAACAAGTTACCTATCCTATCTATTATCCTGTAAGACCTTTTATCAAATTCAAATCTATTACCTTTGTTACTAAGTTTATCTATTCTCAATAGGTTATACTTTAGTCCTTCCACCCAATATACATCATCACATTTGGTGGAATCATTTAAAGCTATATAATCCTTACCTCATACAATACATAAAGCATCATTACAGAATCTAATTGTTTCTCCATTAGATTCCTCAATTTTGAGAAATTTTCTCCATTTTCTAGTCATATGATGAGAGTAGCCACTATCAATGATCCACTTTTAATTGTGGCTTGTGCTCAACACCAAGGCTCTTTCTACCTATTCTTCATTCACAAAAAAGAAGGTTATCTCCTCATTATTACTTGAATAGCTCAGCTCTTTTTCAGTCACACCTTCTTTTGAAAGATAGAAATTCTTCTTCACTTTTTCTTTGTAATTTTTTCACCTCTTATTCTTCTCTTTCCTATCATTTTTAGGACATTTTGAAGCTAAAATTCCTATCTTTCTATAGTTGAAATATTTCAAAGGAAGTTTACCTTTGTGATGTACTAGGGTTTGTGCTTTAGTGGTCTAGTTAATTAGACTCATTTGGGAAGTGACTTAACTTACAAATGCTAAGTATGTTAGGGCCTTCCCAAGGATCCTAAGGTTGGAATCCTTCTCTCCAAGGTTTAGGACAATCCAAACTAATCCCAATTCCTAAGTTCTTTAGGTTTCTCCAAGAAACCCCTACACCACAACTAGCACCCTTACCTCTTCTACTATAGGATCTTGAAAATATAAGGTGTAAAAAATCTATATTAGTCCTAAAATACAATAACTTCCCAACCCCAAAAATGGGTTTTAGCCATTCCCTCAACTTAGGCTTCTAGCTTGTTAAACTAGCAAATTAGGACTAATACAATTAGCCCTCCAATATCATTTTTTCCTCTATCATTCAAAAATGAGTTTAAAAAGCCTCAAATATAATTTTAATTTTAGATACCAATCTAGATGGGTCATATAAAATCACATTTCCACAAGTGGATTTTATCTCTAAGTTCCCTAACCCAAAAACCCTCAATAAACTTATGGTTTCCTAGATTTTAGGAATGTCCACAAAGTTTCACTGTAAAATATTTGAATGAAACTTTCACACCAACTTCAATACTTCTAAAATCACCTCCCTTATTCACTTAAGAAACCAATTCTTCTATGCATGCCCACAAGACCTCTGGATTGCATGAAAACCTTTGTTTAATGGCTCAACACTCCAAGTGATCAACCAATATCTCAACTACAATATTGAAATCCATGAGATTTAGCTTAACTATAGTTAGAAACATGTCTATTTTACATGTTCATGACACCCCACAAAGCCATAATGGATTTAGCCTATGGTTTGTTAGGACTATGTCATTCTTGCTTCAAAACCCTAGTCACAAAATTCTTTAGAACAACAATGTACATATATAAACCTAATCTAATAAAATGAAATTATATACAAGATAGTAAAACTAGAATCTACCAACTTTGAGAAAGAAAATATATTCCATATAACTTTGTTCTTCTTAGAATATCAACATTGATTGTATGGACAACAAGAAATGCAAGAACAATAATGAACTCCAAAACTGGCCAAGATTGATTGAGCCTACCATAAGTAGCTTCTTACAAGATTTATAGACCTCTTTAATTAGTTGGACTCAACCCATAACTAATTCCATCCTTATCTTGCAAAGTTAACAATGTTTTCTCAAAAAGATCTAAAAGTTGAAAAGTTGTAGCTTTTACATCTTTTGCATAAAACACCTCAAATCTTTACTAAGTGACTCCAAATCACATGCATGGATGGATTTTGAACTAAAGTGATATTTTAGGTCTCCAGTCAACCCTTTGATCAAGTGTTGACCAATGTTGACTCACTTAGATAATTGATCCTAGAAGGCAATAAAGCTTATTTGACCATCAACTGATGTTTCCAATCTCAATTTATCGTTCCCTAGGCTCACCCTAACTAGGTTTGTTTCCTCAAGGATTTATTATAAATAAAAACAATCTTAAGTATATTTTACTAGTTTTCCACTAGGTACATCTACATAATACTCTTGGGATACAAAATAGCTCATGTCCCATGGGATGTCAAAATAGAGATAGACTTCCTATGTTTCATGATGCCATGTTCAAACATCTATGTGGCCTTTGCTTCAGGTAGACCAATCCACTTGATTAGATACTCCTTTTAGGTTTTAGTGTATTGGTGTCTATGATGTTTTCTAACTATATTGGTATTGACATAACCATTAAGTTTGTTATTAGTGACATACACTTATTTAGATTGTAAGTATCTACCAAGCTTATTAGATAGTTAACATTGTTTTCTAAGCATTTCAATTGTTACCAAGTTCTATAGTTTCTATCGAGTCCTTTAGATAGATTCTAGTGTTTACTGAGAAGTTACAGTTACTATGAAGATCAATAGTGTAAACTGAGCATCTCAGTGTATGTCAAGTTTACCAGTGTAAATCGATTTGTGTAGTGCTTATTGAGTTCAAAGTTTATGTGATGTGAGTCCAGTGTTAATTGATCTACTCAATGTTAACCAAGAGACTCAATTTATACTAAGCTAGAGGTGATAGTGTTTATCGAGTCATGTAATGTAAACCAAGAGATTTAGTTTATATGATGAGTTTTGCAGTATTCATTGAGTCACTAGTGAAGATCGAGTTCAAGACTAATGTAAAGTGATCAGTATGGACTGAGCTTCTATGTCTATCGAGTGCATGATGATGCTGAGCATTCATAGTGAATGCTAAGTATCAAAACTTCACCGAGTCAGTCTTTAGAGCTCAATTGTCTATACTTGACCCGACTTTGTAATATTTGTGTGATGTATAGTGACTGAGTTTGTAATTTGTATATGTATATATGTAGTGCATTGTATCACATCCAATCTATCTAGTAACGATGCATATGTAATATAATCTTAAGAGAAGAGAATAAAGTGTAAATTACAAAGGCTACAATAGTATAAGGTGTTAGGAATGCTTTTAGAATAACTCAGAGAGTGGGTGAATCAGTTATTCAAGGTCCAAATGTCCTATTCAAACTTTTCACTAAGTATAATGAGCCCATTCAACCATTCATTCGTCCAAGCTTTAAGAATTCTAACCAACAAGTTACTATAAATCAACATACAAGCATAACACATAAGAAATCAACACATAACACAATGATTTACGTGGAAACCCAATTTGGGAAAAACCACCAGTAACATGCTACTCAATTCTCACTCTTTTGAAGTGATGCCCTATGAAAGGCTTGCCCTATTAAAGGCTTACACCACAGTATTAAATGTGACCTTGTTAGAGGATTTAACCACCTTGTTAGAAGTGGGCCTGGGTAGAGGACTTTAGAACATTCACTTGGAATGCCACATTGTTAAAGGATTTACAAATGGCTATTAAGCCAACCTAAGTCCATAGGATTTTCATATCTAATACAATTGCTGGAGAGCATTAGAAAATCTTTGACCTGACTACGAAATACAACTTAACTTATAGATCTCATATCACTCTTCAACTCATACCATTTTCTGGCCTTCAATCTCTGCAACTTTGATAGATTTTCCTCCTTTCAAGCTTAGTCTCCTTGAGTCTCCATGCTCAATGTACCAGTGCAATCATCTCTTCTTGACCACTCGTAGAAGCAGAGCCTCTGTGCTCTTCCTTCTTCTAGATGTCTTCATCTTGACACCATTCTAACCACTTTGCAATTTGGCTCTTTGGTAGCAACAACATCAACAACATTTTCTTCTTGGTCTATGACTCCTTAAATAGAAATCTTGGAGTTCCTTTTTTCTAGTTGAGTCTTCCATTCTTTAATTCCAATTTGTATGGATTAGGTAGGATTCATTGCATTTAACCCATTTTTTTTTTTTCTCTAGAAATTTCTTGAATAATCATTTTGAATTCACCCAATAATAGTTTACATAGAATTCTATGCCATCGACTCATCATCCTTATCCTCCAACTAGTTCAAAAGATTCAAGGTAACCACTTTGTCGGCTTAGATTTGGTGAATCTTCATTATTTAAAATAATGCAGCAGCTTAACACTATTGAAATACTAGTGCTTGACACATACTATTTTTTTCCTGATGCTTGGCATCACTCAACACACACTAGAATTTTTTGATGCTTAGCACCTAAACTTCACTCAGCACCCGAAGATCACTCAATACACACTAGAATTTCTTGTTACTTGACTCCAACTGAGAATTTTCTTCACTTGAACTAACTTGTTCGGCACCCACTAATGATCTTAGTTTAAGATTTGTAGTAAACTTTGTTACAACTTGTTCATTCAATGTTTCTAAGTGTGACCAACCTTTTTATCTTTGGGTATGTTATAAATAAATCATTTAACCATTTTCCTAACTAATCCTTGCACTTCATTACAACATCATAACTCAACCTTTGCCTTAGGTAGTGTTGTCACATCTTGTTGATTAGATCCTCTTCATCAATCAACTAAGTGATAGTACTTGGATCTTATAAGAAAATGTCATTCCTACAAATAGCAAGTTTGACATCAATTAAAAAACAATGATTGAAAACAAAAATCTTCCTTCTTTACAACAATCTCCCTTTTTGATTTTCATCAATGAGCTTTTTAGTCAAATTTCCAACAATCTTACTCTTTGGCATTGATGGCAAACCAAAGTGATCACCTATTAGACTAGATTATTTAACCAAATGCTAACTAGGTTAGAACAGTAAGTTAGATGCCAAAAAGTAATTGTATTACCATCAATTTTCACATCTCCCTCTACTATCTTGATTGCTTCATTTCTACTTCTCCCTCTTAGCTACTGCATTCTTGTTCTTTGTTTTTCTTCTCTCTATATTTCTCATCTTCTACTATTCTAATCAACTTTTGATTATTTCTATCAACTTCTCCCTCTATCTTAAACTGATTAGTATCTCCCTCATACTTTTGATCACATGTCCTTGATCAGTTTCTCACTACTTCTCCCTCTTTGACAACAATGCCAAAGACATATTAGCATCTTGATATGCAAGTGTAGCTTTTGCAGGTTCATTCAATTCCTCCCTCTATCACCTTGCTTTGATTGATTTAGAACTTTAGCACTTCTACTACTTTAGGCATGAATCCTAAAGTAAACATCCTTTGCATCAATGTGTAAAATCTTCAACAATCACCTCATTTGATGTAGGGTAGTCTTTCTTTTGCTTCAAGTAGCCTTGGGTAGGGGTATCACCCCTAACTTACCTCTAAGATACTCAAAAGCATCTTTAGGTAGTGCTTTTGTGAAGATGTTAGTAAGTTTTTCCTTTGAACTAACATATTCCATCTTCACTTGTTTGTCTTCCACCAACTCTCTTACATAGTGATACATGATTGCAATATTCTTGGTTTTAGCATGCATTACAGGGTTCTTTTATATGTTGATTGCACTTTTATTATCACAATAAAGTACCACAGGCTCATTTACCTCTTCCTTCATACCTTGCAGCAAATGTTTGATCCCTACAATATTGGTGCAATTTATAGTAGCTGCAACATATTCAACTTCAACATTGTACTATGAGGTGCAACTTTGCATTTTGTTGGTCCATGTAATCAACCTTTTTCCTAAGAAAAGTGCTCCTCCATTGGTGCTTTTTCTATCATCAATGTTACCTCCCCAATCGGCATCAGTGTATGCTTTTAGTTCAAAATTTTCACTCCTCTTGTAGTACAAACCGAAGTCATCAGTTCCTTTTAGGTATCTTAGTATTGCCATTAAGTGATTTTCTCTTGGATTTGTAGAAAATCTTGCCACTATTCCAACATCTAATGCACTATTTGGTCTACTATGTACAACATATTACAGCTTTCCAATCATTGACCTATATAATATTTGATTTACTTCAATAGACTCATCATTCTTGGATAGCTTATGACCTATTTCCATTGGTGTGCTAACTAGTTTTGAGTCTTCCAACCCAAATGTTTTGAGTATCTCCTTGATGTATTTGGATTGGGTCACAAATATTCCATGCTTTGATTGATGTACTTGCAATCCAACAAAGAATTTTATTTCTCCAAACATTGACATTTCAAATTCATGTTTCATTTGTTCAGCAAAATCTTTGCATAGAACATCTTTTCCTCCAAATATTGTATCATCAACAAAGATTTCTAATATCAAAATGTCTTTACCTTTTTTAGCTTTGATATACAAGTTGTTGTTGTCATCTGTTCTCTCAAACCCTATCTTCACAAGATATTTATGCAATCTCTCATACCATGCTCTAAGTGCTTGCTTCAATCTATAAAGTGCCTTGTACAATTTGCAAACCATGTCCTTGTTCTTGTTATCTACAAATCCCTCTAGTTGTTCTATGTAGACTTCCTCTTCCAGTATACCATTTAGAAAAGTAGACTTAACGTCCATTTTGTAGAATTTGAAACTTTTGTATGCAACATATGCAAGTAATGTTCTTACTCCTTCCATTCTTGCAACAAGGTCAAATGTTTCCACATAATCTAGTCCTTCTTCTTGTGCATAGCCTTTGAAAACTAGTCTGGCTTTATTTCTTATTATCTCACCATTCTCATCAAGTTTGATTCTAAATACTCATTTGGTATCAATCACATTCTTATCAAGTTGTCTAGGAACTATGGTCTAGGTTCTATTCTTCTCAATCTGATCTATTTCTTCTTCCATACCTTTATACTAGTCATCATCTTGTAGTGCATCCTTCACTATTTTAGGTTCAACTTTTCTTAACAGACATGATTCATTCCTAAGCTTATTCCTTGTCATTGGTTTGGCATCCTTGTCACCAATGATTTGATTTGTAGGGTGATGTCTTCTCACATACTTGGCTAATCTTGGTTATGTCCTTCTTTCCATGTTTGATCCTTCAGCTTCAGAGTCATTTTTCTCTTCTCCATTTGGTATTTCATCATTCTTATCATGTATGCTATTTTTATAATTAGAATGTGCATTTTCTACATTTTGCAACTCAACTTCTTAATGTAGCTTGGCATTCATTAGGTGTGACTAGGTTGATACTGAGATTTTTTGCTGATTCCCAACTTGATTGGCAACATTGTCTTCAAGAGTCATTCCTTCATAGAAGTATACAAAGGATCTATAATCCTCTGATTTCTTGGTTTCATCAACCTAAACTTTTGCATGCTCATCAAAATTTACATTTTCACTCTCCACAATCTTGTTAGTGTTAGTGTTCAAACACTTATATGCCTTACTTCTAGTGGAGTATCCAAGGATAATGCCTTCATCACTCTTTGCATCAAACTTTCCATTTTTAGTATATTTTAGAATATAGAATTTACATCAAAACACTTTGAAATGTTTAACATTGGGTGAGTGACTATACCATAATTCAAAAGGTGTTGTATTTGTACCTTTCTTAACTTGAACTCTATTCAGTGTGTAGACTACATTGCTTACAGCTTCTCTCCAGTACTTTAGTGCAACACTTTTCTCCATCATCAAGGTTCTAGCACAATCAGTTACTTGCCTATTTATTCTTTCAAAAATACCATTTTGAGGTGGGGTCCTTGGTGCTGATGTTTTCCTTTTGATGCCTTTGTCATTGCAGAATATCTCAAATTCTTTTGATGTAAACTCACCTCCTCTGTCTAACCTTAGGCATTTTAGGTTCTGCCCTATTTCCTTCTCAACTCTAGACAAATACCACTTAAACATTTGAAATACATTATATTTTTGCTTCAAAAACATAGCAGTCATCAACCTAGAATAGTCATCTACAAATAGCATTATGTATCTATCTCCTAGGTAGCTTTGCACTTCTATTGGACCACACAAGTTTGTATGGACTAACTCTAGTACTTCTTTGGAAGCGTATGTTTTTCTTTTGAATCTAGACTTAGTCATCTTCCCTAGTTGACATTGTTTGCACATTGTGTTTTTAGGTTTCTTCAATTTTGGCAACCCTCTGACCTTCTTCTTCATGTTGATGCTAATCAGATTATCAAAGTTAACATGACACAACCTTTTATGCCACAACCACACATCATCAAGTCTAACAACAAGACATGTTGTATCTTCCATATTTAGGTAAAATAGATTACTCCTAGTTTTTTCACCTTTTCCTATCAAATTTCTATCAGTGTCATAGATATTGACAGTTTTGTTTCCAAATTCAACTTTGCAACCTACATTACCTAACTATGACACACTCAACAATTTGTAGTTTAATTCTTCAACATAGTATGCATTATCACATGAAATTTTCTCTTTGAGTTTAATAGAGCCTTTTCCTTTGATTTAACATGGAGCATCATTACCGAATTTAACACTATTTCCATCATATTGAGTAAAGTTAATGAACTTACTTTTATGTCCTGTCATGTGATGTGAGCATCCATTGTCTACGATCCACTTGTCATTCTTGTTTACATAGGTAACCAATTCTATTGCTTCATCTTCACTATTGTCTAATTCATGCTTCATGGCCACATACACTACTTCATCATCATTCTCATCAGAATGTTTTTCAACAATGTAGCATCTTTTTCCTTTTTCTTTTTAGTCTTTGCTATCTTCTTCTCTTTTTTTCCTATACTTGTTTCCTTCTTTATAGTTCTTCTTTTGTGTACATCTTGCAACCATATGACCTACTTCATTGCAATTGAAACATATGATAGGAGCTTACCTTTGAATTTACCTTTGCCTCTATGGAATCTCCTAGCTATTAGCGCTTCTAATTGTTTCACATCTTCCTCATTTGCACTGCTATCACTGGATGCATGCTTTCCCTTTCTTCTCTTCTTGCTTGATGACTCCTCCTTAGTGTTTTTTATTGTCATCTTGGTCTTGAAAGTAAATTCAAGGTTCTCAATTCTGTAGTTATCAAAATTGGATAATTCGAATGTAGTAAGTCTATTCCTTCAAAGGTTAGTGTGTTTCCTTGTACATACTTTAGCTTTTGAATGGCTGAGACTTTGATAGCATAGATAGGGAACAAAGTTCTTAAGTATTTGCTAATGACAGTTTCTTCTTCTAATTGTCCACCTAGACTTCTTATTACTCTCACCACTTCTTTTATCCTTGCAGCATATTGAGCAACATTTTCTCCTTCCTCCATTTTCATGTCATCAAAATTTCCTCTTAGGCTTTCTCTCTTTACTCTTTGGAAATTTTGATCTCCTCCATAGATATCTAATAAGGCTTTCCACATCTTAAATGTAGTGTCACCATTTTTGATGTCATCATATTCTGCATAACTAAGTGTACAAGCAATCTCCAACATTGCTTGATTGTGCTCCTTCCTTTTATTAAAATCATCTGTAGTAAGAGGTCTTGCTAGATTTACATGTTCTGTTCCAATTGGGGTTTGTGCATAGTCACCTATTGATCAAAGGTATAATTTCATTAGACTCTACCATGCAGCAAAGTTATGTTTGTTGAGCTTGGGAGCTTTTCTCTTGGACACCTTGATCTTCTTGCTTCTAGTACTTTGAAACTAAATTAGCAGAGGCTCTAATACCAATTGTTAGAAATGCTTTTAGAATAACTGAGGGTGGGGGGGTAGGGGGGTGAATTAGTAATTCAAGGTCCCAATGTCCTATTCAAACTTTTCACTAAGTATAGTGAGCCCATTAAACCATTCATTCATCCAAGCTTTAACAATTCTAACCAACAAGTTACTGTAAATCAACATACAAGCATAACACATAAAAAATCAACACATAACATAGTGATTTATGTGGAAAACCAATTTGAAAAAAACCACTAGTAACATGCTACTCAATTCTCACTCTTTTAAAGTGATTGTTGGGATTAAAGATAGAGTAACTGAGAGGGGGGGGGGGGGGTGTGAATCAGTTACTAACAAAAATTAATCCATAGATCCCTTAGATGTCTTAAATATCTAGTTACTATTGATACTTGGTAAACAAATTTTGTAACTCGGTAAATTAAATTATCACTTATTTTCAAGCATTCATGCATGTAACTGAAAAAAAAGTGAACACAAGAGACACCATATTTAACATGGAATCCCAATATGGGAAAAACCACCAAGTAACTATTCACCAATTTTTCACTCTTCTGAAGTGAGCCCTGTTAGGAGCCAACCCTGTTAAAGGTTACAATACACACTATTAGGTGTGACCCTATTAGAGGATTTAATCACCCTGTTAGGAGTGGCCTTGTTAGATGTCTTAAGAACAATTTAATTGAACTGTCACTTTGTTAGAGGATTTACAAAATGGTTGTTAAACCAACTTTGTTAAGAGATTTAAAATCACTACTACAATGGTTAGAAAGAAAAAATGAATTGACCTGAATAAGATGCAATTGAATTTGTTGGCTACAAGTTTCTGTTTAGCATTATTAGATCCTCCTTGATCAAATATGGCTTTGCTACTCCTCAATCATCTTTGATCATCCTTCAAATTTGCTTCCACAATAGTCAGTCCTCATATCTTAATAATTCCACACTTCCATCACTCACACACTTAGAATTCACAACTTGACCTCTTACTTATACCATTCAGATTGTCAAGTCGGCCCATTTACATGTTACATTTACCAATAAATCATACATTAGTTGGCTACATATATTACTCTAAACAAATAAATGTTATTTTATAAAACAATGAAATCCTTTACTGGCCGACAAGTCTCAATAAATACTATTTCCAAAAATTTCCTGAGTTAACCTTCTTGACTCGGTTAACATTGCAATATCCTTAAAATCCTTTGGCTGCTGAGTTTACTTGGTAAGAATTGAATCCCTCGGTAAGAACTACTTCTTCCAAATTACCTTTGATGACCAAGTGATCTTAGTAAGAACTGCTTCTTCCAAATTACCTTTGATGGCTGGCTAAGCTCGATAAGAACTACTTCTTCCAAATTACCTTTGATGACTGACTGAGCTCGGTAAGAAATGCTTCTTCCAAATTACCTTTGATGACCGAGTGAGCTTGGTAAGAACTACTTCTTTGCTTTACTGACCTTCTGAGCTCAGTAGTCATTATTCTTTACCTTGCTAATCTTCTGAGTTGGTAGACTCAGTCCTTTGTCTAGCTGACCTTCTGAGCTTGATAGACATTGTCTGATGACTAATATGACATTTGTGTGACATCAAAGACAACACACAATTTAAACAAATGTATCCAATAGTGATTCCCTATGAAAGGCCTGCCCTATTAAAGGCTTACAACACACTATTAAATGTGACCTTGTTAGAGGATTTAACCACCCTGTTAGAAGTGGGCCTGGTTATAGGACTTTAGAACATTCACTTGGAACTCCACCCTATTAAAGGATTTACAATTTGCTATTAAACCAACCTAAGTCCATAGGATTTTTATATCTAATACAATTGTTAGAGAGCATTGGAAAATATTTGACCTGACTACAACATACAACTTAACTTGCAGATCTCAGATCACTCTTCAACGCATACCATTTCGTGGCCTTCAATCTCTACAACTCTAAAAGTTGTCCTCCTTTCAAGCTTAGTCTCCTTGAGTCTCCATGCTCAATGTACCAATGTAATCATCTCTTCCTAACCACTCGTAGAAGTAGAGCCTCTATGCTCTTCCTTCTTCTAGATGTCTTCACCTTGACACTCTTCTAACCACTTCACAATTCGGTTCTTTGGCATCAGTAGAATCAACAAAATTTTCTTCTTGGTCTATGACTCCTCAAATATAAATCTTGGAGTTCCTTTTTCTTGCTTGATTCTTCCATTCTTTAATTTCAATTCAAATGGATTAGGTAGGATTCATTGTATCTAACCCATAT
This sequence comes from Cupressus sempervirens, assembly GCA_028749045.1. Lineage (NCBI taxonomy): Eukaryota > Viridiplantae > Streptophyta > Pinopsida > Cupressales > Cupressaceae > Cupressus > Cupressus sempervirens. The sequence goes on from CM053789.1 coordinate 874,272,946, forward strand.
TTTGTTTCCTCTAGAAACTTCTTGAATAATCCTTTTGAATTTTCCCAAAAATAGTTTACATAGAATTTTGTGCCACCAACTCATCATCCTTATCCTCCAACTAGTTCACAAAATTCAAGGTAACCACTTTGTCGGCTCAGATTTGGTGAATCTTCATTATTTAAAATAATGTAACAACTCGACACTATTAAAATATTGGTGCTCAGCACATATTGTGTTACTTGGCATCAATTGTGTTTTTCCTGATGCTTAGCATCACTCGGCACTTGAACTTCACTTAGCACCTAAAGTTCACTTGACACACACTAGAATTTCCTATTGCTTAGCCCCATCCGAGAATTTTCTTGGCTTCAACTAACTTGTTCGGCACCCACTAATGATCTTAGTTTAATCTTTGTAGTCAACCTTGTTACAACTTGTTCATTCAATGCTTCTAAGTGTGACCAACCTTTGTATCTTTGGGTATTTTATCAATACATCATTTAACCATTATCTTAATTGATCCTTGTACTTCATTACAACATCATAACTCAACCTTTTCCTTAGGTAGTCATGTTACATCTTGTTGATCAAATCCTCTTCATCAATCAACTAAGTGATAGTACTTGTATCTTATAAGCAAATGTCATTCCTACAAATAGAAGGTTTGATATCAATGAAAAAATAATGATTGAAAACAAAAATCTTCCTTCTTTGCAACAATCTCTCTTTTTGATCTTCATCAATGAGCTTTTCAATCATATTTTCAATATAAGGAGCAACAAGGATTCATCTATCACAACAAGGTGATTTGTACACTTAAAGGAATCTCATTCAACAAACCAAATTGTAGATAAGAGATTAGCTAATGTTTCATCCTAACAAGTGGATCAGTCAAATACTTTAACAAGGTAGACTTAATAGTCTTTTGTAAATCTCTTTACTAAGTGCATACTTCATTATATGTTTGTAAATCCTTTCACAAGGTGGACCTAGCAGTCCTTATTGCTCCTAACATGGCAGATCATCATAAGTGATCAATATAAGCCTTAATAGGCCAACTTTATATTGCATCACTAAAGCTTATGGGTATCATCCCCACCCCAGTTTACTTTCTATTTGAAAGGTTTATAGGTCCTCAAATCTTTGTGTCAAAGTGTTATGAATGCTTTCATGTTTTTAGTTTCTTATGCATACAATAAGTTTAGATTATATGTGAAGGATTAAATGCTAATTGGACTATTGGATTAAGAGTTAAAATTGTAAAAGTTTTAGAAGTTACTGATTCACCCCTCCCCTCTCAGTAACTTAGTCTTGTTAAGAATATTTTCAAGAATTGGTATCAGAGCATTGTGGTTCTTAGAAGAAAGTTTAATAGCTTGAGAAAAGATCAAAGCCATGGAGATACTTAGACTTGATAAAGCTATTGACAATGAAAAGTTAGACTTGGAAATAACTATTGCCCAACTCAAGAAAGCAAAGGAGCAACTCTCTCAATCCCTAAAAAGAAGAAAAGAACTTGCAATTCAAATGAATGATCATCTCTACATTGAATAAAAGGTTGAAGATCTTCATTCAAGCAATCAAGATGAAGCCAATGAAGCAATCAAAGAACTCATAGAAAAGAATGGTTCCCTGAATGAAAAAGTAAGAAAACTAAGAAAAGAGCATGAAATTCAGTCAGTAAGGGTATGTGAAGTCATGGAGTAGAAGAAAAAGATATAAGAAGAGATAGAAGTAAAGAAAAATGGAATCCAACACCAATCCCTTTAGCAAGCAAACCTCATTGATCAGCTCTCCAATGCAAATGAAGAAATCATGAGTCTAAGATCTAAAAATTAAATATTGTGAAATGATCTAAACTCTGAAAGGTAAATCAATGAAAGAATGATGAAATCCCAAGTAGACATGAATCAATTGAATGAAAAAAATCTCTATAGACAAAGAGGAATAGTAGGAATTGGATATACAAAAGAAGGAGAATAATCCAAGAAAGGATCTCAAAAGAATCAAAGACCTACTTACAAACACTGTGGTAAGATAGGTCACACTTCCACCAAATTTTGGAGCAATGGAAAAGAAAAATTCAATTGAAAGTGCTACAACTGCAATCAACATACTCATAAGGCTAATGAATGCAAAAAAAAACCAAGATTTGAAGGAAAATGTAAAAAATACAAGAAGCATGGGTACAAATCATCATTATACAAAACCAAGATATTAAGTCTAGTAGAATAAATTGTGAAAGATATATTTGGTTGGGACTACAATACCTAGTGCAGATGTCATTATTGTGGAGAATTTGGACACATTGGAATGAATTGAGTAAAGAATCATTTGAGGAAAAGAGATACTACTAAAAGATGTTTCATTTGTATAGAACTTGGTCATCTTGATGAGAACTATATGAATACAAGTAGAATTGAAGATGAGAAGAAGGTAAAAGCTAATAACATCCAAAAACAGATGAGAAAACAATGGGTTCCAAAGTCTACTAAGAGTGAAAGACCAAACAATGATGAACAAGCCACTCAAGAATTGCATGACTCCACAATCTCTACTTAATTTCTCAAAGGAGAAACTTGGAGTAGGCTACCAAAGAAGACATTCAAGACAGTTCTAGATTGAAAAGACAAAAGATCCATATCTATATTCAAGATACAAAGGGATCATCGAGTGAAAAGGGTACCAATCACTATCGAGTTACCTTCTTTATTGAGTGAGGTTGGGTCATAGACTTTATCAAGCTAGGTTAGGAATAACTAAAATTTCATATGGTTATCAAATGATGGAAGAATTTTCTAAGTAATCAATGCAAAGAAGTGGATGATAGTTTGTCAACTTGATCTGCCATCTGTACTGAGAACTTATGGTGAAATTTGATAAAAGGAATGAAATTGAATTCATTTTCACGATGAATTTTTAAAAGCTATTGTGCAATGTGATCTTTAGAACTTCCAAGCAATTAGAGTGAATTGTTATTGAAGAAAAAATTTGAATTCTCTCAAACCCTACCAAGTGAAGATGGCATCTAGTAGCAACAAGGAAAATCAAGGTTCTGACATGCTAGTTCATGGTGAATGGAAGGCTCCAAATTTTAAAATCACCCCTACAATTGCTGAAACCCTAGATCTGAGTGGAGCACAGTCTCAAATCCCTCCAAAGGCACTATTGATAAATGATATTTTTTCTCACTTTAAATGCATGATTCAAGATATTGGCACTTTGGAAATGGATGAAGCCCTAGGACAACTATGTGTTAATGGTGTCTTGAAACCCGAGCATCAAAACCTAGAGACGAAAGGGTTGTCACACATTCCTCATATGCCTTGTGAATTTCAAGTAAAATGGATTAGGCATATTCTCAGTTGGGTGCACAATGGTCAGTTATGGTTGGAGCAACCAATTTTAATCATGAAAAAGATGATTCATAGAATCACTGGTCTCCCAATGTTGGCCAAACCTAAAATGACCAAAACCCTAAGTTAGGCTGAACTTGAGAAGAAAACCCTAGCAAAATGTGATGGTAGAGGCATGAAGATAAGTAGTATGATTGATATGGAACTAAAATTTGGCATTCATATCATAGCGCACAAGACCTATAGCTCTAGCCAGTTGACCAATGTGCCTTGTGAAGTAGTTGACCTTGCTTACAAGGTAGTCAAGAACAATCTTTCATTTGACCTTGCTGAGCTACTATTGAAGCAATCCAAAAAGAACATGGAAAGCATTCATATGACAAAGAAAAACCCATGTAATTTTGGTTCTCTATTGACTTGTTTATTCTTTTATGTTCAAAAAAATTTCCCTTTAAAAGGATGAGTTGTATGGAGAAAAGATGTGCCAATTCTCTACCAAATTAATGAGTATATTGTTGAGATGGGAGAAAACTATAATAATATCATGGATAACTATTTTGATGCATTTAGAGACAAAATGAATGATAGATTCAAAATTCTAAGGAAACTAGTAGAAGACTACAATGATGATGTATGTTTCATGGTAGATAGTGATAAGGTATACATTTAGGTAGTTAGGCCTAGAACTTAATGGGTGAAACCTCTTGGATATGAGGTTAATATTGATGAAACTAAGGATATCATTGAGGAACTTGTAAATGAACTAGTTGATCCTAAGGCTACATATTTTGGTACTTATGATGAAGCAAAATCCAGAATAAAATTGGAGATCAAGCTCCCTTAGGCATTAAACAAAGGAAAGAAAATAATTACTAAATTGAAAACCAATTCCACCCTTTTGTTGATTGAAGGAAAAGGTGAGGATGAGGAAGTAGAGGATGAAGAAGAATTTGAGGAAGAACCATTAAAGAAGAAGGGCAAGGTAATTATCACCAAGCCTATCGAGACATCCACTATTGTAATTACCAAAAGAACTTCAAGAAAGAAAGTTGATAAGGAAGGAGGAGATATAATACTCAAGAAACCTCCCCCCACCTTCCAAGATAGACTGAAAGAACTAAAAGAAGGAGTAGGTATAACAAATTTTAAAGCATTAAAGTATGAAACTAGGACTAATGAATAAAATAAGTAGATTGAAGACCTAGTGATGGACAAAATGGGTAAGTGGAAATACTCACTAGACCAGCTTACTTCTCATCTCCCTAACATTTCGTTGGATAAGATTAAGCCAAGATGGGAATTTTCTATGTAAACTATAAAATAAATCTATGGGAAAACCTTGAAGCAGCTTATTCCAAGCTGAACAAACAAGGAGATTAAGGAATCTCTAAAGAAAAATGAGGAGAAATTAACTCTGAAGTTTAATACTTGTCTAGTTTTGATAAAAGATATTGAACATGTTGTAAGGAATGCAACACATACATGGGAAAATATATATCATCTTCATAAATCGAGTGATTTTTCTATTGAAGTAAAAGGTGATGATGATGATGATAAAGAATAGAAAGATGAAGAGGAACATGTTGAAGAAGCAACACATTTTGATAACATTGATGATGAAGAGGAATAGGAGAAAGAGGCTACCAAGGAAGAAAAGCAAGATGATAAGGAAACCAACCCAGTCAAGATTATTGCAATGGTTATAGCCTCACTTCCCCATTCTCCAATCAAGGTATTGACCACATCAAGCATGGAGATGACCTCTATAGGATTAATTGTGACCAACACTCAAAGCACAATTAGCAAATCAATCTTTGCACCAACTTAGCTAAGTACATCATTGACTGAAGTGACCTCCACTTCATCTACCTAGCTACAGACTCTTCCCTCTTCTATTGTGTTGCCAACATCAATTTTGGCTACTACAAGTATTAATTCAAGTATTTATACAATAAGTGTAGTATCAAGTCTTACAACTAGTCCTAGTATGTCTACTATTATTTCTATTTTGGGTACACAAGCAATAAGTGCAAGGATAGTTGAGACCAAGACTCAATCAAGAACAAAATTTTTGGGAAAAGGAAAGGAGATGGAGGAAGAAATAGACCTAGATGAGGAAATTGTAATCTCAAATTGGGACATTTTCAAGTTTACTCCAAACCAAATGTAGACATTCGATGAACTCCTCCAAAAGAAAGCCAAGTAGTAGAGGCTTAGAGAAGAAAGATATAAGGAATTTAAAATCATTAAGGATGCCAAGAATATTTTGGCAGAAGTGGTAGGTATAGAGGTTGATTTTTCATAGCCAATTTGTATCAACTAGTAGAGGCAATCTAGAAGTTTAATGAAGACTTGGATGTACATGACAAGTTATTGCAGGAGGCAAAAAAAAGTTTGAGAATAAAGTGTTGGAGGACATTGCTCAAAAAATTTCTATTGATCAAGTAGAACTCTCTACCATTTTGGGTTCCTTGGAAACTTCATTTACAAATGTATCAATACTTTTTGATAAGCTATGTGATGTTTCAAATTTTACCAAGGAAATGAAGGAAAAATTGTCCAAGATAGATGAAGACCTCAAGGAAAGTACTCAGTAGCTACAACTTGACCCTAGTTCAAGCCCTATACATTTCAATAAGATTAAATTTTTGACTGAGTTATAGGAAAAATTGCTTAAGGAAGAGGCTAGAATTAGATCTACCTTAGTAGATATTCAGAAGATGATTCTTCCCAAAATGGATGCACTTCAAAAAAATATTGCACATTCCAAAACCCTCATTCATGACAACAACTTCTCCATAGTAGACCTTATGATTGAGTTTTCAATAGAAGTAGGTCTTGCAAGATAATTGGGACAAAATGTTGGCTATAATACTCAAGGTACATTCAAACTTTTTGTCTCATTTTGGCATTAACATGTAAATATATAGAATAAATATTTTGTATTAATGTCAAAAAGGGGGAGTATATACTATGAATAAGAAGATATAGAGAAGATATGGAAATAATAAGTTATGCGGGAGAAAATACATTGTAGAATTGATACATAAGTTGTAAAGGAAATGGGGGAGATAGATGTGTATAGAAATATACATTATATATAGCAAGGAAATGTATTCAGATGTACAATATACTATATAGGAGCCTTACCATGTACATACATACATACATACATACATATATATATGTATGTATGTATGTATGTATGTATGTATGTATGTATCTTACAAAACCAATTTTGAAAAATCTCAAAAATGGTATACTCTACCAAGCTAAGAATCACTAGGTGATGGATAAAGGTATTCAAGAAACTTTTTGAATTCAGTTTTGGATGATAAGTGTTTTTGTCACTAATACCAAAGGGGGAGATTGTTGACATAACAGTCAAGTTTGTTATTAGTAACATACACTTGTTTAGATTGTAAGTATCTACCGAGCTTATTGTACAGTTAATAGTGTTTTCCAAGTATTTCAATTGTTTTTGAGTTCTACAGTTGCTACTGAGTCCTTTGGACAAATTCCAGTGTTTACCAAGTAGTTACAATTACTACGAAGATCAACAGTGTAAACCAAGCATCTCTGTGTATGCCAAGTTTACTAGTGCAAATCAAGCTATGAAGTGCTTATTGAGTTCACAGTTTATGTAATGTTAGTCTAGTGTTAACTAAGATACTTACTGTTAACCAAGAGACTCAGTTTATACTGAGCTCGAGGTGATAGTGTTTACTGAGTCATATAATGTAAACCAAGAGACTCAATTTATATGATGAGTTTCATAGTATTCACCGAGTCACCAGTGTAGACTAAGTACAAGACTAATTGAAAGTGATTAGTATGGACTAAAATTCTATGCCTACCAAGTGCATGAAAATGCCGAGCATTGTTAGTGGATGCTGAGTATCAGAACTTCATCAAGTCAATCTTAAGAGCCTGAGTGTCTACACTTGATCCAACTTTGTAATATTTGATGTGTGAACTTGTATAATGGTCGAATTTGTAATTTTTATAAATGGATTGGTATATATGTAGTGTATTATATCACATCCAATGTGTGTAGTAATGATGCATATGTAATGTAATCTTAAGAGAAGAGAAGAAAGTGAAAATTACAAAGGCTACAACAGTATAAGGAGCAACAAAGATTCATCTATCACAACAAGGTGATTTGTACACTTAAAGGAATCTCATTTAGCAAATCAAGTTGCATATCAGAGATCAGCTACTATTTCATCCTAATAGGTGGATCAGTCAAATCCTTTAACAAGGTAGACCTTATAGTCTTTTGTAAATCTCTTTACCAAGTGCATACTTCATTGTATGTTTGTAAATCCTTTCACAAGGTGGATCTAGCAGTCCTTATTACTCCTAATAGGGAAAATCATCAGAAGTGATCAATGTAAGCCTTAATAGGATAACTTTATACTACAACACTAAAGCTTGTAGGTATCATCCCCACTCCATTTTTACTCTCTATTTGGAATGTTTCTGGGTCACCAAATCTTTGTGTCAAAGTGTTATGAATGCTTTCATGTTTTCAGTTTCTTATGCATACAATTAGTTTAGATTATATGTGAAGGATTAAATGCTAATTGAACTATTGGATTAAGAGTTAAAATTGTATAAGTTTTAGAAGTTACTGATTCACCCCTCCCCTTTTAGTAACTTAGCCTTGTTAAGAATATTTCCAACAATTGGCTAAGGTGGAGGAAGATCGGTAACCTAGCCAACTTTGTGACATATTTAAACTTGTGCAGAGTTGGCATTCTTGTCTAGACCCTTATAGGAATATAGGTCACATGCATTAAAATTTGAAGATATTCTCAAGTTAGGTGGGAGTTTAAACTCATAGGCATTGGCTCCACACTTATGAAGTATCTTAAGTTGTCAAATTTTATTCATCATCAACTTAGTGGGTTGTTCTTTTGGTATTATTTCCCTATAAGCCATGACTAAATCCCCCACTTTGAACTTAACTTCTCTCCTAGTTTTATTTCCTTGCTCCTTGTACTTTTCCACACTCGTTTTTAAAGCTTATTTAACCTACTCATGTATATCTTTAATATTCTCAGCAAAATTTTCTTCTAGAGAACTTTTATTGTCCATATTTATAGTGTCTTTAAGCTCCAAAGCTCCACCAAGGTGATACCCATAAATAATTTCAAAAGGGCTCATCCTTGTACTCCTATTCATAGTAATTTTAGGAATACTTTGCTTGATACCCATTAACAAGTTTCCCAAAGGCCTATTAACCACTTCAATTTTTCCATCTAAGTATGGGTGATATGCAAAGGAGAAAGACAAATTGTTGCCAAGTTTCTTCCATAATGTCCTCCAAAAATGTCCCACAAAATTGGAGTCCCTATCACTCACAATTTTAAGAGTTAGACCATGAATTCTTACAACCACTTTGAAGAATATACATTCTACGTATGAAGCATCACTTGTTCTCTTACATGGTATAAAATGTGTCATCTTTCTAAATCTATTAACAACAATAAAAATACTGTCATACACCCTCACTAATTTAGGAAGTCCTAGGAAAAAGTCCATACTAAAGAATTCCCAAGGCCTAGTTGGAATCTCTAGGGGTTGGTAGAGTCCATCATTTTATGAGTTTCCTTTCCTTCTCTAAAAAATAGTACACTACTATATAAACTACCTAACATCTTGATACATCTTATGCCAAAAGTAGCATATATTCACTTGTTCTAATGTCTTATCTATACCAAAGTGACTTCTAAGGCTATCTTGATGTTTTTCTTTGATGATATTGATTCTCATGGATCCTTTTGGTATGCATAATTGTGATCCCTTGAAGATAAATCCTTCCTTCAACATGAAGTCAACATAATCCATATAGAAACCATTAGAAAAATTAGAATGAACCTTATATTCTTTTGAAAAATCTTTAACTTCAACATATAGACCTTTGATGTTGTCCAAACCCACACTTTGGAGTTAAATTTCCTACACTACCATCACCCTCCTACTAAGGGCACCAACTAAGTTGTTTGAGGTTCCCTCCTTGTTCTTTATAGTTAAGGTGTATGCTTGAAGGTACTCAACCCATTTTAGGTGCTTTTGATTAAGCTTATCCTACCTATTGATGCAAAGAGTCTAGGGTTCTAGTGTTTATCTTCTCCTAATTAGACTTGAGTTCTTTGAATGATCCAAAGGTTCCTTCCTTCTATTTTTTCTCCACAAAAATTGGCCTCCAATATCCTTCACTCATCTTGCCTCCTAGGTATAGTTAGGTTAATGCAAGAACAAGCCAACTTGTTTAGGGACTAGTCCTAATGGCCCTTGCTCACCTAGTTCCTTCCCCAAGAACACCAAACCATTTCTTAAGATCTTTCCTACATAATTCCTAGGTCCTTAATAGTGTATTTATTACCTTCCATATCTTTCCAAACCTTTCAAACACTTTTGGTCATGTTAGCAATCACTTAGCTAACACCATCCACAAGTAGGGCTAATTAGGCCTAATTTGTATTAGGTCTATTTTCACTATTTTGGTCATTTAATGCATATTATTCCAAAAAAACCTATGAAAGACCATATGATTATGAAAGCTATCACCTAGAACTTCAAGAATCCCAAATTATAGAGCTCCAAATCACCAACAACCCTAATTTCTCTCAGGCCCTAGTTTCTATGCTATCTTTTATGCCTCTAGACCAATCTCAGCAAAATGCTTCCTAGAAGTCTACAAACTTCATACCAACTAGCTAGTCAGCTTAATACCTTAGTAATAAAGGATTGGACATCCTTTCATAGTGACTCCATGATTTAGATAGAATCATGTGTTTTCCTAAGAACAACATACTGACTTCATTTTATTTTGTCAACCTGGGAGCATAAGCTTGAGAGGGTGGTTTCAAAGTATATGATTTGATTCCTCTTTAAGTCATTACACTTAAAACAAAAGGGAATGCTAAAGGATAATTGAGCTAAGAATTGAAACAACATCTTATCTTAGAGCTTAGAATAATGCTACAAATAGTAAATCTATCTATACACCTATGTTGCAAGGACAATTTACTAATTATCTTATTAATGGCTAAAGGAAAAACTAAATTCTACCTTGTAAAGAAAAAAATAAGGAAATGAAATCTATTCTAACATAATAGTTCACTCACCAAGTGGGCCCCCTTAGATGAGTGAACAGAAATACAATCAAGATAGAAGATGTAAACTTGAACTTTGTATTCTATTAATTCATGGTAAGAGATTACATCTGATTAAAAACAAGATCACACACTACTATTATGAAAATTAATATATTCTATCTCTTTCCAAAAACTTCTGTTAAAGCTACATGGGGCATTATTTAAAGGAGAACTACAACAACTTCCTACTTGTATGATCACTCCATCAATAAGGAACAATTAGAGATTCATAAAGTTCACAATAGAAATATCATTGATTGTGATTAACACCTCTAAGAATATAGTAGGTTAAGGGAGCTATATTCATGTGCTAACATAATAGAAATCACATAATAATTTACTTGTTGTGGTGATTTGGTAATCTAGTTGGCTTTGAATTAGCACTAAAGTGCTGATTTTGAATATGCACAACAAGTACCTACAAAATATTGAATGCATGCCACTTCCACATACATATATTCATTTCATCATCAATGTTAGAAGATGTATAATGTTCAAACTGTTGGTGTTTTTCAACTATTGAGTAACAAGATACTCAATACCAAGATAATGAAAGCACAAACAATCTAAGGATCAACCATGTCTTATAAACAATTGAATATGTTTCTTATCTAGACCCAACTACAATGAAATCAAAACAAATTTCCTACTCTTTAAGCTCTACAGAACCAAGGTGGGTATACCTGAGGGATGGTTCAAATGAATGCTATTGAATAAGAATCTCTTAGTTTCATTCTTATTCTCATCTCCTATCTCTAACATATACGTAGTTTTTTCATTCCATGATGCCGTAAAATAATACACATCCCTTATAAGTAGATTTGGTCACAATTCTTCTTAGATTTGCAAATATTTCTAGAAATAGTAGCTAACTAAGGCTTAGAGATCAAATGCAAACAAGTGCTAACCAGTATTGAGATCTGTCAAATAGTGAAGTAAAAATTGATTTTGAGTTTGAGTTTGATGCTTGTCTATAATTTCTTCACATAAAGATTGAATTTAATAGATTAATGCCTTATCCACTGTGATTTAGAGTCCATTCAATTACTAGATCTGATTGATTGCTTTAAAATCAACATTATCAGCAATTCTCACTAAAAATCATACTAATAGACATCCTTCTTATTACCATGGAAACCCTATCAATACCAGTAAAGCATTTATTTAATTAATTGAGCTCATAGAAATGGTGAATTGATATACAATTTGATTAAATTGCATTCAACTAGACAAGCTTTTCTTATACAATTTCAAAATAACTAGGTAAAAGAAATGGAGACAAGATTCAGCTAGAAAAGATGTGGTGACAATTCATCTTTATATTAATTTCATTTTGAAAAGAATTGTATACAACAAAACAAGACTCATAATGACTCAAGACCAAACATCTAAATCCTGGCAAATTGATGTATTCTCATAAATGTGTAGAGAAAACATATCACAAAGTATTCATCAAAAGGTTGGATTGAATCATACTTAGTAAAAATTTAGAAAGACAATAATTTGGACCCTTTCTCTAACCCTAAAATCTCAATTATATACTATGAGATGAACCAAGCTTCAAGCATTGAGAACTGACAACTATCTTTTAACAAAAGATATTTACATTTTAAAGCTATCACAAAACACAAAATTGTGCATAATAGAAATACTTTTACATCAAGAAATTCTTTCAGTGGTTCCACTTTTTGTTGCATCTTCAAAGGTGATGACTTCAATGGTTTTCTATTGTGCTATTCTAATTCCTCAGAATATGTAGCCATCAAACTTGTTAATGATGTGTCATGATCTAGTGCTCACAAGTTAACCTCAACTTGGGGGTTTTCACCATCTTCATCATGAACTGTTAAGGTAATAGTTATAAATAGGTTTGTTTCTACCACATCATTAACCTGACCCATAGTACATTCCACCTAATATGGTTTCCCTTCTTTGTCTTCTTCTCTCCTTTGATCTTCTGAAGGTGCATCAATGATTTGGATTTCATTTTGATCCATCATCATTATCACTCTCAACCTCTTCCCACTACTCGTCAGAAGCAATATCTACCATCCACTTGTCAAAAAGTGTCATCTAACCAGTTAAAGTGTAGGATATCATTATGCTTCTTGATTACAAATTTAGCCTCCTTATCAATGTTAACAAATTCTTGTTTCAAAGAATCAAAGAATAACTAGGGCTTCACCAGCTCCTCTATTGTGGTTTCCCACCATGCATGTCCTTTTTTATTAATGACTATTTATTCTTAAACAAAAAAAATCATCTAAATCTTTGGCCCATTCATCTTTATTCTTCTTATCCAAAGAAAATGGGAACAAGTCAAATTTTTCACTTTTGTACTTGTTCAAGTAACTCGCAATCCTCCTCTGTAACCCAACTCTTCTATCAACAAATTTTGGAAGATCATTATTAATATCATAAGTTTTTTGTATGTGGTCATGTGAAAATTTTATGACAGAATAACAAAGAAATGTGACCTTTTTTCTCCTTTTATTCCACTTATTGATAATGGGTTTCAAAGTCTCTTCATTTGTTTTTATCTCTTCCCATATGTTTATTACCCTTGCTAATTGATCATAGAACAATGGCCATTCAATTTTTTAAACCAAATATGTGAGAGCCTTTCTCAATTTATCTTCATATTGCACATTCAATGCTACATGTAGTGCCTATAGTTTTCTCTTCTCCTCTTCAAAATCTTCAGCTATATAATATTGTGGCCTCTATGGAGTATAAAGAATTTCAATGAGGGAAGTGAATTTAAAAGGCTCAACTAGTGGGTGAGGGTATGTGATCCTTGGCCTGGAAGACTCTCCCATCACTTTATTTTCAAGTTCAATTCTTTTTTGAACTTCTTTATTGTAAGCCTCCAAAACTTTCTCATATTTAGCCTATAACTCCAATCTTTCCTTCTCACCTCTCTTTGTAGTGGCCAAAGCTAAGTGAGATGAACTTGTTGGTCTTAGAATGGTTTTGACATTTGAGTGTCAACACACTTAACCACCTTCTACATTGATGCTTAGTACACTATGTATGCCAAGCTATAGTATATGTTGAGCCAAAATTCTAACAGGTTCTGTGTAACTTTAGGTGCTGAGCATTATATAGGTGCTGAGCCATAGTTGATGCTGAGCAAGTTAGAATGAAACATGTGCCAAGTGAGCTAGAACTATGCATGTGTTGAGCAAGATAGAATGTGATAGGTGTCGAGCAAACCAAGATCAAACATGTGCCGAGCACTAGTAGTCCAGTGTGTGCCAAGTAACTCATAATCAATAAATGAGTTTGTGCCTTCACAAACTCAGATGTAAACCATATTTTGAGTTGACATAGAAGGATTTTGAAGGATAATATAGATAAGAATGAATCTTTTATATTTCCTATGCAACCAACATGCATCCAATAAGAAAAATGGAAAAGACATACAACCAATGAGAAAAGTGCAAGGAATGAGCAAAAATTAAAGATTCAATATGGATCATAGATCCATACCTAACCATAAGTTTACAAAGTCTTTATAAGAAGGCTTAGACCCCTTGATTTTATGTTGCTGAATAGAAGTTAAGGAAGTTGCTAAATAGATAGAAAAATTGCAAAACATGCCAAACAACAGGGGCATCAAAGACTTAGTGAATTGAGCAACAATTACACATGTAGTTGATCAAAATAGAACAAGGGTTATGAATAGATATTAGATCAAGAAAGGATCACATTGGAATGAGTAGATCAAGTGCCTAAAATCAGAAATTGAAGATTGTAAGAAATTAGAAGTACTCTTCCTATTTGAATTTTCCAATAATTGGTATCAGAGCAAGGTTCTCACAAGGAGAAACCTAACAACTTAGATAAAAGATCTGAAGATGGAAGTCTTCAAACTTGGGAAGATCATAGACAATTAGGTGATTGATGTGCATCTTGCTCTATATAAATTAGAGGAAGCTAGAGAGGAATTGAGAAAATTCTTGAAAAGAAGGAAGGATATAGCCATAGCTGAAAATGACACACACTACAAGGAGATTGATACCACACAAGTGTTTTCCAATGGAGATTCCAAAGAATTTGATGCAACAATAATAGAATTGATGGAAAAGAATAGAGCTCAAGCAGAAGAAATTAGAACACTCAAGCTTGAACAAGAATCACAAACCATAATGCTTTGCGAAGTGATTGAACAAAAGAAGGGAGCCATTGAAGACATGGACATGATAGAAGATGACAAGAGAAATCTCACCAATAGATTGGAGGAAAAGACAATTGAGTTTGAAAGAATCTCAAACATATAGCTTGACACCTTAAACCAGATGATGAATGCTCATCATGAGCTAAATATGAAGGACATTGAGATATCCACCTTGAGAATGCAAAATGAACAACTAAAAAATGATTGAAAAGAGAGAAACAGATAGCAGAAAGTTCCAACAAACCCAATGAGGCTATCAAGTACTTTGAGTAGCTACTAAAATCACCAAGGGCTAGTAATGATACTTTAGGACTTGGTTACACCAGCATTGGAAAAGGAGAATCATCCAAGACTACAAAGGAGAGGAGTAACAAAGGTAAGAATACTAAACCTACTTGTTATTTTTGTGGTAAAAAGGGACATACCTCTAATGTATGTAGGAGCAAGAATGGCCATTAGCATGATAAGCCTAAGAATGCAAGCTACTATCACAAGTTCAATAAGCAAGGACATCAAGCACATGAATATAGGACTAGGACTATCAAAACACCAAGATTTGAGGGTCACTACTACAACTGCAAGAAATATGGACATTGAGCATTTGAATGCAGATCAAAGCCTATGTGGACAACTAATCAGCCTACAAGGAGAAACAACCATGCAAACCACTACAAATGGGATTAGAATACAAAGTATAGCTGTCACTACTATCAGGATTATGGGCACATTCCTGAAAATTGTATAAGAACACATTTCAGAGGGAGCTATAGTAGATGGTTGAGTCAAACCACATGTTTCAGTTGCTTGAAGATTGGTCATATTAGCAGGTATTGCCCAAGAAATTCAAAGGCACCTGAGTTAGAAGTCAACAAAGGAAAAGAGCAAGTAGATGGTGAACAAATCAAAGGGCAAATGAACAAGACTCGGAAGAAGAAAGATGAGAGTACAACACATCAAATGAAGGGATCACTTCATCTAAGAGGTCAAGTGATCACACCTCATCCAACTAAGCATGAATAGGTGTATGGGACTAAAATAAAAAGTTATATCAAACATCAATCCCAAGAAAAACAAGTACTGCAAAGAAGAAATCAAGATGAGCAAAGATGCCAAGTCAAAATTTGAAGTTTTTGCAAATGCTGCTGAGTTGTCCTTAGATGCTGAGTAAAGCTCTAGTGGATGTTGAGTTGCTAGTAGCAACTAGGTTGATGGTTGATGTTGTGTTGAGAAATGTCAATAGAAGCTAAGTAATGGAAAACCAATGGAAGCCAAGTCATGTTGAAACCTTCAAATGTCAAGTTTACAATTGTATGCACTAAGCATTTAATGCTAGGTTTTGAAAGGTATAAGGTCAAATTTTGATCATTTTTATGTCATTCAAACATAGAGAAAAGAAGAGAAGATTGTAGAAGTGATAAAAGAACAATCTTGAAGCCATTTGCATCGATTTCACCAATGATTCAACATAAATTTTGTTGATTTAAGGTATTTATCAAGTGCTGAGCTATGCAGTGTTGAAGTTTTTAATATATTAAAACCCCAGTTTAGTATAATGGCTTCTAGTTCTATGAACCTCAAGGGAAAGGAAAGTCATGAGGTCCAGCTAGTTAGTAATGAGGTCAAACAACCCAAGTTTAGGCCAATCCCTGAAGTTGCTTATAAAAATGATCCTATTGGTGCATTGTCCATAATTCCACTCAAGGTAGTTAGGGTGCAAGATGTAAGGAAATGTTACAACTACAAGATAGGAGTAGTAGGTGATCTTGAGATATTCCAAGCCTATGAAAAATTGTATGAGAATGAAATTCTGGAGGACAATTTCCAAATTATAGAGAAGAAGGGTTTAACTCATGCCCTAGTTTACCCTACAGGTTTCAGAATAGAATGGATATAGATTGTTCTTAGTAGAAATCACAATGGATGTTTGTGGTTAGAAATAGGACTCATGAAGATTACCAAGAAGATAGTACATAGGGTTACAAGTTTCCTAACCCTAGATCAGCCTAAAACCCTGAGAAGTGATTCAAAAGAAGTCATTGAAAGGAATACAGGGGCTAAGTGGAATAAAAGGGTATGAAAATTGATACTGTAATAGATCCTATTCTAGATTTTGTAGTGAGAGTGATTTCTCACAAATTTTACCAATCCAATAGATTGAAAAATGTACCATGTATAGCTATTGATGTAGCTTACAAGCTTGTGAAGAAAGATCATACATATGATCTAGTAGAACTAATGTTGCAACAAATAAATGAAAACCTAGGAGCAATAAGAAGGTCAAAAGGTTCTCAATGCAAGTTTGGTTCAGTTCTTGTATTTATATTCTTTTATGTCTTGGAAGAGTTTCCATCAATAGGAAAGGTGATTTGGAACCCAAACAAAATTACAATCCACACAAATCAATGAGTACATAGATCAGATGGGTGATAATTTTGAGGCCCAAATGACAAGCTATTTTGAGGATTTTAAGAAATCCATGTAGTAAAGGGTTAGAATACTAGTTTCCCTAGTGGAAAAACATATCAATGACATATGCTTTTTGGTTGACATTGACTATACCTATATCTAGGCAACAATTCTAAGGGTAAGATGGGTAAGGCCATTAGGTTATGAACTTGATGTCGATGAAGCCTCAATAGCAATCACAACATTTCTTGTAGAAGAGATTGATAAAGAGGCACCCCATTTTGGCACATACAATGTTGTGAAATCTAAAGTTGAAATAGAATTGAAGACAACATCTATAATTAAGAGGAAAGACAAACTAGTAAAGAAGATAAAGAAGAGATTTGGTGCAGATATTGAAGATGTAGCAAGTGCTAAAGAAGAAGAAGAAGAAGACAATGAAAGTGAAGAAGAAGAAAAAGGGCAAGGACCTATGGAATTAACCTAGGGATTAGGAGAAGATAAGGAGGAAGGTGCCAAGGAAGAAGAACCAAGGAAGCACCTGCACAAGCTGAGCCAAAGAAGAGAAAGGATAAAACTTAGCCTCCAGCCTAGCCTAAAGAAAAGAAGGCTATAGGAACAACACAAGCCAAACTAAAGGCACTAGTAACAAGGGCTAGCACAAGGGAATCTACACAAAAGGCCAAGGAACAAACAAAAGAAAAGAAAAAGGACACTAAACAGAATGATGAAATGCCAAAGAAAAGAAGAAAGTATGTGGCATAGCCAGACATTGATGATGAGGAGAGAACAAAATAAGAGGATATCAGCCAATTCAGAGTGGTAAGCCATCATCCTAAATCTACCATAGATAAAATGTGTGAAAATATTAAGAATGCAAATTTGAATGATTTGAAAAGCCTTGATTTCAATAAGCTAAGTAGAGAAGAGTAAAATAAAATAGAGGAATCTGTATATGCCATGATGGCTGAATTTAAGAACACACCTCTAGAGCTAGACAATACCATGCCTAGGGAATTGTTGGTGTAAATAAGTATTTACTTATTACACTTACTTAAGTTTACTTAGGCTTATGCATTATTAAATTATTTTGCATTATTTTATTTGTGAGACACTTAGGAGTTTGTGCACTCTTGTGAGATGTCATGATGACATCACAAGGGTCCGTACTTCTTTTAAGCACATGTTGTCTACAACACAGGAATCTTCTACACACATATGACACTTAGTCATTCTTATCCATTCATCTAGAATGTTGGATAAGGTGCTTAGTTGTCTTATCTTCTGGTTGTTTCTAAAAAACATTCTAGGTGCTTCCTAAGAGGCCTTTATATATAGGCACTCCTAGTGTGTTGAACATCACATTTTGAATAGAGAAATGTATTCGGACATACTCTGATTAATTGATCATATCCATTTTTGGTCTACTGTGTGCTTGTGTTTGAGTTCTTAGTTCCTGGGTGAATTTTGCCCTTAGGAAAATTCTTACAGGAATTATATGAGATAATTGAAAAAAAATAGTATGATTGTCTAAAAATGGAAAAGGAGATAAGAGAATCCACCTTAGCACAAGTAATGCCTGACCTGACAAGAGGTCAAATAAAAAAGGCTAATAAGAAACATGGTGGAAAATTTGTACCTAAATATAGAGCCTTCAACATCCTACAAAATAAGATTGAAGATGTAGTGAATAAGCCCACACAATTGTGAAAGACAATCTACAAGATAACTGATGAAAAGGATCAAGAAGAAAATAAGGTAGAGGCCAGTACCAAGGAGAAGATAGAGGAAAAGAAAATAGGAGAGAAGATAGAAGAGAAGAAGGAGGAAGAGAAAGGAGAAGAAGAAAAGAAAGAGGAAAAGAAAAGAGAAGAAGAAAAGGAAGATGAGAAGGATAAAGAAAAAGTAGAGGAGGAAACACAAAAGGGAGAAGACATGGCAATAGCTAAGTAGTATTAGCAAGAGGAATAGAGTGTGCAAAACACACAGATGCCACTCCTTATCCCTCCTCATGTAACCATCACAGTTGTAGACACTATAATAATCAAGGATGTTCCTAATAATTCTGATCAAAACAACAATCCCCTAACTACAAAGGACCTCTCTAGGATCCTTCACTAATCAATACTGCAAGCAAAGTTATTCACAAATATAGTATTGGTGAGTGTGGATGAGTTAAAGAAGGTAGTAGTAGAACCAAAAAGAGACAAGGTGAAACCATAAGAACCACCTTTCACTTATACAACTACTAGCACTAATTTTAATGCTTCCACCACCAATAGTAGCAGGTGATACCACTCAAAAACTAAGTGCAGAAGAAGGAAAGTCTAAGGAGAAGGAGGATACATGAAAAGAAAAGGAGCAGGTTGCTATTCAGACATTGGTAGAGCTACCAAAAATAGGCACTCCTACAAAAAATCTTTAGAAGTCAATCACTAAAGCCATACCTTTGCGAATCTACACACTAGGCTTGAGCTCAACCAAGGTGACCAGGGTACTTCACTATGGAGACCCTGAGTTAGATGAAGACATACTTATGACTCAAAGACTATCACAATGGAGTAGATTACAAAGATGCAAGATGCATTAAATAGGATAAAGAGGTAGGAAATATTCATAAAAGAGTATAAACATAAGCAAGTAGTACATGAGATTAAGGACATCTTTATGGATGCCTTTAGCTTGTAGTCACCAGATGAGTCAAAGTCCATAATGGAACAATTATGGAATATAGTTGACCAGGTGACTAGTGAAGACCAAGACACAAATGTCAAACTTATGGAGTGGGCTAAGAGGAAATTTTAGGGGAAGGTGAATGAGAAAATATCAAGTGGTATAGCACTTGCATAGGCAGAATTGGCCAAGAAGATTGAAAAGGTCAAAACTATACTTGAGAACATTTTCTCATTGTACAAAAAGCTGTGTGATTTTTCCAACTTCACACAAGAGATAGGCCAAAGGATTATGAGCTTAGAGAGAAATCTAAAAATTTCTAGCATTTAATTACCAAGAAATCCAGCTCAAAGTGAGAAGCATTTTACCCAATCGCTTCACACTCAAAGAGAATGAGCTACACTAACAAGTGAAGAGGCCAATATAAAGGCCAAGTTGATGCAGATTTAGTTCTCAATTACCCCACATTTGGAGGTCCTCTACAAAGAACAAGTCTATGCTGAAAATGTTCTAAAAAAAGATCCTAATCTTTCCACATTAGATGGACTTGTACATCTTGCTGTAGAGACTTCCATCCAACATAAGTCACTTGAAATTGCTTTGCAAAATTGGGATGCAACTCTCAAGATGATAATGGAGGTAAATAGTACATTTTTGGCTAAATATGGTATTAATCCTTAGAACCCTTTGACATAAGTGTCAAAAAGGGGGAGAAATAAAAATAAGGAAAATATGACAAAGGTGGAGAATACTAAGTATTCTAGTAATTAAATATGACTAAGGGGGAGAATACTAAGTATTCTAGTAATTGCATTCTTTCATTCATTCTTTTGGAGAAAAAAAGGGAAGAGATTGCAAATAGCCAAAAAGGGGGAGATAAGACTTAATGTGTAAATAGTATGGGGAAGAAATAATGTTTTGGGGGAGATATGAATAAAACCTACAAAGTACAGTTAAGTAGGTAGAACAACTTAGCACATAGGTACAGATTATAGAAACAGGGCAAAGGAAAAGGAGTATCAAGCACATTCAACACAAAATTTTGGTTACAAGAATAGACAAGGCACAATCAGCTAAGGGGGAGTTATAAGGTATTTTGAACAAGTTTTTGAAATTTTGTATGTATGCAGAATAGAATGATTAAGGTACTCATAAGGTCAGACCAATAATGTCTAGTTAAGTGTTTTTGATACTCATGTCAAAGGGGGAGATTGTTGGTATTAGAATGGTTTTGACATTTGAGTGTCAACACACTTAACCACTTTCTACATTGATGCCGAGTACACTATGTATGTCGAGCTACAGTATGTGCTCAGCCAAAATTCTAACAAGTGCCGAGTGACTTCAAGTACTGAGCATTATACAAGTGCTGAGTGATATAGGTGCCAAGTCATAGTTGATGTCGAGCATGTCAAAATGCAACATGTGCTGAGTGAGCTAGAACTATGGATGTGCCGAGCAAGAAAAAATGTAATAGGTGCTAAGAAAACTAGGATCAAACATGTGTCGAGCACCAGTAGTCCAGTGTGTGCCGAGTAACTCAGAATCAACATATGAGTTTGTGCCTTCATAAACTTAGATGTAAATCATCTTTTGAGCTGACATAGAAGGTTTTGAAGGATAATAAGGATAAGAATGAATCTTTTATATTTCCTATGCAATCAACATGCACCCAATAAGAAAAATGGAGAAGGCATGCAACCAATGAAAAAAGTGCAAGGAATGAGAGGAAATTAAAGATTAAATATGGATCATAGATCCATACCTAACCCTAGGTCTATGAAGTCTTTATAAGAAGGCTTAGAGCCCATGATTTTATGTTGCTAAATAAAAGTTAAGGAAGTTGCTAAGCAGATAGCAAAAATGTAGAACAGGGCAAACAACAGGGACATCAAAGACTTAGTGAGTTGAGAAAAAATTACACATCCAGTTAATTAGAACATAGAAAGGATTATGAATAGATATTGGATCAAGTCAAGATCACATCAAAATGAGCAGATCAAGTGCTTGAAATCAGCAAGTGAAAATTGTAAGCAATTAGAAGTACTCTTCCCATTTGAATATTCCAACAGTACCAACATTCAAATGTACAGCCTCCACATGGGTAGTATCTGGCACTCTCTTTATAATTATATTTCCCATTAATCTAGTGTCATCTAATTGTGATGAGATAGTCCTGGATCCTTTCCTTAATGACCAAATGACTAAGATAGTCTGATTTTCATTGAAGGTGGCATCTCTTATTTCTTTCTTATTTTGGTCATGTATGTTTAATTTATTAGAAATATAATTAAAAACTAGAGCATCTGCTATATCCCAAATGGGTAGCAATAGAATATTAGATGCTTTCACCATTTTTCTCCCCTCTTCAGGGGTTATATTTTGGAATTATTGCATCACTTCTTCTTTTACTTGATTCTAAATGGCCGCCTCCTTCATTTTTGGATGCTTTGTTCTTAACTTATTACATTTTCCCCAATTTTTTCCCATATTTTCTATCCATGCAAATTGGTAGAAGGCTCTTGTTCTAAAAAATCTATCATCAGACATAAATTCATGACTAGCTTTTCCAATTATAGGAATTAATTCTCTTCCTTTGTAATCTACCATTGTCAAATCAAGACTTGGCATCAGAGGCTCTTGAAGATTTCCCTCATCTAGCTTTGTCTAGGTAATAAATACTCCCCCTTGGGACCCCAACTATTCAACTTGCTCTCTAGTGGGTTGCTCCTCTCCAATCTACAAAGGGGATTGGGTAGGTGAATATTCCTCAATGTGAGGACCTTGTTCTTTCATTATTTTTTGCCTCTTAGGAGAGGGCTCATTAGGTCTTTCTTCTAAGAGAACACTAGTGGATCCTATTATTGGTTTACCTTTATCCATAGTGGTCTTCTTATTTTAGATTATATTATAGCTAGACCTTTTTTGGACAATCAATTGTCCCACTCCAACATTGGGAGTGAATACCAGCCTTCTCATAACCTCTCTAGCTTTAGTAGGATAGGTATTAATGAAGAATTTCTTCTTCTCATTCATTGTCTCCATTATTTCAAGAAAAGTTATCATGAGTTTATTTATTTTATCTACCTCTATTGTTGTATTACCAAGAGGCTCATAATCTTTGTGAAAACAATGAATGAATTCCAAAACTCTTGAAAAGACTCTCCACTTTTCTTTCTTGGTCTCTTGCTCCTATAAAGAGAACTCATTCCTTATTATATCCTCAGCATAATAAGGCTCATGCTTTTTAGAACCAAGCTTAGCCCTGTGTCTAAAAACCAAATCATAGAATCCCTCAGTATCACAAAAACGGGGATGAGATACAACCATCTTATACTAGTCTAATAATTTATATAGAAATAACCAAATACCTTTTGTAATTACAAAATGGTAGGCTACAATACAAGTTAGGAAAATTGAGCCTCTTTGTCTTTTTACCAAATAATTTTCCTCCAATCCTGCCAACTACCACAGTATCTCAGCTATCCCCACTTTTAGAGGCACTTGGTAGGGCAATACATGAGGAGTCCCTTTGAAACCATAAACTCTAAACATAGTTAAAATAGGGTATGGTATAATATCTCCCCAATTGTGTGATACTTTTAAATTAGAGGGGTTCTCCATAGGTTTGATAAAATTTATTAATGCATTAGGGATTCTGGGATTGTCCCTTAATAAGAGGCACGCTAACCTTGAGGTAAAGTACCTATCAAACTTCACAAAACTAGCATTTTCTACATCCCAGGTCATATCTATACTCCACAACTAAACTGGCAAAGATTTTCCCTCCTGTTCTCTATTCAAATTAATTTCTTTCCTAAAATATGTTACACCTTTAAACAAGAAAATATGCATTAGTAGTGAGTAATGATCACAAGTTTTTTCTACCTTGCCCTTGGCAATTCCAACTGGGCTTGTATGGATTTCTTTTACTAAATACGAGGTGAAATAAAAAAGAATTTCAACATTGAAAGAAGAAATCTGAGCCATCATATACATAAAATTTATAGGCATAATATTCTACTCATCCTGACTAAAAACCCTAAATAAAGTCCTATATATCTCCACAGCCTAGGAAGTGAAATATTCCTTTTTGAAAGGTTCCCTAGTAGATGCTATGATCACTAGTAAGTTCCCAAATGTTCCTATGTGTGCCCTTAATGCACCCCATCTCATCTTATCCCTTTTAGATAAATATTCTTTTTCTAATTCTTGAAGGTCAATAGGTATATGACAATCTGACAATGGCTTGAGACCAATTTTTTTTTGAATTTCCTTAGGGCTTATTGTGATTAGACACTTTCCATCCAACCTTCTCACTACTCTAATTGCTGGGTCATAATTTTTAGCAATAGCCTCTAATAGGTCATAATCCATGAAAACACTAGGGACCACTAGTTTTCCCAAGTCAAAGTTCCAAATATTTCCATAAGGGGCAAATAGTTTCCTTTTAGAGAACCATTTTTTGAAGAGACAAAGCCCTATTTGAGAAGTTTTGGCATCCCTAAACTAGTTCCCCTTATCATACAATCCATCAACAATCTTGAGTCTAGGGGTCAGAGTGGTTAATTTCTTCACTTGAGTAGATTTATTTATGGACTTAGGTAACAATTCAAGGAGGTCATCATGTATGTTTCTATACAAATAATCAACCTAATTTGAGAAAGCCTCCTTTGGAGGCATGGCGATTAAGATTGTAGAATACTAGAAAGCTTAATATATAATGGACTGAGAAACTTACTTTCTCCTTAGCATCCTAAAACTATAATTCTATGACACACAAAGATTACTAGAGTTTCTTCATGTCTTAGTCACCAAGCACAAGTTCTCAATAACTCTGAGCTCTTTGGAAGCCTAAATATTTGTTCGTATATGAAGGAAAAAACAAGATTTCTAAAATATACTCTATTTCTAGCTCGCACGAGGAGCTTTCAATATTCATAAATGAGCTGTAAGGAGAACAGAGTGACACCACCTTCTATTTTTTAAAATACACTATCAATTTTCAAAAAATCCAATGATCTAGGTGTTGGAATTAACAAGTGGGAAGATTTACTTCTGAGAGGGAGGGAGGGGGAAGGGGGGGGGGGGGGTTGTGAATCATAAGTAACTAATTTTTAACCTTTTCAAATCCTTTTAACTAAAACCATTCAAATGCATCTAATTCATCTAATAAACATGAAAGTAAAGACATGCATGAAAATAGATAACACACAAATTTGGTAATCCAAAAACCCTCCAAAATTAGAAGGTAAAAATGGGGTGGGGATGAATCTCACAAAATATCACTACAACGATGTGTAATTTTTCAAGGTTACAATGTTTGACCACTTCCAATGGTTTGTCCTGTGAAAGGCCTATCTTGTTAAAGACTTTATACCCTATTAAATGCGACCTGGTTAAAGGATTTAGCTACCCTACTAAAAGTAGGCTTGTTTAAGAGAGTTTTGTATATTCACTTGGAATGCCACCCTGTTAAAGGATTTACAAATGGCTGCTAAGCCAACCTAAGTCTATTAGGATTTCCATATCTAATACAATTGCTAGAGAGTATTAGAAAGTCTTGACCTGATAAATTACAATCTTCAATTGCTCATTATAGATCCTTATTCTGCTCTGACTGCTTTGATCCATGTTTGATTTGATATGTCACTCTTTGAAGTTCTAATACTTTGTTCTTGATCAACTTGATTATGCAATGCTACTCTATTCTTCACTAAGTCTTTACACCCTTTTGCACTTTGCTATAATTCACCATACACTTCTTTCTCATGCATCCTCTCTCTTGCATAATGGCATTTCATCCTCCTTTTAAAGATTTCAAAGACTTAGGGTTAGGTATAAATCTATGATCAATATTAAATCTTCATTTCTTGCTCATTTCTTGTACTTTTCCTATTGGTTGCATGCCTTAGCCATTTTTCTCATTGGTTGCATGCTGATTACATAGGTAATGAAAAAGATTTGTTTTATCTTCAATATCCTTCAAGATTCATCCCATGTTGGATTCAAAAATGGTTTACATCTAAGTTTGTGAAGGCACAAACTCATATGCTGATTTTCTGTTGCTTGACACTTACTAGTTGTTGATGGTCAACACATATAGGAAAACTAGCTCACTATATTCCTATAGTAATTCTATTTCACTTGACATCTATTCTTTGCTTAGCATCTATAGTGACTCAACATATATACTTTTCTTGGTACTTGAACTTCACTTGGCACCTAAAGTTCACTCGACACCTATTGAATTCTCTAACTTGGCACACACTATAGCTCAAATTTTATATTATACTTAACATCATCTTGAGAAATGGTTAAGTGTGTTGACACTCAATTGTCAAAACCAATCTGAGACCAACAATCTCCCCCTTTGACATGAGTGGCAAAAACACTTAACTAAACATTATGTATCTAATCTCTATGAGTATACTACATATTCTATTTGGCATATGTACAAGACTTTGAAAAACTTGTACAAAATTCTATATACCTCAAAATCTTGTAACTCCCCCCAAGTTGATGTGCCATTACCATTCTTGTAACCAAAATTCTTGTGTTTAATATGTCTCATGTTGATATATCTAATACTCTTTGCCTTTTCTACCTTTGTTTTTGTATGTGTGTACCCTATTTCTACTTCCTATACTATGTATCTATTACCCTTTCACATCCTTTTTGGCTTTATTCTCTTATTATTTCCTCAAAATGTAAATTTGAATATCTCCCCCTTTGGATATTCTTTATTGCTTCCATCAAAGAATGTATTATGTAGCCATTCTTATTCACATCTCCCCCAAAACATTATATCCCCCCATTCTTATTAGATGTAAAAAAAATTTATCTCTCCCTTTTTGACACTTATGTCAAAGGGTCCTAAGAATGAATAGAATAATTCACCAAAAATGTTTTATTTGCCTCCATAATCATCTTGAGAGAAGAATCCCAATTATCTAAAGTAATCTCCAATGACTTGTGCTATATGGTTGTCTCTACTACAAGATGTACAAGACTTTCTAAAGTAGAAAGGTTAGGATCTTTCTTTATAACATTTTTCACATAGGCCATTTTTTTATGGAGTACTCCTAAATGTGGGGTAATGGAAGATTGAATTTGTATCAATTTGACCTTAATATTGGCCTCTTCTGCTATCCATACAGTTAACGCCTTCTATGTGTGAAGTGTAGTTGCAAAATGCTTCTCACTCTGAGCTAGTTCTTTAGGTAGCTGTGTGCTAGAAATCTTGAGATTTCGTTCCAAGCTCAGTATCCTTTGGCTAGTTCCCTGTGTGAAATATGATGAATCACACAACTTGGAGTGCAATGCAAATACATTCCCAAGTACTATTTGTAGACACCTAAAATCCTTTAGAAAATAAAGTATTTTTATTTTTTGAAAAAGTCTCGGATGACATCATCATTAATTAATTAATTTTTATGCCATTAAATCGCTTTATCTTAATTAAAAATATTTAATTAAGGAATCCCTACCAAAAATGTTTAAATCTTATTTAAACATTATTTCCTTATTTATTAATTATTTAATTAATAAATTGACCAAAAATCCCAAAATAAATAATTAATTTATTTTTTGCCCAAAACTTGGCCGATTTCCTTAAGACCACTAAACTCTTCCAAAATCTTCTAATCCTTCTTTAATTTCGATTAAAGGCTAATCCCATCATTTCCTACCCCTAATCCCAAGTCAAAATATTTAATTAAGATTAAATATTAATTCTCATGTTTATTAAAAATATTTTAATAAATATCTCCTCAACCCAAACCCTTGAAATAAATAAAACTTTATTTATTTCCTAAAAACCTTATTTATCCTCATCTTAGGAAGTTCTAGACTCTTCTAGAAAGTCTTCATCCTCATCCAAAGCCTAGACTCTTCCAGAAGATGTCAATCCTTATCTTTGACCCTAATCCTAATCCCCCCCCTAACCTTGTCACATTCCCTAAACATGGGTTAAGACTTGCTAACCCAAGCCAAAGCCAACAAATATATCCTCCTTCATGCACCCTCATTAAATGCCATCCACTTGCCCATCTCTAACATCCCTAATCTAATCTTAACCCAAGCCTAATCCAAGCCTTAATCATTTGCACATTCCTAAGTCAAGCTTAAGACTTTCTTATTCCAACCCAAGTCAAAATATCTCAACTCTCTCACAAATATCCCAACCATAAAACTTTATGAAGCCCACAAAGCCATAAATAACTCTTACAAGCCCATTCATTGCTCTTACAAGCCATTATGAGGGGTTTTATGAGCTTTGAGCCTCCTTTGTTGACCCCTCAACCCCTCTTGCTCTAACCAATGACTCTGTGACATGTGTCACTCCCTGATTGGTTGTAAGGAAACACAATCAATGTGCTCTCCTCTCATTCAATCTAAACCTTCCATAAGCTTTTTCCCATCCTTGCATCCTAGCCCTTGATCCCTCAAGCTCTTTGCCTATTTAAGGAATCCTCTCCCAAGCCATTTTAACACAATTTAGAAAGTAAAGCCATAATGCCATTTTGAGAAGCCATTTTTACATCAAATCCATTCACCAAAATCCATCAAAAATTCTCCATTGAAGCCCATTTGAGCATACATACATAATCAAGCCATCTTAGCTATTAGACACACCTATACATCAAGTGATCATCTTCATTGAGAGAGCCTATCCACGGCTCATATTCTCATTTGAGGACTTCACTTTGTCTCTCATGAAGTTATGTTAAATTAGTATGCAAATGCTTTTTGATTGTTTTAATTTGGTGTTTCTAACATACTAAAGTAGCATATACACTATTTTTTCCTTTTCAATCTTCTTAGCTAATTCAACTTGTGAAAGTGCTATTTCATTTGATATCTTCTCATTCACTTTCATCTAAAACTTCTTTTCTAATCATTCTAATAATTTAACATTAGTTTCAAGATCTTCATTCTGTACCTGGTCCATAATGTTGGCCAATTGCTCCATGATGGGCTGGGTTTCATCAGGTACTTGCAAGCTAAAAGCATCAAGAAATATATCTTTAATTTTCACTAGTGTTTACTTCTACCTATACTCATTTTTGAGTATCTCTTGTCTCTTCCTTCTCTTTAGTGCCTCTTGCACTTCATTTATTTGTGCTAAATTCATAGTCCTTGAGTCATAATTGGGTATTACTATTTCTTCATCAAGTGCAGGGTCTCCATAGTGAAGCACCCTTGCAATCTTGGTGGAGCTCGAGCTTGGTGCTAAAATTTGCAATTGTACTGCATTAGTGCTTAGCTTCTTTGTAGGAGTCCCCAAGGTAGGCAAGTTTGCTAATGTTTGTATTGCCTCCTGCTCCTTTTCTTTAGGGGTTCTCTCCTCTTCTTTCTCCTCTTCTCTACTACCTTGATCAATAATGATAATTTGAGGAGGTGCACCTTGGCTTTGTGTAGTAGGAACATCTTGCCCTATTTGTTCCTTTTCTAGCTCCTCAACAATTGTTGTGACTGTAATTGTATTATCAACCATAGCAATTTTATCCTATTCTTCTTGCTCTTTGAGTTGATCTATCATAGCTGTGGGAGGTTGTGTAGGTGGCTCTTGAGCATTTTCCTTCTCCCTTGTTATCTCTGCTACAACCTTATGCAATTCATCAAAACTCACCAAAACTGGATTTGTGCAAAGTTGTACTTGCAATGTAGATTGGTTAAGGATCTTTTTGAGATCCTCTACAATTATAGGATTGATGTTTTGACCTAAGGTGTTAGGAACATCCTTTACAATTACTATTTTTGTAGTTTTTGTATGTGGAGGACTTGGTGTGGCAATTGGGTGTCTTGGACACTCTATTCTTCCTACTGTTCGTCAGCTATTGCCTCTTCACCATTTGTCTTCTCTACTATTTTTTCTTCTTTTTCTTTCTCTACCTCTTCATCTTTATCATTTTCTTCTTCTTCTTCATTATTCCTTCCTTTAAATGGGTCTTCTTGCCCTTCCTTTACTATTTTCAAGCCATAAATTAACTTCCACATTTATGTGGATTTCTGCACAACATCCTCAATTTGGTTTTGTAGTATATTAAATGCTCTATATTTGGGTGCAAATTTTCTCCCATGCTTTTTGCTAGCCTTTGTAATTTGGATCAACAAATCCTTCATGTTTTTCAATGTAAACCTCCTCTTCTAGTATATCATTCAAAACTATTGACTTAACATCCATTTGATAAACTTTGAATCCTTTATAAGCATAATAAGCAAGTAGAGTTCTTACTCCTTCCAATCTTGCAATAGGGGAAAATGTCTCTGCATAATCAATTCCCTCTTCTTGTGCATAATCTTTGTAGAATAATATTGCCTTATTCCTTGTTACTTCACCATTCTCATCTAATTTGTTTATGTATACCCACTTTGTTCTAACAACATTCTTGTTCTCTGGTCTTAGTAATAGTGTCCAGGTTTTGTTCTTCTTAATCTGATCAATTTCTTCATTCATGGCTCTAATCCAAATGTCATTATCTAGTGCATCCTTCATTGATTTAGATTCATGTATGCTTATCAAACATGTTTCATTTCTTAATCTATTCCTTGTCATTGGTCTATCCTCTTTTTTCTCCAATGATTTGTTCAATGAGTTGATGTCTTCTGACATATTTTGATAATCTTGGCTCTATTCTACTTTCTTCAACAATAGGTCATTCATGAAGTTCAATCTCAGGTTCACTATGTACTTCTCTTTTAGGTAACTTGATATTCCTTTCCTATAAACTAATTTTAGCATCAGAATGTACCTAGGCTTGTGACTGTAACTCGGCTCTTGAATGCAACTCGACATCCACTGTATGTGACTCAACAATCATTGATTCTTATTAATTAGCAACTTGGTTCATAGTACCATCAACATTAGTAGACATGCCTTCATAGTAATACATAAATGTTTTTAAATTCTTAGGTTCCTTCTTTTGTTCATCTTCATATATTTTTGTATATTCATCAATTTTTACATTTGCACTTTTCACAACTTTGTTAGTGTTGTATTATTTAAACACTTATAAGATTTACTTCTTGTGGAATATCCTAGCAATATGCCTTCTTCAATTTTGCATCAAGCTTTCCATTTTTTTTGTCCTTTAGAATGTAATACTTTCTTCGAAATAATTTAAAATATTTGACATTGGGTGAGTATCCATTCCATAATTCAAAAGGTGTGAAATTTGTACCTTTCTTAACTTGTACTCAATTCAAGGTATAGATAGTTGTATTGACAACTTCTCTCTAGTATTTGAAAGCAACATTCTTTAGTGTTCTAGCACAATCCATCACTAATCTATTTCTCCTTTAAGCTAACCCATTTTTTGGAGGGGTTTTTAGTGCAAATGTTTGTCTTTTGATTCCTCTATCATTGCAAAAATTGCTGAATTCATTTGACGTGAACTCCATGCCTTCATTAGATCTCATACGTTTTAAGATTTTACTAGTTTCCTTTTCAATTTTTTCTAGGTGCCACTTGAACATTTGAAAAGCATCAATTTTTTCTCTCAAAAACATCAATTTCATCATTCTAGAGTAAACATCAAAAAATAGAATAAAATACTTTTCATCTTTATAGCTTTGTACATCAATTGGTTCACATAGATTAGTATGAACTAATTCCAACATTTCTTTTGAAGTATGAGTCTTACTCTTAAACCTAGACTTTTTCATCTTGCTTAATTGACATTGTTTGCAAATCACATTATCAGGTTTCTTCAATTTTGGAAAACCTCTAATTCTTTTCATCTTATTGATACTAACCAAGTTGTCAAAATTTACATGACATAATCTTTAGTAACATAGCCACACATCATAAAATTTTACAACAAGATAGGTCACTTTAGTCATGTCAAGATAAAATAGATTACCTCTTGTTTGATCACCACTTCCAATGAGACCTCTATCAACATCATAGATCTTAGCCTTCTTGTGTTCAAATTGAACCTTGCATCCTAAAGTATTCAATTGTGACACACTCAAGAGATTATAGTTAAGTCCTTCCACATAGTAAGCATTGTCACACATGATCTTGTTTGTCAATCTTATTGATCTTTTACCTTTCACTAGATAGGGTGCGTCATTACCAAATCTAATGCTATTTACATTATAGTGCTCAAGAGTTATGAACTTACTCTTGTCACTAGTCATGTGATGAGAACATCCACTATTAATGACCCATCTACCACTTTTGGTTACATAAGATACCAATGTAGTTACCTCATCTTCATTTGAATAATCTTTCATAGCAACATAGACAACTTCATCATGATCATCTAATTCATCATTAGATTCTTCTTCAACAATGTAGCAATTTTTCTTTCCCTTTATAGCCTTTGTTACTCTCATCTTTTTTGCTTATGTATTTGTCTTCATTTTTATCATTTTTCTTCTCAGGACATCTTGTTGCAATATGACCAACTTCATTACAATTAAAACGTATGATGGGTAACTTACCTTTGTATAATTTTCCTTTGTCTTTGTGAAATCTCCTAGCCAACACTACTTCAAGTTCTTCTAGATCTTCATCATCTATTTCATTGTCACTAGCAACATGCTTGACCTTTTTCTTTCTCTTATATTTAGGTTCTGTGAGTGTCAGTTTAGCTTTCAAAGAAGAATCCATATTCTTAGATTTTAACTTTATCAAAATTTGAAAGTTCAAAAGCAATGAGTCAACCAACCAGTTCTTCAAGGGTCAAGTCACTACCAGGAGTGCACCTCAGTTCTTGCATAGCAGAGACTCTAATAACATCGATAGGCATTAGGGTTCTTAATACTTTTTTGATCACAATTTCATCTTCAACCTTTCCATTAGATCATCTAATTACATTTACAACATCTTTGATTCTTCCACAATACTGAACTATAGTTTCACCTTCTTGCATTTTCATATCATCAAATTTTCCTCTTAGACTTTCTACCTTGGGTCTTAGCACATTCTTGTCTCCTCCATAGATTTTCTATAGAGCATCCCACATTTCTTTATCATTAACACATTCATTGATGTCATCAAACTTTGAATAGCTTAAGGCAGATCCAATCTCCAACATTGCCTGATTATTTCTTTCTTCTATTTTAGTTGTTATGCAGTAAGGGCTCCAACAACTTCAACATATTTAGTGGTCACAAGTGACTGTGCAAAATCTCCAAGTCCTCCTAGATGCAGCTTCATCAAACTATTCCATGCAAGAAAGTTTTCCTTGTTTAACTTTGAACCTCCTTTCTGTACATCTTGATCTTTAGCTTCAAGTGCCTTAAAAAATTTTCCTATAAAAGCACCAAGCACTTTGATACCAATTGCTAGAATTCAGTTATCCAAGGTCCAAATGTATACATAAATTTTCACTACTCAATAAATGCATGTGCATTGATTATATCATTC
Organism: Cupressus sempervirens; assembly: GCA_028749045.1. Lineage (NCBI taxonomy): Eukaryota > Viridiplantae > Streptophyta > Pinopsida > Cupressales > Cupressaceae > Cupressus > Cupressus sempervirens. Next base: position 874,306,093 of record CM053789.1, read on the forward strand.
AATATCTCAAACATTTGTATGTTACTATACTACGTCAAATGAATTTTATAAAAATGTAAACATGAAATACCACAAATTCAATCACACAATTTGACACAAGGATTTAATGTGGAAACACAATTTGGTAAAAACTACTAGTAACATGCTACCAATTTTCACTCTTCTAAAGTGAGCTCTATGAGGAGCCAACCGTGTTGAATCTTACAATGCACACTATTAAATGTGACCTTGATTAAAGAATTTCAATCACCCTATTAAAAGTGAGCCCTATTAGAAGACTTTAGAAAATTCTATTAGAATGTCACCTGGTTAAAGGATTTACTCATGACCGTTAGGTCAACCTTAATCTAAAGGATTTATCCAGACTGATACAATTTCTAGAAAGTGATAGTAGGACTTGATCTAATAAAAAAATAACTCACTTGCAAATTTTAGATCACTCATTCAACTCTCCATTTTTCTTGGCATTCATTCCCCTTTGTCTCTGATTTCTTGTTCACCCTTAAGAATTCACCTTCTTAAGCCTTCTTGCTTAATATGCCAAATGCAGATTCATTCCTTCAGCCACCATATGAAGTAACACTTCCAGACTCGTTCTCTTTTCTGCTCACACTTTTCTTCTAGCTTTGTATCTCCTTAAATAGAAAATTTTGATGTTTTTCTACTTCATCACAATTGTCCATCTTAGGGTTAGGTTAGATTCATTGAATCCTCCTTTATTTCCATTATGTTCCCTCTAGAAAATTCTCTTACAATCCTCTCCAAATTTGACTTCAAATAATAAATCTTGAATTCTATGCCACCAAATCATCAAGAATATCTTCAATATGCTTCACATAATTCAAGAAATCAACTTTGTTGGCTCAAATTTGTCAAATCTTTGTTCAACTCTTTATGTTGTCACTTGACAATAACATGTTGTTTACTCAACAATAACTAACTTCTGATGCTCAGTCAACACTAAGTTGCTCGGCATGAACTAAGTCTTGCTCAGTCAATATTGCCATCTCTGATGCTTGGCACAAAGTGAATTTCTTGACACTCAACACATACTAAACTTTGCTCGGCTTGGTCATAACCATCTTTTCGCTTAGCCTAAACTAAGTTATTTGCTTGCACTATTTGCTTAGTCAAGCTTGGTAGACACATTCTTTTTGCTTAGTCTTCTTCTTTTCTTTTCTTAAATATCCTTTCTTTGTAGCCTTAAGTAGATAAACAATACACTATATCATCAAAGTCTTACTTGGTCTTAGTGCTCCTTTTATACACCATATAACTCAATCTTTCTCAAGGTACTCTTGTTATCCTTTATTTTCAAATCCTCTTCATCAAACAATTAAATAATAGCATTTTGACCAAAGTTAGCAATTGTCTTACCAAAAAGTAGTAGATTTGATATTAGTGACAAAATAATGATTGTTCCCATGATAGGTTTCAATAATCTCCCTCATTTCTATACTTCAACAATTTTCTTTTTCAACAAGATAGGTACTAGGGGGAGGGGGTGAATCAAAACACTAATCAATTCATTCACGTATGAAAATTTCAACCATAAACTTGATTTGATATTTATTAATTTTAACTTTAACTTGCAAAATATTGACCAATTTACCTATTTATTGCAATGCAAAGCAATAAAGTAAATAACCATAAAAATCATGCATGCACACATAGTTCCATGATTTTTGGTCTCACAAAAACCCTTGGTTAGAGGAAAATATCATGGTGGGGATGAGACCCACAATTCTTCACTATAGTAGAAAAGTATTGCCCTATCAAGAGCTACAATTGTCACCTTCTAAGTGACCCACACTGCTAAAAGTGACTAATACATCATTAAATGTATCTAAAAATCCTATTAAAGACTACCTTGTTAAGGATTTCATCCCACTATTACTATATTCACCATGTTAAAGGATTTACATTCAAGTCAAGTTAAGACTTACATCAATCCTACTAAGAACTACCTTGTTGAAGGATTTTACAAACACTTGTTGAAATTGTTAGGAAAACAACAAGATAAATGTGACATATAATTGCTTTCACAAAAGTTGTTCGGATCCTTTATGTTAAGACTCTAATTATACTATCCATCTATAGATTCTTTATGATATGATCTATGTTTGCTCTTCAGTTCTACATCAATTATCCATTCATTAACTATCCTCTCATCAGTTGTTCTTCATGTTGCTTGTCTCCATTTAATCGAGCTTCTTACCTTCACTTGGGAAACCTAACTAGGGTTTTGAAATATTGCTTATCTTCCTTATGGATCCATCTCATTCTTAAAGTTTTCAAAATCTTCAATTGTGTAAGCTATATATCTAAGACTTTTTTTCATTATTTCATTTTTATTAATCAAAACTTTCCTTCAAACCTTCATCAAATATATTTATAAAACCCTATAAACTATTTCATTTGGATCTTTGATCTATGTAGATCATTTACCTTTTCATCTAGATTCATTGAATATTACTACATCATGATTTCATATATCCATCTAATAAAAACTTCTCATGTTTTACATGTTCTATTGATTGACCGATTGGTCAATTCACCTATCCACTTTTTTGTTCATTACTAGTAAGCTCTAGTTCAATGATAGAAATACATACTTACTTTGTACTAATATGTCTTCACTGTCATGTGTAATGATAACACTTTAGTTCATTGATTAACTTCTCCTTTATCGATTTGACATGTTTGTCGATAATGCATAGTTTATCTATTTACTTCATCTCATTGATAAGGTGTATTAGTTTATTTATCGCCTCTACCTATTTACCTATTTGTATAACTCCAGAACAATGATTGTACCTTTATAATGTTTTTCTAAAAATGACAACTATAACATCAAAATCAAAATCAATAGCTGTACTACGATTTTCCAATCAACATATAATAGCTTAAGTTATGCTAGCTTAGGATTGTGTTCATAGATGAGAATAGATATCATATCTATGTTTGTTGGAGTTTATATGAAGTTTTGGATGAGTCATAGCTCATTTGGTGAAGACTAATAGTAGACCAATGTATAAGAAAATAATAAAAGAGAAAATTGGTATCATATTGGTCAAGTATCTTTTAGTAAGGTTGAATAACGTTAGTGGGATTAGTTCATGTTAGAAGACATGTTCATGATTTTGAGTTCATGATAGTAAGGCTTAGAGATCCTTCTGGAAAAGTTTCTGATGTGAAACATGTGATATATTTGATTGGCAGTTGATTGTGTTGAGGAAGCATATTGATCTTCATTATAAAATATATTAAGTGTATTGTAATGTATAGGAACCTTAATATAAATATTGTAGCCATGTTTAAAAAGGTGTGCATGCCTTAGTGAGGTCCTATGTAATTAAATATATAATAGGGAAGCTTTATCAAGATGAACTAATTAGTCATTTGGAAATGGTATAAAGGAAAGTTTTTTCCTTGGTTGGAAAGATACTATGTATCAAGTATGTAATGTATGTGGTTAGAAGATGTGAGTTTGAATGTTGGATGATTAGAGAAAATTAGAGATTGGTTTGGTTGATGGTATTGGGCTTCAAAGGAACTATTTTGGAAAGTAAGTTGCAGATCACTAAGTTCAATATTTTGGATATGCTATCTTAAAGTTTAATCTTTACAATTGTTGGGACAATTTAGATAGTGGGCCTACTTATTTCCCTATTAACCTTTAACATGGTTACAACCTTCTAACAAGGGTCCAAGCTCTCCTAATAAGGATCTATCCTCTAAAAATGATGGGTGTAATGATTGCATTGTAATTGGCTCCTAACAGGGTCTCATCCTTTCACAAAGAACTTGTATACTAGTACACTATCTTGTGGATGCCATCCCCATTAGGGTTTTCCATTTGATCAAGGGGTTCTCTAGTCAACAAACTACTCTATTACGGTTATGGTTTTCTCTTCTTATACATAATTATTTTAATTGTTGGAGTTGGAATTAATAAGTTTGTATTTAAATTTAATCGCTCACAACTAATTCACCCCTCCCTCTCAATTGTGTGTGGACTTTACTTCTTAGCAGAAGTAATATTTTGTGATTCTTTGTGCTACATTGGAGATAGTGTAGTGTTTTTGTAGTTGAATATTTCGGTCCTATCTAAGTCCTAAATGACCTAATATGAATCACATTTGTGATTGAGAATATTTTTTATATCTTTTATTATGCTACATTGACTATTACACCTAGTGGATCTTTATTCTTTGTTATTAGTATAAATAAGAGATCATTTTGTAATTGTGAGTGTATGAGAGATGTGGTTGTGTGCAAGTATGTGAGGATGATATAAGAAAAGAAAATTTTTATTTATTAGGATAGTGTAGACATAGACGATGTTACTGTCAGTTTAGTTATAATGGATTGTTTTTCCATCTTAATGTAATTATAATAAGATCAATGAACCTGACTGAGAGCTAGATTGAGATTTTAATGTGAGTAGTGTGCTTTAGGTAGTGAGATTTATCAATTTATGAAGGATTAGATGAGAACAAATGCATAGATCCAATAGAACACCTGCATGCAAGAACTTGTCATAGAGAAGAAAAAGACATGAGAAGACAAGGGTTTGGCTCTGAAAATATGCAAAAATATATTATCAAACTAAAAGAATAAATGAAAATACAATAGATCAATCCTAATAAAGGAAACTATAAAACCCTAAAAGGTAAATGAAATTTACTAATTAATATTTAATTATTAAATGGAAATGCATGTAAATAAGTGAAATCTTAAGTAGGGAGTAAAGGAAATTTAATAAATGAAATGAAATGAATCCTTTACCATATATATATATATCAGAAGAGCAAGGTTATGTAACTCCTAATAATCATGGTACTTGCAAGAAACAATGATAACTATACTATTTATAGAATGAAACAACTAATGAATTGACATTCTTCATTCAATCCAATAATTGGTATCATGCATTCGATAGGTCTTAGTATCAGGATGAGCACAAAGCCTTTGAAATATTACTATAGGAAATCATACAGCCCTCATTACAACAATTCCCCCTAAAGAAAACAACAAGAAAAATAAATATATTCCCTCTTTAATAGTAAAATAATAAAACTTTGAAGCTATTGTTAGCCAAAAGAAAAGAGAACAACAATAGTTACATACAAATTTCCAGTTTTATAGTTTGGAAAGGAATCCAAGGAATGATTGCAAGGAAGTTATGGCACTAAGAAACACAACATGAACTAAACATGCATGAAATATGCACTGACCCTACTGCCCAATTGCTGAAATAATTACAAGAAGAGTTAAGTTTTTTTGGCATTTCACAAGGTAATTCAAAGATTTCAAAAATAAAATGGAACTAGATTATGCTTTGTAGCTATAACTATTGAACTCCACTCCAACAATGTAGTAGCTTCACCCAAGCTATATGGAAAATCTTCACACATCGTTCAAGAGCTTTTCCCACAATGATTGTTCAGTTTCCAAGCTTTTTCCAAACTTTAGAACAATGGAAGAAAATTCTAGATTTGTCTGAACCTCCTTACCAATTTAGAACATTTTTTTTTCTTTTTTTATATTCCTATTATTATTAATATTTCTTTCTCCTGTAAAACTTCTCTACACATGTTTCTTATTTTACCTTAACTGTCTTTATTTATTTATTTATTCTATATAACTTCAATATCCACTAGTGTCATAATTAAGATAAAAACGTTCAATAACATTGTCTTCTCTAATCAATTTCAAATAATATTTTTACTTCTAATAAATTCCATGAACATGATACCAATAAATAGAGATTATTATGTCTTCATGTTGGTATATTCAATCCATTTTTTTCCTAACAACCTAACGTAGTAGATTATTCATAAAATTGTGTTTTAACTAAATAAACAAATCCCTTTGAGACAAGGTTAGATTAACTTTGAAGTAATAGTTACTCACACTTTAATTTCAAGATTAAGGTTAGAAACAAAATTGTACATTTAGGAATTCATTATATGTACTAAGGGTTAGTTTGGCTGCACGAATAGGAATAGGGGGAATATGAATAGTTATTATGGAATAGTTTTTCTAGAATAGAAAATAGGAATATGTATTCCTATTCTTTGTTTGGTTAGACAAAATTGAAATTGGAGTTTAATACTAGATGAACAATGTCGATAGAGCAATCTTAAACCATTTGATCACATTTTGAGATATTTTCACGGGTTTCATTGTGTGCAAGTCCAAGAGTATCCATGAAGGGAAAAAGGAAGAGGATGTTCAAATTCCTCATGATTTTCCTTGTCAGTGAGGTCATAAAATGCTTCATATCCATACACGAACTTGAGGTTTTAGCATGCGATCTTAGTATTCAAAATCTATGTCTCTAATCCAATAATGATTTGTAGAAGAGCAATGACACTTTTCAAAATTGGTCACTTTCCATGACTGTGGGGCTCTTGGTGGCTGTGCTCATGGCCATGGACTTGAAATTTTCATCAAATATGAAAAAGTAAAATTGGAATAAGAATAGGAATATATATTTCAATTCCACCTATTTAGGTGGAATTGCAAATGTTCGTTTTTGGGCCAAAATGGGAATACGTATTCCTATTCTCAATTCCAATTTGGTGCACCCAATCAAAGGATTAGAAATTTTAAGAATTAACATATGCCTATTCTAGTCTAATTCTCGTTTCCAAAAGGACCCTAAGTAGTGTGTGCATAGGTCAAGTGATCCAAATCCAACACTACTAAGGAGCTAGTCTCCTTTGCCTCAGCTTTACTCTCACCATCGACCATGCACAAAATCAAACACTCGACAATACATCACCGTGTCAATATTAATGTATGTAATACTATAAATTATCAAAATCACATCACACGTGCTTTTAAATAAGCATCAGATATGTATGTAACATAATCATAATCATCATAATATGTCATCATAATAATCATCCTAAAGTGCAGCGTATAATCACATCATCATGTTTGTCGACCATATCATCATAATGAAACCTTAGAAAGCTATAACAAATGATTATATGTAAGTTTGAATTGTGTAGCAAATATCAACTAAAAACATATTGACATAACTCGAGTCGCTGATGCTTAAGTCAAGGTAGAAACACCATAGATCAAGTCGTGACAAAACCAACCACCATTTATCTGCTGTGTCTTTAGATGTCATTACAAAGGAGCAGTTCAAGTAAGAAGAGAAGCGGGTGCTTATAAACATTTATTCATTATTGCCACTTCTAAGCAACATTACAATTTTACACTGCAGGTTTCAGATCCTTGTAAAACCCGATTGTGCTTACGGAAATATCTTTTTCTTTTCTGTTAAAGATTTCGGGTTCCTTCAAAACCTGTTTTACCCTAATGTAAAACATTACAATTTACAATTGCCCACCTTCGTAAGTCTGCCCAAACTGCCAGCTGGAAGGGGCTACGTTATACGAAACCGTCGTCTTTCCATCGCTGGTGGTCACCTTGAATGACAACGCCTGCCCATTCAGATAAGAGTTGCTCTGCCAATTCTGACCCCAGTTGCGTGACATGGCCTGCCACCCTGTCCTCGACCCCTTTATGGCGACAGCGTGGACGTCCCCTGCTCCTGCCACGTTGGATACCAGCACCAGATTGAAATACGAGTGCCCGTTAACGGTGAAACGAACTCCGCCCTTTCTAAGGCAGGGAATTCTTCTGAAGATGACTGGGACGATGCCGCTGCTGTACTTGGCGATTTGCTGGAATGCGGGCTGTGCCATGTCGAAGTGCTGGGCAGGCGGGCTGCACCATCCGTTGGGCGGGCAGAAGTTGGTGGCGGTCACGGTCACCATCCCGGGCAGGCACCATTGTGGGTCGTTGCTGCATTTGATTTGGTAACAGGCGCCGCAGGTCAGCCCGTCGTTGAATAACGTTGTGCTTAGGGCAGCCGTGTTTGTTCCATACCCTGTGCTGTACAGGTTGCCGTATCCACATGCCCCCCCTGCAACATCCATATAACTTTGAAAGTTAAATGATTTTGACAATTATTGCTCTCAATGGGTCATTAAAACAATCTTTCTCCTCTTTTTAAATTAATAAGATAAATACTTTTTGATTCACCTAGTCTCAACATTGAACCACAATACTGCAATTTAACTATAATCTTATGTCATTGGAGGAACTTGAGATAACAATAACCACAATACATTATTTTAACCATCATATTATGTCATCGGAGGATCTTTTCTACAACATGAGCACTCATCATAAATGTAAATCACAATTTAACCATCCTACTATTTGATTAGTTCATCTATCATATACACTCAACAATGAAATCTTAGTAGAGGTTTGAATTTTGGGGGTAAGACCTACAACATTGCAATTAACCATCATACCATCATAGTATGTCATTGGAGGACCTCTTCTATGACACAAACACTCGCTATTGCAATTTAGTAGAGATTTGAACCTTGATGACAATTTAATCATCACACCATGTTGTAGATTAGCTCATCTTTAATATAAACACTCTACAATGACATCTTAGTAGAGGTTTCAACATTGGTAGTAAAACCCATGATATCACAATTTAACTATCACACTATGTGGTGGAGTAACTCATCTGAAACATGAACACGGAACAATAGCACCTACATAGAGGTTTCAAACTTGGTACTAAGAAACATGATATCACAATTTAACTATCACACTATGTAGTGGAATAACTCAACTTCAACACAAACACTCAACAATGATACCTAAGCAAAGCTTTGATCTTAGTGGTAAGAACGACAACATCATAATTTAATTGTCATACTATACCATTACAATCTTGAAACATAAATTCTAAAAAAATATTTAATTGCTTTCTTATCTAGTAGATAAAATCTATTAGAATTATTGCATAATATATATTTTTGACTTTGTTAAGAGTTATGAATCCATGAACTCACATATGGAAATATTGTTTCTAGAATGAACACTTGAATAATAACACCTTATGAATCTTGATGAAAAGAATCATAACATTACAATTTATCCATCATACTATATTACTGAAGGATGTCATTTAGAACATCAATACTCAACAATAACATCTTGTTATAGATTTGAAATCACAACACTACAATTTTTTTAATCACAAAATACCTTTACAACAAAACAAAACATTATTTATACACATGAACCAAACATATATTTTTAATACGTATTGAGATGCTTTCTGATCTGCTAGATAAAACATACCCATAGTGCCAGAAGCATCACTTCCGCCATAGAAGGTTGCATGGGCTGATTGCCAGCCACCATATTGTGCACAAACAATTCGAGAAAACAACCAGACAAAGCTCAGCAATGCAAAAACCTTCATTCTCTCTACGATTGCCATTGATTTCTGACGATTCACATTAACCAAAGCAGCAGTCAGGATCACAAAATAATTTTTAAGAAAAACCCAATTGAGAACTCTATATGAAGAAACCAAACAGATTTTGTACTCACCTGAAAAACAATTTGGCTGACTTGAGTAACTGTATACCAAAACACCACAAGTACTTCAAAATTATGAAAACTGCAACATATTTTGACTCCTGCTAAGCCCATTCTTCCCCAAATATATATAGAAAATTTCAGATTCTAGTCGATGAATGAGGGAGTGAGAATACCACAAGTTTAGATAGACAGTGAGTTGAACATGGAATGTTTTGTCCAAACAAGCTTGAGCCCCATCCTTCACGTGTAGTGCAATAACAGAAGAATTCTTAATTAATTATACCCTCTCCACTGGGGTCATTGCACATGATGTAGCAACCCCAACTTTTAATGTAATTTAAAAAGAAATTGACCCCACTGTGTGAGTTCAAATTTGGCTCCATCTACATAAATTATATTACTCATTGCTCTTTTTCCATTAATTTCATTTTTTTCTTTAGTTATATTTTTCTCATCATCATGGATTGTTCTCTCTTTTTCACAAACATCTTGATAATAGATTATGCTGATCTGATCTGGAATGCAGACAAAGGAAAAATTTACATAGCCAAATTCAAGGATCACATAATCAAATTCAAAAGAATTATCATTAACTATAATTTTTTTATTTTCTTTATCAGCTGATCTAAATGCAGATACTTAAAGCTATTTTATCTGGTAGCATATAAATTACAAAGACCATATAGAACAGCATTTAGTTCAGTGCCTGCTGTTAGATGGAGAATTTATAGGGATGGGTCACAGGTGTTGGAAGGTTACATTGCAAATATACAGTCGGCCAGAACATTTGAAGCTGAGATGAATTGAAGCAGCTGTAATGATGGTGATAGAATTGGATTATGTCTTTGTAATGTTTCGAAAATTAATTGCTGAAGTAGGGTAGATATTGATTCCTCGTGCCTTTTAATATTGTCTTTGGTCCTTACAGTGCAAAATATCTCATAGCAATGGATCTCAATCATGTTCATTATTCGTTTCAAAAGAACCTTAAGGCCCTACACCGACCATTACCTTTCAACCAATTAAAATTAATAATAATTCATTTATTATTTTTGTGAAGTTAAGATTAAAAAAAAGTTCTTTTAGAAAAATATTAAAAAGTTTAGCATATTATTAGATTTTTAGTATTTAAGTATTTAATAATAATTATATTATTATTATTTTAATATTGTAATGTATTGGATCTTTTAATGTAATGTTATTGGTGACACACTTTCAATATCACGTGGGAGGAAACTCTAACAATTATGTTTTTGTTAGTGATAAGTTAAAAAGGTTAATTCTATGTTATTGCATCAATGTATTTTAACATTAATATTATTTGATTATAAATAAATTGAGATTGGTATAATGTGATAGATTGAAAGAAAAGTTAATTATGTAATTAGTATAGATATCTTATATATATTTATTAATAATGTCAAGAGATATCAATTTGGAACTATCTTTTTTAGTTATGTACTTCTTAGTTTGATTCAAATGGTATTTTTCTTACTAAATATCAACATTTCTACATATGAACGATTATCAAATTAAAGATAAAGCCAAGAAGTTTTTAACACATTCATGTCATTGCCATGCATCCTTTCTTACTTTAATTGTACAATGCCTCTCAAAATTCAAAATTTATAGTTAAGAAATGAAGAGTCAAAGAGACGATAGCATATTTTAGAATAGCAACAACAAACTAGTCTACAACTTGCACTCTACAAGTTTGGTGCCCTAGTTTTTCTGCACTATGATTCTCAAACCCTCATGGCCACTATTGGGGAGGACTCATCCTCCCCTCTTGCATCACCTAAGTCTGACCCCCCAAGCTCTACTCCTCAGAGCACAATCACACCTATTGGCGAGCTTGGCATTGTCATTGAGCCACTATCTTCACCCCCCCAAGCTGGCCTTATTGGTGGGCTTGGTGGTGTCTCTGAACTATTGCCTTCATTCCCCACAAGGCTAGCTAGAAAGATGCTCTAGTGGGGTCTCTCAAAATATGATTGAATTCCTATCCATAGATATTATATCTACAGAAGAGGAAATGCAATTTTTTCTCCTTGACTTCCTTGCTAATGAAACTATGAATGACTTGTAGCTTGCTTTGGTGGCAGGTTTTTTTTAGCTTCAAGCCTTCTACTAATATGATAAGGAAATGGGTCCCTACCTAGTAGAAGCTTAAAGACAACATTTTCAACCTCAAAAATACCAAGAGATATTTTCCTCTTCAATTCACTATCTTGGAGGACCTCCTTGCAATCCTCTCGAGCTCATGGATTTAAGGAAAGCACTTCCTTGCGCTTGCTAAATGTAAACTGGGGTTTGACCCTTCCATGGAGCTCAATCACATGGCCCTTGTGTGTGTTAGAATTCAAGGCCTCCTTTTTGAGTTCTATGATGATAATTTTTTCTACTTGATTGGAGACTCCTTTGGTAGTCACTTAGCTACAGACTTGGTTACCCTCTCCAAATCTCAGCTAGTGTTTGTGAGATTCTATGTTAACATTACCATCAATAAAATTTTGCCTAAATTTGTAGAACTATCTGTACACTAGAAATTTTTCACACTCTAAACCATTCTATCCAAATGATTCCATGAGTTCAAAATGCTTGGATGCCGGCTTAGAGCTCCCTATCCACGGAGTGCAAGAGAGTGTATTTCAAGTTCAAGGGCTCTCAGATGAGCCTTAGAGATACTCTTCTTGCTAGTAAACCATGCAATGAGAGGTTCCAAAGATAAGATGCAAGAATGCAAATGTCCCAAGGAGTTCCTCAAGGATGCAATGCAAATGAAAATTAAGTTAGAATGAGATGCAAAATGGAGCTATGTTAAAACATGTATGAGAGTGTTACAATCCAAATATTAAGCTATGTGAGATAGATTATTGCAAAATAGAAGCTAAATTAACATGCAACATGAATCTAAGCTAAAATGCTATGGTATGAGAGAATGTAGACAAGAAATAGAAGTTCTCCACAAAGCTCCAAAGAAACCTGTTAGAAAACCTGCAGCATAACAATATTCTAAATGAGGATGGATCCTTTGAGGGGGAAAGCTCTCTCCCTTTTAAAGATGTATGGATGGTGGAGATCAAGATGAAGATGGTGGATGATCAACGGTGGAATTTGAAAAGAGGAGTGATCCATGTGCACACACAAGTCAATCAATAGAATATAAGTTGACTTGTCATATAAGACAAAAGTCACAAAGCCTTTTCTTTTAATTGCAAAATAGAAAAAGGACTTTATGTGTGCACTTTAAGTGGGTTAGAAGAGTGGGGTCTTTTATTTAATTAAAAGGGGACATGTTCTTTTAATCAAATAATGAACATAGGATAGCATGGTCAAACTATAGGTTATAATCAAATAAATTGATTATTAGCAATTTGGTCTAGATAAATGATTGAATTAATTTAGCCAAAATGTTGAAAATGGGGCTAATAGTCTAGATGACCATTTTTAGGTGATTACATTTGCCCCTCTTTGACTAATGCGTGATCGATCTGGGAACACATTATGTCAAAGAAATAAAAAGCCAAGTAGGCGGTGATAGATATAGACATCTTATTCCAAAGAATGAAATGCAGAAATAGATAGCAAGTCCTAAATGCACAGCCTGATAGCAGTAGTACTGAACATTAGGAAGATGATGTTAGGATCCAAAAAGAATTTTAACACTTAGCAAAGTGAATAGATCGAGAGCAAGTGATCAAGTCAAACAAATGCTCCTAAGAAATAGATAGCTGTAACAATCAACAATAGAGTATTTCTGCCCCCTTGGGATCGAAATTGAAATGAGGCAAGGGGATGCAGAAACAAGCTAGATATGAGAAAATCAGAATATAGAAATGTTCAAGATTATAGATAGATGATTAGAACCCAAGAATGACTATAAAAAAATTGATATAATTCCCCAGTTTGACTAGAGTTGACCTTCAAGGATATATCATAAAAATTAGGTCGAAACGAGTAGAAAGGTGATTTTAGACATGAAACAGTGAATTGAAGTAGATATGAAGTATGGAAATGATGAAGACATGAAGATGCCCCAATGATGATTTAGAGATTCGACCTCAAAAGGTCAGCTAACTGCTCAGAAGAAAGTAGAATTTTAAAAGACAATTTTGACCATCAAGATGAACTCGAATTTAGATTTTGATCTCGAAAATGAATCTAGTACGTTGAATTATTTAAGAGGTCAAAACTTTATATAATGTGATGATAAGATAGAAAAAGAGATGAAGTGAAAGATTAAAAAGGTGAAAAGACATGAACAAGAAGAAAGTAAAGAAATATATGAAAGGAGTTAGCTGATATGTCCACAAAAAAGATGAAGAGAGAGCTCTCCCCATATGCAAGAATGCAAGACTAAGCTAGAAAATTAACCTAAAATGCAAGCTAATATGCAATGTGGTTTACCAGCAAGAAGCGCATAACATTTAGACTCTTAATTTCCTCATTGAGCATTTATTAGGGACATCATGAGATCATACAACCATCACTAGTATAACTATGAGGATATGAATATGATCGATATCAGATAGGTATGTGGAAATCCAATCTAAGCATCAGAGACATGTAAGTCAAGATAACTACGCGATTAGATTCCTGAAATTTAATTTAGCAAGATTATAACTATATCAAGGCATAAGCGTCAGGGTAACCCCCGAGTGCGGTCTTGCAAAACAATCAAGGATGATACATTTGTAAGTCAACGTGTTGAATAGGACCAGCATAAATGCTTACAACACTATAGACAAACAAAAGTATACCCACAAGCAGAAATCAAGAAAATATGTCCCATGCCCCCGGTCTTCTAGTCACTGACATCCTCGAAAGACTATTAGGGAGGGAACACATGGCAAAGAAATCATCATAGACAGCACACAAAGTAGATAAAGATCAGCATAGCTCAGTCATTTAAGTGTTAAAGTGCATGTGTGTAAGTTACTTGGCCATTTCTTCAAGACTTGATTCTCATAGTGAGAAATATCGAAACATCAGAGACTGTAGATAAACTATCTGAAAAGTGTTGAAAAACACTAGATGTCAAGGTGGGGGAAGTGTTGAGAAACACTATTTTGTGATTTTTCAAAGAAACCCTAATGCACAAGGAGACCTCAAATAGGCTAAGCAGTTGTGCCCCCAAGACGAGGACAAGAAATAATTCCAAGCTAGGAAATGTGTAGCAGAGTGTGTGATTAAGACTGATAGACATAGGTGCAAGGGTTTCAAGTAGCACCTGTTTCTAGATTTTCACCACTTGACAGATTTTTTTCAAGACTTTTTTCAATTTTTTTGTATTTTTGTATTTTTGATTTTTTTGGTGATACATCAAAGTGCCTATTGCTAGGTTTTCACTAAGAAGATCTTTTTTCAAGACATTTTTTTTTATTTTTAGGATTTTTTCAGCATCATATATGATTTTTTGAATTTTTTAGAATAATTTAGAGATCACTAGTTCTCAAGCAAGATCACATCATTTTCTCCCAATGTCTAGCAAGGTGTAGGATATGATGGAAAAACAAGCCAATGGATAAGCAAAGATGCATAAGAAGGAATGTGAAGCAAGTGAAAGTGATCCTCAATAACTAACTCCTCAAGAGTACCCAAGCTAGGGAAAGATGTGAAATAGTCATATGAAGCATATTTTGGATAAGCAATGGAAGTAATGAGAAAGATAGCATGTAGGATAAGCAATGAAGCCAACACGTGTGATAGCATATAAGATAAGTGATGGAAGCCAATGAGTAAGATAGCATGAAAGCGTGTCATCCAAGAGAGTAGACATGTCAAGAGGCCTATGAGAAACATGTTTTATATATTATGATCAAGACCAAGGGGTCAACTAGATAGTATAGCAATGGGATAGAGAAATAAGAATAAAGCTCAAGATAGAGGCTATGAGTGAATGGGAGAGCACAATAGAAAATCTGGTGGATAAGATAGCCAATATGCAAAGATAACTCAACATTATCAAGATCAAAGAGAGAAGAGGAGATAGATGGATGATGGAAGAATTATGCATGATGCCTATTTGCTAGGTTTTCATCATGGTACTTACCCAAGGTGACACAAGAAGTAGTTTTCACCATAGGATGGATTTATTTCTCTTTACTTTTGCTACCAAGGTGCCACAAGAAGTAGTTTTCACCAAGGCACATTTTTTTTTTTTTTTTTTTCAAATTTTTAGAAAGAGCTCAAGCTTTTTGAATTTAGATAGTGCTCCTATAGGAAAGATAAGCCATGATAAGCCAAGACCATAGAAAGGTACGCTCAAATATGTTGATAGGGTGATGAAAGAGAAATGGTAGTAGGAAGAATATATTGAGGATAAGAGTTCACGTATAGAAAGTAAGTGTAAGTTTTAGAGGATTTCATGAGGGTAGCTGAAATATTGGATAAGATCAACATTGACATACACCTTGAAGGGTATTGGAATGATGGAGGAATCATGGATAAAATAGCTTGAGATTTAGATATATGAGGTGGTAGAAGAGATTTGGAAAAAAAGGGAGTGGGAGGCTTTGGAATATTTTTAGAAAAAGTTTTGGAAGAAGATGGAATGGAAGTCTTTGGAAGCTTGAATGTCAACTTTGAAGTATTTTCAATATTCAAGTCTTTTAAAAGAGACTTGGGAATCCATATAGCTTTAGATTTTCCTTTGGATACTTCAAAACACATTTCTTCAATAATGGGTTTAGGAACCCATATTTTCTTTGATTTAGCTTTTTGAATAGTGGACCTTTGCAGTCTCTTTTGTGCTTTCTCCTTCTTAGCATTCACATATCGATTAGATGGGACATAGTGATCTTTCTTTTTCAATGGATTCTTATGTTTATTCTCACTTCCAAAGGACTTGGGACTTGTGGGTGAATAAGGATGATATGACTGGTTTAGATGTATAGATAGGTGAAAACTCATCAAGGATGAGTGTCTTTGTTGATCTTGAGGTATGATGGGAGAGCTAGGGAATGAGCTAGGAGTGAATGTAGGAGATGGAGGAACATAAGACCCCAAAATGGATGTAAGGTTTGAATGCTTTAGCTTAGATGGATAAGGACCAAGGATAGATTTAGAAGATGCAAAGGAATAGTGGGAAGGGGTATCAACATCTTTAGAATGAACAACATGATCAAAGCCATCAATAGACTCATGAGTACCTTTGATGAGAACAACATTTTTAATAGTAGCACTTGAAGCTTGAGCACAATTTTGAAGTGGATATGGAGAAGTAGAACATGAGGGGATGCTTTGATCTTGACAAGTAGCCTTGGATAGCATATGAAGAGAACTTTTCTCATAATTTTCAGTAAGCTCAAGGGAGATAATGGAAGTGGTATCTTCGTCATACTTAGGAGGTGGACAAGTTATAGGATATGGAGGGGAAATATCTTGAAAGAGATGAAAGGGTGCTTGATCTTGATCTTTCTTGACATTTATAGTTTTTTCTTTTTGAGAGTCCTCTTGACATGGAGCCACTTCTAAGGACAAGGGAGAATGAAGAGTGAATGGAGTAGTGCTTGGATTAGGCATAGTAGTGCATGAAGGTTGAGGATGTTTAGGATTAGTAGCATGGAAATGGTTTGCAGCCAAGTGAAGGTTAGCTTGAGCTTCTTTTAGAGGTAGCCCTTGAGGATAGGAATAGTGTACATGAAAAGCATTAGGTTCTTTATTTGATAAAGGCATGTTGGAAAGCTTTGACGTGTTGGCAGATGCACGAGTGTTGGAAGAAGTGGAGGTATCAAGGAAACCATCACTAGACATAGGTTCATTAATATGATCTTGCTCAAGAGAAGTATCCTCAGCACATGAGTCACTAGAGGTTCCAAGATCAATAATCTCATCATCAATGAGATCTTGGATTTTATGTTTCAGCTCTATACAATCAGAAGTAGCATGGTCATTAGATTGATGATAGGCACAATAGGTATCCAAGAACGGATTTCCAGAGGGGCTAGACTTAGGCAACATGATGAGCTTGGTGCCAAGAAGTGTTCTCAAAAAGTCATCATAAGAATTTCCCAAGGGAGTAAAATTTCTCTCAAAAGTATGTCTACAGTCCTTTGGTTGTTTCTCAAGTGAATAGAATGCATCCATGTCTTCATTATTAACTTTGTCAAAGATAGGTCCATCATGAAATTTTGGCATAGGCTCAAAGGAGGTATCACTTTCTTGTTCTCTAAAGAGGTCTTTAGATCTAGAAGATGAAGACATTTGATGTCTTGAAGTAGAGCATGTAGACCTAGAAGAAGAGGATGACCTCAAAGAAGGTGACTTACATGCATGTAAAGACCTTAAGGAAGATTCATGTAATGATGCAATCTTCTCCTCTAACCTTTTCTCAAGTTTAGACTTCATTTTTGTCATGCGCTTAGAGAAATGAAGGTAAGAAAGATCATTTGTCTCTTCTAGTTCTTTATATTGTGCATATAGATCTTGAAACTCTTTAGTGACATGGAGGATATCATGATCATCTAGATTCGGTTGAGGTTTGGTAGCACAAGCTTTGAATTTCATAGTGATAGATAGATAATCAAGCATGAAGGAGACTAGAGGAAGCTAATAAGGTGACACAAGATAACTTGATGTCCAAACTAGAGAGGTAGAGTGTTCACTTTCCAAGATAGTATAGAGAGATTAAAGTGACTTGTCAAACAATATGTCCAATAAACTTACGACATGAATGACTCAAGTCAATAGCTAGGCAAGATGCCCAAATAGCCAAATAGATAGAGCAAGTAGGGTGACAAGTGAACAACTCTCCAACCCAAGAGTGTAGTCAAGAAATCAAGGTAACCATTTTAGCAAAAGGATAACTAGCAAGCATGCATAGACCATGAAGACAAAAAGACCTAGAGCACTAAGACCAAAGAACCACTTTAAGCATGTTTAAGCACTAGAGACATAACAAATCATAGCCAAATGATGAAACCCCCCTTAGTAAGAAACACAAGAAAATGTTTGCACTTTACATTTTGACTTGGTTGACAAAGTTTGACAATAATTGATAGCATAGAAAATTTGATGTTCAAAAGCAATTTCTTTCCAAGCAAGATAGTGACACATGGAGTATTCTTCAAACAATCAAGCAAGGGACAAAGCAACCTTGCATGATACAAGCATATGAGACATCTTAAAAGAAATCCCTAGAACTATCATCATGTGTATGTTCCAAAGATTTTTATAGGTCTAGCACATTTGAGAACACATCAAGAAATATCTACCTAAAGGACATGGTTCATTACTCAACAACTTGGCCCACGCTTGATGCTCCTTCGCCTCACACCAAGTGGTTGCCCACAAGAGATATTGGCTTTGTCATGAAAATGCCATAAGCATAACCAAGGGAACACATATGGTGAGTGTAAATCTTGGGGTGATCCGGGTAGTCCACTAGGATCAATCCTTGCACCAAGAAGTTGAGCGGCTAAAAAGGGTAGTTACTAACTTAGGGTGTTTAGACAAGGCTTCCGTTCATAGTGTTCCTCTTGCTCCCAATTATGGGACACCTCACCTTGCGATGAGTAACCGATCTCGTGACCACAAGAGTACCTTAAGAATTCTTGCCTAGTGATCTCCCTATGGTCGAAATCCCATAAGCGATCACACTAGGCAAAGACAAACAATACGTCTACCAAAGTTTTGTGTCCTTGGTAGCTTTGAGTTTATAGTGGGTTGGAAGAGCCAGGTAATTGGCTTGTCCCCACTTGGGTCATTCCTCTCAGGTTGTCTGAGAGCAGGCCCTCTAAAGGATTCTAACTACACAAAGTGGATCAACTTTTAGAAGTCAAGATTTCTGGTTCACCACAAGGGTGAAGAGAATACTCTCCTATTCCAATCATTTTCTCCCAAACATGCCAAGAAGATTTAGTTACCCCTTGCTTTTGAAACCAAATGGCAAGTCAAGATTTCTGATTCACCACAAGGGTGAAGAGCATACTCTCCTATTACCAAAAGAATCCAATCACAAGTTTTATGTGCCTATGAAAAATGAACAATTAGTCAATGCCACACATGAAAAAAAAAAAAAAAAGCAAAAAAATTTGGGTTTTTATGCTTTGGGCAGCCCTGCAAACAATTGTTAGTAGCCCTTGTGCATTTGAAGCTTTGACATGCGTTCTTTTTATGCAATGTTTCAATTTTTTTTCATAAGGATGGCAACCTGTAATCACAACTTGTTAGCACCAAAAGTTAGTGTGAAATAACATAAAAATCTGCAATAAAAAGTGGTGAGTTGCCTCAAAAATCCAATTTATCTTCCAACCAAGTGCATGCAAAGAAAGTGCAAGTTAATCACAAATGCTCTCATTTTTACTCTTTGATTTTGACCTAGTCAACAAGATTGGACTTGTTTGCTATGATTTCGTATCCAAAAATAAAAATTAAAAGAAGAGACCGCTATTAAAAATTAGAGAGCTTTCCAAAAATGCAAGAAATTTAAAAAAATCTCTTCATTTGCGCTCTAGAGATTGATTTTGTCAAAACAGGCCAAATTTATCAAATCAAGTTTTTGATCCTTAATACAACCTCAAAATTAAAAACACAAAGAAAAAACCCCCATTATAATTGGAAACACTTTCTGAAAATGTAAGTTTTTTTGAATAATTCACTTATTTACGATCAGAAATGGCTTTTTATGAAAAATAAAGAAAAACTCATAACTCTTGAAAATCATGTCAAAATGCTTTGAAAATTAGACTGAGACATTTTGAGAATATACTAAACTTGAAAAAAACATTTCAGAACCAAACTCCAAGCGGTTTAAAAGATATGATCAAATCTTTAAACCAACTAAGTTTTTGGCCTTCAAACCAATCTACTTATGGGTTGGCCTTAAAATCAAAGTGATAATTCTACAAAATCATTTGGTTAGATTCAATATGCTGCTGTAAAAAATCAAAAATGAAAAATAAAAGCAAATGGAGCTAGAAACTTGATTCAAGCCCCACGGTGGGCGCCAAAAATGTACACTAGAAATGTGTCACACTCTAAACCATTCTATCCAAATGATTCCATGAGTTCGAAATGCTTGGATCCCGGCTTAGAGCTCCCTATTCACGGAGTGCAAGAGAGTGTATTTCAAGTTCAAGGGCTCTTAGATGAGCCTTAGAGATACTCTTCTTGCTAGTAGACCATGCAATGGGAGGTTCCAAAGATAAGATGCAAGAATGCAAATGTCCCAAGGAGTTCCTCAAGGATGCAATGCAAATGAAAATTAAGTTAGAATAAGATGCAAAATGGAGCTATGTTAAAACATGTATGAGAGTGTTACAATCCAAATATTAAGCTATGTGAGATAGATTATTGCAAAATAGAAGCTAAACTAACATGCAACATGAATCTAAGCTAAAATGCTATGGTATGAGAGAATGTAGACAAGAAATAGAAGTTCTCCACAAAGCTCCAAAGAAACCTGTTAGAAAACCTACAACATAACAATATTCAAAATAAGGATGGATACTTTGAGGGGGAAAGCTCTCTCCCTTTTAAAGATGTATGGACGGTGGAGATCAAGATGAAGATGGTGGATGATCAACGGTGGAATTTGAAAAGAGGAGTGATCCATGTGCACACACAAGTCAACCAATAGAATATAAGTTGACTTGTCATATAAGACAAAAGTCACAAAGCCTTTTCTTTTAATTGTAAAATAGAAAAGGGACTTTATGTGTGCACTTTAAGTGGGTTAGAAAAATGGGGTCTTTTATTTAATTAAAAGGGGACATGTTCTTTTAATCAAATAATGAAAATAGGATAGCATAGTCAAACTATAGGTTATAATCAAATAAATTGATTATTAGCAATTTGGTCTAGATAAATGATTGAATTAATTTAGCCAAAATGTTGAAAATGGGGCTAATAGTCTAGATGACCATTTTGAGGTGATTACACTATCAAGTCTGAATTTGACAAGAACACTCAAATTGTTGTCTATGAGAATGCAACATTATATTGCTAGAGGTGCAAGGCCACAAGGCACACCAATGCTACCTAGAAAAAAATCAACCCTTTGGAGATGAAGAGTAAAGAGAAAAGCTCCTCCTAGGGGATATCTAGAAGAACCTTTATGCATGCTTCAATGACACTTTTTCCCTAGGTGAGTCTACTAGTGCAACCAATATGGGCTCCCCCTTGCCTACCTCAAGCTCAGGTTTGGAAGAGGGGGAAATCTCACAAACACAAGTAGTACCCCTTGGGTATGCTTCCCTAACTATGTACGAAACAAAAACAACAACAACCTCAACCAAAGATGAGAATAAGGGTTCACCACCTGCAATGGAAGGGTTTATGAACAAGTGACTAATCATTGAACACATTTAAAGGGATATGACCCTTGCTCCATTAGGATGGGTAGGGGAATGAAAAAACTTGAAGAAAGGAAATGAAAACAATGTAGGGATGGACACATCAAGAGGAGACATATCTAAAATAACTCAAAGGTAGAAGGACATGGCAAGGGAGATCATTATTGGTCAACAACTCACCCTTGACATTAACCAAAAAATGTAAGAAATGATTTTTGTCTCTTGGAACATAAGTGGATTGAACAACCTAAAGAAATGATATGCCACCAAACAATATATTTTCAAACAAAAAGTTGATATCCTTTTACTTTTGGAACTCAAAATGTCATGCCCTAATTTTACTACCATTGTAAACAATTTGTTGTTGAGAGCCCACTTCATATACTTTAAGGCATTTGGGGCTTCTAGAGCAAAGGATTTCCACCCTTTAGGACCCTCACCACATGGTGGGTAATGCTCTATCTTTCTCTCAAAATTATCTTGTGGTTTGCTTCTCTAATGACCTTAACCACTAGCACATGTTCAATATTTATGTCCCTAATACTAGTGAAGGTAGAAAGACACTCTAGGAGGAAATAAATTATTGTTTTCTATAAAATCCTAGTGCTAACTTCTTGATCACTAGTGACTTCAATTCCCATCTTTACCCCTCTGAGAAGTCCAAAGGTCTTAATGATTACAATGACAACATGGGTGATTTGGCCACTTTTATTAATAGCACTAGTTTGGTTGATGTTGATTTTATTGGAAATCCCTTTACCTAAAATAATAACATAAAGGTTACCCACCTAATCCGATTCCACTTGGATAGATATGTTACCTCCTAGGTCTAGGATACTTCAAATTCCACCTCCTTAATCTCCTTTCTCAGAATGGCCTCTAACCATAACCCCTTGCTCCTCAAGTGGTTGGGCTCTCTTTGGTGAGGGTCACCCCCTTTAGATATGAGATTATGTGGACCTCCACCCCACTTCTAGGTATATGGTTAAAGTTGGTGGTCAATACATATACCTATCTCTGTATTTATTGAGTTACTAAAAAAATAGAAATTGTTAAGGGAGAACTTAGGGGAAGGAACAAAACTAACTTTGGGGACATATCTTCTCTCATAAGAAATATCTATCTACTACATTGGAAAACCTTCAAAAAAAAATGGCCAATAGAAACTCATCTACTAATATCCAAAGCAAATAGGAAAATTGCAAGAAAAAGTGAAAACAATTACTGGTTGATAAAGAGGTTTACTAAAAGAAAAGATTTGGAGTAATTTTCAAAAACCATCCTATGAATCTTGATTTTTTCCCAAGAAAATCCCCCAACTAAGGAAATATGAATTGCCAACTAATCTATATGAAATCAAGAATATGATTTTGGATTTAGTACAAAAACAACTTTCTAAAAAATTGGGAAAAAGCACAAAAATTTAATTTTAGAGGCCAAGATGATATTTAAGGCTCCCAAAAAAATGTAAAAAATATCCACCAATCAGCTAAGCTTGATTGGCAATCCAAATAACTCCTCCTCATGCAACTACCTATAAAATTTCAGCTAAAACCCATCCGAGTCAAAAGTTATGACTCATAGAAGTTGATGCATCAAACAGGTAAGATTCTATGACAACACAATAAAACTTTCATTGTTCTCATCCCAAAGCATAATAAACCCACCTCTATTAGTGATTACATGCCTATAAGCTCTACAACATGTTTTATAAGATCCTATCCCAAAAGTCTTGGTGAATACATTAAAACTGCTTGTAGAGAAGATCATAAGCCATTTTAAAAAAACTTTGTCTCAAGAAGACATATCCTTGATGTGACTATCTTAACACAAAAAATTCATCCACTCCATGGACAAAAGAAATAATGTAGATATGACCCCCAAACTTGATATTTGTAAAGCTTACAATAAATTTAATTAGAAAAATTGATCAAAATCATTAAGGAATCATGTATTGAAACTATCAATTACTTTTTTGTTGTTAGTTTGTCCCTGAGTGAATTTTTCACCTTGAAAAAAGGTTTGAGAACAAGAGATTCATTATCACTCTATTTTTCGTTCTTGTGGCTAAAGTGTTAGGAAGGAAAATGCAGAGCCTTGCTGACCAATAAAGAATCAAAGGGAAGAAACTTGCCTCAACCCTCCCGTCCTTGGTTCTCCAACAATTTATCAATGACACCTTCTTCCTTGGTGAATCTTTGACATTTAAATCCAACAAGTGGAGAAATATTCTTGATACATATGCACAAGCCTTTGATCAATGCACCAATTTTAATAAAAGCAACTTGTTTTCTTCTTCACCAAACTCTAGATCAAGGTGATCAAAATCCTAGGCAATCGACGTGCTACTCTTCTTTTACCTACCTCGGCTTCTCACTAACTATGAAAGATGTTAAAATGGATTCCTAGAATAAACACAAAATAAACTCATGGGTTGGAATGGAAAGATCCTCAACAATGTGGGTGAACTCCAACTTCTTAGTTCCTCTCTTCAAGGCATCTCTATGTACTTTGTTTCCCTATTCAAAATCTCAAGGCTAATGGTAGACAATGTGGAAAAGTTTCAATCCAATTTTCAATGGGGGTCATAGAAGAAAAATGACAGTTGTTACTTATCAATTGGGACACTGTGTGCTCTCCAAAACAATTTGGAGGCCTAGGACTACAAAATAAATAAGTTGAACAAGGCTCTCATTTACAAAATGGCTTGAAAACTCATCATAGGAAAGGAGGACCTATCTAACATTATGTGTGGCAAGTGCCTTAACTAGGGACCTTTTATTGAGCAATTTATGGAAGGAAATCACCTGCAAGGGTCCAAAATATGGAACACCATTTTTGTATGCAAGACTAGATCCTTAATAAAGGAATTGAGTGGCAACCTGGTAATGGGGAAAGCCTTAGATTATAGAAGAATAATTGGCTTGAGCTACTAGCTATTGAGGCCCATAGACACCAATCTCTTGAAAACTTTGTTGCCCTTATTCTTGTAAATAGAATGTCCACCTATATTATCTAGGGGACATGAAAGGATCCTTTCCCTCTCCTAATAGATAACCCATAGGTCCATAATATTTCAAAGGAACTCATGGAGAATCTTGTGCATACTAGAATCCCCGTATTTGTTCAAGAAAACAAGATTATATGGTCACCCACATTAACTAGAAACTTCATAGTCAAATTGACCTATGACATGACCATCACTAATATCAAGGGCCCACTAACTAGTCCAAGGTTGGGAACTGGCAACTCATCCCCAAAATCAACTTGTTTAAATGGTAGACACTAATGCATAGAAAAATCCTCACATAGGACAATTTTTGTAGGAGGGACTTCAACCTTGCTAGAAGGTGTATAATGTATAATGGGTAACTGTACCAAGTTATTGGCTTGAAAACTCATCATAGGAAAGGAGGACCTGTCTAACATTATGTGTGGCAAGTGCCTGTTATCATTTTTTACGCCCCGCCAGGATTCAAATTTTAAATGTTTACTCGCCAATGGCTAGTGTGCAGAGTTAGTATTATTTTACCCGATCAAACCTTATAATACATTCTGCGGCCGGTGAGTTTTCTTCGTCATCAGATTAATAGAGATCAACAATGGGCACTATCTTGCTATGGGAAGTTGCACACAATTTGCCCATAGTGACATAGCGCCTCGATGACGCATGGCAGGTGGGTCCATTTTCGTCTTATGGGTTGCTGGAGAATACAGTTGGCTTGTCTTCCATGGTAGCTGTCAAACAGGTCAGGGTATGTAGGCAGATCTGATTGGCCCATCCAATTAACCAGGTATGCAATCCTGCAAAGAGTTTGAACATCGTAGATGTGATTTTGATCAATGGTTGGCGTCATGTCGCTATTAAGAGTTGCAAGATAGATACCCATAGCGACATAATGCCTCGACGATGCATGGCATAAATGACATAATGGGCCCACCCTTCTTCAAAGTGATAGTACATCTCATCTTCTGTGGTAGTTGTCAGATGGATCAGAATATGGTGGCATTTTCTCATTGGTCCTTTCGGCCAGTTTAAGATGTAGTTGTATAGTTTTATGGAGCACCATAGATCTAAGGAAAATCTATGGCAGGCGCTATCTCGCTATGGAGAACTGCGAGGATTTTAACCATAGCGACATAGCGCCCTTTCACCACGTGGATCATGGGGCCCGGTCTCGCCAAGGTGTGTGTGCCAAGGATTGCCAAGTGTCATTCAAAGTGTGATGCAGTTTCCAAGATGGTGCCAGGTATGATGGGCCCGAGTAAGAACAAGAACAGTATTATGACGAGTCTTCATGATCATCAAATTTCAGGAAGATCAATGATGGGTTCTATCTCACCATCGAAAGTTGCACGGTGTATACCATAGCGAAATAGCACCTCAGTGACACACGTCAGGTGGGCCTGTGTTATCTCGTGAACCTCAAGGATGATGCCAGGTGTGTTGACAACATTTTGCGAGCCCAAAAGTTGAAAAGCAAAGTGCGACATGATGAGTCTTCACGATCGTCAGGTTAAGGCAGATCTATGGCAGGCACTATCTCGCTATGGAGAACTGCAAGAATTTTAACCATAGCGACATAGCGCCTTGATGACATGTGTCTTGCTAGCTTGACCAAGGTGATAGTTAACGGCTGGTAGTTAGTGTAACCATTGTAGCTGGAGTTCGAGGAGTTGGTGCGGTTAGTGATAAGAGATGGTCAACTATGTAGGACTTCCGTGAAGTGGCAAACTAAAGAAGCTATTGGTCCACGTGGTTCATCCTGCTTACAAAAATAGGTTGACTTGCTGACTCTGTTGATTCATAAAACAAAAATGAGGGTAATCGATTTTGTTGCGCGATCTGATCTTCATGATCGATTCCAACTACCATGAAATGAATACAGAACAAGAAGAACACTCCACCACCCATCTTTTGATCCATCTACCGGGTTAGAGCGCAGTTATGGCACCGTTTTGGTTTTCTCAGGGCCCTGTTCCAAATCATTGTGTCTGGATCCACATCCAGATTAGATTTCCCCTTGATTTTCCTCTATAGAACTTAATGGCAGGTAGTTGTGAGGTTACTTCAGCTGGAAGAGATCTCAGTTATGCCTGAACTATAAAGGTAACTTTTGTAAATTTTGTTAAGGGGACCTTTCTTTGACTCTTCTCTATTGTTGCTTTGCAATTCTAGTGTAAATTCACCTGTGCCTCTGAATTGTATGATTCTCCACTTATCTCCTTCAGCCATTGGTATGAAAGTGCAAGAACTCTTTGCCTTCGCCATTGTTTTGTGAAAATCTGTAATCTGCATGACTGTATCTCTGCTGGCCTATGAATGATATATAAGTGAACCTCTTTCCTTGTGTCATTCATCTTAGTTTTTTGATCTACATGTGGTTATTAGATCAAAGCAAGTCTGGATGTGTATATCCTTAGTTTCATTCTGGTTCAGTAGTGCATATATGGGCAGGGATTGGTCTAAACACTCTATTTTGGTGCATCACCTCTTTAGATTAGACTAGGTAGATTTTCTTTCATGCTCTCCTTCTCCCTTGTCCTCTCCTAGAGTAGTTAGGTGTGCCCTAATAGTAAGAGGAAGCCGGCCTTCTCCGGAGACTCAACCTTACAGTTCAAGTCCCACAGCTTGGAGGTTGTTTCCATGTTTCACTAGGTTGTCCTCGTGCATAGGCCTTGGACAAGGGTGCAAACTTAAGTGACAAAATTTTTTGGCATGCCTAGTGGGACTAACTATCAAAAATTTAAAGTCTACTAGTGTCAAAAGAAGATTTCAAAACTAATACTAAAGAGATAGTACTGGCTTTAGTATTCAAGCCTTCAAGAGGCTCATTCTTTAGAGTACTTGGCGACTCTGAGCTTCAAATACATATCTAGTTCCAGACCAAAGTTGTAGTGATTCATGCCCAGAGCTGAGACAAGGGCATCTTCTAGAGGTAAGTTTCATTACTAAGAGCTTTCACTTTTAAACCCTAGAAGAAGGAAGACTAGAATATCCTTATCACTGGTTAGGAGTGCAGTAGTAATAAATACTCCTAGAAGATCTATCTCTACTCCTCCTGCTATTAGATCTCAGCCTAGACTGCTATCAGCATGTATCAATAGATCACTTGTCTATATGGCATTGCCTAGAGCTCATACTTTTGCCACCTTTAATGGTGGGAGCCCTCTCTTATTAGCCCAAAGACATGACATACCAATAGCTGCTTTCAAGAGTATACCAGAGTTTACTGGTGAAACTTCTATCTCTCCCTCAGAGCACATTCAAGAGGTTGAAAATGTCTGCAATATCCATGGTATTATAGAGGATGATGTTGCAGTCAGGCTCCTAGCCTCATCCTTGAAAGGAAAAGAACTACAATGGTATAGAGGTTTAGCTCATGGTTCTATAATAGATTGGGATGGATTAGGAGCAGGATTGTGCAAACATTTTGAGGATAAAAGTGACTATTTGTCACTTTTAGAGCAGTTGACTACTATAAAAAGAGTCCCCCATGAATGTATGACTGATTTTAACTATAGATTTCAAAAGACATGGGATAGAATACCTACTTCACTGAAACCTACCCCTGGTAATGCCTTCTTGCATTACCTTAGAGCTTTTAACAGTGATATTGCCACTAAAATCCAAACTATGGGAGGAGATACCTTGCCTAACGCTTATGATATAGCAATAAAATTAGAGAATATCCTAACACAAGGAGGCAAACTAGCTCCAAGGCCTCCTATGCCCTTCTTTCCTGATATCCCAAATCACCAACCAGCAATGGCTCCTCTTCCCACAACTTCCACATCACAATCTCTTACTCCAGTCCCTCAAGCTTCCACATCTTCAAATGGGATAGATGAAATCAAAGAAATGATGCAATCTCTAATGTAGAACATGGACAAAAGAGAGAAGAACCTTGATAAAAAATTGCAAGATCAAGGGAGGAAGTTAGAAGATCTAGGAAAGATGCTGGAGGATAATTTTTCTATGATGCAAAAAGTGAGCAACAAGGTGGTGACTTTAGAAAGACAATAGGCTCAAGGTAGTAAGCCTCATCAATTGCAATATCAAACTCCAAACAGTGGTAGGCTCCCAAATCCTAATCATTGGAACAATTCTTTTGATCAGAATAGGCAGGGTGGCCATGCTTTAACCTCAAATTTAAACCAAAGTAGAGCCATAGTTCCTCAAAACAATATGGCTTAGGACCAAGATTTTTGTCCCTCCTGCAATTACTCTTATGCCTATTGTATGTGTCAGAAGGCTGAATCTTATTTGACCTTGACAGTCCAAGAACCTGCAGCAAAGAAAGCATACAAGGAGTGTAGAACAAGAATTAGTATGCAAAGAACATTAACAAATAAAGTAAACATTCACAAACCAAAAACTAAATTCACATATATGCTTAGACAAAGAAAGAAAACAAGAAGTGCAAACCTCAAAAGAAAAAGTACTCCATGCTTTCTTGATTCTATAGATGTGTCCTTTTGCTGTGGATGTATGCTCAAGATGCTCAAAAGCTACTTCAATGGAGATGGGTAATGGAAAATTGGTAGCTTTGTGAGCTCTCAATTTGGCATTATAAGGGTATGGTTGATGGCTTTGGTTCTCAAAATAGCATGGTAACTTTAGCTCAAAGATTGTTGATGAAATGGCTTGGGATGGGATTCAATTTATAGGCTAAGGGGTAGAGGGATGGAGGGATTAGCTGCAAGGATGGATGAAGGCTTAAGGAGCGCTAGGATGCACTCAAAGGAGAGCACATGGATTGTGCTTGTTTAGCACCAATGGGAAGGTGACACCTGTCACAAGGAGGATGAGTGTGAGAGGGTAGGGTAAAGGGTTGGTTAAAAGCATGATGAGTGGGGTTGAGTATGTAAGAGGGATGTAAGAGGAATGAGTGTGGAAGAGGGAAGAGTGTGGAAGATGGGTGTAAGAGTCATGAGTGGGCTTGTAAGAGTCTTTATGTTTTGTAAGAGCACTCATGACTTAGTGGTTGGGTTTTTTGAGGGGAGACTTTGGTTTGGATTAGGAAAGTCTTAAACTTGTTTAGGGAATGTGACAACATTAGGAGGTGGATTAGGCTTGGATTTAGGATTAGATTAGGGATGTTAGAGATGTGCAAGTGGATGGAATTAATGAGGGTGGGTGAGTTAGTGGCTAAGCTTGGTTAGTATGGGTGGATGGGGTGAATTAGGCTAAATGGAGGATTAGAGATAGGTTAGGGGTTTTTGAATTTGAGGATTTCATTTATCAAATAGATTTATTTAATAAATGGGGATTTTTGGAATTAGATAGAAGAATAGGATTTAATTGATAAATAATAGATTATTTGATTTATCAATTAGGACTATAGATGATTAATTAAATTAATCAACTAGGGGATGACAAAGGATTAATTAAATAGAAATTTAATTAATAATGCCTTTTTAGATAACTAAATAGGATTACTAAAATAGTGTAATCAAATTTAGGTGTCTACATTTTGCCCCTCTTTGACATAGTGTTGAGACAACACTATTTCAAAGAAGTTGGAATGAAGACGACATGAGGAAGATGTTTTAGCAACAATGTTGCCCCAGTCTCGGATAAGAAGAGGAGAGACTAGACTTAGATGATACCCTCTCAAGAAGGTGGCAGGGAGAGAAATGAGGCTCGACGACTTCTTGAAAAGTACAAGAAATTGAGACAAGCTGAGATGCAGGTTGGCAAAGAGAAGGGGCTGAATTAGCTCAAACTCTCACTACGGGAGAATGATAAAGGGAAATTAGAGGCACAATAGTAAAGCAAGCTTAAGACTTTCCAGGATTGGGGGGGGGAGATGGAGGAGCGGAGCGCTATAAAAGGAATCCATGGTAGGGAGATGGATGATAGAATGATAAAGCTGATGCAACAAGATTTCAAAGAGTCAGATTGGCGGAAGATGGGTTTCGGAGATCCCTAGGACTAGGATTGTGGATCTCGAAAGATGAGGCTTGGTGGATTGATTTGATTGGTGGATCCCTAAAGCTAAGCGTGAGGAGTGATTCAAAGAGATACTGATGCATAAGCTGGGGTAGGAGCGACAGATGTAGGATATGGATGGGGGATAATGGAGATGAAGGGAATCCATTGAAGCTTTTTGAGTGGGGGGATACTTCAAAGAGAAGTACCACCATGTAGTTGAGCACTAGATTTGCTATAGGACTGTTGGTTAATTGCCAAGGTTACCAAGAATATCAAGGCCTTTTCACCAACCGTCCAGAGGACTGACGAACTGACTCGAAACAAACACGCAAGGATTGCCCCAGTATCACACATGAATCCCAGAGGAAGTAGCATGGAAATGACACTAGGTAACCCACAAGCAGAAAAAGAAAACAACCAAAAGACCTGATTAAGACCTTACGCTCTAATTGCCCCATTCGCAACATACCATGATATGGAAGATTGTGGCAACCTTGAGGAGGGAACAAGGAGATTTCTTGGAAAAGATATTTCAAGACCCAAAAGGGAAGATCCCAAATTAGAAGAAAGTGAAAATCCAAAAGAGAACTGTTTGCCAACGAGATGGGTAGGACGAGGTACTAATGGACCAAGATTAGACATGAAGAAAGCTATATCCTGCAAGGATCTATCAGAGAGCACCTAAGCTGATGGATCTGGATGAGTGATGCATCTAGCAAACTGAACTAAGAAGGATAACACTTTGGTGACAGGAGATCTAGCTAAAGGATGCATTGGAATATCTAACCAAGGTGTGCGATGTGTGCAAGATGTTGACCAAGGATGAACTAACACGAAAGCCGGATAGATACAATGATACTAAGCTAAAGAGGATATACAAGCTGACAGACCAAGATATGTTACAAATGTACAAGTTTGTTCATGTTTTGTTTTTTTGTGAGATGGAAATATTTGTGAAGGGTGGGATGTCTATAATAGTTGATAGGTGGATAGGTAGATGGTTTGTGAAAAGCTTAAGGAAATTGGGATTCTGTGTGTGCATGTGATAGGATACAGGCTAGGATACAAGATTATTTACAAGCTAGAATATGGTACAAGCTTTGGACAAGATTTGGATATATACAAGGTATGGTACAAGATTTACAAGGTATAATACAAGCTTTGGTACAAGATTTACAAGATATACAAGAGGTATTGACAAGCTCCATCAGATTTTGGATATTTGATTGGAACACCAAGGGAACAAGCAGGTGTTTTATGGGATGGTGGGTGGATGGATGAGGGATAGGATAGTGATAGATAATGGATTAGTCTTTAGCACACAAGGCGCTTGAATTACCAAGTTTTCACCAAGGTACCTATCCAAGGCGCTTGAATTGCCAAGTTTTCACCATTGGATGCTTATTTCTCTTTACTATTATTTATTTTTTTGTATTGTTTCAAAAGTTGGGTATACCAAGGATCTTCAAGCATAGAACTTCTTGAGATGAATGATGTTAGTGGGATCATTCAAGAGTTCTCCTTCTGGTGTAGATAATTGATAGGCTCCGGAGCCAAGGAGGCAATAACCACATAGGGACCAAGCCATGTAGGTTCAAACTTGCCTTTCTTTTCTCGATCTGCTTGGACTTTCATATTTTCTTTGAGGACCATGTCACCTAGCTGAAAGTGTTGTGGGAGCACCTTCTTGTTGAAATTCCTTTTCAGACGAGTTTGATAGACTATGAGATGGTCATAGGCTTGTTTTCTCTTCTCGTCTAAGAGATCTAGCTGGGTGAGTCGAGCTACTCTGTATTCTTCATCTGAGATTTGCCCTCGCAAAGATATGCCTAGTGAGGGAAGTTCAACTTCTATAGGTAATACCGCTTCGGCACCATAGACTAGGGAGTATGGAGTTGTGCCTGTGGATGTACGGAAGGAAGTTTGATAGGCCCATAGAGCTGAATTTATTTGAAGGTGCCAATCACGGCCAGAATCATTGACAACTTTCTTTAGGATTTTGAGGAGGGTTTTATTAGTTGCCTCTGCCTGGCCATTACCTTGTGGGAAATATGGGCTAGAAAAGCAGTGATGGATGCGAAGGGAAGTGCATAATTCTTCCATGTTGAGATTTTCAAAGTTACCTCCGTGGTCAGTGAAGATGGTGGATGGGATGCCGAAGCAGCAAACAATGTGGTACAAGATGAACTTGGAGACGTGAACTCCTGTAGCTGAGACTAGGGGGACTGCTTCCACCCACTTAGTGAAATAGTCTGTAGCTGTTATTATCCATTTATGTCCATCAGATGAGATAGGTGTGATAGTTCCAACTAGATCAAGGCCCCAACAAGCAAAAGGCCAAGGTGGTGCAATAGGTTGTAGATCCTGTGCTGGAGCGTGCACAAGATTTGCATGCTGCTGACATGGGAGACACTTTTTGACAAAGTCACAAGAGTCTTCTTCAATGGTAGGCCAACAGTAGCCTGCTCTAAGGATTTGTCGTGCTAGGACAATACCACTTGTGTGGGCACTGCAAAGTCCAGAATATACTTCTTTTAATGCCATCACAGCCTCATTTTCATCTAAACATCGAGAGAGAGTATCGTAATAACCCCGACGATATAGGGTATTGGCTATGATAACATAGCAGGATGATTTTTGAATGAGGTTCTGGTGTTGGGTACGTGTGAGGTGAGGGGATATGATACCATCGTTAAGGTAAGCATGAATTTCATGGTACCAAGGGGATTGGGGACCAACCAAGATACAAGCACGGTTTGAATCCTCATTCGCATAGGCAGGTGTGAGGAGCTGCTCAACTAAAAACTCATACTGCGTAGCTTCTTGGGGAATTTCCAAGAGTGAGCCGATAGTGGCCATGGCATCTGCTGCCTTGTTCTGCATTCGAGGCACTTGTGTAAACTGAAGCTTTGTAAAATGTTGGGTCAGCTGATCAACTAGCTCTTTGTAGGGTAATAGCTTTTCATCTTTGGTTTGATATTCATTTAAGAATTGTTTGATGATGAGATGGGAATCACCAAAGACTTGTAACTCAGTGATATTCCATTCTGCAGCTATCTTTAATCCTGCTACAAGAGCTTCATATTCTGCTATATTGTTGGTGCTAGGGAATTGTAGCTTGAAGGCTTTTGGAATGTAATCTCCTTGAGGTGTAACTAATAATATTCCTACCCCTGATCCATGAGAGGTGTATGATCCATCAAAATAAAGCTTCCATGGGGGCTGTTCTTCAATTAGGTAGATATGCTCATCTGGGAATTCTGTGAGCAAAGTATATGCATCTACTAGAGGTGCATCAGCTACGTGATCTGCTATAGCTTGCCCTTTGATTGCCTTTCTGTCCACATACTGGATGTCAAACTCACTTAGTAGCATAACCCATTTCACTAGCCAGCCTGTGATGCTATTCTAGAGAACATATACTTGAGAGGATCAATCTTAGAGACTAGTTGGATGGTATGACTTAGCATGTAGTGGCGAAGCTTTTGAGTTGAGAAAACAACTACCAAACAAGCTTTTTCCATAGGAGTGTAATTGAGTTCATAACCAACTAGGGTTCTACTAATATAGTAGATGGCTCTCTCTCTGCTATAATCATCATGTTGTGCTAGAAGTGCCCCTAGAGCAGTAGGTGTTGCTGATATATACAAGATCAAGGGACGACCAGGAACTGGTGGAACCAAGATAGGGGGATTGGTGAGATACTGCTTGAGCTAATCGAAGCTGCGCTGACATAAAAGATCCCACTTGAAGTTCTCATTCTTCTTTAGCAAGTGTGAAAATGGTGTACACTTATCTACAAGTTGGGAGATGAAGCGCTGGACAGATTGAAGTTTTCCCTGAAGAGAGCGAAGCTGTCGTAGTGTCTGGGGATGAGGCATGTCTAAGATAGCCTTGACCTTTTTGGGGTCAATCTCTATACCTTGTTTAGAAACTATGAAGCCTAGAAGCTTGCCAGATGTGACCCCAAAGACACACTTCTTGGGATTTAGCATGAGATGATATTGGGCCAACCTATCAAAGACTTTCTCCAAGTCAGCAAGATGATCCATGAAGGTGTGAGATTTGACTAGGATATCGTCCACATAATCCTCCAAAATGTTATGGATAAGATCATGAAAAATGGCTGTCATAGCTCTTTGATAGGTAGCCCCAACATTCTTTAAGCCAAAAGGCATCATGGTGTAGCAAAAGGTTCCCCAAGGGGTAGTGAATGCTGTCTTATGCTAGTCCTCTTCTGCAATCTTGATCTGATTATACCTAGAAAATCCATCGATAAGGGACAGAATTTCATGTCCAGCTGTAAGATCTACAATCATATCTATGTTGGGCAAGGGAAAATCATCCTTTGGACAAGCTTTGTTAAGATCTCTAAAATCAGTGCAGATTCTGATGTCATCGGAAGGCTTAGTGATAGGGACCATGTTGGAGATCCATTCTGAGTAGTCGATAGGTCGGATAACCTTAGCAGCTAACATTCTCTCTAGTTCAGCTTTGACTAGTAATGCCACCTTGGGGTGCATTTTTCTAAGCTTTTGTCTGACAGGCTTGATCTTTGGATCGACTGCAAGATGATGAACTACAAGCTTTGGATCAAGTCTTGGCATGTTCTGATATGACCATGCAAATCAGCCAATGTTCTCTCGTAAAACCTCAAAGAGGAGGTCAGCTTGGTCTTGTGATAGGGATGCAGCAATGTGAAAAATTCTAGGGATCTCTGAAGAACCAATGTTGACTTCTCTAGTATCCTCTATTAGAATAGAAGACACCTCTGGTCAATTATCTTGAGGAGGCAATACTAAATCCTCATGTTCTGATTGTGGCTCTGGATTTTCTTGCTGAGGGGTTCTCTTCGCTGCCTTAGCTAGTCCCAGATTTACCTTAGTTCCAGTTTTGGGTGTATCGAAACTAGGTTGGGGATTTTCTCCAAAATACCCCTTGGCATGTAGCTTATAGATATAGGCAGAATCTGGCTTTGTCTTCTTATGAGGAGTTTTAGCTCCCATGAATCTTAGAAGCGCTTCCTCTGATGCGAACTCATCAATATGTATGACACTTGGTTGGTCCCAATCTATGAGTTGTGGATGAGCAAGTGGTAGGTCAATGAAATGGATGGATAGTTCTCGGAGAACAGAGTCTCCTAGGAAGATTTGGTCTAGGATATCGTCGTAGGCTCTCTTTTCAACTTCCTTAGGAATGTCTTCAATTTCGACAAGGTTGCGATGGATGTTCAAAAAAGCATGACCATTCTCGTTGGTGCCTCCAGTTGTGGGTATGCCAAAGCCAAGTCCTGAATTTGTTTCCCAATTATGTGCTTCGATGGGACATTGCATGCCCCTTTCTTCTGGTCCTAGTCCACCTCCTTGATAGTTCCATTTTTCAGTGATGAGCTTATGTTGCTGGGGATACTTTTGGCTAAAGTGATCAAGGCGTGCTTGATTTTTTGGAGGTGCATCCTTATGTAACCAATTGTTGATATCTTGAGTGAACTCTTCATGAAGAGGGGTTTTTGAGGATACAAAGGTGGTTGGGCCAAACTGTTTGTATCAAGGAGGTGGAATCTCCCTAGCTTTGTGATATGTTGGTCATCCATGGGTATGTGGATCAAGTGGGATTGCTCCGACAGCAAATGCATCTGACAGACTATATTCTCCACAACCTTTGTTGTTGATCTTTACGGTAGATAGGGTGGAGGCGAGGATGGTTTCTGCATCATTACAAGTGTGGGATGAGCTGGCGATGGCTGTGTCGATGTCTATTCCAGGGCAATGGTTTGTATATGAAGCTTCAACCACATTGCAGTAAGCAAAGGGTTCTGGATCAGCATGGATGGTTACCTCAGTGCCCTGATGCAAAAATTTGATGCACTGATGGTAGGTGGATGGAACGGCCTTCATAGCATGAATCCATGGGCGACCGAGGAGGATGTTAAATGGTAGGTTTAGATCAACAACATGGAAAACTATCTCTTGAATGACTGGCCCAACCTTGATTGGTAGCAAAATAGTCCCTTCTGTGGTCCTTTCCAAGTTGTCATAAGATTTGATGGTGATAACCTCACTGATCATATCTGCCTCAGTATACCCAGCTTGTTTTATGAATTTTAGGGTGCAAATGTTCAAGGCTGATCCATTATCTATCATTACTCTTTTCATGGCAAAATTGGATACCATGATGGCTATGCGAAGAGGAAGGGTGTGATCTAGCTCAACCGCGGGTATGTCGGTGGGTTTGAAAGATAGGGCACATGAGGATGAAAGGTGTCCAACAAGATTACGAAAATTGGTAGCATTGATATCAGAAGGGACACGAGATTTTATGAGAGCACTGTCAAGGATGTCTTTGTACACAGGACTAGTGAAGAGAAGGTCTAAAATGGATATTTGGGCTGGCATGTTCCCAAGGTGTTCCAAGATATTGTACCGGCTTTTTGATGGAGCTGATGGTGTTGATGAAACTGGTGGGCCTGCGATGTTAAATTGCGCTCTTCGAGTGGTGACCGCACACTCATTGTCTGGTCCTCAGATATTGATAACATTGACAGAAGGCTCTTTCTCAGATATACAACCTATAAGGCTACCATAGTCTATATAGGATGAAGTGTGGTCATTGTTCTTCCCATGCTGTTGGTTTGGCTGGCGGTTGTTGGTGTTGTTTTGGATAGGTGCTTTTCCAGGATTTTGGTTGTTGTGTGGAGGAAAAGCATTTTGATAAATCTGTAAGCCTGCATTGGGAGAGGTTTGGGCACCAACAGTGATTTCCTTCCGATCAATGAGGTCTTGCACATAGTCTTTCAGTTTCATGCATCTGAGGGTGGTGTGACCGTTTACCCTATGGAACTTGCAATACTCATTGTCCTTGTACCATGCAGCTTTGGATTGGCTTGGATCAATTTGCTGGGTAGGAGGAAATTTGATGAGGTTTTCCTTAGCCAATTTATCAAAAATAACATCCAATGGCTCACCAAGGGGTGTATAGTTTCTAGGTGCAGGTTGGAATCTGGGCTTTTGCCCTGCAACTACATTGATGGCATTAGCTTGATTGTTAGACCCTTGAAAGTTGGGTCTTGTATTGTGGTTTTGATAGCTTTGGTTATTTCGTTGTTGGTAATTGGTAGCTTGTTGGTTGTTTGTTTGATATGGTGGGTTAGACTGGTTTTGAGAAGGACCAACGATATTCACATGTCTGGTGTCAGTAACCCCATCTGTTGCAACATGCTTGTTTTTGTTCCAATACCTAGACTTGTCATTGGAATGTGATTGATTTTGGTTGGCCTCTTTGTAAATCTTTACCACACCATCTTTGATGAGTCCTTCCTCAAGGATCATTCCTTTCTCTTTGATATCCTTATAGGTCTGCAAACAGTTCATGGTCATGTAGTGAGCCAAGCTAGGATGTGCATTATCAATAAACATTTTCACCACATGGCGTTCTGGCAAGGTGCAGGATATGCAGGTGGTAAGGGTTTGCCATCTTTGCAGGTATTTGGCAAGGCTTTCTCCACCTTTTTGCTTGGTGTGGACAAGATCAACTATTGATAGCTCTGTTTCAACAAGATGGGCATATTGGGCTACAAATGCCTTAGATAATTCAGCAAAGTTTTTAATTGTGCCATAGGGGATTCTATAAAACCATTCAAGAGCTGGTCCAACCAAGCTTTTGGGAAAAAGGCGCAAGAGGAAGACATCATTGTATGCCACGTCCTGACAATGCATGTAAAATTCTTTGATATGTGTGACAGGGTCTCCTTTTCCTCTGAATTTGTCAAATTTAGGTACCTCAAAGTGTTCGGGAAATGGTGTCATGGTAATGGCTCTATCAAATGGGTAAGGACACACATTCTCAAACTTGAATGTCTTTGGATCATTCCCTTCTTGGATGGCTTTCAGGGCTGTCTTCATTTGCTCCCACTCTGAATTGATAGGTGATGGTTGGGGTGCCCCCAATGTAGGAGTGCCTTGAGGTAGGTATGTGCTAGATGGGGCCATTGAATATGGATGGTTATGAGGGATTTGCTGATAGGGATTGTACATTGTTTGGGCAGCTGCATGGTGGATGACGGGTTGTTGAGGGGGAGGTGGCGCATATTGCTGCATGTGCTGCGAGGCTTGCTGTTGATATGGGATTTGAGGTTGGGATTGAGGAACATAAGCTGGCTATGGGATAAATGGATTGCTTTGTGGAGGTAAGGTATAAGATGGTTGTGAGGCTTGGGGAAAGGATCGGGGGGCTTGTGGGGTTTGACCAATATATGTGGGTTGTGCCCCCATTTGGGATGGTATCTGCAAATAATTGGTGGTTGGCTGGGGTGGTGGATTACCTCCTAGAAGTGGCATTGAAAATTAGTTGGTAATAAGAGGTAATGGATTAGTTGGTGGTGGAGGTGGTGGGAATTGAAAGCTTGGGAATGGAATTGATGGGGTTTAATAGCTTGGTGGCTGGATTTGGAAGCTTGGTATAGTGGTGGCGGGAGTTGGGGTCACTTGGGAGCTTGGTAGAAGATTGGCAGTAGCTTGTGGGATTTGATAGCTTTGTGGAGTGAAGGTAGTAGCTTGTGGATTTGTGGCTGGTGGTATTGAGCTCCCAAGACCTAATGGAAATGATGGGATTGTGCTTTGGGCTGTGGTGAACAAGCTGGAGGCAATGAAAGGTTGATTACTTGGCCCCATGGGTGGCATCCCTGTTGTATATTGCTGAGGTTGGCCAAAGATGCTAGCACTGATTTGGGAGATGGGTGGAATTGGAAGGCTGGGTTGGGGAGCAGCAGCAATAGTGAAGGGGGTGAACGGTGAGGTGTTTTGGGTAAAGGGGGTTTGGAGCGGAGAGGTATGAACCAAGGATGGAGTGGTGGTGGCTGGGTTGGCTTGCGGCATGGAGATTTCAACTTGGGTGGATGATGGTATGTTTGGGTCTGTTGGGTCATATGGATTGGCTGGAGGCTCTTCTTTTGGAATATATTGAGGATAATTTGGATCATAAGAGCCTATGGGTGGTGGCAGCTGCCCAAACAATGGGTGAGATGGATCTGATAATGGAGGGGGTCTTCCAAAGTCAAAGGTTCCTACATTGTCCCTTCGAAAATTAGCCATGATTGTCTCTTTTTTTTTGTCTATAATGGCGTTTACCAATACTGCATTTCCTGGTTGGTTCATGAAAGCTTCAATGTCAGTAGGTGATGGCATAGCTTACTCTGGGCTGAAGGATGGCTGAGTGCTCAAGGGGGGTGAGGCTATTCGATCCAAATGATAGGGCTCCATTGTTTCTTTCTTCTTGGCTAAGCGAGTGACGGGTGGCATGAAAAATGCTCCTAGGGATGAGATGCAATAATGTTGATGGACGCAAAAGGGGGAAGGCTTGTCTATGCAAATGATTTCCTAGGTTGAGGTAAAGCTATATGACAAAACCTAAGGAGGATTGGGTTGGGGATTCTAACTTCAAAGATATGTTGTCAAAGCACAAAAGGTCTGCTTTCCTATGTGCAAGCTTGGTGGTGATTGTGTCAACATAAAGATAGACTGATGATCCTTTAGGAAGAACACGAGATTGACCACTTGCGGATCCCAACCTTTAGCTCAAGGTGATGAGGGATAACAAGTGACAAAGCTAGATTACCCTAGACAAAGCTCTGTCAAAGGGATAACCTTGGTGAGATTGGTGGATTTGGAAGATTTTAGGAATGGCAAACTTTTAGCAAGGTGACAACAATTTTGAAAGCTTAGATGTATAGATTTTGGATTGCTGGCTAGATGGTTTGATTCTAAATGAGATGGATGAGCTAATAATGCTTAAGGGGATAACCTAAGATGGCTGAATTTTCTACAAAGATGACTCTAAAGTGAATCTTATCCAAGAAGATGTGGAGAAACAAGGGTGTCTAATCATAGAAATCATGCCTAGTTGGTAAGGTATAAGCAGGATTAACTCCTGGATGTTGGCTAAATTTGATGGTGCACTCTAACCAAGCCTCTTGAAGTGCTTCGTCGGTAGCTTTTTCCTTTGCTTTATGGAGTTTGGCAATTCGTGGGCTTGGTGTTATTTCTTTTCTCTTGGCTGAAAGTTCTTGGTATGCTAGAGATGGCTTGAGTTTGACCTTGTGAAACTTCTGTTTGGGTTTGGGTTGTCTCGACATAAATTCCTGAATTTGCTTGGCTTTGGAAGATTTTGGTTGTTTTGCTTCAACTTGTTCAACTTCTAAAATAGGCAGTGACTACGCCAAGTGTGACCTAGGCTAGGATTGACCAAGTTTGGCAAACATTCATTCAACAAGTAAAATAAAAACAAGCAATAGATAGGAACACCCAGATAGAAGTTTGTGGTTCTCAGAATGTGATACTTGTGCCGAGGAGTGTGTATGTTCTACAAATGTTTCGATCAGTCACTCCAAACACATTAACATCCTAGATGGTTTTCTGCAAGGTTGACAGTTGGTTTAGCTAGGGAGTCCTCGATATACACAAGGTATGTGAGGCCGAAATCCGTAGATGAGACCAAAAGGATGTCACACAGCCGAGAGGAGCGGTAACCCACTTCTCCTCTTTCACTTCTCAAGGGTATAAAGTTCCTTGAGGCTTAGCCCAAATGACAAAATCTTGATCCCAAGAGCGGTGTCTTTCGATTCACCTCCCGATTCTTATACTCCGTCGGAACGCTGGAGTTGAGGTCGTCCAAGGGGTGATGAAATCCCCAAGCAGGCCTCCTAAAAAGAAACAAGGTTTTGGATCCTAATCTTATGCACCCAAGATGGCCTCGAAAGACGACAAGGGGAGAGAAGACTTGGATGACCTTGGGCTAAAAAACATGCTTGTTCTTTTACCAACTGACTCTTATGTGTGCTAATCTAGACTTTGCAAGCACTCATGTTTAAGAGACCATGTTCAAATCCAACCTGAAGCGCCAACAAAAGTAAATCGATCGAAGAATGCAAACAATAAGAAGAGTTAGGGTCAACAAAAGCAAACTTGCGCGCCCGGAGGCCCTCCACGTCAAGTATCGATTGATTTTCTTTAAGGCATTCAAGATTGAGTGTGAGTTTGTTTTAAGCCCAAAACAAAAGTGTGTGAGATTCAATTTCAAGCGCGCGCCCGGAGGCTCTCCACGTCAGTTGTTGTTCAATTTTAGTGCCCAAACTTGAAGTGTGATCAAATTTAAGAATTTTGATAAAGTTAAAGCAAACTGATCCAAAATGTAGAACAAGAATTAGTATGCAAAGAACATTAACAAATAAAGTAAACATTCACAAACCAAAAACTAAATTCACATATATGCTTAGACAAAGAAAGAAAACAAGAAGTGCAAACCTCACAAGAAAAAGTACTCCATGCTTTCTTGATTCTGTAGATGTGTCCTTTTGCTGTGGATGTATGCTCAAGATGCTCAAAAGCTGCTTCAATGGAGATGGGTAATGGCAAATTGGTAGCTTTGTGAGTTCTCAATTTGGCATTATAAGGGTATGGTTGATGGCTTTGGTTCTCAAAATAGCATGGTAACTTTAGCTCAAAGATTGTTGATGAAATGGCTTGGGATGGGATTCAATTTATAGGCTAAGAGGTAGAGGGATGGAGGGCTTAGATGCAAGGATTGATGAAGGCTTAAGGAGGGCTAGGATGCACTCAAAGGAGAGCACATGGATTGTGCTTGTTTAGCACCAATGGGAAGGTGACACTTGTCACAAGGAGGATGAGTGTGAGAGGGTAGGGTAAAGGGTTGGTTAAAGGCATGATGAGTGGGGTTGAGTATGTAAGAGGTATGTAAGAGGAATGAGTGTGGAAGAGGGAAGAGTGTGGAAGATGGGTGTAAGAGTCATGAGTGGGCTTGTAAGAGTCTTTATGTTTTGTAAGAGCACTCATGACTTAGTGGTTGGGTTTTTTGAGGGGAGACTTTGGTTTGGATTAGGAAAGTCTTAAACTTGTTTAGGGAATGTGACAACATTAGGGGGTGGATTAGGCTTGGATTTAGTATTAGATTAGGAATGTTAGAGATGTGCAAGTGGATGGCATTAATGAGGGTGGGTGAGTTAGTGGCTAAGCTTGGTTAGTATGGGTGGATGGGGTGAATTAGGCTAAATGGAGGATTAGAGATAGGTTAAGGGTTTTTGAATTTGAGGATTTCATTTATCAAATAGATTTATTTAATAAATGGGGATTTTTGGAATTAGATAGAAGAATAGGATTTAATTGATAAATAATAGATTATTTAATTTATCAATTAGGACTATAGATGATTAATTAAATTAATCAACTAGGGGATGGCAAAGGATTGATTAAATAGAAATTTAATTAATAATGCCTTTTTAGATAACTAAATAGGATTACTAAAATAGTGTAATCAAATTTAGGTTTCTACAAGGAGGACCAATTTAAGGATGCCTCAGATATGCAAAGACAGGGTGATTGCTCTTTTATGAATCATCAGATGGAGGAGCATTGTAATGTAAACCAGGATTCCATTACTCATAACACTAGAAGCAAAAGAAGAGCTATGGAAGATGTTATCCCTCCTCCTCCCAATCAAGCCTCAACTTCAAATGCAATATCTCATGAGAAAGCAGCAAACAATCAATCAAGTGCCTTTTAGTAGCAAAGACAAAATCAAGGTAGAAAAGATACAAGAGATCCTCAGGTTATTCCATCTCAACCTCATACAGTTGTAGCCCCCAAGGTTTCTACCAAAACAAC
Source organism: Cupressus sempervirens (assembly GCA_028749045.1). Taxonomy (NCBI): domain Eukaryota; kingdom Viridiplantae; phylum Streptophyta; class Pinopsida; order Cupressales; family Cupressaceae; genus Cupressus; species Cupressus sempervirens. The sequence continues at coordinate 874,349,448 of CM053789.1, forward strand.
TGCTATGCCATTTAGTGTGGTAGAGAAAATGAAGAAGACAAATGTGAATATCTCCATGTGGGATGTTGTTGCTACTATACCAATGCAAAGGAGGTTGTTGCAGGTAGAGTTAGAAAGAATTGAACCAAAGGATCAGATACCTAGTATGGAAAGTGCCACAAGCTTAGTACAACCATCAAGGGAAGTAGAAAAAAGAAAAAAGGTTAGACCTCCTCCGTTCTATGTTTCTCTAATTATAGGGGGCAAGCTAGTCCATAATTGTATGATTGATTCTGGGGCTAGCAGTTTAGTAATGCCTAGGTGTCTTGCTGATGCTTTAGGAATGAAATATGATCCCATTGTTAGGGATGTATTGCCCTTGGATGGTAGTACTTTCAAGACTGTAGGAATCCTTAGGAATGTGGAGATGGCCTTACATGCATGCCCTGGTTGTACTGTGACCCAAGACACATCTGTTGCTGAAGTCAAGCCACATTTTGCCATCTATTTGTCAAGAGACTTTACTGTCCAAATAGGTGGTTTCATATCTTCTGATTGGTCATATATGTCTTTTAAAACCAGATATGGAGCCAATGCTTCAATCAGAGAAGAGCCTCAAGCCATCCATCATACTGAAACTTACACCCCTAATCCCATCAACATGAATTTCCCTATCCTAGAGATGGATGAAAATGACATAGTGAATGAGCCCACCACTTCCCTAGCAGAGATACTTGACTTTTTCTTGGATGAGTGGGCAAATGCATATCAGTTTGAGCCTATGTCAGAAACTCTTGAGACAGGCCTTAGTACATATTGTATTTTAGAAAAGGATGTTGTAGTCCCCAATCTTGTAGGGACTAATGGAGATATGAGCGGGATATGGAGTATGTACTTTGATGGCTCAAGGAATAGAAATGGATCAGGGGCTGGTGTTATGTTGATCTCTCTTGCACAAATAAGATACTACTTCTCATTTAGGCTCCAGTTCAGTTGCACCAACAATGTATTTGAATATGAATCCTTTATTCAAGGTCTCCTACTTGCCCAAAAGAGAGGAATTCAAGCCTTGAAAGTATATGGAGATAGGGTATGTGCAGGATCATGGTGTGCCAAAAAGTGGTGATCTGAAAAATATGTAGTTCTGAAATGCCTCAAAGAATTTCAAAATCTATTCCAAATTTTTTCCCACCCATCCTGATACTAAATGAAAAAAATTAATACCTTTATAATTCCTACTATATCTTTCGATACCAACCTTATATGGTCATCTTTAAAACATCTCGAAAATGTGTTTTTTGCATGTTCTTATGTGTTTTTTACTTCAAGCATGTAGCTGACGACTTTTTTAAAACCAAAATTTGATGTAATGAAAAGGGTTTCTTAAGAATGTTCTTAGCTTTTCATAAATGTAAGGTTTGTCAAATTACGAGTTGAGTAAGTAATTATTACTTATTTTCTAATGGAGTTAGCTGCAAAGTCTTGATTGACATACTGGTTGAAAAATAGCTATAACTTTCAAACTGTATAAGATTTGTGAAATCCAAAAGATGCATCACATCCTATGCTTCAACTAGTATAAGAAAAAAAAAAAAAAAAAACTTAATTTTGATTTTTTTTGAACTAGTTAAGGTGGTCAGACACGAGAGTTTTTTAATTCTGAAAATAGTATAGTAGAAAATTCATAATTAATTATTTATTTGGAATAAAAATTCCCAAAAATATGCATCACATCTAGGCATGAGTGTAATTTTTATATCTAAAATTATATTTAAAAATATTATCATTTCATTATGATTAAGGTGGTCAGACATACACCTACTTTTTATTTTTGCCCTGAAATTTTTGTAGTACTACATTAAAATCCAAACTTTTGACCAATCAAATATTTTTTTCTCTAGATGAGGCCCTATATTTTAGAAACTAGATTCAATTTCCTATAGATTATTTTCTTACAAATTTTTGATATAAAGTCTATAACCACTTTACAATTATGTGTCAAGTTGACATAACCCTGATTTGTTGGTTTTTCACTGCCACTTAAGGCCATAGTTTGGTACACCATGATCCTGCACATACCCGATAGTGAGTTGGTAGTTAACCAAGTGAGAAATTAGAACATTACCAAGAATGGTTTGCTCAAGTCTTATAAACATAGAGTATGGGATTTGCTTGAAGGTTTCAATGCATTTAATATTCAAAGCATCCTTAGGAAAGAAAATAGACATGCTGATAGACTTGCAGCAATAGGTGCATCTTATGATGTGCTAAGGAATCTTGAGGAGGAGAAGAAGTAGCAAATCAAGGTGGTAGTGAGACCTTCCATCCCTGACAACAACCCTCATTGGCAAGTGTTTGAGTCTGATGAGCAAATTGTGATTTTCTTGCAGAATGAGGCAGAATTCTCAGATAGAAACCAGTCAAGACTGCAGGACTAGTATGGAAATTAGATCATCAACCTCAATTCCAACAAGTTTCCTAAAGTTCTCATTACCTTGGAGAGTGTCTTTAATCCCAATGACCAAACAAGAGGTAGAGGCATGAACCTAGCTGCTGATGGAAATGATCACACTCCAGTCACGATTGTTGATGGAAAATCCTTAAACATGGGGAAGGTATGTTCTAAAATTGAACAAGAAAATTTTATTCATCTATGTCAGGAATTTAATGATATATTTTCTTGGACATACGATGATTTAAAGGGTTTTGACCCAAGGTTATTTCAGCATACCATAGATCTAGTTGATGATGTAAAACCAGTAAGACAAAAACAAAGACCAGTGAATCCTAAAATTGAACCCTTAATGAGAAAAGAGCTATCCAAGTTGATTGAGGCTAATATAATTTTTCCCATCAAGCACTCATCATGGGTAGCCAAACTAGTCCCTATTAGGAAGAAGAATGGAGAAATCAAACTGTGTGTGGACTTTAGGGACCTTAATCAGGCTTTCCTTAAAGATCACCATCCTCTCCTTCCATGGAGAAAATTCTATCCAAGGTCAGTGGTTCAAGGAGATTCTCTTTTCTTGATGGATTCTCTGGTTATAATAAAGTGTTGGTTAAAGAATCTGATAAATATAAGACTACATTTACCACTAAATGGGGCACCTATGCTTATTGCAAGATGCCATTTGGGCTAACCAATGCAGATGCTACATTTCAGAAGGCAATGGAGATGGCCTTCAAAAAATTGATTGACAGGTTTGTCTTAGTCTACCTTGATGATATTACAGTGTATTCTAAGAATGCAGAAGATCATTTTGATCATCTAAGATAGGTATTCCTAATATGTAGAGAGTTTGGGGTGTCCCTTAACCCAAGCAAGTGTGTCTTTGCCACCAATCAAGGTAAAATATTGAGACACATTGTATCTAAGGATGGTTTGACCATTGATCTGAAAAGGACAAAAGCAATACTTGCCCTCCCTCTTCCTAAACATAAGAAAGGGCTACAAAGTTTCCTTGGTAGGATAAATTTTGTAAGAAGATTTATTCCCAATCTTGCTACCATCGTGAAACCTCTTACAACTATGCTCAAGAAGGGTATGGTCTTTGCATGGACGAAGGAAGGGAAGGAAAGTTTTGAAGAGATCAAGGTAGCCATAGCCTCAGACCCTACTCTCATGAACCCAAATTTTGAAAAGGATTTCATCCTCTATACCCTAGGTGGTAAGTCAAGCATCTCTACTGTTTTGACTCAAACAAATGATAAGGATGAAGAGAAGCCCATAGCTTTCTTCAGTGAAGGGCTTAAGGAATATGAAGATAAATAAAACTTTGTAGAGAAGCAAGCCCTTGCAGTCATCGAAGCCTTTAAAAAGTTCAGACACCTCCTATCCCATAATAAAATCCATTTGTTAGTACCCCATGCCAGCGTAAAGGATTTCCTGCTAAACAAGGATATTAGTGAAAAGAGAGCTATTTGGATTACTAAAGTGATGGAATATGATGTTGACATCTAGATTACCAAGCTGGTAAGGGGAAAGGGGTTGTGCAAACAAATGTTATCATGCCAAGAATCTGATCAAGAGGCTGTTATGGTGTTAACAAAACAACAAGAGGTAAGAAAGGATGATCCAAGGAGTTGGATAGATGACATGAGGTGTTTCTTATTAGGGGATGGATATCCTCAGGGATTGGATAGAACTAAAAGGAGACAATATAGATTACAGTCAATCCCTTATGTCATGATTGATGGTATCCTATTTAGGAGAGATTTTAATGGAGCCCTGCTAAGATGCATTGACATAGACCAAGCTGAAAGAATAGTCAAAGAGCTTCATGATGCCCCTAATGGTGGTCACTTCTCAGCAAGGAAAACTACAATGAAGATCATGAGGGCTCATTATTATTGGCCATCTCTATTCCATGATTTTCATAGACATGTGAGGAAGTGTGAAAAATGTTCCTTCTTCTCTGGTAAATAGAAGCTTGCAGCTCTTCCCCTCCATCCTATCCAGGTAGATCAACCTTTTGCTCAATGGGGATTGGATTTCATAGGCCCTATCAATCCTTCTTCCAGTTCTAGTCACAAGTGGATTTTAGCTACTACAGATTACTTCACCAGATGGACAGAGGCAGTTGCATTGAAGGATGCCACTGAATCTTCAGTTGTTGAGTTCCTTGATGGAATTGTGACCAGGTTTGGTGCCCCTTCAACCATTATTTTAGATAATGCAAAGTCTTTTGTTGGAGCTTAGATTTGTGCATGGGCAGTGGATCACAATATCTATTTGAGCACATCCTCAAATTATTACCCCCAGGGTAATGGCCTAGCTGAGTCATCCAACAAGAACCTAATCAGGATCATGAAAAGGAAAATGGAAGATAACCAAAGATGTTGGCATAAGAAGCTGAAGAATGCACTATGGGCGGACATGATAACACCTAAAAGATCATTAGGGAACTCTCCATTTGTACTGGCATATGGTAGAGAGGCAAGGCTTCCAATTTCATTGGAGTTCCCAGCCTTGGAGTTAGCTCATTAGTTGGAACTAATTGAAAATGATGCTATGACAGTAAGAATGGTAGAGCTGATGGAGCTAGAAGGAAAAAGAAATAAAGCTATGCAGACCCTAGAGATACATTAGCAGCAGATGAAGAGGAATTTTGATAAGAAGGCTAGGGTCAGAATCTTTAGAGAAGGAGATTTAGTTCTAAAGTGGGATGCAGATAGGGAAAAACTAAGAAGACACTCAAAATTTGATGCATTATGGAGTGGCCCCTATCTGATTGCCAGTTGCAAGTAGGCCAATGCGTTTCAATTGAGTGGGCCAAATGGTGAAGTTTTTCCCATTCCAGTCAATGGGATTTATCTTAAAGCTTGCTTCTGATGAAGGTCGAGTTCTTGTATATAAGTAGTTTAGTTTCCTTCTGTTGATTCCTGCTTTTCAAGAAGTGCACGGGCACAGCTATTTTCCTATGAGGTAGTAGATTTTGAGGTGTTTCAAGTTGCAGAGGAAGTTTTGTTTTTGGTTCTAGTTGCGGTTGCAGATTTTTTCAAGGTTTTCATGTTTTGACTTCTCATAGCTAGGGTTAGGGTTTCACAGTATGCACAGGACCCATTTTTTGACTCCATAGCCCAATGGATACATAAGGCCACTGGTCATACACATAGCAGGCTTGTGTCCCCTGTGAGTTGCCAGAAATGTTATCATTTTTTACACCTCGCCAAGATTCAAATTTTAAATGTTTACCTGCCAACGGCTAGTGTGCAGAGTTAGTATTATTTTAATACCCGATCAAACCTTATAATACGTTCTGTGGCCGGTGAGTTTTCTTCGTCGTCAAATCAATGGAGATCAATAATAGGTGCTATCTCGCTATGGAAAGTTACACACTATTTGCCCATAGAAACATAGTGCCTCGGTGACGGGTGGCAGGTGGGTCCATTTTCATCTTATGGGCTGCTAGAGAATACAAGTGGCTTGTCTTCCATGGCAGCTATCAGACAGGTTAGGGTACGTAGGCAGATCTAATTGGCCCATCTAATTAACCAAGTATGCAATCTTGCAAAGAGTTTGAGTGTCGTAGATGTGATTTTGATCCATGGTTGGCATCATGTCGCTATTAAGAGTTGCAAGATGGATACCCATAGCGACATAACGCTTTGGCGACGTGTGGCATAAATGACATAATGGGCCCACCCTTCTTCAAAGTGATAGTACATCTCATCTTCCGTGGCAGTTATTAGATGGATCAAAATATAGTGGCATTTTCTCATTGGTCCTTTCGGCTAGTTCAAGATGTAGTTGTTACCATGAAATGAATGCAGAATGAGAAGAACACTCCACCACCCATCTTTTGATCCATCTACCAGGTCAAAGCGCAGTTATGGCACCATTTTGGTCTTCTCAGGGCCTTGTTCCAAATCATTGTGTTTGGATTTGCATCCAAATCAAATTTCCCCTTGATTGTTCTCTACAGAACTTAATGGTAGGTAGCTGTGAGGTTACTTCAGTTGGAAGAGATCTCAGTTATGCCTGAACTATAAAGGCAACTTTTGTAAATTTTATTAGGGGGACCTTTCACTGACTCTTCTTTGCTATTGCTCTGCAATTATAGTGTAAATTCTCCTATGCCTCTGAACTATATGATTCTCCACTTATCTCCTTCAGCCATTGGTATGAAAGTGCAAGAACTCTTTGCCTTCGCCATTGTTTTGTGAAAATCTGTAATCTGCATGACTGTATCTCTGCTGGCCTGTGAATGATATATAAGTGAACCTCTTTCCTTGTGTCATTCATCGTGGTTTTCTGATTTGCATGTGGTTATTAGATCAAAGCAAGTCTAGATGTGTATATCCTTAGTTTCATTCTGGTTCAGTAGTGCATATATGGGCAGGGATTGGTCTGAACACTCTATTTTGGTACATCACCTCTTTAGATTAGACTAGGTAGATTTTCTTTCATGCTCTCCTTCTCCCTTTTCCTCTCCAAGAGTAGTTAGGTGTGCCCTGATAGTAAGAGGAAGCCGGCCTTCTTTGGAGACTCAACCTCACAGTTCAAGTCCCACAGCTTGGAGGTTGTTTCCATGTTTCACTAGGTTGTCGTGCATAGGCCTTGGACAATGGTACAAACCTAAGTGACAACAGTGCCTTAACTAGGGACCTTTTATTGAGCAATTTATGGAAGGAAATCACCTGCAAGGGTCCAAAATATGGAGCACCATTTTTATATGCAAGACTAGATCCTTAATAAAGGAATTGAGTGGCAACTTGGTAATGGGGAAAGCCTTAGATTATAGAAGAATAATTGGCTTGAGCTACTAGCTATTGAGGCCCATAGACACCAATCTCTTCAAAAATTTGTTGCCCTTATTCTTATAAATAGAGTGTCCACCTATATTATCTAGGGGACATGAAAGGATCCTTTCCCTTTCCTAATTGATAACCCATAGGTCCATAATATTTCAAAGGAACTCATGGAGAATCTTGTGCATACTAGAATCCCTGTATTTGTTCAAGAAAACAAGATTATATGGTCACCCACATTAACTAACAACTTCATAGTCAAATTGACCTATGACATGACCATCAGTAATATCAAGGTCCCATTGACTAGTCCAAGGTTGGGAACTCGCAACTCATCCCCAAAATCAACTTGTTTAAATGGTAGACATTGATGCATAGAAAAATCCTCACATAGGACAATTTTTGTAGGAGGGACTTCAACCTTGCTAGAAGGTGTATAATGTATAATGGGTAAGTGTACCAAGTTATGATGCCAAAAGGGGGGTACAAGTGGCCACAAATTTTTTTTTGAAATCACCAATTTTTGAACTTCAACAAGAATTTGAAAATAGTTATGCTGAAAATTTTAAGATATGGCAAAAGAAAAAGTAGTAGTCCATTGAATCTAGTTTCTAAACTAATAATTCTTTTTCAAAATAGTTTAGTTTTAGGTCCTCAAAAAAGGGGGCTACAAAAAGTGGTATTGTTTATTCAGAAAAAAACATAACATAGTGCAAAGTGTGGCCCCCCTAAAATTTTAACTTTTTTTTGAAATTCTTTAATTGCTCTACCAAAAAGTCACCTAACACTGTATAGTTTATCCTAGATTTTTCAAGTCATTTTATAATCTATATTTTTTTATTGATTTTTTAATTCGACACACCCCAAAAATGTGAAATATTTGTGTGCTCCCCCTACAAATGATTGAAAACTAATCTAAAATCAAAACTTCTTTTTTTCAAAGTGTGTAGAATGGAGTCTAGTTTGTAAAAAACTAAGTTGTTGTAAAATTCAATGAACGAGCTAAAATCTATAGTCCAATTAGTACATGTTGGTTTTTGATGGAAAATGAAAATACATTCAAAAGAAATTATAGTTGAAAGGCTTGAAATAGTTCAAATAAAACATAAATTATATGGTTATATAGCTAAAATAGAGATCTACAATGTCATGTAACCTAATTTTATTGATGCTTAACAATAAGGAAACTTGAAGGAGAGAACACAAGAAAAATCAATCATTTTTTGTATGTTTGTAGAAAAACACGTCTTAGACGAGTTTAGAGACACTAAACCTTTGCGTTGGATCCCCAAGGAAAAACCAAGCCTTAGGATTGGTAGAATCCAAAGCTTTAAATAACATGTGCACTTAATAGTGTGTGTGTGCTATAGTGCATGCACTCTATTTAAAACATTTTTTACATTCAAACTTGCATAGTGCATATGTGCTCTAGTGTGCACACACTCTTAAAGCTTGAATTTCAATAGAGAGGGAAGGAGAGATGGAGAGGGGGTAGAGACTAAGAGATAGTAGAGGATGGGTAGAGAGTACGAGGTGGGATAGGGAGAGAGAGAGAGAGAGAGAGAGAGTAGAGGATGGGAGAGGGGACAGTGAGAGAGAGGGAGAGTAGGGGATGGGATGGGAGAGGGTGTGATAGGGGAGAGAGAGAGGGAGAGTAGGGGATGGAATGGGAGACAGTGTGATAGAGAGAGAGAGAGAGAGAGTAGGGGATGGGAGTGTGTGTGTGTGTGTGTGTGTGTGTGTGAGAGAGAGAGAGAGAGAGAGAGGGATGGGAGTGTGTGTAGTGCTTGCCCCTAGTTCACATTTTTGTTATCATTGTTGAACTCTATTAGGCTAGTTTTACGCTTATGATTAGTAGCATTACTTTGAGTTTATCAGTTATTGTTTCAAATTCAGTTGATTTTTATGATGAGATTATTTGGTACTCTATATTTCATGTATGTATGATGATTATTCAGTATTTTCAGTTATTGATGATGATAAGTTAGATGGATTATAATATGTGTTTCTTATGGATACTTACCCCATACTACATGTGTATGGTATGTGTGTTTGTTTTCTTTATGTATGGCGTCTCTGATGTGGTTAAGGAAGGGAGTCGTAGTCACCTGCTAGTCGGGATCTACACAATGCACCACTTTCTGTCATTGCCTGTTTAGCTTAGAATATTGTGTCTATACATGCGTAGATTTTATGTAGGTTGCAGGTAACAGGTATCGACTTCCTTGAATTGCCAGGATGAGCATACCCTATCGCATTATCTCAATGGTAAGAGAGGGGAGATAAATTCTTAAGTCCAAATCCAATGCCTTTAAGCCATTTGTCCTAATTGAAAATTAGAACAAGTATCTAAGTTAGTACCCTCCAAATGCGTTAGATGATGTTAATTCATTACTATAACCCTTTTGTTTGATTTGGTATGCGTTTTTCTATGATGGGTTTTCATATGTTGTTTTATGAGTCTTTGGTGTATTTTCTATTAATTAAGTCTAATTAAAAGATTAATTAATGATTTAATTTAATGAAAAATTATTATGATATTTTAATATTTAATTATATTTAATTAATTGAGAAATTAATTAAATAAAAAGAATTAAATTTTAGAGATAAAAGTTTTAAATATAAATTTAGAACGTGATAATATTTAATTAATTTAATAATAATATATTTAGAGTTCATTTTTAAATAAATGCTAAATATTATTATTATTTGAGTTAATAATTATTTTATCAATTAAGTTTCTAAAATAATTTAAAAAGTGAAAATATAATTATTTAATAAAAGATTTTAGATTGCATGATGCGTGCATGACTTTAAAATAGATGAAATTAATTAAAAAGATAAAACCTGTGGACTTAATAAAGACATTTTAATTTCACAAAGTGTGCATGAGATTAAAGTAATAAATTAATCAAAATAGAAGTCAAGTGGAAAATTAAATAAAGTTATTTACAAATTCATTTAAAATGCATAAAAAGATAAAACAAAGATTAATAAAAGTTAATTTTGAGTTTGCGACTGGTGAGCAAGGAGTCCTCTTGGGTGAATGCACAATTAGTGCCTCGATTTGAGGAGAAAACTCCTTATCACAACTTTGGAGTTCATTTTTGAGGGACGGCGAATTTGGGAAAGAAGTTTGGAGACAGGAATATTGGGAGACGAATTTTGGAAGTAAATTTCAGAAGGAGAATTCTAGGAAAGATTTTTAGAGGAAAGTTATTGAAGGGGAGCAAATTCTCTCATAGTTTTTTGGAGATTTTTGTATTAGCATCAGGATCAGGTAGGGTCTTGTGCTTTGATCGCTAATTAATTTCATAGTTATCCTTTCCTGTCTTCTTCATGACTGTGCATCTGATTGTTTGTATTTCATTGCAATGAATCTTTCAATCTTGTAAACTGGAATTTAGGCATGCATGTTGTTTTCATCTAGTTATGGGAGATTAAAATATCATTACAATCTTCCCTCAATAGAATCTAAATTTGGTAATTAAATCGAGAGTTGGGTTGAATTAAAATGGGATTGAGAAATTGAAATTTTGAAAAAGATTTGATTTGGAAATGAAATCCTAGATCGAAAATTCAAATGGTTCAACTTATTTTTCCTATCAGATTAAAATTTCAATTATTTATAAAAATAAAATAAAATAAATATATCTAAAATTATTGATAAGGGAGAAAAAATTCTTTTTAATGAATTTTATTAAAAATTAAATTATGTATATATTATCATGTATTTGAAGGGGGTTTTGAAAAGGTTAAATAAAATATAATTGTAAAACAAATTATAATAATAAAAAAAGTTTATACATTTTAAAATATATATATAATAAAATTATATATATATATATATATATACACACACACACACACACAAACCCACCCCATGTTACCTTTTTATTGCTGGCAGTCTGCATGATTTGTATTGACGCAGTGTACCCGCAACATAGAAAGAGGCCGCACGACCCATATAAGGCTGACAACATTATAAATATATATCTAAACAATGTTCTTTATAAAAAGGTTTGTATAAATTTATATCTTTTATTAATATTTTGAATTAAAGAAAGATACGTTAAAGCTTCTTACAAACTTTTATTAATATTTTGAATTAAAGTAAGACACGTTAAAGTTTTTTATAAACCTTTATTAATATTTTAATTAAAGTAATTTGCTAATAGTTTTTAATATATTTTTTAATTATTAAATAAAGTATAATTTTTATTAATAAAGTTTATTAATAATTTATTAATTAATTTATTGATACTTATTTAATAAAATAATTATTAAATATGATTAATTAATGATTAACATATACTATTTAGTAAATAATTTTGTTAATAAATATTGAATATTAATTAATTATTAATTATTAAATTATTAATAATTTTTAATTTAGAATGGAAAATGGATATTGGAAATAATTGGAATTAATGATAAAGTCATGAATATTATATTGATTATTTGAAAATTCGATTATTAATGAAATTGAGATTATTTTTATTTAATAATCAATTATTATTATTATTATTATTTAATAAATTATTATTAATACTTTTAAGTCATGATGTGATTTCTTTCATTATAAGAAAGAGATAGGGTTTAATTGTATGGGTTAATTGAGGAACTCATAATGACACTAGGAACTTAAACTTTATTGTTGTACTCAACTTTGTGTTTTCAAATCAAACCAACTGAGCACCTTTGATGTTTTCTATGTGCTGTCTATGTTTTTGGTTTTTTTAGGGGTTGATTAGATGTTGATTAGTTTAGGTTGTTACTAGAGGCTTGTGGGGGTTATACGATTGTGATGATATGATGATTTGTTCTCAATCTTTCTAAACCCAACCATAGTGATGTGTGATATGCTCTATGATGGATGTATTTACTGGTTGTTATTGCTTTCTAGTTTCCTTGTGTGAAACTGAAGTGTATGTATATGAGATGCCTGACTTAACCATTTTAGAGTCATCAATCAATCATGTTTGATCTGCCTTCCATTCACTTTGAGAGGACTGAGATGTTTTGGATGGTTTGTTCTTGATGATGTCATGTTTGACTTGACCATTTTGGAGTCTTCGATCAGTATTGTGATCTATTATTGAGATACTTGTTGGTTGTTCATTGGAGAACCATTGCATATTGTGATTTATCACTAATGCCTTCAATTGCTTATAGAGAACTGTCATGATCAATATGATTATCATTGGATGCTTTTCAGTTGCTCATGGAGAACTGATGTGATTATTGTGGACTATATTTATGATGTTTTCAGTCGCTTGTATAGGACTAAGGTGATTTTATTATGATTCTTTGATTTGAGATTTCATGAGCTTAGGGTAGGTTATCTATATGTAGCGTCGAGAAGTGGCTTGCAATGGGGGCTGGGGCCCCTAAGTGGCTGGCAGGGTAACTCATTATAAGTTGTTTTAATAAGTGATAATATTTAAACTAAATTAGAGTAAAATGACCCTAACAAGATTAATTGTATGTTCTTGCCCATGGCTCAAGTGCTAGTACAGACTAGGATGGGAGTAGAGAGAATGCTTGGTTATGACCTTACATTCCATAGTATGCCTCATTAGTATGAGAGGATACTAGTGGCTGTAGGGATCACTAGGGACCCGAGATTCCTAAGGGATTGCTTGGGTAACTCTGAATGTGATTCGTGTGATGACACTTGCTCACTTATATAGTAGATTCCTATGTGTCTGTGTTGTGCCTCTGGGTCTAGATGTCGATCTATGTGTTGGAACCTTTGAGTTAGTATAATTATAGGATTTTTAGACTTAGAGAGTATTTGTGCTATATGATTTGATATCCTATGTGAGATTTGAGACTATCTCCTCAGCGCGATGGGAGTGGGCCATTTAGGTTCCATGCGGTTGGGTAGTAGTGCTTTTTCACTCTTAGCATTTGAGATCCATCCGTTGCTACCCATGGCTGGAGCTTCTTGGTATACTTGTTATCATGTTTAGATGATGTTGTTTACTTATGCTTTATTGTATCATGTTAGATTTCTTTATGAAAATGTTGTAGCATGTTTAGGTGTGATATCCCTATTACTATAGTACCGACAATCTTATCGGTGACTTGGGATGTTACACATTGGGGATGGTTAGGGCCCACAATGGTCTAATGATGCTATTAATGGTCAGGAGAAACCACACACTTAGATTAGTTGTGTTTTATGATAGATGGATAGTTGTATTTCATGTTGGATGTTTATATCTTTTATGATGGATGGATGTATCATGTATGGTATATGGTTTCATTTATTTTACTGTACTTTGTATCATAGATTCTTGGAGGATGATGTATCTTTATTTCTACTTATTTATATTCTTTTAGCCTTTCATACCCTGTGACATGTGTAGTGGATGATTGAGGATTTCAAATTAATTTTTCAAGAGGCATTTGGAACAAATATATATTAAATGGACTTTGGACTTTCTTATTATTCTTTCATGTGGATGTGGTAGTTGTTAGACTTAGAATTAATTAAATCTAAATGTGACTCAACATCTTGGGATCCTTAAGGAATGTACCCTATTATGTATGTTTACAGTTGATAGTATGTTATTTCTTCCTTTACTATGTGATTGGTGTGAATGATTTATCCTTCTTAAAAAAAAAAAAAATGCTTGACAAACTTAGTAAAACTTTAGGTTAATTCTTTTGGATCCCTTGGCAGGGTGTTATAGTGTGTATGTGAGAGAGAGTATGGGATAGGTGAGAGTAGGGGGTGAGAGAGAGTAGGGGGTGGGAGAGTGAGAGAGAGAGTAGAGGGAGAGAGAGAGTAGAGAGGGAGAGAGAGAAGGGAATGGATGTGTGTGTGAGAGAGAGAGTAGGGGGTGGGAGAGTGGGAGAGAGAGGGAGAGAGAGAGAGAGAGAGAAAGAGAGAGAGAGAGAGTAGGGGATGGGAGAGGGAGAGAGAGGGGGAATGCCAGTGTGTGTGAAAGAGAGAGAGTAGGGTTGGGAGGGAGAGAGAGAGAGAGTAGGGGATGCAAGTGTGTCTCTGAGAGAGAGAGAGAGAGATGGGAGTGTGTGTGTGTGTGTGTGTGTGTGTGAGAGAGAGAGAGAGAGAGAGAGAGAGAGAGAGAGAGAGAGTAGGGGATGAAAGTGTGTCTCTGAGAGAGAGAGAGAGAGAGAGAGAGAGAGAGAGAGATGGGAGTGTGTGTGTGTGTGTGTGTGTGTGTGTGTGTGTGTGTGTGAGAGAGAGAGAGAGAGAGAGTAGGGGATGGGAGAGAGGGAGTAGGGGGTGGGAGAGAGTTGGTGGTGGGAGAGGGAGTGCGAGAGAGAGGGGGATGGGAGTGTGTGAGTGAGAGAGAGAGAGAGAGAGTAGGGATGGGAGAGGAGAGAAAGTGAGAGAGAGATTAGGGAGGGAGGGAGAGAGAGAGAGTAGGGTATGGGAGTGTGTGTGTGAGAGAGAGTGTGAGTGAGTGAGAGATTAGGGGGTGGGAGAGAGAGAGAGCAGGGGATGAGAGAGAGAGTAGGGGGTAGGAGGGAGAGAGTAGGAGGATGGGGGAGAGAGTAGGGGATGGGAGAGAGAGAGAGAGAGAGAGTGAGAGAGTAGGCACTGGGAGAGGGAGTGGGAGAGGGAGAGAGAGTGGGGGAGATGGGAGGGTGTGTGTATGAGATAGAGTAAGGGATAGGAGAGGGGGGACAGAGAGAGAGAGAGGTGGGGGGATGCGTGTTAGGATTAAACCACAGACAAAAATAATAATTACATGTAAATATAACCAATAATAGAAAATAATAGATCACACAAAAAAGAACACAAGGCACCAAGATTTAACGTGGTTCACCCAATCCCTAGGCTATGTCCACCAACAAAAAGTTCACTATTTTTATGATCTAATGATTACAACTTGATTACAATCTTTAATCCCTTATAGCTCAATACTGCTGCAAGAACCAATTTCTCATCACACCTTATGAAATAATCCCTAACCCTAAGCCCTCTTATACAAGTATTTTAACCACTTTAGGGTTATAATTAATAATTACACGTCGGCCCAAAATCTTGATAAAATAGGGCCCAATAAAATAAGGCCCAACATTATGAAGTATGTATAGTACTTTCCTGATTAGTCACCATAATCTAACAATCTTCCTCTTGAGAACTGATCAGGCTCCACACTAAACAACAATCTCCCACTTGGAGACTGATCCTATAGTAATACTACTACCACATAGGGCTCCCACTGGATCAAACCACCCTGGACTCTACTATTCTTTTAGTCATATTCAGTCTAGAAGACCAACCAAAGCTAAAGAAGAGTCCAACTTCTCCCTTGTTACTACCTTTGTCAACATATCTGCTGGATTGTCATTGGTATGTATCTTCTCCAACTTTAACTATCCATCTTCTAAAACTAACTAAATGAAATGGTACAACAACTATATATTTTTGGTCTTTGAATATAGAGATGAATTCTTTGCAAGATGAATGACACTTTGACTATCTATGAACAACTAATTATCCTTCTGATGATGTCCCAATTCTTGCAAGAAGAACTGAAGCCATATCATCTCCTTGGCTACCTCTATAGCAGCTACATACTCTACCTCTATAGTGGATAAAGCATTAACCTTTTGTAACCTAGAAACCCATCTCATGGCTACCCCACCAACAGTAAAGATGTAACATATAGTACTCCACCTGGTATCAATATCCCCTACCAAACATGAGTCAACATAGGTCTGTAAATTAGTAGTAGAGTCCCCAAAGTGTAAACACTTATTGGATGTTCCTCTTAAATATCAAAGAATCCATTTGACTACATTCCAATTCTCAATTCTTGGATGACTCATATACCTGCTAACAACTCCCACTACATGTGCAATATCTGGCCTAGTACATACTATAGCATACATCAAGCTTTCTACAACTGAAGCATAGGGTACCTTGGACATCATATCCTCCTCTTCTTGTGTCTTGGGACACAGCTCCTTAGTCAATTTCAAAGGACCAGGTAAAGGTGTGGTGACAACTTTAGCATTATCCATACACTAGTAGATTTGACCCCATTTTTAGACCAAAATTTTCAACCATCTATTAAAATGTTTTAGATTGGTTGGTATATGCAAGAAAAAATATCTTCTTTTTTAAAAAATGAAGCTTGTGTTGGTTGAAATTATGACCAACATGGGCTTCATATGTTAAAATGAAAAAATTCAGTTTCCCTCTTTCATTGTTATGAGAAACTTGTACGTGCGGGAAGACTTCAAAATATACTGTAGTAGTGGATGTGGGTAAGAACAATCACTGTGTGCATTTTCTGCATCTTCCTCCTTGCAATCAGAGGCATTTACTCAGCCAGGGCTGATGTTATCTTCCACTACATCTTTTCTTCACAAAACAAGGTAGGATTCTTGACGTTATTCACAGACAAGGTAGGATTCTTTTCTTCTTGCACAATTTCTTATTGCAATATCTTCCACTATGTCTTTGAACATTCGACTTAGATGTATAACATATTTCTGAATGTTTTTGGGATCTGGGCATTAATCGACAGAGAATTGTTCAATACGCACTAGTTGTTCAAATTATTTGCTTAGTTTGGAAAGAAATAAAATAAATCTGGGATCTTAATCATCCTTAATCATATGCCCTTGAATATTAAGACAATAACTTACTTTCCTTACTCTCTCTAGCCATTCTCGTACTTGAGTAGAAAAAGTTATACATCATTTCAATTGTTATTTTTGTCCCAGTTAACAATTTTTTTAAATAATATAATTTGCATATCAGATTTATGTATTTGCCAGAGTATTTTCTTCACACATAATCAATATTTCTTCAGCTATAGTTTTCTTCCCTTTGAAAAGTAATTAAATTATTTACTGATGGTCACTAGCTTTGGTAAGGACTTGATATAGTCACTATATAATAATTTGATCACTGAATCTTGTTTTAGAATCTCCTTCAAATATAATCTTCTAGTCTTACTAACAGATCAAACTCTTTATAATGGTTTATGGAAAGAATCATTCATATATCTATGGATGGAACTATTAGTTACTGACTCTTCCTATGATATTTACTTGTATACTTTTAATGGTGGCAGTTTATACCTATAATGTCCTTGCTCTATATATATTCTAAGAATAAGGGACTATTCACTCATGATTTGATTATATGAGAATACTTCTAAACCAAAACTCTACTTATACCACAGTATCAATTGATAGTTGATGACACTTATTGGGGAAATGTTGATCTTGATTAATATATTATATCCACTTGCAAATGAATGTCTTGATACTCATACTCAATGTGAGGTATTCATCTTTGTTTCTGATACCTTGATAAATAATATGTTACAAGTCTATCCAATACTATGGGGTAGCTGGTCCTAATGAAACTCTCCTAGTCTTTCAAATATGAATATGGAACAAAATAAATCTTTTATATTCTTTGTTATTTATGTAGAATATGAGAGATAATCCACAAGCTGCACTATGAACTATGATTTATTATTATTATTGATGCCCTCTTAACCTTCCCTTCATCCTATCGGATGGGGCTCAGATTTGAAAATAAAGATATAACTTCCATTCATTTCTACGTGATGTCGAATCTCGAAAAGTTTTGGTTATGGACTTAATTCTTCTTTTCCATTTTCATTCATAAATACCAATCGTTGGCTTTTAATTGGGATGCATTATTAGGACTTAATGCATATTTCATGAATTGTGGTTCATAAAAACCCATACTCATTATCTTGAATTGTTTGTTTAATACCCAATGCATTGAGGTGACGCTTACAAGTTGAATTCATAACAACCATTTCTCATCAACTTAAATTGTTTGTATAGTACCCATTGCATTGAGGTGACACTTACAAGGTTGAAGTATTTCAACTTCCTACAGGTCTGCCTACTCAATTACGTGATGATCCAACTTTCCTTGACCATAAAGTTTTGCCCACGATTAAGCCTTCTTAGCTTGCCACACCATTTGCAAAACCTTCAACAAGTTATGTGCCCTATGAACCATTGATCATAGATCTACTCAGTTCCTTCATTAACAACTAGGTGATATTTTTCGTCATGTCAAATTATGTGATGTTTAATTAGTACCGATCTTGAAACAATTGCAAGAGTAGTGGTTTACAAGAGCTCATCTCTTGTGATTACAAATAGTCCACCTAGCACTCATTGCATCCATGTGATCCTCATACATTTTAACAATTTGAGATTTATTTGGTGTTGTTGTTGCAAGTCCAGTACAAATTTGTTTACGTCTGCAGAAAAGAAAGCATGGAGAGTGTGAAGGAGAAAATGTTGTAGGTCTAGGAGCTCAAAATGTTGTTAATAAAATTTTTTTGGGTGCCCATTATTTAAAATTTTATGGAAGGTTCTCCAAGGCTTAACAACCATGTTTGAATGCTTCAAGTGGGCTAGAGTTTGGTAGGACTGACCCGAAGCAGAGGAATTTGTCATGGAGTTGACAACAATAGCATTGGATGTTTTGGATAATCTACACTCCCCATTGGACAGCCAATGACATGTGTGTAATATGTGCAAACCCAAAATCATGTTATATAAAAAATTTATATATAAACCAGTAAATTGATTAATTAATATAATATTCTTGTAATCCTATAAAGATATATATGAGGCATGTGAAATATATATCTTCCTATTAGTTTATTCATTATTGTATTTACATATAAATTGTTATATATAAATATATATAGGAATATCAAATTATATATTATATTGTATAGCAAACCCAACTAGATTGATTTTGGGATTGTTTTGCCATATTGGCAAAACCAATTTTTGTAAACTAGAAAATCACCACAGAGCAGCTGGATCCATTGTGACAAAAACCTAGAAAATATAGTTGCATTTATATAGGATGAAGGTTTATTAAAATTTAAAGAGGGAAATATGTAATGGATATAACAGTCCAAGAGATTTGACTAGCTAGAGATGAATACAATAAAGAACTGGGGGATAGTAGATTAGATAATATAATAACATTACAACATAGTGCACATGAATAAGAAAGGAAATTAGGAAACTAATAGAATTCTCATCATTCTAGCTTCATCATCACCTTTACCATATATTTTCCTTAACAATACTCCCAAATGAAAACACTAAAAAAATTCCAATTTCTTGTGGCTTGTATCAGATCAGAATGTCAGCATCATAGTGAGAAAATGTGGTTATTTGGATATAGGAAGAAAATTAGGATAAGATTGTAAGAGCATGATGGCACACTGGGCTGCCTCTATGTTTGATCTTTTTGATTCTCAGATGGTTCATGGTGATCTTGTTGGCATTTTTGCAATGATCACTACTACATTTAACCTTATTTTTCTACTGCAACTGTGTTTCTTTTTCTTTGCTTCATTTTACTAAACATTCCCTATCAACAAAATATTGATTGTGTTTCAATATTAAAATGTATGAGGGTATGTGAAGACTTTGCCTATTATCCACAAAAATTGATTGAGAAGCACATGAAATTTTGACAACTCATGCACCCTTGCCTCCTCAACTGGTTTTATTTTTAGGTATTAGGTAACAAAATTTCTCTCATTCATTTTCTTATATGTTTCAGCTTAACTTAATGTTTTTAGGATTATTTTGTGTTAAATCTTAGTGATACACAATCATTTGGATTGGAATTCTTAGGACTCTGGCTGCAATTCTAAAGAGGAATTATTGTAGCTTGCTTTCTTCCCTTGAAATCATTCCACCTTTAGCTCTTGACATTGCTGCAGAGATTGGGGTGGACTTTCAGTTATTCACAATAAGAGGGACTTTCCTAGTGTTCTCATAACATAATCAAGCTTCTTCATAGGATCACTCTCCTTGATCCAATCAACTCCAAACCTTATCAGAGTACACATATCATTCTCTTGTAATACCATAGGCTCTACATCTTAGAAGTCATCCCATGTCCCTCAAATGGATTCACCAAGCAATCTTGTTCAACAACCATCAAATGCCCACAATGCCTCAATAGGCTCCAATCTTGACTTCACTTCAGCTAGGTGTTTCTATCACCTTCACACATCTGAAACAACTTCAACTAACCTATTTCCAAGGTTACCAAATGCTCATCTTATTATCTGATACCAAAAACCCACTACAAGCCCTTCACTAGGCCTATTTCCCAATTAGCCCTGCCTGATTAGTTTTTCACACTTTTCTCTCACTTTTCCCAAAACTCTCAGAAAAATAAGACCATATCCAGATACTGTTTTGGATTCTACACAACATAATTCAAATGCTCATGCTACTCCCTTGGACCAAATGCCCAAACCAACACTACTACCCCACAATTAACCCTCTTTTAGCCCTTTTGTTACAAAGCAACCACTAACGTATCTCATCTCACAAACCATCTGACCTCAAACATAGTTGTCTTATCCTCCAAAATAAATGATTTTCAAATTCATAGGAGATTCCATCAAGTTTTACACACCCAACCAACAAACCCTCCTTCCTAGGTGCCTAAACCAAGGGTTTTACCAAACTCACCTTTCCAAGCGTTTCTTGATCCTTCCAATGGATCCAAAACCTTCATTTAGCCCTAACATGACCTTCATTGTCATAAAATATAATCCTCCTTCAGATGGAACCTCCAAACCTATGACTGTCTCAACACTTAGTAACACCTCCAGACCTATGATTCCCACAAAATATTTATCAACACTTACCTTGTTGATTATAACAAAATTTTGCATTTCTAAACTCAGATCTACAAGCATTTGTACCCTCCAAATATAATATTCCTTTATAAACTCTAAGTTAAACACTAAATCTATTTGAGTTTAGATATCTTGATCTCTAATTTCTTTTCCAAAATCATCCTCCAAGGTGGAACTCACCAATTTGCTCTTCTTATATGCTTATGGAATTGTTTTGGATGTTCCAAAGAATTTCAACATCCAACCTTTATAGATGTTTGAGTCCTAAATTCATGTCCCTTGATGTTAGGCTCAAATGGTTTAAGGATTAAGTTTTTAAAAATTGTACAACCATCACAAGGCCAAGCTTGCATAAGCTAATTGATTTCTAATTAAGTGAAATCTGATTTCTTCTTTTGACCCTTAGGCCAACCCACTTAGGCCTATTTTTCAGCAAATTTCAATTGCAATTATTTCATGGCTAAAATTATAATGATCTTAGGCTCATGAGTTTTTGAGATTTACCCATCTTTTGAGCTCACATGTTCTTGATTGAAGATTGCATTAATATGTTTCAATCTTTTATTCATCTTCATTAGTTGATGCATTAATCACATTAGTCATTGCTATTAGGATTAGTCATGGCATGCTGCTGTTAGTACCTAAGTAACTTTCACCTTGTGACATCTCTTTGAGGCATTTTGCAAATAACTAAGACACATTGTCTATAAATCCACATTTTTGCAAACATCTAAGCTTTCTAAAAATTATAGGATCATTTTAGTTACATTTGAAAACATTAATCAACAATTTCCATATGTGCAGATATAAACATTAACTACAACATGTTAAATTTATTTGCAGGTATATTTTTCCATGAAGAAAGGCCACACTTGACAATATGAACCCAGAAAAAAATAATGAGACAATGGCTACATTGTGGGCTCAGTTCTGAAGAAAACCTATTAAATGTTATTGTCCTTGCAAAAAGTGTAAGGGCTTAAAGAATCAAATAATTCTAATCACAATACCCCAAAGTCATTGTAGGAAATATGGTCATGTTGAAGGGGGCCATGATTTTCATCCATTACTGAATGTGGATTTCTTACTGGAGGAACATGGAGGTGTGAATATCCAAGCTGAGGATAACACTCCCATGGAAGAAGATGATAATGTGCTAGAGGACACAATTGAAGAAGATGGCATTGGGGTAGGTGATGAAGAGGCTCACTATGATGGTACTAGCCAATCTGATAATGATGATGAAGATGGTCCTGATATACCTTTACTTGAGAAGCCACACGACCCCTTATATGAAGGCTCCCAAACAACTCTACTCTTGGCTATAGTGTTGTTGGTGAACTTAAAGGTTATGAATGGTATATCAAATGTAGCAATGTCACATATGCTAAGGTATGTCTTTTTTTTCATCTTCAGTGTTAGCATACAATTACTATTCATTATATTAACAATGCATATTTGTTGTTGTAGGTTAATTAGTGAGTTTTTGTTACCACCATCAAACATTTTGCCTTGTTCGTACTGAGAATTATCTAACATTATGGATCAGATTGGAATGAAGTATTAGACAATACATGCATGTCCCAATCATCACATTCTATATCATAAACAACATTAAGTTGCAATAGAATGCCCTAATTGTCATGTTAGTAGATATTGGTTAGATCAAATAACAAAAAAAGTGCCTCACAACGTTCTTCGATACATTCTCATTATTTCACATCTTCAATGGTTATTCAGCTATGCTAGCTTGGCACAATTTATGGATTACTATGCATGCAATAGAAGTCAGGATGACATTATGCGAATGCCTACCGATGGTTCTACATTTAAAGAGATAGAAGAAACATGGTCACACTTTAAAGAAGAACCTTGTAAACTGAAGCTTTCATTGGTGGCGGACGGTGTCAATCCATATGGGGATATGAGATCTATTTACTTAGTGTGGCCTATTTTTGTTATTAACAATAACATTCCTCCTTGGATGTCCATAAAGAGGGAGAAGATAATGTTGTCAATGATTGTACCAGGTATTTATTTTATTTTATAGTTATCTAAATTAATTTATAAATAGTGCATGAAAATGGTTATAATAATTACGTAATGTTTATGTTCATTCAATTGCTAGGTAAATACCAAGTTAATGATATGAACATGTATATTGAGCTCCTAATTGATGATTTGTTGAAGTTATGGAATGACATCACCATATATGACATCTCTAGACCGATAGGACATCGACAATTTCAATTCTATGCAATGCTTGTATGGACAATACATGATGCCCCTGGGCTAACTCATTTTTGCAGTATATTATATTGTATGATGAAAACATGGATGAAGTTCATGATGATCAATGAAATGTCTAGGTAGGATCAATGTCAACTATGATGGGGTCTTGTATGACCAAATTTTTCTTTCCAAACCATATGTGCACATATAAACATTAAGTAGAACATGTCAAATTTTTTTTAGATATAAACATTAGTTATACTAAATTTTTAACTTAAGACAAATGATTTACATATAAAATCTACTTTATTATTAATATTTTTTTTTTGGTAAGTCTATTACTTTAATTTCGCTACTGATTTCTAAGACTTACTAATTTTTTTCAGAGGGCAATATGGATGCACCATCTCAGACACCTTCAATAGAGGTAAACATTAATTATTGTAAATTTTAATTTTAATATAGAAACAAATTTCATATTATTATGTTCTTTTCTTTATGGCTTTGGAGTTATTTTGATGAAATTATACCAATATTTGATGTCACAAATGATAGAAAAAAGCTAGAATGATCGTTGATCAAATGCGATTTGAAATATGGGCATCATATCTATATGACATTGCCTTTATTACTAACCCTATATTCATCGCCTAGAAAATTAAGCAAAGATACATTGATGAACTTGTTAACATTATCATCGAGGGTGACAGAAGTGAGGAGAAAGAGGCAATGAGAATAGGATTGGACCATAGAATCCAATCTTTGAAAGTAAGCAGTAATTCGACTAAAGCAGTAATAGAAGTTCAATAGTTATTAATGTTTTATAGTATCTTATGGATCATGATCTCTAATTTTATGTGCTCTTGTATAGACATATGTGCCATTAGCGACATCACATGGTGAACATGGTGAGCGTTGTTGTGCACAACCTTCATGTAAGTAACACTTTGTTTGCTTTGATCAACATTATAACACTTACCTTTTTTTTTGTGGACATTTCTTGCTAGTATCCCATTTGATCTTTATCCATTGCAAATGTCTTTGCTAACAATATTCTATTCTTTAGCTCATGATGAAGTGCGGACTCCTCCTTCAGTTGGTGATCTAGTATTGCTTGGTGCATTGTCGACAACAAGGACCATGCAAATATCCTTGTCTATGCCCACTAGAACTGGTAAAACCTTGTTTTGCTATATTTTATAATGTGTTATTTGTAATGTATTTCTACAATTTGATGAACAATGAAGTAGCATATCAATGCCTAAATGATGTCTATAGAAGCCTACATACATGCAAACACATGCAGACACACACCACACATACATACATATATACATACATACATACATACATATATATACCCACACATAGAGAGACATGGAGATAGGTAGGGAGGTAGACCAATAGAGAGTAGTACTAGAATTATTATGATGTTTCAGTTGATAGACCAATAGAGAGCAGTACTACTAAAGCTGATCCATTTCTTGGAGCAGTTTGTGTGATTAGTATTGGTTCATATGAAGGGACATTATTGCTGAATAAGAAAACTATGTTTTCGTTAAAAGAACGAGAGCTTCTAGGTGCTTTAAAATTGTTATTATTTAAATTATAAATTTAGTTTACTTTCACATTACTCATTTTGGACTGATAAATCCTTTATGTTTTTGTAGGTAATAATGCTTTCTTTGAACATCTTTTTCATATGACATTGAGACTATTTGGACCCCCCATATGTAAAAGGTACGTAGTTTCATATCATTGCTACATAATTTTTTTTTCTTCCATTTATTGTAATATATTAAAGTTATTGATCTAACAATCTATTTGTTTTTAAAAAGGTGGAATGTACAAGCTGTGGAATTAAAAAATCAGCTAATTGCATCTTTTCAAGAGAAATTTGGGAAATTTTTTTTTGACACTGGCTTTCTTCTAAAAAGAGCAGCAAAGCATATAAAGAGTATGAGGGATCAATATAGAAGGGCTCTGAAGGATAACCCAAAGTAGGACCATCCTCCTATGATTCCATCGATGGAGTGGAATGAAATAATAGAAGATGCAAAGGAGAAAAGACTATGTGAAGATAGAGATAATGAAGTAGCATAGGGAAAAAAGAGGTATGTCATTATAGTATTGAGTACATTGTAATCATGCACTAATTATTGATATTTGTAAATATATAATCTAAGATGTTTGAAATTGTTCATGGATTGCAAGACACATCCGTGGCTACAAAAGCGAGAGTAGAAAATGTTGGCCAACACAAACTTGGCTCTGGTGGCTATATGAATCTCCAGTCTCGACTTGTAAGTAGAGCAATGAAATTTCATTTTTTTTTAATATAATGTTGCAAAAAGTTTTGTTTAATGAAACCATACATGGAAAATTGATGTTATCAAGAAAAAAATATATGGCACAAAATTCAATGTGGAGGTCACAGATGAAGATAGAAAATTTGCCTTGAAGGAAGGCTATAAAGTTATGGTTGCATGCCTACACAAAGAATCTGTAAGCCTTGCCCAAGAATCTAGTGCACCAAATGATATCTCACAGGTAAATTGGTCAGATGAAAAGTAAATGAAATTGAATAGTTGAGAAAATTCTTTTTTTATCTTAGTTTTAAACATAAATTGACTACATAACAATGTGTATAACATTTTACCATAGCCTTCATATCTTACCACAGAACCTACTCCAGATGAAGGCCATGATGTGCATTATAGTGGTGGAGGTATTAATTTTCTATTGGAAATTAATTATGCAATTATGAATACAATTTAACATCTTCAATTGCAATTTGATGTGTATCCTAGTTTTGAATATTTTAGAGCATGTTGAACATCATGTTGAAGGAGTGGACCATGTTCCAAGTGTTCAACATGTTGACGCGGTGGTGGATCAAAATGTTAATGTACATGATGTGGCATTGTTAGGTAAGAAAAATGCATGTTATGTTGTATTTGTACTTAATTGCAGACTTGTAATAGTTAGAAAAAGAAAAAGAGAATGCCAATTTATCCCATTCACTTGTTCTTGCAACAAAGCCCCCTTTAATGCAATAGCCTCCTACTCCTCCAAAGAGAAGGAGCTATCATAATTTGACATTACATGTGCCCGAAGAGGAGGAGAATGATGCAGATATGGATGCTCCTATGAGAACTTTTCTTAAGAGAGCTTGAAAAAACAAAAAAAAGAAATGATGTTTTAAAAATCTTCTTTGATAAACCTTGTTGGATAATGAAAGAAATTTTTTTTGAGTAATTATGTATGAATGATGTGTATTAATACAGATTTTTATTTTATGTTAATGAATATTGTTATGTATTAATGAAATCTTGATTAGTATTGTGTATTAATGAATTTTATATCATATTAATGAATGTTATGTGATTGTATTGGTTGAATGTTATAGTTCATAAATGGATGAATGATGTATGTAATTAGATGATAATGGGTACTTTATATTAATGTTAGGGGGAGGGGGGTGAGGCCAGATGAGCTTCCACCTTCACGTGGTTGGCCTTGTTAAGTAGAGAATATTATAGTATTATTGAAACCAAGTGAATCTCAAACTAAGGACCCTTTTTCATTTTAGTCTAAAAGTAAGTGTATTCTATTACAACAAGATGTATCTTTATTTTCCTATCATATTGATGTCCTCACCAAAATCCAAGGAACTTTAGTAAGGCTAGAGGCTAATTGACTCCTCTCCTCTATCCATGTTTTCATCATGATGATCAATGAAATGTCTAGGTAGGATCAATGTCAACTATGATGGGGTCTTGTATGACCAAATTTTTCTTTCCAAACCATATGTGCACATATAAACATTAAGTAGAACATGTCAAATTTTTTTTAGATATAAACATTAGTTATACTAAATTTTTAACTTAAGACAAATGATTTACATATACAATCTACTTTATTATTAATTTTTTTTTTTTGGTAAGTCTATTACTTTAATTTCGCTACTGATTTCTAAGACTTACTAATTTTTTTCAGAGGGCAATATGGATGCACCATCTCAGACACCTTCAATAGAGGTAAACATTAATTATTGTAAATTTTAATTTTAATATAGAAACAAATTTCATATTATTATGTTCTTTTCTTTATGGCTTTGGAGTTATTTTGATGAAATTATACCAATATTTGATGTCACAAATGATAGAAAAAAGCTAGAATGATCGTTGATCAAATGCGATTTGAAATATGGGCATCATATCTATATGACATTGCCTTTATTACTAACCCTATATTCATCGCCTAGAAAATTAAGCAAAGATACATTGATGAACTTGTTAACATTATCATCGAGGGTGACAGAAGTGAGGAGAAAGAGGCAATGAGAATAGGATTGGACCATAGAATCCAATCTTTGAAAGTAAGCAGTAATTCGACTAAAGCAGTAATAGAAGTTCAATAGTTATTAATGTTTTATAGTATCTTATGGATCATGATCTCTAATTTTATGTGTTCTTGTATAGACATATGTGCCATTAGCGACATCACATGGTGAACATGGTGAGCGTTGTTGTGCACAACCTTCATGTAAGTAACACTTTGTTTGCTTTGATCAACATTATAACACTTACCTTTTTTTTTGTGGACATTTCTTGCTAGTATCCCATTTGATCTTTATCCATTGCAAATGTCTTTGCTAACAATATTCTATTCTTTAGCTCATGATGAAGTGCGGACTCCTCCTTCAGTTGGTGATCTAGTATTGCTTGGTGCATTGTCGACAACAAGGACCATGCAAATATCCTTGTCTATGCCCACTAGAACTGGTAAAACCTTGTTTTGCTATATTTTATAATGTGTTATTTGTAATGTATTTCTACAATTTGATGAACAATGAAGTAGCATATCAGTGCTTAAATGATGTCTATAGAAGCCTACATACATGCAAACACATGCAGACACACACCACACATACATACATATATACATACATACATACATACATACATACATACATATATATACCCACACATAGAGAGACATGGAGATAGGTAGGGAGGTAGACCAATAGAGAGTAGTACTAGAATTATCATGATGTTTCAGTTGATAGACCAATAGAGAGCAGTACTACTAAAGCTGATCCATTTCTTGGAGCAGTTTGTGTGATTAGTATTGGTTCGTATGAAGGGACATTATTGCTGAATAAGAAAACTATGTTTTCGTTAAAAGAACGAGAGCTTCTAGGTGCTTTAAAATTGTTATTATTTAAATTATAAATTTAGTTTACTTTCACATTACTCATTTTGGACTGATAAATCCTTTATGTTTTTGTAGGTAATAATGCTTTCTTTGAACATCTTTTTCATATGACATTGAGACTATTTGGACCCCCCATATGTAAAAGGTACGTAGTTTCATATCATTGCTACATAATTTTTTTTTCTTCCATTTATTGTAATATATTAAAGTTATTGATCTAAAAATCTATTTGTTTTTAAAAAGGTGGAATGTACAAGCTGTGGAATTAAAAAATCAGCTAATTGCATCTTTTCAAGAGAAATTTGGGAAATTTTTTTTTGACACTGGCTTTCTTCTAAAAAGAGCAGCAAAGCATATAAAGAGTATGAGGGATCAATATAGAAGGGCTCTGAAGGATAACCCAAAGTAGGACCATCCCCCTATGATTCCATCGATGGAGTGGAATGAAATAATAGAAGATGCAAAGGAGAAAAGACTATGTGAAGATAGAGATAATGAAGTAGCATAGGGAAAAAAGAGGTATGTCATTATAGTATTGAGTACATTGTAATCATGCACTAATTATTGATATTTGTAAATATATAATCTAAGATGTTTGAAATTGTTCATAGATTGCAAGACACATCCGTGGCTACAAAAGCGAGAGTAGAAAAGGTTGGCCAACACAAACTTGGCTCTGGTGGCTATATGAATCTCCAGTCTCGACTTGTAAGTAGAGCAATGAAATTTCATTTTTTTTTAATATAATGTTGCAAATAGTTTTGTTTAATGAAACCATACATGGAAAATTGACGTTATCAAGAAAAAAATATATGGCACAAAATTCAATGTGGAGGTCACAGATGAAGATAGAAAATTTGCCTTGAAGGAAGGCTATAAAGTTATGGTTGCATGCCTACACAAAGAATCTGTAAGCCTTGCCCAAGAATCTAGTGCACCAAATGATATCTCACAGGTAAATTGGTCAGATGAAAAGTAAATGAAATTGAATAGTTGAGAAAATTCTTTTTTTATCTTAGTTTTAAACATAAATTGACTACATAACAATGTGTATAACATTTTACCATAGCCTTCATATCTTACCACAGAACCTACTCCAGATGAAGGCCATGATGTGCATTATAGTGGTGGAGGTATTAATTTTCTATTGGAAATTAATTATGCAATTATGAATACAATTTAACATCTTCAATTGCAATTTGATGTGTATCCTAGTTTTGAATATTTTAGAGCATGTTGAACATCATGTTGAAGGAGCGGACCATGTTCCAAGTGTTCAACATGTTGACGCGGTGGTGGATCAAAATGTTAATGTACATGATGTGGCATTGTTAGGTAAGAAAAATGCATGTTATGTTGTATTTGTACTTAATTGCAGACTTGTAATAGTTAGAAAAAGAAAAAGAGAATGCCAATTTATCCCATTCACTTGTTCTTGCAACAAAGCCCCCTTTAATGCAATAGCCTCCTACTCCTCCAAAGAGAAGGAGCTATCATAATTTGACATTACATGTGCCCGAAGAGGAGGAGAATGATGCAGATATGGATGCTCCTATGAGAACTTTTCTTAAGAGAGCTTGAAAAAACAAAAAAAAGAAATGATGTTTTAAAAATCTTCTTTGATAAACCTTGTTGGATAATGAAAGAAATTTTTTTTGAGTAATTATGTATGAATGATGTGTATTAATACAGATTTTTATTTTATGTTAATGAATATTGTTATGTATTAATGAAATCTTGATTAGTATTGTGTATTAATGAATTTTATATCATATTAATGAATGTTATGTGATTGTATTGGTTGAATGTTATAGTTCATAAATGGATGAATGATGTATGTAATTAGATGATAATGGGTACTTTATATTAATGTTAGGGGGAGGGGGGTGAGGCCAGATGAGCTTCCACCTTCACGTGGTTGGCCTTGTTAAGTAGAGAATATTATAGTATTATTGAAACCAAGTGAAGCTCAAACTAAGGACCCTTTTTCATTTTAGTCTAAAAGTAAGTGTATTCTATTACAACAAGATGTATCTTTATTTTCCTATCATATTTATGTCCTCACCAAAATCCAAGGAACTTTAGTAAGGCTAGAGGCTAATTGACTCCTCTCCTCTATCCATTCTCTATAATAGCCATTACCAAAATGGCAAAAATATATAGAACATATCCCAAATTTATAATCTTGACACTCAATAATGACCCACATGGCTTTGTTACATAGGAAGTAGCCAATGTCAACAAACCAAGACAACAAAATAGCATAACCCCTTTTCTTTGTATAATATATATTTACAGAAGATGACATTTTTCAAAATAAATTCCACAGTACACTCCAAAGAAAAGCTAGAAAGTTTTACTTGCTAAAGCATATTAAACCCAAATTGTCTTTTGAGTTGCAAAATGTTTAAATGAGTAACAATCGACCAAGGCCTTCAACATTTCAACAAACAGAATTTATCTTCATTTATGGGGCAGAAGAGGAGAGGATTTGGCATCCATATGTATTGTTTCAAAGTAACTCGTTATTTTTCCCTCTAACTATTTGACCAGATTCTAGGTTATGATGTTAGATTTAGAGGGTTTCCTCTTGTATCTCTATGAGTTTATTATTCTTTTAATTGTCTTCATTATCATCACATTTCATGCAGCTTGTTTTATTCTTGGATTCCTCTTAAAAGTATATTTTTCTAAGCTAGGTCTTTGCCCTTTAGACTCCCCATTAATATAATATGATTTTTTTTAGGCTGCTCAATAGAAGCTACAGTTCTCTAAAGTATGTGCTTACCTTGCCTACATTTTATCTTGTTCTTGACAAAAAACTAAGACTTTAGAATGTATAAGAATTCTAGGGTTAGGCCATTACATTTTTACTTTGAAATAGGAAAAAAATTTCTTTGATGGTCATTCTTTTTACAAAGACAAAAGGTGTTTCCCAATTGAATTAATTTATGCTAAATAACCATATGTCTAATTGGAAGAATAAAACTTTTGCTAGGTTTGCAAAAATTAGAACCCTAGCATCTATGTAAGCTAGGTTTAAATTCAATTTCATTTGCAAATCTTCACCAAACAATTTCAAAGAAAATGAGGTTAATGACCAATGCTAGAACACTCAATACCTGAAGCCATTTGAGCATCATACTTATGATGACTAACATCACAAGGAGTCGACTCAAGCTTTCAATACAATGCCCTAAAAACAAATGTTTCCATATTCCAAAAAGCCCTATTTAACACCTTTTCTTGTAATTTTAGAAATCTTAAGGATCACAATGCTTCAGTACCAACTCTTGATCTCTGTACTCAAAGACTCCCCTGATCCTTACAATAACTAAGGAGTTCCAACTCCTACAAAACATTAGTTTTGTCTCAAACTTAAAACTGCCTTCAATAGGCCTGTCCTATTAGCCCTGTCCTGAAAGCAATCTGCACTTTACTTCCAAACTTCTCAAATAACCTAGTAACCTCTTCACCTTTTCAAATACCCTTTATAGATTTCTTCAAACCCTATGAATCTCAGTCCTTTCATCTTGTGACTGATGAACCTTTCTATTACTGCTCCTACATGTAACTAGGCTTAATTAGCCCTCCATTTACAAAGCAACCTTTTTTCTCTTGCTTCCAACATTCCAAACCTTGACATAGTCTTAAGGAATCTATTAAATAGAAGGATTCCTAAATTTTTTTGAACTTCCATTCACATCTAAGCATTCTTTCATCAAACCCTCATTTTAAGGGTTTCTAGCCTAGGGCTCTCTAGAAAAGACTCTTAACAGTTTCACAAAACCTCTCTAATGGTTTAGACACCTTAAAATACACTCCCTTAATTGTTTACAACACTCATTTATCCACTCCAATCCTTAGATCACTATATTCACCATGTGGTGCTTTCTAAGTGCACCCTCACTATGTGTTCATTAGTCACCCACTGTTCCTTTCTCTGTTCATTGTCACCTGCATCTAAATCATAGTAAAAACATCATATTTACAAGCTTAAGTACCTCTCCCACAAGTTAGATTTTAATCACAAAAAGTGGGAGAGGCATATTTCCTTAAATTTCTTCAAAATAGTGACAGGCTATCATGTTTCCTATGATAGTAGAGAACTTCAAATAGATCTATTAGAAGAAACTTGCAATATTTCACTTTTAGTGCCTTTTACATCCTCTAGTGCCTTTTTGAGGAATTACCAAATTTTACGTGTAAGCTGATATTATATGTGTTATTTCTTTTCAATTAGGTTGGCATGTGTGCAAACTAGTGATGGTTGTGGCAGCATTTAAATCAACTTCTAAAAATCCTTGAATAGTTCATGAGACAGGAGTGCAGCTGCAACAAACAAAGTTAAATCAAATTCTTCTCAAAATGGAGCCCACAAGAGATCAAGGAAACTAGGGCATGCGGCATTTTATGCAAACTAGTCTATGGGTAAATTTTTTGTAATTTCTCTTAATACAAAATTTTATCTAGTCTTTTCAGAATAGTTGTATTAGCTTATTATTATACAACTTTTAATATCTTTTTTTTCAACATTCTCTTAATTATGAAATTAAGACTTGACCACCATTGGTACTTCATCCCAAAAAAATAGGTGTTGAACCTCCACTTCTTGTCCTCCAAATGATCAAAGCTTTTAATGTGGATAATATAGTAATCAAAGGTGATTGAATGGTATTTACCTTGCATTTAAAAAACTGGCAATATTCGAATAGGAAAATCAGGAGCATCACGAAGGAGGCTTGGTCATATTGGATATCATTTTGAAATTTACCATACAACATTGTTTTTGTTTATGACATGTGTTTGATCCCTTCTAGGACATTTGTAAACTATCTAGCTGCACAAAATACATGAATGCTTACGTCCAGCCATATCTTGTTTATGTTGCACAACTCTCAGTTGCTATTATTGCCGAACCCTTATTTGGCAGGTAATAGTCACTCAGTTTCTATATCCAAGTGGATTATTGATTTATATGAGGTAATAGTCAAACATGAATGAAGACCCTCAAAAATTATATAATCTTAAAAAGAACTTGGTCAAGTGCTCACTTGAACTGTGCAGTTGGAAGGAGTTCATCTCTTAGCTTAATTTCATCATCATAACCAAAACTTTGCATAACTGTCCAAGTATCACTTGAGTCTAATTTTTCACAATGTAGAAATTTTGAATTTTTGTAGTGAAAAATCATTTGAGTCTTTGTCTTACAAATTAGGGTTTTGTTCCTTGTATTTTTCAAACCCTTAGATTGCCCTAGTTTATAGCCTGGTCTCTATGTCTTTGAAATCCTATTAAATTCTCAAGGTTTGTCTTTAGAGAATTTCTCAGAAACCCTAGTACCATGCCTTATTTTATCCTAGTTTTGAAAAGCCCTTGAAATAGTTTTTCAAAAAAATGATTTTGAAAATATATTATTTTACCCTAAGGTTGGGCTTACGTGAGCATGGTTTTATTTAAAAGCTTGTTTAAAAACTTACTGACCATATTATTTTATTCAAAAAAGCCCAATGTGATACAAATTTTGTGTAACCATTGATCTCGTTTAGATCAACGGGTACTGCATTCCTGCAATATTGAGATGCAAGGCTTTTAAATAAAGTGAGCAAGCAATTTTTTGGACACGTAGCAAGGTGGGGTCAGGAGTTCTTAGTATATGTTGTGGTGTACCAAATTGAAAAGTGATTGCTGACATGTACTGCTAGTTGTGCCATTAAGGAGGTTTCCCTGCTAGATGTGATCAAAGTTTGGTTAGCCATAGATCCTTCAAAGATCAATGGTTGGTGCAAGCCCACAATAAAGAACTAATCAAAATTTAAGGAATACAGGAATGCGCCTTCATGTCATGTGTCATAGCAAGGCACTATGAAATGAACATGTAGTGGGACCTCAAGCAATGTGGAAAGATGACTAAGATTTGAAAGGATTTTTCTTGTTGCCGACAGTGCAGAATTTCCTACGTCATCAGCGCCTTGGACCCACCACTCATTTATAAAACATATAAGGGATTCTAAATCATTAAATCAAGCATAAATTGATGATACTCGCTAACTCACCATGGAAAGATGTGTGAAATTTATGTATAGCGAGGTAGCAAGTGAGGATCCACCATTGTTCTCTCAAGGGTTGTATCAAATGTTTGCCACAAGATCAAAGTAAAATCAATGGTTATCACTAGCTCGCTATGAAGAGTTGCTTGGAGGATATGTATAGCGAGGTAGTGAATAAGGGCCCACCACTGTTCTCCTAAGCAATGCGGTAATGTGTCATCGATAGGATCAAGATTGAATCAATGGTTGTGCTACTTTGCTATGGAAAGGTGCTTGTTTTATATGTATAGCAAAGTAGCGACCTGTCGACATGTGTCCTTAGTTGCCAGTGGCTCCAGAAAGAAATGCCATGATGAGAGGAGCATGAGGCCATAGTTAAACAAATAAAATCATGCATTGAAAGTGTGTAAACTGCCTCCAAAGAACAGGGAGCTCCACACTCAAGCAAAGGTACTGGTAAAAAAGTGAAGGCATGAAAGAGGTAGAAGCTATGAGAAATCACCAATTGAAGTCATAGGAATCCGTTGCAAACAAAGTAGGAATCTCAAGTAAAGAATGGAAGCAAGAAAAACCCACTACATGAAAACAAAAGGGAACAAGCTGTAGGGATGACTTGACCAGACAAAGAAGCAAGTTTCCATGCTGAATCACAGGGTAGACCAGCGTTAAGCAAGAACTCATTCATTAAAAAGAAGAAATCCACGTTATGACCAAAAAGAACCTACACATCAGCATGAAAAGATTCGCAGGTGCCGAGTGAAATGGCAGGGTTAGAGGAACCAATATGTTAAAAAGCAAGAATGTTATGCTATAAAAGGCCAAAGAAAAGATCAAGCCATAGATTATAAATAGGGGAGTTTAAAATGCAGAGTCAAAGTTCAATCTCATGTAAAGAACAATGGGGAAGTCGCTAAAACATAGAGGATGCATTGCAAGAAAATCTCCCCCAAAACTAGGTGAATTCAATTCATTGCATTATATTCACAATGATTTACTAATTGGAGCTCAGTTCCCTGCTAACAGTATTTGGGATGCAACTAAAATTAAATAGACAAGAGAAAACTTTAGCATATGGATGCTAGATAGTGAGGTATAATCTATTGATCACTTTTGCAAAAGGATAATTGAGATTCTTTTTTTATTTTTCTTGAATCTAACCATGTGAGGCAATTTACAGGCTGGTACATTACTTGTAAGAATTGGAATAAAAAGGTCACCAAGAAGGTTTGCCTTGAGACTGGCTGATCAGACCAATTCCCATGAACTAGATGACTTCGTGATTGATGCCCAAGTACAAAGGATTTCAACAACACTTTTTGATGATTTTGGGGGTCTGGTAAGCATTTCATGGGCAAGAATGTTGTGATGTGACACTTGGCTTGCATGTACTCTCAAATTTAGTGATGAAAATGGCTATGTAAATCTTATATCTCAATAGTTTTGATCTATATGATGATGTTTAAATCATGGAATACATCAGTGGTTTGACATTGGTTTTCACTTTTCATTTGCCCATGCAGATGGTTCCATTGTTGAACATTTGTTTCATTGGCATCATGTCTAGTTTACATGGAAGACTTGATTACTTAAATTCAACAATAAATCTTTCATTAGTGACAAGTTCATACAATGAAAAGCATTACTTTTGGGAACCTCTCATTGAACCTATGGATGGATTTTGGAGGTATGATTCTATCTATCAAGAACGAAAAAATTCTTTAATAATCTTGCTTGCATCTCCTTAGAAGCCTTTTTCACCTTGAGCTATTATTTCTACCATTAGAGGACTGTGTTCCCTACTATTTACTAATGAAATAAATGGTTTTCATTTTAGTTTTGAATATTCTTTTCTTTCCTTCATAGTGCAGATTCTGAGAAGTTCCTTAAAAATTCATAGATTGAATTATAGAAAAATATCAAACAACACCATATTTGCAAAATATCGGAAGTACATGCTCTCCTAAGATAAACTGCAGCTATAAATTCCTAACTATAAAGAAAGAGTACTCAAACAATGGTGGTTTTGTCTATTGCATTTTGAAAAGAAGAGATGTATTTTTGGGAACTAGGGCTATAGGCTAGAAAACAAGTATAATGTTATTTTGTGTCTAGGCACACAAGATGTCCTTTTCCTTAAAGAGACTCATCCTCAAAGCTAGTAAAAGTCAAAATGCTGAGTAACACTTTTAATAGACAACTTCACAAATGTATAAAATGGGGCTTCTTTCTTAAAATACTAGCTCACATGAATGTTTTGCCACAATTTTTGAAGTCTTGGAAAATAATTCATAATTGAGTACTAGATCATCTATTGCAATCACTTTTACTTCATCTTCCAAAATTAGACTATTATCTTTAGCATCAATTTTTCCTCTTTGATAGCAATCCTTCTAGGTTTTAATATTACTATACATTATACATTTGTTACTAGGATTTGCTTCTAATTTATTGTGTTCCAACCTCTTGTAGACTTTCCTAGGAGGACACCACGGATCCTTTGTACTACCCCACCAAGGAACACTCATAACATAGGGTCAAACATGCATGAAAAACTATTTTATTTTCTTTTAAATGGGAGAATTTTTTTGTCTTTAATTAGGATTATTGTTTGGAGATTGCAGTGTGGAAGAGTGTGCTCGTTACTTGGAGACAATCAAAACATACGAGAAGAAGCCAGCTGACAGTATTCTAGAGAGTACTGAAAATGACTATCTATCATGAGTATTCTTCATACCTCTATTGAATAAAAGTTGTGCATTGTTCATGTAGATTCAAAACTTAGAAATATTCATTTATTTTAGCTAGGAATAATAAAGATAAAATGATTGAAAGAAGAAATAGATTTTGAAGAACCTCTTTAAATGAATATAAGACATTTGTGTTAAATTGTTTTGTGTTTTGAATAATTTGTATTGTATTTCTGAATGATCAATGGAAAAGCGTTCTTATATCTACAACCTTGAGTGAGGAGTGCCATTGTATGGGACATGTCTCATGTCCCTTCATTTCCTTTGCTAATCGCACCTTTCCGTTACAAGTCTTCTAACAATAAGATCAATTAGTATAACATTTTTTAATAATGAAGATTGTATCCCTTCATGATCATTTCTAGATGCACCTTTTCCTTGTTAGATTTGCATCCTTTCATTCAATAATTAATCAGCCTTTAGTTATTGATTATAATATTCTCCTTATTGGATGCCAATAGTAATAATCTCACTAGTCAGTGTGCATGAGCTAGTATAATAATATGGTTCATTGGTTCAATAAATCTCAAAGTTTGTCATTTTTTTACTTAATCATTATCATAACATATTGATATTCCTCCATATCAGTATCAGTTATGAGTGTTGTATGCTTATTATTGCCTAGTCATATGTTGATTGATCTCCTCTTGATTATTTATGTTTATTGATACAACTTCTCCTAATTTGTGTATCATCCTGTTACATAGTAATCATGGACCATCATTGGATATACATATGATCATTGATCAATTATCACTTGGTCTTTTGTCTTCATAGTAGCTATCATACTTATTAGCACTTGGGAATTGGAATACCCATTACAAATTCCTCATTTTCTATTTTGTATCACTCCATATTGATTTAGTAATTGGTTCATTAACCAAATCACTTCTTCTCATGATGTTGATGCACATTGGTTGCTCTTCAACTTCTTCCATGTATGATGCAAATTGATATCTTAGCTACTAGTGAAAATAGTTCTAAATGATGATTTATCCATAGTTGTGATTCTCTAATATGATGATTTATCTTGATGGTATCTATAGACCATTCTATTGGTTTGATTTTTTACATATTAATTTTTCTTAGAATCATGGTGAAAAAATTAGATGTGAATTCTTTTTTTAGGTCCTAGGGTTTTAGGTTTTGGTCTCATATTTTTGATATCTTTTAAAATCTGTGTAAAACCCTAGGTCTTGCCTTTTAAATCTTATTTTGGCACGAAAGTCTTAACAACAACTGAATATTCTTTCTTGCCTACATTGAGGTCATTGTTGAGTCCTTTTGAAAAATCTTATCCTATCGTTGGATCTTGTTAGAATCAACAGATGTTGCATACTTGCTATAAAAAGTTGCGAGGTTTCCTATAGCGATGTAACAACCATTGGAGAACTATGTCCTGATGCTGAAAAATGAAGTTCGATGCCAAAAAAGGTGTGTTAATATCAAGAGATTATGATCATGTGCTATGTCCTAGGATTGTCAGTATTAAAGAAGGCTTTAGTGAACTAGCCCAGGATTGTCAGTATCAAAAAAGGATGCACAAGGAGGAATTCACAAATGGTGTCACCAGAATTAAAGTTTCTCTAGCGACTAACTACGTCGCTATCAAAAAATCTATGTGATCTACTGGTAGCGACATAGCGAGTGCCCAAATTTTAAAGGAAGCAACAATTTGTTTTAAAAACTAATGTGATTGTGGAAATTCCCATGCAAGTTCATAAATATGCGTGACCACCTTCTCTGACACTAGTATTAATTGATGAATTTTCAATCAATGTGTTTTTGTTCTCCATCACTAGAGTTTTGACTTTGCTAGAAGTCGCTATCTCGCTAGCCAAGAAGTTGGTGTTTTCACCAGTAGTGAGGTAGCAACTAGTTGGAGGGTTGTGATGTAATGGAAATTTTAAAAGAGATGGGCCCCAAAAAAGTGATTCATCAGAAATGAGTTGTGCAGATTAAATGACACAGTAGCATCCTACTTAGCATTTATAGGTTGGAAGTTTTGACTCTGTCGGAGCTCACTATGTCACTACCGAGAAATTTGTGGTTTTTTGCCGGTAGTGAGGTAGCGACATGCCTGAAAATTACAAACATGGTAGAGTCAAGGAAAAATGATGTCATTCAAAATTAAATAATATATATGTGTGCTAGCATGTTAAGCCAACTCAGTGATAGTAGTATCTTGGACCCATTCCCCATGTATAGAACATGTAAATGATTCTAAATCATCAGATCAATCATAAATTGATGATACTCGCTAACTCACTATGGAAAGATGTGTGAAAGTTATGTATAGTGAGGTAGCGAGTGAGGGACCCACCATTGTTCTATTAAGGGTTGTATCAAATGTTTGCCACAAGATCAAACTAAAATCAATGGTTATCGCTAGCTCGCTACAAAAAGGTGCTCAAAAGTTATGTATAGCGAGGTAGCGAGTTGATGACACATGTCCTCAGTCATCCGTGGGCCCATTTTGAAATGCCAGCATTAGAGGAAAGGTAAAAATGGAGTTATTTTATTGGGTTGACTACCAGTGTGTTAAGAGGAAATGTGAGTCAGCCCAGTTATCATTTTGTGATCATAGAAGTTTTTGAAGATCGACGACGCAAATTTAAAAGGAAGTATGGTGCCACTCTATTTCTCTATTTTTTGCATTTATGATGAATGAAATCTTTGTGTGTGAAAAAAATAGAGTACAATATAGGAGATTTCATCACTTGCAGTCTCACTCAAACAAAGATTTCATGTTTTCTAAGCACAAGAGCCTGTTGATTGTATTGTGTTAAGCTTGGTAAAGATGTGAGGCAATTTCTTATCTGTTCGA
This sequence comes from Cupressus sempervirens, assembly GCA_028749045.1. Taxonomy (NCBI): domain Eukaryota; kingdom Viridiplantae; phylum Streptophyta; class Pinopsida; order Cupressales; family Cupressaceae; genus Cupressus; species Cupressus sempervirens. The sequence goes on from CM053789.1 coordinate 874,389,430, forward strand.
AGAAAAATTGTAGAGGTTTAGAGAAGAAAAAGTCTGGCAAGTCAAGTAAGTATTCACATACAACCTTTGTAGCATTCTAGTTCCTATTATTACGATCAAGATGCCTCCTAAGAAAGCATTTTCTGGGCAAATTAATTATATGGATAGAAATGTCCATGATGATTTGCTAGAATTACTCCCAGAATCCACCACCAAGCCTATACAAGTCAAAAGGTTAATTTCCTTAAATCCTAGTCTTAAGATTGTTGATGGCCTATATGACAAGGGGAATTGGGTTAGGGATGCAAAAACTATGCAAACTGGTCTTGTCTTGTTTAAAAAGTGGTTTTATGAGAGGAATTTGTTTGCCCCACATGCTAACGTCTAGAATTTTGATTTGGGAAAGCTAGTAGTCCCAAGTGTTTTCATGGATTATGATTTTCTTGAAGCCATTGCTAAGAATTATGACAAAGCTATTAGGGTAGTAAGAAGAAATGATGGTGTGCCTCTGATCTCGATTAGTCTTGAAGAAATTAGAGTGGTTTTTCACCTAGAACCGTTGTTAGATTACCATGTGCCAATAAATCTACTAGAACTAGAAAATGAATACAAAGCAAAGAAGGATGTGATTAGGGGAGGTGCACTGAGGGCACACATTGGTAAAATAGGAACTCTGCCAATAATTATCACAACCTCTAGTGAACCTTTTAAGAAGAGTCTTTTCACTTCTCAGGCTGTAGAAATATACAGAACCCTATGTCGTGTTTTTGGTGAGGATGAGTAGGATTTCATGCCCATTAACCTTATGTATATGATGGTTCAAATTTCTTCTTTTGGTGTAGATGTTATCTTTGATTTTTCCTCCTTTTTGGCTAAGGAAATTCATACTGGTTTAGTTGGAATTGCAAAGGGCAAAGTGGAGAAAACTTTTGGCCACTATTCTCTATTGATGTATGTTCTTGTTCAAGGGGGTGACATATTTTGGTAATGAGATGGAATTAAATAGAGAAGAGAATGGGGAAGCACTACCAATCTAGTTATGGAGTGTGGATATGACTTGGGATACAAATAATGCCAATTTTGTTAGATTTGATAGGTATTTTGCTTCTAAATTGAGATGTCTCATATTAAGAGACAATCCCAAAATCCCTAAGTTATTAATGGACCTCCTCAAACTTATGGACAAACCCCATAACTTGAAAGTTTCACATAATTGGGGAGATATCATTCCTTACCCTATTTCTATAGTTTTCAGAATCTATGGTTTTAAAGGGAGTCCTCATGTCTTCCCTTACCAAGTACCTTTGAAGGTAGGAATGGCTAAAGTTTTGTGGCAATTAGGAGGAGTAGAAGAAATGTTTATGTTGAAAAGGCAACTAGGGTCAATTTTCCCTACCTATACAATGGCCCATTAGTTTTTGATTACCAAAGGGGGTTGGCTCTTTTTGCATAAAATTTTGGATTAGTATATGATGGCTATCTCCCACCCCCACTTTTGTGATTCTGAGCGATTTTTTAATCAGACCTTGAGGCATAGAATTAAGCTAGGAAAGGTCAAGCATGATTTGAAATGTCCCTTTCTATGATTTTATATGATATTTCAAGCCTCTAATCATATCTTTAAAATTAAACAACCAATATTTCAAAGATCCACCAGTTTCTCAATAAACCCCAAATCGGGTATGCCGAAAATAGTGCCAAAAACTTCACAGCTTCACATATTATTAGTAAATATCCAAGTGGAAATTTTTATAGAAATTTCAGCAGCATAACAGGCTACAAAATGAAATTTTCAGATCTGTATAACATTTACACAACAGCTCCCAAATGGAGGATAAAAACAATGCTCATCAGGCTCCTGAAAACAACATAGAATAGCCCGAAAATACCACAAAAACACTAATAATCTGTCAGAAAAGTATAATCATGACCAAATACATATATTCAGCTCTATTTTAACATCTAAAAGTCTAAAATACAGTAGCAAACCAAACTGATATGAAATAGTCAACTGGAAACACCAAACTCTTACAAAAAACACACTCGAAAACCCACAAATCTGCACTGTTCAGCACAAAGGCAAACTCTGTATGAGCATGCACATGGAATAGCTTAAAAATACCATCTTTAGCCTTCTTGAAAATCTAAAAACTCCCATTCTTGGGTCTCCTTCTCCACAGGTTTGGTAGCCTCTGAAGAACAACAAAGAAATGAGCAAAATCAAGTTCTGGAATTAGCCCAAAATGCCTCCAAACCCCTTAAAAGAGGGCATAACCCTAACTCACGTCCAAGAGGGGTTAATAAAACATATTTTAATAATAATCTTCATTTATTAGTCCATTAGCTTCCAAATATTATCCCCTTTTTTCCAAAACTTCACCTTTTTGGCCCTGCCTGCCTTAGCAAAGATTATTATTTTTAATTATTTGAAAAGGGGACATGACAAGTCATCCCCTTCCAAATATTTATTTTCCTCAAGAAATGGCTAAAAAATAAACCAATCAATCCACCTAGATCCCAAATGTAGTCATGAACTATACTATTGTCAATTAACACAGGCTCCTGCAATATCCTCTGCAATATAACCAAGAGGAATCCATAATCAAACTGACAATTACAGCTCAACCAAACTCCAAAGTCACAACTTCCACAATCAAAAACCCATGAGACACAAACTCTTAGAACATCAAAACTCAAGTAAAGTGCACAAATCAAATTACCAAACAAATCAAATTACCAATATAGTAAATACCATCAACACATTCCACTGGCCTATACGGAATGTACAATCCAACTCTGCAACAATGGTGAACACTCCCGAATGAAACTGTACCAAGTATGGAGAATCCACACACTATACAACTCCTACAGTCAACAAAACTTTGTAGATCACCAGCCACTATCTCATAACCATAACTCCCATGCACCCTTGATGGTGAAAAGCCATCACAAGATAAACAACAAGAAATGGAACCCAAAACAAGTTTGTCTGCCATCAACTACTCAGCACAAGGATCAAATGCTAATTGATGTACATACCCTGAAATATAATGTTGATAAAAAAAACCAACCTTAGTCAATAGCTCACCATGAACAAGTGATACAACCCACTGTGACTGATCACCAGCTAAGTCAGGAGATGTCATAGCCAAAGGAGTAGAATCAATAACAACACCCACTCAAGCATCACTCCAAACTCCTACTCTAAGTCATGTATTATCAAGCTATCAACTGCAGGACCTATCGCCATGTCATGCCATCACAAATCTCATCCTAAGGCATCAAACTATCCCATAACTGATGATAAGCACTAGGAACCAAAGTACATCTCTGTATCATCATCTCATCAACATGGTCATTAAAGGTGAATTGATGAGCATACCTCACAATGTAATGTTGATAGAATGCGCCAATCTCAGTCAATGGCTCATACTGCAATCTAGATGTAAGTAACTGCAATTGATCACTAACCACGTTGGGACTGACTACTACCTCTGAAGACATCACCAAGGGAGTAGTATTACTAGCAGGATCCATGCCAACTATCGGCTCACCAACATCACACATGGTCTTTGATACATCATCTCTAGTCTTTGTGCCATTAGTACTAGAGGTCACCACCATGTCAGGCATACCACAACAATTTATTGCAGCACCCAACTCAACTGAACTTGACTCTAGTGGGGACAAACCCGATATGCCAATGTTAGTATCAAGGATGGATGCATCCCCATCTCCATTGTCTTTGACAATCTCGACCATGGACATCCTTGGATCACCAGACACCATAGCTTGTGACTGTATAGAATCTGGTAAAGACTGTAGTTGCTCTAACTCCATGGTCACCTTAGCCAAATGAAACTATGACTCCTTGAAAGCCAACTGTGTACTCTCAAGAATCTCAGAAGTCACCTTAAGCTGCTGAGTAAGCTCACTCACCTCATCTTCCTTGGCCAACAATGCATTGTATGCTGTACTGCCCCACTCCATAAGATAATCTCTATTGGCTACCAACTACATATAATCCTATCTAAGAATCAGGATAGCCTCCCATAAAGAGTAGAACTCTATCAAGGAAAGATAACTGCCTCCCTACTCATCACTAGTAGGAGAACCCCATCCATAAATTGCTAACAACTGACGAGTAGCATCAAAATGCTAGCAAGCAATAGCAATGTCTCATTCACTAACTCTCAACTAATTAGACACATGATGGCACTAGCTAGACTATCTCCTACAAACCTCCTCCGATGCACTATCTAAAGGAGTATCCTCAAAGTTACTAGTCTCTAGAGTATTACCATCCATATCCTGTGAATCAACTCCAAAGCTCATATCAACATATGGAGTATCAAAAACTGTAGCACTGATGTCTAACTCCTTTGTACCAAAAGAAACTGCCAAGAAAACTAAGTCTTCAAAACTACCCACTGCATCCTCTTGGATGTCATCAATGCCAATATGATCCTGGGACTCATCTGTACACACTACCAAATATGAAAGATCATCAACACATTCTAGCAAGTATGGTCGACTGGATATATGAACAAAGCCCAACATTGGCATATAAAAACTAATACCAGCATCGAACAAGCTGTTGGCACAAGAAAAGACAACACCATGCAATCTACTAATCAAATCCATGATAGCACCCAAACAAACACTACTACCAAAAAGTGTTAAAGATCTCCAGTCAACTGAATCCCAAACACGAATATAACAATCTTGAGTCCATATTTGTAAACTAGAATCAACTGGTAACTCAAGAAAACTCCTCACCTGATTAATATGACCAATACCAACTAACTCCACATACCTGTCATGATGAGATAATGAAATCACAATACTATCTTTGTTCACTTTCAACCGGTTGGACAAATCATGTGAAGTACTACCAGCCTCAACCTCATGTGTCGAAGCATCTAACTGTGCCTGGTACTCTTTCTTAGCAACGTCATGAATGCTCAATGTCTGCTCATCTCTACCAGGTATCTCACCATCATGCACAACAACATCCTCATAATCATCATCTGAATCCACTATGCTATAGTCACTACCTATTGTAACTATACGATCCTGAATACCTGTGACACCACCCTTTGATGACTTGTATACAATTGTCACAATTTAAGTATCAAGTTGACCATTACTATCAATCTACATAATATCCTTTCTCACTACCTCCTGTGGTAGAGTAGAATCTCAGACCTCAGCCTGGCTATAAGCTAGTTTCTCAAACTCCTCATGCAAGTTCTTGGTAATTGCATCATCTGCCCTGTGAGAAAATCTGTCAGATAGAGATCAAGTCAACTTATCCACCTTAGCTGGTTCGAACAACATGTCATTCATTATATGGTGGTGCTCAACCAACTATTCAAACATGTCATGGCTTATTTTCCTAACTTTATCTCGAATGTCTAAATAACCATCCTTTCTAATGTTCTGACTCTGGATATCAATTGTCCAAGATCATGTCCTCTGAGACTCTGTACTATACTTGTCCATTCTGGATAAAGTAGAGTGTAACCCCAATAGGTTATAACTTCTTCAAACACCAAGAACTAACATGAAATTGATTAGAAGTAGCATGCAACCATAGATTTTGACATGCAACTGATTAGAAGCAACATGCAACCACCAAATTCACCAAGAACTAACATGCAATTAATTAGAAGTAGCATGCAACCATAGATTTTGACATGCATCTGATTAGAAGCAACATGAAACCATCAAATTCACCAAGAACTAACATGAAAATGATTAGAAGTAGCATGCAACCATAAATTTTGACATGCAAGATTTGGGTAGTTGTCAAAACTGACATGCAAACTTCTACAAACCCTTAGGCTGGAAAGATCATAGCTCTGATACCACTGAAATGTCCCTTTCTTTGATTTTATATGATATTTCAAGCCTCTAATTATATCTTTAAAATCAAACAACCAATATTTCAAAGATCCACCAATTTCTCAATAAACCCCAAATCAGGTATGCCGAAAATAGTGCCAAAAACTTCACAGCTTCACATATTATTAGTAAATCTGAAAGTGGAAATTTTTATAAAAATTTCAGTAGCATAACAGCCTAAAAAATGAAATTTTTAGATTTGTATAAAATTTACAGAACAGCTCCCAAATGGAGGATAAAAACAATGCTCATCGGGCTCTTGAAAACAACATAGAATAGCCCGAAAATACCACAAAAACACTAATAATCTATCACAGAAGTATAATCACAACCAAATACATATATTCAACTCTATTTTAACATCTAAAAGTCTGAAATACAGCAGCAACTCAAACTGATTTGAAATCCTCAACTGGAAACACCAAACTCTTACAAAAAACACACCCGAAAACCCACAAATTTGCATTGTTCAGCACAAAGGAAAACTCTGTATGAGCATGCACATGGAATAGATTCAAAATCCCATCTTTAGACTTCATAGAAAACTACAAACTCTCATTCTTGGGTCTCCTTCTCCACAGGTTTGGCAGCCTCTGAAGAAAAACAAAGAAATGAGCAAAATCAAGTTCTGGAATTAGCCCAAAATGCCTCCAAACCCCTTAAAAGAGGACATAACCCTAACTCACGTCCAATAGGGGTTAATAAACCATATTTTAATAATAATATTCATTTATTAGTCCATTAGCTTACAAAGATTATCCCCTTTTTTCCAAAAATTCACCTTTTTGGGCCTGCCTGCCTTAGCAAAGATTATTATTTTTAATTATTTGAAAAGGGGACATGATATGATTCATATTATCTAGAGGGGAATGAATTCTCATTGCAAGAGTAGGAAACTAAAAAAGAAAAATGGATATTTTATTCTCAGGTCCTAGAATTCATTCATTGTTTTGATCAGAGATATAGTCCTTTAGATAATGTTAATATAGAGGTTGATAGAATAAATAAGCTCATGAATAACTTCCCTAAAATAATGGAAGCTATGAATGAGAAGAAATAATTTTTTATTCATTCTTATCCTAATAAGGCCAGAGAAGTCATGAGGATGTTGGATTTCACTCCTAACATAGGAGCTGGTCAAATAATAGTACAAAAGAAGCCTGGTTACACTATAATTCAAAATAAAAGGGCTCCTATAGATAAGGGAAAGAAAATAATGGGATTGACTAGAACAACCCAAGAGGAGAGACCTGATGAGCCTAGTCCCAAGAGGTAGAAGGTAATGAAAGAAGAGAGGCCTCAAATTGAGGAATATTCACCCACTCAATCCCCTTTGAGGATTGGAGAAGAATAGCTCACTGGTGAGCAGATTGAACAGATGAGATCACAGGGAAGTATTTTTATTACTCAAATAGAATTAGATGAGGGAAACCCTCTAGAACCTCCCCTACCAAGTTTGAATCTAACAGTAGTAGACTATAGAGGCAGGGAATTGGACCTTGTGTTAGAACAAGCAAGTCACCAATTTTTGGTTGATGACAGTTTCGTGAGATCTTAGGCTTTCTAACAACTTGCATGGAGGGAAAACATGGATATTTTTGAAGAGAGATGCAAAAGCTTACAAATAGAGCATCTAGAAATGGATGAAGCTTTCATCCAGAAACAAACTAAAGAAGAAATGATGAAAGAATTTTAGAATATAAGCCCTAAGGAGGGGAGGAAAATGGTGAAGGCATCTAACATTTTATTGTTACCAAATTGGGATATTGTTGATGCCTTAGTTTTCAGTTCTATTTAAATAAATTTAATTTACAAGATCACAATGAAAAGGATTTTAGGGGCACTGCATTTGTTGAGGATCAAGCTGCATTGGTCAGTTGGTCATTAAAAAGAGGATCTAGAGCCACACCATCTAAATCAGATGAGTCTAGATTGATGGGAAACATAATTGTAAGAAGGGTTGCTGATATTTCACATGTGCAGGCAGCACACTGGAATGTGGATTCATCCAAATTTCTTTTGGCCACTGCTAGGAAGGAGGAACAAGATATGTTCGAGTTACAAAATAAATATGAAACAATTCTTGAGGCCTATAATAAGGAGGTAAAAAGGAGAGTTGAGCTTGAAGACAAGCTAATGGGGAAGTGTACCAAGCCAAGAATAACATACCCCTATCCTCCAATGGAACCTTTTAAATCCACCCCCCTTGTAGAAATACCAGACACACCTCAAAGGCCAGAATATTACACAGTTGAGGATTTTGAAGAAGAGAAAAGCAAGCTATCAACCTTACATGTAGAGTTAAATATGCAATATGAGGATAAGATTAGAAAGGCCCTAATGTATTTAGTAGATAAAATTGAATGGCCCTTGTTCTATGATCAGTTGGCAAGAGTAACAAGTATATGGGAGGAAATGAAAACCCATAATGAAACCCTCAAGCCTATTATTAATAAGTGGGGAAAAAGGGAGAAAGAAATCACCCTTTTATGTTATTCAATTATAAGGTCTTCCCATGACCATATTGAAAAAATGTATGATGTTGCTAATGACCTGTCAGATTTTGATAATAGGAGAATTGCTCTGCAACTGAAAATTGTTTCTTATTTAAGCAAGTACAAGAATCAAAAATTTGATTTGTTTCCTTATGCCTTGGATAGAAAAAGTAAATTGAAAAATAAAGATGCATGGAGTAAAGAACTAGATGACCTATTCTACATAAGGATAAATAAAGTTGTAAATGAAAAGGGACATGCCTGGTGGGCCATCACGATAGAGGAATTGGTTAAAGTCCAGATATTTTTTGATTCTTTGAGACAAGAGTTTTTTGGTCTCAAAAATGAGGCTAACTATATATTAAAGAAGCAAGATGATATCATGCAATTCAGCTGGCCTGATGATGCACAATTTAACACCTGGATGATAGATATTACTTCTGATGAGCAGTTAGAAGAAGGCAGTACAGATGATGATGAAGAACTGAAAGGTGAGTACAAATCATTGACACATCAGCACCAGATCTGACAAAAGAAGAAGGTGAAAAAGTAATATTTCCCATTCAAGGTGAAAGCAGTGAAAATCCATAGGAAAAAATTGATTTAGAGGCACCATAGGATAACCCTTCATTGGCTAGTTTGGTAGCCATGTATTCTAAAGATCTAGAATAGTAGGGGACAAATCAAAAGTTGATGATTTGTAACAGTAACAAAAATGAGCCTACCCAAAGAATTTTTGATGTGTTTGGCATTCTATTATGCTCATTTTTGTCTCTTGTTATGATGTTTTATTTCTTGTTTGGAAGGACACTTGTCAATCACAATTGCCCTTTGCTTGTTGCAACTCATGTCTATATAAATGAGTTTTCAAGACAATGTGATGGTTTGAAAACTTATATAATTTTTGTGTTTCTCAAGAAAAGTACAGACAATCAGTCCAATAGTATGTAGTTGTTTTGAGTTTACTTCCACTTGTACCCTCTGGTGATATTGAAATGATAGAATCAATAAGATGTTCTAGGCTTTTCTTTGAATTCTATTGGTTATTGTATTAGTCATTCAAAAGGATAATACAAAGGGGTATTAACACTATATTTGTGTCACCAATTTCTATCTCAATTTCTATATCCATTTTACTTTGAAGTCACTTAAATAAGGTTTAATTGGTTGAATGCAATCTGGATGGGTTGTATGTTGGTTTTATTGTTGCTTATAATTCAAGGAATTATGGAAATGCTTTAGTGAATTAGTAGGATTTGTGAGCTTATAAAAGGGATATTTCATAAGAAGGGAAATGGGTGATTACAATTGATTTATTTATTTGCAAGTTATTTGAATTAGATATCCTGCCAATAGTCAATTTTCCCAATGGATAGGGCACTGGTCACATGAGTCAGAAATGGGCAAGGGTGAATTCTACTACTACATATCAAATCACTTTTAAAAAATCAAAATTATTTCATTCCATTTTGTTCAAAGTTACAAATGCTGGTTACCACTAATTTGCATATAGTTTTCTGAGTCTTAGATAGCCACTAAATCTAGGAATACTTGTAAACTAATAGGAGATTTTTAACCAGATCTGCTAATAGGGGATGCATATAGATTTGAGAAGCTTTTAGAGAAAATTGATAAACTCTGTATGTGCCTAAGGGTAAAAGACAAGAATAATAATGAAACTAAGATAATTTCATACCACAATTTGTATTAGAATCATCCCTAGGTATACCCACCTTGGTTTTGCAGAGCCTAAAGAGTACAAAACCATTTTTGGTTTTGTTGAAGTTAGGTCAAAGTGGTTTATTCATGTAATTACTACTAGGAATTGGCTAATCCTTAGATTGTGTGAGTGATTTCACTGTGATATTGAGCATTTTGTTGCTCAGTAGTTTTAAAAATCAACACATTCAATTGAACTATGTATTTATTGTAGCCTTCCTCTAGGAGGAGGAATCAATTGAACTATTCATCTAGGATTCCACATTTTGTATGCATGTGTACCAGGGTATTTGCAACTTTAAAAAATATATTCTCTCAATATATCTATTTTGTGCATATCCAGCAACTATGGCTTTTGATGACCACATTACATTTAGGCATCCTGTCAAATAGTTCACATGACTTATCTATGCTTCCATTTTGCAAACATGTCTTCTAAGGAAAATGCTACTACTTCATCTACACCATCTGACAAAATCCTTTATGCTTTGATGGATGCCTATAGCTTATCCCAAAGCTCTTATTCAATAGTTATGAGATGATCAATCAAGAGGAAATAGTTGAGAGCTTAGAGTGACACAATTTTTAGATGATCATATGAAATGAAATGGGCGTGTGCGTAGAAAGAAACTAGAAAGACATTGTGTATAGATGAAGGCATGAAATGGATGGTTTTGGAGCACTCAACACAGACACTCAATATTCAATACATCATCATTCAAGCTCAAATGGGTGTGTGGGATTATACCCATAGTGAATAATAAAGGAGGGAATTGAACCCTCCCTGAGGCTCACACTTGTGGAGGTCCACTTCAGCAATGGCCCTTCCTGTGAAATTGCTATCTAAAACCTTTCTAATGAGATAATGTGTTATGAGCTCTTCATCAGTGGGATCGAACATGAATCTACAAGGTAGTTGTGCATCACCCATATCATGACTGTAACTAAATTTAAGAGCCTCTATTATTGAATTCTCTTCCTTATTTCCCATAGCAAAGGAAATGAATATGGGTGATAGGGAAGAGAATTCAATAATAGATGCTCTTAACTTTAGCTACAATCATGATATTGGTGATGTACAACTACCTCCTGGATTCATGTTCCATCCCACTGATGAAGAGCTCATAACACATTATCTCATTAGAAAGGTTTTAGACAACAATTTCATAGGAAGGGCCATTGCTAAAGTGGACCTCAACAAGTGTGAGCCTAAAATTTATTTTGACCAAGCATTGGTTGAAATTTTGACCAATGGTTGGATGTTCTTGACCAAACACTGGTCAAAATTTTGACCAATACTTGGATTTTTTGACCAATGCTTGGCAGAATTTGGGCCAACATGTTTGACAGTTCTTGACCAATGTTTGGTCGAGAACTACCAAGTATTGGTCAAAATTTTGACCAATTTTTGGTTGAGAACTACTAAGTATTGGTCAAAATTTTGACCAATATTTGGTCAAGAACTACCAAGTGTTGGTTGAAATTTTGACCAATGCTTGGCAGAACTTGGGCCAACATGTTTGATAGTTTTCAACCAACGTATTGGTCAAAATTTTGACCACCTAGTAGGTTGGTCAAAATTTTGACAAGAAAAACTTTCACGAATGGGTTGGTCAAATTTGGTCAAACTTTGGTAAAAAATTAGGTCAAAATTTCAACCAATTTTGGTCGAAAAATGGCCTCAAATGTACTAGTGATAGAGAAATGTTGCAACACCTTCTCAATATAATCAACTTGAGATAGCGTCAATCTTCTATTTTTCCTATCTTTGCAAATCTTCATACCAAGGATTTGTTTTGCTGGCCCCAAATCCTTCATAGAAAATGCATGTGCTAATTAGCTTTTTAGCCCCTTAATGTGATCCATCTTAGACCTAGCTAGAAGCATATCATCAACATATAAACATAAAATAATGTAGCTATCATCATCCAACCTCTTAAAGTAAACACAATGATCTGAATGACACCTACTGTAACCATGCTCATGCATAAAATTGTCAAATTTTAGATACCATTGCTGAGGTGCTTGTTTCAAGCCATATAAAATTTTCTTCAATTTGCACACTAAGTTCACCTTACCTTTGACTGCAAATCCCTTTGGCTAAGCCATATATATCTCTTCATCCAAATCACCATGAAGGAAGGTTGTTTTAACATTCAACTGCTCTAAATGAAAACCTTTAGTAGCCACTAGACTTAAAACAGTACGGATAGAAGTCATTTTAACAACAAGAGAAAATATCTCATCAAAATCAATTCCCTTTTTCTATGCAAATCCTTTTACAACTAACCTAGCTTTAAATCTTTTCTAACCTCCATCCTCTTCTTTTAACCTGTAAACCCACTTATTCTATAAAACCTTTTTACCTATAGGCAACTTGTACAAATCCCATGTCTTATTCTTCGACAAAGAGTCCATTTCATCTTTCATTGAAGACTCTCATTGAATCTTCGTATCTACTTGTATAGCTTCATCATAACTTTTAGGTTCACCAACATCCGTAAGTAAAATAGAATACAAAGAGGGAGAAAATCTTTGTGGAGGTCTAATTTTCCTTGTTGACCATCTAACATTCACTAGTGTGTGTGGTATTTGTTGTTGTGGTTATTGCACATCATGAAGAATGGTTGGAACATCAGCTTTTGGGGTATCATCCATCACTACATAATCATCTTCTTTCTTCTCATGTTGCTGCAATAGATCTTTGTACAACACTTTCTCATTGAATATGACATCCCTTCTTCTTACAATTTTATGATTTTAAAAATCCCAAAGCCTATAACCAAACTCATTAATGCCATATCCAACATATACACATTTCTTTGACTTAGCTTCTAGCTTGGTTTTATTTTCAAAATATATGTGAGTAAATACTTCACAATCGAAGGTTTTGAGAAAAGAATAACTCACCTTCTTACTAGTCCATGGCTCCTCTGGAATACCATAGCCCAAAGGAGTAGAGGGACCTCTATTAATCAAATATACAACAGTATTGATAGCCTCCACCCATATGTTTAAGGGAAACCCAACATGCAACCTAATGCTCCTTGCTCATTCCATTATAGTCTTGTTCATGTGTTCAAACACTCCATTTTCCTGTGGAGTTCTTGGAACAATTTTTTGTCTACAAATATCATTAGTGGAGCAATAATCTTCAAATTCATGATTATAATACTCACCACCATTATCAGATTTGAGACATTTTAATTTTTTACCAGTCTTATTTTCAACCAAGCATTTCCATTTCTTACAAGTTTGAAATACATCAGATTTTTGTCTAAGGAAATAAACCCATACTTTTCTAGTTATGTCATCAATAAATGTAGCATAGTAATAAGAGTCACCAAGGGAAGATACTTGAGCTGGTCCCCATACATCGATATGCACAAGCTCTAATTTCTCCCTTTTATTTTCCTTCCCAGTCTTTGCCAAACTCACTCTCTTTTGTTTTCCATACACATAACTTTCAGAGGAATCCATATTAACACATTTCAGACTTAGGAAAAGTTTCTTTGAATGAAGTACTTTCATACCTTTCTCACTCATGTGCCCAAGTCCGTTGTGCCACAACATTGTATTAGAGTCTACATCAGTTATTTGTTCTCCCTGCTCAACTGCAGCAATTGTTCTTGAACATTCTTTTTTCTCTAAAACAATTAAAGTAGAAGGAACAATATGAAATGTACAAAGATATAAGGTGCCTACTTTCACACCTTTTGAAACCATCCAATTTTTATCATTAAAAGTAACTACACAACCCTCATCATTGAGTTGCCCTGCTGAAATTAAATTCCTACTTAGCCTTGGAACATGTCTTACCTCATGTAGTAGCCAATGATTCCAATTCTACAACTTAATCTTAATTTTTTCCTTTCTAACAATCTGACAAGGTTCATTATCCCCCAAATAAACAAGCCCAAAATCCCCTTGGACATAATCAATGAAATGACCTCTATGAGGTGTAGCATGAAACGAAGCATCAGAATCTAAAACCCATGAATCATTAACACTTTCTAATGATAGAAGCAAAGCATCCTCTTTGGATTTTTTACTTACCACATTTGGCTCCTTGTCTCCATCTGATTTATCTCCTTCATTTTTCTTTTGATTCTAACAATCTTTCTTTTTGTGCCCTGGTTTCTCACAGTACCAATAGTAGTTCGGTCCTCTCGATTGAGACCTTCTCCCCTTTGACTTTCCTCTTGATTTCCATAATTACTTCCTCTCTTAGTCATTATGGCCTTGCTTTGTGCATTCAAAGCACTTCTTGATGTAGATCCACCTGAGGTTTTCCTACGAGTTTCCTCACTCAAAATAACACCAATCACATCATCATATTTTAAGGTACTAGATCCAAGAACAAGATTTAATCAGCCATTACCAAGCCATTTCAGCTTTCAAGCAAAGAACACAAAATCAAGAGAACCCTAATTTCTTCTTCAAAATTGATACCCATAGAAGATAACTGACTATTGATAGTATTAAACTCATTTAAATGATCTGTAACAGATCCACCTTCTGCCATTTTCATATTAAATAAACGCTTCATAAAACATATCTTGTTTGAAGCAGAGGGCTTTTCATATAGTGTCTCTAGGGTTTTCATTAATTCTTCTATCATCTTTTCTTTTGTAATATTAAATGCCATTAATGGTGCTAGGCATAATCAAATGCTTCCAAGTGTCTTTCTATCCAAAAGATCCCATTCATCATTTGACATAGATCCCTAATTCTTGGCTTTTCCTTCCAACGGCTTCCATAAATCCTTTTGATAAAGATAGTCTTCCATTTGCATCTTTCATAATTGAAACTTTTGCCTATTGAACCTATCAACCCTTAGCTTACCCTCATCTGCCATTGCTCCCACTCAACCATGATACTTTCTTGTAGAGGATAACTAAAAAACAACTAGGCTCTAATACCACTTGTTAGGATTAAATCATCGATAGAAATAACAATTACATGTAAATATAACCAATAATAGATCACATAGAAAAGAATAGAAGGCACCAAGATTTAATGTGGTTCACCCAATTCCTGGTCTATGTCCACCAAACAACAAGTCCAATGTTTTTATTATCCAGTGATTACAACTTGATTACAATTTGTAATCCCTTACAGCTCAATATCATTGCAAGAACCAATTTCACATCACATCTTATGAAAAAATCCCTAACCCTAATCCCTTTAATACAAGTATATTAACTATTTTAGGGTTATAATTAATAATTACATGTCAGCCCAAAATCTTAATTAGTCACTACAATCTAACAATGGGAGTGTGTATGAGAGAGAGAGTAGGGAATGGGAGATGAGGGAGAGAGAGGGAGAGAGAGAGAATGGGATGGGAGAGTGTGTGAGAGAGAGTAGGGGATGGGAGAGAGTAAGGGGTGGGAGAGAGAGAGAATGGGATGGGAGTATGTGTGTGTGTGAGAGAGAGTAGGGGATGGGAGAAAGAAGGTATGGGTGGGAATATCTTGAAGCTCATGTGAACTATGGATGTGATTCTAGGTGATATAAAACCATATTTTCAAGACATACAACAACCTCTCTCTCTTTTTGGAGATTAGATTCCATTTTGATTTTGTGGCCCCATCTTGGGTGATGTTGAAACTTATAGTGTTGGCCAGTACAAAGTTGCCAGCTATTGAATCTCTCTCACCGTTCATTGTGGGATCAAACTATCCATTCCATTAGCTTCAAGTGGCCTAGCAAACCCTAGACCCAAGCTCATCCCATCCTATTGAGTGCTTGATTGTTCTTGGGCATGTTGAACTAAATCGACCCTAAGAGTCACTAAATGTCATAGGGTAGTGATCTTTGATGGGGCATATTTTAGATCTCGTGTGAGGTATGGATGCAATCTTGGGTGCTATAGGACTTTGTTTTTGAGATGTGCAATAACCTCTCTCACTTTTTGGAGATTTGATTTTGTTCTGATTTTGTGGCCCCATCTCGGGTGATGCTGAAACTTGTAGTGTTGGCTAGTAAAAAGTTGCCAACTGTCGAATCTCTCTTACCATTCATCATGGAATTGAACTATCTATTCTATTAGCTCTATGTGTCTAGGCAAACCCTAGCCCCAAGATTATCCCATCTCGTTGAGTGCTCAAATGTTCTTAGGCATGCCAAACTAAATCGACCCTTAGAGTCACTAAATGCCATAGGGAAATGATATTTGATGAGGCATATCTTGGAGCTCATGTGAGGCATGGATGTGATTCTAGGTGCTATAGGACCATGTTTTCAAGAACTAAAATAACCTCTCTTTCTTTTTGGAGATCGAATTTTGTTTTTATTTTGCGGCCCCATCTCGAGTGATGTTGAAACTTGTAGTGTTGGTTAGTACAAAGTTGCCAACTATCGAATCTCTCTCACTATTCATCATGGGATTGAACTATCTATTCTGTTAGCTCTAGGTGGTTGGGTAAACCCTAGTCTTAAGATCATTCATTCTTTTGGCATGCTCAATCATTCTCGAGCACACCGAACCAAATAAACCCTAAGAGTCACTAAATGCCATAGGGTAGTGATCTTTGACAGGGCATATCTTAGAGCTCGTGTGAGGTATGGATGTGATTTTGTGTGCTACAGAAATATGTTATTGAGACCTACAATAAACTCTCTCTTTTTGAATATTGGATTTCATTTTAATTTTTCAGCCTCATCTCAAGTAATGCTGAAACTTGTAGTGTTGGTTAGTAGAAATTTGCCAACTACCGCATCTCTCTCACCATTCATTGTGGGATCAAACTATCTATTTTGCTAGCTTTGAGTTGCCAGGTAAATCCTAGCCCTAAGATGATATTATCCCATGAGTGCTCAAACATTCTTAGGCATCCCAAACCAAATAGACCCTAAGAATCACTAAATGCCATAGGGCAACAATCTCTGATGGGGCATATCTCAAAGCTCGTGTGAGGTGTGGATGCAATTTTGAGTGCTCTTGGTGTGAGCACTTTGCATCATTTTGGATGCAAATTACATTAGAATAAAATACATGAAATGTACTTAAAGTGTAAACAAGAAAAACAAGATATATATTATAATAACTAATAATGTCATAAATGAAAAAACATATAATATATTATGATAACCAATAATGTCATACATGAACAAACACATAATATATTATGATAACCAATAATGTCATACATGAAAAAACATATCATATATTAACCAATAATGTCATAAGTCTAATAATTTCATTAATCAAATTTATGTCATACATCAAATATAAAATGTTATATATACATCAAATGTATGTTGAATATGTTCACTAACATAAAATTCAAGATGTATGTCCACTAATGCCTATACATGTATGTCTATTCTTATATCTTCTCCTTCCCATGAGGGGAAGGAAACAAATCCCTAGAGGTCTTCAGTTGTTGCATGGAGGGAGATGATGAGGATGATGGGGTCTTCCTCACATGCTTGCTTGTCCACTTGTTTAGGCTTTCCTCTAATTGGAGCTGATAGTATGAACAAGGATTGATTTTACCTCCCCATCTAGCTTCTCTAGGATGAGGAGTCGGTCCTGGCGGGGAAATTGTGGACACTTTTCCCTATTTTGTATCTGGGGTACTTCACTTAATTTTTCTATAGTTTTAAGCTTCGATGGTATTTATCATGCACTAATTGGACCCAAAACTTTAGAAGAATCTTTTCCATTTTTTGGTTATGTATGGAAAGATAGGAACAAAATGACCACAATTTTAGGTATTCACCTAATATTGCTAGGTGTTGGTGCTTTTCTCCTAGTGTTTAAGGCTTTGTATGTTGGCGGGATAAATGATACTTGGGCTTCTGGTGGTGGAGATATAAGAAAAATTACTAACCTTACGCTTAACCCGAGTACTATATTTGGTTATTTACTAAAATCCCCTTTTGGAGGGGAGGGATGGATTGTTAGTGTGGACAATCTAGAAGATCTAATTAGATGACATGTGTGGTTAGGTTCCATTTGTATCTTCGGTGGTATCTAGCACATCTTAAAAAAACCTTTTGCATGGGCTCGCCATGCATTTGTATGGTCCGAAGAAGCTTACTTATCTTATAGTTTGGTAGTTCTCTTTGTCTTTGGTTTCATTGCTTTTTGTTTTGTTTGGTTTAACAATACAACTTATCCCAGTGAATTCTATGGACCTACCAGCCCAGAGGCCTCTCAAGCATAAGCATTTACTTTTCTAGTTAGAGACCAGCGTCTTGGAACTGTTCTAACTAGGGAGCATGAAGATCCCAAAAATGCATTGTTTCTCCTCCAAAAATAATTTCTCCAGTAGTAGAATGCATAATATATTTACCTAAACTAGTGGGCCCTTAGGCAAACCCCACACTAGCTCCATGATGTTGGTCTCTAACTAGAAAAGTAAATGCTTGTGCTTGAAAGGCCTCTGGGCTGGTAGGTCCATAGAATTCATTGGGATAAGTTGTATTGTTAAACCAAACAAAACAACAAGCAATGCAACCAAAGACAGAGAGAGCTGTCAAACTATAAGATAAGTAAGCTTCTCCGGACCATACAAACGCATGACAAGCCCACACAAAAGATTTTGTTAAGATGTGCTAGATACCACCAAAGATACAAATGGAACCTAACCATGCATGTCCTCCAATTAGATCTTCTAGATTGTCACACTAATAATCCATCCCTCCCCTCCAAAAGGGGATTTTAGTAAATAACCAAATATAGTACTTGGGTTAAGCGTAAGGTTCATAATTTTTTTTATATCTCCATCGCCAGGAGCCCAGGTATCATATATGCCACCAAAATACAAAGCCTTAAACACTAGGAGAAAAGCACCAACACCTAGCAAGATTAGGTGAATACCTAAAATTGTGGTCATTTTGTTCCTATCTTTCCATACATAACCAAAAAATGGAAAAGATTTTTCTAAAGTTCCAGGTCCAATTAGTGCATGATAAATACCACCAAAGGCTACAACTATAGAAGAAATTAAGTGAAGTACCTCAAATACAAAATAGGGAAAATTGTCCACAATTTCCCCACCAAGACTAACTACCCATCCTAGAGTAGCTCGATGGGGAAGTAAAATCAATCCTTGTTCATACATAGGTTTTTCTGGTACAAAATGAGCCACCTCAAATAAATTCATTGCTCCAGCCTAGAATACAATTAATTTGGCATGAGCCACATGAGCTCGAAGTAACTTGCCTAAAAAATTAATAAGTTGAGCATTACTAGCCCACCAAGCGAAACCAGTGGTTTCTTGGTCATGACTAGCTAAAGTTAGAGTTCCATTAAAGATCATTTCGATGGGGTAAAACCTCCTTAGGGAATATAAGATTTTCATGAGGTTGATCCTGAGCCGCCATCCAAGAAAAAATACCTTCATTCAAAAGAATATTTTTTGTATAAAAAGTCTCAAATTCAAGATCTTCTGTTGTATGAATCTCCTGGAAAAAAAAATCATAAGCACATAAGTTTAGAGCTAGGCCAACTACTCCAATGGCACTCATCCATAAACTAGTCACCCGCACAAATAACATGAAGAAATGTAACCAAATTTTATTGGAAAAAGAAACCCCAAAAATTTGGGACCAGAAATGGTTCACAGTGACCATACAATAAGTCTCTTTGGCTTGAGTTGAGTTAAAAGTACGGAATGTATTTGCACCATCACCATCTTCAAATAAAGTATTTTCTATAGTAGCACCGTTAATAACACATAGAAGAGTAGCACCCAATACTCTGGTAACTCCCATCATATGAAATGGATTCAAGGTCCAATTATGAAAACCTTGAAAAAAGAGGATAAATTGGAAAATAGTTGCTATGCCAAAACTAGGCACAAAAAACCAACCATACTGACCTAATGGATAGATCAAGAATACATAAACAAAAACATCAATCAAAGTAGAGAACAGAATTGCATTATAAGGTCATAATTGCATAGATTGAGCAAGTTCAAATTGGCATAACATAAAGCCTATTAGACCAAAAGCACCATGAAGAGCAACGAAATCCATAAAACACCTAATTGACACCAACGAGTAAAATCTCCTTGTGCATCAGGACCCCATAATAGTAGCAAAGAATGTGCCAAACTATTAGCAAGCGTAGAAACAGTAGTTAAAAAATTACAAACTTCCAAATAGGAATTGGCCAACTCATGAGTATACCATGAAGTCACAAAAGTTGTGCCCATGAACCATCCACCTAGTGCAAAATAAGCACAAGGAAGAGTTAGTTATAATAAAATAAGTTGGAAAGAGGCTGTTAGTAAAAAATTACCCAAAGCAATAGGTAAAAGAAATTTCCACCCAAGATCCAATAATTGGTCCATTCTTATCCTAGGAAAGGTCCATCTTGCCATGATAGAAATAAATAAGAATAGATAGGCTTTAGCTAATATAATTAGGATCCCAATTGTTTATTAACGACCCTGCTAATTCTAGAAATAGTATCCCATTCAAAATGTTCCAGAATGGGTATGAATGGAATCGATAAGTTCCACCTGCCCAAGTAAAGAATTGTTACAAAGAATGAAGAAGCTAATAGATTTAGATAAGAAGCAACATAAAATAAGCCAAATTTGATACTTAAATATTTAGTTTGATAACTCACTACCAATTCTTCTTCTGCTTTTGATTCATTTTGATCAAACTTCTTTCTTATCTATCTGAAAGTCTATCTTAGACAGAGTAGTATGATTCAATTCTAGAGCTAAAGATTGTAGTTCTCAACTGAGCAATCAGAAAGATTTTGTAAAAGTGGCAGGTTTAGGCATTGGTTCTGCAATTAAAATGGCACCAAATATTTTTTCACGAGTGTCCATATGATCAAATTTTAAAGTAAGTATCTTGTGTAAAATATAAGCAACACCAAAACCTTCTAGAGCCCAAACTTCCATTTCTCTGACTCGTTGTCGTCCTCTGGAGGATTTTCCTTTTAGAGGTTTTTGTGTAACCAATGCATAAGGCCCACAGGAATGTGCATGAATTTTTTGTCAACTTGATGGAACAATTTTGATATATAAGCTATTCCTATTGTAACAGGTTGTTCAAAAACCTTTCCTATTCTTCCATCAATTAATCCATGTTTTCCAGGATTATCAGTTTCAAATACCCATGGATTAGTTATTTGCTTGCTAGCTTTATAAATCTTAGAAAACACTAGTTTTCTAGAAGCTTCTCACTCGTACCTTTTGTCAAAAGGTGGAAATCTATAATTTTTGTTCATTAGTTTTCCTGCTAAACCAAGTAAACATTCAAAGATCTGTCCTACATTCATTCGTGAAGGTACCCCTAATGGATTTAATACCATGTCCACTGGTGTTCCACTTTGTAAATAAGGCATATCTTGCCTAGGAATTTTTTTTGAAATAATACCTTTATTACCATGCCTTCTCGCTACTTTATCACCCACTTGTATTTTACGTTTTTGTAAAATATATACATGAACTTTTTCTACAATATTGCTGAGATAATCATCTTCCTCCTCCTCAAACTCCTAAAAGCATCTCACATCGATAATTGGAACTGGGAATTTATGGATTTTCCATTAGACTTATTTTATTAATGGGATTTATAACTACTTTAGCTACTTTAGCTACTTGGCTAGTTACTCAAAATCTGCGATTATTATATTTCTTGATGTTGGCAATGTACAGCAAACAATTAGGATTATTTGCTTCTCGAGATATTCTTCTTTTGTTTCTCATGTGGGAGTTGGAACTAATTCTTGTGTACTTACTTTTATCCATGTGGGGGGGAAAAAGACATCTCTATTCAGCCACAAAATTTCTTTTGTATACTGTGGGTGGTTCCATTTTTATTTTAATAGGAGCTTTAAGTATGGATCACTATGGATCTCATGGACCAGTATTCGATTTCAAATTATTAGCTAAAAAAGATTATCCCATCACACTTGAAATGCTATTATATTTATGGTTTTTGGTCACTTATGCAATAAAATTACCAATCTTCCCTTTACACATGTGGTTACTAGATACTCATGCGAAAGCACATTATAGTACATGTATGTTTTTGGCCAGAGTTCTATTGAAAATGGGAGGATATGGGTTGATTCAGATCAATATAGAATTGTTACCTCATGCTCATTCTTTGTTTTCACCATGGTTGATTATCATAGGAGCAGTGCAAATTATCTATGCAGCTCTAACTTCTATGGGTCAACACAATTTGAAAAGAAGGATAGCCTATTCATCAATATTCATATGGGTCTTGTAATTAAATGAATTGGTTCCATGATGTATACAGGTCTCAATGGAGCCATTTTGCAAATGATTTCTCATGAATTAATTGGTGCTGCACTTTTTTTCTTAGTAGGAACAAGTTATGATAGGATACATACTCTTTTTCTTAATGAAATGGGAGGAACTACTATATGAATTCCTAAAATCTTTACTATGTTTAGTAGCTTTTCAATGGATTCTATACATTGAAATCAAATATATGTATAGACAAAATTAATTATTTTCTTGCCAGCATTAAATAGTCACTTTGTACATCCACCTCAAAGGCTTGCAGACAATCAGGTGTAACAAGGCCCTACAACAATTCAATCAATAAAATCACTTATAAATAAAAATTTTAATTTCAATACTATTATAAATAATAACTAAAACTAAGAAAATTCTTTCATACATTAGTCAATGGCTCTAAACTAGCCATCGCGACAGCAACTCCATGATCGACGAACTGGCAAAGATGAGGAGTCTCAGACCTCAACAACTACATGTCATATAATAAAATTTACATTTAACATGAAACATGAAACAAATATAATCAAATGAATTAAATTAACATGAAACAAATGTACCTCTATGAAGCTTGTATCATGCCTAGGCTCAAAGTCCCTTGTGAATGTTGATGGTCCAGTAGAGAACTGATGAACATGGATAATTTTTTTGGTCAATCCTTTGAATATGATCACTTAATAAATATATGTATTAATTTAAATGATTAAATTGATATATACTTCTCGACTCATCAACATGATGTAAAATAAGGACGAGGAATCTATACTAGGGCCATCAACACTCTTACCCTAAATTTTGAACAATGTCAAGACATGCTAATTACTTATTCATTCACTATAAATACAAAATGAAATCAAATTAGTTTATTATAATTATAATTTGCATGTGTGTCAATGCCAAATGTGTCACTCAAGAACTCATTAGTGACTAGTCCATCATCTATATTGTCTCTAACATGACTGCCAAATGTGTATAAGGATACACATGATGTGCACATGTGACCATGACACAAAGAAGGCTCCTCCTCAACTAATAGACTGGTGTAATGAATGAGAGTCTGCATCAAATCATTGATAGTACCTAGAGTACTAGTCTCTACATGTTCCTTCACAACTAAAGGAATAATCACATGCTCGCCATGTGGCTTGACAATAGGTGCCCTAACTACATTAGGGTCATGACGTGCCCCCAACCTCTCAAATGATGACCCACCACCTCTACCTTAAGATTCTAACATATCAAAGTAATTGAGGATCTCCCCAAGGACAAATTCACAATACAATTTCTTTAAGAAATACATTAGAACCTTGTGATTATTGCAACAAGGGGCATCAAAGACCATCCACCATCTATCCCAAAAGTTATTTTTAATATTAGCATGTATGCACCAATGGATGGGGAACCTTTTAGTTGTACATTTAACAGTGTCTTGTTCTCTAAGATTTTTAAACAATGCACAAATGATACCTTTTGCACTATTTCCTTTTTTCTTATATC
Source organism: Cupressus sempervirens (assembly GCA_028749045.1). NCBI lineage: Eukaryota > Viridiplantae > Streptophyta > Pinopsida > Cupressales > Cupressaceae > Cupressus > Cupressus sempervirens. Next base: position 874,413,275 of record CM053789.1, read on the forward strand.
TTTATAGGATAATTTGTTTGCATAATATCTTCTTTGTTCTTCCCTCTTAACATGCCAAATGTCCAAGTGACCACTAACATAAGCTACATGGCTCATAATGGACTCAAGGGAGGATGCTAATTGTGTTGTCATAGGATTGGTTTTTCCACAAGATTTCAACCTACCAATGATTGCTTCTAATTCATTTTTCCCTCTTTCTATTTCATTCATTATGTTTTCTTGGGTGCCAAGAGGAGGTCTTTCAATTGATTGAGGTTGCAAAATTTCTTGCTCTTGTTGTGGAAGGTTTTGATTTGGATCTTGTGGAGGGTTTTCATTTACTATTCACATTTTCTGATAAGAAACCAATTGCATTCTAAAGAAATAAACAAATTTAAAGTAGAACTGAAAAACCTACAAAAACAATGTAAAAACTTACAAAACAATGCAAAAACAAGAGTAGAAAACATACTACATGATCTTGATCTTGATCTCCAGTGACAAGGAGGCATTTTTAGGAAGTGAGTGAGAAAATTCTTCAAGATTTACAAACTGCATATGCATTGTTGAGGAGAAAGAAGGTAGCAGCAAAAAGAAATGAAATGGGCCACAGGTTTGCAGCCCATATATTAAAACTTGTGATTTTAAAAAGTGTGTGCGTGCTTTGGCTTGGGCTTAAGGCTTGTGGAGCCCAAGCCAAAGTGCATGTGCACTTTTAGAATTTAAAAAAATTGTTTTGTGTGTCATGTTTTTGGTATCACAACTTGGTGCATCAACCATAATAAGATAGAGGAAAACATCAACAACCTACTCATCCATTTTGAATTTTCATCCTTCATCTACAAACAATTTCTTAACAAATTCATTCTAAATTAAGCTCGCAATGAGGATGTTAGACAATTTATCCACTCGAAATGCATGTCAAACCACCTCCTTTAAATCTTCTATAATTTGGTCCTGCCCCATATATGTTAGTACATTTGGAAAGAAAAGAACAATTAGATTGTCAAAGACACTAAAAACTCCCCACAAGACACTCTCCACATAAGGCTAACATCTATCTAGGAAAATACCCCCACCTATAATTGGAAATTTCATGATGCCTTCCAAAACACTATGGACTTTTGCATTGCCAAAAACTAGAACCTAAGCCTTAGATTTAGCAATTTTGAAAACTCCAAAAAGGTTTTCAAAGCTATGATCAAATGGACACCCCCCTAGATGGTTCAAGATGAACTTCAATGATGTTGTTACCTCCAAATCTCAGGCTAGTGGTAGAGTCCTAAGGAATAGCTTAGGTCAACTCAACGATTCTTATATCGACCCTTTAAAGGATCGCACAGTCAATCAAGATGAAGGCATGGCACTTCTTTGGGTATTTAATATTTCTTCCTCTATGGAAATCACAAAATTGAAAATTGATGGAGATTCCAAGATCATTGTGGAAGATGTCAAGAATAGGAATAAGGTAGGTTGGAGGGTTTACCCTATACTATTTGACACGTGTACCATGACTCTTCAATTCTAGGAGCATATGATACACCACATCTATCATGATCAGGGAATTTTATGGAAGACTTGATGGCTACGACAAGGTTATAGTAGGATAGCTTGAGGTGCTAGTATGCTACTAAAAAACTACTGAAGAATACTAGGATCCTCTTAATGCTCGAGGAATATGTTACCACACCCATTAACCATGTGTGACACTACCACTATCCACACAATAGGCCTACATCCAAAACTATTAAATGTTGGGTCATTTGGACAACATAGCTCTCTCAAGAATTGGGATATAAGTTGTACCTAGAGAGTTGTGATCACTAGTAAGAATTGGTGGGTCACCTTGACCATGTCGAACCTAAAGTTGATAACATGGTTTGAGTCCCAAAATTATTAGTCCCTACCTTTTAGAAGTTAGGGAACTTTTTTTTTTTTTCAACCCCCCATCTATTAATTTTTAGGGAACAATTATTATATTCCTAAAGTTATATGCTTGTATATTTTTAAATCTATTTATGAAAAAAAATCCCTTTTTTCAATTGGCTAATGACTATTTTCTTAGGGAGAAAATTCAATTTTCTCCAACAAAAATACAAATATTTTCTAACAACTTTATCATGCATTAATGAATTCATTAATTACAACTTTATCTTTTTCATATTTGTGGCAAGTTCATTATTAATTACAACTTTATCTTTTCCACATTTGTCACAAGTTCATTAGATTTTCAAAAAAGTAATGTTTTTATATTCCACAAAAAAAAAATGTCTAATCAATATTAATTATCACAATTTTTAGTTTTAAAAATAATTTTAAAAATTGTTAATATATTTTAAATTATTTTAAAAATTGGTTTTATATAAATCAATAATCATTGTAAATTATTAAATTTGATTTTTTATTAAAAATATACTATTGCTATTAAGAGTTGTATTGCTTTATATATATAGACTTTAGTATATGTCAATAAAAAAAATTTTAAAAAATTAATTTCTAAATTTAACTTATGTAATAAAATTCTAAAAATCTTAAATTTCTTGGGTAAAAATCTATTAATTCAAATCTTGTGATTTTACAATGCATTACATTAAGTTCTTTATTTTTTTTAAAAAAAATTAAAAAAATTAATTTCTAAATTTAACTCATGTAATAAAATTTTAAAAATCTTGAATTTCTTGGTTAAAAATATATTAATTCAAATCTCATGATTTTACAATTTGTTACATTAAGTTCTGTATTTTTAGACAATGGCTAGTCACCACATTATTCTATAAAACAAAAATTAAAAATCTAAATTAAATTTGTTAAAATTTATAATTTCTCTTTTCAAAAACATTGTATGTCTTTAAACATTGTGTTGGGACTAAAAATTGCATGGTCAATTTTGAGTACCATTGAGAATTTGAACCCTATAAATGCTTCTAAATGCACATGTACCTGGCTGTACTTTTTAGGCCCATGAGGTGTTTAATGTTTCTAACACCCTCCATTCAGTGCATCTATGTGTTTCATGAAGTCAAATTTCCATTTCGAGCCATTTCGTGAAGTCCCATTTTGAGTCATTGTCAAATCTGCATTTTTTGCTCGTGTCAAACAATGACAGGAGGTTGTGTTTGCAACTGAATATCTCACACCCAGTAATGTTTCATGACACACTTCTTTGGGAGTGTTTAGTGTCCATACCAGAGAGCCTATGTTTTAGATTTTGAGTTGTTTCAAGTTTGTTTCACTAGGTTTTGAATCCCTCAAAGTTGGTCTTTTAATTTTGTCATGCTGATGCACATTGTTTGTAATTCTGGGAAGCCCTGTTTGACGAGTTATAACTTTGACCTAGTTGACTAAAATGCTAAATTTCTTTTTGGGTTGCATTGTAGATGTCAGGGACTTGTTATTTTTCAAGTTTTAGCTCATGACGAATCTATTTGATCAGTTTTCAAATGCGATTCCAAACGTAATTTTTATCTTTTCACTGGTGTCATAAAGTGCAGATTGATTGGAACCCCTATTCATGACGTTATAACTTGATATCTATGATTTCCTAGATTGAATGGATTGTACCATTGTGTTGTCCTCTGAAAATACTTTAAGTGTTCCAATTTGCAATTCATGACGAATCCATTTGCACATTTTTCCAGGTCAATTCCATTTGCAAAAAATCACTTTTCTGCCATTGTTTCTAGTCTGCAATTCCAAGTAGCCCACTTTGATTGCTCACCATTTGTGTCCTGTTATTCATAATGAGCCCAAATCACAGATCCATACTCTCCTCGTGACAGTGAACCAATGCCCCAAGTTTCATTTTCCCAAGTGTCCATTTGCCCAGTTTTCAAGGCCAAATCTGAACCATTTTATTGCTTTCTAACATGTTTTCTTGCAAGTAGTTTGGAAAGGGTCACTTTGACAGCGAATATCTTTTGACTCTGAATTTTTCATGAGATGAGATTTGACGGGATGCAAGTATACATAGTAAAGAATCAATGCGCCAGATTTCAGAGCTTGGTTAGGTGTTTGGATCAATTTTTAAGGCCAATCAAAGGACCTCTTGGCACCAAATTCATAGTTTGCAAAAAGTGGGTAAATGAGTTTTTAATGATCAAGTTAATGCTTGAAATCAATTTCAATTAGTTCGAGATGATTGATGGGCCAGTTTGAGGATTCAGTTGTCCAAAAATGAATTTTTTTTTAGTCGGACCCACTTTGGGGCCCAACTAATCTTGTCATTAATGATAGGGCATTGTAGAATTTTCAAAGGGGCCAAAATGAATTATAATGAAGGTATTTAATTAGAATGTTGTAATTCATTGCTTCTCAGCTTTGTTTATTCCTGGGTTAGTCATCAATGGTTATATTATCTCCAAGGTTGTAAGAGTTCTAATTTTCATGCCTTAGCCATGAAGATAACTTCAACTTCAAAGAACACTGCATTTGTCTTCAATTGTCAAATGGGCCATGGGTGGACCATAACAAGAACTCTGATTGCTTGCCTTGTTAAGAAGGGTATTCAGCTACACTGCTAGCATGGAGCAGCTTAGGTGAAAAGTGGAGATCTAACTTGCATGGTAGTGGATATACTTTAAAGTTTTTGCTAGTAGCTAGAATACTAGGTCACATGAGTAGTGATAATTTGATTTTTCTTGTAACAAGGAATGGAAAAGTGCCCCGAATTGATGGTTCATCAACATTGAATGATTTCTTGGCAGCTATAATGAAGGGTTGTGCAAAGGAAACTGCAATACAATTTGTTTCTATTGTGGCTCTTTGTGGAGGTATGCAACATGCTCCTATTGCACTGATGAAATAACTCACTGTTAGGGGGATAGATGTGTTGGTGAAGAATTTTGTAGAGCAATTTGAACATGCAAGTATTCTAGATATGGGAAAAATGAATTATTGCATTGATTGCAAAAAAGTTTTGGTTAGAGAGAGAAACTTTGGCTTCGATTTTGGTTAGACTGAAGCTTTAAAAAATTATCATTTACCTACAAAAATAACACAAGAAAAATATTATGAGAAATCACAAAATATTGAAAAAAGTGAGGTTATGAGGGTCACAACTAGATTTATATTAAATTTCCTTGCTCATTTACCTCTAGAGTTTTGGAGTTTCGCTGGTCAGATATTCTTGTTAGGATTGGGTACATTATTAGCTTCTCCATCTCAAACAATTTTGCCTGAGTGTGTTGTATCCAATGAACATATTATGACTCATGAAATTGGGTTTTCTATTGGCATTGTTGAGTGGATTAATGAAGAAGATGTTGCAAAAGGAATTATTGAGGCTATTCGAAGTGAAGAGTTTGGGCTAGATTTGGAGCTCCAATGTAACGAGTCAAACCACCTCAAAAGAAAACATGCTCAATTGGGTCGTGCTCTGCACTACTTGTCACAAGAGTTGTATTCCCAGTATTCTCATTTTCTTCTTAAATTGGTGCAAAATGCAAATGATAATGTCTAGCCCACTAATGTGTAACCAACTTTGGCATTTGTCCTTGAAAGCTCTCATCTTGTGGTATTGAATAATGAACTTGGATTTACTGCCAAAGATATTAAGGCACTTTGTGATGTTGGGAGTTGAATAGAGAAAGGTTCTAGTGCTGGTTATATTGGACACAAAGGCATTGGCTTTAAATCAGTATTTCGTGCAACAGATGCACCGAAGATTCATTCTGATGGTTTTCATGTGAAATTTGATGTAAGTAAAGGATAACTTGGTTTCATTTTTCCAACCCTTGTAGCTCCTCTTAGCAATCTTCACTCAATAAGTAAGAAGCTGGCTAGTAGAACCCCCATGTAGTAGAGAAGCCTAGAGCAGCATAGCATAATAGAGTAATCCATGTGAGGAAGGGGAAGATGAGAAAGAAGCAGTAGATGTCAATATAAAGAAGGTAGTTGAGGAGTTGAGAGCTCCATGCATTAACAAAGTGATGCCAAATGATAAGAGGCCCACATTAAGACTCCAGGGGATGAGGTAAGTAGGAAGTCGCAGTTATTGGGGAGTCATCCATACAAAATAGCTAGGAAATGGCATGTTAGATAGAAGTAACCCATGTCTAAACCATGAACAAAGCACCACCCATGCCAATCATGAAATAGAGCCTCACACTAAGTTGGAAAGGGAGATGCCATGGAAGCCATTAGAAGAGCATAGCCCCACGATGGAAAGAGTGAAGGCAACGAATTCGAAGGAAGAGGTATCTAAAATGAGAACATAAAATGCCAAGTGCAGACCAGCATTAAAATGAAGGAACACACAGTGAATTTAAGGTTGTGGAAATAAAAAGGAGAGGAGTAGCCTCGTGTGTTAAACACATAGGAGTAACGACAAAGAAGATTCATCTAGGCTAGGCCAGTAAGAACAACGAATGCTCGTTCCCATGTGGCAGAGGAGGGTTTGGAGAAAGTTATAAGTAATTTGATTGATCCCACATTCAGTGGGAAACGGTGTTTCAAATGTTTAAATAGCATTCCACACAATAGCCTTAATGTCTATAAGACAAGCACCTTTTAAAAGGAAAAGTCATGGCTTGTGGGACCTGAAGTGGATAGTTGGCGCCAAACAAGATTGAATTTTGAACGAATGTGTAGGCAAGAGACGGATGACATCAGCAATAGTAAGTTGCCAAGAGATGGATGATGTCAGCAATAGTAAGTTGCCAAAAAATCCAAAATCTGGCTAGTCGCTATCCAAAAAACTTGGGGTTTTTCAACTAGTGATATAGTGAGTCACCAAAAAACCATAAAATCGATGAAATCGTGTGGCCTGTTCAGTCGAAATGATTGTGTAATGACATGGAAATCTCACAACGAATCATAGAGTGACAAGTGGCAGTCAACAAGGGTGTACAGTGTGACTAAGCGATGATGTGGAGCTCTAAACCTATCACAAGGTGCCACATGGCATGAGTTCCAAGGTAGACTGTGATGTGGTTAGCAGATATTTCAGGTGCCCCAGATCATGCCACATGGAAAATCGAAGGGTCATCATTATGTCGCTAAGATGAAGTTGCTCACTCATTAGTATAGCGATATAGTGAGTATGACATGGCATCCAGATGGTGTGATGATGTGGCAATGACAAAGATGAATGAGGTGATGCCACGTGGTGCCAACTGTACATGTTTTAGCCAATCACATCTTGACATGTGTCCAGGTTGGTCAAACTAAGTTTGACTCGAATACAGAATGGTGGGGAATTTTGAAAATTTTCAAATTTAATATTTTAATAATTTCTCTTAGAATCACGTGCAGGTCATTTAAATAAAGTCTCAAACTTTAAATATAGTTCAAACTATGTAAAAGGTTTTGAATTTTGCAAAAATGTTATGCAAACTTGCAAATGGGACCTGAACTTCAGAGGGCCATAACCTGGGCATTTTTTAATCCAAAATAGGCTTTCCAATATACCACCAGAACCGAGAGAATCCAATTTTTCCATTTCTAAAGTCAGTTTGTGCATAGGTATTCACTGGTTTGTGCTATAGGTTAGTTTGTGTTTCCTGGGACATTGGCGACAGAACAAGCAAGTTTGATCATGGATCATCAAAATTGGTAAAAGGACAGATATGAAGGCTTGGTGCAATGTGAAAATGAAGAAAATCAATTATGTGATGTTTTCTTGGCTTCTAAAGGTCATATAACTGATTTTTCACTTTTTACTTTGAGTTCAAATGCAACATCAAAAATAAGTTATATTTTCTACCAAATATCTGATATTCTTTATGCTTCTAAGAGCCAAAATCATGGGGATTTGATTTTTAGTTACAGAGAGAAGGTAGAGAGAGGCTTTTGATCTTCTTGGGAAGGAATTTTGAGAGTACACATGTCAGTTATAGATTCAATCCAAGAATGGCTTCCTTCCTATATCTTTCTTCCTTCTTCTCTTTTGTAGGGTTATTAGTAGTTTGCTCTAGGTAATACCAGTAGGGTTCCAGTTCTACTGTTGAAACCAGGGTTGTTGATGGTTTTGCTTCCTATCTATTGAGCTAAGCTCTAGAAGTGAAGGCCACACACCTGTTTATGTGCAGATTTTCATTTCATGTCATGTATTGTCATTTTGAGATACTGGAAATTAATGCTAGATTATGTAAAGTATCTTGAGTTTCATTTAGTTTTACCAGTCTAATGTATTCAATCTTTCCATGGATGAATATAAAAGGGGATTTACATGAATTATCTGAGTTATATAATTATATCTCCTAATTCTTCATGTGCTATTAACTTTGAGATTAAATGGATAAGGTTCATTCGATTTAAGGCAGCTTGGATGAGTTGTGTATTAGATCTGTTGTTGCTTCTGACTCAAGGAGTTAGGTAAATGTTTTAGTGTTCTGATAGGGTTTCTAGGTGTATGAAGGGGATATTGCATAAGAATGGGATTTGGGGATTTCAGTTGACAAACTTGATTGTAATGCAATCTAGTTAGGTCATCTTGCTGGTAATGACTCTATGTTTCAATGGATAAGGCAGTAATAACTAAATCAGATGCGAGCTAATATGAATGTCATTTGCACAAAATCTTGTATTCAAATAAATTCAGTTTTTCATGTCTTGTAGTGGGCTGAAAGGAATTAACCCTCACTCAACTTATGGATTTCATAGATTGCAATTTGCTACTATAAATCTGTGTTATTGCATGAGTTATTAGGAGATATAAGGGGTTTTTATCTGGAGTAAATAGGTTCAAATTTATGTTTTTCACTGGTACCATACATTAGAATCTCAAGGTTAACCCACCTAGGTCTTGTAGAGCCTGAAGTGAAGGAGGAGTTATGCCTTAAAGTTGGACCAAGACTACAGTCAAGTGCATTCATTATAGGAAGTTGCTAGCCTTAGATTCATCTGTCTGGTTTCTTGGTCATTTTCAAAACTGTTAAATCAGGAGCCAACACATTGTATGTCTTTCACTATTACATCCATATGGCCTACAGATTAAATGATTTTTTATTCTATTATTAAAATATAAATCATTAACTCCAAAGGTAGGGACTCAATCTCTTCCAGAGCTCTTGTTATGAAAATTTCATGATTGTTCATGATCCCATTTGGTGTTATAATAATAATAATTTTTATAGCAATATTCCCAAAGAGGGAGATTTCAAAGGATGCATAGATCTTTACAATCATGTCTTTAACTTTCTTTTTAAATGCTTGCATGTGTATGGGTGTGTGTTAAAGGGTTTGTCATGGATCATTAATAATTACAGTAATTATGATAACTTAAGGAGTTATACTTTACACATTTTTGTCATGGGAAGAGATAAGCTTAGGATTAAACCTAACAAAATTGATGAAGTGTGTAGGAAGAATGCTATAATGATGCATGTTTGTAGTGAAGGAGGTGTTTTCCCCTTTATGGAGAGCATCTTAGGGGGATACGATGGGACTATGTCTTTGTACTCAATCTAGAATGAAAGACATGTTACCGTCAATGGGGTAAATCTCAAAGTTAATGAGGATGTCATTGCCAAAGCCACTAGGTTTCCTACTAAGGGGCAAAAATGGAAGAAAACCAACAAGAGTTTAGACCTTGAAAGCCTCACCTAGTTGTTCAAAGTTTTGAACAAGCATCCAGTGAAAAAGAAAGGTGGTTATGGTTAGGAGGACCTCCCTAGCATGTGGCCTCTTTTCTAGCATTATATTATGAAGTACTTCATCTTAGAGATTAATTTCACCATTTTTTAAATTTCTACCATCTTCCATTCTTAAACCACATAAGGAACAATGATTACATTTCCATTCCATTCTACCTTCTGCATTCCTTAGAGAACAATGTGGGGTCTGTTAGGTAGGCCAAATATAATGGAAAAGAATGTCATTTTACACCAGGGTCTCATTTATAGATTGTTTAAATTTCAATTAGCCTCATTCCCTACTCTTATCATTTCTATGCAAGTCATTGCACATAATGAGGCCTCCCTTGTTGGGTTGGCCCAAGACCCTCAAGTGGGGACTAGTAGGAAACAATTCCCTAAGAACCTCAACAAAGGTGAGACCATTTCCCCTCCTAAGTCTAGGGATAATAAGAAAGAAAGTGTTGAGAGCCCCATATTGAATCTTGACCTCACAAAAAAGCTAAAAAACTATTTTTAATGTTGACTATGATGACTATATTGAAACCCCTAAATCGTGCAAGTGAAATAGAATAGCCAAGGAAAAATACAAACAAGCCCTTGAGGCTAGTGATCCTTCTGATATGAATGCCTCTAGGGCTCATTCCATAGATGAGTCTTCTCAACGCTCCTCTAGTATGATGAAAGATTATCCCCCCGCCCCATGGTGATCAAAGAAACCACCCATACCCTCCCCCCTCAAAACCCCATCCTTGAGTCCCACCACCAATCCCTCCCTATAGGTTGTTGTCAAAGAGGTGCCCAAATTTGACACCACCACCCCAAATTTTGGTGGCTTGGTTGACAATTTTAAGAAACAACTAGTAGACTTGGAAAATAATACGAATGAGTTATAGAGAGATGTTGTTGGGCTCAACAATCAGATGCACAACATGAATACATTTATCATTAAAGTGATGCATGCATGTTCAATCACCGTCTATTTAACGCAATAATAGATTTTTTGACTAAAGCCTAAAGATAAGGATGACTACAAGGATTGCTTTGAATTCCTTAATGAAGAGAGGGTCTCAACTCTCCTCTCCAAGGCAATGGGTGGGAATGCAAATTTTTAGCTAGTCATGGGTGCCTCTTTTTGCACTTACTATTTTGTGGTAGTCCTAGGGACTTTGAAGACTTTTAAATTATTTTTGTTATGGATAGTGGCCCTATGTGGCATAGCTTCTTTCTAGAATCATTAAGTATGTTAATATTGTTAGTTTATATTATGCTTCAAGAATCAATGGTTCACATTATGTTCTTGATAGAAGCAAAAAGAGGATGTTCATTATGTTGTTAATGTGCTATTTTATATTAAAGTGATTTTTTTCTGTTGTTAATACTCTAGTTTCTTTTGTAGCAAAATCCAACACAATCCAACACCCTCTTGTTGTGTTTATATACAAAAACATGTTTTAGATTTAGATAGTGATGTGACAAATAGCTAAAACTTGAGTGTTTTAAAGAAAACTGTGTACCTTGTATTTTTTCCTTCCTCTTGTTTTAAACTTTGGATACATTCATAAATTCAATACAATAATGTTCAATTTATTTTATTTTATGTATGAATTAATCTAAAATTTAAAATCTATTAGCCATCAATGTAGATCTTAATTCTTGGACCAAGAATAATATTAGAGCATGAACTATTTTCTTGGATTGATAAGGGAGATCAATTTAATCAATTGATAAGATTATATATTGAAAAAAATCAATGTATAATTTGTCTACTTTATAAGGAAAACTGATTGACAAACCTTTTTCATAAGTTGTAGTTCTAGAACCTAGAGTATACTTAGTTGTAAGTTTCCTAAAGGAGGCTTATCAAAGATGAGAAGTTGTAAGCATGAGCCATCAAGTTTATATCATGAAAGCATATCTTTTTATTCCTACTAATGTTAGTAGAAAATAATTAAAATATTGCCCAATCCAAGTAGGGAAAGAAGACTCAAGTTCCATATGAACACTAAACATAATCAACCAACTTACAATTCTGATATGTCATGTCATAACAAGAATTGTTCATTCTTGAGCCTAGAGATATGCTTCAAGAGGATCTAAAGGGAGATGATGATCTTACTAAGAAGACCAAGACTCAAAATACAACTATAATAATTTACCCATAGTAATAGCCCAAGATCTAGAGGCCATTGAATCACACAAAATCAAGAGAGGATGTATAATGGAAAAGAAGAAACTATATTCTCATCAATGATGCAATAATTGAATTACGATATCATAACTAATGGATTGATTGCATTGAAATATAGAAGTGTTTGCTTATATAGACAAGACAATAAGAGACCATGATAAGGTATGTGCAGGATGATGGTCAAACAAACTATGGCCTTAAGCGGCAATGAAAAACCAGCAAATCAAGTTTATGTTAACTTGACACGTAATTTTAAAGTAGTTATGGGCTTTATATCAAAATTTTGTAAGAAAAGAATCTGTAGGAAATTGAATTTAATTTCTAAACCACTAGGCCTTATCTAGATAAAAAATAATTTGATTTGTCAAAATTTTGGATTTTAATGCAGTACTACAAAAATTTCAGCGTGAAAATAAAAACAAGGCATATGTCTAACCACCTTAATCAAAATCAAATGATAATTTTTTTTAGTTTAATTAAAGATTAAAAAAATAGACTCATGGATGGATATGATACATATTTTTGGGTATTTTTATTCCAAATAAATAATTAAATATGAATTTTCTACTATAACTTTTCCAGAATTAAAAAACTCCCATGTCTGATCACCTTAACTAATTGAAAACTTTACCAAATTAATTTATTTTTTCTTATACTAGGTGAAGCATAGAATGTGACACAACTTTTGGATTTCAAAAATGTTATATCATTTGAAAGTTATAGCTATTTTTCAATCAACATATCAATAAGCACTTTACAAACATCTTCATTAAAAATTAACTAATAAATACTTATCAAACTCAAAATTTGATAGAAATTATATCAATGGAATCTTGAGATAGTTAGATGGCTACTCAAAGTCTAAATATTAGTGAAACCTTTCTCAAACATGTTTTTTGAGTTGACCAAATAAGGTTTGGTAAATACCAAGCCTAATTGAGTACCTGATACTAGATCGGGTACCAAAAAGAGCCGACCAAAATTCTTTCAAACATTCATAGCCCAGCCCAAATTTTAGAAATTTTGGAGGGAAACCACCCAAATTTTGGAAGGAAACCAAAATTTGGGAAGTGTGGGCATTATCATTATTAACTATTATTATTGTATATGTTTATGATTATTATGATTATTACTATTAAATATCATATGGTAAGTATATAATTATTGTTATTACTAAATGTAATATATTAATATATATAATAATAATAATTAAATATAATATAATAATGAATATGATTATTATTATAATTAAATATAATATAGTAATATATATGATTATTATTATTGTAATTGTTATATAATCTAGTAATATATTATTATTATATTAAAATATAAAGTATTATAATATTATTATTAAATATAATATTGCCATGAAATGCATTGAAAGGGGTAATAGGTAATCTTATGACCCCTTTTAATGCATTCAAACCAACCAAATAGGTCCCTAGGGGTCCTAGGGCCCCTAGGGACATATGTTGTCATGAAATGCATTGAAAGGGGTCATAGGATAACTAATGACCCTTTTCGACACATTTGAACCAATCAAATAGGTCTCCAAGGGTCCTAGGGCCCCTAGGAACATATTTTGTCATTAAATGCGTCAAAAAGGCTCATAGGATAACCTATGACCTCTTTCAATGTATTCAAACCAACCAAATATGTCCCTAGGGGTCCTAGGGCCTCTAGGGACATATGTTGTCATGAAATGCATCGAAAGGGGTCATAGGATAACTCATGATCCCTTTCAATGCATTTGAACTAACCAAATAGATCCCTAGGGGTCCTAGGACCCCTAAGGACATATGTTGTCATGAAATACTTTGAAAGAGATTATAGGTTATCCTATGACGCCTTTCAATGCATTTCATTACAACATATGTCCCTAGGGGACCTATGTTGTCATGAAATGCATCAAAAGGGGTCGTAGGATAACCTATGACTCTTTTTGATGCATTCAAACCAACCAAATAGGTCCATAGGGGTCCGAAAGCCCCTAGGGACATATGTTTTCATGAAATTTGAAAGGAGTCAAGGATAACTTATGATCCCTTTCAACGCTTTCAAACCAACCAAATAGGTCCCTAGGGGTCCTAGGGCCCTAGAGACATATGTTGTCATGAAATGTGTTTCGATGCATTCAAACCAACCAAATCCTTTCGACACATTTCATGAAAAAATATGTCCCTAGGGACCTATATCCTATGACCACTTTCAACACATTTCATGACAACGTATGTCCTTAGGGGCTCTAGGGCTCCAAGGGACCTATTTGTTTATGTCCCTAGGGGTTGAAAGGGGTCATAGGATAACCTATGAGCCCTTTCAAAGCATTCAAATGAACCACATAGGTCTTTAGTGGTCCTAGGGCCCATAAGGACATATGTTATCATGAAATGCATCGAAAGGGGTCATTGGATAACCTATGACCTCTTTCGATGCATTTGAACCAACCAAATTAATCCCTAGGGGTCCTAAGGCCCCTAGGGATATATGTTGTCAAGAAATGCATTGAAAGTCTTATGACCCCTTTCGATGCATTCGAACCAACCAAATAGGTTTGTAGGGGTCCTAGGGCCCCTAGGGACATATGTTGTCATGAAATGCATCGAAAGGGGTCATAGGATAATCTATGACACCTTTTGATGCATTCAAACCAACTAATAGGTCACTAGGGGCCCTAAGGCCCCAAGGGACATATGTTGTCATGGAATGCATTGAAAGCGGTCATAGGATAACCTATGAACTCGTTCAATGCATTCGAACCAGCCAAACAGGTCCCTATGGGTCCTAGGGCCCTTAAGGACATATGTTGTCATTAAATGCATCAAAAGGGTTCATAGGATAACCTATGACCCCTTCTAATGCATTCGAACTAACCAAATAGGTCCTAAGGGGTCCTAAGGCCCCTAGGGACACATGTTGTCATGAAATGGATCGAAGGGCCATAGGTTATCCTATGACCTATTTCAATGCATTTGAACCAACCAAATAGGTCTCCAGGGGTCCTAGGTCCCCTAGGGACATATGTTGTCAAGAATGTGTTGAAAGGGGTCATAGATTAATGTATGAGCCCTTTTGATGCACTCAAACCAACCAAATAGGTCTCTAGGGGTCCTAGGGCCCCTAGGGACATATGTTGTCATGAAACGTGTTGAAAGGGATCATAGGATAACCTATGAACCCTTTTGATGCATTTGAACTAGCCATATAGGTCTCTAGAGATCCTAGGGCCCTTAGGGACATATGTTGTCATGAAATGTGTCAAAACAGGTCATAGGATAACCTATAACCCCTTTCGACACATTTGAACCAACCAAATAGGTCCCTAGGGGTCCTAAGGCCCCTAGGGACCTATATTGTCATGAAATGTATCGAAAGGGGTCATAGGATAACCTATGATCACTTTTGACATATTCAAACCAACCAAATAGGTCCCTAGGGGTCATAGGTCCCCTAGAGACACATGTTGTCATGAAATGTGTCTCTATGACCCCTTTCGATGCATTTGAACCAACCAAATAGGTCCCAAGGGGTCTTAGGGCCCCTAGGGACATATGTTGTCATGAAATGCATTGAAAGGGGTCATAGGATAACCTATAACCCCTTTTGACACATTTGAACTAACCAAATAGGTCCTAGAGCCTTAGACACATACGTTGTCATGAAATTCATCCAAAGGGGTCATAGGTTTCGATGCATTCAAACCAACCAAATAGGTCCCTAGGGGTCTTAGGGTCCCTAGTGACATACATTTTCATGAAATGCATCGAAAGGGGTCATAAGATAACCTATGACCCCTTTTGATGCATTCAAACCAACCATATAGGTCCCTAGGGGTCGTAGGGCCCCTAGGGACATACGTTGTCATGAAATGTGTCGAAAGGGGTCATAGGATACCCTTTCAATGCATTTGAACCAACCAAATAGGTCCCTATGGGTCCTAGGGCCCCTAGGGACATATGTTGTCATGAAATGCATTGAAAAGGGACATAAGATAACCTATGACCCCTTTCGATGCATTTGAACCAACCAAATAGGTCCCTAGGGGTCCTAGGGCCCCTAGGGACATATGTTGTCATGAAATGCATTGAAAGGGATTATAGGTTATCCTATGACCCCTTTTGATACATTTGAACAAACCAAATAGGTCCTAGGACCCCTAGGGACATATGTTATCATGAAATGCATTGAAATGGATCATAGGTTATCCTATGACTCCTTTCAACCCATTCAATCGAATCATATATAATATTCTATTAAATATAATAATAATAATCATATATATTAATCATATATAATATCTTATTAGATATAATACTAATAATCATATATTAATATACTATATTTATAGTCATAATAATAATAATAACAATAATAACATATATTACTATATTATATTTAATAATAGTAATAATAATAATAATAATAATAATAATAATCATAATAATCATATATATTACTAATATATAATAATGCACAAATTTGCTCACATTGCCCACACTTGCCAAATTTTGACTTCCCTCCAAAATTTGGGCATCCATTTCAAGTACCTGATATCATATCGAGTATCCAATTTGGGATCGGAGACCCAATATGGGATTGGGTACCTAAAATACCAACATACTTTTTCCAAAATATTATCTATCACTACAAACCCAACAATCATGTTTTTTGGGGTCCATTTTCACAAATTTGGAGAAAAAATAATTGCTTGGGGCTCATATGATCGAAAAAGATTCTATAATGTATGATTAGGTGTCTAATATTATTTTTTGAATGGGAAGCAATAGTCGTCAAAAGGCTAAATGCAAAAGGAAGGTATCAAATAAAGACATTGCAACATATAGGAAAAGGGACAAGGTATGTTAAGTGTGAGTCAAGTTGATGATGTATTGATCGAAGGCGAAATCATAGAGTCAGATAATGAATATGTACAATTGGAGAATGAAAATATACCAATTGATAATGATAATACCAAGATTGGAAATTTAGAGAATGAAATTTTACTAGTTCATAATGTAAATTGCATGATTGACCATGTCAAGAATGAAAATGCATAGGAAAGTTACATATCTCCTAATTATAATCGACACAAATGTTCTAGAACACCAAAATGGATAATTGAAATTGATGAAATGATTATTACCAATTTGTAAGGGAAAAAATCACAAAGAGTATCACCCAATGCTAAAGACGTGTTGAAGTTGAGAATTGACATCAGAGACTGCACGCCATATCCTAAACATTATTTGGTGGTAAGTCAAACTATGTTGTTCAAATAATTTAGAGAGAGTCATCCAAGATTGCATATATCACAAAGGGCTTTTGAATCTTTGAAGCCATTTTATTGTATGTCACTTAAAATTCAAAATACATGTTGCAAATATCATGTTGAGTTTTTTATGCACCATGAACTATTATGCTCCATCTATTCTACTTTGTATGGTAAAGAAATGTTGGATAATTGTCGTGCTAATGGGCTTCCAAAATATCAAGAGACTTGCTAGATCAATTTTTATGTCATAGAGTTTATGGTTGTTTCTTTTATAGAAATGCTTGCTTAAATGAGAAGTGTTCAGAATGTGGTGGCTTATCCAAGTTTGACACATGGTTCCATCAAGGATACAAACAAGATCTTGGGAAGACAATAGTAAAAAAAAATGGTATATGAAATGGTGAAATACACATTGAAGAGTGGGGGTGAGGGCTCTAGATGTGAATTGGTTGCAAAAGAAATCATTGTGGCTAGTTTTATTTCAGATTTCAAGACAGATCTTTTCTACAAGTATGCAAGACATAGTCATAGGTCACGGTGGTTGGATTAACAATTTAGAATGTGTAAAGAGACTTTTCTCATTGGCACTATTATATCAGTTGTTGACTTTGCTAAGAACTAGACATTGTAGCCTCAAAATGAGACACAATCTCAGCATTACAATTCCATTCAAATTGCTATTTTTTACACATAGCATATAGAGATGCCCCTGATAGTGCAGAAGATAATTGGAAAATTATTAGAGAGTATCATTTTTATATGAGTGATGATAAATCTCACTCTCATGAGTTAGTGTAATATTTTTTTAAGAATTATTTTGATTTTTTATAGGAGCATGACATTTCTATGGATAGACATATCATTTGGTTAGATAATTACATAGCTCAATTCAAGAATGCTCACATATTTTATTGGTTGTGTAGGATGCACATAGAAAGGGGGGTGCCTCATATTTGAAGTCTTTTTGAGTCTGGCCATGGGAAGGGGGAACATGATGGAACAAGGGTGTGTGTGAAGAGAGCTCTAGTTAAGGAGCAATTGAAGATTTTAGGAGCAAAGCTTCTTGATGCTCATAGCATTGTTGATTGGTGTAGTTCAACATTATCACAAGGGGGAATCTTGACTCAGTAGTATGCAGGTTCTTTTGGTTGGTTGAGGAAGGGTCCATAGGTGATAGATCAAATTGTGCTATAGTGAAAGACTCATAAAAAGTGCATTCATTCCAAAGCTCTAATTCTAGTACATGGATTATTTGCTTGCTTTTGTCCTACTTGTTTTTAGTGTGATTGGGATCACTATGAGTTTAATGAGTGGGTGGACACATGGGCTCCACATTATCTTATTTCATTGTCTATCATACCCTCTACTAGAAATGATGACATGGAAAGTTCACTTGAGCATAACCATCTATTAGATCTTCTTTAGTTAGGACATGTCTTTGCATTGGTTGCACCATAGGGGAATGATGAGAAATCAGATTATTGGTTAGCACGTTGTGTAAGAGATAAACAAAAGCTTTCACAACCAATCACAGATAATGGTGGATTCACATATCCCACTAGTTTAGTGGTTGTTTCTAGAACATGGCTGTGGACATACATGCTTAGAAGGAATGAAATTCCTCCATTCGAAGACTATCAAAAGCACACAAATAATTCTTATATATTCACATCTTATTATAGCAACAAATGTGAAATTGTTGGAGCATCAAGAAAGATCAAAAGTAAAATAACTTTTTACTATTACTAATGCTGATCATGGAAGCCCTATTGAAGACCCTAAAACAAAGAGAGGATCCTATTGGAACACTCGACTAGGTATATTTATTTCTTATGTTATTTTGTTCATAATGATTTAGTGAACTGATGATTATCTTGTTTAATACAATAAGTTAATAATTTTTTTATGATATTGGAATGTAGGTACATCATGAAGAGTAGCCATCCATGAAGATAAAAAACTAAATATGGAGCAAAATGAAGAAAAATCTATTCTATTTTTGACACTATGATTTTTTACACTACTATTTTTAACATTACAATTTTTGACACTACTATTTTTGACACTACAATTTTTGATAGTTGTGTATTGATGTAATGATGATGAAACACTTGAGATATTGTAAATGTAAACTTTTTGATTTAATGTAAGAAACAAAGATGATTTTACTTAATGCAATTTATGTTGAGGGACCTAAAAAAATATGATTTTAATACATATTGGTCAACACCAAACTTGAACTATTCTCAATGCCAAAAATTTAAGAGAGATAAAAAATAATGTTTTTACTTAATACTAACCCTAGTGACACCCTTTTTCCATCCACAGAGAGTTTCCATCATTCGCAACCACCCCGTACCGAAGAGCCTCCAAGGTGCTCTAAGTGCATTTCGAGGTTGATCTTCTAAGGGTCGTAACTCAAAGCTCATGGGGACTATTGATGAAATGTTGAATGCTATAGGATGGTCATTTTGAGGCCTATAATACACTATCTCATTTTTGAGAGATTACATTTTTTTTGGATTTAGCACAACGATCTCACTCGATGCCAAAACTCACAGTAAAGTTCATAGGTGCATCATAGTGTAACTTTGAACCAATGATCTTGGCATCAAATTGTCAGCTCCATTAGTTCCAAATGGGTGGTTGAACCTTAGTAACACCGTTTTTCTAGCCACAAAGAGCCTCCATCATTCGTGGCCACCCCGTATCGAAGAGTCTCCAAGCTGCTCTAAGTGCATTTCAAGGTTGATCTTCTGAGGGTCGTAACTTGGAGCTCGTGCAGGCTATCGATGAAATGTTGAATGCTACAAGATGATCATGCTAAGGCTTACAATAACCTATCACATTTTTGAGAGATCACATGTTGTTTGGATTCGGCACAATGATCTTGTTTGATGCTAAAACTCACAGTGTGCCTCAGTTCATAGGTGCATCATAGTGTAACTTTGAAACCGCTGATCTTGGCATCAATCATCAACAACATTAGCTCTGAATGGGTGAGTGAACCCTAGTGACACCCTTGTTCTAGCTGCGGAGAGTCTCCATCATTTACAACCACCCCATACTGAAGAGTCTCTAAGGTGCTCTAAGTGTGTTTCGAGGTCAATCTTTTGAGGGTCATAACTCAGACCTCATGGGGGCTATTGATGAAATTTCAAATGCTATAGGATGGTCATGCCAAGGGCTAAAATAAGCTATCTCATTTTTGAGAGATCACATTCTTTTTGGATTTGGCACAACGATTTTGCTTGAAGCCAGAACTCATAGTGTGCCTTAGTACATAGGTGCATCACAATATAACTTTGAAACTACTAATCTTGGAATCAAATCGTTAGTGCCATTAGCTCCAGATGGTTGGGTGAACCTTAGTGACACCCTTGTTCCAGCCACGGAGAGTCTCCATTGTTCGTGGCCACTCTGTACTGAAGAGTGTCCAAGGTTCTCTAAGTGTGTTTTAAGGTCACTATTTTGAGGGTCATAACTCAAAGCTCGTGGGGGATATTGATTAAATGTCAAATGTTACAAGATGGTCATATCGATGCCTACAATAACCTAACTCATTTTTGAGAGATCACATTCCATTTGGATTGAGTACTGCAATCTTGCTCGATGCCAAAACTCGTAGTATGTCTCAGTTCATAGGTGCATCATAGTGTAACTTTGAAACTGCTGATATTGGCATCAAATTGTTAGTGCCATTAACTTTGGATGGATAGGTGAACCCTAGTGACATCCTTGTTCTGGTCGTAGAGAGCCTCCATCGTTCATGGCCACCCCGTATCGAAGAGTCTCCAAGGTGCTCTAAGTGCATTTCGAGGTCGATCTTCCAAGGGTCATAACTCAGAGCTCATGAGGGCTATCGATAAAAATTTGAATGCTATGGGATGGTCATGCTAAGGCCTACAATAACCTATCTCATTTTTGAGAGATCACATTTTATTTGGATTTGGCACAGTGATCTCACTCGATGCCAAAACTTCATGTGTGCCTTAGTTCATAGGTGCATCACAACATAAGTTTGAAACCACTAATCTTGGCATCAAATTATCAGCGTCATTAGCTCTAGATGGGTGGGTGAACCCTGGTGAAACCCTTGTTCTGGATATAGAGAACCTCCATCGTTTATGGCCACCCCGTACCAAAGAGTCTCAAAGGTGCTCTAAGTGCATTTTGAGGTCAATCTTCTGAGGGTTGTAACTTAGAGCTTGTGGGGGTTATCGATTAAATGTTGAATGCTAAAGGATGGTCATGCCAAGGCCTACAATAAACTATCTCATTTTCAAGAGATTACATTCTGTTTGAATTCAAAACAACGATCTCACTCGATGCCAAAACTCGCAATGTGCCTTAGTTCATAGGTGTATCACAGTATAACTTTGAAACCATTGATCTTGGCATTGAATCATCGGTGCCATTATCTTCAAATGGGTGTGTGAACCTTAGTGACACCCTCTTTCTAGCCACAAAGAGCCTCCATCGTTTATAGCCACCCCATATTGAAGAGACTCCAAGGTGCTCTAAGTGTGTTTTGAGGTTAATCTTCCGAGGGTCATAACTCAAAGCTCATGGGGGTTATCGATGAAATGTCAAATGCTATAGGACAGTCATGTTAAGCCCTACAATAACCTCTCATTTTCAAGAGATCACATTCCATTTGGATTCAGCACAACGATCTTGCTCGATGCCAAAACTCGTAGTGTGCCTTAGTTCATAGGTGCATCACAACGTAACTTTGAAACCATTAATCTTGGCATTGAATCGTTAGTGCCATTAGCTCCAGATGGGTGGGTGAACCCTAGTGACATCCTTGTTCCAGCCGCAGAGAGCCTCCATCGTTCACGACCACCCCATATTGAAGAGCCTCTAAAGTGCTCTAAGTGCATTTCAAGGTTGAACTTCTGAGGGTTGTAACTTAGAGCTCATGGGGGCTATCAATGAAATGTCAAATGCTATAGGATGGTCATGCCGAGACCTAAAATTACACCAATCAAAGTACTATACAAGTGAAGAAAAACCTAAAGTTTCATGGTAGGACTAAACACATTGACATCCAACACCAATATATTTGTGAGTTGGTGTAGGAAGGCTTGGTTGAGGTTGTGTGTTGTCCCATTGCAACACAAATTGCTGATATTATTATAAAGCCCCTTGCTCACGATTGGTCTAGCTACTTCAAAATTTACTTGATGTTTATCCCAATGTTCATTAGGTGAACATATTCTTCTTTCTTGTTTTTTGATTTTCAATGTTCATTGTGGAATAGAATAAAAAATAGTAAACTTTAAATTACCAATATCATTCATTAAATATTTACTTGATTGATATTTATAAGATGAGCATTAATTTGATGCATTGCTAACTAGATAATGTGTAGACCATCTCAAAGTTTGTTCAACAAATCTAATAAGTTCAAATATTATCCTTCATATTTTCAACTGTTATCTATTTAAGCAAATAAAAAGTCTGTAAATTGAATTCGTTCCAACATGCTCGGAGCTTGACCGTAATTGGTCATCCAGTTAATGTCCGAGGAAAGGGCAATTGCGAATCGAATCGCTTAGCAACTATTGGCAAGTTGAAGCGGAAGACCCGACAGTCTTGAATTGTCCTGAAAAGGTCTCCCGAAATGCGAGAGAAAATCTAAACAAACAGACGAGGCATCTCCATTAACACAAGCCTCATCTCTCATAGGCATCCGGATTCAACAAGATAGGCCAGGCCCCCTTCAAGCGGGGTTAAAGATTTTCCTCCTTTCTGTTAAGGAAATCTCGGTTAGAAGATCCGCAATTCAGGATTGTAATAGTCCGTATGACCCATTATAAAAACAGTACCGTTCCCCCACCTTCACTACACACAGCAATGCGTTTATAGCAGCAGTTATTGAGGATCGATTCAAAAGAGCTTCAACACGAAAATGGCATCCCCATCTGCAAACATGGTCATTTTGGGAGCGGTTTTGTTACTATTGGCTTTACCAGCTTACGCCCAGCACCGTCAACACAGGCATGTCCACATTAAGGAGCAATGGCTTGAAGCCCATGCTACATTCTATGGCGGCGACGATATGTCTGGAACCATGGGTATGTATCGATTTTAAGATAAGGGGTAGGAGTTTTTATCTACGTGTTAATCTTATTACACTGTCGTAGAATATCTCTGACATTAATGGGCAAGTGTGTTTTTATGTATATTGAATTTGAGATTCAAATAATAAGTTTGGTAACATGTCCATACTATTATAGTATGGTAGAATAATTCTTGGCATCTATGGTATTCTCAATTATATTTTTCAGATTAACTCATTGTTATTATATAGCATGTGCCTAGATAATAATAGGTGGGTTCTATTGAGGAATAAATGTAATTTCAGATAAACCATCTAATAAATAAGACACTTTCAAATAAACTATTTAAAAGTAAATATTTTTCGACAGATCTAAGATGAAAAAAGTAGTTTTTGTTTGCACATTGTACCAATACATTTCCCTATTTGTTGTCATGGCAGTATGGTGGTATTAATAGTTAGACTTTATTGATGAAAGGAGCTGTGATTTCAGATGAGTCACATTAGCATGTCAATAGTTAGTAATATATTTATGAATATTATTAGGTGGATTTTAATGGATAAGCAAGTCATGTAATTTCAAATGAGCCACATTAGCATGTCATGTCAATAGTTATAAATGATTCTTAATGAAACACAAAAAACTAAGAGTATTTGTTAACAATTCCAAGATAAAAAGTAAGAGTTTTTATTAAAAGTTCAAACCATTACATTCTCTTTCTTGTTATCATTGTAGTATTCACCTAAGTATTAATAAGTTCATTCTATTAAATAGAGAATGTGATTTTCGCCGAATCAGTAACGCAAACTAAATCTGAGATTTCTTTAGATGAATGGTCTGAAATATAAGAATTTTTGTT
The DNA here is from genome assembly GCA_028749045.1 of Cupressus sempervirens. Lineage (NCBI taxonomy): Eukaryota > Viridiplantae > Streptophyta > Pinopsida > Cupressales > Cupressaceae > Cupressus > Cupressus sempervirens. The sequence continues at coordinate 874,437,219 of CM053789.1, forward strand.
AACAAAATTATATCATTACATTATTTCCATTGTTGTCATTGTAGCATTCCTCTTAGATATTTATAAGTGGGCTCTATTGAAGAAGCCACTGTAATTCCAACTTATCACTGAAGCAAAATCAAACCATAAAGATCATTTCAGCTGAGCCACCTAAAACGATAAGAATTTTATTAAGAAACTTATCCCCTTAAGGATGTTCTATCCCTTATTGTAATTGTACTATTCCTTTGTGCATTAATAAATGGGTTCAACTAAACAAATGAATGTATTTTTCTACAAATCATTGGAAAAAATAATTCTTGAAAGTTTCTATAGACAAACAGCCTAAAAATTAAGAAGAAGTCTCCATAACATGTTCCTCTCATTACACTTCTCTCTTTCTTGTCATTTTAGTATGTTTTGAAGTATCATTAGTTTGGTCAACAAGTCAAAATGTATAGACCACTACATATATATACATATATATATAAGTAATTTAAAGTCAACTTTGACTATTTAACACTTATAGTTTTGAAATGAAACTTAGTGTGTGATGTTTAAGCCATCCCAACGCTGAATGGGTTTGTTATTGTTGTCTTACAGGGGGCGCGTGTGGGTATGGCAATTTACCACAGCAGGGGTACGGAATACACACGGCAGCACTGAGCACGGTGCTGTTCAACAACGGCCTGAGCTGCGGAGGATGCTACCAACTGGTCTGCCGGCACGAGGAGGACCCGCAGTGGTGTCTGCCCGGGGCATCAGTGACCGTGAGCGCCACCAACTTCTGCCCTCCCAACTACGCGGAGCCCAACGACGCGGGGGGGTGGTGCAACCCGCCTCTGCCCCACTTCGACCTCTCCGTGCCCGCCTTCGAGCAGATCGCGCTCTACAAGGGCGGCGTCGTACCCGTTCGCTACACGCGTGTGGAATGCGCCAAGAGCGGAGGAATCAGGTTCACAATATACGGGTCGCAGTATTTCCAGCTGGTGCTCATCACCAACGTTGGAGGAGCGGGAGACGTGGTGGCGGCGTCGGTGAAGGCGAACCATCCGCAGACACACGCCAACTCCGGGTGGCAGAGCATGTCGCGCAACTGGGGTCAGAATTGGCAGAGCCATTTCAGCATTGTTGGCCAGACTCTGTCGTTCAGGGTGACTACCAGCGACGGAAAGAGCGTCATTTCTCACAAGGCGGCTCCGCCGTCTTGGCAGTTCGGCCAGACTTTTGAAGGGAAGCAGTTTTAGTAGTCCGTCTCGTGCCAAACATGCCCTGCCCGTCTGCAGAGACTCTCTGTGCTCTGCTGGCCCGAGGCGCCCAATTCATGGGAGAAGTCGTTTAATTTTTTATTAGTAGAGTCTAACACAACAAAATTATAGAAAGTTTGTGTTAGTTTTTTTTTTTTTTTTTTTTTTTCCCATTTCGTGCATGGCCCACGATCAAACGCAGTGCCGAGGTGCCCTCATCCTGCTTTGGCGCCCGATCCTCATTACCTTGTGTTGTGGGGCCTTTTTGTCAATAAATTTGAGATAGGCTTTTGGTTATATTTTATTTTGGCTACGTGAATTGGAATAAGTTCTTCCCCCTCTCCCTGATCACTGTTCATAAAATGGTTATGGATCTATTTGAGTTTTATCTCATTTGGTTAAGGCGAATAATGAAGTTTTGGTTGGATTGTTTCAATGAGCTTGACCAATTAATAATGGATCTGCAAATCATATGTGTCGATGAATTACTTTAAAAATACATTTCAATTCAGTGTGATATAAATTGTCGACTACAAAACAGGACCTATGCATTTCAGCATTTTTATAAGCCGTATCTAAATACATTTTTAGCAACTGAATATTTAATCAATGATCTTAGGATTATATATTATTGTGTAAGCAAGGAGCCTTTTTATACATGCCATCTTTACATTTTTAACAACTGTGTAAGTCTATTAGTGTGATCTAAATTTTCAAAATAAAATATACAGTAAATCTTATTTAAATACATTTTTAACAATTGAATAAATAATCAATGATCTTAACATAATATCTAAGTGTAAATGGAGAGTCTTTTCATACATCCTATCTTTACATTTTTAACAATATATGTCACCAAAGATTATTATAATATTCATAACATATAAGTACTTTTTATATAGTAACAAGAAACATGACAAACACTCTCTTAGTATTTATAATCTTTGATTAAAAAACTTAACGATGCACGTGTGTATTTCATTGTGAGTATTTCAATGAGTATACAAGTAACAAGGGATAGGCTAATCTCCAGACAAAATGCACTAAAGACAAAACAAAGTCAAACTCTTTTTTTTTCCCCAAATTCTATGAAAACATAGTGATTTTTTTCCAAATTTTTTGTTGTTTTCGACTATAAACTATGCAAATCATGAATATTAATTTCTTTGACTTGGGCTTTGGACTACTAGTGTAGTATGTGTTGCACTAAAGTCATCTTCTTTGAGAACCCAAATTTTACCCCTCACCTATGCTCATAACCTTGGCATTGATAGTCAAGATTATCCATGAGGATAAGTTGTTGAGTTCACATAGTTGGGGTGGATTAGGTAGTATCTTATGGGGTTCAATTTTTTGAAATCATAATTTGGAAACCTAAGAACAAGAGCATCTCACAGCTATGCATGACATGTTAAGCTCTCGTTCATTTCTAAACACTTTTAAGTTATGAACATTCTTCTCTTATTATCATTTTTCTATTACATTGTATAAATTTAATAAGATCATATTTATATTCATGATGTTAATTAAGATGATTTTTTCATATTTACTTTTTCTATTTAAAAATTTGCACTTATAACTGAATTTTACAAGAGTGGTATAATATAATGAACTTAAGAAATTTATATTATAGAAAGTAAAATCAATTAAAAATATATAAATCTTCTTTAAAAATGTGTAACATAAAATTATTATTTACAATTTTTTTTACCTTAACATAAAGTCATCCTATTTTAAAATTGCCTAATAATAATAATAACAAGTGTTGCACGAGCAACTGGAGTCCCAGCCTATGGTGGGAGAGTAAGAAAGAAATGTGGAAATGTTTTATTTAAGAAGATTATGGAATTTCAAACCCAACTACTAATATCTCTTCCTAGTAGAACATATCAAGATTTGGTACAATTATAGATGACTGATCTGAGTTTAGTAGTTTCAAAATCACTTCAAAGTAGTAGATGGCTTGAGAACATAAGAAAAAGTAAAAAGACATCTAAGTAGAAGTTAATCTTTTAGGTTAAATTGAGTGTGTCTCAAAACCATCAAATTCAGGTCCATGAGCTCTGCCTTATTTATGAAATCAGAATCAATTTCTATGGAAAAACCCATATGAATAGTAGGGGCTTGATCAAGGTTCAATTGGTTACCTAGTTAATCAATCTACTACTTATCCCACCATAAATATTATACACCATGAATGTGGAGGTTTCTGTCACAGGGCCTAACAAATTAATGGTAACTATGCTAGCTAGAAATTCAAATAAGTTGAAAATTGAGGTGAAAGTTCTATTTCCACACTTTGATTTCCATGTGTAATATTGTTGTGGACCTTTAAAGATGGAAGAAACAAGGGCATGTGGGATGAGGTCGAGAAAGAATTTAATATGGGAGTATTCATTGTTGTTAGATATTTTATTGTGATCCTTCCAAGTAAAAATAAATAGGGCCTTACAAGAGCAACAAAAACACAAATAGATTTTGTGGTAGATTAATTGACACCAAACTATCCTAAGTGTTCTAACATATATGTAATGTTATCTTATTACCCAAATTCAAGTACCTATTCTGTTAGAAGGCATATATTGATTGATTTTATTCCATAAATTAGATTAAGGGTAATTTTGAAGTTTGACTCAAGTTCACAAATATGAATAATGACGTACCATTATGACTTTTTCTAGATATATCATCTACATTTGTATCAAGTCTTCAATTTCAATGGTAAAATAATAATTCTTCTTGTTTGCAAAAGAAGTCTGATTTCTTGGCCTGAATACATCATATCATTATTATTGTTTCTCCAACTTTAGAATTGTATACTTTTATAATGGTAATATTGTACAAATTTTTTGTATTTGTTCTTGTATAATAATACCATTGATGTTACCAAGCTAATCCAAATCCAAAAGCACTTCAGTAAATCTTATCCCCACTTAGATACATTGAAATGTTTTACTTTTGAAGAGCTAAAAAATCCTATCATGCCAAAAGAAAGAACATTTTAAGTTATTTCTATTCACCTCCAATTGAATCCAAAAATCTATATTTAGATGGATATGAATGGAGACTAGATGGTTGATGGCATAATGCTATTGTTTCCACTTATTTAAATTTTTTGAGTTCTAGGAAAGAAAATTCAATTCCTATTGCTTCATATCCTCAATAGAATTGTTAGGAAATTATTTATTCAATATTTTGTCTCTTAAAAAAATTCAGACTTAAAAAATTCAAATATATTTCACCAAAGAATTTATTGAATAAAATAGAATTTTACTCTTTTCCTATAAGATAAAATGTATCAACTTTTGAAAAATATTTATTTGCTTGGAAAGAAGTTTCAAAATATTTACCTACCTAAAAAGAAGTTTAAAATGTATCGAAGATTAAAGAATCTCTAATTTGTTTAGTTTTTACTCAATAGTTTTGTCCTCTAAATAAAAATATAGAATTCAACATATTTTGATAAAGATATTCTTTTAAAATTTCCAAGGCACCAACATTAAAAATCCTGATGGAAAAATAATTATCAAAAAAAAAAATGTGACAAAGAAATAAGCGAGATCGAGTTAGTCTTCCGTTAAAAAAAGTTCATGTAAGCTTTTGTTCTTAAATTATTTTGTTTTAATCTTCATTTCAATTTGGTTGAGTAGAAATAATTGTATCCTAAACACTAAATACTAAATGTAATTGAAAATTTAAAATAGCTCAATGTTATAGGTAGAAAATATATTTTAAATTTTTTTGAAAATAACTTCTAAACTTATTTTTTAGGTATTAAATATTTGAATTAAAAAATTTAAAATATATAATTTATAATTCTAACTTAATTTTAATTCCCTTAAATACAATAAAAAATGTTAGTTAAATTAATTGCACGTAATTATAATACTATTGAGGAACTTGCTGAGAAAAGAGGACAAAGTTTGGCCCATATTATTGAATGCTACAACAATATAAAGTTTTGCATTGAAGGAGAAATTAAACTCGAGAATTCAAAGTAGCAATAAATATATTTAGTTTACAATTCTAGAATAACAATGAAGGATATGAAATAATATGTAGCTTAGCCTAGCGTACCTTCATCTTTAGAGGCAAGATTAATTGAATTGGGCATCATTAGCATAGATGGAAATTTAAAGTGTTAACCAATAAAGAAACAATGTCTATAGTTATCAAAATAGAATGTAGAAAAGAAACACAAAAGCTACAAATTAACCACACCCCAAGAAAACATGATAACTAGAAATGATTAAATGTTATATGAACCAAGTTCTAGAAGTAATAAAGAGTAGTTGTGAAAATAATAACATAGATTCAAGCCCACCTATGAATGATCCAATAAGGCCAAACTCAAATAATCTGAGTTAAATTGACCAATCACAAATTAAAGAAAATAAAAATCATTATTCTAATTTAGTTCCTTTATATTTCAATATGAAAAGCTACAAAATATATACCTTTGAAAATGAAACCCGTGGTAAAGAAAAACCAATAATAAACCCAAATGCTATTTGACAGTCATTACAATCTTTAGGGTTTTGTTTGATTGTTTAATCCTCCACTATGTCTTCAAATGAGAAGAAATCAAATGAGAAATTACATGAAACATCTTTATTGGTATGATTCTCAGGAGGGAAAAGTAAATTGTAATAGCAATGCCATAGATTCAATGCAAAACCTTTTCTTTGTTGTTTTCTCTTCAATTGAAGTATCTGAATTACATTGTCATCAACCTCAAACCCAATTTGCATAGTGCTAAAGAAGCTTAGATTTCCCATTGAAAACTACCTAGACTTCTACAAATGAAAATAAATCATACAAACATAATAAAATTGTGCAAAACTACCTTAGACTTCTTCATATAGCATTTTGAATCATATTGGAAATTTTATTCCATTTAAGAAAACCCTAACAACTTCAGGAGAAAGAAAAATTATGAAATAAATTAAATAGAATATAATTGATTAAAAAATTAGAACTAATAATATTGTCTAATTCATGGCTATAGATGAATTGCAAATCTAAACAACAAACATTAGAATTGGAAAACCTCAACCTCTTGTTGTTGTCTTCTTGTAATAACGCTTGTGATGAGTAAGAGTGGATAGGTGAAACATACACAAAACATTTACTATAGAATACACCTGGTTTTTGGACATAAATAAAAAGTGACATGTTGATGGTAATGCTTGCATGCAAAAAATCACGTCAAATATTCTGCAATCTAGTTTACCCATAAAGACCCATGATCCCCATTTACATAATATCATAAGCACTATGTATTACCTATGATCATATTTGCAAAAAAAACCTAATAGACATGTTAAATCACATAAAATGTAAAAATAACATTTAAATCAAATTCAACTCCTTAAAAAAATCATCTTGACTCATAGCCCTAGGCTCTTCTGTGGGCACAAAGAAACACTAGTTTTGGACTTTTTTAATGAATTTTGTAGATTTTTTTTTAATATTTCAAAATTAAAAAAAAAAGTTTTCAAACATTAAACATAATGAAGAATATTTTAGAAAAAGGAATGCTAACTATTATTCATCGTATGAATAATAAATACATAATAGAAATTTTCCTAATTGATCTTTCACAATTCTTCCTTATCTTGTTGTAAATGATTTAGATTGTACAAGAATAAAAGAAGATAATAATAATAATAATAATACAAAACTCCAATAACTATTTATAATTTTTTCAATTTCAAATTAACATGATGATTTCTTTTTTATATTGATAACTATAATAATAACATAAAATATACTGAATACGAATATAAAAGTACAAAAATGTGCAAATTAGGTGACTTTCTCAAATCAGATATAAATGTTGAGTATGAATAAATAGTGAGATATTTGTTAAAAATTTGAATCATCCCGCAAACAAGAAAATAGTTACTTTCCAATCAAAATGTGGAGCAAAGAAGCATCTTCCAGAGAAAGCAGTCATGAGATTAGAGCAATTGAAAATATTTGCCTTGTGGAGTCAAAATAATTACCCTACTACAGCATTGTATTGAAATGGAATTAATATTCAACAATTATGAGGTAGAAGCTTCAAAGCATTTGTCTTGTGTAAATTAATTACAAATAGAATTTTTGTAAATATGGAATTTGACAAGAAGGAATTTAGTAGGAACTCTTAATTGACTACTAGAAAAGGTAAAGTCAATGTTAGCAATGTCAGCTATGGACAACAATTGCCAAAACGAATGCTAGAAGAGTAAAACATTTCTAAAATATGTCATTAGATTTAAATTTAATACATAAAAATTAGAAGAGTTTGAGAGAGTTTATCAATTGAAGAATTTCTGCAAGTAATAATGGAATTTACTATAGCAATAATTGTATTCTACAAGTATCAAATTTTGTGCATACAAAGTTATCTTTGGCCAAAGCAATATAGATAAGGTCTTGAATCTAATGTTTACTTGAGAAAACTAAAAGTTGTTATGCATCCATCAATTACTGTTTACATATGCCAAACAAAAATTAAATTCTCTCTCACCCACTAGACTTCAAATGTTTAAAAGAAAAAGTAATGGGTAGCTAAACAATATGAAATAATAAAAGAGAAAAAACTATATCCAAGCAATGGTGAATCAATAGCACCCATAGTCATAATCAAAGACAAAAGATCATCATAAAAGACTTTATTACATTGTTAGATTAACTTAGAGTGAAGACATCTACAACCACAATTCATTTTAAGCGTCACTTCATGTAACAAAATTTATTGTACAAATAGTGAAATGTTCTATGTCTTGCCCTAGGAATTGGAAAGTACTTTTATAATGAAGTTTAGCACAATAATGTACAAGTTTATCTGATGCTTCAAATTGATAAGACATGGGAGGGTGAGAGAGTTCCTGATGATAGGAATATATTGAACAATTTTATGTGTATTCGACAAGATTTAGGGATTAAATGTTATAGAGATTAATAGTTGTTTAGGTTTTAAGATGTCTTTGAATATTATTTCAAAAAGACTTCTTCATCAATATGTGAGTATTCTTGTCCAAACTATTTTTGAAGTTAGCTTGATATTTAAAGTTGGAGAAAGAAACTAGAATAGAAAATGGCATATAAAAGGAGCATAGTCAAGAAATGCCCCACTTGAAGGTTTGGTGGTAAAGAGGATTCTATGGTAGGGAGAATGACTTACTTATTAGAACTATTTCCTCAACTAAAAAAAAATGGATATCCCCAATTGGCTTTGTGAAAGCCATTAGCAATCATGCATCCATATATTCTATTTTGCACACATATAATGCACCAGGGAAATCAGCCATGGACTCGTGAATTTGACCTGGCCTCAGCTAAAACATTTTATAAAAGTTGAAGAAAGCATAAGCAGGCCATTCAAATCACAGGGTCTAAGACCCCAGATTCAACATTGTGAAATCTCAGTACAACCAGTTCTCCTTATACATTTGTCTCTCAAAAAGGTTTTTCTTACTTTCGTTTTTCTCCATTGTAGCATTTCCCATCTTCTCATCAAGTCCAAACATGTCATTATCTCACAATTATAGCTGAAAATGATTAACATTCATCATTAGATTCTTTTACACTCTGAATTAGATAGCACACTTTTGCTTGCTTAAAAAGTTAAGACTATTCACTAGACTAATATTACAACTAAACAATGCTCTATATATGTAAATGAGTCAATGTCAGCTATGGACAATAATTAGGGAAATGTATGTTGTTCTTAGAAGAGAAGATTATAAACAAAGAGTAAAACAGTTCTAAAACATTCATAAAAAATTAGAAGAGAAATTTTCAACTGAGAATTTGTCCAAGTAATAAAAAATTTTACTACAAAAATAATTGTATTCATCTAAATGTCAAATTCTGTGCATACAGATGTATGCTTGAGAAAACTAAAAGTTCTTATGTAGCCCTAAAAGTTGCTATGCAGCCCTCAATCTCTCTTTATATGAAAAAAATGGAATAAAAGAGAAAAAATGGGTATCCCAACAATGGTTAATCAATGACACTTACAATTATAATCACAGGCAAAAGTCATCATAAAAGACTTTATTACATTAGCAGATTAATTTAAAGTGAAGCCAGTCTACAATTCACAATTCATTCTCAGCTGGATAAAGATACTTTATGTAACAAAATTTGTTGTTCAAATCGTGAAAAGCCATACTTCTACAATGAAGTTTAACACAATAATGTGTAAGTTGTTGTGATACTTCAAATTAGTAAGACGCTGAAGGATGAGAGCATTCTTGATGATAAGACTGTATTGAATAATTTAATGTGTTTTCTACAAGATTTAGGGATTAAATTTTTTTATTTTGGATTAAGTAAAATAGGTTTTGAAGGGTGCCTGAAACCTTGTACAAGTCTAAAGATTTTTAATGAGTGCAAAAATAAAAGGTACAACAAACAAATGCTAAGCTGGTCACCCCCCAATCTAAGGGTAACCATGGTGACAAAAAGCCAGTCACCAACCAAATAAAAAGATCCAGCAAGGAGGTAGGGCCAGATACATCATGATTTGCCCTTTGATTTAGAGCCTCCATTGCATGATTGGAGATTCATTTCTAAAGGAAGAGCGGATGGCCTAGTTTTCTTTCTTCTTACTGTAGTCCAACCATCCTCCACCTTAGCTGTCTTAGCAGTCCAATCCCCATAAGAGACTAAACAATGGAGCCTAGGGGAATCGGAAAAAACAACAATCTCCCTAGAAGAACCCAAAGCCAGCTAGCCCCCCACTAAAATAGGAGGAAAGTCCATAATAGGGGCAAGGCCAGGAGAGGCTACAAGGTCCTGGCCCCCAATAGGACTAGGAGGAACAAGAAAGTCCTTCTCCACCAAAGAAACATCTGCAGAGGAGACATCAATTGGCAAGGGTAAAACAGAGGAGGTTTCCAACAAAGGGGCCACAGGAGAGCCATCTGGGACAGTAATCATGGCAGCCACCAGAGAGTCTTGAGAAGGGTCACCATCCCCAATAGAGGGGGCTTTGAGGATAGTGTAATGATCATCCGACACATTCTTCCACCAGGAAGGAGGCTTCTTGTGTCTAGGTTTTTAGAGGAGCAACAAGCAGCAAGGTGACCAGTCTTGTGGCACTTCTTGCATCAGAAAGGGATACCTTTGTAATCAAGACACTAGGTCCAAGATCCAATTGGAGAGGCCAAACAAATCATCGTTGGGAGACCCTTGGAGATATCAACCTCAACTAGGATCCAAGCATAAGTAGTGCAATACACATTGGAAGAAGCATAATCCACTATCAAGAAATCCCCAATGGCCTCCCCCACCGCCTCTAGGATAGAATCCACCCAAAGGTGAAGGGGAAGGTTCAACAACCTAACCCATAGAGGGACCTTGTTAAAGGATTCCGTCAACGGGTCAAAATCCTTGAACCAAGGTTTAGCCATTTAGGGATTAAATGTTATAGAGATTAATAATTGGCTATTTTTTTAACACTAATAGTAATCTTTTCAACACTTTTCTATAATTGCTTATCATTGCATTCACAACCATCATCTTTGTCTCCCATATGTTTGTGCATTAGTGTAGGGTCTGTCCATGTTGGTTTTGGAACCCTGCAAATCATAGTGTGTGGAGTGTAAAAGTTTTGTCTCCATCATGGGACGATAATTTCCATCACTTGCACCACAGTAATCATTCATCACGTAATTATGGTTCAAACGCAGGGGACTGTCATGACTTCTATGGTCATGAGGAGAAGATGCAAGGGTTGTGGATAAGTAATGTTATCCACCATATCTTTTTGAATTGAATCATTTTGTCTTGGCAAATTGCTATGATTGTTCAATAGGGGAGGATCAAATAATTTTTTTCTTGATCCTGTTCTTCTAAGAAAGAGTTTTCTTTAAAAAAAACACCCATCAAAATTCATGCATGCCCTAATTCAAAATGACACTATCCTTAACAATTTGAATTGTGGCGAGCAACATACCCACATTAGTAAAGAGTAATGTGTAAGCCATATTTTGGCTTACAATAGGAAACCCTTTCTTTTAGAAAATTGATTTTGACTCGATATGAAAAATCTAGTATAACAATGAAAGAGCCATTCAAGGACATTGAACACATCCTGAGCACAAAGATTTGGCAACCCTAGCCAAATGCATTATAAATGAAACAATACAGATGAGAGACACTGAAAGATTAGAAACAACACATATTAAAACAAACAATTTCATAGCTTTGGAAAATGTAGGAAACCACTGTTCCCCAAGCAAGATCCTCAACAAAATAATATCTTGACCTGCAAGGAAATGTTTGAATCTGTAAAAACAACATAAAACACATGTAAGTTGGAGCCATATTTTTTTTATTGCATAGTTTTATTTTATAATATGTTTACATTATATTTTTTTTGCTACAAGAATCAATGTACCAAACTATTCAAGAAACTTACACCCATTGTATGCAAGGAATGCATGTTCTCCAAGTTTTGCTTCTCTAGAAGAATTACATATGTTTTGAGAATTGCACCAATAGACACGTAACTATTCTAAAAAATGATAGTTGCCCGACTCAAATATTTGAGATAATTTTTCTACGGAAAATATTGCCTAGAAAAATAACACCAGCCAATAGAATAAAACTTATTAATATATATGATGTCATAAAAAAATCATTATAACCTGCAAACTATAGTCTATGATAGTATTATCTAACAGGGCACAGTTTTCAATCAACCAACCACTACATTGCAAGAAAGCAAAAACTTTAGTCTCTTGCCTTACTAAGGGAACTAATAATATTGAAATGAAATGGCAACATGTGCTGGCAATCCATAGATATTTTTATCTTAGAATATTATAAAACATGTCAGAAACTCGATAGAATGTTATATTCGATTTATTCCCCTCTTCCTTTGGGCCCTTCACACAAAACAGACTCTTTTGATAACGGGGGCATATTTCGTTGTACAGAGAACCGACTTTAAAATTGATGCCGTGTTATACAGGAAGATATTTTAAAATGGTTAAGAAAGAATAAGAATTTAGATTGCTTGGCTTGATGTAAACACTGTGGAGGAATCGACATACCACAATGATTAAAAGCAGATTTCATATTCAAGATCTTCCCATTGACGCAGTCAAGGGCAGTCAAAAGTACATTGTTGAAAAGGAGAAACCTTCTCTTTCTTAATAAACGGATCAGCCCTAATCCACAAAAGCGAGAAAATAGAAGCGAGAAGAACAGACCAGAGAATAACTATAGTAGGAGTTCGATTCTGTCTTCCCAGAAGACCCCTCAGAAATGGGTACAAGTGCGCTACAACCCATGATGCAAAACATAGCTTCTTGAACAAGAATGCCCATTCACCATATCCACTGTTAAATGTGGCCGAAATTCCAGCTACAACAGCTAAAAGGTTGACTATCACCAGTGTGGTTGGAATGATAAGAAGATTAGTCCATTCAAATGCATACAGCTCCTTCAGATCGTCTGCCTCAACTAATTTCTTTGACTTGGGCTTTGGATTACTAGTAGATATGGCAGTAAACTGCATGCCTGTCAATACTTTCAGAAGGCCTAGGAATATTGCGAAGAAGTGAGAAGAGGTGCCTCCGATCACCCAAAACTGTTCATATTTCCACCAGTCTTCAATCTCCACGTGGCTCCATTTGAGCTCCAGGAACACACACGTCACCATGGAGATGAGGACAGCTATGATCCAAATCAGCCCAAATTCGTCTAGCTGCAGGGGACAAGAATGAGATGATATATTATTATCACGTTAATGATATCAATATTTTTGCTTTGGGATTCAGTTCTGTAGTTTTGAAATTATTTCGAAGTAAATTATATGATCCATCATTAGGACATATCTCTGTTATCAGCATTTTGGATCAAATTGCATGATCCATCATGGGGCAAATAGAATTTGATTAGAAATATTGATAGCAAAAACACATATAGATGATTTATATTGATAAAAGGTAGGCTAAAATTTCAGATACCTGTGGGAATATGAATTTCCCTGTGAGGAGACAAACAGCAGGAAGAAGGCAGTAGGTGATGAGGGGGATTGAAGCCAAGGGGTAAACGATTGTGTTAATATAGGCGATTCTTTGAAGCCAATTAAGATGACCAGATCTCAATCTGTACCACAGTGGGCAGCGTTTGCTGAGAAGAATTTCCATGGAGCCTAGTGCCCAATGGAGCACTTGCCTCAGGCTGTCTGCTAGATTCATAGCACCATTTTCTTTGAATGCTGGCCTGAAATTGAACTAGTCATTAGTAATAAGCACTAATAGAGATCAGAATTATAGAATTATTTAGTTGGAGAAGCTTAAACACTCAAAATGGTACTAGCTTCTTTTTATAATTCATCTATCAGTATGAACCATCTATACAAATCAAAACTTAAAATCAAATTACTTATCCATACAATAATTTATTCCAACCTTGAAGGAACACAATATATGGATTGCCAGCCACGGGCATGCATATTCAATCCTGTGAGGACCCAATCTGTGACAGATCCATATATCCAACCGATCTACAGAGGACATCAGGCTCAAATCTATAAGATGTCATAGAAATAATAAGTTTTTTTATTGATCAGTGATATAGGGTCTGGTTTAAACAGCACATTCCAAACTTCGAATGTTAGATGGCTTGTTCTAAATCATACTAGTAGATAGAATTCTACTAGAAAAGAAAAATTGTAATTCAGATAAACTATTTAAACAACCCAAAATTTAAAATATATTATTTAAACCAAACACATAACATACCTCTTTCCCCCATTGGGTTTTTTCTTCAAATGTACAGGTAATGACATGGATGGCTTCTCTGATGAGTGAAGAAGGGTCTGTATTGTCCGGAAGACCACCATCTTCCATTAAAGTTGAAGCAATGAAGACTGGAGAATGCCCCAAAGATGATTCCAAATTTTGAAATGGACCTAACAGCTGTGCAGTGTCTGATTCGTATTGATAAGAGCCTGTTAAAAAGGAAATCATTTGTCAAATACATAAATATGCATTGTTTTACACACATTATTTTAAGTTTTGATTTATTTTAATTCACACTAATTGATAGATCTCAGTGGAAAAAGAATTCAATTTTAGATGAACTGATGAAACATGTTAAAGCTTAAAAGAGTGCATTCCTGATAGAGATTAAGTTAATCCAGTAAGTAAGTTTTACTACTTGATGCATCTACCTTAATTGTGGGGAAAATTAACTTACTTTCAGTGTCTGTGAGCATTTCATTGTTGATGATATCTGAGTTTTCTCTATCAGTGTCCTTTGATCTGCCAAACAACCATGGCCGCCATGATTGGGAGGAATTTTGGTTGATTTGAGGAGGGGCGTAACCATAGAAGGCTTGCCTCCTGAAAACAGATGCTGTGCCTAAGTACATTGGTCCCTGAATACCATCTAGCCCCTTTAATGTTATCTGCACCCAAAGCATTAAAAATGAAAAGTATCATTGAAATGCAAAGGTGGAAACTGAACAGAGGATTCTGGAAATATTTCGGTGTAAATTTTGGGCCAAATTAAAATTAGTATATTGAAAGTTTTGATTTGTTTAGATGGTTTAATAACACTAATAAACCAACTGACAAATCAAAACCTCAAATGTATTGTTTAAAAAATATATGTGAATATAAAAAAAACATCAAAAAATAGTGGTGATTACATCATAAAAGACGGTATTGTGATTAACATATTTGTCCGCATGCTTGTCCAAAGAATGGAATCTGAGAGGAAACTGCACATAAGAAACGTTTTGGCCAACTGGAGCGTCCATCATAAAGCACATTGCCTCCCGCAAGACTTGACTGTTGTTTATGTATTGCATAGACTCCATATTCAAGATATAGGGAGAGTTCGTTAAAACTCCCGAGACTCGAACCTGCAACCATTCAAAATATATGAATTCTACTGCATAAGCTGAACGCCATAAAGCTCTGAGCTTGTTTAAGCTTTTACCAGAGAATTCATGGCACCGGGCCTGTTATGATGATCGAATCCTGGCTTCTTCTCACGAGAGACGTAAACCAGCAGAGGAAGTTCATGTCCAGTGATGTCCAGAGCTCCAGTGCGGCCTAAAAACACCTGCAAAAATCTTGAAGCTGTTCATCATCATATCTTAAACAAAAATTCAGCTCAATTCTTTTTAGATGAATCATTTAAACAAAGAAAAATTTGACATGTGATCTATGGGTCTGTTCTTTTCCTGTAATTCCTAATAATAGATCATGAAATGCCATCCAACATATAAACCAAACCATTTATAACTGTGAAAATCTGATATTTTAAATTAAAATGCACAGTTCATGTCAACATTCAAAATGTTGTGTCAAATCTGAAAGAAAATCACCTGAATCATTGCTGGGTGGTCACGAGGATTGTTGCCTGGCCAAGGCCTACCGTCCTGCATCATCCACCCATCTTCAGGAGCCTTCTGTCGTTTATTCACCAAAGCATTTATTCTAACTTTGAATTCGTCATATTCTTTCTGCATACAAATTCGTTCCCACAAAAAATTCCCACTTTTAATCATACAAATTCATTCCCACATAAAAATCCCACTTTTAATCATACAAATTCATTCTCTGCACAGCTAATGCAAAACACTTTTAAGAGATGCAGGGCAGTCTTGCTTACTTTCATTTCACGGCGCTTTTTGACAAAGGAAGGTTTGACCTTCTCTTTGAGATAATCAATCTTTTGGGAAAAGTAAGCTTCAGGAGCTCTGGGTTCGATGTTGAACTCCTTGCAGAAGGGAACCCACTGCCTCGCGAATTCCGCAGTCTGAGACAAACATTCGAACGTAACCATGGCCGAACCATCGTCCGACAAGTAGCACGAAACTTTATCGGCAGGATAATCCACGGCTAGCACAGATAAAATAGCATTTGCAGTTATCAATGGCGGCTCGCTTACTGGATCCTCCGTGCTCACAAAAATATCCACACTCGCCAGTCCACAGTACTCTGTGCCCTCTTTCTCATACCTTTCAAATTCAACCCATGATAGACGATTCATACTTTATAATCTCAAGCCATGATAAAATATTCATCATTTATGCTCATTATATTTATAGGGTTCAGGTTTGTACCAAATATGTCGTTTATAAAGACCATTTCATCTCAAGATTTTATCAGACAAGATTTGTGTTAATCAACATTTTCCCCATTTTTCAGTTTATGATATCAGAGAGGTCCAACATTTCCAGATCAACATTTGTACTTAGTACTTATATATTTAGAGCAGCAGTTAGTATAGGAGATAGGTTTTCAAAGATGTGATGGTTAGTCTAAAGTCTTAAGTTTCAATTCATTTGTAGTAATTTAGAGGAATTGAGGTTATATGGATTTCTTATTATACTAAAATTAAGAAATGCTAACCAAATTCTAAATAACATCTTCACATATATCTAGAATAACACATAATGGAATTGATAATCCAACAAAAAGAAAAGGAAACATCAATAAATTTATACGTTATCTATAAATATATGAAATAAATTTTTTAATATATACAATTTTCTACAAAGAAAAAGAATCAAACATCTTTAATACTTACAAACCATAAAGATTTAAAGAAAATTATAACATCTTAATAAAATTATACCTAACCTCATAGTAAAGAAAGCATATTATGAAACCATTTTCAGTTTAAAACTCTATTGAACAAATTTAACTTTAAAATCAAACAACTGTAACAGCTAATTGCTTTTTCATTCTTGTTCTGACAATCTAAATTCAATAGAAATATTCCATTTCAGTATAACTTTCACTCTATAATTCTGATTTATTTACTTAATAATTCTTAATAAAAAAATCTTTCAAATTTAAACCTATAACATCTTCCATCTATAGCTCAATTTTGTACGAATTTTCAAAAATTTCAGCTTTAAATGATTGACAAGCCCTTGGTATTTACCTGCTAGACAATCTTTGCAGGTAAGTTTGGCGATTCATGGGAGACCACTTGGGCAACTGGTCTAGAACCCATGAAATAGCCAACCAGATTTCACAAATTACAGCAGTAATCCAGAGGCCATATGCATCCCTCACAGGGTTCGTTATCCTCAAGTAAAAGAAGAATCCCACAATTAACAAACGCGTAACTATCACAAGCCTGTATGGATGAAGTATGTTCCCTTTAATGGGTAGCTCAGAAGAGAGAGATTGCCTGGGTTCTACCTCTCTGCAATACCCAAAAAAAAAAAAAAAAAAAAAAATTCGTAAAACTTTTCATCATGAAATCAAATCAATATTCATATTCAAAATGGGCTACTCTTAAATGGCCTTCTTAAACAGTTCATTCAAAACTAATAAGTATATGAATCAAATCTTAGTGTGTGATCAGTGATGTTTAAACAATCAACTCAAAATCAACCAATCATGATTGTTAAAATTCCTTCTAAAATTCAACTATGAACAATATTTGTTTTTCCAATGTTCAAAATTTTTCACAATCCATTAAATAAAAATAACACAACTTCTAGATTTGGCTCTGTACAATTTTTTTAACATTAACTTTGTTTAATCAAATTCCATAATCTATCATCAGTATAAGAAGAACTGATCATTCTTTTATTCTGATGATGATGAATTACTGAATATAACCCAAGCTATTGATACAAATATTCTCACGATCAAAACTATAAGTAACACGTCTACATTAATACAAAATTCTTACACAGTAGAAAAATCAGAAATAACAAAAAAAAAGAAACTATAAAGATTCAATCTTTTACGTTTCAATGATGAGATTTGGTTTCTGCCTGTGGGATCTTCCATTGTTTGATTCTGCAAGCATTAATTGACTATATTTGATGTTCTTCTTCCAGCTCTCCACTCTTTCTCTCCATGGAATTCCTATACTCTCATTGGAATCCATGGCGGTTCCTGAACTAGAGGCGGCCATGAATTCTACTTATATATGAAAAGTAAGCGTGTGGATTGTACGTCTCTGCTTTGTGTAGAAGGCTGTGGCGGAAGAAAAAGGGGGCTTCGTGTCTGCAGGCCTGCAAATGGAATATTGGATTACTAAAGAATGAAGTAAAGCAACTCTTCGAATATCTGTTTCTTGTGAGCTTTATATTCGCTGACGGTGACGAGAACACACCTTTGTCTCTTCCGTGTGGCTTCTGCTAAATCGGATTATGGTTTTCCAAGGAAAAGCAGATGATTCTATCTCAGAAAGCAGCCGGCATAACTGTGATAGCATCGCAAACATTTCATTTGTATCAAATCAGACAAGAGTTAACACGTATAAATCGAAGCAAACGTGACAGGATACACATTCAAAAAATTAAATATTTCATCCATTCTTGATTATGTCGATGGTCTCTGAAAGGTTTTGCTATTTTTTTAATTTTTTGTTTTTTTTAAATATAATTGTTTTAGATATATATTCTGTCAAATTTGTCTTAAAGAATTCCCGTTCTTAATTTAGGAACGAAGACTCTTGTACAAATTGGTTAGTTTAGTTCCGAATACTTCAGTACCATCTCCTTTTTTGGGATTGGATTGCAAATTTGATCTTGTTTTTATTCTTTAAATTGTAAATTCTTGTTTTTCAAGGTTCACAATTCTTGGTTATGGCCATTAGTTTAGAATTAGATATATTGTATTTACTAGCTTATTTATATTTATTAGACAATATCTATATTAAGTACGCTGATCGATATCTTATGTTTGCAATATAGGTCATTTGGAAAGATATCGATCGATGTATTTAATATAGATATTATCTAATAAATATAAATAAGCTAGTAGCAACCACACACATGTATGATAACTATAATTTGTATATATAAGATTTATGACAATATTTTGGTCATTACTAAATACAAATACATATTAAAAAAAAAGTTTATTAAACAAAATTTATCTTTTATCATTTTTTGGACATTGGTAAAAAGAGATGCATATGAATACATATTTTCTTTTATGAATTGTTTGACAAAATAAATTTGGAATAGTTGTATAATTGGTATCATATCAATTATAAACCATAACAAATTTAATACGTCAAGCCATGTAGTGTATTGATACAATTTAGGAGTTTATAAATGTTTCAATTAACTGTTATTTAAAAGTTTGTGATATTAGTCACAATCATCAATATAAACCAATACACAAAGCTTTTTGTTTAAGGCAAACTAATTATTCAATTCAAAATAGTTGAAAAAGTTCTACTACCGGTAGCATGTAAATTATAGAGAATAACAAAACATAGGTCAAACCTTGTTTATATCAGAATTGAAGAGTTTATAAACTATTCAAATAACTCTTATTTAAAAGTTTTGTGCTAAAAGAGTGGAAATTACATAAAGAGCACCTCATTGTAATGATGCAAATACATCACATATTCTTCAATGATTAAAACAGTATTATGACCTTTATTATGCAAGTGATCATGATATACTTCTTCCATAAAACTTGTGAAGGCAAAAACCTTTGTATATGTCTCTTTAACCTTGTGTGCAACATCTTTCATCCTCGTTATTTCTAGCTCTTCAACTTAATCAATGGATAATGCAGTGTTTTCAATATCTTGAAGAATTTTAGAGCAACACTGTAAAATTGATGTTGTGCACTTATCAATATGTGTTTCATCAGATGGAGCAGAGTTGGCTAAGATGTTTGGAGTTGCATCAATAATTTTAGATTCATTGTCTAATAGATCCATAGAGAAAAAGTGTTACCTAAGAATCAAACAAAATCAAATCAATGTTAGTATATATGAACATCAATAAGATAAAATAATTTGTAGTTTTTCAAATTTGTTTAGTTATATATACATGCAAGTTTATATGGATGGAACCATTTTAAAGTCATTATATTTTGAAATTACATAATGTACCAATATATTGTAATTGAAGCAATTTTGAAAATAAAATGATTACCTCAATACTCTTCTAAAAATTTGAGTCTATTTTCTTCATCTTTTCTTTTGGAAAGTTGTATGCCATTTTTCATTTTCTCATAATGGTCATATGTGAATGGTGGTGTACAAGATATTGCCACAAATGTCAAACCTGTTCTCTCTGTTGGACTTATATCAATTGTAGCTTTTGAGAGAGTTAGTCCTTGTGATTTATGAATGGTCAATGCCCACGCCAATCTTAAAGGTAGTTGGAGAGTTCTACCCCTTTGTATTGGTATTATTGGGACTATATTTGGTTGATCATCTTGAAAAGGTAACCCAGAGTAATTATCAAATTCAACCAAAACATATACTGGTGGCTCTGGCGGTCTACTTTCTAGCCTGTAGATAATCTTTCTAATATACCCCAATGCTCCATTGACAAGACCTGCCTCTACCCAAAGATTTGTAGTCAACATCACTCTTGAATTGTTACTGATTAATAATTCAAAGTCAAGCTCTCCATTTGAATAATCTTCTATTGAATTCAAACTCCCTACTTTTGTTGCAAGACTTCATGCAACGGGATGCTTCAATGAATGTAACATTATCTTGTTATGGTTATAAACCTTGTCATTTGTGGAGAACAAATGGACATAATTTTGAAAGTCTTCATTTGTTGTAGCATCTAAATTGATAGGAGTTCTCATCATAAGTAATTTCGAGTCTTCAATTTGTGGGTTAGCATCTCTAAGATTCATTAGAAGTTGACGAAATCTTTTTTGTTCAATGTTTTCCCCCTCTTGTCTAAAAATCTTATCTAAAGTTACCATAGTTTTGAATTCCTCCCACAATAATTTTTCTTGTCTTTTGCTATCATATGTAGGTCTATCACTCACTGGAGGCAATTGACCCAAGTCTCCAACAAAAATCATAGATATACCTAAACAAATTTAAAATAAAAAAACTAATACGTTGTTTAGATTTATAATGTCTTTAATATTTATGTACTATACTAAATATGGCATAATATGATAACATGTACTAATAGAAGTAAAAATATACTTGCAAAGCTTTGGTCTAAACTTTCTGGAAATGCTTGCCTTAATCTTGAATCAATGTTTTCCAACGTAGTCTAACCAATGAAGCTCATTTCATCAATCAATATGTATTTGATATGTTTCATTTCCTCTTGGAAACTTGTAAGACATGATCCTTCTAGCTGTGAAAAATATTTCACTGGTATTCTTAGCTTTGAATGAATAGTGAAAGCTCCAATGTTAAATGCTGCAACTCTTATTGGTGCTAGTAAAAGAAGGGGAGAAGGATCTGATAAGCATGCATTTTGAAGGGCTTCATAAATGACACCAATCAAATATGACTTTCCTATTCCTACTGTTTCTTGAATTATCAGGAACAATGGGCCTCTATCTACATTGGTGTGGTAGTGTGTCATAACTATGTTCATTGCCTTTTGTTGTTTATTGCTAAGGGTCGTATAATTAAAGCATTGAGAAATACCATCATATATGAGACATCCATTTTCCTTCATATTTTTTATGAAATTGACTGCTCTCATTGTACACTCCTCACCTTGATATTCAGTAAACCAATTTGTATTGTTATCAATGTCTCTTCTTCCCAACATATCTATTTCTGATAGTTGCATATTTTGACCATTATGAAGTCTAGATATGATTTCCCATTTGTTCTCTATAGTAGTAATTACAATAGCTTCATCTTCTCCAATATCTGAACCATTATTATTTTTATTTTCATCTATAATTGTTTCTCTTTGTAAATGCCAAGCATTATAACTGAATGACTCCCACTTTTCTATTATGGAGTCAGTATCCACACCAATATCCCCTTCTATGTCATGAAATGGTTTGTATAGTAATAACTCTGTAAAATAGAATTCTGCCCATTTTTGTGAAGCACGCGGAGAAATGGATGTAAATCTTGGAAAAACTCTAACTATAACTTCTTTTTCCCTTGGCTCCCATTTATTTTCTCTTTTTCTTTTAGAATTATATATCCATGATTTTGCTACATCAATTAGTGCAATGCCTTCCATAGAAAGAGGCATTTCTTTGTATCCATCAATGAAACATTTTGTATTGTCATCATTGTTCTCCTCATTATTCAGATTTATAGATTTGAACACTTCATGTGAGACATTTAGAGTGACAAATATTCTACTACTCTCCATGAGTGGAAGCTCTAACAACATGTGACATGTTTCTTGAGCTCCATTGTCCCTTTCTATCATAGTTTCTGTTAGAAGCCTTCTATATGCACGTGTAGCTAAAACATCAGGGTTTTCCATGTTTGAAAGATGCATCAACATCTGGTGGTATGTTTCAGAGCTCTTCTCAGCTTTTGATGCATACTTTTCTATGTATTTGATGACTGCATGTCTGGACAAAACAGGTTGCTAATCTATATTTGCTCTCCATAATTGCAAAACGTGACAATTATGTGAGTTAACTCTATCATCATTTCTTGCTGGCTCAATTTTTTTCCCCCCTATTCCTATGTCTTTGCATAATTTAGATCTAGTAAGATTCAATGGCCAATGAGCATTATATCTGAAAAGATTATAAGAAGGTGATTGAATAATTATTTCATTAAATAAATAATATGTTTTACAATAAAAAAATATTAATAACTATAATAGTTACCTGCAAACCATCTTTCCTTGTTTTTTGTGTAGACATGCACCCTCTCTACAAACTATGTGACGCTCATCACAGTTTAGTATTTGTTCATAGTCATTATCAATATCCATATTGGTAAGTTGTGTTGTATTTTTGAGACATGGATGTTCACCAAAATTTTGGAATGCCTACAACAAAATAAACATATTCGACATATGTTCATTATATAAATATAGTCTTGAAACAATATGTAATATAATAACAAGATATTTTATAGAAAAACAATTTGAAAACACTTGTATATTTCTTTAATGTGGATCTTCTCTAGGATTCCATGCATGAATAATGTAATGAAAATATTGCTCAAGTATTCTTCATTCCTCCTCATTTGACCAATCAATAATGTCCATATTAGGAGCACCATTGATCCATAAAAATCCATGCACATGTGGAGAACCTCTATGTTGCCATTCATACCTACACCAAAAATCTTTGACATCCATTCCATTTTCTAGAATTTCTTTTTTGAATATTGTATGTCTTAAATGCATGTAATGTGCAACTATATGAGGATAGTTGATAACATTTTTTTTTCTCCAATTTTGAGCTTCTTGCATATTGGTTGGGCATGTTTCGGGCATGAGAGCATGTAGATCAGGGCATTGCATATTTGCTGCACTTAAGGTGAAAAATATTATTGGAGTGCCAATTTGGTGAAGCATGTCTGTCAATTCTGCACGACATTTAGTCTAGTATGACCATGTTCCCCTTAATGTTGTTCCAAACCACATCAACCCATTAGCTAAATGAGATTATAGCATTAGTTCCATATGCTCATGTAGCTCATTGATAGTAATGGGCATGTCTTGGATATTTCTTTTCACAAACACTGTAGATGAATTTTATGCTCGGTGTCTCATTATCATGTTCATCATAAAATATCTAAATCGTGGATGTTTGCCAAACCTATGATCCCTATACCATAATAAATGCTTGAAAAATTCATGTAGATGCACATGCCTCATTTGTGGTTCTAACCAATTACATCCTCCATTAGGGAATAGTGTAGAAAATGCCATGTCTAGTAAACCTGATGTTATATACTCATTGATAGGAGAAACACTAATACCAGGCCAATCAATCAATTCTGTTGGTTTTTCATCAAGGTTATTAAACCACATTTGAATTAATTCCATTTCTCTTTAAACATTTGGTGGTTTTGAAGCCATTGATGTAGTGTTCTTTATTGTATTACCTTCATCAATCTCTAATAAAGGACCGACATATGTGAGTTCATTGGTATTTGAGTCAAATTCCATTTGTACTGTAGTTAATCTACCAAATACATTTTCATCTGTATTCCTTGGTAGGTCATTGAGAGCATTATCATCAATAATAACATCTGAATAAAATTTGTCATGCTCTATTTTGTATTTCAATGCATTGTAAACATGATCTCTATTGACAATGAAATTATAATCTGTGCCACATTGATTCCTTCTTCTAACAATAATAATGGGCAAATTTTGTATTATGTGTGGAAATATCTTTGAAACCTATTGTACATTCTGAGGAAAACTTATGTTGTGACCTTTGTATTTACATTGATTGCCTGTTGCATGGATCACTTGCAGTATTGGGCTTACACGTGCAATCAACATTTCCTCTACTTGTGTCAATTTTGATAAAATCTCCACTTGTGGCCGAGGATCCATATTGTTTGAAAATGAAAATCTATGAATTCCTCTTTCTTGTCTACATTTGTTGCATATAGGACGTTGAAAACTTCAGAATACTTTGATTCTGATATACAATTCTTGATAGACATAACACATCTTTGGGGTTCTAAAACTATCCAGTTGAGATCTAAATTGCATTTAGAATCTTTTGAAATCAAATTGAACCCAACTGTTATAATTGTGTATGTATTGTGGACTCTACACTGAACACCTAAATTCATCTGTAATGAATTTCCCTGTTGACGTGTTTCTGGAACACGATCTATTGAGACTAAATTTTCATGTTCATCATTAAACTGAATAGTTCCATTAAAGCGAGGATGGGCATTCTCATTTGTTTCGGCATGATCCTCTTGTCTTTGTTGACCTTGAGAATTAGAGGTTTGTGCAGGTGTCATTTGATGATCATTTCTCTGTAGACTTGTATCCTCACTATTTTGAACTTCAAATTGATTTGCACTTGGATTTTTCTTTTTTAGCATATCGTTCTCTATCAGCTTGATTGCACTTTCTTTTTTGCTCTTCTATCTGAGAGCCTGTTTGTTGTTCTCTTCTTTGTGCATGATAGTTTCTATGATACTCCCTTTGGTATGCTCTTATATATAGTCTGCGTTGGTCTTCTGATTCAAAATTTTATTTTGGACGTCCCATAGCTGATATTGACAAAATATAATAACAAAAAAAAGAGTATATTTTAATGCGATTGATAAAAATATGATTAAATATATACTTCTATATAATTCATGTCTAAGTAATTCATCTATTTGTTTCAATAAGTGTTTGTATTTGTAGAATAGATGCTTACTTATGAGAGACACATTTAGTTTTTAATTGATTAAGTAATACTATTACAAAAAAAATGAATAAGAATATAAAAGTACATTTACATTGATCTGGTGTGACAAACATTACCAACAATTTATTTATAGGTAGTTTTTGCAAGTACATGAATTCAAAGAAGCCCTAATGTTAATATCTACTTGTTCAAGCGATGTAAGAAATCATCACATAAAAGTTGAGAGTTGAACAATTTATTTAGTTGTGACTTTTGTAACTACACGAACACAAAGAACCCTATTACAATATCTACTTCTTCAAGTAATTTAAGAAATCATCCCGTAATATTTCACTATTCCCTAAGTCATAATGCTTATCATAATACATCTCTTTGACAAATACTTGAATGCTTCTTATTTTGCAAGTTGTTTTTTTGATGAAGGATGCCATTTCTGTCGATACGTGAACATCTATCTCATCAACATCATGTATATGCTTTACTAGGTTCTTAATATCAATTACCATCTTTGTGAAATGCCCACACATGTTTTTCATTACATTTCAATGGGTTTTTCTATGTACCCACGTGAACCTATGGAAATTGTAGGACTTGATGGAGGTGGTCCATTTACGATGTCTTTTGTATCTGATATTTGTATGACATTGTTGTTTTCATTGCAGCACAAGTCCATTGTATATCTAACCTATGAATATAATTGAAATTTATATCATGTAAACTGTCAACTTCAGAATTCAAATCTCTATATAATGACACAGAAATATAGTACAATGTAAGAAATTTATTTATTAAAATAATAATTGAAAATATTATTGAAGAAAGAGAATTTATATAAAGCACCTGGATAATGACCTTTAAAGTAGTCAAATGTGTTGTATGAGCAATATAGTAGATACCTACAATTTGAAATAGAACAATATAGTATTAGTCTTGAAGATATTGTGATTTTGTGCATGTGATTTATTTGAATAAAATATTTATATTAAACTAACAAATTCAATAGTATTAAAAAAATTAAAAGTTTAATGATTAAATAAGATTATAGTATAATAAAAAAATCCTAGACTATTTAAGATAAATAGATATTAAATAAAGCTAAGAATTAACAAACTAAATAAAATATGTTAAAAGTTTGTTATAAAGTGAAAATGAAAAATAATATTAAATTTATTTTCTACGTATATCTTATATGAGTGAAAGTTAATTTTCAATTAATAAAGAAATACAAATTTGAAAAGATAACACCTAATGATTACAAAATTATAACATTTTTTACACTAATTAAAAACTAGAAAATAGAAAAACTACAAAAACATAAATCTAAAATGGCAAAAAATAAATCTACCTAATAGCTAAGATGGTGTTGGAAAAAAATTTAATTAATTTTGTATGTAGATGTTATATAAGTCAAAAATACTTTTCAATTAATATATTCTAAATAATTTGCAAAGATAACGTGACAAGATTAAAAAATTAAATAATTTTTTACAGTAAAAAAATAGAAAATAGATAAACCAAAAAAATGTAAATCCAACATGGCAAAAAAAGTTAGCAAAAAAATTTTTTGTAAAGAGAATGATGGGCAAATTGATTTAAGCACACAATTGATATTCTCGTCAGTTTTTCTTTGAATTTTATTTGGGAGAAGAATTGTAAATGAAGAAAAATAGAATAAATTAGGGAATCAACTTATACGATAAAACATATTAAGTTATATACATATTTAATAGAGCAGAAAATAAAATAAATAGATAATTTGAGTGTTGAAAAACATGTGTGGCCATTACACAGAGATGGTAACTGATATTGAGTGTTGAAAGAGATTGTTGTAAAATGATACATTTTAACAAAATGTATTTAGAATACTAAGAAAAAAGAACAAATTCACTAACCTGTGCGCTCAATTTCTGTGAGGCTATAGTGTGTGAAGAGGTAATGGTTGATTTACCATTTATAAGATTTTTTTGAGTAACAATGTATCTATTTTTGTGGAAAATTTGTGACACATTGCAAGTAGTTGAAGGGTTCAAATGGAGAAGTGGACTTGTCAGCCACAAGTATTTAATTTTGATTTGTAGTTGCAGTTGAATATGAATGACAAAGTGCAAGTCTACCATTTCAAAACAATCAAATAATATTAGAATTATCTAATATTTCACAATTTACTCACATTTCACTATTTTCATGTATAAATATTCGATGGGCAGATCAGATAATATCTATATTAAAAGTCATCTCAGATTGATTGGATTCAATCACCGCCACAAGCATTAAAATGGAAATTCAGTTGCTACTAGTCATCTCGGATTGATTGGATTCAATCACCGCCATGGGGGTTAAAATGAAAAGTCAGCTGCTATCAATCATCCCGGATTGATTGGATTCAATCCTCGCCACGCGCATTAAAATGGAAAGTTGGCTGCCGCTTACTTTGCTATTAAACCTGCCGCCTATCACATAAGCTGATTTAAATCCATAGTTGGTGTGGCTAAATTCCCCTCCTAACGATCCAGATCAGCCCCCCAACCTACTATTCTCTCATTGTGCCAGTAGTTTTTTATCAACGTAATAAAATGGTGTTCATTAATTAACTACCCCCAACCGACTATTCTCTCGCCATGCTAGTAGTTGTTGATTGGCATAATAAAATGGCGTTCATTAATTAACTATCACACTAACTATTACACACATAAGTTTTTTTTTTATTGGCACAGAAAGGACTATGATCCTTCTTCTGTTTCTGCCATTGTAGTGACACCTATCAGTGTAATTAAATTTATTTATTTAAAATTTGAAATATTTTAGTTTGGTCTAGATTAGGCGAGGTCACAATTGGATATA
Organism: Cupressus sempervirens; assembly: GCA_028749045.1. Taxonomy (NCBI): domain Eukaryota; kingdom Viridiplantae; phylum Streptophyta; class Pinopsida; order Cupressales; family Cupressaceae; genus Cupressus; species Cupressus sempervirens. The sequence goes on from CM053789.1 coordinate 874,465,336, forward strand.
ACAATAAAGTCTAATATGCTAAAAAATCAACATAAAATAATTTAACATGAGAGCTATGTAAGAATATGTACCAACAAAAATGTCATAGAGGATTAAAATACATATATAATTTAAATCCACATTTTTTACCATGATTACATTGTTTATTTTACATCCCAAATTTTGATGTTATTTTAAATTTGTTCATAGCTATTAGATAGAACTGATTTTTCTTTCATAATCATGTGAAGTAGGTAGTTATTTATACTTGTTGTATTAACTGTTTAATGAAGATTTGTGATGTGATGTTTAGTAGTTGCTTGATTTTGGAATTATGGGTAATAATTAAATTCATTTAAATGTTAATATAAAAATTATTATGGAACTTGTTACTATAGTGGAAATGTCGCATGAGTGATTTGAAGGGGGAAGCATTGTTAAATGGGATCAATGGAATGGGATACTAGCTTAGTCCAGTCATTGGGATGATAGGTATGACCTTAAATTGCCTTGGTAAGGACCTAGCAACTTGAACTTCAGGATACAATTGAAGGACCTGCATGAGCTATTAAGTAAATATTTTAAAACATAAAATAATTTAATTAAAATATAATATGTACCTCAAAGGGTTTTGATTGACCTTTCCATCACATAATTATAATAAATACCTATGTACATACACATAGGTATAAGAATAAAATGACACCATAATATTATTATTTCCTTTATAATAGTATGATGTCACCCCATAATTGTATCTACATGCATGTAGATAGATATAAACCATAATTATTGTCAATTTATAACCTTCAAATCTTTTTCTATTTTTTTAATTTCATTTTCTTACTTGAAACTGATTGTAACACTTGGCATATTTATTTGTCATTCAAGAGCTAAGACATTTCTTTTGTGTTGCAGCTTCTTAGAAGCCAAAAAGACACATTATCTTTTTTATTTAAGAAGTTGAGAGAGGTAGAAGACTTATATATTTGTAGGCACCCAACTTCTATTTTTCCAAGCATCCGACTTCCATCTACCACTCGATACCTTTGCAAATACCATATGATATATCTCTGCATCTATTGCCAATCTCTTTCTACTTTGTATTAATCTTCCTGCTGAAAATGTGATGTATTTTGTACTAGTTTTTGCACCTGAAGATCATTTCGAGGAAGAGTCAAATCACAATGTCCAACTAGACTCCTATCTTCCTAATTATATCAGGTTATGTGGTCAATCATGTTTCAAGCATTGCTAAATATTTCTTTATTAGATGTTATAGAAATCCAATTACCATAATAGTATACTATAGTTATACTCATCATAAGTATTATAGGTTAGTTCCTCTTTAAGAAAGAATTGTTTTTTTTGTAATGGAATCGTGATTTAAATATACAATTTGAAAGTCAGAATCAATGATATTTATGCAAGTCTTAAAGAACATATTCTTTCAAGTCATAGATCGTGAGAAGCTGGAAACATATAAAATTCATGAATCAGTTGAGAATCAATGAACAAAGTTGATTGCTCTGAATTTCTAAGCACCTAAGACTCACCGACTGTTTAGCCATGGAAAAGGTGAAGAGGTGAGATGAAATTTGCAATGACATGGAAATAAAGTTAGACATGATACAATAATCCTACATTAATTTAATAGCTCATGCTTGTCCATAATATTGTTTCCCTATTGTCAAGTTGAGCGGTGGTGATCGAGTCATTGAACCCATCAAAAAAACCTTGGTTAAGGTCATTTAAAGGCATGTTTTCCATCTATGATCACTTGATGTTAGCGGTTCCAGTTATTCAAATATGTCTGTCCATAACTATGCAAACATTCTAAACACTGAAATGCTCAGGTAGTTGGACTAAAAGTATCCCAACCCAATCCTGAGGTTGGTATGGTCCAAGGTTGGGAGGTTAAGCCTAAGTTAATGCTTCTCCTCTTGCTAAAAGTCGAGGCTTGCACAACCAACTAAAGACTTGCCGGATATTACTTGTATGTCCTTCTTTCCATGTTAAGCATTTACTTTACTTGTATGTAGAAAAAGATAGTTAATCATTATTTCAATTATTATAGATGATCATCGATACAGTTATTTCAGTTAACCATTATTTTAGTTATTTTAGTTGATTATTGATACAATTATTTTCAATTAATTGTTATTATAGTTATTAGAATTGATCATTGTTTTAGTTAATCATTGATATAGTTATCTCAGTTGAATATTTTTATTTCAACTGATCATTGGTAATTAAAAGCAATTAATGACCCATGAAAAGGAATTCAATTATTTGTGCAATAATTTGTTGGGAAAAATTCTTTATAGATTGTTTTTGTTTTGTTATGAAAAACCATTTGTTACAAATGGTATCAGAATTTTGGGTTCAACATTGAACCTAGAGCACACTACCTTCCATGTAAACCTAAAAATTCTTAAAATTAATTGTACAGGATGCAAGTATGTAAAACACCTCACAAGAAGGCACAACATCCCATCTTTTTGTACTTAACTAAAAACATGCCAAACTTCAAATACATTTGTTGCTCCATGCCCTAGGACAATGAAACTCTAAACCAAGCCTTTCAAAAAATGAAGAAGGAAAGAGTCAGGTGGACTCCTACTAATAAAGCAGCATATAGAAATGAACTAATTAAAAAATGGAACACTTGTTAGGGAAACTTTGTTATGCACTTCCACAGATCTTGGATGGTACAGGATATGTATAGATCTAAATTAGATATGAATGCTGAGAAGCAAAATGCAGATACCATAATGTAAATATTCTCAGAAGAGAAAAAAAATTGTAAATAAGGTTTCCATAAATGCAGCAATAGAGTTAATTAAATAAAATGATTTATTCATGTGTTATATTCATTTGCAAACTCTTTTAATTTTTTGTGGGCACACTTAAAAAATATGTATACAATAAATTAGCACCAAAATTTGTAAATTTCTAGGCTAAACTAGTAAACAAACAAAATGAGAAATGATAAGAACATTGCAGGTCATGACATGGTCCATGAAAACACACAATTAACCACTAATTTATTATTCAGATTTTGCAAGAAATGCAACTAAAGGTAGATAATATGGAAAAAAGAATGAATGTTATGGAAAACTAGATGGGGTAGAACCAAGAGGAAATGCAATCCTTGCCTCCTCTCAGAATAGAGACAAAAGTCTTTGAACACAACAAGAGAACCTCACAAGCTTTATCCATTGAAATTGAAAAACAAAAGAAGCAAGAAATAGTGAGTGACCTGTCCACAAATATTAAGAAGATCAAACCACCCAAATTTGTTGGTTTTAAATTCGAAGAGGATGTAGAGGCCTGGTTAACCAAAATGGAATAGTACTTTGAAATTAGGAACTTGTCAGAAACCTCAAAAGTGATTTGGAGAATATACCACTTTACTGGAGAAACTGCTACATGGTGGGGAAACACCAAGGTTGAGCAAGACATTGAGACCACTAAAATCACTTGGGAAAAATTTCTAACCATTTTTAGGAATTGTTGGTTACTCCAAACCTTTTATGACCAAAAATTGCTAGATTTCCAAAACCTAAAGCAAGGAGATATGAGTGTACATAAGTATTGGGAGAAATTTACCTGATTACTAAAGTATGTACCACCATATCAACAAGACAGAAATTTGAAAGTGAAGAAATTCATTATGGGTCTGAATAATAGAATAGGACCTAAGTAGTTGATGTTCTCACTCCTCGAACCATGGAAGAAGCTTTAGAGAAGGTTGTTCGAAAAGAATATAAAATCAAGAGAGACAACTCCATTCGGGATAATAAAAGGAAAACAAACTGGAATACAAAAAGTACAAATATTTAAGGATTATAAGTTTAGCAAGCCAAAATCAAAAGCGAATGGAATCAAGGATTTTAAAAGTAATTTTAGTACAAGTAAGAATAATAAGAGAAATGAAAAGAAGGGACCACCTTCATGATGTTACAATTGTGGGGGGGATCATTATGCTAATAAATGCCCCATCAATCCCAACACCAATCAGCCACATCAATCACCTCTTCCACAACAAAAACATGTTTATCAACAAAGGATCCACACAACCCTTGACAATAGACAAGCAGAACAACAAATAGGCCCGATTGAAACTCTGGGTAAGATCTATGAGAACCCTATCTCTATTTTAATTGATACTAGAGCTTTTGAATGTTTTATATCACCTAAAACTATTAAGTAGATTTCCAAAGAGATCTAGTTTTACGGCAAAACCATAGATAGTCAAGCATGCAAACCAGTCAAGGGCTAAGGTAGAGTAGTGTCTATTTTAGGCTCGAGTTGATTTTCTAAAATTCTCCACTGAATTGAATCTATATGTAGTACCTCTTGGGTCTTACGATATTGTTATAGGCATTAATTGGCTCAGTGAGCATAAGGCCAGGGTGGATTATCTTGCTAAAACTGTAGATTGTTTGGATGACCAAGGAAAACTTGAAAGCATTAGAAGGATTAAACATTAAATTAAATCAAAATAGATATATGCCACGCAACTTAAGAAATGTGGAAGAAAAGACTATGAGATTTTTGCAGTAAGAATTGAAGATATGAGAAATCTTATAAACACCACATATATAGATGACTACATTTTTGAAGATGGGGAAATTAGAGAAAAACTAAAGGAATATTTTGAAGAAAAATATTCCTACCTAAAGAATTATTTAGATGTGTTTTCCAAAGAACTCCCCGGTCTACTTCCATCCCAAGTCTTTGATTTTACCATAGATCTGTTACCAGGAGCTGAACCCATTTCTCAGGCACCATATCGAATGACCACCACAGGATTAATGGAGTTGCAAACACAATTATAGGATATGTTAGACAAGAAACTAATTCAACCCAGTGTATCACCATGGGGAGCCCTATTATTTTTTGTTAGGAAGAAGGACAAAACTATGAGATTATGCATAGATTATAGAATGCTCAATAAGGTTACTATCAAAAACCAATACCCACTCTAGGATTGACAACCTTTTTGATCAAATGAAAGGTGCTACAGTATCTTCAAAGATTGATTTGAGGTCAAGATATCATCAACTTTGTATTAAGGATGAAGATATTCACAAAACTACATCCAGAAACTGGTATGGGCATTATGAATTCACAATGTTACCTTTCAGGTTAACCAATGCTCCAACAGCTTTTATGAACTTAATGAATAGCATATATTCCAATATTTCCTAGATATGCGTGTACTAGTCTTTATAGATGATATTCTAATCTATTCAAAGAATGAGGAAGAACATTAAGAATATTTGGAAAAAGTCTTACAAAGATTGAGAGAACATAAATTATATGGAAAATTGTCTAAGTGTGCTTTTTATCAAAAGAAAATTTAGTATTTAGGACACATTATATCAGCTTAGGGAATAGCTATAGATCTGTCAAAAATCAAAGCAATTAAGGAATGACCTATACCTAAAAATGTGATAGAAGTCAGAAGTTTCATGGGATTGGCGGGACTCTATAGGAAGTTTGTCAAAAAAAATTCCAAGATAGCCTACCCAATTACATCACTTCAGAGAAAGGGAAGGAATTTTATATGGATGGAAAAATGTCAATCAGATTTTGAATGCTTGAGGAAAAATTTAACTACAACACCCATATTAAGAGTACCTAACCCACAAAATAAATTTATTGTTATAACTAATGTATCAAGAGGAGTAGGAGGTGTGCTAATGTAGGATGAGCAGGTAATTGCATACAAATCTAGGAAATTAAAGAATTACGAGTAGAATTGCACCCCTTGTGATATGGAATTAGTAGCTATTGTTCATGCTCTTCAAATGTGGAGACATTACTTGATTGGAAAACTTTTTGATACACAATCTCTCCACCAAAGCCTAAAATATATTTTTACTCAACCTAGTCTTAATGCTAGACAAAGGAGATGGCTGAAATTTTTAGCAGACTATGAAGTTGACATAAGTTACATCAAGGACAAGGAAAACAAAGTGGCAGATGCCTTAAGTAGGAGGAGACACATTTATGCAATGGCATCTAGATCATGATGAATTTTATGCAGAGATTAGCCTAGCTCTCATCAGAGACCCACAAGATCCCAAGTATTTAGAATTTAGGATAGAAGAGGATGGACTGTTAAGATATCATGACAAGATTTATATACCAAAAAAAATTGAGCTTCAGAGAATGATTATGGAAGAATCTCATTCAGCTCCATATTTAGGACACCCTAGAGTAACTAAAATGTTGTCAGATATAAAACCCCTATATTTTTGGAAAGGAATGAAAAGGGAGTAAAAAAATTTGTGGTAGGATGCCTAAAATGCCAAAGAGTAAGAGTAGAACATCGTTACCCAGCCGGTCTTTTGTACCCAGATGAGGCACCAAAAAGGAAATAATAGATAATCTCCATGGATTTTGTACAAGGATCACCTATGACACAGAATAAACACCACCATTTTGATAGTACTAGATAGATTGACAAAAGTTTCTCGCTTTATACCATGAAATCTATGTTGGAATTATGATATATTTGTCATTAGTGCAAACACTTACTTAATTCTGAATGCTTATCTAGCTCATCACTTAGTCTATAGTGTATACCAAGCATTCATTGGTTACCTTGTAAGTTCAGCAGGTAAACAGTTCTCACTGAGCATTCCAGAGGATACCGAGTGAATGAGAAGTTCAGGAGTGTTTACCGAGTGAAAAAGGTAAACAAAGGACTTAATGTTTAAATAATGAAAAAAAAGGTAAACAAAGGACTCAGTGTTTACCAAGTGAAAAAGGTAAATGAAAGACTCAGTGTTCACCGAGCATAGCAAGGTAAACGAAGAAGTTAGTTTCTACCAAGTGAAACTATATCTACTGAGTCACCAATGGTTACCGAGTTCCAAGAATATTGTGTGGCTAGTATGAACTGAGCCTTTACTCCTATCGAGTGCATGACAATGCTAAGTAATGTAGTGGATGTCGAGTATCAGAAGGTCATCGAGTCAGTTTAGTGAACCCGACTTATTTACTATTGAGTCAACTCAGTAATGTTTTGTTCACTTGTGTTTTGGCCGACCTTGCAATTGTAAATATTAGAATGATATATATGTAATGTATGATATCATTTGTAGTAAGAGGGATATGAAGAGAATGATGTTCGCATGTGAAGAAGGTGTTGCTAATTTTGAGAAAAGTGAAAGCGAATCAGCAGCAGAGTAAAAAGAATACAACAAGGTCAACATAGGAGCAGAAAAGGTATATCTATCACATCAAGTGATCAATGCAAAAAGGATCTTATTAGCAAATAGTTGTAAGCAGATCCACTGCTTCATCCTAATAGGTGAATCAGTAAATAAATCCTTTAACATGGTAGACTTAATAGATTTACAGAGTGCATACTTCACTATATGTTTGTAAATCCTCTAACAAGGTGGATCTAGCAGTCTTACTTGCTCCTAACAGGGCATATCACTAGAAGTGATCATTGTAAGCCTTAACAGGCCAACTTTATACTGCAGTATTGAAGTTTTGTGGGCATCATCTCCACCCCAGTTTTACTTTCTATTTGGAAGGTTTCTGGGTCACCAAATCTCTGTGTATATGTGCAATGAATGTTTATTCTTTCATTTATGCAGTAGATTAGATGAATGAATGATGAATGGTTAAAATGTTGAATTGCTTAAAAGTTTTATAAGTTACTGATTCACCCCTCCCCTCTTAGTAACCTATCTTATCCTGAATATTTACAACAATTGGTATCAGAGCTTTCTGGTTCTCAGGATAAAGTTTGACAGCTTGAGCAAAGATCAAGGACTATGGAGATATTCAGACTTGACAAGTCTATTGAAAATAAAAAGCTAGATCTGGAAATGGCCATGGCTCAACTCAAAGAAGCAAAGGAGCATCTTTCTCAATCTCTAAAAAGAAGGAACGAACTTGTAAGACAAATGAATGATCATCAGTATGTTGAAGAAAACATTGAAGACCTTTTACCATCAAGCAGTTCAAATGAAGCTAATGAAGCAATCAAGGAACTCCTAGCAAAGAATGGTTCTTTGCAAGAAGACGTAAGAAAGCTTAAAAGAGAACAAGAAATCCAATCAATTAGGCTATGTGAAGTTTTGGAACAGAGAAACAAGGCAAATGAAGACTTAGAGGTAAGAAATAATAAATCCCTTCAGCATGAAGATCTTGTAGGTCAACTATCTAATGAAAATGAAGAAATTATGAATCTAAGATCTGAGAATGAAAGTTTGAGAAATGATTTAATCATTGAAAGACAAATCAATGCAAGCTTACAAAGTGATTTGAGATCTGAAAGACAAATCAATGAAATTTTGGAAAATGACCTAAATGTTGAAAAGCAGGTCAATGAAAGGATGATGAAATCTCAAGCAGACATGAATCAATTGAATCAACAAAATAAGTAGAATCTTCATAAAAAAAAAGGTAAAGCTGGTCTTGGATACAAGGAAGAAGGTGAATCCTCCAAACAAGGTCATACATCAAACAAATGTTGGAGTAATGGAAAGACAAAATTCAATGGTAAATGCTTCAACTGCAATCAGCATGGTCACAAAGCTAATGAATGCAAAGAAAAACCAAAATTTGAAGTCAAATGTCACAAATGCAAGAAACAAGGTCACAAGGCATCTGAATGCAAATAAAAAACATACAATCCAGCATAACATATTATCAAAGCAATATTTGGTTCGGACTACAACAATTGGTGCAAAGGTCACTATTGTGGAAAATATGGACACATTGGGATAAACTGTGCAAGACATCACCTAAGAAAGAAGGATACAACTATAAGATGTTACACGTGTACTGAACTTGGTCATATAGCCAAGAATTGCATGAATATTGAAAGAATTGAAGATGAAAAAAAGGCTATAGCTGATAACATTCGGAAGCAGATGAAACAATAGTGGATTCCTAAATCTACCGAGCAAGATAGTTCAAATAATGGTCATGTCACTCAAGAAGTGGGTGACTCTACCATTTCCAGTTAGATTTAAGAAAAATCAAGAACTTCATCTTCTAGCCATATCTTAAGCAGTTCCAGAGTGAAAGAGTGCAAATGATAAAATCAGTATTTCAGATACAAGGATCAAAGAAAGTTATCATTCATCGTGTTGCATCTACCAAGCAAGGTTGGCTAAAGACCTTACCGAGCTAGGTCGGGAATATCAAAGATTTTGTTCAACCAACAAGTTGCAAGGTTTTACCGAGTAGATCGATGATAGACTGGCAAGCACTATGTCATCTCATCTACCTTCGTACCAAGCATTAATGACAGTATTTCCATCAAAAGGGTAGAATTTGATTTCATTTTTCACCGTGACTTAAGAATACTCAAAGCTAAAAGATTTCTAGTTGTACACCAATGATTCCAAGTGACTTGAAGCAAATCTCATGCGAAGAATTTGTTTGAAGAATTCATCATTCACTGAGCAGCAATGGCATCTGCAAGCACTAGCTCCAGCAAGGTGAAAAGGGGTTCTAAAATGCTCATGAAAGGAGTCAAATGGAAAGCCCCAAAATTCAAACTAGTGCCCGCTATTGCTGAATCACTTGACCCACACGGAGCTCAATCGCAAATACCACCTAAGGTACTTCTTGTTAATGATATTCGCGCTCATTTCAAATGCACTATTCAAGAAATTGGTACATTAGATATGGACAATGCCCTAGGACAACTATGTGTTGAAGGAGCCCTAAAACCTGAGCATAAACACTTAGAAGAAAAAGGCTTGACCCACATTTCGCACCTACCAAGGAATTTCCAAGTTAAATGGGTGAGATATGTTCTGAGCCGTGTACATAATGGTCAGTTGTGGTTGGAGCAACCCATATTGATAACCAAGAAAATGATACATAAGATCATGAGTTTTCCTATGCTCAGCAAAGCCAAAACCACTAAAACCCTAGGTCAGGATGAGTTGCAGAAGAAAACCCTAGTAGAATGGGACAGTAGAGGGCTGAAGCTTAACAATATATCTGACATGGAACTCAGGTTTGGCATTTATTTTATTGCATATAAACTAAATAGTTCCAGCAGATTGAATAGTGTACCATGTGAGGCTATGGATTTAGCATTGAAGATAGTAAAGAAAAATTTGGAATATGACTTGGAAGACTTACTGTTGAAACAATTAAACAAGAATATGGAAAGAATTAGGACTTCAAAGAATAGCCCTTGTAAATTTGGCTCATTGTTAATTTTCTTATTCTTTTATGTGCAAAAATTTGTTCCATCAAAAGGAACAGTAGTATGGAGAAAAGACATTCCTATTCTATATCAGATTAATGAGTTTATAGCAAAAATGGGTGAGAATTTTGACAAAGTCATGGATAACTATTTTGAAGACTTCAAGGAGAGGATGAATAACAGGTTCAAAATTCCTCCTAAGCTTGTTGAGGTGTATAAAGATGATATATGTTTCATGGTTGACTATGATAAAGTGTACATATAGGCAGTCATACCCCGAGTGGCATGGGTAAAACCATTGCCTTATGAATTAGATATTGATGAAGCAAGAGACATCATTGAGGCACTGGTGAATGAACCAACTATTCCTAACATCCCTACCTTTGGAACTTATCAGTAAGCCAAGGCCAGAATTGAGCTTGAAATCAAGCTACCACAGGCCATAAGCAAAGGCAAGAGGAAGATAGCCAAATTGAAAACTGCAACCGGTCCTCTCATGCTAACAGATTGAAAAGGCAAGGATGAGGAAGATGATGAAGAAGAAGGGGAAGAAGAAGAAAAAGAAGAACAAAAATCTAAAGAAGAACCTTCGAAGAAGAAAGGTAAGGCAATAATTACCAAACTTAAGAAGAAACCTACTGCAGTATTCACAAGAAGAACTAGAAAAGGCAAGCAAGAACCTATACTGGTCAGGCCTCCACCCACATTTGAGGAAAGGCTCAAAAAATTGGAAGAAGGAGTAGGCATCACAAATTTCAAGGCATTAAAATTTAAAACAAGAACAAATGTTGAGAAAATGCAGATTGAGGAATTGGTACTCTCCAAGATGGGTAAATGGAAATACTCCTCGGACCAGCTTGCCTCTCAAATCTCCAAAGAACTACTAGAGAGATTACAACTGAGATGGGAGTCAGCCACCCAAACGGTAAAATACATCTATGAGCAGTCTCTGAAGAATCTTAGACCAAGTCTCACTAGAGCAGAAATAAAGACTGAAATGAAAAACCATGAAGGTAAAATGATGATCAGATTTCACACCTGTTTGATTTTAATCAAAGACATTGAGCATGTTGTAAATGATACAACAAACATGTGGAAAAACATCTATCATCTGCATAAGCCCAGTGAAGACCTAGTAGAAATCAAGGATGATGATCGTAGTGACAGTGATGATCATGGCACTCCATCCATCATAGTCTCACCAGGAGAGCTGCATGCATTAATGGAAGAAGACAAGGAAGAAGAAGCTAAAGAGGAAGATAAGGAGGAAGATGATCTAGTAAAAATTACAGCAGCATTTATTACATCCCTTCCTCAATCTCCACCTAAAACTATGACATCATCAAGGTTGGAGTCAGCTTCAACATGTTTGATAGCATCTACATCAGATTTATCATTTTTACCTGCCACATCACAGCTCTAGGTATCATCAATGGAAGTGTCTACCACTTCATCTATTGAGCTGCAACCCTCTTCTTCAGCTACTGAGCCAGCCTCCTCAGCTCCATCATCATTAGTTGGTATAACAGTAAGTTTTACAATTTTGTTAGCATTATCTGCATCTACTTCAAATCCAATTAGTTCAGATACTACCATACCGAGTGTATCATCATTTTTGGGAAGTATTCCAAATTTTTGATCCGGTAAATACTTCTATTGGCATTCAATCCTCAAGTCCTATCCCAATTTTTACTGCTAGTCCTTCCATCTCCACTATTGTGTCTATGCCTAAGGTCAAACTAGTCATCATAGAAGTCAAACAAAAGCATCCATTAAGACTTCTAATCATTAGAAAGGAAATTCCAGAAGATATTGACTTAGGCACAGACATAGTGATTCCAAAGATTGACTATGAAAATGCTACCATTGAAGAAATGAGGTATGCTAGTCAACTAATAGAGATGAAAGCTACGCAGAAGCAGTTAAGATCTAAAAGGGATAAGGAATACAGAATAATTGAAAATGCTAAGAATATAATTACAGATGCTATAGGTGTTGAAGTAGATTCTACTCAACACATTTTGATTCAGTTAGAAGAGGTTGTAAATAAATTCAATGAGGACACCTCTGGTCAGGAAAAATTGATTGAAAGGGCTGAAAGGAAATTTGATAATAAGGTGCTTGAGTACATTTCTTAGCACATTGCAATAAAATAGGTAGAATTGTCCATCATTTTGGCCAATCTTGAAAGTTCTTTTAATAATGTAACTTCACTTTTTTCCAAAATTTTTGATGTTACCGAGTACACCAAGGAGATCAAAGAAAAATTGAATAAAATTAATGAGGATATGAAGGTCAGTGCCCAAATGCTACAACTTGACCCCAATCAAGTTCATCCCATCATTTTAGAATCAAATTTTTGTTAGAAAAGAAGGCAGAATTGTTGAGAGAGGAAGCAAGGATCAGGTCTACCTTGATTGACATTCAGAATATGATCCTTCCTATCATGGACACAATGCAAAAACACATTGTCTACTCCAAAACATTGATCCATGACAACAATTTTTCAGTTGCAGATCATGTGATTGAACTTTCAACTGAAGTTCAAATAACACTCTCCACCTGCACAATTTTGTAAGAAAAGTGGGATAAGACTTTGGCTCTTATTCTCAAGGTACACTCCGAGTTTATCTCTCATTTTGGTGTCTCTGTGTAAATACATATTGTGTAATTTGGCATTATTTCAAAAAGGGGGAGATATATGTAAATAAGGAAGCCGTGTGTAAAGATAGAGATATTTGTAAATACTCTGTGCATATTGTATGGGGGAGATATATGTAAATCAATTCGTCAAATTTTGCACATAAGTTTTGGCTCATAAGTGTTTTTGTCACTAATGGCAAAGGGGGAGATTGTTGGAATTATGATATATTTTTCATTAGTGCAAACACTTGTTTAATTCTTAATGCTTATCTAGCTCATCACTTAGTCTACAGTGTATACCGAGCATTCAGTGGTTACCTTATAAGTTCAATAGGTAAACAGTTCTCACCGAGCATTCCAGAGGATACTAAGTGAATGAGAAGTTCAACAGTGTTTACTGAGTGAAAAAGGTAAACAAAGGACTCAGTGATTACTGAGTGAAAAAGGTAAACAAAGGACTCAGTGTTTACTGAGTGAAAAAGGTTAAAAAAGGACTCAATGTTTATTGAGTGAAAAAAAGGGTAAACAAAGGACTTAGTGTTTACCAAGTGAAAAAGGTAAATGAAGGACTTAGTGTTCACCGAGCACAGCAAGGTAAATGAAGAAGTTAGTTTCTATCGAGTCACCAATGGTTACCGAGTTCCAAGCAATGTTGTGTGGCTAGTATGAACTGAGCCTCTACTCCTACCAAGTGCATGATGATGCCGAGTAATGTAGTGGATGCCAAGTATTAGAAGGTCATCGAGTCAGTTCAGTGAAGTCGAGTTATTTACTATTGAGCCGACTCAGTAATGTTTTGTTCACTTGTGTTTTGGCCAACCTTGCAATTGTAAATATTGGAATGGTATATATGTAATGTATGATATCATTTGCAGCAAGAGGGATATGAAGAGAATGATGTTCACATGTGAAGAAGGTGTTGCTAATTTTGAGAAAAGTGAAAGCGAATCAACAACAGAGTAAAAGGAATACAACAAGATCAACATAGGAGCATAAAAGGTATATCTATCACATTAGGTGATCAATGTAAAAAGGATCTTATTAGCAAATAGTTGTAAGCAAATCCACTGCTTCATCCTAACAGGTGAATAAGTATATAAATCCTTTAACAAGGTAGACTTAATAGTCTTTTAGTAAATCTCCTAACAGAGTGCATACTTTACTATATGTTTGTAAATCCTCTAACTAGGTGAATCTAGCAGTCCTACTTGCTCCTAATAGGACAGATCACCAGAAGTGATCATTGTAAGCCTTAATAGGCCAACTTTATACTATAGTATTGAAGTTTTGTGGGCATCACCCCCACCCCAGTTTTACTTTCTATTTGGAAGGTTTCTGGGTCACCAAATCTCTATGTATATGTGCAATGAATGTTTATTCTTTCATTTATGCAGTAGATTAGATGAATGAATGATGACTTGTTAAAATGTTGAATTTCTTAAAAGTTTTATAAGTTATTGATTCACCCCTCCCCTCTCAATAACCTATCTTATCTTGAATATTTCAAACAATCTAACCAACGGAGCACTAGGAATCACTCATAAATTCATAAAGGATTTTTTTAGATTGCATGGAGTTCCAAAGAAAATTATCTTAGATAGGGATGCTAGGATAACCTCCAGATTTTGGCAAACATTATTTTCAGCATTAGGGACTAAACTAAACATCAATTCAGCTTATCATCCCAAAATAGATGGTCAAACAAATAGAGTAAACCAAGTATTAGAAGATCTTTTAAGAGTTTTGTGTATGGATTGGCAATACCAACGGGAAACATATTTACCCTTGGTAGAATTTTCTTATAAAAATTCCTACTAATCCACCATTAAAATGGCCCCCTTTGATGCTCTATATGGCCACAAATGTAGAACTCCTGTGAGTTGGAATCAATTGGAAGGTAGAATTATTATTGGACCTAAAATGCTTAAGGAAATGGAAGATTAGACAATCCAAATTTTTCAAAGATTGAAGGAAGCCAATGATAGACAGAAAAGTTATGTAGATGCAAAAAGAACACCTAGGGAATTTTTAGTGAGAGAAAAGGTGCTATTAAGAGTAAAACCTTAGAAGAGTACTATCAAGTTTGGTAAAAATGCCAAGTTAGCCCCAAGGTATGTGGGACCCTTTGAAATATTGGAAGTTATGAACCCAATAGCCTATAGAATTTCCTTACCACCAACCCATGCAAGGATGCATGACATATTCCATGTGTTTTACCTTAAGAAATGCATTATTCATCATGATCATATAATTTATTAGAACCTATTATAGGTCTGAGAACCAAGGGTGGTGGAAATAGAACCACTCAGAATACTCTAGGTGTGTAAGCTATGCTTACGAAATTGAGAGGTGACTCAATGCAAGGTCCAATGGGATCAATATGTAGAAGATAATGCTACTTGGGAAGATTATCATGAAATCTTTTGAAAATACCCTCATATTTTCTCGAGGGCTAGAGCCTAAACTTTTTACTGTCTTGAAATAATCTAAATAGATATTATTTAAGTTTTGTTGTGATATTCATCGAGGATGATGAAAAATTTAAGGGGGAGGGTATGTTACATCCCAAATTTGGACCTAATTTTAAACTTGTTCATAGCCATTAGATTGAATGGATTTTTCTTTTGTAATCATGTGAAGTGGGTAGTTATTTATACCCATTGTATTAACTATTTAATGAAGATGGTCATTATCCATTATTTGTCATGTGATGTTTAGCAGTTGCTTGATTTTAGAATTATGGTTAATAATTAAATTATTTAAAATTTTAATATAAAAATTATTATGGAACTTGTTACTATCTTGGAAATGTTGCACTGGTGATTGCAGGAGAAGATGACGAGGGGAATCATTGTTTAATAAGACCAATGAAATGGGATACTAGCTTAGTCCAATCATCAGGATGATAGGTATGACCTTAAATTGCCTTGGTAAGGACCTAGCGACTTAAACTTTAGGATACAATTAAGGTCCCACCTGAGCTATTAAGGAAACATTTCAAAACATTAAATAATTTAATTAAAATATAATACATACCTCAAAGGATTTTGATTGACCTTTCCATCACATAATTATAATAAATACCTATGTACATACAAATAGATATAAGAATAAAATGACACTATAATATTATTATTTCTTTTATAATAATATGATGTCACCCCATAATTATATCTACGTGCATGTAGATAGATATAAACCATAATTATTTTTCAATTTATAACCTTCAAATCTATTTCCATCCTTTTTATTTCATTTTCTTACTTGAAACTGATTGTAACACTTGGTATATTTATTTGGTGTTCAAGAGCCAAGACATTTATTTTGTGTTGCAGTTTCTTGGAAACCAAAGAGATACATTATATTTTTATTTAAGAACTTGAGAGAGGCAGAAGACTTATATATTTCTAGGCACCCGACTTCTATATTTCTAAGCATCTGACTTTGATCTACCACCCGATACCTTTGCAAATACCATCTGATATATCTCTGCATCTATTGCTAATCTCTTTTTGCCTTGTATTAATCTTCCTGTTGAAAGCATGATATATTTTGTACTAGTTTTTACACCTAAAGATCATTTCAAAGAAGAGTCAAATCACAACATCTAGCTAGACTCCTATCTTCCATATTATATCAGGTTATATGGTCAATCATGTTCCAAGCATTGCTAAATATTTCTTTATTAGATGTTACTAAAATCTGACTACCATAACAATATACTATAGTTATACTCATCATAAGTATTATAGGTTAGTTCCTCTTTAAGAAAGAGTTATTTTTGATGTAATGGAATCATGATTTAAATATAAAATTTGGAAGTTAGAATCAATGATATTTTTGCGAGTCTTAAAGAACATATTCTTTCAAGTCACAGATCGTGAGAAGCTGGTAACATATATTATTCATGAATCAGTTGAGAATCAATAGACAAAGCTGATTGCTTTGGATTTTTGAGCACCTAGGACTCACCGGTTGTATAGCCATGGAAAAGGTGAATAGATGAGATGAAATCTTCAATGACATGGAAATAAAGTCAGACATGATACAATAATCCTAAATTAATTTAATAGCTCATGCTTGTCCATAATATTGTTTCCCTATTGTCAAGTTGAGTGGTGGTGATCGGGTCATTGAACCCATCAGAAAAACCTTGGCTAAGGTCGTTTAAAGGCATGATTTCCATCTATGACACTTGATGTCAATGGTGCTATTTATTTAGACATGTCTGTCCATAACTATGCGAACATTCTAAACACTGGAATGCTCAGGTGGCTGGACTAGACGTATCCCCAAGCTCAAACTTGGGGTAGGGAGGGCCTTTCTAATTTAATAGATTATGTGGGGATAAGTATGTTCTAAGGTTGGGAGGTTAAGCCTAAGTCAATGCTCCTCTTTTACCAAAATTCAAGGCTTGCACAACCAACTAAAAACTCACCTGATATTGCTTGTATGTTCTTCTTTTCATGTTAAGCATTTACTTTACTTGTATGTAGAAAAAGATAGTTAATCATTATTCTAGTTATTGTAGATGATCATTGATATAGTTATTTTAGTTTATCATTATTTTAGTTATTTCAATTAATTATTGATGCAATTATTTTTAGTTAATCATTATTATAGTTATTACAATTGATCATTGTTTCACTTGATCATTGATATAGTTATCTCAATTGAATATGAATATTTTAGTTGATTGTTGGTAATTAAAAGTAGTTAATATCCCATGTAATGGAATTCAATTATTCGTTCAATAATTTGTTGGGAAAAACTCTTTATATATCATCTTTGTTTTGTGATGATAAACCATTTGTTACAGTTTCAATAAGATTGAGTTGTATAACACTAATCTATTTGTAATAGAATTTCATGCTATCATGCATCATAGGTTAAGATATGGATAATGTTAGGAATAAAAATCCACACAACAAGATGAACAAGATAAAAGCCAACACCATAATAAACAAGATTTTTAATCTTAGGGAAAATATTGTTAAGGAAAAAACTTTGGTGGGGATGATACCCACAAGATCACGCATTATTACAAAAATGTTACTATTAGAAGACATGACCCTTTTAGGATTCGATACAATTCATTTAGTACATCAGTCCTTGTGAAAGGAAATAACTCATGTCAAAAGGTTCAAAACCTTATTAGAAATTGATAGAGAACAAATGGATCATTTCTTGAAGGGTTAGGTTAAAACCACCTTCAAGAGGACTCGCTATCTGAAATGAAAAGGTTAAATCTACCTTTGATGAACTAAGTGATGAAAACTCAATTGCCTTTATGGTTCTAATGAAGTACACAAGGAATGATCATAGATTATAACTATACCTTTATCAAAACATCTGACCAAACTTCATCTCATCTATGATAACCAACATCAAGGCTTGCATTCTCTTACACTCATTCCATACATTATAATAAAGGAACTAATTTCCTTTATAAAAAATACAAACAAACAATTAGGTCAACCTATTAAGACTTCCTCAATTCACAAATAATTACACTAACCTAAGGTAAGGTACACACAATACCTGTTATAGGTATATTATAGTTACAATTTTCAAAACACATGTCAAGATCTATAATCAATGCTTTCCATACTCAATACATGTTAGACCATTTGGTTGGCTCCCAAGTGGAATTATCCAAATGCTACATGTAAGAAACCATTACATCATGAACCAAATGAACCACAAATCTTGAAGCATGCACTAGACTAACTATTCTACCATGCCTTATGATCACATACAACAATTCTATCTTGCCAAAAACTTATACTCAAAAAAAAAAAATCACCTTTGTCATAATTCCCTATCACTGACCTGCAACTACCTTCACCAAAACCTCTATAACACTCTTAGATCAACACAGGAAGCTTTGGAACCATAAATATAATGTATAAACTCATAGTAAAATATAAATCTAAGCTCAAATACTTAAAATTTCCATACATTGTCTATATTGTCCTACTCAATAACATGTAACACATAAAATCATAGTATGTCTGAAATGTGACACATAAAGCCACCTTCAAGAGGACTCACTTGTTGAAATTCTTTAGAATAATTGAGAGGGGAGTGAATTAGTTATCCAAAGTCAAGAT
This sequence comes from Cupressus sempervirens, assembly GCA_028749045.1. Lineage (NCBI taxonomy): Eukaryota > Viridiplantae > Streptophyta > Pinopsida > Cupressales > Cupressaceae > Cupressus > Cupressus sempervirens. The sequence goes on from CM053789.1 coordinate 874,484,275, forward strand.
GTACAAATAAAATTTTTCAGAACTTAGTGAATGCATATCCATATAAAATTTTCATGATGCATGCATTATATCACACAATCACTTAAACTTGTAGGTTACTATCAAATCAACTTTGCAGAAATGAAAGTATGAAACATAACACATTTGACACAATGATTTTATGTGGAAACCCAATTTGGGAAAAACCATTAGTAACATGCTACTCATTCTCACTCTTTTGAAGTGATTCCCTGTGAAAGGCCAACCCTGTTAAAGGTTACAATACACACTATTAAATGTGAGTTGGTTAGAGGATTTCAATCACCCTATTAGGAGTGAGCCTTTCTAGAGGACTCTAGATAATTCACTTGGAATGTCACCCAATTAAAGGATTTGCAAATGATTTCTAGGTCAACCTTAATCCAAAGGATTTACCTTAGATTGGTATAATGATTAAAAAGTAACATTAAGGCTTGATCTGGTAACAACACACTGTGTAGATTACAGATCACTATTTCAATCCTCCATTATGCTTGGCTATTACACACTTCATCTTTGATCATTTGTTCACCCTTCAAGCATCCATACCCTTAAGACTTCTTGCTTTCCTTTCCAATAGTAGTCTCTTCTATTTGGTCTCTAAATGAAGCAATACCCTAGACTCCTTGTACATGACAACCTTTGCTTCTAATTAACTATCTCTATATATAGAAAATTAAGATTTTTTTCCATTCATTGTCTATTGTCCATTTTAGGGTTAGGTAAGATTCAATGAATCTACCCATCTATTAATTTTAGTCACTTCTAGAAACTTCTTCTTCAATCCTTTTTTGAATTCACCTAAAAATGGTTTACCATAAATTTTGTTCCACCAACCCATCATAGTTATCTCCCACACATTTCACAAAATTCAAGAAAAAAAAATAGTCAACTGAGATTTGTGAAATCCATGATTTAACATGACTACTAGCACTCAACATCAATATGTTGTCACTTGGATTCTATATTGTTCTTCCACTCGCCATCCACTAGATAACTTGACAAACACTAAAGTTTGCTAGTGCTCGGCATCAACTAAACTTTACCTGGCTTATACTCGACATACACTAAATTTTAACTTTGCTTGACACCTACTATCCACTTGGTCAAGCTTGGTAGACTCAATTCTTTTTACTTGTTTTTATAGACTTAATTCAGTGTATCCATCCTTTGTAACCTTAAGTAGATAATCAATGCACTATGTCATCATTTCCTTAACTGATCTTTGCACTCATTTTTTATATATCATAACTCAACCTTTCCTCTACGTGTTGTTGTTATCTCATTTTATCAAAGCATCCTCATCAATCAAACAAATGATAGTACTCAAATCAACTAAGTAGTTGTCTTACGAACAAGTAGTAGGTTCGACATCACTGACAAAATGATGATTGAAAAAAATTCTCATACTTGTATCAATCTATTTTCAACAATATCATTCTTTGGCATTGATGGAAAACTAGTACCACTAACAAAAATACCAAAAAAAAAAAAAATTCCTTGTATTGAAATCTCTCCCTCTATCAATAGCTTTCATCTTCTGTATAGGATACAAAATTCTAGTTTGATGAACAAACAATCAACTCATCCTTATGACTCCCTCTTGATCACTCCTTGTATCTCCCTCAACACTATCTCCCTCTTGCTAGATGTTGTCACAAAATCTTTCACCCTTGTCCAAAGCTTTTACCTAAGGAAAACCTTGTAAAACATGGAAACAACCTCCAAGTTGTGGAACTCGAATTATGAGGTTGAGTCTCTAGAGAAGGCCAACTTCCTCTACTATCAGGATGCACTTAAACTATTCTTGAAGAGAAAAGGGGGAAGGAATACATGAAAGTAACTACTTAATCTATTCTAAGGAGGTGATTCTCCAAAATAGGGTGTTCAAACCAATCTCTACCCATACATGCACAGTACCATTATCATGACAATCTAAAGATATATAGATTTAGACTTGTTTTAATCTATTAGCTACATATAGATCAAACAACCAAATGAGTGACACCAGAAAAAGGCTTCACTTCTTATCATTCATAGGCCAAAAGAGATACAAAAATGCAATTTATAGATATTCATAGTACATCGAAGAGAGGTAGACAAAGGTTGTACAATACATCAATGGTTAAAGGGGATATGATAAAATGTCATATCATTCGGAGGAAAAGAGGGAATTTATAGTAGCATGTTAGGGCAACACTAGAGAAACAGAGAAGGTCCAACCCTAAGAAAGAGTACAACATCTATTTTTATAGTGTAAGCATAACTTAGATAGCTTCTACCCTAAGATAAAATTTAGCCACTACATTCAAATTTATAAAGAATAATTACTGCAAAAATTGGAAAAGATCTGATCACAACACAAATCTAGATGTGAGAAGATCATATATCCACCAAACAATCTTTGAGAGGACAATAACAATGGCCATTACCTTTTGACTAAATAGATGGATCAATAGGCATTGATGGAGTGTCCCTTTGCATTTATCAGACCTAGGGAACGATGAAAGTGATTGCAGGAGATCAAAAAGATCAGATCCATCATCAAGTAGTTGCTTCTACTATCATAAGTGCACTAAATCAGTTGTGTTATTTGGTCAACTAGAGTCAACCATAAAGCCTTGCCTCATGGACCAAACATCTCTTACCATTCTACCACCTTGTTAACATTCAACTTTATACCTTATGTTTGACCAACCATGATCACAACTTTGCCACCACCTTTCTTCAATAATAGTTTCTACTTACAAATCCATGAACAATTGGTTATCGCTTCTTCACAACCCACCCTTAACATCTGTCGTTAACTGTTGTGACCTTGTGAAGACTAAGATCTTGATTGCATCCACACCATCACCACCTTGACCCATGGTTCACTTTCTAACCTTGTGACCAAGCAAAACAAAGGAAATCACTTGATCACAACTCTAAGCTTAGCTTCTTCTTAACCTGCTATGACCATGTGTTGGCCATACATCTGAAAGATTTAATAGTGTGAAATGTCTCCTTGAAACACTAAAGCTTTCCCTTTTCATACTATTGTAACTTAAACTATAGTATGTCAATATAACCTTGCGACTAGGCAAAAATAATACAATTGTGCCCTTGCCACCTTGACTTGAGTTAAGCCAACTAACTCTGTGATGATGCAAACACAAAGCAGTCACAAATTTGCAACCTTGACCTGAGTTACCACTTAACCAACCTTGGCTGTGCGAATCACACAGCCATGACTTGAAATTTTCTAAGGCATAACATGAAATAAAGGATATAGCCTATCTTAATTTTTTTCATAAAAAATCTAGGTGACCATTGAATGGATTATCATTTAAATTTGATTTTCTAGTGGGAGGGCATTTTGGTTAACATTTTTAGTGACTCAAAAGGAATGCAAGCCTGTGTGGCATATAACTAGTGACCACTAAATGATCCATTGGGCTATGGAGTCTCTAAAACCACAAAAACTCATCAAATGCATCAGCTATGCCAAATTGTAGGCCATAAAACATGCCCTTCTACCTCTATAACTCAACAAAATTGGAACCAAAACTCTTTGCAACAAAATATAACATTGGCATTTCAAGAAAAATAGGAAAGAAAAGAAGTAAACTACCCTAACTATGTATAGGAAACCTCATCTTTTCCTCATAAACATGGCTTGAGATATATTCTATTTATTGGAATAGGAAGAATTTCACCATCAAGTTTTCTTAACTAGAAAGTATTGACCTATTTACAACTGATAATCACATAGCAACCACTCCATAAGGTATGAAATTTTGAGTGCCTCCCTACTTTTTATCTGTCTATGTCCCATTTGAGAACAAGATCACCTTCCTTGAAATTTCTAACCTTAGCCTTCTTATCAAAGCTCCTCTTCATCTGTTGTTAATTTATTTCTAAGGACTATATTTCTTGATGTCTCTTCTCTTCCAACTTCATTAGTTATTCCATTCTTATAGACATGGAATCATTTTCAATTAGTTTCAATTAATGAGCCAGCTCAAGGGTAGGAAACTCCAATGAGATAGGAAGTCTAGCTTCCCTGCCATATACTAACATGAAAGGAGAATTTCCAATAGCCCTCTTGGGCATTATTCTGTCAACCCACAGGGCCATCCTCAATTTCTAATGCCAACACCTTTGATTATCTTCAATAATCCTATTGAAGATTTTGATCAAATTCTTACTGGATGACTTAGCCAAATCATTACCTTGAGGGTAATAATTGGAAGATGTGCTTAAGTAAATTCCATGATCAATTGCCCATGTGAAAATCTGAGCTCCTACAAATGATTTTGCATTGTATGGTATTATAGTAGGAGGAGCACCAAATCTAGCAACAATTCCATTAAGGAATTCCACAACTGAAGCCTCTATAGAATCCTTTAAGGCTACTACCTTTGTCCACCTTGTAAAGTATTTTATTGTAGCCAAAATCCACCTGTGACTAGAACTGGAAGGCAGATTAATAGGACCAATAAAATCTAATCCTCACAGAGAAAAAGGCTAATTGACCTGGATGGGGTGAAGCGGAAGGGTTGCAAGTCTCTTTTTACCTAAGAAGAAAGCACACTTTTCACACTTTATTAAATGTCTATGGTGGTCATGGAACAAGGATGGCTAGTCATAACTAACTCTCATGGTCTTTATTGTAGTGGTCCCTACTAAAAAGTGGCCACCATTAGGACCATCATGAAGCTCCTTAATCATTCTTTCTTCTTGATTTGCACCAGTCCATCTTAACAAGGCTCCATTGAAGTCCTTCCTAAAAAGAACACCATTAACTATAGCATAAGGAATATACTACAATCTAAATTATCTTCTTTTAGCTTTATCCAACCCCTAAGGATATTCATTCCCAACTAAGAAGGTCTTCATGTCATCTATCCAACTCCTTGGATTATCATTCCTTACCTTCTACTACTCTGCCAACACCAAGACAACTTCCTCATCAGGTTTATGAGATGAGATCATCTATTTGCACAATCCCTTCCCTCTTACTAGTTTGGTAATTTGGCTATCCACATCATACTCCATCACCTTAGTGATCCAACTTTCCCTTTTCTCACTAATGTCTCTGCTCAACAAGAAATCTTTAACACTTTCATGAGGGACTGGAAAATAGTTTTTTTATTAGAAAGAAGGTGTTTGAATTTCTTCAAAGCTCTTATAATTGCAAGGGCCTTCTTTTCAACATAGTTGTACTTATTTTCACAGCCTTTCACTAAAGAAATGAATAGGCTTCTCTTCATTCTTATCATTTAATTGATCAAAACAAAATAAATACTTGACTCAACTCCTAAGGTGTAATGAATGAAATCCTTATCAAAATTTGGATTGATAAGAGTAACAGATGAAGCTATGGCTGCTTTGATTTCTTCAAAAATTTATTTCCCTTCCTTGGTCCATGAGAAGACCATGTTCCTTTTAAGCATGGTTGTAAGAGGTTTCACCATGGTAGCTAAATTAGGAATAAATCTTGTTGCAAAATTTATTCTACTAAAACTTTCTAGACCTTTCTTTTGACTAGGAAGGGAAAGGACAAGTATTGCCTTTGTTCTTTCTAGATCAATGGTTAGACCATCCTTAGATACAATGTGTCCTAATAATTTCCCTTGATTAGTGGTAAAGATACACTTGCTTGGGTTCAAAGATACTCCATACTCTCTACATCTTATAAACACTTTTTTGAGATGACCAAAATGCTCTGCTACATCTTTGAATATTCTGTGATATCATCAAGTTAGACCAACACAAACCTTTCAATCATGTTTTTGAAGGCCATCTCCATTGCCTTTTGAAATGTGGCACCTATATTTGTTAGTCCAAAAGACATTTTACTATAGGAATAGGTGCTCCATTTGGTAGTGAAAGCAGTATTATATCTATCAGCCTCTTTGACTAACACCTGATTATAACCCAAGAATCCATCCAAGAATGATAATCTCTTTGAACTTCTAACTTTGGACAATATGAATTCCATGGAAGGAAAGGGATGATGATCTTTAAGGGAGGCTTGGTTAAAAGCCCTGAAATATACACAGTCTAATTTCTCCATTCTTTTTCCTAATAGGGACAAAGTTTTCCACCCAAGAGGAGTTCTTAATAGGGAAAATGATATTGACCTCAATTAATTTGGATAGTTCATTTCTCATTAGTGGCTCAATTTTGGGATTTACTGGTCTCTACTTTTGCCTAATAGGCTTGACATTATCAACTAGATCTATAGTATGTTAAAATAGATTAGGGTCAAAACCCTTTAAATCATCATATGTCCAAGAAAATATTTCATTAAATTCTTGACATAGATGAACAACACTTTCTTTCTTGGTTTCAAAAAATACCTTCCACATGTTTAGCATCCTTCCATCAACAACTACAACTGGCATATGATCTCCTTTATTTGCATCAAGTTTCATGCATCTATCTCTTACTTGGTCATCAAGATTGAAGACACTCTCTAAGGTAATAAGACCCTTAGGCAACATATTGGAGCTGAGGTTGATAATTTGATCACCATATTGGTCTTGCATTCTTGAATAATTTCTATCTAAGAACTCTACTTCATTCTGCAAGATTCAAACACCTGCCAATTGATATTATTATCAAAGACAATAGGTCTAACAACTACTTTAATCTTTTGCTTCTCATCTTTGATGCTCCTTAGCACATCATAAGATGCTCCTTAGCACATCATAAAATGCACCCACTACTGCAAGTTTGTTAGCATATCTATTTCCTCTTCTAAGGATGCTCTAAATATTAAATGCATTGAAACCTTCAAGAAAATCTCATACTATATGTTTATAAGACTTGAGAAAACCATTCTTAGTAACATTTTGATTCCTCACCTAATTAAACACCAGCTCGCTATCTCCATATACACTTATTGCTTGAATTCCTCTTTTTTAAGCAAGTAAGAGACTTTCAACCAATGCCTCGTACTTGGCCACATTATTGGTACAACTAAACTGAAGCCTAAATGAGAAGTAATACCTTTCTAGTGCAGGAGAAACCAACATCACACTAGCCCTTGGTCCATTTTTATTCCTAGATCCATCAAAATACATACTCCATGTCCCACTTATGTCTTCTTTGATTTTCATTAGGTTGGGGACAAGAGTATCCTTCTTTGATATACAATAAGTGCCCAAGCCTGTCTCCAAGGTTTCTGATATAGGATCAAATTGATATGCATTAGCCAACTCATCTAAGAGGAAATCAGATATCTCCACTAAAGAAGTGGTAGGCTCATTTTTTGTGTCATTTTCATCTATTTCTAGGATGGTGTAGTTCATATTGATGAGATTAGGAGTGTAGGGCTCAATATGATGGAGGGCTAATGGTTCTCCTCTGATTGAAGCTTTGGCTCCATATCTAGTTCTAAAAAACATATATGACTAATCAGAGGATATGTAACCACCTATTTAGGCAACAAAATCTCTTAAAAGACAAATGGAAAAGTGTGGTTTAACCTTAACAATTGATATATCTTGAACCATAGTACAACCAGGGCATGCATGTAAGGCCATTCCAAAATTTCTAAGTATTCCCATAGTCTTGATAGTACTACCATCTAACTGCAATACATTCTAACAATGGGTTCATATTTCACTTCTAAAATATCAACAACACATTTTGGCATGATTGAACTACTAGCCCCTAAATCAATCATGTAGTTGTGGACTATCTTATCTCCTATAATCAAAGAAACATAAAATGGAAGAGGTCTAACCTTTTTACTTGTTTCTACCTCTTTTGATGGTTGTACCAAACTCGTGGCATTATCCATGCTAGGTGGTTGATCTCTGAGTTCAATGCTTTCCAACTTCTATTGTAGTAGCTTCTTTTGTGATGGTATAGTAGCAACAACACCCCACATACAAATGTTCACATTGGTCTTTCTCATTTGATCTACAACACTAAAAGATGCATTAGATGTCTTGGTAGAAGCCCTAGATGTAGAAGCTTGAGATGGAATATCTTGAGGGTTATTCACATCTCCTCTAATTTTTCCTTTGATGTTGAGGGACATTAGCCAGTTGATTAGCATTTTGTGGCTGAGAAACTATTTGTATATGCAACACTATACTTGATGTTGAAGCCTAATTAGGAGGAGGAAGAGAAACCTCTTCCACAACTCTTCTCTTGCTCTTGGTATTGTAAGTATAGGAATCTTGGTTTACATTACAATGCTCTTCCACCAAATGGTTCATTAAAGAACAACCATCCTATTGAAAAGTATTAGCATGTTGAATAGCATTGTGTTGTTGGGCAACTACTTGCTTTGGTATAGTTAAAGCCAAGTAAGATTCTACCTTCTAACACATGCAATATCCATAGGAGTAGTTATAAGAAGGGCATAAATCTTGATCTTGGGCAAGATTATTCTGAGGGACTAAAGCCCTATTTAGGTTAGTGTTTGAAGTTTGGGAGTGGTTGATAGGTCTATTCTAATTGTAGGGGAAATGACTCTGGTTTGGGGTTCTACCATGAATGGGACCTTGACTTTGGAGTTAGAGAGACCTATTATTTTGAGCTTGCTACCTCTTAATAGTTACCAACTCATTTCCTATCTTTTGTACTACTATACTATTGTCCTCTATCTTCTTTTCTTGATCTAGTATCCTCATATCTACATTTTGCATTAGTGTCTACATCATGGCCTCAATCCTATCAACTCCATTAGAGGATGTGGGGGCTATTGGGACCACAAAAAGAGGTTGACTTGTAGAGGAAGTATGAATAGGGGCTGTAGTAGGCTGATGATTGGGCATGTTAGGGAAGAAAGGCATTGGGGGCCTTGGAGCTAACTTCCCTCCCTATATCAAAATATTTTCCATCCTTATGGAAACCTCACAAGCATTTGGTAGAGTGTCCCCTCCCATAGATTGTAGAGTGGTAGCAATATGACTATTTAAGGCTTTGAGATAATACTAGAATGTATTACCAAGAGATGGCTTCACTACAATAGATATTCTATCCCATGTCTTCTTAAATCTATAATTGAAATTAGTCATACATTCATGGGTGCCTCTTGATAGTTGTCAGCTATTCTAAAATTGATAGATGATCACTTTTATCCTCAAAATGCTTGCATAGGGCTGCCCCTAACCTATCCCAATCACCAATAGAGTTATGAGGCAAACCTCTATACCATTTTAGTACTTTACCTTTCAAGGATGAGGCCAATAGCCTAACAAGAACATCATCCTCATTAATGCTATGAATATTGCAGATGTTAGACACCTCTTAAATATGCTTAACAGGGGAGATGGAGGTTTCAGTAGTAAACTTAGGTATACTTTTAAGAGTTGATACTAGTATGTCATGTCTTTGGGCTAATAAGAGGGGGCTTCCACCATTAAATTTGGTGAAGGCATGAGTTCTAGCCATGTAAGAAAGTGATCTATTGATATGAGTAGATGGTATTCTAGGTTGTGATCTAACAACATGAGGAGTGGAGATGGATCTTGCAAGGGTATTTGTTACTATCACACTCCTAATTGGTGATAGAGATACCCTATCCTTTCTTCTTGCATTAGAAAATGAAATCTCTTGGTATTGGAAATTACCTCAAGAATATACCCTTGTGTGTGTATTGGGCATGAGTCATAGCAACTTTGGTCTAAAACTAGGTTGCGCTAAAAGCTTGGAGTCACCAAGTACCTTTAAAAAAATGAGCCTCTTAAAGGCTTTATACTAAAGGTGGTACTATCTCCTTAGCATGAACATGGAATCTTTCTTTGACACCAATGAGCTTTAAATGTTTTAATAAATGTCCCACTAGGCTTGCCAAAAACTATTGTCACAAAAGCTTGCACCCTTGTCCAATTTTTTTACCTAAGGACAACCTTGTAAAACATGGAAACAACCTCCAAGCCATGGGACTTGAACTATGAGGTTGAGTCTCTAGAGAATGCTAGCTTCCTCTATTATTAGGATGCACTTAAACTATTCTTGAAGAGAAAAGAACTAGTACATTTGTTCTCAAATTTCAACCAAGATTTTCAATGAAGCCCTAAATGGGTTTCTTCAATACTTTTTATTTTTATTTTGTGCCCAAGTTGGTCAAAATTTTGACCAACTTCGGGTTTCCCAATTTGGTCAAAAATTTGATCAAATTGGGCCCATAAAAAATTAAAAATAATGATATGGGCGTTGTGTGTTTTGGTTATTTTGTTATTTGGGCATTTTGTATTTTTGGCTCCAGTTTGCAATAGTGCAAGAGCCATTGAAAGGATAGTGCAAGATAATCACATAAAAGAAAGGCTTGATCCATCCACATTTCTTGTTCAAATTTTTTTTTTGAATTTGTAACTTTGAAACTTCACATTTCCACATTCAAATTTGTTAAAACATTATGGTTCAAGACTAGTCATTTAAATTCTCTAGCATCAACCAATCTCTAGAGAAAAGTTCCCATTGAGATGCTCAATTAAATCAAGAATAGATGGGAGACTAGAGTGGAGGGGTGACTCTTCTCATATTAATGGACATCATGATCATGCAATCCATGTGTATCACTAGATACATCCCCAGTACGTATCCAAAGAAGGCTCAAAGTATACCTATTTTTACCATCCCCACTCATTTCTTTGCTTTCTCCTTTTCTTTTAAAAAAAACTCTAGTGAATCTAGATTTTCAAATCCTCTAGCTTGCTCAATGAAGATGTGCTACCATAAAAAGTTAAGCAGAGCTCTTATATATAAATTGAGCACCATCATGGCCCACAAGGCACATACAGTCCTTGCAAAACTCAGAATTTGGAACCTTTCCCACAACTGAAGCTTCTCCTCAAAACTATAACAAATACCCAAAATTTCCAAATCAAATGCTAGAGAAGTTGAATTTGACAGTTTTGGATTATTTTGAAATGTTCTTGCAATTGGTTTTTAGCAAACATGTCTACTTCACGTTGAGCTTAATATTCCCTTCCCAATGCCAACATCCTCTTCATCTAATATCTTCAACACTATTCCCTGAGCATCTTCCCTAGAATTTCTCCCAATCATGTGCACACACGCTCCAAATAAACAATGGTCCTTCTAGATTTCAAAGTTCAAGGCTTCCCAAATCTTTGAGTCATAGTGCTACGAGATTGATGTATAAATCTACTTGAATTGTAGTTCCTCAATAGTTCATAAAACAACAATTCAAGAATGCCATAAATATAAAGTAAGAAAAACATCCACTCACACTTGCATTCATGTATTTAAGTTACCAGTTAAACAAATCCCCTTGAATATTGAACTTTAGATTAAAATAGATAATTGAATACAAAATTCAGGTATCTTCTGTGTAGTTTCTATGAAATTACATCTTACAACCATGAATTACTAATAATAAACTAGGCATGTATTAAATATCATAGGAAAGTCCAATATTTTGCATATATACCATTTTAAGAAAACAGATAACAAAGTTCAAAATTCCCATATAATACAGTTCTACAAAAATATAGTATATACTGATATAACCACTTACTAGAATTTTAGAATAAAAAATCTTAACATATAAACAACATCAAAAGTAAAAAGATAGTAGATAAAATATGAATAGGACCTATAAGAGTATAACCAAATGCAAAATGTAAATAAAACATAATAGCTCTAGCTAAACAAATAACTTTATAACAAACTTAAATTTGATCAAGCATAGGCATGTGATTAAAGCATATACAACATACTTGTTATTAAGTCTAGATGCATAAATTTTGTCAAGCCTTCAGAAAAAAAATAATAGAGAAATGCCCACTTGATGGTCTAAAAATTGCTCCCATTCTAAGGGAAATGGAGATTTCATCAGGTTCTCCATATCAATAATAGAATTAACACAATTTAATTTAAATATTTTATGCTCCCATTCAGATCTCATTTTCCTCTTCTTATAATTATTGTCTTCTTCAAAATCCTTGAACATTGGCACCCCTATATTGGATTTTGAACCTCCTCTTCTCTTCTTTATATAGAGGCTAGCTATTGAAGGAGATGATGAAGATGATAGTGAGAAAGGAGGAGCATGAAATAGATATGCATCCATCAATGAGCCTATCTTGTTAGACCACTTCTGCTACAATAACCCACTTATTATTGACATCACAATGTAATATTATCTACAATTCAATCCTTGTAGAAATAAGTAATTTTGGCCTTGAATAACATGACTCCTATTGGATTTCAATCCAATTATCCTTTACCAAAAATGAAGGATTCCACATGTGTTAGAGGGAAAAAGAGTTTCCTCTCTGATCCAATCACCTCCACTGTCACACAAGAATAGTTCAAGAATATAAGTGAACATTACTAAACACCTACACCATCCTCTATATCATCACTCCATTGACCCTCCCTCTCTTGTAATAGTACATTAATATTGCTAGAAGAAGACTTATATCAATCAATTAAAAATAGATTGTTCCCTAAAGGATTGAATCAATTATGACTAGTTGTTGCACTATAAATTTTAGCATTGATTGTTGAAGGGTTAGCAAGATGGCTTTTTTTGTTTGCAAGAAGGAATTTTTTTAGGGATTTTATTATTGATTTTATCGTTTGCAAGATGTATTTTCTCTTGCATTGGAAAATTTTGCAATAGGAGTGGGTCATCTTTTTGTCATTCATCTTTGAGGAGCTTACCCATTTTTTAAGTAACTATTACATAAACACCTCTTACAAAACTATCCCTTCCAGAATCACTAAACAACCATATGGGTTTGGATCATTAAGTATGGGAGTTGAAAAGATGATGATTTGATCATAACTTAAACAAGGTGGGAGTGACCACAATGGGAGGTAGTGGCAAAAAAACTTTGGTAGTTGTTCTTTATAGAGATCGCCAAGTCAAGGAACACTTTGGAAAGAAGATAATATTTTAAAACATTTCAAAGTCTCTAGATATTTAGAATATTCATAAGATCATATAATTGGAAGAAGACAATGATAAAAGTTGATATCTATTATGTTTCTAATATGGAGATATATGATTGCAAAGATTAAAAGGTCTGATATTAAGGATAGTAACAGTTTACAATGACAAGAGCAATGAAAATTTGAAGTGGTGTGTATAGGGAAGGGAAGAAATGACGGATAGCCATAAATCATCACTTCAAATACACTAAACAAGAAGATGCTAGAAATTACTTCAATTGAGAGGAGATTCATTGTGAAGAATTTATAGAACTTCAAATGTAGATTGCAAATGTTGTAGTCCCAAACATCTTATTATTATAGAAGAGCATACATAATATTAAAAACAAGGAAAATAATAAGTAAATTTGCAATACTAGAATTTTCCTCTATAATTGGGAGGGAACATAATTCCATTGATTAAATAAGCACAATCTAAATAGAGAGGCAATCTAATCTTTGGCTCTTTGGGCACATAATTGGAAAACCCTGCCATGTCATTCAATCTCATTATTGTGCAACCTTTTACAACTTGATCCCCTACCATAATATCCACAATAATCTGTATATAATTTTGTAACCTGATAATTGACCTCCCATCTTGATGTCAACAAAGCCAACCTTGCTAAGACTAGTTACTTACTTGAAATTGCCACTTGCCACTAGGCTAATAAAATGACTATATATATTATTCTAATTGGAAACCTAGATTTTGTAGTGTATCTTGGAGATGTTATTACAAAAAACAACATTCTCATCAAGATTGCAAACAAATATTGGGAGCAACCCATTTTGCTTGCATCTAAAGATTTGAATGCAACCAAATACTCCCAAAGACAAAGCCCTAGAGGTGTTTTCTTCTATTAGATGTTGTAATGGAAGTAAACATATTCATGAATACCTTTTTCTTCAAATCTTTCATGCCTCTTCTAAATCCTAGTCCCCTCTTCTCTATCTTGCATGTATAGCTATAAATAATCCAAGAGTGGCAACATAATCTAGCATTAATCCTGACACAACATAGATTCATATATTGTGTTCAACACTCTAGTTTGAAACCTTATAGAAAAACATATACAAAAACATCAAAGAAACCTTACTTATAATTATGGGAAAAAAGGCAGTAATTAAATCGTCAAAAATGAATGCCATATACTATGCTAATCTATGGTCGTTAGGTGTGAAAGTAATTCACCCATCCTTTTCTAACTTTGTCTAAACTTCTACAATTCTTTCATCATGGAATTTGACTACTTCCTAACAATAGTCATGTTGTTTTACTAAAGTTCCAAACTACAACTAATACTTACACAAAAGGTTGGCAGGAAAACCCTCCTTAAAATAAACTAACATGTAATCACAAGTACTAAGGTGCAAAAATTGATACCACACATGCCACCACTAAGCACAATCATTCTTTAGTGACTCCCAACATGTAATAATCATTAGAAGGCTAAGGTGCAACCTTTCTTGAGCTTTTTCATAATTGTAATAGAAAATGTAATTGTTTGAACAATGATTGGAATGATAGATAGCTGGTCTATCTTTATCTATCTTGTCTATCTTTGTTCTTTTGTATTCTTGGGATATTTTACAAAAACAAGGATAGTGACTTTAGATGTTGAAGAACTGAAATATATACTTTAATTTAAAATGTATATCAAATTAAAATAATTTTGTACAAAACTATATCAGAAGGATAAGTCTATTATGGTTTGAATCATAAAAGATAAGACAAAACCCTAAGCTGTCTCACAAAAGGATGTCACATATCCAAAGTTTAGCGGGCCCAAAGCTATATAAGAAAGTACCTTGGCAAAGCGGAGATGAGTCTATGCATCCATGATCAAAAATCATCTTGGGGATATCAAATCTTATCCATGTGCAAATATAATCAAGATTCTACCAAAGTCACTTGGGAGTGTTAGTCTTGTCAATAATATGAAGAAATAGTGATATGCTATTGTAATGCCAAAATGCTTCTTGGAATGTATAACTTTGGTAGAAGATTAAAGGTAGATGATATGGATGATTGTAACCTTGACAATCCTCTATAAGTTGTTATCTAATTACTAAAGTATGAATATATTATGAAGAAACTTGTTGATATCCTTCATTCCATGTTATGAGTATCTTGTCTATATTATGTTAGTTATTGCGACTTGTTTATTGGTTTCTTGCATGCTCAGAGTAGTCTAGTTGAATTCTTGACATTTTAACACCTTTCTTTCCCAATAAATTATGTCTCTCTTTGCTAAGAAATATAACAAAGGTACCCTCCTTGGAAATTATTACATCTCAAGTGAGCTATTAGATCCTATCAGTTTAGGTGATAAGCTAGAGAAGAAAATCTTTATTTTTGGAAAGTAATGATCTACATAGGACTTGAAGGTGATAAGAAACTAGTCCCAAGGATCAAATATCCTACCAAAAGATCTATGGAATTCCATATGCAGGATTCTATCCATTGGAAGTTGGTTATACAAGTATCCTATGGAATTTGGATATTTGCAAGTGTATATCAATAAAGATGTCCTTTTTCTCTCCAAAATGTATGTATCCATGCAACAAATACCAATCTTATGCTTTGGGATGTTAAAATTCATCCTCATAACATCTGTTGTAAGTAGAACTCCAATGTTTACCTTTGGTGTGACAACTTTTCTAGTAGTTGGATTGTAGTTTCTTGCCTTCTCCAAGACTAATTATGTTTTTTGATGTATAGGTGGGAAGACCGTTGCTCACACAATACCATTTCTTAATTATCTTCTTGATTTCTTTGGATTTGAGGACTCCATACATTCCCTCCATGGTGCAAGGGCCCTAGGTCGTGATTAAGGTAGTCAAACACTGAGGAAAAGAATGTGAAGGTCAATAAGTGTCCTAGTTGACACAAGTTAGTTTAAATTTTCTTTTTGTGTGTTTTTGGCATATGGATTGCATGATTACTAAGGTTACAAGAAAAGTTAAAGGGTGGTCAATGAGTGGTCAAACATGGGAGTTGACAAAAAAAAAATCAATGTTATGTTATATAATACTTATTCATATTTTGATATAGTTAGGTAACCTTGGTGAAATTCTTATGTTTTGTTTTTGGGAAAAACGTAAAAATTGCAAAAAAAGTTGTCATGCAACTTTTTTTGCAACTTTTCTTACAAAATGTGGAAGCTCAATAGTTAGCTTTATTTTGGTTTGATTTAGGTAGTTGAAGTTGTAAGCTCAAGATAGAGGAAATATATATTGTTTTATCTTCCTCTTTGTAAGCAAAAAAGATACCATGTATGGATTGGGAATGAATAAACAAACTTATCTTTGACAATAGATTTATGCATATTTAGCAATTTTTTTCCTTATTTGACCACTTGGGTGACAACAAGTGTTCAAGTTATTTTGGAAATTTTTTATCTTTGTTTTTCAAATGAAAGGAGAAATGGATTGATTTGAACCTAATAAAGAAACTGTTAATTATGATTTTTTCATTGCTTGTTGTTTACCTTGGACTATGATAGGGTTTGAATGCTAAATATTATATTTCTCTCAACTCTCACAGTGAGAACTCTTGGTGTTCAATGGAAAGAAAGGTTTTGATTCTTGGAAAAATCCCACGGTACTATTTTTGGTGTTTTTTGATTGTGTTGGGTCCAACAAAAACTTTTGGTGTATGTATTTCCTATTGTTATGTTCTGACAGACTGTGAAATTGAGTTTAGAGACCACATTTTAGGTGTTGGAAGATTGAGATTAAGTAGAAAGTGAATTATAATATTTCCAATAGATAATGTAAAGGAAAATCTAAATGTTGTTATGAGTGAAGCAACCAAAATAACCAAACAATGCTATTAAGCAAGAAAAGCCTAAAAACTAGGGCTTGGTAGCATAGGGTTGTAAACTTGTGATCTTAACCCAATATTGGAGATTTAGATATGGTTTTGTACATGCTAAGAGATTTTGTAATTATTTTTGGTAGTTATGTGGAATTTTATGAAGTTTAGTGTAAAGATGGCAAAACAACTACTAGGAATGAGCCCCTTTTAGGACTCTTAGTGCAACTTTTGAATTTGGGATATTGGGAAGTGCTAGACCTATCAGTTGGCCAATAAACCTTGTAGAATGTTGGAGAATGATATATTAGGGTATATAATAGCTCAAGATCCTAGAGGATGCAGGTGAAGAGAGGTGTAAGGGTGATTGTTATTGGGTGTATGTTCTAGACCACTTAGAAGATAGGGTGAGTTGAGGTTGTGAAGTTGGTGAGGGGAACAAAGGACCATTTCACATCTTCCCTAAGATTGAGTAGGTATTAGGAAGGATAGTTGGTTATTCTTTAGGGGATTGTGATTACTCTTACTTGCATCAGTCCCTTACTAGATTCATGTCAAATGGGATAATATTGGTATTCTCAATGTGCTCCTGTTTGGAGATGAAGGTGGATTCAAGAGTCATCTCTTGTTTATTAGATTTTAGTTGTGCCAACCTTCGTGCTTTAGAACTTTCAACATTTTTGACTCCTTAACCCTTTCTATGTTTTCTCATTTCCTTCCTTCTCCCTTGCTGATAGGTCTTTCTTTCACTTGGCTATGGCTTTGGATTTCGGCCACCTATTTCCATGATTTCTCTTTGTTTTTATCAGACTTAAATTTAATTCTTAAGTTAATAGTTACCAGAATTCTAAAATCAGACTTTAAAACTTTAACAACAAACTTGAAATTAGTAAATGCAGTACTTTAATGACATGAAAAACTTAGAAGTTTGATCATTTGCAAATCCTAGACCTCATGCCACTTCTCTCTATTCAATTTTACCATGTTGCTAGCAAAATGTTTGAGTGAGCTCTGAGAAATAAAGGTTGTTGTAGAACTATATTAATTTGAAAATGGTTGTAGATCTCTGTCCACAATACCAACATTTTTGTGAGAAGAACAAAATTTGAAGAATGGGACTAGTTTAATTAAAATTGAGCCTTATATATGTCTAAGATGAATGAAATCGGACCCTAATTTCCTGGTAAATGCTTGTAATCGTAGTCCTCTTGTTGGTAGATATTGATAGGGATTGAAATTAGAGTTTAATTTGTTGATATGTGGTTAAAATTAGACCCAATTCTTGGTAAATGTCTAAGATTTTTCCACTTTAGCATGAAATCTTAGGGGAAAAACTTTGTAGGTTGAATTGCATCATATCCTTTATGCAGTTGTGTAATAAAATAGTCAATAAAATAAAAAATCTCTGCCCTACTAGTTTGAACTTCGTATGTGCCTGCAATAAGCTTGAACAAACTTCTTTTGAAGTGTAAAAGTGGCCTTGTTTAGATAGACATGGCATCTTGGATCAATTCCTTTCCTTTCGGGGCTACTAATTTTAATATTTACCATCATATATTAAATGGATACTACATTTCTATTGTACCTATAGCCTCCTTATTAAATTTTTTCCTTTTTTCTAGTTAAAATCTTGAATTTTGAAGACCTCTATATTGGATTAGTTTTCTCCATGTAGGGATACCCTCATTAAATTTGGGT
This sequence comes from Cupressus sempervirens, assembly GCA_028749045.1. Taxonomy (NCBI): domain Eukaryota; kingdom Viridiplantae; phylum Streptophyta; class Pinopsida; order Cupressales; family Cupressaceae; genus Cupressus; species Cupressus sempervirens. The sequence goes on from CM053789.1 coordinate 874,502,723, forward strand.
CTCTAATGGTTAAACTTGACGCTATGGGGAATTGGCTTTGATGTTCTATAACTTTCCACTTAAAATTGCGAGGTCTTGTATTAAATAAAAATCCACACACCTAATTTGGCCCATTTTTTGTAGTAGAGGTCAGATTTAGTGCCTCATGATTCCTTGTTCCCAAATTTAGGGCCTGTGTTTAGAGTTTTAAGGTCTATATCTTGAGTTATTGACTAGATTTGAGGCTAAGGAGTCTAATTTAAATTGAACTAGGTCGGGTGAATGGATGCAAGATCACATATTACTTTGTAGGGATTAATTAAAGTCTTATTTATTTTAATTTAAAGTTTGATTTGTAATTCAACATTACATGCCTCATTATGGGGACATAATAAATTTTTAAAAAAATCCCAAATTTTGGTCTTCACTAAAAGAAAGCCCACATGTTATGTATTTAGGTCTTTGTAATTGGTATTAAGGTCGGACTTAAAATTTCAAGGCCATATGTAGAATTTTGGGCCTATATTTGCCTAGATTTAGGGTCTTGCCATCAAACTTTATACTGAGCTTTAGGTCCCATTCCATGAGGCCCAAGTTCAGAGATTTGAATTTGAATTTAGGCCTAAACCTGCATTGATTTTAGTTCCATCAGATCCACACGTTTGATGATACAGAGCCTGGTGTATGCTTTTGGGTCTAGATGTTTTCCATTATAGATCTTATTTGATTCACATTTAGGTTGAATCTAACAAATTTGAGTCCACATGCCTCATTTAAGGCCTGGCCTTTAGTACTTATGCTCATATTTAGGGCTGCATTCATCAATTTTAGGCCTATCATATGGATTTAAGCCCACATGCTACCTTATCCAAGCTTATGAATAGAGCTTTGAACAAAATAATGTTTGGATTTGAAGGTTTGATATAGGCATTTTCTTCACATGTTTAGCTATGAAGTTTTCCTTATTGTATCTAAACTTGGATTTTTGAGCCTACATTTTATTTAGGGCCTTCTTATGGATTAGGCTCAGACATTATCCATTTAGGCCTAAGAATTTACATTTAGGGTCCACACTTAGGCATTTCATGTTAGCAGGCTAGATTTATGTCAAACTTAGTGTCTTATTTCATGGAATCTTGGCCTAAACTATATCAGATCAAATCAACAAATAGGATTGTTATTGTAGGACAAAAGAGAAATAATAATGTCAAGAGTCTAGATTATGCTTTTAAATAGAAATACATGATGAACAGTATGATCTAAACAATGACCCAAGAAGGGAATGTCACCATTGTAATATCAGTTACATCAGTTTTACAATTGCATATTGCATCATTTATGTTTGAGCTAAATTTTAGGGGAATTACATACATAGTTAATCAATATTCTAAATCAGTGAAGCCATTTAATGATTTCTTGAAATTTCTAGTGTCGGCCATACTAATACATCAAAAGATTATATAATAAAATGATTTCAACCATATTCATTGCACATTTATGGAGGTTCCCTAAATGATGATAAAGAATGTCTTACTCTATTTTATAAATAGTGCATGAAAATGGTCATAATAATTATGTGATGTTTTTGTTCATTCAATTACTAGGTAAGTACCAAGTTAAAGATATGAACATGTTTATTGAGCCCCTAATTGATGAGTTGTTGAAGTTATGGAATGACATCACTATATATGACATCTCTAGACCAATAGGACAAAGACAATTTCAATTCCATGCAATTCTTGTATGGACAATACATGATTCCCCTGGGCTAACTCATCTTTGCAGTATGTTATATTGTTAAGGTCACATATTTTTGGTCTGTTATAGTGCTTACACATTATTGTTGTATTCTTAAGTTGCGCATGATAATTTTACATGATCTAATTGTTCATGATCTTTTAGGTCTTCAATCAAAGGGAAAATTCACATGTCTAGTTTGTGGTCCAAAGATGAAATCTCATCATTCAAGAAGTTTAGGAAAGTAGGTGTTCGATGAGTTTAGAAAATTTCTCCATAAGTATAAAATTACTAAAAAACATATTTTTAATGGGAAAGAAGAGAGAATATCAAGGCCATGAAGAATCACACCTCATCTATGGAAGTTGAAATACGATCAACTAAATCACCGAGGTAATGTCTAGTTTGTGGTTCAAAGTTTAAAATTTATATTTTGATATTGTCTTATATTTAGTAATAATGTAATTGATGCTCATGAAGGTTGTTAAGGCATTAATGGCCAACTTCCTAGAGGAATGACAAGTTATCCTAGTCAATTTAGTAGGTTACCATACTACAAGAATCTCCCAATTGTGCATTTGTTTGATGCTATGCATATTGGAAAGAATGTAATAGAGACGCTGTAGAAAATATTGGATGAAAGGTGTGATAGAGAAAAAAATTGTTAAAATTTGTACTAACATTCATGAATCCAATCATGTACTGAAAGATTTCAGTGAATCAAATAGCAATGGAGACCACGTAAATATTATTAGAAATATAAGAGGAGTAACTAAGAGGGGAGAGGTAAATCAGTTACTACAAAAATATTTCCCAGATCCTGTAGATTATAGTACAAAATAAAACTTTGAAAACTTAACTTTGCTAAAGCTTGGTAAATACACTTAAAATGTTGTAACTCGCTAAATACTAAGATTGGTCGGCAAACACTTATCATGAAAATATTAAGATGTTATTTGTGATTCTTTATTTATTTAACTTACTTGCAAACATAGAAAAATAACATGAAGACATCTAAGACCAAGATTTAATGTGGAAACCTAATTTGGAAAAAACCACCAATTGCAACTAGTTACTATTTTTTACTCTTCTAAAGTGAGCCCTATTAGGAGCCAACCCTGTTAAAGGTTACAAAATACACTATTAGGTGTGACCCTACTAAAGGATTTAATCACCCTATTAGGAGTGGCCTTGTTAGAGGTCTTTAGACAATTCAATAGAACTACCACCTTGTTAGAGGATTTACAAATAATTGTTAAGCCAAATTTGTTAAGAGATTTAGATCACTACTACAATAGTTAGAGAGTAACAATGACACAACCTAATTTGGATGCAACCAGATTGCCGATTATAGATCTCAATTCTGGCTTGTATACTTTATCCTTTTGATCAAATATATCTCTTTAGCTGCACAAGGATATTCTTCTTATCCTTCTGATTCACTTTCTCTTAGCATCTTCAAATCTTCAATTATCTTCCATGTATACATACACTTCCTAACCCTCAACTTGACCTTTTATTTATATCATTCATTTTGTCAAGTCAACTCAAATACAACTTAGAATAGTTAATACTCATCTTCTCAGTTGGCTAGAATCAACCAATAAATCAATTGAACTCAAAATGTTGAAATAAGAAAATTCTTTTTTAGCCAACCGTACTCAGTAGACACTAACTCAGAGAAAATTTTCTTGTGTTAACCAAGTGAACTTGGTCAACACTAAATACTCACAGAGTTCCTTTGGTAACCAAGTGAGCTCAATTAATGCTAGTTTCATCCAACATTTTCTTCATTAACTGAGTGAGCTCAATTAAAAGTCAAATTTTCTTTGATGCCCAATTGAACTTGGTAGAAATTGACTTTTGAACTAGGCAAACTCTAGAATGCTCGGTAGCCACAAAAAATTGTCTTCAATGCCCAAGTGAGCTCAGTATACACTGAATGATAATAATATGACATTTTGTGCAGCATCAAAGACAATACAAAATTAATCAATTATTTCAACAAAATACGAGTGCCCTTCCTTGGTTATTAATAGAGCAACAAAGTGATGCATTAAAAGAAGTCATAGAAAAATATAATTTTTCACAAGATTTGCTACAAATATAAACACTTTTTTATCAAAGAAAGGTGATTTTGGGCCAGGGTTGAAAACACATGATTGGCATACCTTTGTCAAGGTAAGTCATGTTCTCTATTTATAATATATTTTTAAAATTGAATGTACTACCTATTGTACTATTTAATAATATATTGAAATGATTATTTTTTATGATTGTAGTATGTCCTACCTCTGGCCCTCCTGCACTAGTTTGACAACAATATTAAACAAGTTATATATAATCTTGGAAAATACATGAGGTTAGAAGTGTTTTTTCTTAGATTTTTTGCACATATATTATATTTATGACTTTCTTTTACTTTTTATGTAATCTATTGTATAATTTTATCTGAAATATCATTTATATATTCCTGCATGTTGAATCTCTTTTAGGTCATTATCATCTAAATAAAATTGATAAAAAAGATATAAAATATTGCAAGAGAAAAATTCCATAGCTTATGTGTGAAATGAAAAAGTGTTTACCTTCAACCTATTTCAATTCTCAAGAACACTACCTCATACATCAAGTTGAGGAGATTGAATTGTGTGGACCTATATAAACTAGGTCAATGTGGATGGATGAGAGAAACTTGAAATTTATGAAGGGCTTGGTTCGACAAAGAGCATGTACTAAGGGTTCTATGGTAGAGGGATATATGATATACCAGACCATGGTGTACATTAGTGAATATCTTCCAAAGTTTGTAGCAAATATCCACGTAGATTGCATTTGGGATCCCAACTCTATTAACAAATTCAAAGGGGAGTACCTAATGGGGAAAGGTAGATTGAGGAGAGTGAGAGGTAATTATAAGTTGTTTTTTGTAGTTAATTAATTCTTATCCATCATCAATATAAGTTATTTCTAACTAGTCTAATTATTTTCTTTATAGTTGGTCATGAGTGGGATGCACTATCTTTGTATATTACAAACAATCTTGATTGGATGACAGCATGGATTGACTAGTCCCAAGAAAATAGTCACTCATTAACATAGGATAGTATTGCATCATTGGTTAAAGAAGATCATCATAATGAGGATCTCAATGTTACACCAATGGTAGTTGATCTATCATATGGCTTAAGAGACACAAAGGTACATAAAGGATTACAAATCATGAGCCATGAGTTTAATAAGATTGCAGGTCAAACATCACAAAGCTATGTACTACCATGGCCATAAATTTTGCATAAAAAAGTCAGACTAAATGAATAAAACTTGTGATTTTGAGATAAGTGCAGTCTTTTTGGTCAACAATATTTCGTCTAGAACTGACATACATCCTCAACAATTTGAAAATTGATACTATGGAATTTTGGATGATATACTTGAGTAGGACTTTGATTCATGCAAATTAGTTCTATTTGTCATCAAATGGTACAGGCTATGGATGAATTGAAATGATCTTGATAAATCTATTATTGAACATGATAGTGGATTTACAATGATTAATAAAAGGTCATTTGAGCTAGTTGGAGATAAACTTTATGTTCTTCCAAGCTAGTGCAAGCAAGTTTTTTACTTTGGCATTCCACACAAACTAGGTTGGCCATTTGTTGTTAGACATGATCCAAGAGGAAGGTTGATAAAGTATAATGTGATGGAAGAAGAAGATACTGAAGAATCAAAAGACCAAGTAAATGACGATCATGAATGACTATTACCCAATGATGAAGAAGAAGAAGAAGATGATGATTCTGGTCATGCTGACAATAATGGTGGTGATGATGCTAATGATGATGATGACGATCATGATCATGCTAATGAAAATAGTGATGATCATGGTGATGATGGTCATGAAAATGGTGATGAAGATGATGATAATGGTGATCAAGATGGTGGTGGTGATGAAAATGTTTAAAGTGACAAATATGATGATGGTGATGATGATGACATGGATGAAGATGATGATCAATGAAATATATGTCAAGGTACAATCAATGTCAAGTATGATGGGGTCATGATTTTTATTTATAGAAATTTGTTTGATTTTGATGAATGCATCATGTAATTTTTGTCTTCTATGTAATTTTTAGTTTATACAGCATTGTAATCGGCCAACTTTTCATTCATTACAATATGGCTAAATTTGATAAGCAAGGTGACCAACCTTTTCTTTCAAACTATAGGTGCAGATATAAATATTAAGTACAACATGTCCAATATTTTTTTAGATATACACATTAATTAGACCAAATTTTTGGCTAACTTAAGATAAATGATTTGCATATGTAGGCTATTCAACGCCTTTGACCAAGATCTTGCATAGTCACATCAATCGATAGGTATATGTCAATAGACCCTATAGATACAATTTTTTTATTTGCATATCTTCTCTTTACTATCAATATCAACTTTATTGATTGAAAGTATTACCAAATAGGTATTTTCCTGATCTATCTTCCTCAAGTGAGGAAAAAGAAATAATAGAAGACAAAAGTGAGACATCTAGTAGGTCTAAAATAGGGGGATCAACTAGAGGTCAAAAGACTAGAAGAAAATTCAAAAAATAAATGCAATTTTTCTTGCTGAGGGGGGGTCATGTTTAGATGTTCTTATGTAATGAGAGCAAAGGCTATAGGGAGGTTCCCTTAAGGTACACACATCTTTAGAAAGAATGGTTATCCAAGGAACTACCTCCAGTTAACATTGATTTTTTCGTTAATGAAAGGACATAACGCATAGCTCCATCTTCATTGCATGGTTTGGGCCTATTTTTTGTGGATGGCATAAAGGTCTATTACAATAAAGCTGTTGAATTGATGGAGTATGTAGGACCTTATTACAATTAAAATAATTGGATGTGGATTGTGTAATGTAAAAAAAGTATGCATAGGTATGCATTGTCACCAAATTATATAGAATGCAAAGAAAATGATCAAAGTAAAATGTTCACTATGTATATTGATGGAAGGCCAAAAAAAATAGGGACTATTGTAGGATTTATAAATAGTTCTCAACCTGTGTCAACTAATAAGTTGACGAATTGTATATTCAAGGCACGTGAGAGAAATCATATATTTTTTATGTGCAATAAAATCAATAAGTGCAAGGGAAGAGCTTCTGATAGATTACAATTTGAATCGTGTAGATACAAAAAAATTCCCTATCATAGAAATGGTAAGTACGACATTTAAACCAATTGCTTCCAATTAATATTGACTCCAATATACAGTCTATTTTATTATTCATATTTTTTTTTGGTAAGTCTATTACTTTCATTTTGTTATTAATTGCTAAGAATTACTAATCTTTTTCGCAGGGAAACATGGAGACCACCACCCATAGGTGGGGATGCACCATCTCACACACCTTCTTTAGTGAAGGTAAACCTTAATAATTTTAATTGTTCAAATTATATAGAAACAAATGTCATATTATTATGTTCTTTTATTTATGGCTTTGGAGTTATTTTGATGAAATTTTACTAATATTGAATTTTGTAGATATACACATTAGTTACACCAATTTTTTCTTTGAAAACCATATGTGTATATATAAACATTAAGTACAACATGTCAAATACTTTCATTTCACTACTGATTGCTAAGAATTACTAATATTTTTCATAGGGTGATATGGATAGACCACCATGTACAGGCACGGATGCACCATCTTACACACCTTCTTCAACAAAGGTAAACCTTAATTATTGTAATTGTTCAAATTATATAGAAACAAATTTTATATTATTATGTTCTTTTCTTTATGGCTTTGGAGGATTTTGATGGAATTTTACTAATATTGATGTCACAAATGATAGGGAAAAGATAAAATGACAACAGATCAAATGCGATCTAAAATATAAGCATCATTTCTACATGCCATTGCCCTTAGTGCTGACCCTATGTTCATGGCCCAACAACTCAAACAAAGATACAGTGATGAAATTGTTAATATTATCATCAAAGGTGACACAAGCAAGGAGAAAGAGGCACTGAAAAAAGAATTAGGCTGTAGGGTCAATTCTTTGAAGGTAAGCAGTAATTAATCTCAAGAAATAATAGAAGTTCAATAGATTTATATATTTTATTGTATCTTATGGATCATGATGTTAATTAATATGTGTTCTTCTACAGAAATATGTGACAGCTATAAACCATGTGGTGAACATGGTGAGGTTTGTAGTGCACAACCTTCATGTAACACTTCCTTTTTACAAAATTACTTATATTTACAGTATTATTATACCATTGAGTTTATTTAAGGCAATTACTAAGTGTTGAAATAGGACATCTAATGTTGAAAGTGAAAATGGTGCAACATTGTTTGTTTTCATCAACATTATAACACTTCACTTTTTTTTTTGGATGCTTCTAGCTAGTATCCCATTTGATCTTTATCCATTTCAAATATCTTTGTTAACAATATTGTTCTTCAGCTCATGATGAAGTGCGGACACCTCCTCTAGTCAGTGATTTGATATTGTTGAGTGCATTATCAGCAACAAGGAGCATGCAAACATCCTCGTCTATGCCCACTACAATTGGTAAAACTTTGTTTTGTTATATTTTTAATGTGCTGATCATGCATTGTTTTTTTGTTGGGTGGATTTTAGACTCATGTACCTATTTTTTGCACTAATAGATAAACTTTTAGTTGATAGAGCAATAGAAACTAGTACTACTGAGCTGATCCATTTCCTAGAGTAGTCCATGTGACTAGTACTAGTTTATTTGTAGGGACATTGTTGCTAAACAAGAAAATTATGTTTTCATTAAAATTATGAAAGATTTCAGGTGCTTCAAAATTGTTATTATTTAAAGTGTAATTTTAGTTTACTCATACATAACTCATTTTGGATTGAAAATCACTTTATGTTCCTGTAAGAAATAATATTTTCTTTGATCATCTTTTTGATATGAAATTGAGGCTATTTGGACCCACTATACATAAAAGCTACGTAGTTTCATATCATTGCTACAATATTTTTCTTTTCTTCCATTTATTATACTATATTAAAGTTATTGATCTAACAATTTTTTATTTATTTTTAAAGGTGGAATGAACAAGGTTCTGAATTAAAAAATTAGCTAGTTAAATCTTTTGAGGACCTATTTGGAAAAAACATTTTTGACACTGCCCTAATTCTAAAAAGCTAGAAGGGATCAATATAGAAGATTTTTAAAGGAGAACCCAAAGTATGATCATCCTCCTATGATTCCACTAATGGAGTGGAATGAAATAATAGAAGATGCAAAGGAGAAAAGGCTACATGATAATAAAGGAAATGAACCAAACAGGACAAAAGAAGGTATGCCATGATAGTATTAAGTAGAATGCAATCATGCACTAATTAGTGATATTTGTAAATATATAATCTAACATGTTTCAAACTATTCATAGACTATAGGACACATCAGTGGCTAAAAAAGTGAGACTAGAAAAGGTTGGCCAACACAAACTTGGCTCTGGTGGCTATATGAATCTTCAGTCTTAACTTGTAAGTAGCAACAATAGAATTTTACATAATTTTTTTATAGAATGTTGAAAAAAAAATTATTTAATCAAACCATACATGCAAAATTGACGATATTAAGCAAAAAATATAAGGCACAAAATTCAATGTGGAGTTGAAAGATGAAAATTTAAAAAATGCCTTGAAGGAAGGCTATAAAGTCATGGCTACAGGCCTAAGCCAAGAATCTGAAAGCCATACCCAAGAATTTGGTGCAGCAAATGAGACACAAGTAAATTGGTAAGATGAAAAGTAAATCAAATTGAATAGTTGAGAAATTTCTTTAATGTTGTTAGTTTTGAACATAAATTAACTACACAACAATACACATAAAATTTCACTACAACCTTCATATCCTATCACAGAACCTACTCATGATGAAGGCCATGATGTGCATTATAGTGTGTCCAGGTATTAATTTTCTATTAGAAATTAATTACACAATTATGAATACAATTTAACATCTTCAATTACAATTTGATGTGTAACCTTTTTTGGAAAATTTTAGAGCATGTTGAGCATTATGGTGAACAAGTGGAGCATGTTCCAAGTGTTCAACATGTTGATGTGGTGGTGGATCAAAATGTTAATGTACATGATGTGGTATTGTTAGGTAATAAAAATGCATGTTATGTTGTACTACTTAATTAAATACTTGAAACAATTAAAAAAAGAAAAAGAGTATGCCAATTTAACCATTTACTTGTTCTTGCAACAAAGCCCCCTTTAGTGTAGCAGCCTCTTGCTCCTCCAAATAGGAGGAGGCATCATAATTTGACATTGCATGTGCCACAAGAGGAGGAGAATGAGGAAGATATTGACACTCCTATTAGCCTTTTTCTTAACAGAGCTATGAAAATAAAAAAGAAGAAATATTTTTTAAAAATGCTCTTGGATAAACCTTGTTTGATAAACTTTGTTGTATAATGAAAGAACTTTTTTTTAAGTAATATTGATTTTTATTTCATGTTAATTAATATTTCTATGTGTTAATGAAGTATTCATTAGTGTTGTGTATTAATGAATCTTATATCATATTAATGACTGTTATGTGATTGTATTGATTAAATGTTATGGTTCATAAATGGATGAATGAATGAATGAAGTATGTAATTAGATGATAATAGTTAATTTAGATTGATGTTAGGGGGATGGGGATGAGGCCAGATGAGCTTCCACCTTCACGTGATTGTCCTTGTTAAGTAGATAATACTAAAGTATTCTTGAAACCAAGTGAAGCTCAAACTAACATACCAAGGAATCTTAAACCCAATCCATCTACCTGTCATCTTCTCATCCTAGTAAGTCATCTTTTCTACCACTTTTTGCATATTCAATATTCTATTATTCATAGTCTTGATAATGAAAGACTCCATCTTGTTGGTAAGTTGTTCCTATCCTATCCTTTTATTTTTAAAAATGCATCTATTTCTCTCCTACCATAACTCTCATATGACAATAGATGGTGTTGCAGTCCACAAGATAGCATACAAATAGTCCTTATTTCAAATAGGTCAATCTTGAAACATGCTTAGGATTGACCTTGGTATTGTTGAGTTCCATCCAAGTTTGTTATGTAACCAACTCCAACATTGGTGAGAGTATTTGTAGGTTAATAATATGCACATTCTTGGACCTACATATCCATTTTCTCTGAATGTATCAGCTATAAGGATTTTATTTTGTAATGCTAGCCATGGGAACAATCCTACCTTAGGTAAGCACTTTTTATCCCAATATAGTCACAATTAGATGTTTGTCTTTGGTCTTAGCTTTTTTCTAATTAGGTAATTATAGCCCTCCTTAGTGTTCTAGTTTCCAATCTTTGAGCCATCCAAAATTAGTTTATCCTTCCTTGGATGAAATGTGACATTTTTTAGAACTTAATATTCTAATCAACTCCTCTTTTTCTTTGTCTGGGATATTGATGTTGTCTAGAGACTTCCATCTCCATACTTTCACAATGCCCCCATCCACTACCTCAACAGTCTGACCAAAACATGTCATGTTCTCCAATATCAAAATTTTGCATCATTAATGTAACAACAAAGCTTGTTTCCTTACTTCCTAGTTCTTTCTAGGTGCTTACTAGATCACTTCTATGACCTTGATGGTGATTCTTGGCTCACCAACTTAGGATCAATCCAAGATTCTTTTCGTTCACCTTTCTACCATCACATGTATACAAATATTCTGGAGCATCTTTACTATAATTATGACATACAAAGATTCATGTTGATATTCATGGAACATCCCATAATTATGACCTTTACTATGTTTGTCTCAAGCTCTACAATAGAGTTGAATTGGTAACCTTGCTCCACTTCCCTCTGACATAGTTAATCTCATTAAGTGATGGAAGATAAAACTATTTTAAAATAATAATAACTGACATAACAAAGCATAATTCTTCAAACTTCTATTTTTCTTCCAATGCATCATCCTCTTATTCAAAATCCATTCAATTTTAGCAACAATGTCAAACTCAAAACACAAGTTAGGTTATTGGGTCCTCATTGAAAATTATATTAAGTTGAGTGTCATATTTTCTCTATAATATTCTCTACATACATTACTGATAAATAATTCCTATCTATTCTTCTCACAATCATTGTTTCAAATTTTTAATTACTAGCTATAGCTTAAATAGTATCAACATCAACAAACACATTGGAAACAATGACCTTTCCTAGGCTAGGTCTCCAAGGGTTTGACTTAGGATCCCTTTTAAACCTATTTTCATAAAAAGAACCTTATTATCTTGGATAGGCCAAAACCTCATCCAACACCACAAGGCTTGTCCAACCTTTTATTTCATCTCACTGGGTTAACAAATGTATAGGTCAGTACTCTGAATACTTGTTGATATTGTACTTAGCTTCTTTGAGTACTTGTTGATATTACAGTTAGCCCCATCTGTGAGAGTAGTAAATTTAGTTCCTCAATCACTTTTATGTTCTTAGAATATTTTACTTGTCAAAATCACAATTTAGTCTCTCTAATGGAATCAATTTATCTCATAGATTGCTATAGTAGGTACATATTTAATTGATTATTGTTGATGTAGTAGTAGTGGAAATTATCTAGTAGAACAACATGTTTCAAAGTTTGTGAAAGTTCAATACTCTTAAACAAAAGTTATAATTTTTTACAAAAAAATAGGGCTCCATCACTACTAACTCTTCAATATCCTTCTAAGAGAGGTGACATTATATTATTAGTCAACTAAAATTCTAGTCCAAAAAACCATTCTTTGCTGCATTTTCCATTCAATGTGTTTGTAAAATGAATGAAAATGAAGATTACATCACATTTTAGGGGTTTATTAACCTTTTACATGTTTGTAAGAGTAGAAAAAGGTCATAATATGTGTGGATGATCTAAATTTAGATCTAATTTGGAACATTTCATACTTGGGTTTAGTAGGTAAAACATCTAATTTGGAAACATAGGATACTTGTACTCATTTATGAATATTTAGAAATTGCTTGAACTTGGGGCAATGCACTTTTGTCCTAAATTAAGCTAAAAGATGAGAAAAAGGTAAAGAAGGGAAGCTTTATTTACATCAAAGGGAACAACTATGGAAATAATTTTCTAATATATAAAAATTGTTTAAGTTTTTGTCTTCTGCAATATACTAATAAAACTAAACATTCAGTTCGAATAATTTTTAGGAGTTGAGTGAAAACTTGATTGGTGGGTGGGAAAAGAGTTTAATAAAAGAGGGAATGAATGTGAATAATTTTTTTTAATATATAGAAATTGATCAAGCTTTTGGTTGTATTCTATTTGTCTAATATATTCATTCATATGCATCAATAAATTAATTATAAACTATTTAATATTGTCTACTTCTTGTCTCACCTCCTAATTCCATAAAAAAAAATTGTTGTTTTCAAGCTTGATGTATAATTGATTAGAACTCAGAAGGTTTTCAATTTTTTGATTACTTTTCACATTAGATCTTATGTCAGTTAAAGTTTATTATACGTTAATCCTTGTCTATATTTCATGTTATCCTTTAAGAAGTTTCAAATGAATTTTTTTTTTGCAGCACTTTACATGATCGCCACTTCCCACCTATATAAGTCATATTCGCCACTTTCTTGTACATATAATATGAATGCTATGGACATAGCTTTACATACATGTTTTTTTTTTTCTTCATTTTCTTGTAGTATAGTTATTCCAACAGTTTTTCTTTGTACAAAAAATTCCCAAATAGAAGTAGCTAGGAGGAGTAGCATACATTCAAATGAGTGTTGAAGAGGCTTGTGTGATTAATGCAAGATCACATCAAGATGTATGCATCCTAGTTTTTCACATTAATAATCAAAATGAGAGAAAAGAGGGGATTATAGAGAGGCTAAATATTCTACTTGGTTTTGTATACAACACAAAAGAAGTAGCCAGTGAGAAGGCTTTGTATAGAGATAGTAAAACATTGTTGATAATTTTATGTATTACTATGTCATCTAATTATAGCGCAATCATATCTCTTTCGAGAAATCTTGAAAATAGAGATGAGGGCATTTGTTAGGGTGTACTAATAACAAGCATCTTATCTCTAATGACAATATTATTTGTAATTATTGTCCAAGTGATCATGCCCACTTTCTATTTTAGGAGAGTGAAGATGTTGGTAGCCCTATGTATCATTTTCACTACCTATGGCTACATAGGTTTTGTTTCCATGGAGTTGGGTCCAATCTCTTAAGATATGATTGTTTCCATCATCATCAATATCATTTATATGTTTTTCCTTGCAATTTTATTTGTTTTCCCTAAATTTAAAGTTAAGACTTTGACATAGATGTTTTTTTTCTTTGTATGAATGCTATGCTAATTCAATATATAGAAAAATTCCAATGTTCATGAATATTTTGGCCATGCATGCCAAAAATTAATGATTTATGTTTCACTTGGCTTGTTCATTCAATTATTTGAGCATTGGCCATAACCTAGAAGAGAAGATTCTCTCATCTTCAACTTCAACAATATTGCCTTCATTTTCTAATTTTAATGCATGGACTACTTTGGAATTTGGATGATTATTAAACAATATATGGTTCAAATATGAGTATACATGGAATTTGGATAATTATTAAACATTATATTGGTACATTTAGAATAATGTGAATTTGTTTTGGTGCATAGAAATAATCTGTAATACATGAGACCCTTGGGAATACAACTTATCTTTTGTCTTTTCAGTCATGTAATTTATTAAATTATTGTATACAAACACTATTGTGGAGAATGTATTCTTTTACTATCACTCAATCAGTTAGATTAACACTAACAGAAGATACATATTATGTACACCAACAACACCCATAAATTGTATAAATGTCTTTTAAGATGTTTCATTACAGTTACTAAAAAGTGGGGAATATGAAAAATTTGAATTGAATAGCTATGGACATGTCCTACCTACCAGTACATTAAGCATAAAGACTCAAGGAGACAAAGCTTGAAAGGAGGGAAAGCTATCAAGAGTTGTAGAGACTAAAAACTAGGCAATGTGAAGAGCTGAATTGTGATATGAAATCTACAAGATAAGTTGTGAATTGTAATCAAGTCAAACCCCTTATTGTTACTCTCTAGCAAGTGTATCAGTTAGGGTAAAAATCATATGAACTTAGGTTGGTTTAACAGCCATTTGTAAATCCTTTAATAGGGTGGCATTCCAAGTGAATATTCTAAAGTCCTCTAATCAGGCCCACTTCTAACATGGTAGTTAAATCCTTTAACTAGGTCACATTTAATAGTGTGTTGTAGCCTTTACCAAGGCAGGCCTTTCACAAGGCATCACTTTAGAAGAGTGAGAATTGAGTAGCATGTTACTAGTGGGTTTTTTCAAATTCAGTTTCCACATAAATCACTATGTTATGTGCTATGCTTGTATGTTGATTTACAAGTAATTTGCTAAGTAGGAAAGTTTAAGCTTGGATGAATGAATAGTTTTGAAGGCTCACTTTACTTGATGAAAAAAAATTAATTGGACATTTGGACCTTGAATAACTGATTCATATCCCCCCTCCCTCTCTCTTAGTTATTCTAAAAGAATTTCTAATAATTGGTATCAAAGCCATCTGCTGATTTACTTCAAAGGTGCTAGAAGTAGGAAGATCAAGATGTCTAAGAGAGAAGTTCCCAAGCTCAACAAAGATAATTTCATTGTATGGAAAAGTCTAATGAAACTACACCTTGGATCAATAGGTGATTATGCAAAAACCTCAATTGGAGTGGAGCATGTAGATCTAACTGGACTCCTCTCTGCAGATGATTTGAATAAAAGGAAGGAGCACAATCAGGCAATGTTGGAGATTTCCTTTGCACTCAGTTATACTAAATTTGATGACATCAAAGGTTGTGATACTACATTCAATATGTGGAAGGCCCTGTCATATATTTATGGAGGATATTAGAATGTTCAAAGAGCAAAGTGAGAAAGCCTCAAAGGAAAGTTTGATGACATGAAAATGGAGGAAGGTGAGAATGTTGCTCAATATGCCTCTAGAATGAAAGAAGTGGTAAGTGAAATAAGAAGTTTGGGTGATCATTTGGAAGATGATACTATCAATAGAAAATAATTAAGAACTTTTCTCCCCATCTATGTTATTAGATTTTTAGCCATCCAAGAGCTAAGGTGTGTACCAGGAAACATAGTAACCTTTGAAGGTATAGTACAAAGACTCACTGCTTTTGAATTATCCAATTATGATAACTATAGACCTGAGAATATTGAATCTACTTTCAAGGCTAAGCTATCATTGAAACATACTAAGGAGGTGAGATCAAAGAAGAAGAGTAGAAAATGAAAACATGCATCCAGTGACAACAACATAGATGAAGAGGATGTGGGACAATTGGAAGCACTACTGGCAAGAAGATTCCACAGAGGCAAAGGTAAATTCAAAGGTAAGCTCCCTATTTTTTATTTCAATTGCAATGAAGTAGGACATATTGTTGCAAGGTGTACATAGAAGAAGAACTATAAAGAAGGAAACAAGTACGAGAACAAAAGAGAAGATGATAGCATAGATTACAAGGACAAAGGCAAAAGATGCTACATTGTTGAAGAAGTTGATGAGAATGATGATGAAGTAGTCTTTGTAGCCATGAAGGATGAATTAGATGAAGATGAAGCAACAACACTGGTGACTTGTGTGAACAAGAATGACAAATGGATCATAGATAGTGGATGTTCACATCACATGATAGGAGACAAAAATAAGTTTATTAACTTTACCTAGTATGATGGAAATAGTGTTAGATTTGGAAATGATGATCCATGTCAAATCAAAGGAAAATTTTCTATTAAAATTAAAGAGAAAATTTCATGTGACAATGCATACTATGTAGAAGGAATGAACTAAAATTTCCTAAGTGTGTCATAGGTTAGGCAATATAGGTTGTAAAGTAGAATTTGGAAATAAATTGCCAAAATATATGATACTAATGGAGATCTGATAGGAAAAGGTGAACAAACTAGGAGTAATTTGTTTTACCTGATATGGAAGATGCAACATGTCTTGTTGTTAGACTTGATGATGTGTGGTTATGGCACAAAAGGTTGTGTCATGTTAACTTTGACAATCTGATTAGCATTAGCAAAAAGAAGAAAGTCAGAGGCTTGCCTAAGCTAATGAAACTTGAAAATACAATGTGCAAACAATGTCAACTAGGAAAGATGACCAAGTCAAGCTTCAAAAGAAAAACCTACACTTCCAAAGAAGTACTAGAATTAGTCCATATAGACTTATGTGGCCCAATAGAAGTACAAAGCTACTAAGGAGACAGATACATAATGTTATTTGTAGATGACTGTTCTAGGATAATGACTGCCATATTCTTAAAGAAAAAATTTGATGCATTTCAAATGTTTAAGTGATATTTGGCTAAGGTTAAGAAAGAAACAAGAAAGAGTCTAAAGTGCCTGAGATTAGAAAAAGGAGGAAAGTTTACATCAAAAGAGTTTGAGATATTTTGTAATGATAAAGGTATCAAAAGGAAAACATCAGCACCAAGAACTCCACCATAGAATGGGATTGTAGAAAGAAGGAATAGATCAATAATAGACTATGCCAGAACCTTGATGATGGAGAAAAAGGTTGCACTAAAGTACTAGAGAGAAGCTATAAGTACTGTTGTTTAAACCCGGAATTGAGTACAAGTCAAGAAAGGTATAAATGCAACATCTTTTGAATTATGGTATGGTCACTCACCTAATGTAAAACATTTCAAAGTATTTGGTTGCCAATTTTATATTCTTATGGATACTAGAAATGGCAAGTTTGATGCAAAGAGTGATGAAGGGATATTCCTTGGATACTCCACTAGAAGCAAAGCATATAAGTGTTTCAATACTAACACTAACAAGATTGTGGAGATTGAAAATGTAAATATTGATGAGCATGTAGAAGTCCAAGTTGATGAATCCAAGAAACTAGAAGATTATAGATCTTTTGTATACTTCTATGAAGGAATTTCTATTGAAGATGAAGTTGCCAATCTAGTTGGGAATCAACAAAAAATTTCAGCATCAACTGAGTTACAACCAGTGAATGTCGAGTTGCATTCAGAAGCCAAGTTGCAGAATGAAGAAAATGCACATTTTGATTCTGAAAATAGTAAATATGAAAGAGATGATGAAATAGCAGAAGGAAAGTGCTAAGTGACTCTGAAGCTGAAGGACCAAACATGGAAAGAAGGATAGAACCAAGACTAGCCAAGTATGTGAGAAGACATCACCCTATAGAACAAATCATTGGTGACAAGGAACATACTAAGGAAAGAATCATGTTTACTGAGCAAGATTGAACCCAAAATAGTGAAAGATGGATTACAAGATGATAATTAGCATAAAGCTATGGAAGAAGAGATAGATCAGATTGAGAAGAACAACACTTGGACCCTAGTTCCTGGAACAGCTTATAAAAATGTAATTGGTGCAAAATGGGTCTTCAGGAACAAACTTGATGAGAATAGTGAGATAACAAGAAATAAGGCCAGACTAGTCTGCAAAGGCTACGCACAAGAAAAAGGACTAGACTATGGAGAAACATTTTCCCCTATTGCAAGAATGGAAGGAGTAAGAACACTACTTGCATATGATGCTTACAAAGATTTCAAAGTCTACCAAATGGATGTAAAGTCTACTTTTCTAAATGGAATACTAGAAGAGGAAGTCTGCATATGATGCAAGAGCATCCAGAGGTATAAGGGCAATCCTGTGTCACCCAAAAAAATGTACTTAGACTTACTTTTTGTTTCATGTCTTTACATTTTTGGATACCCATTTGGGTCAAATAAAGGTTCCAACTCTCACAGTTCAACTATCAGTGTGCTAGAAAATCTTGAAAAAATAGGAGCATGTGATTTGGCCATCATTTTGGTGACCTAGAAGGTGTGAATTGGCCAGATGAATGTAATTGTGATTTAGAGCATTCCAGAAAAAGAATTAGGTCAAAAGGCCCTACGGTTTGAAAGTTATTGTAGTTTTTCAGGTTTTGGAGACCTCCTAAGAATGCTTCAAAGTCAGGTTAGGGGCATTAAATGACCTCGAAAAGGGCCAAAAATGGGGGACAAGAAAAGCTTGTGCATAGGGCTATAGAGCACTTTGAGAGCTTTCCAAAAATGTAAACAGTTCTTCAATCGGAGCTACGGTTCAAAAGTTATGCCTCCCCGAAGTTCGGTTACCGTTTTTGGATTCTTCTAGATTTGCACCGACTTCTAATGCAGCTTTTGGAACCTTCTATTTGGTCGGTGGATTCCTACTAGCACTTTCTAGAATGTACTCCTAGTCATTAACCCTCCGGGGTCTATTTAAGGAGATTTCTGGCATTGTAAAAGGCAGTTCGGAGTGGAGTTTGAGAGGAGGTATTGAAAGGAGAAATTATCTCCAGATTTATGCTATTGTAAGCCCTTAGGGCATGTTTTGAAGTTTATTTTCTCTGTACTATTGTAGTAGCTTATTTTCTCAGTTAATATATTTTTCCCTTTTATGTTGTGTCCATTCTGTTCTTGGGTTGTCTCCCCATCAAGTGGTATCAGAGTTGGTTTTCCTGAGTGTCTAGACAGAGCGCCGACTGTGAGGCAGTTTGCACCAGGACTGTGTGGTTGTGGTTTTGAGTTAGAAAATGCCTCCACGAAGAGAGCATGGTGGAAGGGCCAGAGCTATTAATCCTAAGGAGGTTAGAGCCCTCCAAAGGCAGGTGCAGGCATTGCAAGAGGAGCTTCGTAGAGGAGCAAATGTTGTCGCAGGTGACAATAGTGAGGATGACAATGAAGAAGAAGTAATGGGACCAGAAGAGGAATTTGACAGGGAAGTTCAGAATCATGTAGAGGAAAGGCTTTCTAGGGCCATTACTAAGTTTGGGAAAAGACCCACAATTGAAGTGGGTGTATTTTCAGGAAATCTGAAACTAGATGAGTTGATCGATTGGATCAATGAACTAGAAGAATACTTTAAGTATGAGGATATCAGGGACCCAGATAGGGTTAAGTTTGCAAAGGCCAAACTGAAAGGCCATGCCAAAATCTGGTGGCAAGAGGTCCAATTGGAAAGAAACAGAAGAGGAAAGGAGAAGATCACAAGATGGGATCGCATGGTGGACAAATTGAAGAAGCAGTTCATTCTTGTGGACTATGAGCTTGATTTTTTTAAGAAGATGCATGGGTTAAAGCAAGCAGGAAGATCAGTCCAAGAATATACAGAGGAATTTTACCGACTCTTAATTAGAGCGGGGCATGCAGAAGCAAATAAGGAGAAGGTTGCTCGTTATATCAGTGGGTTGCAACCTAGCATCCAAGAAGAATTAAGTCTGGTAAGAATAACCGGCATTGAAGAGGCATACCAATTTGCCCTACGAGTTGAAGAGAAGCTGAATAAAAGGTTTGAAGGAAGACAAAGAGGGCACGGTCAAGGAGGAAGGGGAAGTGGTAGATCATCTGGAGGCCGCAATGAAACCCAAAAGAAAAATGAAGATGAGGGTACTAGCAGGAACCAAAGGAATGAGGGTTTCAACCGCTCCCATGACCAAGAATTTGGAAATTAGAGAGGAAGAGGTAGAGGATGTGGACAAGGAAGAGCAGGCTTTTGTGGTACCTGTTTCCATTGCAATGAAGAAGGTCATTGTGCCTTTGAATTCCCTCAACGACAAGGAAGGACAGATAGGAGAGCTGAGGGCCAAGCTAGGGTTGCTCATGTGGATGAGGATGCACAATAATCACATTCAGAGGATGCAAAAAGAGGAGAGACCTTGGTAAATGAAAGAGTCCTACGAAGTGGTGAGGTTGAACCAGGACAACGGAGGAGTTTTTTTTGTACCAGATGCAAGTGTGAGGATAAATTTTGTGGCGTGATCATTGATGGTGGTAGCACTGATAAATTGGTATCAGAAGAGATGGTCTCTAAGCTGAAGCTCAAGAGGGAGAAACATCCCCAGCCCTATCGGATTGCTTGGGTAAAAGATGATCATAAGGTCCTAGTAAGTGAACAATGTTTAGTAAAATTCAAAATTGGGAGCTACCATGATGAAGTTCTGTGTGATGTTATTTCAATGGATGTTTGCCATCTATTGTTGGGTAGACCATGGCAGTTTGATAGACATGCAGTACATGATGGGCGTGCAAACACATACTCTCTAACAAAGGATGGAGTTTGCCACAAATTGAAGCCCATGAAAAAGGAAGGTGAAAAGGTATGTAGCAGTGCTAGGATTTGTCTTGTTGATGAAAGGAAGTTTTTAGATGGCATGAAACATCAACATATTTGCTATGCTTTGATTCCTAGGAAAGATAAAGAAGGTAGTAGTGAAATATCAGTTGAAGTTTCAGATTTACTAGGGGAGTTTGGAGATATTATCTCTGATAATGTTCCAGATGGATTGCCACCAGTAAGGCAAATCAGTCATCAGATAGATCTAGTTCCAGGAGCTAGTTTTCCTAACAAGGCTACTCACAGGATGACTCTTACTGAAATAGAGGAGCTAAATAGACAGGTTCAAGAGCTGTTGAGGAAGGGCTTGATTCGAGAGAGCCTGAGTCCATGTGCAGTACCTACTGTACTCGCACCAAAGAAGGATGGAGAGTGGAGGATGTGTACAGATTCTTGAGCTATAAATAGGATCACCATCAAGTACTGGTTTCCTTTGCCAAGGATGGGTGATATTATGGATTGCTTGAGTGGAGCTCAGTACTTCACAAAGATAGATATGAAGAGTGGTTATCACCAGATACAGATTCGAGAAGGAGATGAGTGGAAAACAACCTTCAAGACCAAGGAGGGTCTTTATGAGTGGTTAGTCATGCCCTTTAGATTGACAAATGCCCCAAGCACCTTCATGCGGCTCATGAATGAGGTACTTAAGAAGTTCTTGGGAAAATTTGTTATTGTTTATTTGGATGATATTTTAATTTTCAGCAAGACTTTGGAAGAACATTTATTGCATATTTGTAGTGTCCTTGAAAGGCTAAGGGAAGAAAAACTGTTAATTAATTTGAAGAAGTGTAACTTTGCAAAAAGGGAGTTAGTCTATTTGGGGTTTGTTATATCACCTGAAGGTCTCAAAATGGATCTGGAGAAGGTAAAAGCCATCTTGGAATGGCCTACTCCAAGGTCTGCTACTGAGGTAAGATCATTTCATGGTCTGGTTAGTTTTTACACAAAGTTTATTAGGAATTTCAGTGGCATATGTGCACCCCTAACTGATACAATAAGAGGGGATAGAAAAGAGTTCAAATGGACTGCAGCAGCTACGATAAGTTTTGAATTGCTGAAGAAGAAGGTAACAGAACAACCTGTGTTGGCACTTCCAAATTTTAGAAAAGTGTTCCAGGTGGATTGTGATGCTAGTGGTAGCGTTATTGGGGCTGTATTAAGCCAAGAAGGTAAGCCTATTGCATATTTTAGTGAAAAATTGAATGATGCAAAGAAGAAGTATTATGTTTATGATCAAGAGTTCTATGCAATAGTTCAGGCCTTACAGAAATGGAGGCATTATTTATTACCAAAGGAATTTGTTTTGTATACCAATCATCAGGCATTACAGTACCTAAATAGCCAAGGTAAATTGAATCAAAGGCATATGAAGTGGGTAGAATTCTTGCAGAGTTATACATTTGTGTTGAAGCATAGAAGTGGAAAATCTAACAGGGTTGCAGATGCACTAAGTAGGAGACAGTCATTGCTTACAGTAATGCAGGTTCAAGTAGTTGGGTTTGATGAACTCAAGAATTTGTACCCCGAGGATCCTGATTTTGCTGAAGCATGGAAAGCTTGTAAAGAACCTGTTTCTATAGATAGAACCAAGTGGTTAGACTATTTGATTCAGGATGGCATGTTATTCAAAGGTAGTCAATTGTGCATTCCAAGGAGTTCCATGAGGGAAAATTTGATTAAGGAGAAACATAGTGGAGGGATGGCAGGACATTTTGGTCGAGATAAGACCATTTCCATTCTTAGAGAACATTATTTTTGGCCTCAAATTTCATAGGATGTGAAGAAGTTTGTACAGAGTTGCCAGGTTTGTCAAGTTGCCAAGGGGTTTAGTCACAATACTGGCCTATATCAGCCATTGCCTGTTCCATCAAGGCCATGGGAGGACATAAGTATGGATTTTGTTCTTGGATTGCCAAGGACACAAAGGGGTAATGACTCAGTATTTGTGGTGGTTGATAGGTTCTCCAAAATGGCACATTTCATTCCATGCCACAAAACTCATGATGATGTCCATATTTCAGACTTGTTTTTCAAAGAAGTGGTAAGACTACATGGTCTTCCAAGGAGTATAGTTTCTGATAGAGATACTAAATTTGTGGGGTATTTCTGGAGGGCATTGTGGAAAAAGTTAAGAACTAACTTGAAATTTAGTTCCACACATCACCCACAAACTGACAGCCAAACAAAAGTGGTAAACAGAAGTCTGGGCAATTTGCTAAGATGTTTAGTTGGGGATAAGCCCAAGGTATGGGATTTGATTCTACCACAAGCAGAGTTTGCTTACAATAACTCTATAAATAGGAGTACTGGAAAATCACCATTTCAAATTGTATATGGGAATAGCCCAAGGACTGCACCAGAATTGAGGAAGATAGAGCAAGGGGAGAGGACAAGTGTTGAAGCTAAGGAATTTGTTGAACATATCAAGCATCTACGTGAGGAGGTTCAAGCACACATTACCAAGATGAATCAAGAGTATAAAGCTAGGGCTGATCAAAGGAGAAGACATAAGGAATTCCAAGTAGGGGATCTAGTCATGGTGCACTTACGAAAAGAAAGATTTCCAATCGGGACTTACAACAAGCTGAAAATGAAGAAATTTGGTCCCTGCAAAATTTTGAAGAAACATGACTCAGGAAATGCATATGAAGTGGAGCTGCCAGACGGTATTCACATTTCTCCCATTTTCAACATTGCAGATTTAATAGAGTATCATGATGAGGGTGCAGATGAGGAGCTGGTGTTAGAGTCATGTCCAATTCCTGCTTCTAAGAAGGAGGAGATAGAAGACATTCTAGATCATCGTGTGGGTAGGAGTACCAGAAACAAGCAGTATGAAGAGTATTTGGTCAAATGGAAAGGACGGCCGATCGAGGACTCAACTTGGATTTCAGTAGCTGAGGTTTCCCATTTGGGATTTCCTCTACCATCCATAAAGGGATAGGGTCACTTTTCAATCTACCCTGGGTGTCCAATGCAGGAGCATCTAGAGGTATACGGGCAATCCTGTGTCACCCAAAAAAATGTACTTAGACTTAGTTTTTGTTTCATGTCTTTACATTTTTGGATACCCATTTGGGTCAAATAAAGGTTCCAACTCTCACAGTTCAACTATCAGTGTGCTAAAAAATCTTGAAAAAATAGGAGCATGCAATTTGGCCATCATTTTGGTGACCTAGAAGGTGTGAATTGGCCAAATGAATGTAATTGTGATTTAGAGCATTCCAGAAAAAGAATCAGGTCAAAAGGCCCCATGGTTTGAAAGTTATTGCAGTTTTTCGGGTTTTGGAGACCTCCTAAGAATGCTTCAAAGTTAGGTTAGGGGCATTAAATGACCTCAAAAAGGGCCAAAAATGGGGGGACGAGCAAAGCTTGTGCATAGGGCTATAGAGCGCTTTGAGAGCTTTCCAAAAATGTAAACGGTTCGTCAATCGGAGCTACGGTTCAAAAGTTATGCCTCCCGGAAGTTCGGTTACCATTTCTGGATTCTTCTAGATTTGCACCGACTTCTAACGCAGCTTCTAGAACCTTCTATTTGGTCAGTGGATGCCTACTAGAACTTTCTAGAATGTACTCCTAGTCCTTAACCCTCTGGGGTCTATTTAAGGAGATTTCTGGCATTGTAAAAGGCAGTTCGGAGTGGAGTTTGAGAGGAGGTACTGAAAGGAGAAATTATCTCCAGATTTATGCTATTGTAAGCCCTTAGGGCATGTTTTGAATTTTATTTTCTCTGTACTGTTGTACTAGCTTATTTTCTCAGTTAATATATTTTCCACTTTTCTGTTTTGTCCATTCTGTTCTTGGGTTGTCTCCCCATCATCATAGAACAACTAGAGGGATTTGTTGATGACAACAACAAGGATATGATTTACAAATTGCATAAAACACTCTATGGCTTGAAGCAAGCACCTAGAGCATGGTATGAGAGACTACATAAATATCTTGTGAAGATAGGATTTAATAGAATAGATGGAAAAAATAACCTGTATATCAAGGAAAAAAAGGTAAAGATATTCTAATATCTGAAATCTTTGTTGATGATATAATATTTGGAGGAAAAGATGTTCTATGCAAAAATTTTGTTGATCAAATAAAACATGAGTTTGAGATGTCAATGTTTGGAGAAATCAAATTCTTTGTTGGATTGCAAGTACATCAACTAAAGCATCACATATTTGTGACCCAATCAAAATACATCAAGGAGATACTCAAAACATTTGGTTTAGAAGATTCAAAACTAGTTAGTACACCAATAGTAACAAGACATAAGTTATCTAAGAATGATGAATTAGCTGAAGTAAATCAGATAATGTATAGATCAATGATTGAAAAGTTGTAGTATGTTGTACATAGTAGACAGACATTGCATTAGTTGTTGGAATAGTGGCAAGATTTTCTGCTAATCCAAGAGAAAATCATTTGATGGTAGTAAAGAGAATATTGAGGTACCTAAAAGGTTGATGACTTTAATTTGTACCACAAAAGAAGTGAAAATTTTGAGTTGAGAGCCTACACTGATGCAGATTGGGGAGGTAGTATTGATGATAGAAAAAGCACATGTGGAGGAGCACTTTTCTTAGGGAAAAGATTGACTACTTGGACCAGCAAAAAGCAAAGTTGTACCTCACAATCCATAGCAGAAGTTGAATATGTTGCTATTGCTATCAACTACACCAATATTGTATGGATCAAACATCTGTTGCAAGGTATGAAGGAAGAGGTAAATGAACCTATGATACTTTATTGTGATAATACAAGTACCATCAACATATCAAATAATCCTATGATGCATGCCAAAACAAAGCATATTGCAATCAAGTATCACTATGTAAGAGAATTGGTGGAAGACAAGCAAGTAAGGATGGAATATGTCAGTTCAAAGGAATAGATTGTTGACATCTTTGCAAAAGCACTACCTAAAGATGCTTTTGAGTATATTAGAGGTAAGTTAGGGGTGATATCCCTACCTAAGGCTACTTGAGATAAAGTAAGACTTCCCTGCATCAAATGACTTGATTGTTGGCATATTAAAAATTGATGAAAAGGATATTTACTTTAGGATCATGCCTGAAGTAATTAAAAAGTGCTGAAATTTCAAATCAATCACAAGCAAGGTGATAGAGGGAGAAATTGAAGTACTTACAAATGCTACACTTGCATGTTCAGATGTTGGAATAGTATGTCTTTGGCATTGTTGTCAAAGAGGGAGAAGAATGAAGAAATTGATCAACAATTGAGGGAGAAAAATGAAGAAACTAATCAACAACATTCAATTGGATAAAGGAAGAAGTAAGCAAGAAACTGATCAAATTTATGGACAGAGAGAGAAGTAGCTAATACCAAAACATAATCAATGCATGCAGAGGAAGAAATAATGTAAAAGGGAGTCAGGTGTAGTAGAAAGAAAAGATATGAAATAGTAGCTCAAAGGGAGAGATTTGTACAGATAAGAATCAATCAAAGGAAGACAATTTATTAGCAAAAGAATTCAAAGGGAGTCATAAGTTAACTTATGCTACTGATAGAATGAATAGTTTTGAATATAGTTTTCTTTTTGGCATTTGAATTACTATTTTAACCTAGTTAATATTTTGTTAACTTGGTTGATCAGTTTGGTTTGCCATCAATGCCAAAGAGGGAGATTGTTGGAAATCTGATTGAAAATGAATTCAATCAAAGAGGGAGATTGTTGCAAAGAAGGAAGATTGTTGTTAAAAGAATGTTTTTAATCATTGTTTTGTTATTGATGTCAAACCTACTATTTGTTGGAATGACAATTTCTTATAAGATCCAAATACTATCACTTAGTTGATTGATGAAGAAGATTTAATCAACAAGATGTAACAAGAGCACCTAAAGGGAAGGTTGAGTTATGGTTTTGTTATGAAGTGCAAGGATCAGTTAAGACAATGGTTAAATGATGTATTGATAACATACTTGAAGATATAGAGGCTGGTCACACTTAGAAAGATTGGAGAAATAACTTGCAACGAGGTTGATTGCAAAGCTCGACTACACCAAGTAATATAGAAGGAGTCGAGCGTGTTTAGGTGCCAAGCAAAATAACAGGTGTCGAGCATCAAAGAAACTTAGTAGATGCCGAGTGAATCCATAGTAGGTGTCGAGCATCTGTAAAACATAGTTGATGTTGAGTAACACAGTATGTGTCGAGCACCAAAATTTTAATAGTGTCGAGCTGCTACATTATTGGAAAAGTCAAAGATTCACCAAATCTATGCCAACAAGTTTTTTACCTTGAATTTTGTGAACAAGTTGGAGGATAAGGATGATAAGCTAGTGGCACAAAATTCTATGTAAACTATTTTTGAGCGAATTCAAGAGGATTCTTCATGACATTTTTAGAAGGCACAAGATGTGGGTTAGATTCAATGAACCCTACCTAATCCATTCAAACTAGAATTAAAGGAGGGAAGAATTGAATGAGAAAAGAAGTTCCAGACTTCTATTTAAGGAGTCACAAACCAAGAAGCAAGAGCTACTAGTGTGCCAAAATTGCAAAGTGATTGAAAGGTGTCAAGGAGAAGACATCAAGAGGAGAAGGAAGAACAGAGCATAGAGACTCTACTTTGATAAGTGGTCAAAAGGAAGATTGTACTAGTACATTGAGCATAAAGACTCAAGGACACAAAGCTTGAAAGGAGAGCAAGCTATCAAGAGCTATAGAGACTAAAAACCAAGCAATGTGAAGATCTAAATTATGATCTGAAATCTGCAAGATAAGTTGTGAATTGTAATCAGGTCAAACCCCTTATTGTTACTCTCTAGCAATTGTATTAGTTAGGGTAAAACTCTTATGGACTTAGGTTGGTTTAACAGCCATTTGTAAATCCTTTAATAGGGTGGCATTCCAAGTGAATGTTCTAAAGTCCTCTAATTAGGTCCACTTCTAATAGGGTGGTTGAATCCTTTAACCAGGTCACATTTAGCAATGTGTTATAGCCTTTAACAGGGTAGGCCTTTCACAGGGCATCACTTTAGAAGAGTGAGAATTGAGTAACATGTTACTGGTGGTTTTTCCCAAATTAGGTATCCATGTAAATCATTGTGTTATGTGTTGATTTTTCATGTGTTATGTTTGCATGTTGATTTACAAGTAACTTGCCAAGTAGGAAAGTTTAAGCTTTAATGAATGAATAGTTTTGAAGGCTCACTTTACTTGATGAAAAAAATTTAATTGGACATTTGGACCTTGAATAACTAATTCAGCCCCCCCCCCCCCCCCCCTCTTAGTTATTCTAAAAGAATTTTTAATAGGAAAAAGTACAAGGAACAAGACATATGAAGACTTGAGATGTGATGAGGTCACTTCTCAAATTACCCTTGGTGTCTGATGTAGGAGCATCCTGGGTATAAGAGAAATTTTGCATCACCCAAAAATATTTCCCTTTTGTTTCTTGAGTAAGGGTTGTCTCGGTGCAAAGTTTTTGTTTTCATAGGCTTGGTACTTAGCAAGTCAGTCATATGAGCTTAGAATGTCCTAATTTCAAAGGTGGATATTCATATTGGAAATACTAGCCTACCAGTTGAGGCGCAGTGCCATATCATGAGTATTCATGGATTTATTGTAGATTTTTGGTGTGTAATTATTGTATAAAAACTTTGGGCTCACTCTTGAAGGCCTAAATGTGCCTGGATGAGGCTCAAAAACTTGACAGATGGGCACTTGCTCATATCCAAGCTTGTAGATTAGGAGATGAGGCTTTTGAAAAGTGGTTATAATAGTCATTTAGAAAAATGGTTTGAAATTTATGGTCTTCTGAAGTTGGGTTGACCAAAACTTCCAAAATAAATGTCAAAAATGTATTTGGCCAACTCTATATGTATTGTTAGGGTATGTAAAATTTCCTATTTAAGAAATGCACGTACATGGTCTAAGACAGCTCTGGGTGATAGTTTGCAACTTTCTCTTCTAGATTACTTTAATAAAGGCACCCATGTAGGTTAGCATATTGTAATTCTAAACTCTATAGTTCCACATTTTCATGCGACGATAATAAGAAGCCAATATTTGGTACTCACAAATTATCATTATTTCTTTGTTTTTGTTATGTCTTTATGGTATTAAGGGGAGCACCCTTCATCACAATTTGACACTATAAATTATGTGAGGGATAATCTTCAACTTGAATCCATCTACAAGCATGTACCTGATATTCAAGATCATTAGGGAGATTAGTACACCAAAATTCAAACATGAGAGATGTTTTAGTCATGACTCATAGTGGAGCAAGTCAAACTATACAATGTGAATATCATTTTGGATTATATAGAGGATGATTAATCTCATTTTTGGTCCTTTACTTATGAAAGAGAGATATAAAGACAAACCTAGTTTGTCTACTCCAACAGAGGGCCCAAAAATTTATAAAATGGAGATTTAATGGATGATATTATGAAAAGGATTGATATTTGGGTAGAGTGGGTGAGAGCTAGAAGAAAGAGGATGAGTGTTACAAGCTCATCTATAGGCATGTTAGGTGGAGCTCAAATAACATCAACGCCCACTTCTACCTCTGTAACTACCACTTCTACATCCATGGGACCATCTTAGTCAATAAGATGAGGAGGTGATCAGCCACTAGGTAATAGGAATATAAAAGTCCCTCATACTTGTGGAGGAGGCTATTTTCTTGACATGGGTAAAGTTGGTGATACAGAGGTAGAGAAAGAAAAGGAGAAAGAGGAAATGCAATTAGCAAAAAATGATTCCTCCATGGTGTCAGTGATTAATCTTTATGGGGATAGTAACTAGCTTGAGGAAAATCCAACTGATGGAAGCTTGGATGGAGATGGTCAATCCTAGATCAATCCACAACAACAAAGTGATGGAGAAAAAGTTAATCCACCTATATATTCTATTACTAAAATTGTTACTTTTCCTTTCTCAAGAATGAAGACAGAGATGCCTGTTGTGGAAAGCAAGTTGTTTGACCTCTCATATCTCTAGTTAGCACTTAATATCCTCACAATTAATTCTTTTTTGGAGGATACCATTGAGAGGAAGAAGAGAAAGATGGATGATAGTGCACCTCCTAAGAATTTGATAGCCTATGTTACGTAATCACAACACCCATCCCAAATGGCTAAAATGTGAAAGACATTCGTGACTCTAGCCACTAATGCCAACACTAGACACATGATAATAGAAATTTTTGAACCTCAAAAAGAAGGAAAAATAAAAGAGCTAACCCTAGGATACTTCCAATTAAATACATGTGACATGGGACCTCCATTGCACGATACCATGCTTAATGTATGGGAGTACTCCAATGTGAAGATTGAGGATAGATTGGAGGAGCTCATGTAGACAAAGGAAACTTTGAAGGCCTTAAACAAGGATTTACTAACTATATCAAAGAAATTCTCATGACTTTAGCTATTTTTTTAGAAGATAGTGCTACTCCAAGCACATTTGATCCTATTGTAAAGGAAAATAAGAACATGTTGATCAAACTACACTAGGAGAGGAATTTTGGTCAAATTGGTTGCACATGGATAGTGGATTTGAAGACTCAAGGTCCTCCCCTAATTTAAAACATGGGTAATTTGATTTTGGATGTGGATAAGTTGAGAGAGGTTGTATCTATTCACCAAGTCTCGATGCAAATGGGGTCTAAAAATTTAACAAAAGAATTGGCACTACTACAAAAGGTGATAAACATGAAGACTAATGTTTCTATTAGTCTTGGAATCCTTAGAACTAGTAAAGACTCATTGCTTCATTAGAACCAACTAATGGAGTTCAAGAAGGAGAGCTTGGTAAAGTCTAAGCAAGAGCTAAAGAGTGTATATGAAAATGTCAAGCAGGTGATCAAAAAGGTCTACATGTACCTCAAGGACTTGTATACCAAGAAATATGTAACTACAAATGAGAAAGTGGTATATATTGGGTGAATGAAAGAAAAGTTACTAGAATTCATAGAAGAATCCACCAACCCCACCAATTTACAAGATTATAAGATCCTAGAGCTTGTTTCTATTGACAAAACTTTGAAGAGGGCATTTGATATATTCCTGTCAAAGATCACCATGGTGGAGGAATTAATAGAAGATCATGACTACTAGGTGGTTAGAGTAGACAATGTCTACATCCTAGGTGTTAAAGAAATCAGAATGGTACTCAATGCATTGGGAGTGCATAAGGCCAAGTTGATTACCTAGAAGAAGAAAAATTGATATAAACAAAAGCATTTTATTCTTCTAATAGTTCTTCTTTAGTCTGAGTTATGACAAGTGTCACTCCCTTTCTCACTCCATCTATTGTAGCTATTTTTGGCAATTCTCCTCAAAGGTTTATTTTTGTAATAGATGATTATCAATCAATCCTAATTCTGGCTATGCCTCCATGAATGATCTGATATGTAATGATGAAATGTAGCTAGCCAAATATTTGTGAGGGCCTATAAATATAGCTTTCAAGATGAATAAAGGATCAAAAAACTTTTGGTGTGAATTGGCTATGTAGTTGTGTCTACTATGAATGTATGTCATTGATTTCATTTTTAGATTAGTCCCCCTTGGAATTGAAAGACAAATGTATGCAATGCTATTTATTTCTTGTTGATCTAAATGTTAGTATAGTGTTGATAGTACAAGAAAACTATGTGTTTCCTTTCATATGCAATTTTCTTTTCTTTTTCTTGGTTGGATTGAATTTCATAGTTAGTTGCATGTTCATTCTAGTGGTTGAAAGTGGATTGACATAGTGAGAAATTGATTGGGTCAAAAGAAAAATGTGATTTGTTGTAATTTGATAGGGTGGGATTTGTATCACTATATTATTAAGTCCTTCAGTTTCTTGTTGTAGCATCTAGATGGTATTGTTTTGCATTGTATACTTTGGGATCTTGAAGTGAGTGAACATGAAGATTTATATCTTAACTAGCTAGAGAACCACTTGGGTTCATATGAATGCTTTATCCTCATTGTGCATTCCTTGCATCTATTTATAGCAATAGGAGTAGATATAGAGTAGAAGTTAGAAGTATAAAAGAAGAGTTGAAAGATAGCTTGTAGAAGCCATAACTATGGGTGTTGTACATTGTCCAAATATTTCTCCCTACTTGGATGCTTGTGACTACAATTAATCTTTATATTGCCTCTATTTCTCTCTAGTCAAAAGAATGCCCCCAAAACCCTGATCTACAAAAGACAAAGATTACTTCAAATCTTTTCACTCAAGGGAGCTATACATTTCAATTTAGAGGGAAGTTATGTAATGCATATACTGACCCCTTTGTTGGTAATATCCTTTTGTTCCTTCACACATTGGGCATTTCAAGAGTCAAGCTATAAGCTAAATTTATGAGGGACAAACTATCAACTAACATTTTTGGGAAACTTTGTTGGGGAATGAATGTAGAAAGTGTCCATGTTGTTATTAAAGCATACACTAGTCAAGTTGCTTAGTTTGCACATCCCACACCAGGTTTTGATGACCTAAAGAACACAAAAATTGTGGCACTCTTACATTTTTTTTGAGTTTCATGTAGTTTATTAGGCCATGAGGAAAGATGATGGGGAACCATGAAGGCCTAATCCTAGTTATGCAAACTAATCTTACATTTCAAGGCAAGCAAGAAGATATTGTGAATCAGTTGAATACACTCACTTGGAAGAGCATAAAATCCTTGAACAAGTACATAAGAGTAAATTTTGTACTAGAACATGAAGAATCCAAATATGAGAACTAGGAAAGGTTGCTTGAACAACAAAGGTTGAAGAAAGCCTAAGCACCTATTTGTAAGTGGATGATTCACCCTGGATCCCAAGTACACTAGGAGTATGAAAGGACACGGTCAAGTTGATCTAGTATATGAAGAGATAAAGAAAGATAAATTCCCTATCTTGAAGGAGCCTTTGAGAAGTAGGAGGAGTTGTTCCAATGATCTTGTGTTGGAGGATGTTAGAAGATCCCTGCTCCCACCTATTAGTCCTACTTGGCGGAGATGAAGAAAGTCCTCATCTCCTCTAGCTTTCAAAACACAACCTCCATTAGTGTGCAACATCCTAATATTAAATGGATTTTTCACACCATCAAGAGTAACTTTTTGCCTTGTGCCTTTTATTCTACTAGCATCTATCACCATACATTGGGGTAATGCTATTTGCCCTCTACCCCTCATAGTGAACAATGATTTGACAAGAGCCTCAAGGAAGAACTTCTAAAAGTTAAATGGTGATGGAAAGGTGTCAGTCGAAGAACATATTGCCTCTTTCTTCATGGCTTTTAGTATTATGACCCCTCAACTCAAAGATGTTGTAATCCACATTTTTGTGGAAACTTTAGTTTAAGGTGTAGTTGATTGGTTCCAACACCTAGTTGATGGATGTATCACCACCTAGGATTATAAAAGAATGAGATTCAAAGCATTTTTTAAAAGCATGGTAGTTGATCACACTCTACTAGCTTAGCTCGCTCAAATCAAGGAGACAAGCTTTCCAATGAGAGAATTCATTGCTAGAATCAACAAGCTGGTCAATTCTATACCTACAGCTAGTAGGCCAACTGTGGGTAGTTAAAAGACCTTATTCATTAGTTTTATGCCACCTTATATAAGATTCATCATTAGAAGGGTGCATGTAGCTAATTTTTAAGAAGCCCAAAACATGGTCATTGAGCTCAAAGATGATCTTATAGTGGTTGGGAAATGGAAGCGAGAAATCTAATAAGGAGCATCTACTAGAAACTAAATAGCACTATCGATAATACAGAAGCTATTTTGTAGAAATTATCAAATGAGATGATTATCTTGAAAAGGTAAATTTCCAAGTCTACTCCATCATTTCAATGGCCATACTAAGACATACCAAGAAATCCATATAAAGGAAAGGTCTTACAACTACCACCTTCTCAACAAAGATTGGCTATAGAGGCCTCTCCTAAGAGGGGTAATAAGTTTGTATTCCATTTGACCATAGATCATGATGGAGATTTTTTTCCCTTAGATGAAAAGGTACATGCAAATGAGACCAACTAAGTATCTTTTTGTGGATTTTCCTAAGAGTGAAGATGACTCTACTCCCAATGGTGAATCTAGAACTTATTATCTAGGGTATGAGTCATATTATCTTTGGTACACACATGATAGTGATGATTAGAGGTCAGAAGAACAAGGCTCAAATTTCATTAGTACCTATTCAGAATAATGCCTCTATAGTTACTCTAGTTAAGACCATTAATTTTGTACCTTCAACCTCTCAAAAAGAGTAAAGTAGTAATCCTAGTGACTCATTTGGTATAGTTCAATATTGCAAAGATGCTAGGATCCAAATATCTCCCCTCGATTATCTTAAGTCTAATCCATCCCAATTACAAAATCTTGTTGAATATTGTAAAGGAGATAGTAGGGATAAGCCTAATATGAATGTTAATGTAGTTATAAATGATGGTGTTAGTACTAGGGTGAAAGCACAAACCTATGTCACCCTTTTACAAAGGAAAAGGCTAACAAAAGTGTAGTTGTTCACATTCAATGACATAAAATTGGTATTACTATTTATAATTTTAAAATGAAGTAAACTAATGAAATGTGTAGAAATGGATGAACTTTAGGATTATAATTTTTAATAATTATTTTAAATAAGAAATTATAAATTTTCCTATTTTTTGAAGATAAATTTTAGTTGTTGAAAAATGTTGGAAATTAGGGGTCTAGTTCCCACCATAAAACTATATGTAAATAAACTTATTTCCCTTTGATCTTAGATTATGTTATCGATAATATATGCATCTAGAACAACCAAAAATAAAAATGGGCTTTAGACCTATATTTTCTCTTTTATAATGATTCAAATTTCAACTTATTCAAATTGATAGTTTTCATCTCCCACCACATTTTTTGAAATAAATCTATTCCAACCAAAAGAAAAAAAAATATATTCTAGAAGAGGATTCTCTTCTCTAGAACGTCATAAATTTTTTAATTTTTTAATATTATTTAATATTTTTTCTTTCTCAAAATTGACATCTTCTCGAGTGTTAAAATACATACTTGTAGAATTTTTTAATTACAATATACTATATCTAATTAAAACACTATGAACTCTATATGAGAATATTCTTGACTTTGATCTTTATAAAATGGTGTTATATGTTATTAAAAAAAAATCATAATAAATAGTAAGAGTTATTGAAACATCAATTTTCTGGAATAATGAAATATTTTAGTAATTGGATACTAACTAGTATAAAACATGCATTTAATAGACATTTCCAATTGGAAAAGTGTGAAACCATATATAACTTAGCTAGAATAATTTTATCAAGATCATATGTTTGAAAAAAAAAGGATAGAAATACTCAAATTCAGTCGTTCTAATAAGTCAGCCTAAAAGGTGACACAACTTTGTACTTTTACCCACTAGTGTAAGACACTCTTCTGAAGATGAGCACAGCTAAGGATATTTATATGGGATTTCTTGAGAGTGAAGATGACCCTACTCCCAATGGTGACTCTGGAACTTATTATCTAGAGTATGAGTCATATTTAGAGAAGGGGGTGATTGTTATTCTACCTTAGATGGTATGCACATGACAATGGTGACTAGAGGTCAAAAGAACAAGGTTCAAGTTTCATTAGTACCTATTCAAAATGATGCCTCTATAGTTACTCCAATTAATTTTGCACCTTAAACCTCTCAAAAAGAGAAGTGGTAAGCCTAGTGACTCATTTGGTATAGTTCAATATTTCAAAGATGCTAGGATCCAAATATCTCCCCTTGATTATCTTAAGTCCAATCCATCCCAATTATAAAAGCTTGTCGAATATTGTAAAGGATATAGTAGGGATAATCCTAATATGATGTTAGTACTAGTGTAAGCCACTCTTCTGAAGACAAGCCTATATTACCAAACTTATTCCAAGAAGAGGAGTCTATTATTTTAGTTAACTCCCTTTGTTAGAAACCAAAAACCTTCTATATCTCCCTTTTCATAAATACCATAAGCTAAGCAATTGAATAATAGACTCTAGAGCCTCTAACAATGTAATGCCTACCACTAATGCTAAAGCTTTAGGTTAAGGCTTTTGGGCACTATTATTTAATGGATGCCAAGAAAGTCCCCCTTGTAGGATAGATCAAGGATGTCCAAGTTGCCTTAGTTGTTTACCCCGCCAAAAGACTAAAGCTAAATATCTTGGTTGCAAACATTCTAGTTAGTTATGACATGCTCCTAAGCCATATCTTTTGCAAAGAGATGGGAGGAGAGATCAAGCTTGATTGGTCTCATGAAATTATACCTATTGGAAACAAGAAGGTCAATATTAAACTAGAGGAGAAGGAAAAATTCACAGTCATGAAGTCAGATGATCCTAAGGTGCAAATCCTCTACTTGGAGATTCAATTTGGTAATTACATATTATTCACTGATGAACCTTACATGCAATAAGAAGTAGAGCCACTTGATGGTGAGAAAATATGGACACTTGAGTTTGATAGAAGTTGTGCTTCCACAAGCTCTTGTATCGGTGTTGTGTTGGTATCACCTAATGGAAGAATGATGCATCTTACATATAAGTTTGAGTTCAAGAGCACCAATAATATAGTTGAATATGAAGCCCTTCTCCTAGGCATAGAAACAAAAAAGAAGAGAGGGGTGAAGGTGTTCAAAGCTCAAGGTGATATTGTATTGATTGTGAAGCAAGTAAGAGGCCAGTATTTAGTTAAAAATAATAGATTGAGAAAATACCACAATAGGGTATGGGATGATTTTAAGGGCTTTGACACCTTCTCCATTGTAGCAATGCCTAGAGAGCAGGACAATAAAGCTTATTCTTTACTAATATCAACATCACTACTTCTCCCACATCCAAATTTTGAGAATCAACTCTAAAAAGTTGAAGTCCTTTCTAGACCCAACATGCTTGACAATGTAGAGTCATGGCAAGTTTTTAATGATGATAAGCATATCCAACATTTACTTGAAGGGTTTGGGCCTTTCGTGGAGTAGTATTTTGAGGGAAGTGCTAATCCATATTGTGACCTTCTATCAAATAGAAAGAAATATCTTGAGTCAGGCATCATTCAATTGAAAGGTAACAAAATTACTTCCCATTTGGTTTCATTGGAAAACTCTTCAATAGGCATGATGCATTCTTTAGAAGAGGCAAGGATAGGAAGGGACGAACTGGATTAAGCCCAAAGATGATAAAAATCAGAAAGTATTGCTCTAATGAAGAAATGGATGAAGTGAAGAAATTTCTAACCAACTATTAGGAAGTTCTTTTTTGTGGTTATGAAGACCTTAAGAAATTCATGGATGGAAAGTTCAAGCAAGATATACCCCTTAAGTTTGATATAGTACCCTTTCAATAGAAAGAAAAGAAATTATAATCCTATGATAGAGGATAAATATTAACAAGATGCTAAAGGCTAGGATTATATACCCCATCCATCATTCTACTTGAATTTCCAATATAGTGCATGTTAGGAAGAAGAATGGAGAGATAAGGATATGTGTAGATTTTAGGAACCTTAGCCAAGCATCTCTCAAGGACAACTATGCACTTCCTAACATGGACCACCTATTGCAAACTCTAGTTGGGTTGGAAATGATGTCTATGCTTGATGACTTCTCAAGATTCAATTAGATTGAAGTTGATGAAGTTGATCAATACAAGACAACATTCACCGCTCCTTGGGGAATGTTTGCATATAGCAAGATGTCATTTGAGTTTATTAATGAAAGGGTAACCTTCCAGTGTGTCATGAATCTATCCTTTAGTGACTTAAAGGACAAAATCATTGTTGTCTACTTGGATGACCTCATAGTCTTCTCCAAAAAGAGGAAGGATCACATCAAGGACTTGGAGAATGTGTTGCAAAGGTGTAGAGAGAATGTCATCTCTCTCAATCCCAAGAAGTTAGTCTTATGTATTATAAAAGACAAGATGTTGGGTCACATTGTGTCTCAAGAAGGCATTAGAATTGATCTAGATAGAGTTAGATATATCTGGCAACTCAACCTACCAGTAAGAAAGCCTGGAGTCAAATCATTCTTTTGCCAAGTGCAGTTCTTGAGGTATTTTGTGCTAAACTTTTTAGAAATTACAAAATGCATAGTAGACATAATGAAAGGTAATCAAACTTTCAAGTAGAGTGATGCTGAAAAGAAGGCATTTGAAAAAATTAAGATGATGATTTCTAGGGCCCTTGTTCTTGTCCATCCAGACTATACCAAGGAATTTATAATCTACTACTATGCATTACCTCATATGTTGTCAACCATCCTCACACAAGAAAACAAGGAAGGAGTGCAGAAACCCACTAAATTCATGAGTGTGCCCCTAAAATACCATGAACTAAGATAGTCATAGATGAAAAAATATGCTTTTGTTGTGGTAAGAGCCTTAAAGAACTTCAAATTCTATATACTACACTATCATTCAATTGTACATGTACCAAATTCAATAGTCAAGAGCATCTTGACCCAGCAAGATATTGGATGCAATACAAGAGGAAATTAGGTGGCTAATGTTCAGTAATATGGTATAGAGATTAGGCTAGCCAAGATAAGGTGAGTGAATGGATTATGAAAATCAATGACGAAGAATCAACAACAAAGTGAAATAGAGGATATCCTAAGAGCACTAATGATAAGTCTCTAGGACCATTGGTTCTCCAATATTGCATATTTCCTTACGTATGGTGAGTGTCTAGAAGGGTTAACTATGAAAAAGAAAAGAGACTTGGAAAATAAGGACTTGAAGTATGTTATACAAGATGATATCATACACAAAAGGGTATAGATGGCACATTCTTGAGGTGTGTAGACAAGGAAAAACAACATAAGTTGTTAAAGACATTTAATGACAAGACATGTGGAGGATGCTTATCTTCCTTTGTCACAACTTTCAAAATATTAAGACAATGTTATTATTGGTTTGGCATGTTTTATGATGACTATAAATGGTGACAAATTGCGAGAAATGTAAACTATTTATCGGAAAGACATAATTAGTTACTCTATCTCTCAGGCCAACACTGATAGAAGCCTGATTTGAGCAGTGGGTATTGGACTTCATAGCCTCAATTAATCCATTGTCTAGCCATGGTCACACTCACATCCTAATAGAAACTAATTACTTCATCAAGTGGGTTGAGGCCAAGCCAATAAAGAATTTTTTTTTTGAAGATGTGTGTGAATTCTTAAAGGAGCATATTTTTGATAGGTTTAATGTTCCACTCAAACTAATCATGGACAATGCTTCTTACTTATCATATTTAGAGATAATTGAGTTATATTATGATAATGTCCCATTCATCTTATTATTATCCCTAAGGAAACGGGTAGTCTAAGTCAAGAAACAAGAACTTGGTCAACATTATGAAGAAGTTAGTTCCAAACAACTAGAGGAACTAGCATAAGAAACTTCATGATACATTATGGGTAGATAGAACCACATCTAAATGAGAAATTGGAATCTCACCATTTGAGTTGGTCTGTGGAGTTGAGGCTAATCTACCTATGCCTCTAGAGCTTGTCACCTACAACTTGAAGACTATAATTGAGGATGGCACATTCGAGGATGGACTAGAAAAGAGAATATTGTACTTGACCCACTTGCAAGAGGAAAGTGAAGAGCTCATAGATCAGATCACTAAAAATCTGATGTGATTGAAAGAGATGTTTTAGAAGAGAGAAAGACCAAGGAGATTCATAGAAAGGAACATGGTCTTGCTATGGTATAAGAGGCATGAACCAAAAGGTATGCACTCTAAGTTTGAGTCTCTTTGGAAGGGGTCATTTAAAATTGTTCAGGCTAATCAAAATTATGCTTTCAAATTGGCCTATCCCACTAGAGAGGTTTTGTCATACTCCTACAATGGCCAAGACCTAAATTTTGTATCAAATTCATAACTAAAAGCAGGCAACCCCTACGTAGTACTTAGGTGTTTCCTTTCTTATTGTGTGCTTAGTTAGTTTGTTTTCCCTTCTTTTTTAGTTTAGTTTCTTTTTTCATGTGTATTTAGTTTTATTTTCCTTTCCTTTTTGTTTGTCATTCTTTCTTGTGCAAAAACAAATATCTTAGGTCCTTTTCTTAGGCACTTGAGTGCCTAAGTCTCCAATCAGAGCCAAATGTTGTCACACTTTTAGTCTTCCTCTTTTAAGCTTCTAGTTTGGAGTCAAATTAATGCAATTGTGTCTAAATGTCTGACTCTAGGTTGACATAAGTGGATTTTTCTTCTAAACATTTATCTTTAAGCATTCCTATGTGGGATTTTAGGAATTCCCTTCTCTAACTTCTCCCTCGACCCTCTGTTGTGAGATTGAACCAAATCAAGTGCATCAAGATCTTAGAGGTCTTAGGATTGGGAGGGATGGTTGTTGAGCATCTTCCCCTAATGAGAAGAAAGTCAAAATCTCAAATTGGATCATCAAAAGTGCATAAGTATGATCTTTTCAAAGTTTCACTTGTTTATCTACACCTCTATCAAAAGTGAAGTTCATGCAATGAGTCTCTGACATGGGATGAAAGACAATCTCTAGATGCAAACTAATAAAGGAATACAATGTGGAGACATTTAGAGAAGTGTATATAAGGAAAATGACTCCCTAAATTACCCCAGAAATGAAAAAATGACTCACTTTTATGTAGAATCAGAGATGCACCTCTTTGACTATGCCCCCATAGAAGGAATAGTCTAGAACCCAATTTTTTGACAAAGGAAATTTAGCTCTATTTTTGGTGATGGAAATGATGGATACATACACATGGAGTATCTATTAAGTTCCTCAAATAGGATCATGTGTCCTAAGGTGAAGACATGCAAAGTGGTGAGCATCTTCCAAAAAAGCTCATTTTGGGTGTGGAGCAAAGCTAGATCGTCCATTTTCCAAAAACATGGACCTATCTCATTTCATGAAGCATGAAGTTTGATATTCATATTCTAAAGGTGCCTATAGGGATTTTGGACCAAAAAAAGCTATCTATGAGGCACCCCAAAGCTTAAGTGAGATGATTTTCCCTCAAGTCAGAAAATCACCCTTACAACAACAATTATGAACAATGGACTACCAGGATGGCACTTTTTTGAAAATGTGAATTTATCCATTCTATGAGCTATACACATGGATGTTTTCATTTTAGAATTGATTGAAGGCATTCGAAGTAAGAAAGATCCAATTTGGAGTGTCTCAAAGGTAGAAATTACCATG
This sequence comes from Cupressus sempervirens, assembly GCA_028749045.1. Taxonomy (NCBI): domain Eukaryota; kingdom Viridiplantae; phylum Streptophyta; class Pinopsida; order Cupressales; family Cupressaceae; genus Cupressus; species Cupressus sempervirens. The sequence continues at coordinate 874,543,916 of CM053789.1, forward strand.
TCAAAATTTGGCCATTTTCAGTGTGTTGGTGTACTTGTGACATCAATTTTTTGAAGAATCGTATTAGATCAAGTGCTTAAGGAATGTGAATGAATACTTTGATCCCTAGAGTTATTTAGAGAGGTCTTAATTCAAACAATTGTTTAGATGAATATGCTTTAGTTAAATCTAAGTTATGTCAGAGTTTCAATGTTTCAACTACTCCTTCAAACAATGGAGCACCTTTCAAGCCACTTCTCTAACAAGGAATATTTGGAACATATCTCTTCATAGCAGGAGTGAATATTCTTTCATAAATTCTCATATCTTGCTTCTCCAAGAAAATGTACCTAATTATAAGAGTATTTTGAAAAAGTAGTGAACGAACTTCCCCTTTTTCCATGGATGCACTCCAAATGCTACTTTCCCAAAAAGGATAAGTATATTGCACCTTTTCTTAGTAGCTCAAGTTTAAAAGCCTAATATTCTTAAGAGATTCCCATATTATGATACTCTAAGGGAAAATGACCAATTATAATTCTCTTTTGAATAGAATAAAAATGGACACCTCTAGTTTTGGAAAAGCACCTTAAAGGCCATTTCTCCAAAGGGCTATGTTAAATTGCAATTTGTGGTAGTAGCCCAACTATGAAATAGAATATTCATCTAGAGACACCAACATTTTGCTTCCTAAAGGTTCCCAAGAGTGAAAAAATGGCTAAGTATAAGGGTTTTTGGGAATTGATAATGAAGTTCTCCACAACTGGAAGCGCACCTAAAGTGTTGTGATTTTGATAGAGGAAAATTGTGAAGTTTTTAAGTTTTTCAAGAAAGTAATGGAAGTCATCCTTCTCTAAAATAACTAAAAGGGAGTGTTACAAAAAAGAAAATGTAAGGCTTCTTTCTTGACTAGGATAATGAGCATCATTTTCATATTCTCCCATCGAGAGACACTTCTTTGAAAGCATAAGAATAAAAAAAGTTCATTCTTCACTTCGCCAAGGGTTAAAGACTAAAACTATTGTACCACTTCTCATTAATGGTGGTTTTGATATAAAATTGAGTCATTAACCAACTAAATTCACTATAAATTCAATTGTTTCACCATTAAAGGATAAATCTAAGTTAAGGGGTCGTTATTCACTCATGTAATGCATAAAATTCAATGCCCAACATTCAAATTTGAATTCAATAAGATCAAATTATTGGAAAGTTCACTTCTTCATATTGCAGCTTGCACAAAATGATGATTAGCATGAGTTTTCTTTCTTTGTGTGATGTTATATAGTGAATGACTAGAAGGATTGATGGAATTGTTTGTTTCTTTGGATTAGCAAGCGAGATTAAGAGTCATATAGACACATCTGTTAGATTTTATAATCTTAGAGACTTGCAAAGAAGACTCAACAATCAACCCATTCATCCTATCACTCTAAAGCTTAAAGAGAATGGGATTTTGGAGGCTATTAGTTTTTCAATGGTCATCAACATGAAAGAGATTTTCAAGGAGTGCATAACTAGATATAACCTAGAGATGAGAAAATTATGATGTCAAACAACTCTGTCCTACTCACATTTGATAAAGGACTAATGCATAGTGCTTTTGAGATTCCAAAAAGAGCCGAATACTATGATATTGAATTTGGCTCATCTACATCAATGTTTAATGAGAAGAAAACTATGAGGTGGGGAGACATTTTGACAACATGGTTCCAGCCACCAAAGAGAAAAAGAGTGGACTTCTAAAGACATTGTTCATAACTAGTCTTAAGCAAGAAATTATGGATATCCTAGCCCTACTTCTAAGGTTAAAATGATATGGAGAAGTAATAAATTTCATGGAGCACCATTTCTTCTTGGTACAAGAGGTCTATGTGAATGACCAATACATCAATTGGGCCCAAATTATCTATGATGAATTTACTAGTTGGATGGTCTTAGCTAAGGAATTGAAGCAATTTTATATGTCTTCCTATCTCATATATGGCTTGGCAACACATCATCCATGGCCAAGCTTGTCATGTATTGAAGACTTTGATGAGACCATGAAGGTGTACGACTTCTACCCTTGCTTATAGTTGGAGAAGAGCTATGAGGAATATGTAAAGGTGAATGATGCCTTTACTATGAGATTGTGTAGAGAGCTTCACGAGTGTCTAGAGAGAAGAGTTTCACCTAAAGATATTTCAATGGTGACCTAGTTCAAGTGTTGTTTCATCCTATTCTCAATGTTCTCCTACATAAGGATTAATAGATTTAATGGTTTCTCATGGAGACTATCAAGGTATCCAAAGGGTAAAATTGTGCTAATTTAATTATGTAGACTAGTGCTAGAAGTCAACACCCTATGTTCAGTAGTTAAGAAACTGGAAATTCCTTTCCCACTTGTTATTGGAGCTTGCTCATGTGCATCTATTTCTGATGCTAAGAACTTACTAAAATACTTTGAAAGAAAGTATAAGTTGAAATACTATGAAGTCATAAGGCCACAATTTGACCCTATGACTTATGTTAGGGATAATATTTAGCTTGGTTCCACCTACAAGCATGTACTTGATATTGGGCAAATTGCTACATTGAAATTCAAATGCGCGAGAAGTTTTGGTCATAGCTCACAGTTGAGAATTTCAGACTATACAAAGTGAATATCATTGTGGATGATATAGAGGATGATGGATCTCATTTGTGGTCCTCTCCCTATGATACAGAGATCAAAGACAAACCTATTTTTTCTACTCCACTAGAGGGCCCTAAAATTGACAAAATGGAGACTCTAATGGATGGAATTATAAAAATGACTGATAAGTGGAGAGTGGATGAGAGCTAGAAGAAAGAGAATGTGTGCTACAGGTGTTGGAAATATAAGAGGAGTAACTAAGAGGGGAGAGGTGAATCAGTTACTACTCAAATAAATCCTAGATCCCTTAGATGTCAAATAAAATTTAGACTAATAAAACTTATTACTGTTGATACTCGGTAAGCATATAGAAATTGTTGTAACTTGATAAATGTAGAGTGTGTATTGCTTAGCAAATCTTAAGATATTATCAGTAATTACTTGCAAGCATGAAAGAAATAACATGAACACATAAGACACTAGGATTTAACGTGGAAACCCAATTTGGAAAAAACCACCAAATGCAACTAGTTACTATTTTTCACTCTTCTAAAGTGAGCCCTATTAGGATCCAACCTTGTTAAAGGTTACAAAACACACTGTTAGGTATGACCTTGTTAAAATATTTAATCACTTTGTTAGGAGTAGCCTTATAAGAGGTCTTGAAATAATTCAATGGAATTTCCACTTTGTTGGAGGAGTTAAAAATGGTTGTTAAACCAACTCTGTTAAGAGATTTTAGATCATTGCTACAATGGTTAGAGATTAACAATGAAATGACTTATTGTGGTGCAACTGAATTGTTGATTATAGATCTCTGTTCTGGCTTTATACTTGATCCTTCCTAATCGAATAATATTTTTTTGCTCCACAAGGATACTTTCTTATCCTTCAATTTCTCTTCCTCTCTCTTTATCTCTTTCAACTCATTCAACTTTCATACTCCACAAACTTTGAAATCACAACTTGACCTTTTATTTATACCTTTCAAATTGTCAAGTCAGCTCAAATATAAATTAGAATAACCAATATTCATCACCATAGTCGGCTAGAATCAATAGGTAAAATAATTAAGCTTTACATGCCAAAATAAGAAAATCCTTTAGTATCTGACCCAACTTGGTAGAAACTGATTCTGAAGTGATTTTCTGTGTTAACCAACAAAAGCTCAGTTAACACTACAAACTTACAAGATCCCTTTGGTAACTGAGTGAACTTGGTTAATACTAACTTTGTTCAACTTTCCTTTTGTTAACGAAGTTAGATCGATTAACACTCTTTTTTGCATAACTTCCTTTGACACCCAAGTGAGCTCGGTAGATATTGCCTTGTGTATAGAGTAGACTCAAGAACATGTGGTAAACTAGGAAAACTATCTTCACTAATCAAGCGAGCTCAGCATGCATTGACTATCAACTGAAATTTGTGTAACATCAAAGACAACACACAATTAATCAATTGTATCCAACAATAGGATCATCTACATGTGTTTCTGGTGGAGCTCAAATAACATCAATGCCCACTTCTACCACTAAAGATACCATTTCTACATCTATGGGACCATCTTAAACAATATGAGGAAGTGAACAACCAGTAGATGATAGGATTATACAAGTCCCTTCTAATTGTGGAGGAGTCTTTCTACCTAGCACAAGTAAATTTTGTAATACAAGAATAGAGAAAAAAAAGGAAAAAGAGAAAGAGAACTCAATGAACAAGGATTCGTCCACAGTGCTAGTGATTAATCTTGATGGGGATAGTAACCATCCTAAGGAAAATCCACCTTGTGGAAGTTTGAATAGAGATGGTCAACCCCAAATCACTCCACAACACTAAGGCGGTGGATACCAAGGTAATCCACCTACATATTCTATTACTATAACTATTACTTCTCCTTTCTCTAGTAGAAAGATGGGGACACCTCCAATGGCAAGGAAGTTATTTGACCCCTTAACTCTTTATTCAATGCTTAATGTTCTAACAATTGATTCTTTGTTGGAGGTGTTGGAAATATAAGGTAGGCAAGGTTACTGAGAGGGGAGGGGTGAATCAGGAACCAATAAAACTTTATCTTGCTTCACCAATTAATCCTTCATATAATATTCTAATTTAATTGCATGCATGAAAGAATGAAAGAAATGAAACATTCATGACACTTTGACACAAGATATATTGACCCAAAAACTTTCCAATTAGAAAGTAAAAGTGGGGTGGGGATGATACACACAAGCTTCAATACTGCAATATAAAGTTAACCTGTTAAGGCTTACAATTGACCACTTTTGGTGATCTACCCTATTAAGACTAGTAAGGACTATGAGGTCCACCTTGTTAAAGTATTTAAAAACATACAATGAAGTATGCACTTGGTTAGGAGATTTCACAAAAGACTATTAAGTCTACCATGTTAAAGGATTTGACTGATGCACCTATTAGGATGAATCAATGGCTGATCTCTGATCTACAACTCAGACTTGGTGAATGAGATTCCTTGTATTGCAATGATCACTTGACTATGATAGATAAATCTCTATTTTCCCTTATATTTCTTGTAGCCTTCCTCAGTCCACACTCATGTACTTCATAAGCTTCTTCAATGACATATTTGGATATGATACAATTCATTACATATATATCAATCCAAACAACAACTTAATGGAGTTAGCTACAATACCAATTTCATCCTAATTCACAAAATCAACCCAAATATTGTAACTTGGGTTTTGAATACAAACTTGGTGATGTTCTAATACACAACAAACACTATCAACAGTCAACAAACTTTGGCACTTGGTTGAACTTGAAGCTCAGTCCATACTAATCACTTCCAAGTAGCTTGAACTTGGTTAGCACTGTGTGACTCGGTGAACACTGAGAAACTCAATAGCTATTGAATCACTCAGTTGATACTTCATGACTTAGTCAACACTTGATTCACATTGTTAACATTGTGATCTTGGTAGATATAGTAGAACTTGGTTAATGTACTAGAGCTTGATTAACACTACAATCTTCTTCACTTTTTTTGAATAGCTTGGTAGTGTTTGCTACACTCATTTTTCATTGTACATAGTCTTTGAAGCTTAGTAAACACTGTGTGGCTTGGAAAACACTATAAATTGACTCAAGTGCTCGGTAGACACTTCATTCTGACTGCTTGGCTTGGGAGCAACTGAAACACTTGGTTAACACTATGGGATGAATGATAAGCTCAGTAACAAATATAGAGCTCAATAGAAATGCAACCATTTGACTAAGTTTTGAGTCATTGATAGAAAAATTGACATGTCAACAATCTCCCCCTTTGGCATTAGTGATAAAAACACTTATCAAACCAAAAATCTAAACTTTCAAAACTATAAGTCAAAAAACTTCCTTTATCATCATTTTGAGTCTTCAACTCTATTTGACTTCTTGTTGTTGTAGCTCGATAGCATACTCTATTTTTCTATTTTTTCTAAATTGCTTTTGTAAAGATATTGTCTACTTATCTATACAAGTATCTACATAATACTATACTACTCCCCTATACATATATCTCTCCTATATACATACATCTGGAGTATAGTAATCTTTTCTCCCTCTTTATGAAATAATACAATATACAATATCTTCTCCCCCTTTTTGAAATAAATTCCAAAGGTTTATAATATCTATATGTTAATACCAAAATGTGACAAGAAATTAGAACGTATCTTCAGAATTAGTACCATAGTCTTGTCCCAATTCTCTTGTAATACCTTACTTGCATGTAAGGAAATATGAACTTCTATTAATAATTCCATCATGTGGTCAGCTAGGAGAAGTTGTTGTCATGGATGGGAGTCTTTGTATGTGCAATGTGTTTTTGCAATGCATGTATGTTTAGAAGAATAATGCCCTAAATTTTTGCAAGTGTGGCCCTAATTTTGGCTTCTTCCTTCAATAATTTTGCTTGTACATTTGTCAGATATCTAATCTTTGTGAAGTGTACAGAACTATAACTTGGGTCAAGTGACAATTGGTGTGCACTTGCCTTTATATCTTCATCTATCTTAAACAATTTATCCTTAATCTCCTTTGTGAAGATAGATGTGTCACTCAATTTGACAAATAGTGAAATAACATTACTTATAGATGTTTCCAGTGAAACAAGAATAGTAGAAAACTCTACTTGTTCTATTGCAATTTTTTCTGCAACTTTCTCCAATACTTTATTCTCAAATTTTCTTTCAACTCTTTGCATTATTTTTTCTAGTCCATTTAGATCTTCATTGAATTCGTGGACAATTTTAGTTAGCTAATCAAGAATAAGTTTTGTACTATCAACCTCAATACTCAGAGCATCAAAAAATATGTTCTTTATGTCCCAAGGACTTGATTTTTCTTCTTCTTTTCTTCTTTAAGCTTCTATTTCTTAGCTCTCTTCTTTAATATCTCTCCTAGGGTATCCATTTGATCAGGAGTGAGGAGAGAGATATCCTTCTTGTTCCTTGGTCAACCTTGATGATGGAGGAACTTGTTGTTCAGAAGATGAAGTGTTGGGAACTTTAGTCAATCTAACTCTCAAAAAAATAGATACAGAGCTTGATTAGGTGCTTGGTGTAGTAGTGGTATCCACAACCAACTCAGTAGAAGCTTTCTCTAAGCCTGATTACACTAAGGCTTTTCTCAAAGAGTGAGGAAATGAAGCCATGACTGTTACTACAATTTTCTTTGCATTTGTTTCCTCAATGCTTTGTATCTCTGGAAGACTTCCTCTAGTAGCTTCCTATTCTTCCTCCCCATCATTGATATTGACATAATGTATCTCATCATCTTTTATTTCTACTTCTTCCTCATCTTCACCATCTTTGTCATCAACGTGCATAACAAAGTCACTGGGTTTGTGTAACTGATAGATTTTTTCCATGTAGTAGTAGTTGTCTTCACCACAAATTAAATATCCTTAAGCAATATCATACATGTGTTTAACTTGAGAGTTAACTTCTCATTTCGCTTCAAGGATTCCTTCACTTCTTTCTCACTTCAACTTGGCACGAGTTACTTCAAATTTTGTTCAAAGATGTCCTTGATAGTCTTCTTTGCATTTTTCCATATAGGTTTTACTACCTTCATAAGTTAATTAGGAATTTTCTATGAAAGATCATCTAGTGAGTACTTCCATTTGCCCAATTTAGTCACAAGAGTAACCTCAATCTACCTTTTCTCTTCTTCATTCCTTGTCTCATACTTGAGAGACTTAAAACATGTCATGCGAATTCCTTCTCCCATCCTCTTCAATATTTCTTGGAGTGTAGGTACATAACTTTTGAAGATAATCTGTTCAGCTTCATCTTCACCTAACTTCAACTTTCTTTTGGATTTGGTTGCCCTTCTTATAAATATAGTAGGGGAGAATTTGGCAAGTCTAGTTCTAATGACCTTCCCCTTATTCTTGGGAGGCTTGTAATGCTTGGGAGACATTCACAGTTTAGTAGAGTCACCATCACTTAGTAATTGCATCCAATGTTCTAGTGTATCTTGACCTTTCTTAGTAAGGTATTGCAACCCAACCTAGCTTAGTAAGGTCTTGAATTTCCATCATTAATCAATGATCCTTGTGCATCTTGAATGTTGATATGGATCTTTCAGTTAGTTAGCTAGAACTGATGTTAGATGACTTCTTCTGAATCATAGTTCCAATGATCTCCATAGGGAACTAAGTTGAAATGATTGTGTCACCCAACTCATTGACTTGGGTGTCATTCACTTCATGATTTTGGCTTGAATTCTCTAGAGATTTTGGTACCCATTTCTGCCTCATTGTTTCTTCTAATATTGTCATCTTTGGTTTTCTTTTCTTGCTTAATTCTTCATGTGTTCATACAATTCTTGGCAAGATGTCCAAGTTCTGTACAAATAAAACATCTCTTTGTAGTATCTCTTTTCCTCATGTGATGTTTCACATAGTTTGCTCCAATGTGCCCAAATTCACCACAGTAGTGACATCTACATCATGTGTTGTAATTTTTGGCATTATGTTGTATTTGTCATTAGTGACAACACTTATTTGATTCTGAATGGCTATCGAGCTCATCACTCAAGTCACAGTTTATACCTAGCATTTAGTGGTTACTTTGTAAGTTCAGCAGTTAAAAAGTTCACACCGAGTATTCTTGAAGCTACCCAGTGAATATGCAGTTCAATAGTGTTTACCAAGCTCACAATATTTACCGAAAAAATAATGGTCACCAAGCTTCACAATATCTACCAAGTCATCAATTGTCATGATATGAAATTAGTTTCTACCAAGTAATCGATGTGTAGTGTTTACCAAGTGATAGCAAGGTAAGTGAAGGTTTCAGTATTTACCGAGTGGCACTATATCTACCAAGTCTCCAATGGTTACTGAGCTCCAAGATACATTGTGTGATTAGTATGGACCGTGCTTCTACTTCTACTGATTGCATGACGATGCTAAGTGATGCAGTGGATGTTGAGTATCAAAAGGTCACCGAGTTAGCTTGAAGAGTCTAAGTTTTCTATTGTTTGGCTGACTCAGTAATGTTTTGTTTACTTGTGTTTTAGTTGACCTTGCTATTGTAATTATTGGAACAATATATATATAATGTATTGTATCATCTACAATATAATTTTTAATTTTATTATCATGAGTATGTTAAGGAGTGGACATGTAATGTTTTGAGAAGAGTGAATGTGAATCAGCAATAGAGCAGAGTTTTCAGCAAGGTCATTAAGGAGCAACAAAGACATAACAATCACAAAAGGTCATCTATACTTCAAGATCTATTCAACAAACAAGTTGTAAGTTAGATCTACTATTTTTTCCTAATAGGTGAATCAGTTTTCTAAATCCTTTAACAAGGTAGACTTAACAGTCTTTGTATAAATCTCCTAACATAGTGCATACTTCATTGTATGTTTGCAAAACCTCAAATAAGGTGGACCTAGCCATCCAAATTGCTCTTAATAGAGAAGATCATCAAAAGTGGTCAATGTAAGTCTTAATAGGCCAACTTTATATTGAAGTTGTGAATTTTTGTGGGTATTATCCCTACCCCAGTTTTACTTTCTATTTGGAAGGTTTCTAGGTCACCAAATACTATGTTCATGTGTTATGAATGTTTATATTTTCTCATGCATGCAGTAGATTAGATAAAGAAATGATGAATGATTTATATGGTTAAGTGTTGAATTGATTTAACGTTTTTGAGGTTACTGATTCACCCCTCCCCTCTCATAACCTAGCTAGTTTTGATTATTTCCAACAATTGGTATCAGAGCTCTATGGTTCTCAAGATAAAGTTTGATAGCTTGAGAAAAGATCAAGGACAATGGAGATATTCAGACTTGACAAAGCTATTGAGAATGAGAAGCTAGATCTGGAAATGGCCATAGCTCAACTCAAGGAAGAAAAGGAGCATCTTTCCCAATCCTTGAAAAGAAGGAAGGAACTTGCAAGAAAAATGAATGACCATCAGTATGTTGAAGAAAAGATTGAACATCTTTTCCCATAAAGTAGTTGAGATGAAGCAAATGAGGAAATCAAAGAACTCCTAGCAAAGAATGGCTCTTTGCAAGAAGAGGTAAGAAAATTGAAAAGAGAACAAGAAGTTCAGTCAATAAGAATGTGTGAAATCTTGGAACAAAGGAATAAGGCAAGTGACGACTTGGAGGCAAAAAACAATGCAAATCAAAATCAATCCCATCAGCAAGAAAGTCTTATCAATCAACTCTCCAATGCTAGTGAGGAAATGATGAATTTGAGATCTAAAAATGAAAACTTAAGGAAAGATCTAATCATTGAAAGATAGATCAATGAAAGATTGAAAGATGATCTAATTTCCAAAAAGTGACTCAATGAAAGGATGATGAAATCTCGAGTAGATATGGATCAATTGAATCAACAAAGTAAGTAGAATCTCTATAGTCAAAAAGGTAAAGCAAGACTTGCTTACAAAGAAGAAGGTGAATCTTCCAAACAAGGTTCCCAAAGGAATCAAAGACCTACTTGCAATCACTGTGGAAAATTAGGTCATACATCAAAAAATTTTTGGAGCAATGGATAGACAATATTCGATGGAAAATGCTACAATTGCAGTAAACATGGTCATAAAGCTAATGAATGCAAGGAGAAACCAAAATTTGAAGGTAAATGTCACAAATGCAAGAAACAAGGTCACAAGGCATCTGAATGAAGATCCAAACCATTTAATCCAACTGAACAAATTGTCAAAGCAATATTTGCTTGGGATTACAACACTTGGTGCAGATGTCACTATTGTGGAGAATATGGACACATTAGCATAATCTACACAAGGCATCACTTAAGAAAGAGAGATTCAATACTAAGATGTTACAAATGCACTGAAATTGGTCATATAGCTAAAAACTACATTAACATAGGAATAGTTGAAGATGAGAAGAAAGCTAAAGCTGATAACATCAGGAAGCAGATGAGACAACAGTGGGTTCCTAAATCTACTAAGCAGAATAGTCCAAATGATGGCAATGTCACTCAAGAAGTAGGTGACTCCGCCATTTCTAATTAGATTCTTGAAGCAAGGATTGGAACTACATCTTCAAGCTATATTTCTAGTAGTTCCAAATGGAAGAAAGCAGAAGATCCAAATCAGTATTCTAGATACAAAAGGATCACATTAGTTTAGTTCATACCGAGCAAGGTTAGTCACAGACTCAACCGAGCTAGGTCGGGAGCAATGTAAGTTTGTTTGATCACCGAGTCACATGTTTCTACTGAGCTAGTGAGTGGATGACAGTCTGTCACACACTACATCCATATGGTACCTTACATTAATGGAAAATTTTCATCAAAAGGGGCAAAATTTGACTCCATTTTTCACCGCGTCTTCAATATTCAAAGAGCAAAGAGATTTCCAGGTGCACAGAAGTATTTCCAAGTGATCTCGAGCAAATTTGTAGCTAAGATTTGTTCAAAAATTTCCATCACTTATCAAGCAGTAGTGGCATCCAAAAGCACCAATAGAAGCAAGGCAAAAAGGGGTCCAGAGATGTTGGTCAAGGTTGTAGAATGGAAAGTGCCAAATTTCAAACTAGTTCCAGTAGTGGTAGAGGTACTCGACCCTAATGGTGCAGAATCACAAATTAAGCCAAAGGTACTTCTGATTAATGATATCCACACTCATTTTCAGTGTTCAATTCAGGAGATAGGAACCCTAGAAATGGATAGTGCTTTAGAGGAAATGTGTGTTGATGGCTCATTAAAACCCGAGCACAAGCATCTTGAAACAAAAGGGTTGACACACATATCACACCTGCCAAGGAGTTTTCAGATAAAATGGATTAGGTATATTCTTAGTCATGTACACAATGGTCAGTTATGGTTGGAGCAACCCCTATTAATAACCAAAAAGATGATTCACAAGATTACTAGTCTTCCCATACCGAGCAAAGAAAAATCTACCAAAACCCTAGGTTGGGATGAACTCTAGAAGAAAACCCTAGCCGAGTGGGATGGTAGAGGTTTAAAAATTAGCACCATTTTTGATGTGGAGTTGAGGTTTAGAATTCATGTGATTGCCCATAAAATTTATAGTTCCAGTCATTTAAATAGCATGCTATGTGAGGCAGTGGACTTAGCATTCAAAGTCATGAAGAAAAACATAGAATTTGATCTATCAGAGTTACTACTCAAACAATTAAACAAGAATATGGACAGCATCCGGACATCAAAGAATAATCCCTATAAATTTGGTTCTTTGTTGACATGCCTTTTCTTTTATGTGCAAAAATTCTTTCCATCCAAAGGTTCTATTGTATGGAGAAAGGATGTTCCCATTTTGTATCAAATAAATGAGTTTATTGCAAAAGTGGGTGTAAATTTTGATAGCATTATGGAAAATGATTTCAAAGATTTCAAAGAAAGGATGAACAACAGGTTCGAGATTCCTTCTAAACTTGTTAAGCATTATAAAGATGATGTGTGTTTCCTAGTTGACTATGATAGAGTATATACTCAGGCAGTCAGGCCCCGAGTTGCATGGGTGAAACCTCTTCCTTATGAGGTCAATATTGATGAAACTAGGGACATTATTGAAGAATTAGTGAACGAGCCTATAGACCCTAGGCAAGTAGCTTTTGGCATTTATGATGAGGCAAAAGCTAGAATTGAACTAGAAATCAAGCTACCTCAAGAAATCAGCAAAGGCAAGAGGAAGATAACTAAGATGAAAACTACCACTTGTCCCTTAATGATTACTGAGGAAAAAGGAGAGGATGAAGAAGGAGGAGGAGGAGGAGAAGAGCAAGAAGCTAAGAAGGAGGAAAATCTAGCAAAGAAGAAGGGCAAGGTAATTATTACCAAGCCACCAAAGACCTCCACGGCAATTCTCACTAGGAGAGGTAAAGGAAAGGTAAAGGTGAAATTATGTTCAGCAAGCCCCCACTTACCTTCCAAGAAAGGCTGAAATAGATGGAAGAAGGAGTTGGCATCACAAACTTCAAGGCTTTAAAGTTTGAAACAAGAACTGATCATGAGAAGATGCAGATTGAGGAGCTGGTACTCACCAAAATGGGAAAATGGAAAAATTTCCCGAACCAGATTGCTCCTCAAATATCAAAGGAATTATTAGTGATATTACAACCAAGGTGGGAATCTACTGTGTAGACAGCTAAAGATATCTATGAACAATCTTTAAGGAAACTATTGCCAAATCTTACTGATGTAGAAGTAAAGGTAGCCATGAAGAATAATGAAGGTAAAATGATGATCAGATTCCACACATGTTTGATTTTAATTAAAGAAATTGAGCATGTTGTAAGAGATGCAACAAACATGTGGAAAAATATCTATCATCTGCATAAGCCTAGTGACGATCTAGTTGAGATCAAGGATGATGATGGTGATAGTGATGATGAAGAATATGATAACACTCCATGTGCTACTGTTAATGTTGAAGACTATCAGGCACTAAGGGTTGATGATGAAGAGAAAGAGGAAGAAGCTGATGAGGAAGACAAGGAAGTAGATGAAAAAGATGACCCAATGAAGATTGTAGCAGAATTCATTGCTTCCCTTCCTCACTCTCCACCTAAGCCAGCAACATCATCAGGGTTGGAGTCAACTTCAGCAAGATTGATTGCAACTACATTAGAAATATCATCTGCTCCTGCCACCTCATAGCTCCAGGTATCTTCAATGGAAGTATCAGTTACTTCATCTATCGAGTTGCAAGCCTCTTCATCAGCACCTGAGCAATCCATCTCAGCAGTGTGCATAGCTGGTAGTTCTACAATTGTATCAACTTCTAGTGTAGCTTGTTTAGTAAGTTTACCAGTTTATTCTACAATTTTGTCTTCCACAGCTTTAACTGCACCAATTTTTGTTCCAGCTTGTACATTACCTATTGGTACATCATTTTTGGGAGTCACATCAATTTTAGACATAATTGGTACTTCTCTCAGTTTTCCTCTAATTGGACCAATTTAAGTCTTTTGTACTAGTCCATCTACATCAACTATTGTTTCTATTTCTAAATCCAAGGAAGTAAGCATTGAAGTAAAACCAAAGACTCCTCTAAAACTTCTACTTACTGGCAAGGTAATTGATGAAGATATAGACTTATATAAAGAAATTATTATCCCTAAGATAGATTTGGACACTGTCTCAACCAATGAAATGAGATTAGTCAGTCAACTTTTAGAGCAAAAGGCAAGGCAGAAGCAGCTAAGAGAAGAGAGAGACAGAGAATTTACTGTGATTGAGAATGGAAAAAACATAATTACTAAGGCTATAGGTGTTGATGTTGATCCATCTCAATACTTTTTGTTACAATTAGAAGAGGTTTTAAATAAGTTCAATGAGGACACTTTTGGTCAAGAGAAGCTCATTGAGAAGGCAAAGAAGAAATTTGACAATAAGGTGCTTGAGCGCATTGCAATAAATTAGGTAGAATTATCCACAATTTTGAGCAACCTTGAACAATCCTTCACAAATGTAACATTACTTTTTGGCAAGCTTTGTGATGTTACCAAGTATACCAAGGATATTAAGGAGAAACTAAATAAGATTGATATGAACATGAAGGCTAGTGCTCAAAGGTTATAGCTTGACCCTAGTTCAAGCTCAGCACATCACATGAAGGTGAAATTTTTGTCAAAAATGTAGGCAGAATTACTTAGAGAGGAAACTAGGATCAGGTCTACACTGATTGATATCTAGAATATGATCCTTCCAGTTATAGACCCAATGCAAAAACATATTGCATATTCAAAAAAATTGGTCCAAGATAACAATTTTTCAATAGCAGATCATATGATTGAACTTTCTACAAAAGTTCAAGTGGCACTCTCCACCTGCAAGATTTTGCAAGATAATTGGGATAAGACATTGGCTCTTATTCTCAAGGTACACTCTGAGTTTCTCTCACATTTTGGTGTCTCTATTTGAATATATTGTATATACCCTTTGGCATTACTGTAAAAAAGGGGGAGTATGAGATGAACAAGGGAAGAATGAAGAAAATAAGATTACATGAGAAACTAAGAGACTTGTGGAGAAATAAGGAAGAAAATAGATTGATATATGTATAGATAAAGCTATGTATATATTATGCCATATGTATGGGGGAGACATGTAATATATGTATATACAATAGCTTTGCAAAGATCAATTTTGAAAAATCAAAATTAGAATGTCAGTGTACATAAGTTTTGGCTCATAAGTGTTTTTGTCACTAATGCCAAAGGGGGAGATTGTTGGCATTATGTTGTATTTGTCATTAGTGACAACACTTATTTGATTCTGAATGGCTACCAAGCTCATTGTTAGATTGTGGTGACTGATCAGGAAAGTACTGTACATACTTCATAAATAGTGGGGTTCGGGGCCCCGAAAAAAAATTTTTTTTGGAAGTAGCCAACATGGTAGCCGACATATTATGGCCGACATATGGCCGACATGTTATAACCCTAAAGCAGTTTAATGCTTGTATAAAAAGGGCTTAGGGTTGGGTATTTTTCATGTGTGGTGATACGAAATTGGTTCTTGCGGTGGTATTGAGCTGTAAGGGATTACAGATTGTAATCAGGTTGTAATCACTGGATTGTAATAAGATCGAACTTGCTGTTTGGTGGACGTAGCCCAAGGATTGGGTGAACCACGTTAAATCTTGGTGCCTTGTGTTCATTTCTGTGTGTTCTATTATTTTTGTTATTGGTTATATTTGCATGTAGTTTTTATTTCTGTCCGTGGTTTATCCTAACAAGTGGTATCAGAGCCTAGTTGTTTCTCAGTTATCCTCTGCAGGAAAGTCTCACGGTTAAGTGGGAGTCTCACGGTTGAGTGGGAGAAATGGCAGATGATGGTAAGCTGAGGGTTGATAGGTTTAATGGGCAGAACTTTCAGTTATGGAAGATGCAAATGGAAGACTATTTATATCAGAAGGATTTATGGAAGCCGTTGGAAGGAAAAGCCAAGAATCAGGGAACTATGTCAGAGGCTGAATGGGATCTTTTGGACAGAAAGGCACTCGGAAGCATTCGATTATGCTTGGCACCATCGGTGGCATTTAATATTACAAAAGCAAAGACGACAGAAGATTTGATGAAAACCCTAGCGACACTGTATGAAAAGCCCTTCGCTTCAAATAAGGTATTTCTCATGAAGCGTTTATTTAATATGAAAATGGCAGAAGGTGGATCTGTTGCAGATCATTTAAATGAGTTTAATACTATTACTATTCAATTATCTTCTGTGGGTATCAATTTTGATGAATAAATTAGGGCTCTCTTGATTTTGTGTTCTTTGCCTGAAAGCTGGAATGGCTTGGTAATGGTGGTGAGTAATTCTGTTCTTGGATCTAGTACCCTAAAATATGATGATGTGATCGGTGTTATTTTAAGTGAGGAAACTCGTAGAAAATCCTCAGGTGGATCTACATCAGGAAGTGCTTTAAATGCACAAAGCAGGGGCAGAATGACTGAAAGAGGAAGTAACTCTAGAAATCATGGGAAATCAAGAGGAAAGTCAAAGGGGAGGAGGTCTCAATCGAGAGGACCAAATGATTGCTGGTACTGTGGGAAACCAGGGAACAAAAAGAAAGATTGTTGGACTCAAAAGAAAAATGAAGGAGATAAATCAGATGGAGACAAAGAGGCAAATGTGGTAAGTAACAAATTCGAAGAGGATGCTTTGCTTCTGTCTTTAGAGAGTGTTGATGATTCATGGGTTTTAGATTCTGGTGCTTCTTTTCATGCTACACCTCATAGAGGTTATTTCATTGATTATGTCCAAGGGGATTTTGGGCTTGTTTATTTGGGGGATAATGAACCCTGTCAGATTGTTGGAAAGGGAAAAATTAAGATTAAGTTGCAAAATTTGAATCATTGGCTACTACATGAGGTAAGACATGTTCCAAAACTAAGTAGAAATTTAATTTCAGCAGGGCAACTCGGTGATGAGGGTTGTGTAGTTACTTTTAATGATAAAAATTGGAAGGTTTCAAAGGGTTCCCTTGTAGTAGCAAAAGGTGTGAAAGTAGGCACCTTATATCTTTGTACAGGTCATATTGTTCCTTCTACTTTGATTGTTTCAGAGAAAAATGAATATTTAGGAACAATTACTGCAGTTGAGCAGGGAGAACAAATAGCTGCTGTAGATTCTGATACAGTGTTGTGGCACAATAGACTTGGGCACATGAGTGAGAAAGGTATGAAAGTACTTCATTCAAGGAAAGTTTTACCAGGTCTAAAATGTGTGAATATGGATTTTTGTGAAAGTTTTGTGTATGGAAAACAAAAGAGAGTGAGTTTTGTAAAGACAGGGAAGGAAAACAAAAAGGAGAAATTAGAGCTTGTGCATACAGATGTATGGGGACCGGCTCAGGTATCTTCCCTTGGTGGCTCTCATTATTATGTTACATTTATTGATGACACAACTAGAAAAGTATGGGTTTATTTCCTTAGACATAAATCTGATGTATTTCAAACTTTTAAGAAATGGAAATGCTTGGTTGAAAATGAGACTAGTAAGAAATTAAAATGTCTCAGATCTGATAATGGTGGTGAGTATTGCAGTCATGAATTTGAAGATTATTGCTCCACTAATGGTATTCGTAGAAAAAAAACTATTCCAAGGACTCCACAGGAAAATGGAGTGGCTGAACGCATGAACAGGACTATAATGGAGCGCGCAAGGAGCATGAAGTTGTATGCTGGGTTGCCCTTACACATGTGGGCGGAGGCTATCAATACTGCAGTATATTTGATTAATAGAGGTCCCTCTACTCCTTTGGGCTGTGGTATTCTAGAGGAAGCATGGACTGGTAAGAAGGTGAGTTATTCTTTTCTCAAGACCTTCGGTTGTGAAGCTTTTGCTCATATAGACTCTAAAAATAGAACCAAGCTAGAAGCTAAATCAAAGAAATGTGTCTTTGTTGGATATGGCATTAATGAATTTGGTTATAGGCTTTGGGATTTTGAAAATCATAAAATTATAAGAAGTCGGGATGTCATATTCAATGAAAAAGTGTTGTACAAAGATCTGTTGCAGCAACATGAGAAGAAAGAAGATGATTATGTAGTGCTGGATGATACTCCAAAAGCTGATGTTCCAGCCATTCCTCATGATGTGCAACAACTGCAACAACAAATACCACACACACCAGTGAATGTTAGACTGTCAACAAGGCCAATTAGACCTCCACAAAGGTTTTCTCCCTCTTTGTATTCTATTTTACTTATTGATGCTGGTGAACCTGAAAGTTATGATGAAGCTGTGCAGGTGGATACTAAGATTCAGTGGGAGTCTGCAATGAAAGATGAAATGGACTCTTTGCTGAAAAATAAGACATGGGATTTGTGCAAGTTGCCTGCAGGTAAAAAGGCTTTACAGAATAAATGGGTTTACAGGTTGAAAGAAGAGGAAGGAGGTAAGAAAAGATTTAAGGCCAGGTTAGTTGTAAAAGGATTTGCACAGAAAAAGGGAATTGATTTTGATGAGATATTTTCTTCTGTTGTTAAAATGACTTCTATTCGTACTGTTTTAAGTCTTGTGGCTACTGAAGATTTTCATTTAGAGCAGATGGATGTTAAAATAGCCTTTCTTCATGGTGATTTGGATGAAGAAATATATATAGCTCAGCCACAGGGTTTTGAGGTCAAAGGTAAGGAGAACTTAGTGTGCAAATTGAAGAAAAGTTTATATGGCCTGAAGCAAGCACCTCGGAAATGGTATCTAAAATTTGACAGTTTTATGCATGAGCATGGATATAACAGGTGTCATTTAGATTACTGTGTTTATTTTAAGAGGTTGGATGATGATAGCTACATTATTTTATGTTTATATGTTGATGATATGCTTGTAGCTGGGTCTAACATGGATCATATTAAGGGGCTGAAACGCCAATTAGCACATGCATTTGCTATGAATGATTTGGGGGCAGCAAAACAAATCCTTGGTATGAAGATTTGCAGAGATAGGAAGAACAGAACATTGACGCTATCTCAAGCTGATTATGTTGAGAAGGTGTTGCAATGTTTCTCTATGGAGAATGCTAAAGCTGTCAGCACACCTTTACCTGGTCATTTGAAATTGACTAAGGAGATGTGTCCCAAGACACAAGAAGAGGAGGATACGATGTCCAAGGTACCCTATGCTTCAGCTATAGGAATTTTGATGTATGCTATGGTATGCACTAGGCCAGATATTGCACATGCAGTGGGAGTCGTTAGCAGTTATATGAGTCATCCAGGTTTTGAGCATTGGAATGCTGTCAAGTGGATTCTCAGATATTTGAGAGGAACATCCAATAAGTGTTTACACTTTGGGGGCTCTACTACTGATTTACAGGGCTATGTTGACTCAGATTTGGCTGGGGATATTGATACCAGGCGGAGTACTACAGGTTATGTCTTTACTGTTGGTGGGGCAGCCGTGAGCTGGGTTTCTAGGCTACAGAAGATTAATGCTCTCTCCACTACAGAGGCAGAGTATGTTGCTTCTACAGAGGCAGCCAAAGAGATGATATGGCTTCAGTTCTTCTTGGAAGAATTGGGACATCCTCAGAAGGATAATTATTTGTTCACAGATAGTCAGAGTGCCATTCATCTTGCTAAGAATTCAGCTCTGCATTCTAAGACCAAACACATACAGTTGCGGTACCATTTCATTCGGTCAGTTTTGGAGGATGGACAGTTAAAGTTGGAGAAGATACATACCAATGAAAATCCAGCAGATATGTTGACAAAGGTTGTCACAAGGGAGAAGCTGAACTCCTCTTCAGCTTCGGTTGGTCTTTTAGACTGAACATGAATAAAAGAACAGTAGAGTCCAGGATGGTTTGATCCAGTGGGAGCCCCATGTGGTAGTGGTATTGCTACAGGATCAGTCTCCAAGTGGGAGATTGTTGTTTAGTGTGGAGCCTGATCAGTCCCCAAGTGGGAGATTGTTAGATTGTGGTGACTGATCAGGAAAGTACTGTACATACTTCATAAATAGTGGGGTTCGGGGCATCGCCCGGAAAAAAAAAAAAATTTGGAAGTAGCCGACATGGTAGCTGACATATTATGGCCGACATATGGCCGACATGTTATAACCCTAAAGAGGTTTAATACTTGTATAAAAAGGGCTTAGGGTTGGGTATTTTTCATGTGTGGTGATACAAAATTGGTTCTTGCGGTGGTATTGAGCTGTAAGGGATTACGGATTGTAATCAGGTTGTAATCACTGGATTGTAATAAGATCGGACTTGCTGTTTGGTGGACGTAGCCCAAGGATTGGGTGAATCACGTTAAATCTTGGTGCCTTGTGTTCATTTCTGTGTGTTCTATTATTTTTGTTATTGGTTATATTTGCATGTAGTTTTTATTTCTGTCCGTGGTTTATCCTAACACTCATCACTCAAGTCATAGTTTATACCAAGCATTTAGTGGTTACTTTGTAAGTTTAGCAATTAAGAAATTCACACTGAGTATTCCTGAAGCTACCGAGTGAATATGCAGTTCAATAGTGTTTACCAAGCTCACAGTATTTACCAAATAGATAATGGTCACCGAGCTTCACAGTATCTACTAAGTCATAAGCTTGCATGATATGAAATCAATTTCTACCAAGTAATGGATGTGTAGTGTTTACCGAGTGATAGCAAGGTAAGCAAAGGTTTCAGTATTTACCGAGTGACACTATATCTACTGAGTCTCCAATGGTTATCGAGCTCCGAGCTATGTTGTGTGATTAGTATGGATTGTGCTTCTACTTCTACTGAGTGCATGACAATGTAGAGTAATGCAGTGGATGTCAAGTATTATAAGGTCACCGAGTCAGCTTGAAGACTCCGAGTTTTCTACTATTTGGCCGAATCAGTAATGTTTTGTTTAATTGTGTTTTAGCCGACCTTGCTATGGTAATTATTGGAATGATATATATGTAGTGTATTGTATCATCTGCAATGTAATTTTTAATTTTATTATCATGAGGATATTAAGGAGTGGACATGTAATGTTTTGAGAAGAGTGAATGCAAATCAACAGCAAAGCAGAGTTTTCAGCAAGGTCATTAAGGACCAGCAAAGACATATCAGTCACAAGAGGTGATCTGTACTTCAAGATCTATTCAGAAAACAAGTTGTAAGTCAGATCTACTATTTCATCCTAATAGGTGAATCAATTTTTTAAATCCTTTAACAGGGTAGACTTAACAGTCTTTGTATAAATCTCCTAACATAGTGCATACTTCATTGTATGCCTACAAAACGTCTAACAAGGTGGACCTAGCAGTCCAAATTTCTCTTAATAGGGCAGATCATTAGAAGTGGTCAATGTAAGCCTTAACAGGCCAACTTTATACTGCAGGTGTGAAGTTTTGTGGGTATCATCCCCACCCTAGTTTTACTTTCTATTTGGAAGGTTTCTAGGTCACCATATATAGTGTTCATGTGTTATGAATTTTTATATTTTCCCATGCATGCAGTAGATTAGATAAATGAATAATGAATGATTTATATGGTTAAGTGCTGAATTGATTTAAAGTTTTTGAGGTTACTAATTCACCCCTCCCCTCTCAATAACCTAGCTAGTTTTGAGTATTTCCAATAGTAATCCCATCCAAATATTGCTTTCACAATTTTGTCTGTTGGGTCCTACTTCTTGGTTTTGTACTCTAAAGATTTGTGTCCTTGTTTTTTACAATTGTGGTACTTTCCTTCAAACTTAGGTTTCTATGTGCATTCACTTGTTCTATGACCATGCTTGTTGCAACTGTGACACTTTCCATTGAATTTTGGCTTACCATTGCTCCAACATTTTTTTTCTTTTGAGCTCCTTATCGAGATGATTCACCTTCTTTTGTATGTCCTAGTCCTACTTTTCCTTTGTGTCTATATTGACTTTGTTCATTCAATTGATTCAAGCTTTCCTGAGATTTCATCATTCTTTCATTGGTTTTCTTTTCAATGTTGAGATTATTTTACAGTCTTTCATTCTCTATCCTTAGATTGATAAGCTCTTGTTTTGCATCATTGAGTTGATCAATAAAGTCTACTTGCTAAAGGGATAGTTGTTGAATTTCATTGTCCTTTTCTTCTATCACTTCTTTGGCTTTGTCTTTTTCTTTCATGACTTCACATAATCTGACTGACTAGATTTCTTGCTCTCTTTTCAGCTTCTTGACTTCTTCTTGAAGATTGGAATTCTTCTCCAATAGGTCTTTGATTGATGCATCAACTTCATCTAAATTTATTTCTTGACATAGGTCTTCAATTGTACTTCTAATGTAGAGATTATCATCCATTTGTATTGCAAGATCTTTCCTTCTTTTCAATGATTAAGAGAGTTTTTTATTTTCTTTCTTTAGTTTTCCAATGGATTCCAAATCCAAATTTTCATTCTCAATAGCCTTATCTAGCCTATATACCTCCATTTCCTTTGATCTTATCTCAAGTTGTTAAACTTCTAAAGTTAGAACCAGTTGCTTTAATACCAATTGTTGGAAATATAAGGTAGGCAAGGTTACTGAGAGGGGAGGGGTGAATCAAGAACTAATAAAACTTTATCTTACTTCACCAATTAATCCTTCATATAATATTCTGATCTAATTTGCATGCATGAAAGAATGAAAGCAATAAAACATTCATAAAACTTTGACACAAGATATGGTGACCTAGAAACCTTCCAATTAGAAAGTAAAACTGGGGTGGGGATGATACCCACAAGCTTTAGTACTGTAGTATAAAGTTAACCTATTAAGGCTTGCAATTAACCACTATTGGTGATCTACCCTGCTAGGAGCGGTAAGGACTGTGAGGTCCACCTTGTTTAAGGATTTACAAACATACAATGAAGTATGCACTCAGTTTGGAGATTTAGCAAAAGATTGTTAAGTCTACCTTGTTAAAGGATTTGACTAATGCACCAGTTAGGATGAATCAATGGCTAATCTCTGATCTGCAACTATGACTTGTTGAATGATATTCCTTATATTACAATGATCACTTGACTATGATAGATAAATCTTTGTTGTCCCTTATACTTCTTGTAGCCTTCTTCAATTCATACTCATGTACTTCATAATCTTCTTCAATGACATATTTGGATATGATACAATGCATTACATATATACCAATCCAAATAACAACTTACTAGAGTTGGCTACAATACCAATTTCATCATAATTCACAAAGTTAGCCCAATTGTTGTAATTCAGGTTCTAAAGACAAACTTGATGATGTTATTGTAGACACCTAAATTTGATTACACTATTTTAGTAATCCTATTTAGTTATCTAAAAAGGCATTATTAATTAAATTTCTATTTAATTAATCCTTTGTCATCCCCTAGTTGATTAATTTAATTAATCGTCTATAGTCCTAATTGATAAATCAAATAATCTATTATTTATCAATTAAATCCTTTTCTCCTATCTAATTCCAAAAATCCCCATTTATTAAATAAATCTATTTGATAAATTAAATCCTCAAATTCAAAAACCCCTAACCTATCTCTAATCCTCCATTTAGCCCAATCCACCCCATCCACCCATACTAACCAAGCTTAGCCACTAACTCACCCATCCTCATTAATGCCATCCACTTGCACATCTCTAACATCCCTAATCTAATCCTAAACCCAAGCCTAATCCACCCCCTAATGTTGTCACATTCCTTAAACAAGTTTAAGACTTTCCTAATCCAAACCAAAGTCTCCCCTCAAAAAAACCCAACCACTAAGTCATGAGTGCTCTTACAAAACATAAAGACTCTTACAAGCCCACTCATGACTCTTACACCCATCTTCCACACTCTTGCCTCTTCCACACTCATTCCTCTTACATCCCTCTTCCATACTCAACCCCACTCATCATGACTTTAACCAACCCTTTACCCTACCCTCTCACACTCATCCTCCTTGTGACAAGTGTCACCTTCCCATTGGTGCTAAACAAGCACAATCCATGTGCTCTCCTTTGAGTGCATCCTAGCCCTCCTTAAGCCTTCATCCATCCTTGCATCTAAGCTCTCCATCCCTCTACCCCTTAGCCTATAAATTGAATCCCATCCCAAGCCATTTCATCAACAATCTTTGAGATAAAGTTACCATGCTATTTTGAGAACCAAAGCCATCAACCATAACCTTATAATGCCAAATTGAGAGCTCACAAAGCTACCAATTTGCCATTACCCATCTCCATTGAAGCAGTTTTTGAGCATCTTGAGCATACATCCACAGCAAAAGGACACATCTACAGAATCAAGAAAGCATGGAGTGCTTTTTCTTGTGAGGTTTGCACTTCTTGTTTTCTTCCTTTGTCTAAGCATATATGTGAATTTAGTTTTTGGTTTGTGAATGTTTACTTCATTTGTTAATGTTCTTTGCATACTGATTCTGGTTCTACATTTTGGCACGCCCGGTGGGACCCCACTATGGGTCATTTAATCATCTATTTTCATCTATATGTCATTTTTCTAACCATCTAATGTTTGTTGTTGTTTGAGTGTGTTGTGAGGGTGTTTTGCTTGTTTTTGCAGGTTAAAGAACGCACTTAGGAAGAAGAAATACCATCTAAAAAAAAAATTTGCATTTTTCAGCTTTTTTTGGCACAGTTTTGGCGTCTGCAACCTGTTCTGTCTGCGAAAATCGACGTCTACGAAAATCCGCATCTGCGAAAATCGACATCTCTGCTTGTCACTTGTGTTCTGTGCTGCAAATCTGTTTTGTCCTCTTCATATTTTGGCGTCTCTGTAGTTCAGCGTCTTCGTATTTTGACAGACTGTCTTCTCTGCTTGCTTATGTTCCATTTCTGCTTTATTATTTCTGCACTTTGTAGCTATAAAAAAAAAAAAAAAAAAGAGTATAAATCAAAATTTGACTTTTAGTGGTTCCGTAGGATTTAGACCATTTTAAGCATTTTTACGCGTAGAAAAAACAACAAAAAAAGTTTTTAAAAAATTTCCCATAGTTAAGCTCTCATTTTTGAAGATTTTGGCTAACTAACTAAATTGCTTTTTTTTTGTCTCATTGCAGGTTGGAGCACATATGGAACCACCAACCATGCTTCTTGCAGGTTTTCATGTTGCTAAAAAATGAACTTGAATGTTTAACCATTTGTCTTTGAATGCATGTTGCTAAAAAAAAAAAATGAACTTGAATGGTTAAACACATTTTCCATTGAATGAATGTTGCTCAAAACACACTCTTGAATGTCATGGATTAAAATCAACTTTCTTTGGAATGCATGCTTAAAACAAAAAATCCAATCTTGAATGCCAAGGATCAATTAACCCTTACAATATCAAACACTTCATTTGGAGCTTCTAAAATTGAACAAAACAAATCTCTTTTTCACATGCAATCTAGGTAAAGTTTGATTTTTGGACATTTAAGAAACTTTGTTAAGTTAAAATACAAATTTACAAAAATCAATTTGAGTAGTTCCTTGGACTCACCTCTTTTGTAATCACCCATCAAATATTAACCATTGGTTGCAATCTCAGCACCATTTATGGGAATGGGTCTACTTGAAAAAGGTGTTAAATGTTCCACAATCTAACTCACTCACTTGGTCTTTGAACGTTTGCTTTAACTTTATCAAAATTCTTAAATGGCCAAAACTCTAGATTAAATCGATCACACTTCAATTTTGGGCACTAAAATTGAACAACAACTGAAGTGGAGAGCCTCCGGGCGCGCGCTTGAAATCGAATCTCACACACTTTTGTTTTGGGCTTAAAACAAACTCACACTCAATCTTGAATGCCTTAAAGAAAATTAATCGATACTTGACGTGGAGGGCCTCCGGGCGCGCGAGTTTGCTTTATTTGACCCTAACTCTTCTTATTGTTTGCATTCTTCGATCGATTTACTTTTTTTGGTGCTTCAAGTTGGAATTGAACATTGTCTCTTAAACATGAGTGCTTGCAAAGTCTAGATTAGCACACATAAGAGTCAGTTGGTAAAAGAACAAGCGTGTTTTTTAGCCCAAGGTCATCCGAGTCTTCTCTCCCCTTGTCGTCTTTCGAGGCCATCTTGGGTGCATAAGATTAGGATCCAAAACCTTGTTTCTTTTTAGGAGGCCTGCTTGGGGATTTCATCACCCCTTGGACAACCTCAACTCCAGTGCTCCGGCGGAGTATAAGAATCGGGAGGTGAATCGAAAGACACCTCTCTTGGGATCAAGATTTTGTCATTCGGGCTAAGCCTCAAGGAACTTTATACCCTTGAGAAGTGAAAGAGGAGAAGTGGGTTACTGCTCCTCTCGGCTGTGTGACATCCTTTTGGTCTCATCTATGGATTTGGGCCTCACGTACCTTGCGTATATCGAGGACTCCCTAGCTAAACCAATTGTAAGCCTTGCAGAAAACCATCTAGGATGTTAATGTGTTTGGAGTGACTGATCGAAACATTTGTAGAACATACACACTCCTTGGCGCAAGTATCACATTCTGAGAACCACAAACTTCTATCTGGGTGTTCCTATCTATTACTTGTTTTTATTTTACTTGTTGAATGAATGTTTTCCAAACTTGGTCAATCCTAGCTTAGGGCACACTTAGCATAGTCACTGCCTATTTTGGAAGTTGAACAAGTTGAAGCAAAACAACTGAGATTTTTTCCAAAGCCAAGCAAATTCAGGAATTTATGTCGGAACAACCCAAACCCAAACAGAAGTTTCACAAGGTCAAACTCAAGCCATCTCTAGCATACCAAGAACTTTCAACCAAGAGAAAAGAAATAACACCAAGCCCACGAATTTCCAAACTCCACAAAGCAGAGGACAAAGCTACTGATGAAGCACTTCAAGAGGCCTGGTTAGAGCGCACCATCAAATTTAGCCAACATCCAGGAGTTAATCCTGCTTATGCCTTACCAACTAGGCATGATTTCTATGATTAGACACCCTTGTTTCTCCACATCTTCTTGGATAAGCTTCACTCTAGAGTCATCTTTGTAGAAAAGCCAGCCATCTTAGCTTATCCCCTTAAGCATTATTAGCTCATCCATCTCATTTAGAATCATACCATCTAGCTAGTAATCAAAAATCTGCACATCTAAGCTTTCAAAATTGTTGTCACCTTGCTAAAAGTTTGCCATTCCTAAAATCTTCCAAATCCACCAATCTCACCAAGGTTATCCCTTTGACATAGCTTTGTCTAGGGTAATCTAGCTTTGTCACTTGTTATCCCTCATCACCTTGAGCTAAAGGTTGGGATTCACAAGTGGTCAATCTCGTGTTCTTCCTAAAGGATCATCAGTCTATCCTTAAGTTGACACAATCACCACCAAGCTTGCACATAGGAAAGCAGACCTTTTGTGCTTTGACAACATATCTTTGAAGTTAGAATCCCCAACCCAATCCTCCTTAGTTTTTGTCATATAGCTTTTGCCTCAACCTAGGAAATCATTTGCATAGAAAAGCCTTCCCCCTTTTTGCATCCATCAGCATTATTGCATCTCATCCCTAGGAGCATTTTTCATGCCACCCGTCACTCGCTTAGCCAAGAAGAAAGAAACAATGGAGCCCTATCATTTAGATCGAACAGCCTCACCCCCCTTGAGCACTCAGCCATCCTTCAGCCCAGAGCCAGCTATGCCATCACCTACTGACATTGAAGCTTTCATGAACCAACCAGGAAATGCAGTATTGGTAAACGCCATTATAGACAAAAACAAAGAGACAATCATGGCTAATTTTCGAAGGGACAATGTAGGAACCTTTGACTTTGGAAGACCCCCTCCATTATCAGATCCATCTCACCCATTGTTTGGGCAGCTGCCACCACCCATAGGCTCTTATGATCCAAATTATCCTCAATTTATTCCAAAAGAAGAGCCTCCAGCCAATCCATATGACCCAACAGACCCAAACATACCATCATCCACCCAAGTTGAAATCTCCATGCCGCAAGCCAACCCAGCCACCACCACTCCATCCTTGGTTCATACCTCTCCACTCCAAACCCCCTTTACCCAAAACACCTCACCGTTCGCCCCCTTCACTATTGCTGCTGCTCCCCAACCTAGCCTTCCCAATCCACCCATCTCCCAAATTAGTGCTAGCATCTTTGGCCAATCTCAGCAATATACAACAGGGATGCCACCCATGGGGCCAAGTAATCAACCTTTCATCGCCCCCAGCTTGTTCACCATAGCCCAAAGCACAATCCCATCATTTCCATTAGGTCTCGGGAGCTCAATACCACCAGCCACAAATCCACAAGCTACTACCTTCACTCCACAAAGCTATCAAAACCCACAAGCTACTGCCAATCTTCTACCAAGCTCCCAAGTGACCCTAGCTCCCACCACCACTCTACCAAGCTTCCAAATCTAGCCACAAAGCTATCAAACCCCATCAGTTCCATTCCCAAGCTTTCAATTCCCACCACCAACTAATCCATTACCTCCAATTACCAACTACTTTTCAATGCCACTTCTAGGAGGTAATCCACCACCCCAGCCAACCACCAATTATTTGCAGATGCCATCCCAAATGGGGGCACAACCCACATATATTGGTCAAACCCCACAAGCCCTCTGATCCTTTCCCCAAGCCTCACAACCATCTTATACCTTACCTCCACAAAGCAATCCATTTACCCCACAGCCAGCTTATGTTCCTCAATCCCAACCTCAAATCCCATATCAACAGCAAGCCTCGCAGCACATGCAGCAATATGCGCCACCTCCCCCTCAACAACCCGTCATCCACCATGCAGCTGCCCAAACAATGTACAATCCCTATCAGCAAATCCCTCATAACCATCCATATTCATTGGCCCCATCCAGCACATACCTACCTCAAGGCACTCCTACATTGGGGGCACCCCAACCATCACCTATCAATTCAGAGTGGGAGCAAATGAAGACAGCTCTGAAAGCCATCCAAGAAGGGAATGATCCAAAGACATTCAAGTTTGAGAATGTGTGTCCTTACCCATTTGACAGAGCCATTACCATGACACCATTTCCCAAACACTTTGAAGTACCTAAATTTGACAAATTCAGAGGAAAAGGAGACCCTGTCACACATATCAAAGAATTTTACATGCATTGCCAGGACGTGGCATACAATGATGTCTTCCTCTTGCGCCTTTTTCCCAAAAGCTTGGCTAGACCAGCTCTTGAATGGTTTTATAGAATCCCCTATGGCACAATTAAAAACTTTGCTGAATTATCTGAGGCATTTGTAGCCCAATATGCCCATCTTGTTGAAACAGAGCTATCAATAGTTGATCTTGTCCACACCAAGCAAAAAGGTGGAGAAAGCCTTGCCGAATACCTGCAAAGATGGCAAACCCTTACCACCCGCATATCATGCACCTTGCCAGAACGCCATGTGGTGAAAATGTTTATTGATAATGCACATCCCAGCTTGGCTCACCACATGACCATGAACTGTTTGCAGACCTATAAGGATATCAAAGAGAAAGGAATGATCCTTGAGCAAGGACTCATCAAAGATGGTGTGGTAAAGATTTACAAAGAGGCCAACCAAAATCAATCACATTCCAATGACAAGTCTAGGTATTGGAACAAAAACAAGCATGTTGCAACAGATGGGGTTACTGACACCAGACATGTGAATATCGTTGGTCCTTCTCAAAACCAGTCTAACCCACCATATCAAACAAACAACCAACAAGCTACCAATTACCAACAACGAAATAACCAAAGCTATCAAAACCACAATACAAGACCTAACTTTCAAGGGTCTAACAATCAAGCTAATGCCATCAATGTAGCTGCAGGGCAAAAGCCCAGATTCCAACCTGCACCTAGAAACTATACACCCCTTGGTGAGCCATTGGATGTTATTTTTGAGAAATTGGCTAAGGAAAACCTCATCAAATTTCCTCCTACCCAGCAAATTGATCCAAGCCAATCCAAAGCTGCATGGTACAAGGACAATGAGTATTGCAAGTTCCATAGGGTAAACGGTCACACCACCCTCAGATGCATGAAACTGAAAGACTATGTGCAAGACCTCATTGATCGGAAGGAAATCACTGTTGGTGCCCAAACCTCTCCCAATGCAGGCTTACAGATTTATCAAAATGCTTTTCCTCCACACAACAACCAAAATCCTGGAAAAGCACCTATCCAAAACAACACCAACAACCGCCAGCCAAACCAACAGCATGGGAAGAACAATGACCACACTTCATCCTATATAGACTATGGTAGCCTTATAGGTTGTATATCTGAGAAAGAGCCTTCTGTCAATGTTATCAATATCCGAGGACCAGACAATGAGTGTGCGGTCACCACTCGAAGAGCGCAATTTAACATCGCAGGCCCACCAGTTTCATCAACACCATCAGCTCCATCAAAAAGCTGGTACAATATCTTGGAACACCTTGGGAACATGCCAGCCCAAATATCCATTTTAGACCTTCTCTGCACTAGTCCTGTGTACAAAGACATCCTTGACAGTGCTCTCATAGAATCCCGTGTCCCTTCTGATATCAATGCTACTGATTTTCATAATCTTGTTGGACACCTTTCATCCTCATGTGCCCTATCTTTCAAACCCACCGACATACCCGCGGTTGAGCCAGATCACACCCTTTCACTTCGCATAGCCATCATGGTATCCAATTTTGCCGTGAAAAGAGTAATGATAGATAATGGATCAGCCTTGAACATTTGCACCCTAAAATTCATAAAACAAGCTGGGTATACTAAGGCAGATATGATCAGTGAGGTTATCACCATCAAAGCTTATGACAACTTGGAAAGGACCACAGAAGGGACTATTTTGCTACCAATCAAGGTTGGGCCAGTCATTCAAGAGACAGTTTGCCATATTGTTGATCTAAACCTACCATTTAACATCCTCCTCGATCGCCCATGGATTCATGCTATAAAGGCCATTCCATCCACCTACCATCAGTGCATCAAATTTCCGCATCAAGGCACTGAGGTAACCATCCATGCCGATCCATAACCCTTTGCTTACTGCAATGTGGTTGAAGCTTCATATACAAACCATTGCCCTGGAATAGACATCGGCACAGCCATCGCCAGCTCATCCCACACTTTTAATGATGTAGAAACCATCCTTGCCTCCACCCTATCTACTGTAAAGATCAACAACAAAGGTTGTGGAGAATATAGTCTATCATATGCATTTGCTGTCGGAGCAATCCCACTTGATCCACATACCCATGGATGGCCAACATATCACAAAGCTAAGGAGATTCCACCTCCTCGATACAAACAGTTTGGCCCAACCACCTTTGTGTCCTCAAAAACCCCTCTTCATGAGGAGCTCACTCCAGATATCAACAATTGGCTACATAAGGATGCACCTCCAAGAAATCAAGCACACCTTGATCACTTCAGCCAGAAGTATCCCCAACAACATAAGCTCGTCACTGAAAAATGGAACTATCAAGGAGGTGGACTAGGACCAGAAGAAAGGGGCATGCAATGTCCTATCGAAGCACATGATTGGGAAATAAAGTTAGGTCTTGGCTTTGGCATACCCACAACTGGGGGCACCAACGAGAATGGTCACACTTTTTCGAACATCCACCGCGACCTTGTCGAAATTGAAGACATTCCTGACGAAGTTGAAAAGAGAGCCTACGATGATATCCCAGACCAAATCTTCCTAGGAGACTTTGTTCTCCGAGAACTATCCATCCATCTCATTGACCTACCACTTGCTCATCCACAACTCATAGATTGGGACCAACCAAGTGTCATACATATTGATGAGTTCGCATCAGAGGAAGCGCTTCTAAGATTCATGGGAGTTGAAACTCCTCATAAGAAGACAAAGCCAGATTCTGCCTACATCTACAAGCTAGATCCCAAGGGGTATTTTGGAGAAAATCCCCAACCTAGTTTCGATACACCCAAAACTGGAACGAAGGTAAATCTGGGACTAGCTAAGGCAGCGAAGAGAACCCCTCAGCAAGAAAATCTAGAGCCACAAGCAGAACATGAGGATTTAGTATTGCCTCCTCAAGATAATTGACCAGAGGTGTCTTCTATTCTAATAGAGGATACTAGAGAAGTCAACATTGGTTCTTCAGAGATCCCTAGAATTGTTCACATTGCTGCATCCCTATCACAAGACCAAGCTGACCTCCTCTTTGAGGTTTTACGAGAGAACATTGGCCAATTTGCATGGTCATATCAGGACATGCCATGACTCGATCCAAAGCTTGTAGTTCATCATCTTGCAGTCGATCCAAAGATCAAGCCCGTCAGACAAAAGCTTAGGAAAATGCACCCCAAGGTGGCATTACTAGTCAAAGCTGAACTAGAAAGAATGTTAGCTGCTAAGGTTATCCGACCTATCGACTACTCAGAATGGATCTCCAACATGGTCCCTGTCACTAAGCCTTCCGGTGACATCAGAATCTGTACTGATTTTAGAGATCTTAATAAAGCTTGTCCAAAGGATGATTTTCCCTTGCCCAACATAGATATGATTGTAGATCTTACAGCTGGACATGAAATCCTGTCCCTTATGGATGGATTTTTTGGGTATAATCAGATCAAGATTGCAAAAGAGGATCAGCATAAGACAGCAGTCACTACCCCCTGGGGAACCTTTTGCTACACCATGATGCCTTTTGGCCTAAAGAATGCTGGGGCTACCTATCAAAGAGCTATGACAGCCATTTTCCATGATCTTATCCATAGCATTTTGGAAGATTATGTGGACGATATCCTGGTCAAATCTCACACCTTCATGGATCATCTTGCTGACCTGGAAAAAGTCTTTGATAGGTTGGCCCAATATTATCTCATGCTAAATCCCAAGAAGTGTGTCTTTGGGGTCACATCTGGCAAGCTTCTAGGCTTCATAGTTTCTAAACGAGGTATAGAGATTGACCCCAAAAAGGTCAAGGCTATCTTAGACATGCCTCCTCCCCAGACACTGCGACAGCTTCGCTCTCTTCAGGGAAAACTTCAATCTGTCCGGTGCTTCATCTCCCAACTTGTAGATAAGTGTACACCATTTTCACACTTGCTAAAGAAGAATGAGAACTTCAAGTGGGATCTTTTATGTCAGCGCAGCTTCGATCAGCTCAAGCAGTATCTCACCAATCCCCCTATCTTGGTTCCACCAGTTCCTGGTCGTCCCTTGATCTTGTATATATCAGCAACACCTACTGCTCTAGGGGCACTTCTAGCACAACATGATGATTATAGCAGAGAGAGAGCCATCTACTATATCAGTAGAACCCTAGTTGGTTATGAACTCAATTACACTCCTATGGAAAAAGCTTGTTTGGCAGTTGTTTTCTCAACTCAAAAGCTTTGCCACTACATGCTAAGTCATACCATCCAACTAGTCTCCAAGATTGACCCTCTCAAGTATATGCTCTCCAGAACAGCACTTACAGGCCGTTTGGCCAAATGGGTTATGCTACTAAGTGAGTTTGACATCCAGTATGTGGACAGAAAGGCAATCAAAGGGCAAGCTATAGTAGATCACCTAGCTGATGCACCTCTAGTAGATGCATATCCTTTGCTCACAGAATTTCCAGATGAGCATATCTCCCTAATTGAAGAACAACCCCCATGGAAGCTTTATTTTGATGGCTCATACACCTCTCATGGATCAGGGGCAGGAATATTATTAGTTACACCTCAAGGAGATTACATTCCAAAAGCCTTCAAGCTACAATTCCCTAGCACCAACAATATAGCAAAATATGAAGCTCTTGTAGCAGGATTAAAGATAGCTGCAGAATGGAATATCACTGAGTTACAAGTCTTTGGTGATTCCCAACTCATCATCAAACAAGTCTTAAATGAATATCAAACCAAAGATGAAAAGCTATTATCCTACAAAGAGCTAGTTGATCAGCTGACCCAGCATTTTACAAAGCTTCAGTTTACACAAGTGCCTCGAATGCAGAACAAGGCAGCAGATGCCATGGCCACTATCGGCTCGCTCTTGGAAATTCCCCAAGAAGCCACGCAGTATGAGTTTTTAGTTGAGCAGCTCCTCACACCTGCCTATGCGAATGAGGATTCAAACCGTGTTTGTATCTTGGTTGGTCCCCAATCCCCTTGGTACCATGAAATTCACGCTTACCTTAATGATGGTATCATATCCCCTCATCTCACACGTACCCAACGCCAGAACCTCATCCGAAAATCATCCCGCTATGTTATCATAGCCAATACCCTATATCGTCGGGGTTATCACGATACTCTCTCTCGATGTTTAGATGAAAATGAGGCCGCGATGGCATTAAAAGAAGTACATTTCAGACTTTGCGGTGCCCACACAAGTGTTATTGTCCTAGCATGACAAATCCTTAGAGCAGGCTACTATTGGCCTACCATTGAAGAAGACTCTTGTGACTTTGTCAGAAAGTGTCTCCCATGTCAGCAGCATGCAAATCTTGTGCACGCTCCAGCATAGGATCTACAGCCTATTGCACCACCTTGGCCTTTCGCTTGTTGGGGCCTTGATCTAGTTGGAACTATCACCCCTCTCTCATCTGATGGACATAAATGGATAATAACAGCTACAGACTATTTCACTAAGTGGGTGGAAGCAGTCCCCCTAGTCTCAGCTACAGGAGTTCAAGTCTCCAAGTTCATCTTGTACCACATTGTTTGCCGCTTCGGCATCCCATCCACCATCTTCACTGACCACAGAGGTAACTTTGAAAATCTCAACATGGAAGAATTATGCACTTCCCTCCGCATCCATCACCACTTTTCTAGCCCATATTTCCCACAAGGTAACGGCCAGGCAGAGGCAACTAATAAAACCCTCCTCAAAATCTTAAAGAAAGTTGTCAATGATTCCGGCCGTGATTGGCACCTTCAAATAAATCCGGCTCTATGGGCCTATCGAACTTCCTTCCGTACATCCACAGGCACAACTCCATACTCCCTAGTCTATGGTGCCGAAGCGGTATTACCTATAGAAGTTGAACTTCCCTCACTACACATATCTTTGCGAGGGCAAATCTCAGATGAAGAATACAAAGTAGCTCGACTCACCCAGCTAGATCTCTTAGATGAGAAGAGACAACAAGCCTATGACCATCTCACAGTCTATCAAACTCGTCTCAAAAGGAATTTCAACAAGAAGGTGCTCCCACGACACTTTCAGCCAGGTGACATGGTCCTCAAAGAAAATATGAAAGTCCAAGCAGATCGAGAAAAGAAAGGCAAGTTTGAACCTACATGGCTTGGTCCCTATGTGGTTACTGCCTCCTTTGGCTCCGGAGCCTATCAATTATCTACACCAGAAGGAGAACTCTTGAATGATCCCACTAACATCATTCATCTCAAGAAGTTCTATGCTTGAAGATCCTTGGTATACCCAGCTTTTGAAAAAATACAAAAAAAAAAAAAAAATAGTAAAGAGAAATAAGCGTCCAATGGTGAAAACTTGGCAATTCAAGCGCCTTGGATAGGTACCTTGGTGAAAACCTGGTAATTCAGGCGCCTTGTGTGCTAAAGACTAATCCATTATCTATCACTATCCTATCCCTCATCCATCCACCCACCATCCCATAAAACACCTGCTTGTTCCCTTGGTGTTCCAATCAAATATCCAAAATCTGATGGAGCTTGTCAATACCTCCTGTACAACTTGTAAATCTTGTACCAAAGCTTGTATTATACCTTGTAAATCTTGTACCATACCTTGTATATATTCGAATCTTGTCCAAAGCTTGTACCATATTCCATCTTGTAAATGATCTTGTATCCTAGCTTGTATCCTATCACATGCACACACAGAATCCCATTTTCCTTAAGCTTTTCACAAACCATCTACCTATCCACCTATCAACTATTATAGACACCCCATCCGTCACAAACATTTCCATCTCACAAAAAACCAAAACATGAACAAACTTGTACATTTGTAACATATCTTGGTTTGTCAGCTTGTACATCCTCTTTAGCTTAGTATCATTGTATCTATCCAGCTTTCGTGTTAGTTCATCCTTGGTCAACATCTTGCACACATCGCACACCTTGGTTAGATATTCCAATGCATCCTTTAGCTAGATCTCCTATCACCAAAGTGTTATCCTTCTTAGTTCAGCTTTCCAGATGCATCACTCATCCCGATCCATCAGCTTAGGTGCTCTCCGAAAGGTCCTTGCAGGATATAGCTTTCCTCATGTCTAATCTTGGTCCGTTAGTACCTCGTCCTACCCATCTCGTTGGCAAACAGTTCTCTTTTGGATTTTCACTTTCTTTTGATTTGGGATCTTCCCTTTTGGGTCTTGAAATATCTTTTCCAAGCAATCTCCTTGTTCCCTCCTCAAGGTTGCCATGATCTTCCATATCATGGTATGCTGCGAATGGGGCAATTAGAGCGTAAGGTCTTGATCAGGTCTTTTGCTTGTTTTCTTTTTCTGCTTGTGGGTTACCTAGTGTCGTTTCCATGCTGCTTCCTCTGGGATTCATGTGTGATACTGGGGCAATCCTTGTGTGTTTGTTTTGAGTCAGTTCGTCAGTCCTCTGGACGGTTGGTAAAAAGGCCTTGATGTTCTTGGTAACCCTGGCAATTAACCAACAGTCTTATAGCAAATCTAGTGCTCAACTACATGGTGGTACTTCTCTTTGAAGTATCCCCCCGCTC
The DNA here is from genome assembly GCA_028749045.1 of Cupressus sempervirens. Taxonomy (NCBI): domain Eukaryota; kingdom Viridiplantae; phylum Streptophyta; class Pinopsida; order Cupressales; family Cupressaceae; genus Cupressus; species Cupressus sempervirens. The sequence goes on from CM053789.1 coordinate 874,580,554, forward strand.
AAAAAGCTTCAATGGATTCCCTTCATCTCCATTATCCCCCCATCCATATCCTACATCTGTCGCTCCTACCCCAGCTTATGCATCAGTATCTCTTTGAATCACTCCTCACGCTTAGCTTTAGGGATCCACCAATCAAATCAATCCACCAAGCCTCATCTTTCGAGATCCACAATCCTAGTCCTAGGGATCTCCGAAACCCATCTTCTGCCAATCTAACTCTTTGAAATCCTGTTGCATCAGCTTTATCATTCTATCATCCATCTCCTTATCATGGATTCCTTTTATAGCGCTCTGCTCCTTCATCCTCTGCAATCCCTGAGATCTTAAGCTTGCTTCCTCTTGTGCCTCTGATTTCCCTTTATCATTCTCCCGTAGTGAGAGTTTGAGCTAATTCAGCCCCTTCTTTCGCCAACCTGCATCCTAGCTCGTCTTAATTTCTTGTACTTTTCAAGAAGTCGTCGAGCCTCATTTCTCTCCCCGTCGCCTTCTTGAGGGGGTATCATCTAAGTCTAGTCTCTCCTCTCCTTATCTGAGATTGGGGCAACCTCGTTGCTAAAACATCTTCCTCGTGTCATCTTCATTCAAACTTCTTTGAAATAGTGTTGTCTTAACACTATGTCAAAGAGGGGCAAAATGTAGACACCTAAATTTGATTACACTATTTTAGTAATCCTATTTAGTTATCTAAAAAGGCATTATTAATTAAATTTCTATTTAATTAATCCTTTGTCATCCCCTAGTTGATTAATTTAATTAATCGTCTATAGTCCTAATTGATAAATCAAATAATCTATTATTTATCAATTAAATCCTTTTCTCCTATCTAATTCCAAAAATCCCCATTTATTAAATAAATCTATTTGATAAATGAAATCCTCAAATTCAAAAACCCCTAACCTATCTCTAATCCTCCATTTAGCCTAATCCACCCCATCCACCCATACTAACCAAGCTTAGCCACTAACTCACCCACCCTCATTAATGCCATCCACTTGCACATCTCTAACATCCCTAATCTAATCCTAAACCCAAGCCTAATCCACCCCCTAATGTTGTCACATTCCTTAAACAAGTTTAAGATTTTCCTAATCCAAACCAAAGTCTCCCCTCAAAAAAACCCAACCACTAAGTCATGAGTGCTCTTACAAAACATAAAGACTCTTACAAGCCCACTCATGACTCTTACACCCATCTTCCACACTCTTGCCTCTTCCACACTCATTCCTCTTACATCCCTCTTCCATACTCAACCCCACTCATCATGACTTTAACCAACCCTTTACCCTACCCTCTCACACTCATCCTCCTTGTGACAAGTGTCACCTTCCCATTGGTGCTAAACAAGCACAATCCATGTGCTCTCCTTTGAGTGCATCCTAGCCCTCCTTAAGCCTTCATCCATCCTTACATCTAAGCCCTCCATCCCTCTACCCCTTAGCCTATAAATTGAATCCCATCCCAAGCCATTTCATCAACAATCTTTGAGCTAAAGTTACCATGCTATTTTGAGAACCAAAGCCATCAACCATACCCTTATAATGCCAAATTGAGAGCTCACAAAGCTACCAATTTTCCATTACCCATCTCCATTGAAGCAGTTTTTGAGCATCTTGACCATACATCCACAGCAAAAGGACACATCTACAGAATCAAGAAAGCATGGAGTGCTTTTTCTTGTGAGGTTTGCACTTCTTGTTTTCTTCCTTTGTCTAAGCATATATGTGAATTTAGTTTTTGGTTTGTGAATGTTTACTTCATTTTTTAATGTTCTTTGCATACTGATTCTGGTTCTACAGTTATGATATACTAAAAACACTATCAATGCTCAACAAAATTTGGCACTCAGTTGAACTTGAAGCTCGGTCCATACTAATCACTTTCAAGCAGCTTGAACTTGGTCAACACTGTGTGACTCAATAAACACTAAGATACTCAATAGCTACTAAATCACTCAGTTGACACTTCATGACTCAGTTAACACTAGATTCACATTGTTAACACTGTGAGCTCAGTAGATATAGTAGAACTTGGTTAACATACTAGAGCTCAATTAACACTACAATCTTCTTCACTTTTATTGAATAGCTTGGTAGCCTCTGCTACACTCTGTTTGCACTATACATAGTCTTTGAAGCTTAGTAAATACTGTGTGGTTTGGCAAACACTGTAAACTGACTCAGGTGCTTAGTAGACACTGCATTCTGACTACTTGGCTCAAGAGCAACTAAAACACTTGGTTAACACTATAGGATGAATGATAAGCTTGGTAGCAACTATAGAGCTCGGTAGCAATGCAACCATTTGACTAAGTGTTGATTCACTATTAGACAAATTAACCTAAATGTCAATAGGAGGATACCATTGAGAGGGAAAATAGAAGGATAGAGGATAGTGAACATTCTAAGAATTTGATAGTCTAGGCTATGCAATCACAACCTCCCTCCTAGAAGGCTAAAAAGAGAAAGACATTAGCAACTCTAACCATTGATGCCAATACTAGACACATGGTCATGGAAATTGTTGAACCTAAAAAAGAAGTGAAAATAGAAGAGCCAACCCTAAGAGACTTCCAAGTAAGGACACATGAAATGGGACCTCCATTGTGTGACACCATGCTCAATGTGTGGAAGTACTCTAACATGAAGATTGAGGAAAGATTAGAGGAGCTAATGCAAACAAAGGAAACTTTGAATGCTTCAAACAAGGAGCTTACTGATTATATTAGAGTAATCCTCAAGCCTTTAGCTATTTTTCTAGCAAATAGTGCTACTCTAAGAATATTTGGTCCTACTATGAATGAAAATAAGAACCTGTTGATCAAACTACACTAGGAGAGGCATTTTGGTCAAATTGGTCACATGTGGATAACAAATTTGAATACCTGAAGTCCTCCCTTAATCGAGAACCTGGGCAGTTTGATTTTGGATACAAATAAGTTGAGAGAGGCTTTATCAACTCACTAAGTCTTGATGTAAATGGAGTCAAAATAATTAACAAGAGAATTGGCTCTAGTCCAAGAGGTATAAAAATGAAGGTTGATGTTGTTATTAGTCGTGACATCCTTAGAATTGGTAAAGATTCATTGCTTCATTAGAAGCAATTAATGGAGTTCAAGAAGGAGAGTTTGGTAAAGTCTTAGCAGGAGTTGAAGAGTGTATATAAAGATGTGAAGAAGGTGATAAAAAAGGTTTGCATGTACCTCAAGGATTTTCACAGTAAGTTATATGTGACTACAACAAAGCAATTGGAAGACACTGGGAGATGAAAGAAAAGTTCTTGGAATTCATAGAGGAATTCACCATCCCCATCAATTTTCAAGATTCTAAGATCCTAGAACTCATTTCTATGAGTAGAACTTTAAAGAGGGTATCTGATAAAATCCAGTCAAAGATTACCATGGTGGAGGAATTAACAAAATATCATGACTACAAGATGGTCAGAGTAGAAAATGTCTGCATCCTAAGTGTCAAACAAATCATAATGGTACTCGATGCATTGAGAGTGCATAAGGCCACATCGGTTACCCAAAAGAAGAAAAGTTGATATAAACAGTAGCATTTTATTCTTACATGATAATTCCTCTTCAATCTGAATTTTGACAAGTGTCACTCCCTTTCTCACTCCAACTATTCTAGCCATTTTTGGTAATTCTCCTCACATGTATATTTTTGTAAGATGCTATCAATGAATCCTAATTTTGGTTATGCCTCCCTGAATACTATGATATATAATGATGAAATGTAACTGGCCAAATCTCTATGAGGGCCTATAAAATAACTTTCAAAGATGAATAAAGGATTGAAATTTTTTTGGTGTGAATTAGTTATGTAGTTGTGTCTACCTTATTTGCTATGAATATTTGTCATTCATTTAATTTTTAGATTAGTTCCCCTTAGAATTGAAAGATAATTGTATGTGATGTTGTTTATTTCTTTCTAATCTAAATGTCAGTATAGTGTTGACAGTACAAGCAAACTATATGTTGCCTTTCATATGCAATTATGTTTCTTTTCCTTGGTTGCATTGTATTTCATAGTTAGTTGCATGTTCATTCCAGTGGCTAAAAGTGGATTGAATTAGTGAGAAATGGATTAGGTCAACAACAAACTATGAGTTGTTGTAATTTGATAGGGTGAGCTTTGTATCACTATATCATTAAGTCCTTCTCCATTTTCTTATTGTTGTGGCATCTAGATGGTATCATTTTGCATTGTGTACTTTGGGATATGGAAGTGATTAAAGTGCAATATTTCTATCTTAACTAGGTAGAGAGCCACTTGGGTCTATGAATTCTTTGTCCTCATTGTGTACTCCTTGCATCTAGTAGTTATCATGGTAGAAGTTAGAAATATAGAAGAGCTAAAAGATAGCCTGTAGTAGTCATATATGTGGGTGTTGTGGGTTGTCCAAATATTTATCCCTTCTTGAATTTCTTGTGACTACAAGTAGTTTGGATAAATTGCATATATTACTCTCTGGTCAAGAGCATACCCCCAAACCCCTAATCTACTAAAGACATTGTTTATTACAAATCTTTACAGTCAAGGGAGTTGTGCCTTTCAATTCAAAGGGAATTGATATAACACATACACTGACCCCTCTGTTGGTAAAAAAAAATTGTTCCTCCACACATTGGGCATTTCAAGAGTCAAGGTATAAGCCAAATCTAGGAGGGACAAATTGTCAACAACCAATCTTGAGGAACCTTGCATTGTACATGGGCTACAACCTAATTTCATCCATTGAGTGTTGTAACTTTCTTCTATTGTTTCTCATCTTCAACTTTTCTTGTATCCTCTATCCTCTCCAAGGTCTTTCTCCTAGCCTTGATCATACTTGCATTCACATTCTCAACCATATCATTAGAGCATAACTCAAGATGATAAGATGTCTCCTTAAGTGCCTTCTTTGCAAACATCTTCTTCCCCACTCTAGTTTCTTCTTCTAGTGCTCCTTGTTGCACTTCTTTCTCAATTATCGTCAAGTCTTCCACAAAGACTTCTTTCTCATTTTGTCTACTTCTTGTAATTACACATTATAAAAATAACTCTTTTCCAAGATATCAATTATTCTTGAGATCTCTTCTAACTCTTTCCATAACTTCATGTCCTCCATGTTGTCACAATATCTTTCCCAATGTGGGATTATCATAGGTTTTCTAACATCAAACCCCATTCTTTCTACTACTACAATCCTTTTCACTCATAGTTGTAAATACTCTTTTGTGTCTCTCTACCTACCCTACGTAGTTATAGGTCTCCTTCTCTTGCAACAAAATCTCCTAGGGTTTATTTGAGACACAACCTCTTGACTCTTTTCTCACACCCACTAGCCCTAGAATAGGTTGCTTCACTATCATCAATATACCCATGCACTCAAAACCAATGGCTCTAATACTACTTGGTACAGATCAACTCCCCCATGTCCTATTAGACAAAGAGGGGTTGTAGCCAATACCCATGACAAACTACAACTTGCAAGATTAACTTAAAATACAAGAGAAAGAAATGCTCCTCATACACATACCATTGATATTACATAATAACTTAGGGCTCAACAAGCACAAAGGGTTAACACGAAAAATGAGCATGAATCGAAGGAAAATTTATGATTCTATTAGATTTCAAATCTTTTTTACACACATTTTTTCTTGAAGGGATTTAAGGGAACTTCCCTTAATACCAATCTCTCTCTATTCTTTGGCTCCTAAGCTTGCTCTCCTGGTACTCAACTTCCTTTGCAGTGTGGAGTCACCAACAAGAATTTCCTTCTTCCTCTCTCCAAAAACTAAATTACAAGATAAACATTGGATATTTAAAATAGAATACTAATCTAAGCACCCAAACCAACTTGAAATTCAAACTTGGGCACCCAAGTCTAGAAACTTCAATTTTTCAAAATCTTGCATTAAATGCTTTAACTACCATAGACAACTATTACACGTTGGATTAACCCAATGTTTGAAAAACATACAATAGGGGTTATCATGACATTTACCAATGGATTCAAAAATGGCATCTAACAGTTTCCAAATGACATTCAACATTTAACATGTTGGCGTGGATGCTCTTGCATCAAATAGAAAGAACATTAATTTTATATTGCAAAAGTATATGGCTATATGTTGCTCACCATATTTGGCACTCACCAAATAGGCTTGGCATGATTCTTCATACACTAATTCTATTAGCATGCTCCATATATGGTATGCATCTTATATATGTTTCAATTTCTTAATGAGGAGCACCAAGTGATGTGGCAACTTTTTTGTCCCCCATCTTGGGACACTTTCCCTAGGGCTTAGTTGTCGAGACCCATATTGCATGTTGTATCATCTTAAATAATCATCTTGAAATATTCTAAGTCACACCATGTGGAAGCTTACTTTGCATAGGCCTACACTTTACTTGAGCATATGATACTATCAAGTATCCATCTTTTGACAACCTTCTTTTCACTTGGCATGTCTTGTTTTCCTAATTATTTGGCTTAAATTGTTGATGGCTATGTAATACATCAATAAGCTTCCATTAATGTCTACATGAAACCCAATCCTCCATATCTCAACAATTTTGGCCTCATTTCATCATTGACACACAATTTACACTCTCTCAAGTTTCCACACTCTTAATTTATCATCATTTTCCATTATTCACAAAAATCTCATCTCCATTTTTTCTCACATTGAATCTTTGGTGACTTGAGAGGTTTATGCTCTTCCTCACTCTAGCAAGATCTTGATTTCTAATTTTGAAGGAAAGCACTCTCTTCCAATGTTATATCATTTGAATTTTATATAATTTAGCATATCTATCATCATTGTCATTTATCTCTCTTTTTGTGTCATTTTATCTCTTAGATCAATATATATCTATCTAGCTACTTGTAGAGATGAAGACACCAAAATGTGGGTTTGACCATGGAAAACCTCTTATTAAAATCATCCAAAAAAATGTTCTTGGTCATCTGTGTGCAAGTATAATGAAGGAGAGTGTAGATTGTACTAGAGGCTTCATAGTTGTACCTTTGTAAGTATCCATCTCCCTTCTTTATTACTTTTGATATCATTTCCTTTGTATTCTAGATTCTAGATTTATCATAGTTCACATTATTTAGCATATATAATAATATACTCATTATTTATTACTTTGTAGTATGAACTTTTGCACTATCTCTATACAAGATGTGTGTACATCATGCATTCATTCATGATTAGTGTGTGTGTCCCAGACATTAAAGAATGCAAGGTTGATCAGAAGTTCATCATAGCTTGTGTATTCACCTTTTGTAGTCTAAATATTTTAATTCAAGCTAGTTAACTCTAGTTACACACACACACACACCATTCTTCTAGAGAACAAACTCGAAATACATAATGCATTGAAAATTGCTTTGAGTGGAGAGTAGGATATCAAGTCCTTCAAGGGTTTAAACCACCCTTCACAATGCTTAAATTTTCCTTGTCTACAAATCTTATTCCTAAGTGCACTAAGGTGGGAATGTTAGTATAAATGAGGTTATAACCTATCTAGCCATTAGTGGGAATCCATTCACATCATAAGTTTTTAAAGGCATCATAACTCTTTTAGACTTTAAATTAGTTGTCCTAAGTGACATTCTAGAAGTTCCTTGTAATTGGGTTGTGTCTTGTTATTTACTTTTGGTCACTTACTATTTAATGTCTACATCTTTTATTTAATTTATATCAAGGGTAGTTATCATCCTACCTCATCACCTTTGTCTTTATAAGCAAAGTCCCATAAGTACATTTTGTATGTCTTGTATGCCCATTATCAATATTCAATCAATCTTGCATTGTTTCAATTAATCTTGAATTGTTGAAGCAATGCCATCCTCTCTTGTGGGAATTGTTTTGGTCTTTTAGGAACTTGAGAGTGTTGTGGAGTCACATATCTACTCCAACACAATGATGCTCTACCTCTTGCAAGAAAATATGTTTTCCTTAATATTTAAACTTTATTGCAACTCTATAAATAAATACTTGATATGAACCTCCCACTTCAAAGTCGACCTCACAAACATGATATTAAAAAGACGATATAAAATAATAAAACAAACATATTATTTTAATAAAATCAATTTATAAAATTGTTAAAAGATTTATATAGATAATTAAATGTATTAGTTATTTATTTTAGCCTTTGCCCACATTTATTTTTTGAAATTAAAAAAAAATTAACAAACTACCTAGGAAAAAAATGAAAGAAAAGAAAATGCAATTGTTAACTATCTAATAGGTTTGCTAAAGAGTCACGTAAAACAACTACTTTATTAATAGCTCCAAAGCTCCACCCGCATTTTCGTCGATGTTAAATTGATGTTAAATTGATAAGTGCATCCAAACCTTAAAACCTTTTTTGAGTCCATGAAAACCTCCTTCTTTCGATGATATACGGTCGATATACCTGGGCAACACATGGTGTCATCACTGATGATTGCAGTGACGATTTTTTTTTAAAAAAATTGTCACGTTTTAGGCCTTCCTATACATTCATTGCTATATATTAACAGTTGTAGATTACAAGAGTATTTCAGGCTCTATTAAAAAATGCTCTGTTCCAGAAGCTCAATTCAAACAAGACATATAAAAAACTGGTATTCAGTGGGGCCTCAGGAAAAGAATGTAATAGCTTACCTTCTAAGCGTTAGACCTTACCAAACAGCTACCCAATCAGCCCACGCATCTGAACTACTTTCAGTATAACTGTGTTTTTCATTCAACCACAGCCTGAAATATCAACACCATGAAAGTAATTGTAGTGGACAAAACTGAAGAATTTAAAGCAGCGTAAACTACACTTCGAGATTGCTTGAAAACTCTACTTCCAACAGATTTATATGATGGATTTCTTGGTTCTAACAGGGGGCCCTCATAGAACAGCTATAGCTATGGTGACAGCCTGACAGCATACCATACAGTAGGTAGCAGACAGCAGAGGCAACCACCTTAACAATTGAATTGTTTGTTTTTGGGGGCTTTTAATACCTTACTTTGTTAGGAATGCTCAACTTTCTTGTCATGGCTGCCTCTGATGTGAAGATGAATGTTCATGAGATATGCTGCCAAGTCTGTGGAGATAATGTTGGGAATGGTGCAGATGGTGAGGCCTTCTCTGCATGCAACGACTGTGGTTTCCCCCTCTGTAAGCCTTGTTATCAGTATGAGAGAGATGAAGGAAGCCATTGCTGTCCCCATTGCAAGGCTCCCTTTCAGTACCACAATGAAGGTATTTATTGATTTTGGAAGAAAGGCTATTGGGTGGCCAACTTTATTGTAATGCTATCCGATTTTGACAATTTGTAGAGTTGTAAGAAGCCATTTTTAGATTCGATTGTGTGAGATTGTGTGAGTTCTTTCTTTCGTATTTTGAATCGCATTCTATAATCTATCATCAAAATGTCAGATATCTATGTCAGATATCTATGTTGATAAAAGGGCTGAAGTGAAATCAAGAAACAGCAGCTTATAACTTTTTGTTTTCAAAAGATTATCATTCATGAATGTTAAGAATGTTGAATTTCAGTATGGATGTTTCATTTGGAGTTGATTCTTGTTGCTTCAGTTTATGGTTCTGATTATAATGTTTTTTTCTTATAAACAAATGGGAACAGGGATGCCAATTGATGAGGCCCAAGAGAAAGGGGATCATCACAACTTTTCAACTGTGGCTGTGGATGGCAATGTATGTAGTGCTGCTGCAAACTATTTGAAGTGTATTTTATATTTGTTAGATGCACTAGAATTGAATTGATTGATTAATACGTGTTTGCTCTTGCTCGCAGGGGCATGGAGATCCGGTCAATGAAATCAGCGGTAAATGTTGTTTTATTTATTTTTGTGTATGATTATTTTTAATTTGGATGATAGATATTTTAGATCAAATATTTTAGATTATTTTCTTCTATTCTTCTTTCTAATGACCTGGAACATCAATAAAAAATAACATATACCATCGAGATTTTAAAAAATTAAAAAATTCATATCAACTTTTTCCCTTGAAGTTATAGTTACGATTTGAATGAGATTCCTGTTCTTTAATGTTAGAAAAGAATAGAAATTTAGTTTGAATCAAACACTAAAATTTCAGTTAAAAACTTTTCAAATCATTATTATAGTTATATAATTTGGTGAGATTAAAAAATCATTGAACTTACTCTCTACGTCATAATCTAAAAAGGTTCAAGATTAACTTTCTTAGTCACGTAATTAAAATGATGTTAAAGATCTGGTGACATAGGTGTAGGGCCCGTTAATGGAAAACTTAAGCAGTAATGCAAGTTGCAGGCTGTCATTACATTTTCATTAAAAACTTTTTCTTATATCATAAGATTTCATTAAAACTTTTTTCTTATATCATTACTATTTTTTTTCAAATTAATTATAAATTTAGGTGATAATATAGAACTTGGTCCAGGATCAATTTTCTTGAGCACGTAATTAGAATGATGTTAAAAGATGATTTGGTGATATGGATATATAAAAACAAGTAAAAATGCTTTTTAAATCAATTATACATTTTATCTCAATATTTAAAGATAAATTAATCGTTAAATATGATTCAAAATATCAAATGCAAAACATATGCAATCACTTTAAAATTTATCTCAAAAATTCATGGCAACTAACCATATAAGATGATTTGTTGTATGATGACAGAGAAGGAGAATGATTCTGCTGCAAATCCCAACAATGGAGGAGTGGCTTGGAGGGATAGGGTCGAGAGTTGGAAAGCCAAAAAGAACAAAAAGAAAGGACTCTTCCCCAGCAAGACAGCAAAGAATGAAGTACCAGAGGGAGAGCCTCAAATTCCTCCAGGAATGGACGAAGCAATGTATGTTTAGTTTGTCTCGCCTTTGATTAGATATAACTGCCAAATTATGTTTTCATAGAATGCATCACAGTAGTTGTTGAATGATGTTTTTAGGAACGAAATTGCTCTAATACTATGGTAATTGTTTCAGGATGGCTGAGGCCATGCAACCCTTGTCTGAAATCATACCCATTCCAAAGACAAAACTCCAGCCCTATAGAATTGTCATTATATTGCGTTTGATCATTCTGGGATTCTTCTTCCATTACAGAGTAACCAACCCAGTTGATAGTTCATTTGGGCTCTGGCTTACTTCTATCATCTGTGAAATCTGGTTTGCGTTCTCCTGGATTCTGGATCAATTCCCTAAATGGTCTCCCATCAATAGAGAGACCTACCTCGACAGGCTCTCATTAAGGTAATACTATTTCAGCAAAGAATAAAGATTAGCTGTGATTTTGAGAATTCAACCAGAAGTATTCCAAACCAGAAAATATAAGAATTTGAATTTTTGTTGTTTTTGAATTTGGTTGTATGTTTTTTCATCAATGTTTGGATTGTATTTGGTGAGCTATTATTAGGATATTTACAGTTTATAGAGTAGAAAGTAAAAGAGTCAGAGATTGAGAAAGATGATGGATTAGAGAATGTCATCTAGAATGTTTATGAAAAAATATGTAAAACTGAACTCAAAATCAGCAACAAGGAATATTATACATTGTAGAAAACTGATAAACTTAATTTTTTCTTGCTAAGGTATGAGAGGCCAGGAGAGCCTTGTGAGCTTTCTCCAGTGGATTTCTTCGTGAGTACAGTGGATCCATTGAAAGAGCCTCCTCTTATTACTGCAAATACTGTACTGTCTATCTTGGCCGTGGATTACCCAGTGGAAAAAATTTCTTGCTATGTTTCTGACGATGGTGCTGCAATGCTGACCTTCGAAACCATGTCTGAGACAGCTGAATTTGCGACAAAATGGGTGCCATTCTGCAAGAATTTTAACATCGAGCCTCGAGCTCCTGAGTTTTATTTCTCCCAAAAGATCGATTACTTGAAGGACAAGGTGCAGCCCAACTTTGTTAAGGAGCGAAGGGCAATCAAAGTATGTGGGCAAAATCTTTTCTTGGGACTGACTATTCTTACCCTGTAGTGTGTGTTTTCAGGAATCAATATAGAAAAAGTTTTAAACTTTTCAACCATCTTCATACACATGACATTAAAGCATGTGCCTTGAATTGTTTATTATACAGAGAGAGTATGAAGAATTCAAAGTACGGATCAATGCTATGGTAGCCAAAGCTCAGAAGACACCAGACGATGGGTGGATTATGCAAGATGGGACTCCTTGGCCTGGCAATAACACTCGTGATCACCCTGGGATGATTCAAGTGAGTTTATTGGTGCTCCCAATAAATGTCTCTTAGATTGAAGGATAGTTTGTTCTTGCTTTAAAAATTGATCACATTCTTCTGGAATCAATTGGGTTGAGTATTAATAACTAATATGTTCAACCTCCCAATTCCATCCATTTTCAAGATCAAAGATGGTTTGGTTTAAAGAGCACAATGGACTGGTTTTAATGGTTCAAATCTGTGAATTGTATCTAATTTCAAGATGGAAGATTGTTTTGAAATACAAGAGGGGGGTTAAATCACATTACTAGGTTGATCCAATTGAAATACATTGTGATTTCAAATAAGACATCTAAATAATACTCAAAATTTTGTTTTTAAATTGGACAATAAAGAACTCTAGCTAATGACCACAACCCTAATACATGCAGGTGTTCTTAGGACACACAGGGGCACATGACTTGGATGGAAACGAGCTTCCACGACTAGTCTATGTTTCTCGTGAGAAACGCCCTGGCTACCAACACCATAAAAAGGCTGGTGCAATGAATGCATTGGTAAGGATTCGAATCTGATCCTGCCAGTGTACTTGCTATGATATGGCCAAGCTTATATTTTCATGACTGCTGGTTGTCTGTTATGGAATAATATGGGCTTGCATTAATATAAATGTTGGTGGGCAGGTTCGAGTATCTGCAGTGCTTACAAACGCACCATACATTCTGAATCTGGATTGTGATCACTATGTCAATAACAGCAAGGCCATCCGTGAGGCAATGTGCTTTATGATGGACCCTCTGGTGGGCAGGAATGTGTGCTATGTTCAATTCCCACAGAGGTTTGATGGTATCGACAAGAGCGACAGATATGCTAATCGAAACACTGTATTCTTCGACGTAAGTAGTGTCTATGGCTGAAATTCGCAATGTAATATGTTTGTATTATTCGTCTTATGTAAACCTGTGTATGTGTTTTCAAAAAATTATAGTGTTCTGGTAGACTAGGTCTATTTTGATTTTCCGGCTTCTTTCACTTTGTAAAGCTATTAGGGTTACGGAGGAGATTAGACCTAAAGATGTTTTTCTGAATTGTTCTTGCAGATAAACATGAAGGGGTTGGATGGCATTCAAGGTCCAGTATATGTGGGTACAGGATGTGTGTTTAACAGACAAGCCCTGTATGGATATGGTCCTCCGTCCTCAGCTAAATTAGCTGCAGCTAAGCCTAGCCGCAGTTGCTTCCCTTCCTTGTGCTGCTGCTGCTCATGCTGCCGACGAAAGACTGTCGGTGTAGATGACCACAAGAAAACTAAGCATGACGATCTTAATGCTGCTGTTTTCAATCTACATGAAATTGAGGGTAAGTTCAAGCAACGTATTCAAATGGTGAAGCTTTTCTAAAAGAACTTTATGGCTGAAAAACAAAAAATCATATTTTGTTTTCAAATAACCATAATAGCACAGAAGTCCTCTGAGCATCTGAAGTCACAAACATGATTCTTCTAAGACAACACACTTTAGCCCTTTCTCTTTCTTCTGCAAGAGATGCCTCATAGTTTAACCTCTTAAATTCTGATCGGTAATTGCAGAAAAGCTCTGACAAAATGCATCACCTGAGCTTCTAGACCTTCGTAGACACCATGCGATTATGGCACCTACATACGAAAATCAATTAAAACACAGCTCCCCTGTAGTCCAAGAACAGGACACCAACCAACATAGACTTCAAATGGACGGACCTGAACTTTCCTTTCTCCATTAAACATGATTCTACTAAGTGATATGAAAGAGGAAAGGGGGAATGGGATCTCAATGATTCAATATAGGCCCAAAAGATAGAAAAATATTTGATTAATGACAATTTTAGGTCTCTTTTTAATCAGAAAAAAGTGAAATTATTGACCAAAATTTAGTTCCTCCCCAGTTATACCCCTACCCAATTATCTCCACAGTCCATATCATCAGTTCACACACGAGTGCCTTAAAAATCTTCACCCACACGGATGTCTTTCTCTTTCTCAGTTCATCCCCTGAATTATTATTCTTGCAATATTCCTCTAGGTTGTGAATTATGCCTAAATTTGGGTAGAAGATTTGTAAACATCAGTTTACTTGTATATCTAAATTCAGACCAAATCAGGACCAAGACATCAGTTTACTTGTAAATATAAATTCAGACCAAATCTAGACCAGCCTAGTTTACTAAGAATTATTTTGGAATGGTCTATGGTGTCACAGGCTATGATGAGTACGAGAAACAACTTCTAATCTCTCAGAGAAGCTTCGAAAAATCATTTGGGCAATCCACAGTGTTCATTGCATCAACACTAATGGAGAATGGCGGTGTTCCTGAGTCAACCAATCCAGCTTCCCTTATCAAAGAAGCCATTCATGTTATCAGCTGCGGATATGAAGAGAAAACAGAATGGGGAAAAGAGGCAAGTTGAAAATACAAAACTAATCATTTTTTTTTGTTTTTTTAAGGTTTGATTAACTAAAGAATGATACTTGATGGTACAGGTTGGGTGGATCTATGGATCCGTGACGGAAGATATCTTATCAGGCTTCAAGATGCACTGTCGAGGGTGGCAGTCGATATACTGCATGCCCACAAGGCCGGCATTCAAGGGTTCTGCTCCCATCAATTTATCAGATCGATTGCATCAGGTCCTTCGTTGGGCATTGGGTTCAGTTGAAATCCTGTTCAGCAGACATTGCCCACTTTGGTATGGATTTGGAGCAGGCCGTCTCAAATGGCTTGAAAGGCTCGCCTACATCAACACCATCGTCTACCCACTCACCTCTCTTCCCCTTGTTGCCTACTGTACTCTTCCCGCTATTTGCCTTCTCACCGGGAAATTCATCATCCCCACGGTATGTTGGAAATCTAACCAGCAAAAACTCATGTGATTATACAACAGCAATTCAGTAAGGGAAGATCTTAGGTTTGACTTTTAGTTGGTTTATGAAAACTTTAATATGGTAGGGAAAAGCTCCAACACCCATCTAGGCTAATTTTGCACATTTACATTCCTTAAATCGTATGTCTAATTATACTGATTTTTCAGTGTATTTTCATAGTGGACTCAAGAACTTAAAGCAGTTTCGGCAAGTGTGGTTAATTGTTCCAGTAGTCATTATGAAATGTCTTAGTGCACATATGGATTAATTGCCAACCAAAAAAACTTAAAAATAATGACTATTAATACATATGTGATCAGCTATCCCTATGCCTAAACTCTATCAGGTTCCTATCGATTACTGGGTCTCTCCCCTGAATTCAGATTGTTAAATTAAGTCAAGCGAAGATTCTTGAACGCTTGTAACTTGACTTAAGAGGAGCATCGACAAATTAACCAAATGTACCTAAAAATGGACCAGTCGTCAAGAACCATCTGAGTAATAGAACATCCCAAACTCAAATAGAATATCATAGATTCAACTCTTATAATCTTAACTGATCAACCATGCAAAATCCTTCTCCAATAGCCAGCTCCAGACAATATGTATCGACTCCCTTAGATCTATCCAAACACAACATTTTAGTTTTTCCTATTTGCAGAACTGTCAATAGACCAGTAAAACTAGCATTGTCAACCCCATGAAACTCCAGACTTGCATATACGCATTTGAAATTGCGTTTTTAAAATTTTTTGGGCCTTTACCAGTTGATTAATTTATTCTTTGTATTTTCATTGCTTGACTTTTGGGCATCCCCTGATTTCATACAATTCCATTTCAATTCTGAATAGATGAGGGCAATGCAAACTGAAAAAACATTGTTGTTTCTGTATGCAGCTAAGCAACATTGCGGGCATGTTGTTCTTGGGTCTTTTCCTCTCCATCATCGTCACGGGTGTACTGGAACTGAGATGGAGTGGAGTGAGCATTGAAGAATGGTGGAGGAACGAGCAGTTTTGGGTGATAGGAGGTGTCTCTGCTCATTTGTTCGCCGTGTTCCAAGGTCTGCTGAAGGTATTAGCAGGCATTGATACCAACTTCACAGTTACTGCAAAGGGTTCAGAGGATGCTGATTTTGGGGAACTATACGTTTTCAAATGGACAACACTTCTCATCCCTCCAACAACTCTCTTGGTAATAAATCTTGTGGGCGTTGTAGCGGGATTCTCCGATGCCCTCAACAATGGTTATCAGTCATGGGGACCTCTCTTTGGAAAGCTCTTCTTTGCAATGTGGGTCATCTTTCATTTATACCCCTTCCTCAAAGGTCTCATGGGCAAACAGAACAGGACTCCTACCATTGTCATTCTTTGGTCGATATTGCTTGCATCTGTTTTCTCTCTTTTGTGGGTCAGAATTGATCCTTTCTTGAGCAAAGCTCAGGCTCCCTCTCTTCAGAAGTGCATGTCCATTGATTGTTGATTCAAGCCAAGCTTTTCATTGTGTGTATGTAAGAATATTCATGGGTGAACACATTCATAGGGATATGATTTGATCTCCTATTTGTACTCCTCGGGGTTATATAGGATTGGGTACATGTTTTGTAGAATAGTTAGGAGTCTCTTCCGAGTATTATTGGGTCTATAATTACTTACAGATTGGTATAGAGGTCCATGGTCCCTAATCTATCTTTCTTTTAGAGGATAGAAATGGAGTTATTTGTTGTTTAAAGGATCTTTTCTTGTTTTACCTTCTAAATAACAATTCAATTGTAATTATTTTGTTCTAGTGTAACCTCTCTTTTTCTTAATTTTGAAACTATCTTAAGTTTAATTTAAACAAAAATTGTTTATCAAGTGGTGTGTACTTCCCATCTACTTTCTAAATTACATAATTTTGGAACTTGATTTTATAATAAATATTATAGAGGAAAAAATATAGCTAAATAATTTTCTAGTTTGTTTAAATATTATGTTGAACCTATGTATTAGATTTATGGTTATGGTGCATGACTTGATTAATTTTTACAGTGTCAAGGATTTAGGCGTCTGATGAAGGACAAGTGAATTCACAAAGGTACACTTACAATAATCTCATTAAGACATTAAGAAAACACTAAATTAAGGACATATTTATTAATTAGAGTTTTGATACATGCATGCCTCAAACATAAAGTCCAATAATAGGGGCTTACAAAATTCTCATGAGAGATGGGTTCGTGTGAATCACTACTCATGAAACATGGATCAACGAGTTTTACTTAAAACCTACATAGTCAAATCCTAATAGCAATATCACAATTTGACTTGTTGTGGAAAATATCTTCTACTTAAGGGGCCTCCGAGTTGCCTTTAAACCCCTTTCAAAGTTAAGTAATCTTGTCCCGCAGCTCAAGGACTCCAAAGACTCATTTCTTAACTCAGGGGTCTACAAGATTGTGTGCTCATGTGGCACCCCCTACATTGGAGAAACTGGTCATTCTTTTCGTACCAGGATATGTGAGCACGATGCAGACATCATGCATGATAGGGTCCACAAATCTGCCTTAGCAGAGCACTCCGTCGCAACCAAACATCACATTTGTTTGGAGCAAGCGCAAATCCTATGCAAAGAGAACAATTATTTCAAGAGAAAGCTCAAAGAAGCCATTGAAATTAGCCACCATCCCATCAACCTTAATCGAGATGATGGGTGGTCCTTCAACCCCTCTTGACAACCTTTGCTCCGCTCACTCGATTGCCGGCAACATCGTGGATAGCCCCCTTCCCTGTCTGTGGTTTGGTGTCCTTGCTACGTTGGCTCTTCTTTGTCTTGTTTATTCTTTGTTTTTCCTTCTTCCTTTTCGTCCTTTGCTTTTCTGTCTCTTGTTTGCTTCTTTTCTTGTCTGGCTTGCTTTTCTTTATGTTTTTGTTCTTCTAATTTTATTATTTTTTTCTAAGTTTTTAAATTTTATTAATTAATTCATTAATTAATTATTTTTTAATAATTATTGTTTTTTATTTTCTTATTTTTTGCTTTCATTTTATTTTCATCTGTCTCTTGTTTCGAGTTGGTCTTGTATACCTATTGCAATCACTCCTTTATATATATATACACACATATGGTTCTTTTATTTTTATATTTATTTTATTTATTTATTTTTAATATTTTTATTTTTATTTTTAATTTTCTCTTGTGTCGGGTTGGTCTTGTTTTTGGAGACCTTTTGCATTTGCTCCTATATATATATATATATATATATATATATATATATATATATATATTCTTTATTTTTCTTTTATTTTATATTTTTATTATTTCATATATATATATATTCATTATGCATATATATTTTATACATACATATACTATTATATTAGGATATATATGCACAAGTTATCTTATATATATATATATATATATATATATATATATATATATATATATATATATATATATATATATATATATATATATATATACAATTTCTTAATTCATATATATATATAATATACATATGTTATCTTATATTATTTTTATTTATACAATTTCTTATATATATATATATATATATATATATACTCTATTTTTCTCAGATATTTCTATACTCTTCCCTCTTTCTTTTGTTTCTTCTATCTTGCTTTTTTCTTCTCTATTTCCTTTTTTAATTTTTAATTTTCTTTCTTTTCATTTCCTTCTTCCTCTGCCTCGTGTTGTGTGCTCCTCCTCCCCCTCTCTCCTTTTTATTCTGCTTGGCTTGGCTGGTCTGCATACTTTTTTACTTCCTTCTCTCATCTTGATGATGGATCACAAAGTGTGATATGAAACGTCGATGATAAAAAAACTTACACAATCAAATCCAGAAGCAACATCATCATTATCTTCTACCTATCAATTATATTCTTGACATCATCTACCAACATCAACAACACTTCAACATAACCACGGTTTAAAATCCTTGATTCTCTCTCTCTCTCTCTCTCTCTCTCTCTCTCTCTCTCACCCCTAACCTACCCCCCCTCTATCTCACTTTCACACTCTCACATGCACACATGACACTCACTGACTCCTAGGATCTATCTCTTACTAACACCTAATATCTTGCATTCTCTCATGAACTAATTTCTTTATATCTCTAAATATGAGAGAGAGAGAGAGAGAGAGAGAGAGAGAGGAGTTAGTAAGAGATAGTGAGAGATAAATATTAGAAAATAATGAGTGTGTGGATGTATGAAAGACAAATATTTTAAGAGTTGGTAAGAGAGAGATCTTAGGCTTTTGTGTGTGTATGAGAGAGAGAGAGAGAGAGATTTTAGGGTTTAGTTAGCGAGGGGGTAGGGGTTAGTTATACAAAGAAAGTTTAAGGATTGCATGTTCTATATATATATATATATATATATATATATATATATATATATATATATATATATATATATATATATAGAGAGAGAGAGAGAGAGAGAGAGAGAGAGAGAGAGAGAGAGAGAGAGAGGTTACCGATTATTAAGAAAGAGATTGTGAGCTAGTAAGAGATAGATTTTAAGATTTCATGTGTGTGTGTGTGTTTGAGAGAGAGAGAGAGATAATATGATAGCACTCTTATCTACCTATTTGATCCATGTTTGGGAAATAATGACTACTTATTTTAGACAATGTTTGATTCAAATGGATGACAAAAACAACATTTATCTCCTTAAATCAATTTTGTTTCATTACGTTATAGATCTCTTCAATACTTTTCCAACACATTTTAAATAAAGTCAATCGAACTTTGGATGTAAAAGTCATGGCCTCCAAAGTAGAGCTCATTTTTACTTCTTCCTAACCCAATTGGGTTTTGAACATGTACTTTTTTATTTTCATAACCCAATCGGGTTATTTGAACATCTAAAACCCAATCAATTTTTACTTTTTATTTATTTTGGCTAGGCTTGGTTACCAATCCTGGCCGCTTTTTGAAAATTTAATTAACCTGATCGGGTTATTGATATTTTTTGTGATTTTTTTGGTGGTGTCCACTTTTTTGTACACCATCTTGGTGCACACACTTGTGGAGTATACATAAGAACTATTGGAATGCAATGGTACTAAGAGGATGTTATGACTAAAGAGATAGAAATAACAATTATGTGCAAATATAACCATTATTAGAAAAGGAATTAAGCACACAAAAGAGAACACGTGATACAGAGATTTAACGTGGTTCACCTAATCCCAAGGCTACATCCACCAAACTATGAGTCCAACATTCTTCTTATCTAATGATTTCATCATGCTCATAATCTACAATCACTTGTAACTTAGTATCACTACTAGAAGATACTAAATCATTGCCTCATAAAATTCATAACCTTGAGCCATATTATTTAAGCTTTGTGTTAGTTACAACATGTTGGCCAATAGCCCAAAAAAAATTCCTCAGGGGCTTCACCCCCACAACCCTCACAACCCCAGTGAGGATTGTTAGAGTGGGGTTATTGTTTCACCAAAAGAACAATCTATCAATGCCTGATACCACCACTCAAATTATAGTACATAGGAGGTGTTTAAGCCCTTGTCACGAATCCCGGGGGGAGTGTTGAAAAAATTTCTAATAATCTCCCCATCAATGTTACGTGAGGGTCTAAGGATTCAAACCTATGACCAAGCTCTAATATGACTTATTAGAGTGGGATTGATATTGCACCAAAAGACCAATATGTCAATGTCTAATACAACCACTTAACTTATAATACATAAGAGGAGGTTAAGACCTTTTCATTAATCCCGAGGGGAGTGCTGAAAAAATTCCTAATAAGGATACATGGGAAGTGTATAGTACTTAGCTAATCAATCACCACAAGCTAACATGGTGGATGTGAATCAATACAATAGGTAATCTACTAATTCAAATTACCAATAAAACTATTTTATCAAATATAGACCTTTTTACTATTCAAATGAAATAAACTGAGTTCACCAATAACTCATAACATATAACACATAGCACCTATAATTTGGAATCATAGAAAACTCATGTTAGAAGGTAAAAACCATAGTGGAGATCTAATATCCACAAGCCTTTCACTTCAGCTAAATTTTTTCCCTATATAAGGGGTTTAGAAATACCCTTTCTAAGGGTTCACCCTATTATAATTGTTTTTCATACTATTAGGAGTACAATGAGATCTATTAATTTCTACCTTAGAGGATTTAGAACTCCTTCTAAGGGTCCACCCTATTAAAGGGTTTTACAATAAAAAAACTTGTTAAGGTCCACCCATATAAGGGATTTCCCTTATCAAATTTGTTAGATAACAATAAGTTGATTGACCTATCCATAGAAATTCTTTCTTGTCATATCCCTTCAACTCTATTCACTCTATGGCATACCTTTGTTGATTCTCTACTTCTACAATTGCATTCATTTTCTTATCTGTATTCTCATTAGTTCAGAGTTCTTTGTCCGTATCACCAATCTATATGTTCTCATTGATTGTCTCCTTTATGTGTATTCCTCTTACTCTCTCTATTATCACTGCTAGCCTTCCTTAACCTATATCCATTATTTTTTCACTTACATTATTTTTCTGCTTAATCTCATTCCTTCATTCAAATTCATGCTTATAGTGCTTTTACCATGTTCTCTTCTCATATCTCTATGCTCTTGACATGCTTTCCATTTTTGCCTCTGATCATAATTGGATCCTCTAATGTAATTCCTAATATAAGTTAAAATATGTTTGAACTATTAAAATTCCTTACTGAATTCTCTATACTTGTTTTTATTTCATCATCCAATTGTCAAGATACTATTACTCCTTTTAAAAAAATCATCATTATCACTTTCCCTTAAATTGTATCAATTCTACCAAATATTTGATTATGTGTCCTATTTCAAGTAAAATAAGAACCTATTATCTTCCTTACTTTACTAATCATGACTAAGCATCACCAATCATGTTGGTTTATTCTCTCACTTTTCTTCTACAATTGCCATCAATGACAAATTAATGATAACTTGCCACTTATTTGGTTTTGTTTGATATGCTAGAAATCTCCTAAACTTCTTTTCCAAATGCCAACAATCTACCCCTTAGGAATTGATGAAAAAACATTTATCAAATGTGTCTTCCTTTGATGGTTTCTCCCCCTTTCATCTTGCATCTTCCTATATGGGTATTCACCTTCTTGACATCTATGTACTGGGTATGTACAGGATCATGGTGAACCAAACTATGGCCTTAAGCGGCAGTGAAAAACCAGCAAATCAGGGTTATGTCAACTTGACACATAATTTTAAAGTGGTTATGGACTTTATATCAAAAAGTTGTAAGAAAATAATTTATAGGAAATTGAATGTAGTTTCTAAACTACTAGGCCTTATCTGCAGAAAAAAATAATTGATTGGTCAAAAGTTTGGATTTTAATGCAGTACTAGGAAAATTTCAAGGCAAAAATAAAAAGTAGGTGTATGTCTGACCACCTTAATCAAAATCAAATTATAATATTTTTTTAATATAATTATAGATATAAAAATTAGACTCATGCCCAGATGTGACACATATTTTTGGGTATTTTTATTCCAAATAAATAATTAAATATGAATTTTCAACAAAAAAATTTTTGGGAAAAAAAAACTCTCATGTTTGACCACCTTAACTAATAGAAAATTTTACCAAATTAAATTTTTTATTTATTTTTCTTATACTAGGTGAAGCATAGAATGTGACACAACTTTGGATTTAAAAAATGTTATACCATTTGAAAGTTATAGCTATTTTTCAATCAGTATGTCAATCAACACTTTATAATAATCTTCATTGAAAATTAACTAATAATTACTTATCGAACTCAGAATTTGACAGCAATTATATTGATAAGTAGGAGATAATTTCCACAGCAAGTCAACTTATGATATTGCTATTAGGATTTAACTGTGTGATTTTTGAGTCAAACTCATTGACCCATGTTTCATGAGTAGTGATTCAACATGAATCCATCTCTCATGAGAATAAATGGAACACTTAGCACTCATTGGATCTAGGTGATGCTCACAGGGGTGAAGCACCGGGACTTCCCGGGAGGTCACCCATCCCGGGATGGGTGACCTCCCGGGAAGTCCCGGTGCTTCACCCCTGTGAGCATCACCTAGATCCAATGAGTGCTAAGTGTTCCATTTATTCTCATGAGAGATGGATTCATGTTGAATCACTACTCATGAAACATGGGTCAATGAGTTTGACTCAAAAATCACACAGTTAAATCCTAATAGCAATATCATAAAGCGATTATATTGATGGAATCTTGAGAGTGATATAAAAAAACCCTTTTCGTTTCATTCAAATTCGATGAAAATAACATTGTCAGATGGCTACCCAAAGTCTAAGTGTCAGTGAAACCCTTCTCAAACACGTTTTTTGGGTTGACCGAATAGGCTTGGTAAATACCAAGCCTAATCGGATATCTGATTATGTCCGGATATTTTCCACACCAATTTGGAGGGAAATTTGAGAGGGGAGATTTTTTTTCAATTTTAAATTTGGAAGGAGGGAAATTTGAGAGGAAATAAATTTAAAAGGGAAACTTTAGACTGTTTTAGAGGGAAATTCATTTCAGGAAAGTGTGGACATTAATAGAAGTATTATTATTATATTATACTAATATGTATGATTATTATTATTAAATATAATATAGTTATAAATATAATAATAATTATTATAACTAAATCTAATATAGTAATATATATGATATATATTATTATTATTAAATATATATAGTAATATTATATGACTAAATTATTATATATAATAATATATATGGTTATTATTATTATTAAATCTATAATCTAGTAACATATATGATTATTATTGTTATATAATCTAATAATATATTATTATTATATTAAAATATACAATATTATACAATTATTAAATATAATATTATCATAAAATGCATCATTTTGACATATGACCTAGGACCCTTAGGGGCATATGTCATCATGGAATGCGTCAAAATGGGTCGTAGGTCTTCCTATGACCCCCTTCGACCCATATAAATGAGTCTAATATGTCCCTCGGGGCCCTAGGACCCCCAGGGACATATGTCATCATTGAACGCATCGAAAGGGGTCATAGGATCCCTTCGACCCATATAAACGAGTCTAATATGTCCCTAAGGGTCCCAGGACCCATAGGGACATATGTCATCATGGAATCCTATGACCCCTTTCGACCCATATAAACAATTCTAATATGTCCCTAGTGGTGCTAGGACCCCTAAGGACATATGTCATCATGGAATGTGCCAAAAGGGGTCATAGGATGACCTATGACCCCTTTCAACCCATATAAACAATTGTAATGTGTCCCTAGGGATGCTAGGATCCCTAGGGACATATGTCATCATGGAATGCGTGGAAAGGGGTCATAGGTCATCCTATGACCCCCTTCGACCCATATAAATGATTCTAATATGTCCCTAGGGGACCTAGAACCCCTAGGGACATATGTCGTCATGGAATGCGTTGAAATGGGTCATAGATAATCCTGTGACCCCTTTCAACCCATATAAACGACTCTAATATGTCCTTAGGGGTCCTAGGATCCCTACAGACATATGTCATCATGTAATGCATCGAAAGGGGTCATAGGTCATCCCGTGACCCCCTTCGACACATATAAACGACTCTAATATGACCCTAGGGGTCCTAGGACCTCTAGGGACATATGCTGTTATGGAATGCATCAAAGGGCATCATAGGTGATCGTGTGACCCCCTTCAACCCATATAAATGACTCTATTATGTCCCTAGGGGTCCTAGGACCCCTAGCGACATATCTCATCATGGAATGCATTAAAAGGGGTCATAGGTTATCCTGTGACCCCCTTTGACCCATATAAACGACTCTAATATGTCCCTAGAGGTCCTAGGACCCCTAGATACATATGTAGTCATGAAATATGTTGAAAGGGGTCATAGGTCATCTTGTGACCCCCTTTGACCCATATAAATGACTCTAATATGTCCCTAGGGGTCATACAACCCCTAGGGACATATGTCATCATGGAATGCATCGAAAGGGGTCATAGGTCATCATGTGACTCCCTTTGACCCATATAAATGACTCTAATATGTCCCTAGGGGTCCTAGGACCCCTAGGGACATATGTCAACATGAAATGCATCGAAAGGAGTCATAGGTCATCTTGTGACCCCCTTCAATCCATATAAATGACTCTAATATGTCTCTAGGGGTCCTAGGACCCCTAGGCACATATGTCATCATGGAATACGTCGAAAGGGGTCATAGGTCATCATGTGACCCACTTCAACCCATATAAATGACTCTAATACGTCCCTAGGGGTCTTGGGACCCCTAGGGATATATGTCATCATTGAATGCATCGAAAGGGGTCATAGGTCATCATGTGACCCCCTTCAACCCATATAAATGACTCTAATATGTCCCTAGGGGTCTTGGGACCCCTAGGGACATATGTCATCATGGAATGCGTCGAACGGGGTCAGAGGTCATCCTATGACCCCCTTCGACCCATATAAACAACTCTAATATGTCCCTAGGGGTCCTAGGAACCCTAGGGACATATGTCATCATGGAATGTGTCAAAAGGGGTCATAGGTCATCCTGTGACCCCCTTCGACCCATATAAATGACTATAATATGTCCCTAGGGGTCCCAGGACCCTTAGGGACATATGTCATTAAGGAATGCATCGAAAGGGGTCATAGGTCATCCTGTGACCCCCTTTGACCCATATAAATGACTCTAATATGTCTCTAGGGGTCCTAGGACCCCAAGGGACATATGTCATCATGGAATGTGTCGAAAGGGGTCATAGGTCATCTTGTGACCCCCTTCGACCCATGTAAATGACTCTAATATGTCCCTAGGGGTCTTGGGACCCCTAGGGACATATACTGTCATGAAATATGTCGAAAGGGGTCATAGGTCACCCTGTGATCCCCTTTGACCCATATAAATGACCCTAATATGTTCCTAGGGGTCCTGGGATCCCTAGGGACATATGTCATCAGGGAATGCGTCGAAAGGGATCATAGGTCATCCTGTGACCCCCTTCAACCCATATAAATGACTCTAATATGTCCCTAGGGATCCTAGGACCCCTAGGGACATATCTCATCATGGAATGCGTCGAAAGGGGTCATAGATCATCCTATGACCCCCTTCGACCCATATAAATGACCCTTATATGTCCCTAGGGGTCCTGGGACCCCTAGGGACATATGTCATCAGGGAATGCGTCGAAAGGGGTCATAGGTCATGTTGTGACCCCCTTCAACCCATATAAACGACTCTTATATGTCCCTAGGGGTCCTGAGACCCCTAGGGACATATGTCATCATGGAATGTGTCGAAAGGGGTCATAGGTCATCTTGTGAACCCCTTTGAGCCATATAAATGACTCTAATATGTCCCTAGGGGTCTTGAGATACCTAGGGACATATGTCATCATAGAATGCATCAAAAGGGTCATAGGTCATCCTGTGACCCCCTTTAACCCATATAAACGACTCTAATATGTCCCTAGGGGTCCTAAGACACCTAGGGACATATGTCGTCAAGGAATGCATCGAAAGGGGTCATATGTCATCCTGTGACCCCCTTTCAACCCATATAAATGATTCTAATATGTCTCTAGGGGTCCTGGGACCCCTAGGGACATATGTCATCATGGAATGCGTCGAAAGGGGTCATAGGGTGACCTATGACCCCCTTGACCCATATAAATGATTCTAATATGTCCCTAGGGGTCCTAGGACCCCTAGGGACATATGTCATCATGGAATGCATCGAAAGGGGTCATAGGTCATTTGTGACCCCCTTTGACCCATATAAATGATTCTAATATGTCCCTAGGGGTCCTATGTCATCATGGAATGCGTCGAAAAGGGTCATAGGTCATCCTGTGACCCCCTTCAACCCATATAAATGAGTATAATATGTCTCTAGGGGTCCTAGGACCCCTAGGAACATATGTCATCATGGAATGCATTGAAAGGGATCATACGTTATCCTTTGACTCCCTTCAACCCATATAAATGATTCTAATATGTCCCTAGGGTTCATGGGAACCCTAGCGACATATGTCATCATGGAATGCATTGAAAGGGGTCATAGGTCATCATGTGACCCCCTTTGACCCATATAAACGATTCTAATATGTCCCTAGGGGTCCTAGGACCCCTAGGGACATATGTCATCATGGAATGCATCGAAAGGGGGTCATAGGTCATCCTATGACCCCCTTCGACCCATATAAATGATTCTAATATGTCATCATGGAATGCGTCGAAAGGGGTCATAAGTCATCCTGCAACCCCCTTTGATGCATATAAATGATTCTAATATGTCCCTAGGCATCCTGGGACCCCTGGGGACATATGTCATCATAAAATGCATCGAAAGGGGTCATAGGTCATCTTGTGACCCCCTTCAACCCATATAAACAATTCTAATATGTCCGTAGGGGTCCTAGGACCCCTAGCAACATATGTTGTCATGGAATGCATCGAACATGGTCATAGGTCATCCTATGACCCCCTTCAACCCATATAAACGATTCTAATATGTCCCTAGGGGTCCTGGGACCCCTAGGGACATATGTCATCATAGAATGCATTGAAAGGGGTCATAGGTCATCCTATGACCCCCTTCAACCCATATAAATGATTCTAATATGTCCCTAGGGGTCCTAGGACCCCTAGCAACATATGTCATCATGGAATGCATCGAAAGTGGTCATTGGTCATCCTGTGACCCCCTTCGACCCATATAAACAATTCTAATATGTCCCTAGGGGTCCCAGGACCCCTAGGGACATATGTCGTCATGGAATGCGTCGAAAGGGGTCAAGGTCATCCTTTGACCCCCTTCGACCCATATAAACAATTCTAATATGTCCCTAGGGGTCTTGGGACCCCTGGGGACATATGTCATCATGAAATGTGTCGAAAGGGGTCATAGGTCATCCTGTGACCCCCTTCGACCCATATAAACGATTCTAATATGTCCCTAGGTGTACTTCGAGCCCTAGGGACATATGTTGCCATGGAATGCATCGAAAGGGGTCATAGGTAATCCTGTGACCCCTTTTGACCCATATAAATGATTCTAATATGTCCCTAGGGGTCCTAGGACCCCTAGGGACATATTTTGTCATGGATTACGTGCTTCGACCCATATAAATGACTCTAATATGTTCGTAAGGGTCCTAGGACCCCTAAGAACATATGTCGTCATAATATAGTAAAAATAATAATAATATAGTATAATAGTCATATATATATTATATTTATAGGTTATAATAATAATAACATAATATATTATTATATATTAATAACATAGGTCATAATAATAATATATTATAGATTATAATTTATAGATGATAATAATAATAATATATATTAATAACTTATATATATATATATATATATATATATATATATATATATATATATATATATATATATATATATTGCATTATTATATTTGATAAAAATATAGTAAAAAATAATAATAATATAATATAATAATATATATTATATTTATAGATAATAATAATAATAACATAATATATTATTATATAATAATAGACTATATATTGTATCTTTATGTTATGTTATTATATAATATTATACTGTTATATAATATATAGATTATATATTATATTATATATAATAGTTACATTATTATATTATATATTTATAGATTATATATTATATCTTTACATATTTCAAAACTCAAATTAGTCATATAACTCACAAATTCATTTTTCCCTCCAATTTTTTGGGGCCAACATCGGATATCCGATCTGATATTGGATATTCAATATGAAATTAGATATCCGATATCAAATCGGATATCTGATATTGCTAGCATGATTTTTCCGAATATTCCCTATCACTGCAAACCCGTCAACATCACTTTTTGTGGGTCTTTTTCACGGGTTTTACAAAAAGTCACAGTTTGGGGCCCAACCAATTGAAAAAAGTTTCATAATATAACCCTAGGTGTCCGATATTGTCATCTGAATGGGGAGCAACAATTGTCGAAAGGCTAAACACAAAAAGAAGGTATCCAATGAAGACATTGCGGCATATAGGGAAAGGGACAAAATGGAACACCGAAGGAAAAGACAAGGTATGTTAAATGTCAGTCAAGTAGACAATGAATTAGTTGAAGGTGAAATCATAGAGTGAGATAATGAATATGTGCAATTGGGGAATGAAAATGTACCAATTGAAAACGATAATGCTAGAATTGAAAATTTAGAGAATGAAAATTTTGAGGACAAAATGCTACCTGGTCATAATGTAAATTGCATAATTGACCATGTCGAACATGACAATGCACAGGAACCTAATGCAGAAGAACCTTACATATCTCCTAATTATAATCAACATGAATGTTCTAGAACACCAAAATGGATAATTGAAATTGATGAAATGATTATTACCAGTTTGGAAAGGAAAAAAATCAGAAAGAACCATTCGGTTATGGGCTTCAAGACTATATAAGATGTTCTTCGACAACAAGATAGTGGTGGAGCAATGTCAACTTTTCATGCACTTATTAAAGATGCAAGAGATGAGACCTATGCTTTCCAAATTGAAGATTCGTGTCAATAAAAAGTTGGAAAGAAATGCCATTATTGTGAAGAATCTTTTTAGTGCTCTCGATAGCATTGGGAAAAATAGCAGGGAGAAGGATAAAAAAGTAGCTCGAAGGGTTATTACAACCTCTTTGGTAAGTCATCATTTGAGAAAGGGTAGATATATGAGACAAAATTGTATTGATTTGAACCTAAATTGTACTATTTTGAGAAGAGCACTTAGTCGACGAGAGAGAATTTATGATGCTCTTCAAAATGAAACATGGGCATTTGGTGGGAGATTTCCACACTTTGATAAGAAGCTATCTGATGATGTGAAGGAAGAAATTACACAATTTTGGCACTCTAGCTCATGAGTACCACCCAATGCTAAAGACGTGTTAAAGTTGAGAATTGGCATTAGAGACCGCACGCCACATCCTAAACACTATTTGGAGGTAAGCCAAACTATATTGTTCAAACAATTTAGAGAGAGTCATCCAAGTATTCATATATCACAAAGAGCTTTTGAATCTTTGAAGCCATTTTATTGTGTGCCACTCAAAATCTGAAATACATGTTATTGCAAATATCATGTTGAGTTTTCTATGCACCATGAACTATTACACTCCATTCGTTCTACTTTGCTTAGTAAAGAAATGTTGGAGGATTGTGGTGCTAGTGGGCTTCCAAAATTATCAAGAGACTTGCTAGATCAATTTTTATGTCGTAGAGTTGATGCTTGTTTCTTTTATAGAAATGCTTGCTTAAATGAGAAGTGTTCAGAATGTGGTGGCTTGTCCAAGTTTGACACATGTTTCCATGAGGGGTGCGAACAAGATCTTGGAAAGACAATAGTACAAAAAAAGGTATATGAAATGATGAAATACACATTGAAGAGTGGGGGTGAGGGCTCTAGATGTGAATTGGTTGGAAAAGATATCAATGTGGCTAGTGTTATTTCAGATTTCAAAGCAAATCTTTTCTACAAGTATGCAAGACATAGTCACAGGTCTCAGTGTTTGGATCAACAATTTAGAATGTGTAAGGAGACTATTCCCATTGGAACTATTATATTAGTTGTTGATTTTACTGAGAACTACACATTGCAACCTCAAAATGAGACACAATCTCAATATTACAACTCCATTCAGATTGCTATTTTCATTCACATAACATATAGACATGCCCCTGATAATGCAGAAGATAATCGAAAGATTATTAGAGAGTATCATTTTTATATGAGTGATGATAGATCTCACTCTCACAAGTTTGTGCAACATTGTTTTGAGAATTATTTTGATTTCTTACATGAGTATGCAATTGCTATGGATAGACATATCATTTGGTCAGATAACTGTATAGGTCAATTCAAGAATGCTCGCATGTTTTATTGGTTGTGTAGCATGCACATAGAGAGGGGGGTGCCTCATATTTGGAGTTTTTTTTAGTCCAGCCATGGAAAAGGGGAACATGATGGAGTAGGGGCATGTGTGAAGAGATCTCTAGTTAAGGAGCAACTGAAGATTTTAGCAGCAGAGCTTCTTGATGCTCGTAGCATTGTTGATTGGTGTAGTTTAGCATTATCATAGGGGGCACTCTTGATTCAGTGGCACACAGGTTCTTTTGGTTGGTTGAGGAAGGGTCCATAGGTGATAGATTAGATTGTGCTACAGTGAGAGACTCATCAAAAATCCATTCATTTCGAAGCTCTGATTCTAGTACATGGACCATTTGGACACGATAGGTAGCTTGCTTTTGTCCTAGTTTTTTTTAGTGTGATTGGGATCACTATGAGTTGAGTGAGTGGGTGGACACATGGGATCCACATTATCTTACTCCATTGTCTATCATACCCTCTATCAAAAATGATGACATGGAAAGTTCACTTGAGCATAACCATCTATCAGATCTACTTCAGTTAGGACATGTCTTTGCATTGGTTGCACCACAGGGGAATGATGAGAAATCTAATTATTGGTTAGCATGTTGTGTAAGTGGTAAAAAAAACTTGCACAACCAATCAAAGATGATGATGGATTTACATATCCTACTGGTCTAGTCGTTGTCACTGGAACATGGTTGTGGACATACATGCTTACAAGGAATGAAATTCCTGCATTCGAAGACTATCAGAAGCACAAAATAATTCTCATATATTCACATCTTATTATAGCAACAAATTTAAAGTTGTTGAAGTATCAAGAAAGACCAAAAGTAAAATAACTTTTTACTATTACTAATGCTGATCATGAAGCCCTGTTGGAGACCCTAAAATAGAGAGAGGACCCTATTGGATGTAGGTACATCATGAAGAGTCGGGGGGGGGGGGGGGGGGGGGGGGGGGGGTTGTGGGGGCGGGTGTTGGGGAGAATTCCTAAGACTTATGATGTATTATGATGTAAAATGTGAAGTTTTTTTTGTATATGTACATCATGAAGGGGGGGGGGGGGGGGGGGGGGTGGTGGGTGGGGGTGGGTGTTGGGGAGAATTCCTAAAACTTATGATGTATTATGATGTAAAATGTGAAGTTTTTTTGTATATGGTTTTTGTAATAATGAAAAAGACAAGTTATTCAAAATAACACATACACATCCAAATACATGCAAAAGATTTGAATTATTCTATTTTTATTTATGATGAGTGGTCTAAATTACATGATACAATTTAGTACTTGAAAAGAAAAGATCAATTTAATTTTTTCCATGATTGTCTCTTTTACATCATTGTGATATATTAATTTCATAGAGAGGTGGTTTTTCAATTTTTATAAACTTTCTATAAGATTTTTACTCTTTAGTTACATTTCAGATTTTACTTTTTACATATGAATGGGTTGGCAAGCCCTTGAAACCATTTATAGTGAGAAGATCCTTAGAACAACAACACAACATAAAAAGAAACTTAGTTGAGGAGGTAGGCCTCCAAAGACAAGTCCAATGAATTTTTGAAAGGAACCTAAAACCTTGTAGGGTTTTGAAAAATACCCCAAACATTCAATGATTTTTCTAAGGATCCTAAACATTCCAAGTCTACCAAAATTTCCATGTCTTCCCAACCAAAGAAAACATATATCTAAAAAATGTCCTTTTAAACTATCAACAAGAAGCATGAAAACCTCATTATTTCTCTTCTTTGAGCCAATTTCCTAGTGCAAAAATCATAGCATGGAAAAAAAATGATCTTCAACCATATAACCTCTAGATATCCAAAAAAAATGCTATTAAATAAATAGAACACTTCCCACCCTTTAGAGGGGAGATATCCACCACGTAAGATGATCCACCAAAAATAACCATAAGAAATTTAATCTTCTGAGAAGAATGAGAAATAGAGACACTATAGAAGAAATGAAGAGTCCTCATAGAGAATCCCCAAAAATTCTCAACATCTACATGGAGAAAAATCAAATGGAGGAGAAAGACATACTACTACGCCATACTTACTATTAAAGTTGCATCCCAACTACCACAAACATAGATTTTAAAAAAGAATAAACCTTGAAACACAAATGGTATTAAAATATCATCACCAAGATAAAGATAGAGGGGGCCAAAGAAACTACATAGAATCTTGATCTCTCACAAATTGCCTAACATTACTCTCACATATCAACATAGCCATTCACCATAGGTAAGAAAAGAGAATAATCATGAGTAAGAGAGAATAAAGTCACCACTAAGAGAAGAAGCAAGAGATTGAACATAGAGCTAGGTTGTATTGGGAAACAAAAAACCTATCTCAAGCACTCCAACATGAAGACACCCTCCAAGCTAGAAACCTAAACCCTATACTAAAAATTGTGTCGCTTACATAAGCCAAGACCCCAACCTAGTGAACACTGGTGTAACCCAACCTAGCCAAGACCCATGATGGTTCTGAAGACAACTTGATCAAAAAGCTAGGGTTGATGTTAACATAAATTAAATGTATGAAATATTCTTTTTTCCTTCTTATAACTCCATGCTTTTGTAGCCACATGTTATACAACTTTCTCTCTAAATGATTAATGTATGTGATTATTTGTTATAGAATATGTTTATTGCAAGTTATAGAATCTTTCTTGTAGTATCACAAGAGATTGATGCAATGCATACATTTTTTTAAAAGAATTTATCATAGAACATAGTGTGCACAAGCTTCATTAAATAAGATCCTCCATTTTTACTCAAAATTTTTGACTTTTAATGTTCTTTAACAATAAAATGGGCATTCATCAAAGGAAACATCTAGAATTCATAAAACATTTGTAGGTATCCAATTATATCAAAAAGAAAAGAAAATTACACTTTTTAATATTAAACATTAGATAATATTAATATTATTAAATCTTTAATTAAAGAGTTGAATTGTTGTCATCAAATTACACTTCTGATGTTTTCTTCATTTTGTAAGTAGTTCAAGAAATGGGCATGTGGGAAATGTTTATTCTCTTCATGAAGAAAACTAAGCATAGTAAGTTCCCCTTGGTAAGTTGTTATAGCCACTGTCTTTATTGATACACCCATCTAAAGAGATCTATACACCCATCTAAAGAGATCTATAATATAATATTGAACTGACTAGACTACTTAAGGATTAGATTCATACTTATTAGTCTCTATCTTTCATACATGAGACATTAGTTTCCATGTTTTTGAATTATTCAATTTGCAAAAGTTATTCAATTTCCAAATACACATCCATAAAAGTGCATAAAAATAATATTCTAACATTAAAGGATCACCAGAGTGTAACTTTGAAACCGCTGATCTT
Organism: Cupressus sempervirens; assembly: GCA_028749045.1. Lineage (NCBI taxonomy): Eukaryota > Viridiplantae > Streptophyta > Pinopsida > Cupressales > Cupressaceae > Cupressus > Cupressus sempervirens. The sequence goes on from CM053789.1 coordinate 874,614,987, forward strand.
GGCATCGAATCGTTAGTGCCATTAGCTCTGGGTGGGCGGGTGAACCCTAGTGATACCCTTTTTCTGGCCACGGAGACCATCCATCATCCACAACCACACTATATTGAGGAGTCTCCAAGGTGCTCTAAGTGCATTTCGAGGTCGATCTTTCGAGGGTCATAACTCAGAGCTCATGAGGGCTATCAATGAATTGTTGGATGCTACAGGACGGTGATGCTGAGGCCTAAAATAACCTATCTCATTTTTGAGAGATCACATTCCATTTGGATTCAGCACAACGATCTCGCTCAATGCCAAAACTCGTAGTGTGCCTTAGTTCATAGGTGCACCACCGCGTAACTTTGAAACCGCTGATATTGGCATCAAATCGTCAACGCCATTAGCTTTGGATGGGTAGGTGAACCCTAGTGACACCCTTGTTTTGGCCACAAAGATCATCCATCATCTGCGGCCACCCCATACTGAGGACTCTCCAAGGTGCTCTAAGCGTGTTTGGAGGTTGATCTTATGAGGGTCATAACTTAGAGCTCGTGAGGGCTATAGATGAACTATCAAATGCTACAAGATGGTGATGCTGAGACCTAAAATAACCTATCTCATTTTTGAGAGATCACATTTTGTTTGGATTCGGCATAGCGATCTCGCTCGATGCCAAAACTCACAGTGTGCCTCAGTTCATAGGTGCACCACAACATAACTTAGAAACTATTGATCTTGGCATCAAATCGTCACTGCCATTAGCTTTGGGTGAGTGAGTGAACCCTAGTGAGACACCCTTGTTCTGGCCACAGAGGCCATCCATCATCTGCAGCCACCTCGTATCGAGGAGTCTCCAAGGTGCTCTAAGTGCATTTTGAGGTCAATCTTCCGAGGGTCATAACTCAGAGCTTGTGAGGGCTATCGATGAACTATTGGATGCTATAGGATAGTGATGTTGAGGCCTAAAATAACCCATCTCATTTTTGAGAGATCACATTATGTTTGGATTTGGCACAACAATCTCGCTCGATGCCAAAATTCACAGTGTGCCTTAGTTCATAGGTGCACCACCGTGTAACTTTCAAACTACTAATCTTGGCATCGAATCGTCAACACCATTAGCTCCAGGTGGGTGGGTGAACCCTAGTGACACCTTTGTTCCAGCCATAGAGATCATCCATCATCCACGGCCACCCTGTACCGAGGAGTCTCCAAGGTACTCTAAGTGCGTTTCGAGGTCTATCTTTCGAGGGTCATAACTTGGAGCTCATGAGGGCTATCGATGAACTATCAAATGCTACAAGATGGCAATGCTGAGACCTAAAATAACCTATCTCACTTTTGAGAGATCACATTTTGTTTGGATTCAACATAATGATCTCGCTCAATGCCAAAACTCGCATTGTGCCTCAATTCATAGGTGCACCCTAGTGTAACTTTGAAACTGCTGATCTTGGTATCAAATCGTTAGTGCCATTAGCTCTGGGTGGGTAGGTGAACCTTAGTGACACCCTTGTTTTTTCCACAGAGACCATCCATTATCTGCGCCCACCCTATACTGAGGAGTCTCCAAGGTGCTCTAAGTGCATTTCGAGGTCGATCTTTTGAGGGTCATAACTCGGAGCTCGTGAGGGCTATCAATGAACTGCCAAATGCTACAGGATGATGATGACAAGGCCTAAAATAACCTATCTCATTTTTGAGAGATAGTAACAAAGTGAAAAAGGTTTCATCCAATCAAGTCTCTTAAGTTGGGATATTTTGAGGTTATGTTGAAATTGAAAAGTTGTAGTATGAGGATAGTAACAAAGTGAAGTGCTAGTTATCAAAGATTATGAGTGCAGGAATGAGTTTGTGGTTGGGAATAGAATCCATGGTTGAGGAGTAGAGTCCTTAACTATGTTGAGATTAGATTTGAAGCCAAGAGTTAGTTTCAAGATTGAAGGTGGAGTTTAAAATTAGATTTGGGGTTATTTGAACCTTGTGTAGGAGGTTAACAAGTCTATTTATGTCATGATATCACTTCAAATTAAACATTGCATCCAAATTTGATGATAAAGGTTGTTAAATTGTTATTCAAAAATTATTGCATTTGAATCGAATATAACAAACATAATCAAAATTAATAATATTCCATAAACATGAACAATACACATGATCCATGATAAATTGAACAATACTAGATACTAAATTAATATGTATATCATTGTGCACATAAATGACAAAAATATATATCAAAATACATGTATCCATACACACAATTTTACACAAATATATATCAAAGGTCATGTATCCATAGACAAAGTACTCAAAAATATATCAAAATACATAGATCCATATACAAAATGTGGCTGATCATGCCATCGAACTTTATATAATATCAACATTTATGTAAACAATGTGGCATATGCCATCTCAAAATGTCTCATGATGCATCCTACGACAACTATACTATCCTAGAGTGTTGGTGGATGATCAAAATGCAACCTCTTCACTACACTAGGTGGATCAGATGCCTCCTACATAAACAAAAAAGGAAAACCCAAAGTTAGACTACTTAATTTATATGATTCTTTGTATCTAACATTGAATTACTCAAATGCATAATGATATTTTTTGTAATGAAGATTTATACTATTAAAATTTTATAATAAATACCTCTCTCGTCAACCTCCTGCGTCAGTTAGGAGTCGTCTTGTATGCCCTTGGCAATGCTTCTACCTCATTGATTGTGGGCAATGTATGTTCAAATACATTTGCCAGATGAATCTACAACTTAAAATATAACATTATAATTCATAGCATGCTAAATTTATAACATATTTAATCATAAATTCAAACTACAACTTACTATTGTAGGCTCCTCCTTGGGATAGAGTGGCTGCATCATCAAATCTACATAATTCTTCTATCGAACCTCATGTGCACTAGGAGTCTCCTATGAGATACAAAATAGTAGTTGTTAATATCACAGAAATCAGTTTTAAATTTATTTATGAAGATAACGAAAATAAAAAATAAATGATACTTATACATACAATGGGGCTCTCGGTGTGAATGGAAATACCTGATTATCTACGACAAGGAATCTGTATAGGCTCATTGCCAGTAGCTACGCCCTATATACAATAAAGAATGTAATTAAATTTCATTACCACAAACATTTTACAAGAATGCATCGATATTTAATCAAATAGAAAGCACCTAATTACCTTTCCTTTGTCAATGCGTGTTGGCTCATCCCCCGCACTTTGTCCCCCCAAGACAGATGGTACCTGCAAGATAAAAGAAAGATTAGCAACCATATATGCTACAATATCAAATAGAAAAAATAATGTGCACACAACATAATGTACCATAGATGTCTCAAGGCCAATTGAAATGGCCGAGAGCATGGCATCATCAATCTGTCTAAGCTCCTCCTTCGTCATCAACTAAACATGAATGAAGATCACATACATGTATAAGTTAGTATGGCTTAAAAATTAAAATTACTCTATTATAAAAATTAACTTTAAATCGCATATGTCATAACAAAAAAATTTATACACATATTAACACCTAAGGATTCCATGCCTCTGCATTCCCCTCCTCTCTCGCATTAGGGTCTGTAGCCTTTGTGTGTGTGTTTGGTGTATCCTTGTCTAATGCAAAATGATACTCAGGAAGATCACCTACAGGACCCAGGAAAATATTCTTGCACGTAATGCAAGTGTAAGGCACACAAATGTGTGATGAGCTAGCTGATGATGAACTGGTGCTAACATCATCAACACGAGGAGGCAAGACTGACCTAGCCTGAGATATCATTAGGCTACTTAGCCTATGAATGGCTCTGATGGTCTGTGAGCTAGCCTCTGCCATAATATCAGGATGTTGCACTCAAGGAGGGGAGGGAGATATCAGTGGGGGGGGACAAAAGTGCCAACTTTCTTCTGTTGGGAAGAGGGTCTATCCTGAGGAGCTCCTAGTCCTACACCCATGTTGGGCTTCATGCTCCAATAGTTCACTTTAAGTTTCAACACAAATTCTGCATATAATTTTTTAAGGAAATAAAATGGCACGTCTAAATTGCTATGTGGAGGGATATCAAAAACCATCCACCAACGATCCCAAAAGTTTGCACGTATGGCATCATTTGTGCACCATTTAATTGATAGTTTGGATTTTTTTGGGTCGATAGGTAACCCGTTTTCGGGTTCACAAAAAGGCTAGCCAAATCTTCTTTGGTTATATTGAGGGCCGCAACCTCATCATAGTCCAAACCATCATCAAACATCTTGTGCATTTCATAACGCCAATGAAGAGTGACATTTTGTTGGTTGGTAAGGGTTTCAATGTTATCCACTATGGTGTTTAACATGGATAACATAGGAGCGAATGCAGGTACATTATTATATGTTCTTCGCAAACCCCTCAATTCGGTGAGATTTTCATTTATCAAATCCTTGATTCGAGGAGGGTTTTGAGGGGGTAGAAGATCATTTTTTGGATAGTTTTGTGGGGGCATTGGATCGTTTGGTGGGGGGTTACGAGGAATATTATTCCCTGCCTCAGTGTCATCATTTTGATTAACCAGTCCTATTAAATTGCAAAATGTAATATATATTAAAAAAACCTTAATTTCAACAATTTTTTTTGAAAAAAACCCTAGATTCAACTAAAACTAACAAAATCATGATCAAATCTATTGAATTTATGTTAAAAATGATTTTAAAAAAAAAAAAACCTTTTTATCGTATATTTGATTTGATATTCGATATTCGATCACGGGCTTGAAAACTGGTAAAAAAATGAGTTCGTAGGTCTGTTGTTTTTTTTAATATTGAGTTACAAATATCAAATATCCAATATTATATTGGATATCCGATATAATATCAGATATCCGATATAATATCGGATATTCAATATGCCCCGGTTCATAATGCTAGCTATATTATATATTATATTATAATATACTTTTTTATTATATAGTATATTATAATATATTACTTTATTATTATTATATTACTTTTTAATTATTATATTTTATTATTATATTATATATTATATTATATTATATTATATGATATTTTATATATATTATATTACATTACTATATATTATATTTTATATTATAATGCTATATATTAGATAATGTATTATATTATATTATTATAATTTATAATATATTATACTATTATAATATAATATTTTTATATTATACTATTATATAATATATTATACTATTATAATATAATAATAATAATATTATATTATAGTATAATAAATTAGATATATTTTGTTATATCGGATATCTGATAAGGCTCGGGCCTTACTTTCCAGGTTTGGTACCTAGATAGGTGAAAAAAAGTCAGAGTAGATTTTGAAGTGCTTTTAGACATTTTCAAACTCTATTTTTTTCACATCGCTACTTTTTGGCACACCATGATCCTACACATACCCTACTCTCCTTTTTGACAACAATTCCTTTTGCTTATCACTTTCTCCCCCTTTGGGTTCACTTCCTCCTTTCATTTATCACTTTCTTCCCCTTTGGATTACTTCTCCTTTGGTTACTCTATCCTTTTATCATTTTTATAAACTAACCTGAATGATTCTCTCTATTCTCCCCCTTTTGTCATCAATGGAAAAAATATATAATAATATGTCAAAGATTTCCTTGAATTTTGTCTTGGCTTTCTCCATGAATGTATCTAAGGATTAATTTATGTACTTTAAAGTAATTATTTTTTCATAAAAATCCCTACCAATTCTTCCATTGAATCCAATGTACTCATATCAAGAAGACTAGTTAGTCTTTCTACATTTTTGGATTTTTTTTGTACATCTTCTCCCATGTAGGTGATAAATGGGATTGTAGCTCTAATAATTTAGTCATCATTTTCCTTCTTCTTGCATATGTCTTAGCTTTAGATTGACCACTTTTATTTGAGTAGTATTCTAGTGACTTCCTTTAGTATTGTCTTAGCTTCATCGATCTCTTCACATAATGTAACCATGTGCTTGTCTATTGTGTCCATCAACTTCTCTATTTTATTCCTCTCATAGTTATCTTCTGCTATCTTTAGTATTGTTGTTTATAATTCTAAGACTTTATCTATAATTTATTTAATAAATGTGTCCATTTGATTAATGATTCTTCCATTCAGAGCATATGTAACATCTAAAACTAGTTCACCAAGAATGTCTCTTGTAGCTTCTATTACCCTAGCTTTCTCCTTCTTATCCTTCAATCTATCCCTTATTGTCTTTCTTTCTAAATTTTCACAATAATCCCATAGCTCTTTTTGTTTTATCTTTGTGATGTTCACATTCTCATATTCTTCATCTTCTTCATCAACAATAACAACTTTGCAATAGGTATGATTCTCTTTCTTTCAATTGTAGTGTTTAAACTCCAATTTCTCTTATTATTGATTCTTCTGTAGTCCTTATACTTTATTCTTTAACTGGTTGGATTGGTTGACCTTTGGGTGTATGATCAATTTATTTGTGGGGTATGTCCTCAATAATAACTACATCATCACTAGTATGTTCTTTCACTAGCTTGACTTGTTATTATTTAGATGTATAATCCTTGACTTGTCCAATTACTTCTGATGGAATATTAGGCAGAGCTAGTTTATCTAACCTACTCTCATCAATTTTGTCTTGTTTCTCTTTATCTAGTTCTTCCTATGCAACCTTTATATCCTTTCATTTTTCCATAGTGTCATCATGAACACTCTGGGTATCTCTAATCATAATTCTTAAGACCCTATTTAAGATATTAAAATCTTGTCTACTAGCTTCAATGATTATCTCAATGTCTTCTTTACTAGATTCATAAGTTATCTCCATAAGTTCTCTTTCCATGATCACCTTATTCATCTTCAATGCAATTCTCCATCTTCCATCAACTAACTTATATAGATCCTTGGGTAATGTCCCATATAATTCACTTATTGTGTTTTTGTAATCATGCATGCATTTAAAAATTACTTCCTCTATCTACTTCTTGTACTTATCATCATAAAGTTCATAGTTTCCTTTTATATCATTTAGTCTCTCAGTCTTAATGATATCTTTCAGGGTATGTGTAGGATCATGGTGGTCCAAAACTTGGCGATGTGAATGCAACTAGTCTGAAAATGTCCAAAAGCATTCGTATTGAATTTTTTCTCCCAATCCTAACATCAATGAAAATAATAATTACTAACCTAATTAAGTACTTGATACCCATGTGTGGGTTTTAAAAAAATTGAACATTTATTTTTGGCATTTTGTCTAACTTTAACGGCATTGCAAATTGAGTTTGAGCAATTTGATTGGGTATACAATCTTCTAAGTAGTTTTTTCACCCAATATTCCATCCTAGCATAAGTAAGTTCATTTTTTTTTGTTTTTGCACTTCATTTCATTCATTTTTGTTAAATTCTAGGTTATTTTAATGAAAATGTATGTTATTTTAATTTATTTTATAAAATGCTCATTTAAATTATAATTATATGTTTATTTACAATATAAATAGGCATTGCTAACCAACCAACCTTCAAACACTCCTCTGCCAAATAATGATCCCCAAAACAATCCACAACCACCTATAAATGAATTGTTAACCCCACAAAACCCTCCACTCATTCATGATTTAATACAAGAAAGCCTAAATAATTGAGGATTGTCCAATGGTCTTATAACAATATCCCTGAATTATCTCCTATGCTATCCACCCTCAATACTATTGTGGGTAATATTCAGACCCTTATTGAGCAACATGATGCAACTCTTTGTTGGTGTGACCAAATGTACACCTAGTTTGATGATGGTTTAGATAATGATGGGGTTTTGGTCCTTAATATTAGTAAAATATATTTAGCTGACCTATTTGCTAACCCTAAAACTAGTAAAAAGGTTGACGATAAGAAACCACTATTGTCAATAAAATGGTGCACTAATGAGGCTATTAAGACTCATTTTTGATATCACTAGTAGATGACTTTTGACAAGTGACCACACAACAATATGGAGGTGCCATTTTACTTCTTGAGAAAGATATATGCTAAGTTTGTGTTTGAAAAAAAAGTGAACTATTGGAGCATGAGGCCCAACATGGGTGTAGGAGGAGGAGCTCCACAAGATAGATAATTTTCCCAATAGAGGAAAACCAACACATATGTCCCCCCTAATATCATCCCCCCCTCCTCTAGTAAAACATCTTGATGTCATCACTGAGGCTAGCTCAGAGTCTATTAGAGCCATTCATAGATTGATAAGTCTACTAGTCACACAAGCTAGGTCATTGTTGCCTCCTCATGTTGATGATGTTGACAACAATACATTAGGTAGTACCCCACATGTATGTGTGCCCCATACTTGAATTATGCATAAGAATTTTTTCTTGGGTCCCATTAGGAATGGAGATTTTTAGTTTATAGTTGGTGAGAATGATATAATAAACATTGTTGGAGAGATAGGCACAACTCCTACAAGAGAGGATGAGGGGCAAGCAGAGCCATGGACTCTTGCTATGATAAGTCTATACATTTGATTCATTTTAAAACCATTATTTGTATTAAAATAATTTTGAAAACTTCAAACTTATGTACATTTATGTGATTCCAATATGTTCAACTGATGATAGAGGAGGAGATGAGAGAGGTGGATGATGTCACTCTTTCAGCCATTTCATTTTTCCTGGAGACCCCACAGTATGTATTATTTTATTACTCAATATTCGATCAACTTATTACCTTAATAAAAAAGGATTGGACATTCTTTCAAGTGATTCCATGGTCAGACGACATCATTTGTTTTACTTAAAATAGTACACCGACTTCATTTAATTTGTCAACCTGAGAGTGTAAACTTGAGAGGATGACTGTGAAGCCTATGCTCTAATTCTCCTTCAAGTCATTACATCTAATGTGAAGGAAATGTGGAAGGAATTCTATGCTAGCAATTAAACAACAACTTAACATAAAGCTTGAAAGTAATGTTGCAACAGTAAACCTATCTATTTACCAATGCTACACGAATAGTTCATTGATTTTGTTATCAATGGTTACATAAGAAACATAATTCTATCTTGCAAGGAAATAAAAAGGGAAATGAAATCTATTCTAATAGAATAGTTCACTCACCAAGTGCCCCCCCTTCGATGAGTGAACAAAAAAGACAATCAAGATAAGAGAAATATGTTCAAAATTTGTTTAGCACTCCCCTTAGGATTCATGACAAGGGCTTAACCACCTCTTATGTAGTATAAGTTGAGTGGTTTTATCAAACATTGATAGATTGGTCTTTTGATGCAACTAAAACCCCACTCTAACAAGTGGTATTAGATCTTGGTCATAGGTTCGAATCCTAAAACCCTTGAGTAGTGCTGTGGGGGAGATTGTTGGAAATTTATTCAACACTCCCCTCAGGATTCATGACAAGGGCTTAATCGCCTCCTATGTACTATAAGTTGAGTGGTTGTATCAAACATTGATAGATTAGTCTTTTGGTGCAATAAAAACCCCACTTTAACAAAATAAACTTGAACTACTCATTTTATTCTTTCATGGTGAAGGAATTACACTTAACTAAAAACTAAATCACACTTGATTAAAAGGAAACTACAACTACTCCCTAACTCTACAATCACTCCATTAATGTGGATCGATTATAGGCTCATATAGTTTGAAACAAAATCATCATTAAACATGAATAAATACTCCAGGAATATAGCAAGTTGTGGAAGCTACATTTGTGCATTATTCCAATAGAAAACATATAATGACTTGCTCTACTCATGATGATTCAACAATCTTGTTGGCTCTGACTTTAATGCTGAGGTGTTGACTCTTGAATATCTATGGCAAGAATTTGAAAAGCATTAAATGCGCACACCACTTCCAAATACATATATTTATTTTATCATCAATATTAGAAAAGGTGTAAGTTCAAACTACCACTCTTGCAAATCCAATGGCTACAAGAGGAAAACTAACCAAGATATAGCATAAATGAGGACGCATTTATCATAATGCAACACCACTTCATTATACCATTTTTGTCCATAGATTCAAGATATTATAGTATATTTGAACTATCCATACTTATACTTAATGTATTATCATATATAGAGCATATACATGAAAACATAAGTTTGTTTGCTTAAAACCACAAAATTTTGATTGTTTCTGCAAGATAACTTCTTAAAAACAAGATAAAAAGATCTTAAAACAATGGTATTTTAGAGGCCCATCATTCTCCCAATTGAGCTATTGCTAATCCCCAAAAACCATTGAGTTTTTGATTCTAGCCTGAGTTCTCCAATCACTTGTTATCCTCTCCCCTAGCTCATTCTTAACATAGTCAAAGTACCCATAATTTTCCTTGAGCCTTCTCCATTGTCAAACTTCCATTGTCATATCATGATCCTCTGTATTGTCATTTATTGCTAGTAGTGGTTGTAGGAGAATACGGGACTAATACTTTAATGGAAGCCAATATTTGCACCGATTCCTTCCCAAATCAATATACCATAGAATCCTAATAGAAGCAAGAGTTAAATTTTGAGGAGAGTGGGGTACTTTTATCTTTAGGTCATGTGGCATTTGTGTCCACCTTTGTCTTGAAGCAACAATAGTTGTCTCAACATCTCAAGAGGAGTGTTGTTCCCAATCTACAAAGACTTGTTCTTTGACTAAGCATACTTTACTAGCTCTAGCAAGGTTACCTAGAATAGAAATCCAATCTAGAATTGTCCATCTAGAGTGTTGAACTTTTGGTCTCATGAGCAGAGGTATTGTCATTTCACTATTCCTATAAGGCACAATTTGATGTTCCCTACTTATCTCATTCTACATCTAAGACATCACTACTCTCAACTGCACATCCCCTATATACAAGAGTGAGTTCCACTCTATGTCATTAGGCACTGCCAAATTATGGAGATACAATTCACATAATAAATTATTTAAAGACATTGGAATAGATTGGAATGCATCATAAAACTCATGCAGATTTGCAATAAAGGGATTAAGCCCTTCCATAATTATAGTCAACTTAAAATTTACAAGCTACTCTTTGAGAAACAATGCAAAAAATGGTGATGGTGATCTGCATTCCATTAATTTAGGAATCAATCCTATAACTTGTTCAATCCTCCTTTCTACAACTTCATTCTGGTCTGAGCTTTGTTTCAACTAATAGTTGAGTTCATTAATAACATGTTTCATTTTTTTCTTTTTCTAGCTTACATTGAGCTCCTTCCCATAACAACTATTGAAACAAATTAGAAAAAAGGTGTGGACAAATTGAGTTGTAGCAATGGTTCCTAGTTAAAAATGTCAACCATTTAGATGTCAAATGAGTAATTTTGATGAAACTTTGTGGTGTGGAGCATTCCCCTTCACTTATGACAATTATTATCACCACATCTCTTCCTTACTAGATTTAGCTATTGTTGTGGCCAATGTATCTAGCCCATCTTGATTGAGCTTTTCCATTACTTCCTCAATAATTTCTTGCCTAAATTTTGGATAGTCCTCAGAAAAAAGGTCTATTCTAAGTTAACCACTAGAATAGAGGCTTCAGTAACCTTATTTCACTTAGAAAGCCTCACACTTCACCTTGTAGGAGGTGTAGACAAGAATGGAGGATTCTTTCATTTCCTCTTGCCTATAGAAATCTCCATAGTAGGTGCTTTAGGAGGTTTTTCTAAAACTTCCTCTTCTTGCTAGTGTAGGGTTTCATTAACATTACTTTTATCATCAGGTTGTTGTTCTAATTTTTCTTCCTTAGATTCCATGACTTTACCTTTGCCTTCCTTAATAGTATACCTAGTCTCAACAAACAATGGGGTCTTGGGGCATTGGCAGCTTGCCTATTTTTTCTTTTCTTTTTTCTATAGATAGAGGCATCAATTTTTTAGATTCTCTTCTTATTTGGTCTAGAGTTAGAGGGAGAGGCTTCAGGAGCATTTTCAGTCCTGGGAATGACCTTCCAAAAACTAGTAGATGTCTTTTCCCTTCATACAACCCCTTGACCTCTAGGGACGACCAACCTAGGCTCTACCTCTTCTAACTATAAGGACTCTTCCCATGTCCTAATTGACTATTTATTCAATCCTCTTTCAAGAAATGATGGGAGACAGATTGATCCTTTCCTAATTTCACTAAAGAAGCTTGCTTCTTAACAATGTTAAACAAGAAATTGGGAAGATTTACCTATTGATAAGCAAGCCATAAATGAGCCAGAACCTTGGAATGTAGGGCATGTAGCTATTTGTAACAACCTTCACAAGTGAAGTATTGAATGATGAATGATGTCAACTAAATAAACTCCAATGGAAATGATAGTCTAGAGGTACCCTACTTCTTGTCAATATTTGATGGAGGGTTAGAATGCACACTGAACTATGCCCTAGCCATTTTTAGGTCAAAATTTGTTTCCCAGTTTTCTCCTTCCCGAGTTAACCTAGTCATTTTGGCTACCACTTCTTTTGTAAATTCAATTTTGAGACCCTTAACCATTGCAAAACCATCTTGTAGGGTGCTAAAAAACTGAAGGGCAACCTCCTCATCAAATCCCTTAAGACTAAGGTAGTAATCTAACCATCCCCTTCTTTATAACATTTTGCAATTGGTTGCATCACCCAACAAAACTTTGTGATCAATTGGTTCAGACCTTTGGAGACCTCCACCCATTGTTACTCACAACAAATTTTTGACAAGATCATGGCATTTTCCAGAGTTCAAAAATGGTGAGTTAACAAAATTTGCAATATTATGGCACCAAAAAAAGAAAACAATGTATTGTCACTTCATGCTACATAAAGTTTTTTAATGCACACTATCTCATGATATCCTTCCTTACATCTAGTCTCATAATTCTCACATGTGTATAGGCCTGTCACCCCAAACATGTTTCCAATTATCATTAAAGGTTAAGCTAAACTTTAATGTCCTTAACTCCCTTAATGACAAAATCACATAAGGACAGGTCATCAATGTGTGATGATAGGCATTTCACAAGACAATATCTTTTAAAGCTTACATGTGATTTGAATTTCTTGAAAAAAAAAAAAGAATATTCCCCCGCCCCCAACTAAGTTTAGGTGTGGGTCTCACCAGGCTAGAAAATGTAAGAGGAATAAAGTTAAACAACATGAATTTCTAAATAAAGAGTGAGTAAAATAAAATATATGCAAGAGTATGTGGCACATACCTAGTAGGTGTTGTGAGAAAGAGTTATAAAAAAGATCATGAGAAATGATGGAGTGATGGGATGGGGTGGAAATATGGAAAAGAGAGAAGGTGAGATGGAATGAAAGATGGAGAGAGAAATTTCAAGAAGAAAGTATTTATTATGAAATGATTGAATGAATTGAAGATTTGGTATTAGTCAAGCTAGAAGACCCAGACTGCTTGGTTGTAGGAATGGGGATATCTCTAGTGTGCTAAAACTACTGTAGGAACTCTTCACAACTTACCAGTTAGTTGTAGAGCTTGAGGCAATGCCCACTGACACATAACTTGAATCAAATAGGATCAATAGTGGACAACTAGACTACTCCATTTGCAAATACAACAATAATTTCATACAGTCTTAACCAACAAGTTTGAAACTTTCCTAGATTGTGCTAATACTTGAAATCATAAAGAAGGGCCCAATCTCCTACGGTAAACATTTTATCTTTGATAAACATATCATGCCATTATTTTAATCGATGTTGGATGAGTTTGGTGTTGTTTAATGCAAATTTGCACCATTCATCAAGACCATTTATACTCAAGATTTGGTCTTGTTGTGCAATAGTGAGTTCCATACTGAGCTCAAAAGCAATCCTCAATGTTTTATATTCAAACTATACAGGAATTAGAATTGGCCTATCATAGACTATCTCAAAAGGAATGAAACCTGTGGTAGATTTTTAGGTGGTTCTATAAGCCCAATGAGCTTTAGGAAGGTGTGTGGCCCAATCCTTCCTATGAAGTGCTACTATTTTGGTGCAAATGGCTTGTAGCTCTCTATTGGTAACTTCTACTTGTGTAAGATGATTTACAATGCTGACTAGTATATTCTTCCATGAGAGCAACTATTAGATTAGATGTAAAGTGAGCTCCTTGGTTGGATGTCAACTCCTTGGGGACTCCAAACCATGTCAAGATGGATTCATACAAGAAATTCAGAAAAAATTTTATCCCTTGGGTGTTTCATGGGTTTGGCCTCTACCCACTTAGTTACATAACTAGTGCAAACTAAGATATAGGATTTACCTTGTGAAGAGGGTTCAACGAGGCCTTCAAAGTCAACCCCCCATTTATCAAAGGATACACCAACTACTTGAGGCTGTAGGGGCATTTCATTGGATGTAGTGGGTCTTCCCATATGTTGACACTTATCACATTTCTTGGTGTATCTAGTTGCATCCTTGTGTAAACTTGGCCAACAATACCCAATTGTCAATATTTTAAAGGTTGTCCTTTTGGCTGCAAATGAAATCCATAGGGTTCATCATGGCATGCTCTCAAAATATAATATGCTTCATCTTCTTTGATGCACTGGCACATTACTTGATCAGGGCCAATATAAATCATAAATCCAACAATTCAAGAATAATTAAAGCTCTTTTCAGAGAGTAACTTCTTTTCTTTGGCAAAGAAGTGACCTAGCATATTTCCTTTGATTGGGTAATTTTCAATATTTGCATACAATGGATATTGTGTTGATAATAGGAAAAGGTGTTCATTTGGAAAACTATCATCAATGGCTGTAGGATCACCAGGGACATGCAATCGAGAGAGAAATTCAGCTACCACATTGGCATTGCTAGGTTTATCTATTATGGTGGTATCAAATTCTTGTATAAGTAACAACCAATGAGATTATATTCCTAATATTGTAGGCTTATTCATTAGATACTTTATAGCAGAGTGATCAGTATGAACAAATATTTCATATCTAGTAATGTAGTGTCTAAATTTACTCAATGCATAAATAACTTCAAGTAACTCTTTTTCAGTAACTGTGTAGTTAAAATTTGCAACTTGTAGATTTTTACTGATGAAATAAATGACATGTTCAACTAAGTCTACGTTTTGGCCTATCACTACACCTATAGAATAGTTTGATGCATCTGTATGGATATGGAAAGATAGTCTCCAATTAGGTCCTCTTAAAACTAGTGCTATGGTGAGGACATCTTTAGGCTGTAGGAAAGATGAAGCACATGCAGAGTCCCAGGAAAATTTAGAATCCTTTTTTAACAAGTTATAAAGGGGTGTTTCAAGTTGACTAAAATTCTTGATGAATCTTCTATAATATTCAGTATGTCTTAGGAAACTTTAGACATTCTTTCGCTTCTCTGGCGTAGGCAAGGTATTAATGCCTTCAATCTTGGAAAGATCTACTTGGATGCCTTTGGATGAAATGAAATGACTTAACACTACTCCTTGAATCATTATAAAACATTTTTCACTATTTAGGGAAAGGTTATAGTCTTGACATCCCTTGAGCACTATCTCTAAGTTGGCTTTTTCTTCCTCAAAATTAGTCCCATAAATAGTAAAATCATCCATGTAGATCTCCATATAGTTAGGAGATATATCTAAAAGATACTTATGATAGTTTTTTGGAATGTGGTTGGGATGTTACACAAGCCAAAGGGTAAGATTGAATAGGCAAAGGTACCCCATGGGCATATGAAAGTTATTTTTTCTTGATCCTTTGGAGCTATTTGTATCTTATTGTAACAACTAAAATCATCCAAAAAAGAGAAATATTTCTTTCTAGCTAGGTTGTCAAGAACTTAGTCTATAAATGGTAAGGAAAAGTGGTCTTTCTTAGTGGTTGAATTTAGCTCCCTATAATCTACACAAACTCTCTATTTTCCTCCCTTCTTTGGTAAAATAACTAGGGGTGAAACCCATTGGTTGTCAAAGATGGGGTAGATAAAACCAACGCTCAATAATTTTGTTAGTTCATTTTTAACTATATCCTTTAAAATAGGGTTGAATCTCCTTTGAGGTTGCTAAACAAGTTTACAATCAAGGTTTGATGTAAATCTTGTGAGTACAATGCATAGTATCTAGTTCTTTCATTTCCATGTTGTCCTAATAAAATGCCTTTTGATTTTCCTGTAGTAACTACAACATAATTTTCTGATGGGAAGGTGATAAGGCATTGTTTACATTCAACTCCTTTTTTGGACCAACTTTCATCTTAATAACCTTATCTATCATGAATAACTGGGCAATAGGAGAAGAATCCATTTCATGAGGTAATAAGGAGTAAATGAATTCGGACACTTCTGAATGTTGGGGTGTGTTCAAGGGTGGTAATATGGTTTCTAGGACACATTCCATACTCATTCATGATAATGGATGAAATGATCTCATCATCTTCTCAAGAGGCTACAAATGACTCTTAGCTGATGGGTGGAATTTACCTCTAGATCTTCATCACCCAAGTTTGGCCAAATTACCTGGTCATCTAACAACAATGGTTAAGCAGGGGAGTATAAGGTCAAGTTCTTAGTAGGGATACTATTAGATATTGTCATTTTACCAAACTAACAAACTATATAGGCATCTACATTGGCTAACCATGGTCATCCTAAAATTAAAGGATACCCTCCCATGTTAGCCTTTGGATAAAGGATAATAAATTCTACAAGATACTTTTAGGAATTCAAGGTGACTATGACATCTTGTATCATCCCATCCAGTTTGACAGTAGAACTATTAGTAAGCTAAAATATGGTTGGTGTTTCTTTGAGACCAATGATATGTAATTGATAAAATACCTCCTTTTTCATGACATTTATAGATGCTCCTAAGTTAACTAAATCATTTTGAACTTGCATCCCATGAATGGTGATAGTAACCATCGACCTCCCAGGGTCAAAATGTTTAGGTAGAGTTAATTTTTCCAACACCAAATCAGATAATTGTCCTAAGACATGAACAATTTTTGGATCCTTCTTCTTTCTTCCTAGTTATTTGATACATGCTTCCTTGATAGCTTTAGTATAGGTAGGGACTTCCTTGATAATATCATGTACTAGAATTTGCATTGTCATTTGCTTGAGTTGATTGAGGAAATCAATTACTATGTAGTTTTTTGCAAGCTAACATTGTTCCATCAACCTATGAGGAAATGGGGGTTCTTTGGCTATAGGAGACGTCTGTGGATTCGACACATCTACCTACTCAGTTGGGGAATCTTCAACTTCAGTTGTTATAGGCTTTTGGGGTGAAGGAAGAGTAGTTCCTAACCTTAAGTGGATATTATTTAAGGAAACATCATAGCTTTTCTATTGTGTTGGTCATTTGGTATTGTTTGGATTAGGATTAGGTTGAAGTGGTAGTTGATTCTTCTTGGGAGGAGCATTAGTGGCTGCAAGAGGAGGCATTAGAGCCTACTACTAAGGTGGTGGCATTAGATCTTGATAACTAGGTTGGGTATTCCAATTTTGGTTTTTCTACCAACCATGCTGAGGTTTCTGCCAACCCTACCAAGTTTGTTGCCAATCTTGCTGAGGTTATTGCCAACCTTGTTGAGGTTGTTGCCAATTATTATTTCCATTAAAACTAGTATTTTTCCATTGATTTTTACTATTAAAACTTTGAAGAGGATCTTGTGGCATACCTTGTATTTGAGCCCATGGTCTTCATTGAGCAACATAAAGCACCTCTCTATTTTCATCAATGGATTTAAACTTAAGAGGCATTGGTTGTGTCTCCAAGCTTGCAACATACTTGCATCTATAATTTATTTTATTTTCCCTATAGTGTGGACAAAATTTAGATAACATGGCATCAGCTTCATCCTTTTTCCTTCTATCCTACATGGTATCTAGCTGAGTGGCTACATCATTAATGATGTCTTGTTTGAAATCTGACAGTAAATTAGATAGTTCCATCTTTGATACTCCTAAATTGCCATTAGAATTATGTGGTAGATCTCTAAGTCCCCTACCTTCCTTTTTAGTGGCTTTGGAATAATTCAGTCATATACTCTATACACCAATCCAATTTTTCTAAATGTTGTCTCCTCCTACCATTAAATCCAGAGCTTTAATACTCTCATCATTTACACCTTTTAAGAAAAGGTGTTTCTTTGAGTCTTTATTCAATTGATATTGTGTATTACACTATAGGTTGAACATGAATCATGAAACATATTCTTCCAAGGTTTCATCATCCTTTTGGGACATTTTGAAAATGTCATCTCCTTTCAAATCTTGACCCCTACGATATTCTTTATACTTTGTTAGAAACAAATTGCTCATTGGAGGACAATTTACTACAACGTTGACACCCAACCCCATGAACCATCTTAGAGAAACTTCCTTTAAGGTGGATGGAAATAACTTTAGCTTGAGAGTATTAGTTGTAAAGTCATAACTTTTGCAAAGGATATCAATCTCAAAGAGGAAGGTTTTAGGGTCTTTGGTAATTAGGCCATAGAACTTTGGAAGTGCAACAGAAGGTATGTTCTTTAAGTTTTGATTACCTTTTTGAGGAGGGATAGGAAAGGGAAATGTAGGCTAAGTCTGAGCTATTCTTGGAGGAGAACCTAGCAATGGTGGTTGATAGATAACAAGGGCAAGTAGATCATCTTGGTATTCAAGTTTAGCAAAGAGATCATTCAAATGCAAGGATTCATCAGAGGATGAGGGTATTCGTTCTTGAGCAATAGAAAATGGATTTTCAAACGGTTCTTCATTCTCATTGTGAGGTTCTTTAGGCTCAAGATCAAAAATGTCTTCTTGAGTATTATAGTGAAGAAATCTCTCAAGGAGGTCTCTTCTTCTATACATGCAAAATAATGCAGAGTTTAAACTAAAATAATAACTTTAGGTTTGAACTAGATTAACACCTCCCTGGCAATGATGCAAAAAATGTTTTGTCAGCTTATTGCCTTAATAAAAAAGGACTGAACATCCTTTCATAGTGATTCCATGGTCAAACAACATCATGTGTTTTACTTAAAATAGTACACTGACTTCATTTAATATGTCAACCCAAGAGCATAAACTTGAGAGGATGACTACAAAGTCTATGCTCTAATTTTCCTTCAAGTCATTACAACTAATGTGAAGGAAATGATGAAGGAATTCTATGCTAGCAACTAAAAAAATAACTTAACTTAAAGCTTGAAAGTAATGTTGCAATAGTAAACCTATCTATTTACCTATGTTGTAGGAACAATTCACTGATTTTATTATCAATGGTTGCGAGATCAACATAATTCTATCTTGCAAGGAAACAAATAAGGAAATAAAATTTATTCTAATGGAATAGTTCACTCACTAAGTGGGCCTCCTTGGATGAGTAAATAGAAAAGACAATTAAGATAAGATAAATAAAATTGAGTTGCTCATTTTATCCATTCATGGTGAAGGAATTACGCTTGACTAAAAACTAAATCACACTCAATTGCTATGAAAATCAACTTATCTTTTTCTTTCTAAAAAAATTTCCTTAAAGCTACAATAGATGTTATTTAAAAGGAAACTACAACTACTCCCTAACTCTATGATCACTCCATTAATGAGGATCAATTATAGACACATAAAGTTTGAAACAAAATCACCATTAACCATGAATAGATCCTTCAAGAATATAGCAGGTTGTGGAAGCTACATTCGTGCGCTATTCCAATAGAAAGCATATAATGACTTGCTCCACTCATGATGATTCAACATTCTAGTTGGCTTTGACTTTAACACTAAGGTGTTGACTCTTGAATATCCATGACAAGTACCTAAAAAAAATTAAATATGCACAGCACTTCCACATACATATATTTAATTTATCATCAATATTAGAAAAGGTGTAAGTTCAAATTACCACTCTTGCAAATCCTATGGCTATAGGAGGAAAAATACCCAAGATATAACATAAATGAGGAAAAATTTATCAATATGTAACATCACTTCATTATACCATTTTTGTCCATAGATTCAAGCAATTATAACATATTTGAACTATCCATACTTCTACTTAATGTCTTGTCATATATAGAGCATATACACGAAAACATAAGTTCATTTTCTTAAAACCATAAAGTTACGATTATTTCTATAAGGTAACTGCTTAAAAACAAGATAAAAAGATCTTAAAACAATGGTCTTTTAGAGGCCCATCAATCATTACTTTCCTATTTGATATTGAATCATACATGTGTTCTCAGCTTCTTTTCCTTGTAGGTTTCTTCTCACAGTGAGGAACAATGTGAGGGGGGTGTACCACCTCCATTGATAAGGAGAAGGTAATTAGGTGTTTTAAAGCCATTAAATATGTTTTTTTGTGTGTGTGTGTGTATACTTGTCACTTTTGTTTACTAATGAAATATTATTGTATTGTTTATTTTATAGGGGGCTACCATTGATGATGCACCAACACAAATTCACTCTCGTAGAACCTTAGGCACTTCCATTTGCAGCCAAAGACCTATTGTATTTATATTCATCATTTAGTTTTTACTTATCTTATTTTTCATAGATTATAAAGAAATGGTTGTCATGATTGTAACAACTATGATTTTTTCTCTCATGGGAAACACCTGATGCGATGGAGAGGGATCAAAAAAGCTTTGTACATTTTATTACCCAATTGATACTTCTAGAGGAGAGATGACCTGAGGTAAATTCTAATTTGAATCATTCATTATGTTATTAATTAATTATGCTATCATTAATAAAGTTCTAGGTTAAGTAGTATTTTAATTTGACAACCATACAAACATATTTAGTTTGGAGGTGGTAGGGTCCCTTCTTTGCCAAGGACTTATGTGAATACTCCTGGCTACCATAGGAAGGAATGGGGAGAAGTAAATGAAATTATGAAAATTTTAATTGTATTATGGATCAATAGAAATTTGAATAAATTTCAGTTTGATATGTACAAATCATTTAAATTAGCTAGTCTAACTTTGATTTTGTCTTCTTTGTTCATACATGAACTAGCAAGTTTGGAGACTGCATTGAAGAGGCTGCATTTTGATTATCCAGTAGAAGCATAGGATAATTTAGTTTTTTAGGGATGTCTTAGGGCATATTTTGACATGGCATATGCCACATTGTATATATAAACTTTGATCTCAGAGACATTTTTTGATGGTGTGTTCCACATTTGGTATATCGATGTATATTTTGACATACAATTGCATTGTATTTGTATATGGCTATTTATTTTAACATATTATATTATTATGATTTGCTGCATATATGTATTTGAATTCTATTTTTTTAAAATCATGTTCCTTAGAAACTTGTTAATTAGAATCTTGTTCATGGCTTATGAAATCTTATTCATTTTAATATTATTTCCACTAATTCATTTATGAAAACTATAAGTTTTTGTTAGAATATTTAGATTAAATAAGATTGGGGGGCAAGGGAGGTGAATTAGTTATCCAAGGTCCAAATGTATCAATTAAACAAATAAACACTTGAACAATTTCAAGTCTTATCACTCCGTTTCTCGGTCTCTACTATAAACTATTTGCAACATTATTTAGTTGTCCGCTGTTCTAAAATAAAAAATATGCAAAATATAAAATTTAATCAGTAAAGCATCATAATAACATCCACACAACTTTGACACTAGGATTAATGTGGAAATCCAAATTGGGAAAAGCTACTAGAAACATGTCACCAATTTTCACTCTTCTAAAGTGAGCCCTGTTAGGAGTCAACCTTGTTAAAGGTTACAATACACATTGTTAAATGTGACATTCTTAAAGGATTTAATCACCCTATTAGGAGTGGCCTTTTTAGAGGACTTTATAACATTCCATTTAAATGTCACCTGGTTAGAGGATTTACATAGACTATAAATTCCTTATGACTGTTAGGTGAACCTTGATTAAAGGATTTCAAATATTGTTCACAATGGTTAGAAAGTAATAGAAGGTTTGATCTATTAAGTAAAACTCGCTTTTCATGTACAGATATTTGTTCATCTCCTAATACTAATTCACTATCTAGCCTACATTTTCATCTCAATCTTAGATTCACTTGGTAACCCTTCAAGAAATTCACCATCACTTCTTCTCAACACAATTAAGCCTTTTGTTTAGATTCACTAGTTAATAACATTAGTAACAAATCCAACTCTCTAAAACTTATTCACATGCACACAACCTCTCTACCCATATAGAAAGGTCATCTCTTTACCTCCTTAAATATGTAGCTCTAATCTTTTTCCACTTAATCAACACCATATATCTCAGCGTTTACAATTTGATCCATCGAATTCAATGAATCTGATTGCCATTGTATTTATCTCTTCTTTTCTAGAAACTTCTCCTTGAATTAAACTCTTAGGTCAATTACCTAATTCTCAATTAGAATTAAATGATCCAACTCATGGATCCTTATCCTCAACATGCTTTCCATATCCCAAGAAATTAACTTAGTCATCTAGAAATTATGATTTCTTGCAAATAGTTAAAATGTTGTTCCTTGGCCAACACTAGGTTTTGACACTCAGTCACTATAAAATTCTTTCTTGACATCAACACTATCACTCAGTTGATACTGATGATTGGTCAACACTAAATTTTCTTGGCACTTACTATGGCTTGGTTGACACTAGCATTACTCGACATGTTCACCAAAATTCCTTAGTCTTTAACTCTATTAACCAATCAAGCTATACATTTGATCTATCTTTTCTCACACTTTCAAGATTTGAACATTATTATCTTCTCCTCTTGTAACATGATTTAAACAATCACTTTATCTTGTCAAAATCTAACTAATCAAATGTCCATTGGTAGTTTCCTCTTCATAACTCAAGTTTTCCTCTAGATGCTTTTGTTATGAACAACTTCTCAAATCCTCTTCACCAATCAAATAGACATGACATTTAGATCAGATAGAAAACTATCTCACAAATATATTTGAAATCAATGACAACATAACAATTGTTCCAATTGTAGTTTCCAAAAATATCCCTCTTTAGCATTGATGTCAACACCTCAAAAAAAATGTAGGAATACTTCAAGTTACCATACAATCCAAGATTTTTATGATCTTCAAGTAACACTCTCAATGTATCAGATCTTTATCAATATCCTTAGTTTCATTCTAATGCAAATCTTTGATCTGGAAACACCTCTTAAAATTTTATGAACTCCCTCTAAGTAATCACTCCCTCTTATTTAGTATGTCTCTTCTAGCATCTAGTTTCTCCCTCTAGGATATTCTTTCCCATTGGATTAGTACTCTTCTTTGTTTCTTAGATAATCTCTCTCTCTCTCTCTCTCTAATATTTTATGAAATCTCTCCCTCTTTGACAACAATGCAAAAAACACTATCTCTTTCTCATATATCTAGATTATGTAGATAATTGCATGTCAAGTCTGAATTCTTCAAATGTCATCCATATGTGATTGATCTATTATACTACCCTTCTTCTTCTTCTTCTTCTTCTTCAATATTTCCTGCCCAATTAGAGTAAATGAATACCTTTAATTCAAACTTATCATTCTTCTTTTAATGTAATCCATAGTCTTATGTTCCTTTTAGATATCTCGGTATTCTTTTTACTACCATCATATAATTTTTCTTGGGACTTGTTGAAAATATAGCAACTATCCCAATAGATAATGTAATATCTAGTCTGCTATGAACAACATATTGTAGTTTACCAATCATTGATCTATATTGTGTCTGGTCCACATCAGTATAATCATCATTCTTAGATAGTTTGTCTATTAACCATAGGTGTACACACTGGTTTAGAGTCTTCCATCCCAAAAGAATTTAGTATCTCCTTGATATATTTTGACTGAATAATGAAGATACCTTGGTACATTTGATATATTTGTAAACCAACAAAGAATTTGATCTCATCAAACATTGACATTTCAAATTCCTTTTTCATTTCATCAATAAAAGTTTTTCATAATGCTTCCTTTCCTCCAAATATGTTATCATCAACAAAAATTTCAGATAACAATATCTCATTTTTCTTTCCAGTCTTCAAATATAGATTGTTGTTATCATTTGTCCT
The DNA here is from genome assembly GCA_028749045.1 of Cupressus sempervirens. NCBI lineage: Eukaryota > Viridiplantae > Streptophyta > Pinopsida > Cupressales > Cupressaceae > Cupressus > Cupressus sempervirens. Next base: position 874,638,968 of record CM053789.1, read on the forward strand.
TGCAGAACCAATCTTCACCAAACAGTTATGAAGTCTTTCATACCATGACCTTGGGGCTTCTTTCTATCCATATAAAGCTTCATGAAGCTTATACACCATATTCTTCTTGTTGGGATCCACAAATCCTTTAGGCTGATCTATGTATACTTCTTCTTGTATCCCATTCAGAAATACAAATTTGACATGCATTTGATATACCTTGAATCCTTTATAAGTAGAATATGCAAGTAGTGTTCTAAATCCTTCTAATCTTGTTACAGGAGAAAATCTTTCCCCATAGTCAACACCTTCCTCATGTGGATATCCTTTGCATACCAATCTAACCTTATTCCATGTGACTTCACTTTTCTCATTTAGCTTCTTCTTGGATATCCACTTGGTTCCAATAAATTTTTTGTCTTTAGCTTTGGATACTAGAGACTATGTTTCGTTCTTTTCAATCTGTTCAATTTCTTCATTCATAGCTTGTATCCAATCTTCATTCTTCGAAGCATCTTTCATAGATTTGGGTTCAAACTCACAAAATAAGCATGTATCACTTTTGAGTCTTTTTATTATCATAACATCAAACTCTTTATCTCCAATGATTTGTTTTGTTACAACATGTCTTCTCACATATTTTTCTAACACAAGCTCTTTTCTTCTTTGTTCTTCAATACGTTCATCTCAAAAATTGATTTCAAGCTCATTATTTCTCAATTGTTTAGGTTTTGGTTCAGGTTTTACATGCTCGACACTACCTTCCTATTATTTAGCTTCCTCTATCTATGACTCAACATCATTTATCTATTACTTGGCACCCACAGTCTGATGCTCAACAACTTGCTATTGCAACTTGACATTCCCAATTTGCTAAGGATCTACAAATTTGATTTCTTGTTTAGGTGGAGTGCCTAGAGCACTATCATTCACATATATGAATGGACTATAGTCTTCAAGTTCTGTCTTACACTCAACTTCATTTTTCTCTATATATTATTGAACTTTCATATTTGCAATTTCTACAACTTTGTTAGTGTTAGAGTTCAAACACTTATAAGCTTTTCTATTAGTGGAATATCATAGGAATATACCTTAATCACTTTTAGCATTAATTTTTCCATTCCTATTATCTTTAAGTATGTAACATTTTCTTCCAAAAACTTTAAAATATTTCACATTAGGTGCATATCCATATCACAATTCAAAAGGTATTGTATTTTTACCTTTCTTGACTTACACTATGTTCAGAGTATAAATAGTTCTACTTGTAGCTACTCTCCAGTATTTCTGTGACATGTTCTTCTCCATCATTAGTGTTCTAGCATAATCCATAATTGATCAATTCCTTCTTTAATCTATTTCATTCTAAGGAGGGGTCCTAGGTGAAGACATATGTATTTTGATTCCTCTATTATTGCATAATATGTTGAACTCATTGGAAATGAATTTGCCACCTTTGTCAAATTTAAAACACTTCAAACTCTTCCATGTATCCTTTTCAACTCTAGCTAACTACCACTTAAATAGATGAAAAGCATCAGATTTTTTTTTAAGAAACATCACAGTCATCATCCTAGAATAGTCATCAACAAATAGAATAAAATATTTTTCTCCATAGTAGCTTTTAACTCTAGTAGGTCCACATAATTCAGTATGAACCAATCCCAAAATGTCATCAGATGAATATGTTTTTCTCTTGAAACTAGACTTTGTCATTTTTCCCAATTGACATTCTTTACACATAGCATTGTCAGGTTTCTTCAGTTTTGGAAAACCTCTTACTCTTTTCATTTTACTAATACTAACCAAATTGTCAAATTTTACTTGACATAACCTCTTGTGCCGTAACCAAATATCTTTGTATTGTGAAAACAAACATGTCTCATCAAATAAATCTAGATAAAACAAGTTACCTCTATTTGATTGCCACTTCCAATCATTTTATCATCAATATCAAGTATTTTGGCTTTGCTGTGATGGAATTCAAATTTGTAACTTGATTTTTTTAGCTATGAAAAACTCAACATATTATAGTTAAGTCCTTCAACCAAGTAAACATTGTCACATTTGATCTTGTCAGTTAGTTGAATTGTCCCTTTACCTTTCACAAGACATGGAACATCATTACCAAATTTAACACAACCACCCTTGTATGGTCCAATGTCCTCCAATTTACTTCTATTAGTAGTCATGTGATTAGAGAAACCACTATCAATTATCCATCCATCACTTTTGTTCACATAAGAGATTAAAGAAGTTTTCTCATCTTCATTAGAATCTTCTTTCATAGAAACATAGATTACCTCTTCATCATTACTTTTAGATTCAGTACCAGTTTCTTCTTTAGCAATATAACAATATTTCTTACCTTTTTCCTCATAGTCCTTGTTCTTCTTGATGTCTTGATCATCTCTTCTTCCTTTGTACTTTCTCTCCTTTCTTTCATCCTTGTTCTCACTATTAGCACACCTTGTAGCAATATGACCAACCTGATTGCATGAAAAATAGATTATGGGAAGTTTACCTTTGTATTTTCCTTTGCCTCTTCTAAAACTCCTAGCTATTAGTGCCTCAAGTTCATCAAGTTCATCATCAAAAGTATCACTATCATTTTTCACATGTTTTCCCTTTCCTTTCTTGTTGAGAACCAGCTATGATTTAAAAGAAGATTCAATAGTAGCAAGAGTGTAATTATCAAAATTAGACATCTCAAAAGAAGTAAGCCTACTAATTACACCTTCTAGGGTTAGGTCATTACCTAGTGTACATCTTAGTTTTTGTATTACAAAAATACTAATACCATAAATAGGAAGTAGAGTTCTCAATACTTTGTTGATTATTGTTTCATCTTCAGTATTTCCTTTAGCTCCTCTAATAACATTAAAAATTTCTTTGATTCTTGTACAATATTGCACTATGTTCTCACCTTCTGTCATTCTCATTTCATTAAACTTACCTCTCAAACTTTCTTGATTTGGCTCTTAAGAAATTAGCATCTCCTCCATAGATGGTCTTCAATTTATTCCATATTTCCTTTGAATTATTGCAATCCTTGAGGTCATAAAACTCAACATAGCTTGGGGCTGAAGAAATCTCCAACATTGACTGATTATGCTATTTCTTTTCTTCTAGTTGTTGAGTAGTTAGAGGGACTGTTGTTATGCCCACACATGCACTATCCAAAAAATCCAATGCAACATCACCAATACTTTCGATATGTAGCATCATCAACTTTTTTCATGTAGGCAAATTTTCTCTATTCAACTTTGATGCCTCTCTTTTGTATGCCATCTTTATCTTTGAGTACCTTCAAACTTATCTCTACAAGAACTAGTTCTCTAATACCAATTGTTAGAATGTTTAGAATAACTAAGAGTGGGGGGGGGGGGCGTTGGCTTTGAATCACTTATCCAAGGTCCAGATGTACCAATTGAACAAAAAAATATAAAAAATTTCAAGTCTTGTCATTCTATTGCTTGGTCTCTATTATAAACTATTTGTAACATTAACTAGCTATCCACTATTCTAAAATAATAGATTTGTAGAATGTAAAATTTAATCAGTACATCATCATAGTAACATCTACACAAGTTTGACATTCGGATTTAACATGGAAACCCAATTTGGAAAAATCACCAGTAACATGTCACCAATTTTCACTCTTCTAAAGTGAGCCTTATTAGGAGTCAACCTTGTTAAAGCTTACAATACACACTATTAAATGTAACCTTGTTAAAGGATTTAATCACCCTATTAGGAGTAGCCTTGTTGGAAGACTTTAGAACATTCCATTAGAATGTCACTTGGTTAAAGGATTTACATAGATTGTTAAGTGCTTATGACTATTAAGTCAACCTTGATTAAAGGATTTCAAATATAGTTCACAATGGCTAGAAAGTAACAACAGGTTTGATCTTTTAAATACAACTCACTTTTCATGTATAGATCTCTATTTAGCTCCAAATACTGATTCACTATCTATCCTTCATTGTCATCTCAATCTCAAATTCACTTGCAACTCTTCAAGAAATCACCATTCACTTCTTCTTAACACAATTATGCCTTTTTCTTATATTCACCAGTCAATAGCATTAATTAGATCTCCAACTCTCTAGAACTTCTTCACATGCACATAACCTCTCTACCGATATAGAAATTTCACCTTTATACTTCCTTAAATAGTTAGTTTTGATATTTTTTTTCTTAATCAACATTGTAGATCTTAGGTTCATGATTCAATCCATCAAATTCAATGAATTTGATTTCCATTCTTTTTATCTCTTATTTTCTAGAAAATTCTCCTTGAATTCATCTCTTAGGTGAATTACCTAATCCTCTCCTAGAATCAAATGATCCAACTCATTGATCCTTATCTTCAACATGCTTTCTATATCCCAAGAAATTAACTTAATCGACTAGAAATTACTATTCCTTGTAAATAGTCAAAATTTTGCTCCTCAACCAACACTAAGTTCTGACACTCAATCATCACTAGGTTACTTAGTTTCTATAAAACTTCTTACTTAGCATCAACACTATCACTCAGTCGATACTATTGGTCCATCAACATTGAATTTTCTTGGCACTTACTGTGCATCAGTTGGCACTAGCATCGGTCAGCATATTCATCAAAATTCCTTAGTATTTTACTTTTTTACTCAATCAAGCCTACACATTTGATCTATCTTTTCTCACACTTTCAAGATTTGAACATTATAGTCTTCTCCTCTTGCAACATGATTCAAAAAATCACTTTATCTTGTCCATTTCTAACTAATCAAATGTTGATTGGTAGTTTCCTCTTCATAACTCAACCTTTTGTCTAGATGCCTTTGTTATGAACAACTTCTCAAATCATCTTCATCAATCAAATATATATGACATTTAAATCAGATAGAAAACTGTGTCACCAATAGATTTGACATCCATGACAACCTAATAATAATTCCAATTGTAGTTTCCAACAATCTCCCTCTTTAACATTGATGGTAAAACAAATTTGAGATGAGCTATCAAAGGGTTCTATTACATGGTCTTGTAGCATCTTACAATTTATCAATACTCCTCATGAGCTACCTTTTATGCCCCTCAGAATATCATTACCCAAACGTGCTTAGTGTAGCTTGGGGACACTTTAGTGTGTGGTGGTCACACATGTTCTAGGTTCTTTGTGATCAAAATAATGACATAACTAGGGTTCACCTACCTATCTAGAGCTAACAGAGCCAATGAATGGATGCCATAATGAATGGTTCATAATTTACATAGTAGTACACCAACTCACTAAGGAATATTACAAGTGTTTGCATCAATTGAGATTGTTGTGCCAAATTAAAATGAAATTAAATCTCCTATAAGTGAGAGAGGTTAATATATAAATTGATATCACAATCTTGTAGCATCTAACAATTCATTGATACCCCTCACGAGCTCTAATTTATGATCTTGAGAAGATCACTTCCCAAATGTGCTTAATGTACCTTAGGGATGCATTGGTGTAGGGTTGTCATGAATACTCTAGGTTCTCTATGGTTGAAATAGTGGTGTTACTAGGGTTCACCTGCACATCTAGAGCTAACATATCCAACAAATTGATGCCATGATGAGTGGTTTGAAAGTTTCATAATGGTGCACCAATTCATTAGGGAACACCACAAGATTTGGTAACAAGCAAGATTGTTGTACCAAGATCAAAAAAATTTGAAACTTCTAGAAGTGAGAGAGGATATTTTAGCCATTTATATCATTTTCTCATAGCATTTGATAGTTTATCAATATCCCTCATGATCTTCAAGTTATGAACTTAGAAGTTCACTGCCCAAAAATGCTTAGTGTACCTTGGGGATACTTCAGTGTAGGGTGACCATGAATGTTATAGGTTCTCCATTGTCAAAAAATTGGAATCTCTATGGTTGGCCCACTCATCTAGAGATGATGACACTAATGAATAGATGCTATGACCAACATTTTGAAACTTGTGTAGTAGTGCACTAATTCACTGAGGAACATTGCAAGTTTTGGCATCAAGTGAGATCAATGTGCCAAATCTAAACAAAATTGAATCTCCTAGAAGTGAGAGAGGTTATTGTAAAAATTGATATGGGGGTCTTGTAGCAAATGAAAATTCATCAATACCTCTTACAAGCTCTGAGTTATGACCCTCAAAAGATCACTTTCTAACTATGTTTAGTGTACCTTGGGGATGCTTTGGTATAGGATGGTTGCAAATGTTTCTAGGTTCTTTGTGGTTAAAATAAGGGTGTAAGTAGGGTTCACATACCCATACAAATATTACAAAAATGATAAATCAATGTCACAATGAAGGGTTTAAAAGTTGTACACTTGTACACTAGTTTATTGAGGAACATTGAAAACTTTGGTATCAAGCAAGATGATTGTGCCAAATTCAAATGAAATTGAAACTCCTAGAAGTGAGACAGTTTATTATAGAATTCAACATTATGATCCTATATAATCTAAAATTTTATCAATGCCCCTCACAATCTTTGAGTTACAACCCTTAGAAGATCTCTTCTCAAATATGCTTAGTGCACCTTGGAGACATGTCAGTATAGGGTGGTTGTGAACATTCTAGGTTTTCCATGGTCAAAAAATTGGTGTCACTATTGTTTACCCACCCATTAAGAGAAAATAGCACTAAGGAATCATACTATAATAAATGGTTCAAATTTTTTTCAGTGGTGCACCAATTCACTAAGGAACACTGCAAGTTTTGGCATCAAGTGAGATCATTGTGCCAAATTCAAAATAAATTGAAACTCTTAGAAGTGAGAGAGGTTATCATAGAAATTTATATCATATTCCTATAGCATTTGACATTTTGTCAATAACCCTCACAAGCTCTAAGTTGCATCCCTCAAAATATCATTTCCCAAACATGTTTAACACACCTTGGGGACACTTCAGTGCAGGGTGATCATGAACATTCTAGGTTCTCCCTGGTTGAAACAAGGGTTTCACTAGGGTTAACTCACCTATTAAGACCTAATGGTGCCAAAAAATTGATGCCCTGATGAATGGTTTGAAATTTTCGTAGTGGTGCACCAATACACTAAGGAACACTACAAGTTTTGGCATCAAGTGAGATCGTTGTGGCATATTCGAATAAAGTTAAATATCCTAGAAGTGGGAGAGGCTATTGTATAAGTGATATCATAGTCCTACAACATCTAATAGTTTTTTGACACCTCTCACGAGCTCTAAGTTATGACCCTTAGAGGATCATTGTGTTTTCCTATTTAGTGAATCTTGGGGATGCTTCGGAGCATGGTGGTTGCAAATATTCTAGTGTCTTTGTAGTCAAAAGAGGGGTGTTGCTAGGGTTCATGATGCTAGAGCATCTTCCATCACAAAATAAAATGTGGCATATATTTTTTTTAAAATTGTGGAGGAGAGAGAAAGTGACAAAAATTAGAGAAATAATAATGGAGAAAAAAAGGAGAAAGACATTTCATTTTCCAAGGTGGCATTTTAAAAGTTAGTGAAAAGTTCCTTATTTCATGTATTTAATGTTTTTTGTCAAGCCAACTTGTGGCTTGAAGGTGTGTGCTAAAATGTTGATACACTTCTATGAGTCATTATATCCAAGATTGCTGAAGAATGAGATCTCAAATGACAACTCATAGCTCTCTATTGATGGAGTGCAAGGTTTAGTAATGGAGGCTATCAGTTTGACCTAGTTTGTGCCCATGCAAGTACACCATAAAATAAGAGATTCAAAGATCAAAATATGCATGCAAATGAAGATGTAAGCTAATCTAAATGATAACAATGCAAAGCAATGCAAGATTAGATATGGCTTATGCAAACCTTAGGGTTAGATCTCAAAATATGATTATTAGGAGTAATAATAAAAAAAAACAACCCAAATGAAAACTTACATCATGCATTGAACCATGTGAAAATTAAATGCAAGTTAATCATTAAATGCCATTTTTTTAATTTTGATTTTTGACCTAGTCAACAAGATTGTACATATATGCCATGAATTTAGACCCAAAACCCTAAATATAGAAAATAGAACCCTAATAAAAAACTAAAAAATTTCCAAAAATATTAGAATTTTAGAAAAATATTTTCATTTGGGGACCCATTTTGTCAAAACAAATCAATTTTTGTAAATTGAGTGTTTGAGCTCTCATATGAGCTCTGAACTCAAAACACAAAGAAATAGACCTATTTAGAATTTAGAGAGCTTTCCAAAAATGTAGAACTTTTTGAAAAAATTATTAATTTATTCCCAAAAATGATTTTTCATGAAAAATAAAGCAAAATTTATAAAAATGATAAGTTACCTTGGAAAAATCTGAGTTTTTAACCAAAGCTTCTCTAATATTTCATCCACTTGAAAAAAATTTCAGACTAGAATACTAGATTGTTTGGGAGATATGATTAGATCTTTGAGATCTAGGGCTTTTCATCTCCAAACAAATCTGCACAAGGGGGTTAGCTCCAAAAATAGCCAAAACAAGCATGTAAAGGTGGGTTGTGCCATAGTGGGCGAAAAAATGTGTACTAAAATGTTGACACACTTCTATGAGTCATTATATCCAAGATTGCTCAAGAATGAGATCTCAAATATTGACTTATAACTCTCTATTCATGGAGTGCAAGGGTTAGTAATGGAGGCCCTCATTTTGACCCAGGTTGTATCCATGCAAGTACACCATAAAATGAGAGATTCAAAAATCAAAATATGCATGCAAATGAAGATCAAGCTAATCTAAATGATAACAATACAAAGCAATGCAAGATTAGATATGTCTTATGCAAACCCTAGGGTTAAGCTCTCAAAATTTGATCGTTAGGAGTAATAATAACTAACAAATAACCCAGATGAAAACTCACATCATGCATTGAACCATGTGAAAATTAAATGTAAGTTAATCATTAAATGCCATTTTTAAAATTTTTATTTTTGACCTAGTCAACAAGATTGGACATATATATTGAAATAATTAAATCAATTACAATTTGATCAAGAAAAATGATTTGAATTGATTCAATAAAATATTGCAATGCATTGATTCAAGAAATTGATGAATTGAAGAACAGAGCCCATAGTCTAGGTGACCATTTTAGGGCGGATATAGAAGGTGTATTTAATGAGAGTGTTTATTTAATTTCTTTTATGCTTGGCCAACTTCTGGCTTAATTTAGTATAGGTAGAGGTTCTTGTGGAGTCTAGAGTCATTATTCATTTGACATGGGATCGAGTATGGAGGAAGTTAGCTAGAGAGGGGTAGCGAAGAAGAGATAAGTTTTCTAGTAGGGTTGGTAGCTATAGCTTGGAAAAATAAGAAGGTTTCTTGGTGGCTTATGAGCACAAGTTTAAATATTTATTCTTAAGGTTTTCTACTAGATTGTAGATTTGGGCTAGGTGGGGTTTGGATCTTGCGATATATTGAAGAGATGTTACTATATTTGCTTATGTGTTTGGTTGTAACCTGGAAGACCTCACAACCAGGCATGTTGGATGTAAATCTTATGATTACATTATGAGAATTGGCATTATTTTGGATCTAAACATCTATATTATTGTTATTCCTCCATTGTGTGGTCATTTGTTTGGGGATATGGAATCTCCATTGGGGATTCTCCTGCCTTGTACTCCATCAAGTGGTATTAGAGCATAGCTCAATCTTGTGGTGGATTGTTCCTTATGGAGTCCTAGGCATCTTTGTTGTGAGGTGGAAGATCTTGGTTTTGAATTAGAATTGAAGAGGGATTGTAGATGGATCATGATATGACAAGATGGTTGTGAAGATAGAAGGTTGGCCTTATTGATCAAAGTTTTGATCTGATTGGTGATTGTTAAGAGTGTAGATTTTTTTAGAGGGTTTGTGAAGATCTTAGAAGATACCTCTAAGAAGATTGGACCCTAGGATGATTGTAGATCTCCATGATGTGGTGGAGATGAAGATTCCATAGATATTTTCTCAATTGGAAGCTAGTTTGACCAATCAAGTTAAGGAGGGGATAATTGAGTTTTGCAAATATTTATGGAACTGGAGTCTGTTGCTCTTAAAGAGAGTGGTCTAGCTAGTTAAGAAGATTATGTAGAGGAGAAGACACTTTTTTGTTAAGGAAGAGGTAAAGGAAAAATTCATTAAAGCTAAAGAGGATATTTTTTTTGATGACTAGTTAGATGGATCTAACACAAAAATTGCAGAGCATCTTATAGTGGATGATGAGATTGTTGATTGTGAGAATTCACATATGGATATTTCTACTGATGTGGAGTTGGATGTTGCTCATATGGATTCATTGGTTACTACTATGGTTGAGGATCTATATGATACTGTGGATCTATATGTTCCTGATTTGCCTATGTTTTGCATATATGAGGATTTACATGTTGCTCTTATTGTGGATTTAAGCTTACATGTTGCTGACATAGACTTCATGTTTGAGGATATTTTTGGTAGTGGTCATGATCAGTTGCAGAGATTGTTGTTAAAACATTATGTTCGGTTTGTTCCTAAGAGTGAGCTTGCTAATTATATTGCTAAGATTCATTCAATTATGGTGTTTTAATGGATGAAGCATAGATGGTTGATTTTAAAATTTGTTCTTTTGTGTGGGATGGATTGGAAACCTTTGGTGAAGATGAACTTGTGCGTAGATATTTCTTTTGGCATCAAAGTATGGGATGTACATTTCTATTTTCCCTGGGAAGTTTGATGCAGTAGCATCTTGCATCACAAAATAAAAAGGGGCATACTTTTAATATTAAAATAATTTTTTTGGAGGAGAGAGAAAGTGACAAAAATTAGAGGAAAAATAATAATGGAGAAAAAATGGAAAAAGGCATTTCATTTTGCATGGTGGCATTTTAGAAGTTAGTGGAAAGTTCCTTATTTCATGTATTTAATGTTTATTGTCAAGCCAACTTGTGGCTTGAAGGTGTATTTAATCAGAGTGTATATTTAATGTCTTTTATGCTAGGCTGATTTGTGGCTTGGTTTAGTATCAGTAGAGGGTCTTGTGGAGTCTAAAGTCATTATTTATTTAGCATGGGATCCAACATGGAGGAAGTTAGCTAAAGAGGAGTAGGTGAGAAGAGAAAAGTTTGTTAGTAGAGCTAGTAGCTATGAATTAGAAAAATAAGAAGGCTTGTTGGTGGCTTGCAAGCACAAGTTTAGATTCTTCTTGTGGGTTTGGGATAGCTAGGGTTTGGATCTTGTAGAGTGGTTTTTTTATTTGCTTCTATATTTAACCATAACCTAGAAGGCCTTACAACTAGAAACATTGGATGTAAATCTTATGATTATATTATGTGAATTGGCATTATTTTGGATCTAAATCTTTGTGTTATTGTTATTCTTCCAATTTGTGGTTATTTTTTGGGGGCTAGGACATCTCCTTTGGAAAATGTTTGTTCGCAGAGCTAGTAGCTATGACTTATCAAAAAAAAGAAGGTTTGTTTGTGGCTTGTGATCACAAGTTTAGATTATTCTTGCGAGTTTGGGATAGCTAGGGTTTGGATCTTGTAGAGTGTTTTTTTAATTTGCTTATGTATTTAGCCATAACCTAGAAGGCCTTACAACCAAGCACGTTGGATGTAAATTTTACAATTATATTATGTGAATTGGCATTATTTTGGATCTAAATCTTTGTGTTACTATTATTCTTCCAATGTGTGGTTATTTGTTGGGGGCTAGGACATCTCCTTCGGGGATTCTCCTACCTTGCACTACATCAGTTCACCTTCCCTCATGGAGCTAATGACACTAACAAACCAATGTCATGATGAATGGTTTAGGGTCAATTGAATTTTTTTACAATAATTGCAATTTGTGACACTATTACGTTGATGACACTTTGAACTTTTTAAACAAACCAATATCAATTAGATGAACAAAAAACACCATTTTAATGCCCCCTCCATGTTATTTGATTCTTTTAACTACTTTAACGACTTTGACCAACCTTTAATCAATAAGGACTAATAGGCTAAATGGTTATATGGATGATCATAAGAATTTTCCATTGGTGGTCAAATGATGTACCAAGGAAGTTGTAATAACCCTCTGAGAAATACTCTTTTCCTTTTCTCCACTATTTCTTCCTATGCTAGTGAGATCATTGAAAAGATTCATTACAATAATGAAATTTCTCTCCATTTTCATGTTGACATGAATCTTCAATTTGGATAGCATAGATCTTATATTTTTCACCTTTAATAATTAGACAAAAAACTATTCATATAGCTTTGAAGGCCACAATTGAACTGTTCAATGTGACATATTCCCTTCCAATGTGCTCAAAATAGTTTTATCAATCTCAATTAACCATTTGGGTGTTCAACCACACATGTCACTAGACATTTTTCCCTCTTCATCACAAGGGACCTTGTTTCAATTATAATAAGAAGACATGTAAGGTTCATAATTTGTGACATTATCACTAGATCATTCTCCATTGCTAAATTCTCATTTTCAAGCTTTACATTTTCCTCTTTCGATGAACAAATTATCATTCACAACATTGAATTTATTCACATTTTAAATTCAACATCCTGTTCACTAGAAACTATTGTTACAAGCTCATCTTCATTCAAATTTAACATACCTTGTCTCATTTTATGGTGGTTTTCTACATATTTTGCCCTATATTCTTCATTTTTCACCTTCCTCTTTTGTTTAGACTTTCGCCAACTACTGCTCTCCATAATGTCAAAAATTGTAGGATCCCTTATCTACTAATTCAACCACTTTTTGAATTGGAGCATATATAGTCTTTTAATTAAAAATTATTATATATTTTCAATATGTATAGTTTATAGAAAATATTATATTATATTATACTATATATTACATTACATTATATTACACTAAATTATATACATTACATTAGATTACATTATACTACATCATATTATATTATATTATATTACATTATATTAGATAACTTATGTTATTATATTTTATCATGGAATGGGTCGAAAGGTTTTGACCCATTTGATGAAAATATATGAATTCATAGGGGTCCTATGACCCCCGGGGACATAAGTTATCATAGATTGGGTTCAAAGGGGTCATAGGGTATCCTATTATCCCTTTCAACCCATTTGATGACAAGATATGATCTTTTAAGGGTCCTACAACCTCTAGGGACATATGTTATCATGCAATAGATCGAAAGGGGTCATAAGGTATCCTATGACCCCTTTTGGCCCATTCAATTAAAATATATAAACTCCTAAGGGTCCTAAAACCCTTATGGACATATCTTATCATAGGATGGGCCAAAACTTTGAACCCATTTGATGACAAGATATGAGCTCATAGGGGTCCTGCAACCACTAGGGACATATGTTATCATCAAATGGGTCAAAAGGGGTCATAAGGTACATCCCATGACCCCTTTTGACCCATTTGATAACAACATATGAACTCTTAAGGGTCCTACAACCCCTATGGAAATATGTTATCATCGAATGAGTTGGGTCATAAGGTACATATTATGGTCACTTTCAACCCATTCAATGATAAATATAAACTCCTAGGGGTCCTTAGACCACTAGGGACATATGTTATCACGAAATGGGTCAAAAGGGGTCATACGATACCTTATAACTCCTTTCTAATAATTAGAATAAATATAATATGTCCTTAGGGGTCCTATGACCCCTAAGGACATATGTTATCATAGAATGGGTTTAAAGGGTTCATATGATACCCTGTGACCCCTTTCAACCCATTCGATAACAACATATAAACTCTTAAAGGTCCTACAACCCTTAGGGAAATATGTTATCATAGAATAAGTCAAAAGGGGTCATAGGGTATTATATGGCCCCTTTGAACCCATTCAATGACAACATATGAACTCTTAGGGGTCTTATGACTACTAAGAACATACATTATAATAGAATGGGTCAAAAGGGGTCATAAGATACCCTATGACCCCATACGACTGATTAGAATAATATAATATGTTTGTAGGGGCTTTACGACACCTAGGGACATATGTTATCATAGAATGGTTCAAAAGGGGCCATAAGGTATCTTATGGCCTCTTTTAACCCATTCGAAGATAACATATAAACTCATAGGGGTCCAAGGACCACTAGGGACACATGTTATCATGGAATGGGTCAAAAGGGGTCCTAGGATACCCTATGATCCCTTTCAACCCATTTGATGACAAAATGTGAACTCATAGGGGTCCTAGGACCACTAAGGACATCTATTATCATGGAATGGGTTGAAAGGGGTCATAGGATACCATATGACCCCTTTTAACCCATCCTATTAACTCGATCATGGAATGGGTTAAAAGGGGTCATAGGATTAGAATAAATCTAATATGTCCCTAGGGTTCCTATAACCCCTAGGGACATATGTTATCATAGAATGGGTAAACAGGGGTCATAGTATATCCTATAACCCCTTTCTACCTATTAGAACAAATATAATATGTCCTAGGGGTCTTACAACCCCTAAAAACATATGTTATCATAGAATGGGTTGAAAGGGGTAATTGTTAGAATATTTAGAATAATTGAGAGGAGGGTGAATCACTTATCCTTAGGTCCAAATGTATAAAATTAACTTTTAACAACTCTAACAAACTTAATCAAACTCATGAAAAATACATCAAATAAAAGATTTCATCACCATTCAACTTATTCATTCCATTTTATCTCTCTCTTTAGTATGTGCTAACTAGTAGAATAATATCACAGTTAACAATAAACTCCAAACTTAAAAATAGTAAGTAGCATAAACACATAACAAAATTCCACACAAATGTTTGACACTAGAATTTAACATGGAAACCCAATTTGTAAAAAAACCGCCAAGTAACATGCTACCACTTTTTCACTCTTTTGAAGTGAGCTTTGTTAGGAGCTAACCTCATTAAAGGTTACAAAATGCAATGTTAGGTGTGACCTTATTAAAGGATTTAATCACCTCGTTAGAGGATTTTAGAACTTTCTTTTAGAATGTCACATTGTTAAAGTGTTTAAAAATGACCATTAGGTCAACATTAATCAAAAGGATTTTACTACTGCCACAATAATTAGAACATAATAGCTAGGCTTGATCTGATAATATACAACTCACTTAAAAAATTTAGATCCACATTTACCTCGATCTTGGTTCATTGACTAAAATCCATCTCTCTCAACAACTCATATCTTCTTGGCCACTCTTCAAGTAATATCCCACATCACAAACATTGCACTTCTGCTTTGAAAGTATGATCTCTACTTGTCTCCACAGATTCCAGTCCAATAGCAACATAAAACATCTCATAAGTTCCCTTAAATAGGTAGCTTAGGTCTTTGTCCTCTTAAACATAACCATAGATCATAATGTTCTGATTAGACTCAATAGATTCAATGGATCTATCCATCTTCTATTCTTCTTCTTCCTTCCTAAAACTTCTAGAAATATTTCTTGAAATCTTAGTCAATGATCATATTGGTTCTTGGTTTAATAGTGATTTTAACTACCAGGTAGCTAAAATAAAAATGCATCTAAGGGAAGCTAACTCCTATGATGGATGCACTCCGATTAGAACCTATGCTAACTATAAGGCTATACTCCTATACTTTAGGCTCTATAAAACCTAAGCAAGTAGACCTTAGATTCATCCATATTGCCCATGCAAAAATATAGATACAAATCTAAACAAAGAAGATTAACCCTTGAATCTTCTTCACTCATGCAATAAAAAAGGTATGAAATAGCTAATAACATGACCTATGCATTCATAAGTTAAGTGGGGGTCATCCTTTAAACTCTTCAACTTAAAAGGTAAAAAGATTTTGATATTTGAATTATTTCATCATAACCCAGATATGAAACAACAACATATGCATTCCCCAACTGAGATTAGTGCCTAATCTATTGGGTATGATACAAACTATAAAATATATCTAGATGTTTGTGATCTATCTTTTCACTTTGTGAATTAGACATCATTTTTTGCAATGAATCTCATGCTTATCAAAATCCTTCCATGAAATTTGCAACCCTATTGAAATACATCAAGCATTTACTTGATTCTTTGAATCAATGGTGTAACATATCAAGACATACAACTCTAAACAAGTTGCAACTAGGATCTATGTTCTTTTCCTACAAATCATAAAAGATTGCAAACATCAAAGACAAGAGACAAGAATTAGAATGAAACTATTTCCATTTTCTATTCTATATTTATTTCCTTGAGAAAAATTGTCATGCCCAAACTACGGGGCAAAAACACACACAATTTTTTCTTTCATCATTAACTCAGTTAATTATTTTAAAAATCAAATTTCTAATTTAAAAGTTTTATCACATTGGTAATTTTATAGACTTGTATACAATATCTTTAACTTATTCGAATAACTTTAGATATTAGATCATTAACTAAATAAATTATTAATTAGTCTACTAAAATAAAATACATGGGACTAACCATCTTTAATTAAATCAATTAATATTTACATCTAATGCTAACCATCTTTAAACTAAGTTAATTTAATAAAACAATTTACCAAAACCAATTAACAAGATACTATTTAATACTAACATCTCTAAAATCTAAAACTTAACTTAAATCCAAACAAAATTTAACTTAAATTAAATACTAAATTCAATTTTACATATATCTGAATTGAAACTAATTAATATTCCAAAATTAATTTGTATTCTACACTAATACTAACTCAAGCTTTTAATAAATTCTAAAGAAGAAATTTCATTAATCTTATCAATAAGTCTAAAAATTTAACTTAGCTAATTTATATATTTAAAATAAAACTAAGTTACAAGACATAATAATTAAAACTAACTATAACAAAATTGCACTACAACTAATTATACTACATAACTTATATTTGGACGAAAACATATTTCTTAACTTTCATAAACAATTAGACTCACAAAAACTTTCTACCATGCATTCCCCAATACATGCATCCAATGTGGATAGTAGGTGGAAGAAAAGCAAGATTGAATTACTTGCTAACTTTGTTTTAAACACAAAACTTTTAATACTTCCCCTCCATGTTGAGCACCCATTTAGAGAATGAAGATGGGGATGGGACATGGGGGCAAGGTGACATCACCCCCCCATGTTCATTTTGTTGACTTGCAAAATTTTTTTATAAAACCTTTTAAAATATTAATTCCAAATCTGACGTGCAAGGGGGAATTTAAGCCCAAAAGTTTATTAGGTAAGAATTAGATATTTAGGATATTTTGAAAATGTTACTAGTCTATTTTAGAATTGTACATTTATTTATAAATTGATTAATCTATATTTATATTTTTCAAAACAAAATATAAAAAGAATCTTTATAAGATTCTCTATTGTAATGAGGGGAATTAAATTGCCTCCCCATACAAAAACCAGAGAGTATTTACTCTCTTGTAATACATTTTTTTTCCATATTTTTCTAAGTATAGAATTACAAGGCAAAGTATTTTTTTTTCTCTATAATTTTGAATAGAATTAAAACATAGATTTAGCCATTGTGGCACAATAATGCAAGATTAATTAATATCTAATAATCATAAAGACTGAATCTACATGCATGATCATAAATTTTCATTTTCAACATATATGAAAACTTGATATTTTTCCAAACTGAACATCATCATTATTTCCATCCTATTTTTGATGTGCATCCATCTAAATTAAAATTACGATTGAATCACATGATAAACAATTATACTCAATCAACATTTTATTGGCAAACTTGATTCAAAGGCTTAGCCGGGAAAGAACTAGGAAGAAAACCCGGTGTCATTGCCATTAAAACAAGGTTTTGAGATACAAATTACATAGGATTTCAATCCTGAATTACAACACTTAAATTAAATTTCCTTCATGACCCTCATCAAGGGTTCCATATCAATTTTTGCAACACATTTCTAAGAGCCATGGAGGGAATAGAATCTGATCGGGTGACAACCAAGCATAACCAAGAGACAATCAAACATGCATATTCATACATGGTTTACACAATAGGATTCACAATGAATCAAAACTAGGGAAAGGTGGATTTTTCCAACAGGATATGTCAGACACAACACCAAACCAGGTGCCCAATCAGGGCTATAAATCAAGAACTTCTGTTCTTCCATTCTTACATGCCAAAACTCATAAATGGTTTGTGCTGACAGGTAGGGACCCATAACACCCTACCCTATCTCCCTCTTCTCATCCTGAGAAGAGACTCTACACCGTTGGAGTCCAACTAAAAGGACCTTTCCCGAAATTGGCCACTTCTGCCCTCTCCAAGGGTGAGTAATGCCAAAACACCCATGCAAGAAAATCTCAAAATTCAAACATAAACAAGAAAACAAAACATCCAAAATAACATGGTTTTCAAATCTTCCCAACATAACCACAAACATACAAGTATTTAAACAACAACAAGGTAGCATAAACATGAAACAAACATGAAAATTTGAACAAAGGAGATGAGAATTCCTACCTGCACAAAGAGGTAATGGAAAATGAACAAGTTTGAGTAGAGCTTTCCCCTTCCTTGCTTCAATCTTCAAAAACTCCTCTCTAAATGTAGAGATTGGGTAACCACCTTCACTACTCCAAGAAGGGCCTCTAAATAAGCCACAAACTCAACCACCAAAAAAATCAATAACTTCTCCCACCCACCTACAAATCTAGAAGCTCCTAACTCAACCCATACTATGGTTAACCACTACGTGGAGGTGAGGTGATGAAACTCATGGTAGCCATAGTCAATTTTCGCACAAAGGCAAAAAGAGACTTTTTGAGTGGCCTCAAAAGTCAATAAAAGGGGCTTAGGGGTTGGAAAAGACCCCCAACCCATACCCATACCCCTTGGGTATAAATATTTCATGTTTTAAAGCCTTAGGAATAGGTTTAGAGCCAAACAAAAGCTAGGAATTAAATAGGACCAACTAACAACTCTAAAATGCAGATTAAGCACTAAACTAGATTAAGGATGACTAAACTCGATTAAGAACCCAATAAGAAAACATACACTAACTTAATCCGACTTAGGTCCAAAGGTTACACAGCTAACCCTAACTAGCACTCTAAAGAAACATACACAAATTACGAGTGTCAAGCGACACTAAAAGAACACAATTACGAAACATTAACATTTACTGATCACGGAAGGACACATTCACACATCTCACAATAAAATAAGATATGAACAACATGGTTTCCACGAATGGCACATAGGGATCATTTCCATTCCTCCGTCATTTTTTTTGGCTAAAATATCTACACACTCATTGCACGCATCAGTAGTCCCGTAAAATCACACGTACATATATATATACGTATAAAAAATTCACATAAATTGAAACATACATCAATCAGGGTTTCTTTCATCCTACTTATATCCTTAATCATAAAGATTCAAAAAATTCAATGTGTTAATCCTACATTTTACTTAATTCATCAACATACATATACCTAAAACCTTAAATGACGAACATCAAATATTTGGAAGTAACATCACACAGCATGAAATAATATAATATGTTCTAAGCATCAGATAATGTCTCGACATCTCAAGTCATGAGTATCAAAATAATAGTGCAGCGATGAAGGGTCGAGGTGAGGCCTCACAAAAATACATTCAAGATACATGAAAAACACAAAAAGACCAAAAGTATCACTTATAACTTCATTATTGTTGTTCATACAGAGAGAAAATGCTGAAGAATAAGTGGAATCATAGCTAGAGCCTTACTCAATTGATTGGAACCAACCCTAAAACATGAGAAGAGAAAAAAAAATGTAGAAGAATGAAGCTAGGTTAGATCTAATCCTTGGTTACCACTTGTCATCTTCAATTGTCATCTTTTTTTGAAGAAAAAGCTCTTTTCTCTCTCTTCAACTGAAAGCCAAATCCGATCTTCATCATTGTTGTAACAAATTGGAGAATATCTCATCAAAATGATGGGAACCTCTCTTGTAGAAATAAAATAACCTGCTAGTAAAACCACTACTAAAAGTCCCACCAAATTCATGAGAAAACAAAATAAAAATGCTAGGAGAAATGTCATCAAGTCTGGCCCCTACCTAGATGGCTGATTCACAAGAAAATACCTGTAACTACCATCATTGAGTAAAAAATAGCTAGAAGGAAAAATTAGTTGGAGAAGACCTACTTAGACAAATCTCTAAATAACATTTTACCATGAAGATATGCATGTATTTGGACTACAAATCTAGAATCTACACTCCGAGTGCTTTCCAATGATATATAATAGTCCTATCTTTGATGACGATTTGAACTAGAAAACATCCCTTGAAATCCAGGCAAGATATAGCTCTGAATGTGAAAACTTTTTAAGAAAATATTTGATTTTAATATAAAGTTAAAAGTTTATGTAAAAAAAATCTCAATTTAAAAGGGTGGGCCCATTTTGTATTTTAAATTTCTTTAAGATCCCTGGTTGTGCATTCAAATTTTGGGCTTTAGTCTTCAAAAATTTTAACTATGGAATATTTTCCCTCTAAATTTTCCACTTGGTCAAAACTCAACTACATAGTGACATGTGGTAGCCTCTTGTTGGCCACTCTATCGTCATCACCATCTCTATCATCTTCTTCATCAACACCCTAGGTCAACCTGCCACATCATTGCCACATGGCACCTCCTAATTGGTCCTCAACTTTGACTCATCTCACCACCTCATCTAGCTTCTTCTAAGAATCCTTACCACATGTAACAATCTCACTTCATCATGATGACATCACCATCACCTTGTAGGATCATAAGATTGCCCCATGTGGCATCCGTAAATATCATCATCTCTATCTTTGGACTACTATGTGTCATCTTCTAGTTTGTTGACACTGCCAAGTCATGTCACCTCAGTACCACATTAGCAACCTACTTAGTTGGTGCCCCAAGCCCACCATGACACATGTTGACACTGTACCTTTTTTCCATGCTCTAACACCTCAATTGCAAAGAAGTGTTATTGGGCTATGTAGCACCTCTTTCTAGTCACCAACACTAGGTCTTGTCACCACATGGAACCATATCACTATGTTTCAACTCTAACAATGCTATTGTGATAAAGCACTGATTAGACACCTATCCACCTTGTCAATTAGTCTCCTCAATTTGTGTGCCACCTGTCAATTTCATGTTCATTCATCTGGGTGCCATTTGTAACCTTTGCCATATCATCCACCTTGAAATGTGTTCCAAGTGTTTGCTTTCTATTCATTGGTTTGGTTTGGCCATCCACCATGTCACTGTCGAATCAGTTCAAAATTATTTCACCTCCAATGCTAGGGTTCACATGCATGAGGATAGCCTTTTATCTTAAAAGACTCTTGTCTTTTAGAAACTTAGTGTATAAGCACACACATATTTAAAAAAATCATAATTGACTCCCATTTGGGGAATGTGGGATAAATGTTTGCAGGGTCTTCTCCACACCCTTTAGCAATGTTCAAAATGATTCAATGGATCCAAATAATGCACATTCTACATATTTTATCCACCAATATAAGTCACTAAAGTCATCCAGTACAATAATGTCTCCATCTACAAATGTTGAGAGACATCAGACTTGAGACAAATGTATCTTTAAATGGATGGACATCAATCTTCTCTATTGTTTAGAAAAAACTATATTTTTCATTAGGGACAACTACATGAAGGGTTTTCTTCCTCCATCTTTGATGGTTGCTATGCAATCTCTATGCCCATATCTTAGTAGAATCTCAACCAGATCATACTTTCCTCCCTCTACTACCATGTGGTGTGGGGTTTGTTTTCTTCAGTGCTTTTTATTGTAGCACAAAAAGTTTTATTCTTCCATAAGTAACTTGATGATCCTACTAAATGCATGATCAAAGGAAAATAATTATGCGAGCATGTATATTTCCTTTCTTCCATGTATCTCCATGCTAAAGAATTTATTCAATTGGCAACAAGATTTTTTTAGATTCTTATTTGATTTGGATTTTTTTTTGGTGTTTGCAGGTTCAACCCAAAATCATTTCATAATATCCATCCTTCATGTCTCTCCATGTTGTATTGTGGAGCCTAATTAGACTTAGAGGTTTATTCAACATGGTTTCTCCCTAGATTATTTCTATGAGGGTTGGGGGCGGTGCCCTCAAGACATGGTCAAGGGACAATGCCCTTGAAAAGTCCTGGGGTAGTGCCCTATGTGTGCTCCCTATATGACCTTATATTGTAAAGGTGTTAGCTGCCATTTTTCAATTGGCTAACTTACTCTATCCCTAATTTTGTAAGCAGAAAAGGTTTGTATGAAATGGCTTAGAGTTAGGGATTTCATAATGTATGGTGATATTATAGCTTCTTGCAACCGTATTGATTTGTAAGAGATTGCAAATTGTAATCACTAGATAGTAATAATATTGGACTTGTTTTTGGTCACTAAAACATTTGGGGTCAAATTGTGATGACAATTTGTGATGACAGGTTAATTTGTGGTGATTTTTATTATTTTTGCAAGTGTCCTTAACATCATCACACTATTGATGTCTGCATCATAATTGTGACACCTGCATGAGTATAAACAAAAAAATATGACATAAATCATTCCCCATTTGTTTTGATTATTGAGAGCTACGTGCAAAAGAGGGTGATGAGCTCTGAATGTTTCCATGGGCCCTTTTCATTGGTGTATTTTGTTGTTGTGATCTCTACCTTTTATTGTTGTGCCCTTGCTCTATAATTTATTTGTTGTGTATCTCTACACTTCTTTTTTGTGACCTTTATTTGTGAGTTGGTTGTCATGCCCTTGTGATCTCTTCATTTTTTTGTTGTGCCCTTGCTCTATGATTTGATTACCATGCCCTTTCTTTGTGATTTTCTTTCCATGTCATGCTCTTGTGATCTCCATGCCCTTGCTCTGCAATTTTATTGTCATTCTCTAGCTCTACAATTTTCTTCAAGGGAGCTATGTAAATGTTGGTTTATTTTCCTTCTAAATAGGTATCTCTTTGTATTTCCTTCCAAACATGTATATTTAGCGATATTTTTAAAGGCGCTTATTACATCTTAGGGCAATATAAAAATTCATCCAACTACATACATATTCCAAAATCTAAATAATAAAACAATAAAACTCACTCAACCCATGCTAGGTGACTTACCTCAAGATCCTCCACAAAAATAATCCAGACCAAGAAAAATGGGTAGAGTTCACAAGAAATTTTACAAAATAATATCATAGAAGATATTTTTAGAAAGAAACTAGCCATAACCTAGTTAAATGGGTCTAGTTGTTGATTAGTTGGATTGATTACAAATTCCTATAGAACTTTCATTAGATTAGGTTAACACCCTCATTTGTGGACCTCTCATGTCAAGCACTTTATGGATTGTTTGATTAGCTGGGTTGATTACAAATTCCTATAGAGCTTTCACTAGATTAGGTCAACACCCTCATTTGTGGACCTCTCATGTCAAGCACTTTATGTATTGTTTCAACACCGTGTTCTTCCTTCTGAGCTAATAGTTCTTCAGGTGCAATTGCTTGTAAACCATTAATTTTGTTGAACAATTATAAACTCTTAGAAAGTGCATTTTTGTTTTCATGTATGTATGTATATATAATAATGAATAACAATAATATTTTCATGTATCTCAAAATAGTAACTAACAATGCCATTTGATTATATGGTAATGAAGTAATCAACCTAGCTAATCAGAAACTAGACCAATTTAACTAGTGTTTCCAATGTCATAGTACCTACCACAAAAATTTCTTGGATTCTATCTAGTGCCTCCCATAATATTCTCTATGTTGTCTAGCTATTGTTTTTGCCATGCAATCTCTTTCTCAAGTCACTCCTTCTCCTTCACTCTCTTGCCTTAAATTTTGACTATCAAACTTCTAAATGTCTACCTCTCATTAATTCAAGAACTTTCTTTATTGTTTCAACACCATGTTCTTGCTTTCAAGCTAACAGTTCTTAAGATTCATTATCTTGTAAGACATTAAT
Organism: Cupressus sempervirens; assembly: GCA_028749045.1. NCBI lineage: Eukaryota > Viridiplantae > Streptophyta > Pinopsida > Cupressales > Cupressaceae > Cupressus > Cupressus sempervirens. The sequence continues at coordinate 874,662,923 of CM053789.1, forward strand.
TTTTTTGAATAATTGTAAACTCTTAGAAAGCGCATTGTTGTTTTCATGTATGTTTGTATATATGTATTTATGTATATATGTATCTATATGTATGCATGTATGTATGTATGTATGCATGCATGTGTGTATATATGTATGTATGTATATATACAAAGAGATCTTGTGGATTATGGATTATAGATTATAAACAAAAAAAAGAAAAGAAAACATGACATTAATCATTCTCCATTTGTTTTGATTGATTATAGAGAGATGCACGTGAAAGAGGCTAAAGAGCTCTGAACAAGGGTGGAGAGCTCTAAATTTTGGTGAAGATCAGTGGAGTTATAGGATTTTGTTGTCATTCCCTTGTGATCACTGCATTTTGTTGTCATGATGTGCCCTTTTTATCTCCGTGCCCTTGCTCTATGATTTTCTTCAAGGGGAGAAGAGGTACCTATGTAAATGTTCCCCCCCCCCCCCCCCTTCTAAACATGTATCTCTTGTTCATATATAATAGCTTTGGTCAAATTAAAGGATAACTGATTATGATGATTGTATGTATATGTGCAAGTATGTATGTATATCAGTTACTATGTGAACTGCTTTACATGCATACATACACACTTGCATAGTACTTGTGCTCAATTAAATTAATCATCCATGTCTTGAATTCATGCAAGCAATTATCCTTGCATTCAATCAAAATTATTTATACCAAACTAAGTATGTAGAAATATGTACTTACAAATTATATTATCTCTTGGTGTTTGAGTAAATATCTTGTGCATAATATCATCTACATAATGATCAAATGCATTCACATTAAGTCATAATAGGATCGAGAAGATGATCCATTTATGTTACTTCATACTTTTTATATTGAACATTTTGTTTAACATAATTAGTAATACTGGAATTATACAACTACAACTAATACTCTTTATTTTTTTAATCATATAGATTTAAGACTTATTTTTCTTAAAATTAGATAGTATATTTGTTATCACTAAATTACAAAATTAAATCTCTAATAGTTATCTTTTTAATTTCAAGATCTTCATATTTAACATGAAGAGTTTCTACTACTGGTCAGTGGAATAGCCACAATGTGGAGCCACATAGCTGATGGCCTTTTCCACCAAATTATATTTTAATTATATTTTTGTCCTTCAAAAATATTATAGGTGAATGTTCTTCTGATTTTCCATACATTTAATAATTTGTCACTTGTTGTTTGTTATTTGAGGTAATTTTCTATTATGATATAGAGACATCTATCATAAGGATGAACATGCCAATTTTGATCATCCCACTTTCAAAGCTAATTCCCCTTAGCAAATTAATGAAACTACTTGCAACTGACACCCTAATTTTCTACAACTTATGATATCATCCATTCACAAAACCATCTTCCTCCCACCCAACCATAGCATGCAACCCTTATTTGAGGTTTATATCTTAGTCTGTCTTTGGTTTTGAAGCTCATTGAACCTATTTCAAAATGGTTCCATTGGTTCAAGGAGCTTCATATGTTTGATAAGCTCAGTGTCCTAGGCAGTTTAGTGGTTTCAATGTTTAGAAGGATTTTGGCTTGGATCAAAGTACTGAGATTCAAATACTATTTAATTTAGATTGAATGGTTCATATAAATTTGTGTAGATGCTTTTATATGTCTCCAAGAACATTTATGTGTATTTTGATTCATAATAGTCCATGGACCACAAATCAAATATAAATTTCACTTTTAAAAATCCTGAGGTTCTGAACATGAAACTAGTGATTCAAAGTGTTGGTTCATTAATCTGAATGTAAAATTCAGTGGTTCAAGTTTGACAATTCCAAGTAGCCCATACCATTTTAGAATACCAAGTCTAGTGATTTGTATCTAGAAATTTAATGATATAGAAATTTAATATGGAAGAGGATATATTGTCATAAAAAATGAATCATCCCATATTCATAAACTACATCTAATCTTCTGTAAGTCCCTTTCCTCTAAAGACCCAATACATGGAGCCATTATCATCACGAGTAGACTCAATCTCCTTAGATGAACTCAATAGAAACTATTCATACCAAACTAACCATGCACAATTTTTTTCTTATAGATTATATTATCTCTTAGTGATTGAGTAAAAATCAAATATAATTTTGCAAGGTGATAAAATTGCATATGAAGATTTATGTTTGTTTGTTTGTATGTATGTATGTATCTCTGCATCTTGTTGATGTACCCTTGTGATCTCTATATATGTATATATGTGTTTCTATGTATGTATGTATATATAAATAGAGAGATCTCTATATATATAAATATATACATTAATATACACACACATATATGTGTATGTATATATACACATACATAAACATAAAAAGAAGCTTTTCTAATCACATATTGGGGGGAATATAAAGAGATACATGTTTAGAAGGAAAAGAAAAGAACATTTACATAGTCACCTCTTCTCCCCTTCAAGAAAATCATAGAGCACAACTACATTTGGGCTTGAATACACCACAAATTACATAGTTGCCACAAATTAAAGCCACAATTTAACCCCAACTATTTAGTGAAAAGGGCATAGAGATCACAAGAGCACAACATGGAAACAAAATCATAGAGCAAGGGCACAAAGATCACAAGGACATGACAATGAAATTGTAGATCTCCACTGATCTCCACCTAGGGCATAGAAATGAAATGTAGAGATCGCAACAATGAAATGCACCAATGACAAGGGCATGACAATGTTAAAAGCTCTCCACCCTTGTTTAGAGCTCTCCACCATCTTTCACACATAGCTCTTCACAATCAAAACAAATGGGGAATGATTTATGTAGTGTTTATATATATATATATATATATATATATATATATATATATATATATATATATATATATAAAATCAACTTCATATTGCATTGTAACTCTAGTATAGGTGTTTGATCCTTGATAAATTTCATTTCAACATTTCAACATTCAATTTTTCAAGTTTCCTCTTCATTATATAGTTCTTTCCACCCTAAAAACCACTTTGTTACTTCATTAAAATTAGAACTTGAAAAAAGCCAATGATATAAAACTTGCTACCACTTTGAAAAAAATGTTACCTCCAAAATTGCAACCATATGATAAATGGGAATAGCACATGCCCAAGCCATAAGCTAGTTAAATTGGTCTAGTTGTTGATTAGCTAGGTTGATTACAAATTCTTGTAGAACTATCATCAAATTAGGTATGATAAAATGAACAACTAATTGTTCCTAGCTAGTAGGATCAAATACAATTTTCCAAGGTGATAAAATTGCATATGCAGATGTATCACTTGAATGCCACACATGAAGGATATTCTTGACCTTGAAATAGTCTTATAAAAAATGACAAAGCAAATGTATATGCAATATATGAAAAATTGCACAACTTGTAGTCTTTATATATAGAGAGAGATCTTTTTAAGGTGCTTATTACATATTAGCCACAACAAAAAAATTGATCCAACTGCATACATATTCCTAAATCTAAATAATTAAACAATAAAACTCACTCAACTTGTGCTAAGGGACTTAGCTCAAGATCTTGCACAAAAATAATGCAGACTAGGAAAAATGGGCAGAGTTAGCAAGAAATTTTAGAAAAACATATCATAGAAGATATTCTTAGAAAGAAACAAGCCATAACCTAGTTAGATTGGTCTAGTTGCTAATTAGCTGCATTTCTTACAAATTCCTATAGAACTATCATCAGATTAGGTACAATAAAACAAACAATCAGTTATTTCCAACTAGCAGGATCAAATACAATTCTCCAAGGTGATAAAATTGCATATGCAGATGTAAGTATGTGTATATATGTATGTATGCATGCATATATATAGAGAGAGATCTTTTGGATTGTGGAAATTAGTGGAGATCTAGGATTTCTTTGTTGTGCCCTTGTGATCGCTACATTTTGTTGTCATGCCCTTGTGATCTCTGCATCTTGTTATCGTGCCCTTGTGATCTCTATATATGTATGTATGCATGTATTTACATAAAAAGAGAGACCTTGGCACAACAGAAAAATAATAAAACTCACTCAACAAGTAGCATGGCCACAGATGCAGTGGAAATGTCTATTGGTAAGTAGATTCCTCTTTTTATCTCTCATTTTTCCTGTGTTTATTTCACTTGAACTATTATTTCTTAGGGGGCATTTTCTAATATTGGATTCATTTTATGTCGGAGGAAATGAGGACATTCCTATATGTACCTGTGTGATGAGTTTCTCATGAACAATGAAGATGGACTTCTCCTGAGAGTAGCAAGAGGAGATGAGGATATTCTAAGTACTTTAAAGATTGATCTCATGACATTCTAGGTAATTTACCATGCTTATACACATACAAATGTTTAGGTAATCAAACTTACATTTAAGAAAAGGAATATGTGCTGCAAAACCAACTTTTAAACATAACTATATAAGGAGTGAGTTAGGACATATATAGGAAATCTTACATTAACTATAAACTACACCACTAAGGTTGCACTAGGGTATTATAGTCTTGTAATTATAGAAAACTACCTAATTCACCTGAGTGGGTGTATGATGGTGAAGAGTTGTATTAGGTGATTAAAGTTCACCAATGGTTATAGGAATACAACTACATCAAAACAATTAGAAACCATAACTACATATTTGTTAGAGTGAGTAGTTCAAGGGTCTTGATCCCATGGATACAGGTATGTAGGTAGCCTGGTACATGGAGTTTTCCTCTAGTGTGCAGATGCCTTGGACATAGTTAGGTAGCACTTAACTATTTTAAGATATTATATGTTAACTCATGAGGCTCATTCTCTTATAGAAGCCTCTATCACAATGACATTACCTCTAAACCATGCATTGGATGTTGAAGTGGTTCCCAATTTGGAAACACTCTTATAATCAATGGCAAAGCAAATGTAAATACAATACATATATTACTATTATTTATGTATATGTATGTATCTACACACACACACACACACACACACAATATATGTATCTACAAAACATATATTACTATTATTTATGTATATGTATATGTGTGTGTGTGTGTGTGTACATAGAGAGATCTTGGCCCAATAGAAAAATTGATCTAGCCACATACCTATTCCAAATCCCAAATAATAAAACATTCTTAAGTAGACATTTGTGAGCAGTAGTTGTGTGAAGGCTCCATGCAAAAACATGTAGAAGCAAAAAAGGTCATGAACATTTTTGATGACATGTTTTCTAAGAGCATACACAAGTTCCTCAAGGTGACTTCCATTATTAAATCTTCATATACATTTTGCTTTCTATCAATCATTTCTTTTTTAATTTTAAGAATCCATCACATTTTGTATTAGGTGATGAATCCCATGTGTACAGTTATATGTTTAGAAAATGGGAGTATTATCATTTGTTCTTGTGAGTTATAAATGTAAATCTCTTTATTTTCTAACTATGGAACTGATTATGAATTGGTGGGTATGTTATATTTCATTTATAGATTCAATAGAGCTTTTGGTAGTGTGGGTTGTAATGGGATTTCATGTTTATGATTTGCTAATGGAGATGAGTTTCTTAATTGAAACTTTAATTGATACATATGTGTGTGGGTTATGGAAGGATTAGGAGTTCTTGATGATATAATAATGGAGATGAGTTTCATACAAGTTGAAATGTTTCATATGTAAATAATAAATCTTTTTGTATAGTGATGTAGATAGAGATTTCATTTTATGATTTGATGTATATTTTGTAAATTATCTTATAGATTTTTTTGTGTGGTCTCATTATGGGTATGACTTTCATATATGTTGGATTGCTACTAGAAATCATCTACAGAGTTAAATATAGATCTTTTGGTATTGTTTCTATGAACTACCTCTATTAATAACCTTAATTATTACTAGTCCTCACCCACAGTTTCCATCCTACAAGAGAATATGTTTGTGTTCTGCCATGAGATTCTCCCTTCTTCAACTGACCAGAAAGTGGATACAAATGCACTAAAACTAAAGAGAGAATTTTTTCATGCACTCTATGAATGAATAGTATTCAGTGAGAGGATTATATCTATCCACTAATGGCAGACAATTAAACTTCGTTATTTCAAGCTTTCATTTCAGCATTTCAGCATTCAAGTTTTCAAGTTTTCTATTCATTATAAATTTTTTTAATCATTGATTTCCTCCAATTTGATTATGATGCATCACAAATAGCTACTCCAATGATGCAATCACCCATCTATCTCTAGATTGTGTAATCACTTGTTATTTTATAGAATCTACTGTCAGTTTGGAAAAAATTCTACCTCCAATATTGAAACCATATGATAAATGGTAATAAAATATGGCCAAGTCATAACCTAGTTGAATTGGAATACATGCGAATTAGCTAGGTTTATTACAAATTCTTGTAGAACTGCCATCAGATTAGGTACAATAAAATAAACAACTAGTTGTTACTAGCTAGTAGGATTAAATACAATTTTCCAAGGTGATAAAATTATATATACAGATGCGTCACTTGAATGCCACACATGAAGCACATTACCCAACTTATAAAAAATGGTTGGATATAAAGGCTCCATATGTTGGCCCAATAATGGAAGCCAAGGATGTAACCATGCATGCATTGGGAAACTCTTCCTACAAGGATCCCAAGTATCTATTGTAGCTATTAATTTGGGCATCACTATATGATCCAAAATGTTATGAAGTATTGAAGATTGTAGTAACTTTTCCCATGTCTCTAGAAAACATAGCATAGATTTAGGGGCCCTTGGCTCCCAGGAATTTGTAGCAACTATTCTCACTGCTAGAAGATTAATTTTAGTGAAGAGTTGAGTGTAAGGAGTTGAAGAAGCAAGTTTTTCTTCTGCCTAAATGTAATAATAATGAGGTTCATTACCTTGTACAATCTATAACCTAGTTAAATATATGTCAATATCAACCTAGCTAATCAACAACTAAACCCATTTAATTGGCTTATGGCTTGTTTCTTTCTAAAAATATCTGCTATGTGATGTTTTTGTAAAATTTCTTGCAAACTCTACCCATTTTTCTTTGTCTACATTATTTTTGTGGAGGATCTTGAGGTAAGTCACTTAGCACCTTAAAAATATCTCTCTGTATATACATACATACATACATACGTGTATGTATTTATATATGTACATATATATGTTTATATGTATCTATCTATAAATGTATCTATGTATATATGTATGTATATATATGAATGTACGTATGTGCCCTTATGATTGTTGCATTTCATTGTCGTGCCATTGTGGTCTCTGCATCTCATTATTGTGCCCTTGTGATCGATGTGTATGTATGTATATACATATGTATATGTATATATAAATACATATGTATATGTATATATAAATACATATGTACACATATGTGTGTGTCTATGTATGTATATATATAAACAAAAAAATCTTGGCACAATAGAAAAACAATAAAACTCACTCAATATGTAGCATGGCCATAGATGAGATGGCAATGCCTATTGGTAAGTATATTCCTCTTTTTCTCTCATTTTTCATGTGTTTATTTCACTTGAACTATTATTTCTTAGAAATTTTTTTGTAATATTAGATTCATTTTATGTAGTGTAGTGCCTACCCCTAGGTCACATTTTTGTTGTCATTGCCAAGCTCTTTTAGGGCTAGTGTTATATTGATGGTTAGCAGCATTGTTTTGAGATTATCAAATAATGTGCTATGGATTTAGTTGATATGTGATGAGATTACTCGGTACTTTACATTTCATGTATGCATGATGATTATTACATTATTTTTAGTTATTGATTAGTAAGATGGTTTATTATATGTGTTTTCTTATGGATACTTACCCCATACTTGCATGTGTATGGTGTGCGTGTTTGTTCTTATGTATGGCGTGTCTGATGTGGTTAAGGAAGGGAGTCGTAGTCACTTGCTAGTTAGGATCTACACGATGCATCATTTCTTGCCATTGCCTGTTTAGCTTAGAATATATATATTGAATGTACATGCATGATTTTTATGTAGGTTGCAAGTATCGGGTATCGACTTCCCTGAATTGCTAGGATGAGCGTACCCTATCGCATTATCTCAATGATAAGAGAGGGGAGATAAATTCTCAAGTCCAAATCCCAACCCTTTAAGCCATTTGTCCTAATTGGAAATTAGGACAAGTATCTGAGTTGAGTACCCTCCAAATGCATCAGATGACGTAATTCGTGATATTAACCTTTGGTTTGATTTTGTATGTGCTTTGCTAAGATGGGTTTTTGTATTTTACCTTGAGAGTCTTTGGAGTATTTTCTATTAATTAAGCCTAATTAAAATATTTAATTAATGGTTTAATTAATTGGAAAATTAATATGATATTTTAATATTTATTTTATTTAATTAATTGGGAAATTAATTAAATAAAATAATTAAATTTGAAGATAAAAGTTATAATTTCAAAAATGGAATGTGATAATATTTATTTAAGTTAATAAATATTTTATTAATTAAAGTTTCAAAAATAAATTAAAAAGTGGAAAATATATTAAAATTATTAAAAGATTCTAGATTTCATGTGATTAAAATATAAATATATTTAGTTTTAAATAAGTGGAGTTATTAAAGTTAGTGCATGAGATTTAATAAATAAATAAACTAAATTGAAAAGAGTAAAGTAAATATTATATTAATTAATGTGCATTATTTTAATGTTTGCTCACATAGGAGTTTGCAAATTCTCGAGAATTGTCATGTAGACAACACAGGAGTTTGCACTCTAAGAATGCACAAGTTGTCTACACTTAGGAGTTCGCATTTTATTTGTCAATATCAACCTAGCTAATCAACAACTAGACCCATTTAATTGGCTTATGGCTTGTTTCTTTCTAAAAATATCTGCTATGTGATGTTTTTGTAAAATTTCTTGCAAACTCTACCCATTTTTCCTTGTCTACATTATTTTTGTGGAGGATCTTGAGGTAAGTCACTTAGCACCTTAAAAAGATCTCTCTGTATATACATACATACATACATACATGTATGTATTTATATATGTACATATATATGTTTATATGTATCTATCTATATATGTATCTATGTATATATGTATGCATATATATGTATGTACGTATGTGCCCTTATGATTGTTGCATTTCATTGTCATGCCCTTGTGGTCTCTGCATCTCATTATTGTGCCCTTGTGATCGATGTGTATGTATGTATATACATATGTATATGTATATATAAATACATATGTACACATATATGTGTGTCTATGTATGTATATATATAAACAAAGAAATCTTGGCACAATAGAAAAATAATAAAACTCACTCAACACGTAGCATGGCCATAGATGAGATGGCAATGCCTATTGGTAAGTATATTCCTCTTTTTCTCTCATTTTTCATGTGTTTATTTCACTTGAACTATTATTTCTTAGAAAAAAAATTTTAATATTAGATTCATTTTATGTTGTGTAGTGCCTGCCCCTAGGTCACATTTTTGTTGTCATTGCCGAGCTCTTTTAGGGCTAGTGTTATGTTGATGGTTAGCAGCATTGTTTTGAGATTATCAGATATTGTGCTATGGATTTAGTTGATATGTGATGAGATTACTCGGCACTTTACATTTCATGTATGCATGATGATTATTACATTATTTTCAGTTATTGATTAGTAAGATGGTTTATTATATGTGTTTTCTTATGGATACTTACCCCATACTTGCATGTGTATGGTGTGCGTGTTTGTTTTTATGTATGGCATGTCTAATGTGGTTAAGGAAGGGAGTCGTAGTCACCTGCTAGTCGGGATCTATACGATGCATCATTTCCTGCCATTGCCTGTTTAGCTTAGAATATATATATTGTATGTACATGCATGATTTTTATGCAAGTTGCAAGTATCGGGTATCGACTTCCCTGAATTGCCAGGATGAGTGTACCCTATCGCATTATCTCAATGATAAGAGAGGGGAAATAAATTTTCAAGTCCAAATCCCAACCCTTTAAGCCATTTGTCCTAATTGGAAATTAGGACAAGTATTTGAGTTGAGTACCCTCCAAATGCATCAGATGACGTAATTTGTGATATTAACCCTTGGTTTGATTTTGTATGTGCTTTGCTAAGATGGGTTTTTGTATTTTACCTTGAGAGTCTTTGGAGTATTTTCTATTAATTAAGCCTAATTAAAATATTTAATTAATGGTTTAATTAATTGGAAAATTAATATGATATTTTAATAATTATTTTATTTAATTAATTGAGAAATTAATTAAATAAAATAATTAAATTTGAAGATAAAAGTTATAATTTCAAAAATGGAATGTTATAATATTTATTTAAGTTAATAAATATTTTATTAATTAAAGTTTCAAAAATAAATTAAAAAGTGGAAAATATATTAAAATTATTAAAAGATTCTAGATTTCATGTGATTAAAATATAAATATATTTAGTTTTAAATAAGTGGAGTTATTAAAGTTAGTGCATGAGATTTAATAAATAAATAAACTAAATTGAAAAGAGTAAAGTAAATATTATATTAATTAATGTGCATTATTTTAATGTTTTCTCACATAAGAGTTTGCAAATTCTCGAGAATTGTCATGTAGACAACACAGGAGTTTGCACTCTAAGAATGTACAAGTTGTCTACACTTAGGAGTTCGCATTTTATTTGAGCACATGGTGTCTACAACCTTATGACTCATCTAGAAGGTTGGAGTAGACTCATGCTTGTTGTCATGCTTATCTTCTAGTTTTTTCTAGAGACATTCTAGATGCATCTTAGAGGCCTTTAAATAGAGGCTCTCCTAGTGTGTTTGGGTAAGTTTCAAAGCTTACATGCATTTGAGAAGCCCATATGCTTCTACATGCTCATATGTTTTTACATGCTCTTATGCTTCTATAAGCACTTCTAGTCACATGAAAATTTTGGTTGGCTTGGATCTTGGAGGAATTGTGAATGTTGGAGAAGGAAGGGATTTCTATGGACTTCTGAGGCATGGAAAATTAGCATCAGTGTCCAAGTACACTCATGATTTTCACATATTCTATTTGCACTCTTTCTCTTCCTGTCTTCATCGTGTTTGTTATGTGTGTTTGAATATATTCCATGAATGAATTTTGAAATTGGAATCTAGATATGTATGTTAATTTTTACTTGGATGTGAGGAAAACATTAGAAAACCCTAGCTTCAATTTAAGAAAGAAATTAGATCTGAATCGGGTTTGGGTTTGAATTAGAATCAAATTGATAAATAGATTTGAAAATGGTTTCAAAATCTATTGTCAAACCTATTAGAGAAATTAATGGCTAAATTTAGAGAACAATTATTTTAAAGAGAAAATTCTTAATTTAAGGAATTTGAAAACTCTTCTTATTTAAAGTTATATATATATATGTGTTCTCTTTCTATATGTATATGTATATGTATATGTATATGTATATGTATATGTATATGTAAAAATATATATATATATATATGTATATATATATATATATACATATACATATATATATATATATTTATATATTTATATATTGTATATTGTATATGTATATGTATATATATATATATATATACATATATATATATATATTTATATATACATATATATATATATATATTTATATATAGATATAGATATACATATACATATACATATATATATATATACATATATACATATATATATAAATACATATATATATTTATATATTTACAATGTTGTAATACTAGTTAATGATTTGTATATATATATACACACACACACACACACACACACATATATACATATACATATGCACACACACATATATATATACATATACATATATATATACATATGTTATTTTTAAAATGTTTCTTTTTAAACAAAATCGCGATAGTGGATCGTATATGACAAAATATTTTATAAAAACGTTTATAATAAAAAATATATATGTCATTGAGGGGTAGAGTATACCCCCCAAATCCCCCCCCCCCGTACCCCCACTTATCTTATTCCCCGGCCTGCAATGGAAGTCGTAGGGTACCTGCGACTGCACAGTACCCGCGACTGATGACGGGATGGATAGGACAGTCATGGCACGACCCCACTTAATGCAGTGACCATAGCTGTACTGAAGGCTCGAACCTTTTTAAAATGCTAGCCAATGATTTGAAATCACTTACGTATCATTTTAAACACTTCGCAGGATGGGTACGATATTATGGGAACCCGTGCTTGCACTATATTCACATGACTATATTTTATATTTTATAAAGTTATATATATATACATATGGGTATATGTATATATATATAAATATACCCATATATATATATATAGGATTTAAATATAATAAACATGAAAATTTATATATAAATTGACTTTAACATTGTTATTCTATAAATGTTTTTGATAAAAAAAAAAAGGTTTTAAGGGATCCTAAAACCCATAAGTTTTACAAAAACAAGGCTGATAATAGGCCAAAGAAGCCCAGCCAAAACAGAGGTCCAAAAACTAAAAAAAAGTGAGAAGGCCCAGCCCAAAACAAAGGCCCACAGAAAGGCTAGAAACTAAACAAACTTAAAAAGACTACAGAAAGCCTGTGAAAAAGACAAAAGCCAGGAAGACGAAAAGACAAAAGACAAGAAAACTAGCCTTCAGTTATCTTCTCCATTTCCTGCATAGTCTGAGCTGCCTCGATTATCTTTTGCTACTCCTTTTTCATTTGATCCTAGACCTTCTCCATGCCCTGATCCATACTAGTGAGAGTACTGATTGTGGCCTTGTCATCATCTGACCTGGCCTTATCCTTGTTCTGTCCTCCCTCCTCCACCAGCAAGCCCCTGTCCTTAATTTTACCAGCAAGGGATTGGATGTTGTCATTCATCGAACTCAAGAGAGAAATCAGTTGACTTGCCAGGTTGTGGTTGTAGTTTTCAAGATTTCTTAATCTCCTTTCATTTAAGCTTTCTCTATTTTCCTGGTCCTCCTAGCTATCATTACTTGTCTTATTCTTAATACTTTCCATCTGAGATACCCTTTCTCTAACTTCCTCCAGCTCATGGAAGAGCCATTTGATTGATCTAAAGTTGTCAATCATACTGCTACGGGCATTATTCAGAAGGTTCATTCTAGTCTCCCTTGCGTTATCTGAGATGGCCAGGATAGCTGGGTCTATGAGCTCATTGAGCCTAGGCTGCTCCAGGTTGTCCACTAGGATATGAGGGTTCATAGCTTCCCTAAAAATCCCCATAGTAGCAGTCCTCATATTGAAATTTTTCCAGGCCTTTATCCTATTTTTGACCTGCACTTCCCCCTCATTCTCACCAGTGATGTCATTTTCTTTTTCCTCCGAAGGAGGCTGAGACTGGACAGGGGAGAGGGGAAGAGGCATAGCATCTGTCCTCTAATTTCTATTCTCCTAAACTCTCACAACCTCCCTCTTCCTTTTTTTCCCAGGTTTCTCCTCTTCCACCTCCTCCTCTGACACTTTGTCAGAATCTTCCGTATCCATTTCCTCCTCCTCCTTAGCATAACCCTCTTTTGCTTGAGCTTGGCCATGATCCCTAGGGATTTTCCTGCTGGGAGTTGTAGCAGTGGACAGTTTCCTGGCTTGACCTTTTTTCTTCTTTCCTGAGGAAACATTCTCCTCCTCCGAGCTAATGCTCTCAATGTCTTCAGAGTTAGAAGAAGAGCTGGAGCTACCTTCATCAACATCCTCAACATGAGGAGGCTTCTTGCATATAGACTGAGCTTTGAAATGCTCATGGATGAGGAGCAATAATCCCTCATGCAAAGCAGGGTTAACAGTGGCTTTCTTCTTGAAACTAGAGATTTCCTTGTTCATAGAAGTGAGAAGGTAAAAGGGAATGGAAATTCTTTTCTTATGGTGAAAATGATTTAAAATCACAAAATGGTGAGTTCTGACCCGATCAAGCCTAGGGTTCAGGGTAACATAATCAATGAGGGCATATAAAACATACCTCCAGATCTTCTTTATAGTCTCCATCACATAGAAAGACTCTTTCTTTTCCAGCTTGTTCATCTCTGCAAAATTTTTCACGAACTACTTGACTGCATTGGATGAAAGTTTCTTGTCCCTGTAGAATTTGAAACCCTCCATAGGGATACCAGTGACCTCTGCAACCACCTCCTCTGTGATTTGGAAAGAAACCTCGTTCACCTTGACCTTGTTGTTGTTCCATGAGTTCACCATGCTATTGGTGACCTCAGGGTCAAAACCATGGAGTTTCTAAAAAAAAATCGCAACTCTACCCTTTTCCAATTTTTTCCAGACTTTGCCCATATTCTTCAACTTCTCCACTTCACCCACCAGCTCCTTTCTGCTCCGTTCTCTAGTCATGACGTCCATTTTTTCTTCAACAATTCTCATGAGCCCCAATCTCTACAAATTTTTTCCAGCCAAGATTTTGGCTTTGTTTCTATAATTGGGTTTGTGATCATTCGCCTCTCTGATACAATAGCGAGTAAAAATGATAACGATCCTCCAAACCTGTCGAAAAGACAGAGAAAATCCCTTGAGATTATGAAAACCAAGAAACATATTATTGCTCGTACCAACATCTATTCTTTCTTTATTCAACATGATTACAGTTAGATTGACTCGTACTTTCGTGGATTTTCTCCAGCTCGATTAGTGACTTGGCCTCCATCGAAATATCTTTTTTGGAATGCTAGATCATCTCTTTGTCTACTCCCACCCCTTTGTTAGCGAACCAGTCAGCAACTAGGTTTGCCTCTCTAAATGAATGAGTGATGTGGACCTTCTCAAATTTTGTGAGGGTGGCACGTGTCTCATCAATTATATTTGCAATTGACCAAAAGGGAGGGGAGATACCATTAATATTGTTAATTATGTTTTTGGAGTCCCCTTCAAGCCAAAGTTTGGAAACTCTAGCTTCAAAAGTCAGCTTTACCACACTGCACGCAGCTCTGGCTTCAGCCAAATGGTTTTTCTGGATTCTAAGCAGGAGAGCAAAGGCCGCAATCCCCTCCCCAAAACTATTTCTTATAATTCCACTGCTTCCAGAGGGGCTAGGGTTGCCTTTAGAAGTGCCATTGAAGTTGGCTTTTGACCATCCTTCCGGGGGTAGAATCCATCTGGCATCCTGTCTTTTGGGATCCCTATCTTTTTCTTTAACCGTCTTCCTATCCCCTATATCAACTTTTCCCTCCTTCATCACTTGAAGGTTTTCTTTTATGTTTTTCAAAATCTTTCTTCCTAGAATTATAGCTGGCTCCTCTCTGTCCCTAAAAATTCTGTTGTTCCTTTCCTTCCAGATACTCCAACAGAAGTGAGGCAAAAACCAGGCATAATTATCCTGCCGGCCTGCAATTTTATAGAGGCTTTTCCAATGACTAAAAAAGTTGATAAGATTATCCAGCCAGCACCTGAGAATCTCCATTCCCTCATTAAGAGAATTCCACACCTCCCTAGCAAAGTCACATTGAATGAAGATATGATTTCTTGACTCAGACTGGTTTTTACAGAGCGAACATCTGCTAGGCATAACATGGCCTCTCTTCATGAGGTTATCTTGCATTAGAATTTTGTTCTAAAGGGCCAGCCAATAAAATATGTTGATCTTAGGAGTGAGGCCTGAGAGCCAGGCATCTGCCCAAGGGGGTTTCTCCTTTAAACCCTAGAGAGAGTTGTATCCAGAAGCAACAGAGTAACTTCCATTGGGATTATCCCTCCAGACCATCTTATCCTTATTATTACTAGGGATCAAAGTGTTAAGCATAGTCATTATTGGTTTCAAGTCCTCATAAATGAGGGAAAAGTCTCTCCATTCCTGACCAACCCTATAGTTGCTTACTTTAAGCCCATATAGCTCCATGCATTCTTGCACCTATCTCTCAAAAAATGGGTTGCTAGAAAGTGGGCCTTGGCATAACCACCTGTCAGACTAAAACTGAATATCCTCCCCATTTCCTAGTTTCCAAGAGACCCTAGCCTTAGCCAGGTCCCTGGACTTCAGGATACCATTCCAAATAGTTGACCCTTTAGGGATGTCCTCATTGAATAAAGTAAAATGAAGAGAGGGTCTTCTGAGGTATTTATTTTCCAGAATGTCTCTCCATTCACCAGTGTTATTGAAGATACACCAGATTTGTTTTGCAAGAAGCACCTTATTGAGATGGGTAAGCTTTTTGATGCCCAAACCTCCATACCTCTTGGGGAGGCAGACCTTCTCCCAAGAAACAAGAGGGTACCTTTTCTTTCCTTCCAGTTTGGTCCATAGAAAATCTCTTTGGATTTTCTCCATTTTGTCTGCAAATTTCACAGGAATTCCAAAAAGGCTCAGAGCATAAATGGGAAGGTTCTGAAGAGTGGATTTGACCAGTAGACATTTCCCAGCCTGGCTGAGAGAGGCACCTTTCCATCCAACCATCTTCTTGTTGAATCTATCCAGAATACCATTCCAGAAAGAGTTAGGGGGAGAAGAGCCCAAGGGGAGTCCTAGATAGGATGAAGGGAGAGAGCCCACCCCACAACCAAGGATTTTGGCAATTTTCCTTTGTCTTACTTCAGGGGTGTTAACAAAGAAGGTCAAGCTTTTGTTCTAGTTAATCAGCTGACTAGTCCCTCTAGAGTAAGTATCAAGAACCTCTTTCAAAGTCTTACCTTCTTTCACAGAAGCTTCCCCCCCCCATTATAGTGTCATCCACAAATTGCTGGTGAGTGAATGGGTCATTTCTCAAAGAAGGCTTAATCCCTATAAGACTTCCATCAGACTTTTTACATTCAATAAGCCTCCCAATGTAGTCAGCTAAAATAATGAAGAGGATAGGTGATAGGGGGTCTCCCTACCTGAGACCTCTAGAAGGTTTAAAGAACTTAGAGGGGGCTCCATTAATCAAAACAACAAGAGAGGTGGTAGACACTAGTTGAGAAATGAGTTTACACACTTTATTGTCAAAACCAAAGGCTTGAAGGACCTTTCCAAGAAAGGACCAATCCACTCGATCATAGGTTTTTGAAAGATCCAGTTTGAGAAACATACCTTCCCGCTTGGAAGCTTCTAAATAATGAATAACCTCATGAACCATTAGCACCGAGTCCAAGATTTGTCTCCCAGGAACAAAGCCTGATTGTTGCTGCGAAATGATTAGATGCAAGATTTTAAGCAATCTGGAAGTGAGAACTTTAGAGACAATCTTGTAGAAAGAGTTGCACAAACTGATGGGCCTGAACTGGTCAAAAGAGTCAGCCCCTGGGGATTTAGGGATGAGAACCAAGAAGGAAGAATTAATCTCCTTAAGAATACTTCTAGCTCCAAAAAACTCCCGAACTACCTTTACCACATCCCTTATGACCATTGGCCAGTACATTTGGAAGAAAAAGGTGGAAAACCCGTCCGGACTAGGTGATTTATCACCAAGTAGGGAGAAAAGGGCCTCTCTAACTTCCAAAGCATTAGGAATAGCATAGAGAAGTTTATTATGGTGGGTCTGAATAATCTGAGGAATACAAGAGATGATATCCTCTTGATCCACCTTGGAAAGTAGGGGGTCCTCAGAGAGAAGAGAAGAGAAGGAGACCACTTCAGCTGAGATAACAAAATCTTCAGAGAATAACACCTGCCCCTTCCTAATTCTAGAGATCCTATTGTTAGCCCTATGTTTTAGGGTGGAGAGATGAAAGAACTTCGTGTTTCGGTCTCCATCCTTAAGCCATGAGATTTGAGATTTTTGCCTCTAGAACTTTTCCTCCCTGTTGATGATGTTATGAAGATCAGACAAGATCAACAACTTAGCCTCCCTGTTACTCTCATTATATCCTTCCTTTTGAATGCTATCTTGGATGTCAGATAGATTGTCTGACAACTCCTCCTTGTAATGGAATATATGGCCAAAATCAAACTTGTTCCAAATTTTTACCATCCTCTTCACATTTCTGAGCTTTCTGGTGACTTTGAACATGGTTGAGCCATCAACACCAATCCCCCACCATCTTTTGACATTATCCAATAGGTCTGGGTGAGTGGTCCACATTTTCTTGAACCTAAAAGGGTAGTTTCTCCTAGGCTCAAGGGGGAACACCGAAAGAGAAATGGGAGGGTGGTTAGAACCAACTCTAGGAAGCAGAGATAATCTACAGCTAAAAGAGTGCAACCAATCTGGGGAGATTAAAGCTCTATCCAATCTAACCTGAGTGCAGTCCTGACTAGCTCTCTTGTTAGACCAGGTAAAGGTTCCCCCTGAGAGCTCCAAAACCATTAGGGCCAGGTCATTGATGAAATTGGAAAGATCTTGCTTGCTTTTTCAATCCGGGGGCAATCCTCCCATCTTCTCTTTGTCCTCCAGTGGAGAGTTGAAGTCTCCCAGGATAATGCCTTTCTTAATGTCACTGGCTTGCACCAACTTTCCAACTTTGACCCAGTAATTTTTTCTATCTCTCTTGTTGTTGGAAGCATCAATGTTCACTAAAAACTCGCATTCATTAGTTAGAAAATGTTGTACTCTACAGAAAATGATGTTATCCTCATCATACTTGGGCACAATATTGAAATGTCTGTTATTGAATAATAGTAGCAGCCCTCCAGATGCTCATTCTGAGTTTGAGGCAATTCCATTCATGTTGCTGTTGAATCTAATAATTTCCAAATTTTCTTTCTTCATTTTTGTTTCCTAAATAAGAAAAATATCGGGCCTATGATCCCTTATCATATTCCTTATAACTTCTTGCTTGTGGATTCCATTGAGTCCATGAATATTCCATGAGAAAATCTTCATGCTTTAATTGATGAGCAGGCTTCTTGGATGGTGCGCTGTGTTCCATCCATGATGTTTCTTCTTGCTTCCTCCTTCCTGATTTCATTCTTATTTTTCCTTCCCACCAAGTTGGTTTTATGACCAAGATTTTCCTTGGCCTTGCTTCTAGTTGAAGCAGGAAAGGTAGGAGAGGGGTCCCGACTATTCTTCTTCTTTCTTCTTCTGACTTTTGTCCAGGGTGGCTCTTCTTCTTCTTTACATAAATCAAACAAAGCATCTAGCCTAGCTAGTTGTTCTGATGTTGAGGTAGACATCCATTCTAAGATTCTATTCACTATTACAGGTGGTTCCCTACTAACAGGGTTTGTGGAGTTTTGAGACAATGGTTCCCCTTCCTTTTGTTCCTCCATAGAGTTCGGGATAGAGGAAAGGTTCGGATCAACCTCCTCAAAACTCTTAGGGGTTTGAGACTCCAAAATACTTGCATCTTCGAGATTATCCTTGGATTCCTTCATTTGGGAAGGGTTGGTTTTTTCCTCAGTTGTCTCATTCCCTTCTCCTTCCAGTGTAGCCACAATGACCTGGATATCCCAAGGTTCAGCTTGGAGGTCAGTAATAGGATCATTAGCTTTTTCTTCAACCTCTCCATTTTTCTTGACTTGCATTTCTTTCTTCTTCCAAGTCTTTTTGGGAACATGAGCAGCTTTCTTCCCACCATGAGGGCGGGCATTTCCCCCCATTCCCTTTCCTTTGAATAGTGGGCAGAATCCAGCCTTGTGGTCTGCCTTCTTACAATGGAAGCACGCAAAGGGCACACTTTCATAGTCAATCATTTGGAATCTACTTCCCAAACGAGATTGAAATTCAATAACTTGAGGCATATCCTATCCTTTAGTCACTCCTACACATATCCTTGCATAGGTAAGTCTCTTCTTAGCTGTCATTATAGGATTAATGGAAAGAAGCTCTCCAAAAGACCTGGCAATGCCATCAAAGACATCCTTATGCCAGTATTCCATGGGCAATTCTGGGAGTCTAATCCATTGTGGAGCCTGGGATAGGAAATCATTATTCAAGTCCAGATTGGAAGACCATTTCTGCAAGATTAAAGTAGATCTCCCTAGCGACCAGTTCCCTGTGCACAGGATTTTGGAAAAGTCTTCTGAGCAAGAAAACTCAAAAGTCATGAAACTTTTTGCCATTGCTGTCACCTCTACATGCCCCTTTAAATCCCATTTGTTTCTGGTAAAAATCCTCACAACATCAATGTTGGGCCTTGGCCCTACAAATTTTCCCACCAAGGTATTCGCCATACTGAGGATATTGTGGTCTATAATTTCTCGAGGAACTTCCAGAGAAAAGATGCCCTTCTCCTTGTCTAATTTATCAATGACTTTCGGGAATGTTGACTTACCTGATGGTTTAACTCCAAATAGGTTCGACCAGCACCCCCAGGCCCTAGGAAACCCAGCACCCGAGTGAAGGGGAGGAATCATCTCACCTGGGTGAGGCAGCAACTCCCGTGGGTCCCCATCCTTTGAGGCGTCCGCATCATTCACCTCCGATTCCTACCCTGCACCTGCAGATTGCCCCCCAATGCCCATGTTCTCCTGATTCCCACCTAGCTGCTGATTCAAAATTCCCTTCCTGCCTTGCTACTGATTCAAAAACCCATTCCCGCTTGCAACACACACTCCAGTCATTGTTATTATTCTATAAATGTTAAGATGTTAATATATGAATATATATATATATATATATATATATATATATATATATATATATATATATATATATATATATATATATATATATATATATATATATATATATATATATATATATATATATATATATATATATATATATATATATATATATATATATATATGTTTATTTAAGTAATTAATCAAGTCAATTAAATTTCAAGTAAGTAGTATAGTTAGAATTTATTTAATAGAATGTGTATGAATATCAATTAGTTTGGGGATTCTAGGAATTGTAAATCGATTTATTGAAAAGATATTAATAATGATTAAATTTAATAGATGATGATTGAAGATTAGTATATAATTGTTAATTAACTTAACTAAATATAATTTAATTAAGATTAATTAATGGGGTTGTATTACCATTAATGAAATTGATAGAATTGACGGTTATCTTATTAAGTATATAAAGATGATTATCCTTAGAGTGTTTTAAGGAAATTTGATTTCAGGAAAAACTATTATAGGGAAATTCCATATATGAATAAGTCTTTAGATTTATAATCTTTAAAATTCATGAGATCATTATTTAATGGATAAGACTATTAGTAAATGATGGTATAAATAGTTTTATTAAAATAAGGAGACTAATTGGTCGAGTTAGAGGAAACAAAATTTATTCTATTATGGTAATGATTAAATCAAAATCATCTTTTGAAAGAACATTATTCAAACATTTACCCTTAGCTAAGTTTTAGGAAGGTTAATATCAACACATTAAGAGAATTATACTATTTAAATGGGATAACTATAGGGAAAACGAGAGTCTTCTTGCTTGATGTTAATCATTGAGTTAAATTAATTAATGGTTTGATTAATTGAAAATTGATAAGCATTATTTTGATAATTTGGAAGGATCAAATTACTACGAGTAATTGCACCTATCATTTAAATATAAAATGGGTGGAGTCAGGAATCTCTTCTACCTAGAATATACTTTAATAGTAGTTAACTTATAACTTACAAAATTATAGGATTGTTGGTATGGTTATGTAATTATTAATTAAATTAATTAATTAGAGTTAATTAAATTTAATTAATAATTAAGTTATGGAATAAAGTTTTTAATTGATATGTTAGTATCGATCCTTCTAGCGAAGTTGTAAATTATCTACATTGAAGTTGATAAGTCTTACTCTAATGACTTGAATTATGACTTTAGATATTTTAATGGTGAGACTTAGTAATATTTAATTGAGAACTATTAGAATGATAAAAATATCATGGATTGTGTACCTAGGTTAATTGATTGATTTAATTGATCATTTTAATAAAGTTATAATCTTCTCACTCGAAGATTAATAAATGGTTCTCCTATAATTTAATGAATAAATGATCCTTTGATTATGTTGAAAAGTTGAAGTAACATTAAAGAAGAGTTAATCAATTAGAATATGGGTCTTAGTTAAATAAAGAGAACAATTTAATTAAGGGTCAATGATGATCAGTTTAAAGAGTAAAGTATTTACCCTTAAGCTATTCTTAGAATATTATTTTAAATAATGGAAGGATTATGCTATCGGGGAACAAACGGGTTGACTTGTAGGTCAAATGATAAATCTTATATACTTGAAGTATACTTGCAAACAGAAAATTGAAACTCCACACATTATACAACTATGTGATTTTAGTAAACCAAAACATGTGTCTGCATCATGTATTCTCTATGCTTCTTGTTTTGGGTTTTGGATTGATTAGTGTTGACCAGTCTTAGGTTGTTACCAGAGGCTTGGAGGTTATGAGATGTGATGGCATGTTGATCTTATTTGGTCTTGATCTTTATAAACCCAACCATGTCTATGTGATGGAATGCTCTATGAGATGTTTGTATTGTTATAGTTGAGATTCTTATGTATCTGAGACACTTGACTTAACCATTTTTGAGTCATCGATCAGTTATCCTTGGGATATTTTTCGGTCGCCATGATGGGACTGAAATATCGATCTATTTCTTGATGATGTCATGTTGTGACATGTTTGACTCAACCATTTTGGAGTCTTCTATCAGTATGATTTGAGATATATTTTGGTTATTGAGAACCAATGGATATTTTTGATTATCAGTGATGCCTTCAGTTGCCAATAGAGACTTGTTGTGGTCATGATTTTCTATGGATGCTTTTTAGATGCTCATGGAGATTTGATGCTTTTATTATGGATATTTGATGATTTTTATTGTGGATTATCTTTTGGTATTTCTTTCTAGTCACTTGTATAGGACTGGGTGATTTTATGATTCCATGAGCTTAGGGTAGGTTATCTACTTGTAGTGTTAGGAAGTGGCTTGCAATGGGGGCTGGGGCCCTAAGTGGCTGCCAGGGTAACTCATTGTAACTTTGGTTAATAAGTGATAACATTTACACACTAAATGGGGATTAAATGAACCTAAAAAGATAATTGTTTTGGTTCTCGCCCATGCCTCGAGTGCTTGTATAGACTAGGATGGGAGTAGAGAGAATGCTTGGTTGTGACCTTGCATTCCATAGTATGCCTCGTCAGTATGAGAGGATACTAGTGGCCGCATGAGGATCAGTATGGACCCGTGGAGTTTAGCTAACTGCCAGGGTAACTTGTACATGATATATGTGATGACACTTTCTCACTTGCATAGTAGGTTCCTACATGTCTTTGTGTGCCTCTGGGAATTAGATGTCAGTTTTGTGTTTGGAACATTTGAGTTAGTATACTTTTAGGATTCCTGGACTTAGAGAGATTTATGCTATATGTTTTGGATAGCCTGTTTGGGACTTGAGATTATCTCCTCAGCATGGTGGGAGTGGACCACTTAGGCTCCACGTGGTTGGGTGGTAGTGTTTTTCCACTCTTATCATTTGAGATCCGTCCTTAGACACCGTGGCTAGAGCATTCTTGGTTGTTATTTATCTTCATTCTATTCTTGGATCATTATGATAGATGATATACCCTATGTTAGATGTATTTACTGGTATGTTTCTTATGTTGGTGTTTAGCATATATTAGATGATGTTATCTTATGCTTTACCTTGCATGTTAGATTACTTTCTGCATATGATGTAGTATGATTTAGGAGTGACATTCCTAGTATGTTAATACTGATGATCTCTATGGTGATTTGGAATGTTACGCACAGAGGGATGGCTAGGATCCATGATGGTCTAATGATGCTATTTATAGTTGGGAGGAACCGTGCACTTAGTTTATTATGTTTGATGATTTATGGTTATCTTTTATGATGGATGTATATATCTTTTGTGATGATGTATCATATATGATATGTGGTTTTATTTATGTTATTACATCATAGATTAATATTGGATGATGATGTACTTTATTTACACAGATGTTTATTCTTTCAAGCCTTTCATACCTTGTGACTTGTGCAATGGATGATTGAGCAATTGAAAATGTAATTTATGAATGTTGGTTGTAACATTATTATTTCATGTGGATGTAGTATTAGATGGAATCATTAATATTAGTTAATTTAGATGTGATTCAACATTAAGGGATCCTTAAAGAATGTAACCTGTTATGTTATATTATGTTATGTTATGTTGCTTCTGCAAATGTTATGAATGGTTTTACTTTCTTGTTTTAAAAAAAAAAAATTGTTTGGCAAACTTAGTGAAATTTTAGATTAATTCTTTGGATCCCTTGGAGGGGCATTACATGTAGGAGGTGATGAAGACATTCCTGGATGTAGTCATGTTAGATTTATGAGAATCAATAAAGAATTGTGAGGAATTTCTTATGAGCAATAAAGATGGACTTCCCCCGAGAGTAGCAAGATGCGATGAGGACATTCTAAGTACTTTAAATATTGATCCTTTCTTAAATATTTTAGATGTTAGTGGGGAATTTAGATGTTAAGGAGTTGGGGGTGGGGCCAAATGAGCTTCCACCTTCACATGGTTGGCCCTGATCACTTTGAAATCTCCACCATTAAAATTCTTGCAACTGTATCAAATTTTATGAAATTTCAAATCATAACAAACACACATGACTTCATTAATTTGATGCATTAAGAAATAATCCAAGGTCCTTTAAGAAAATCCTTGCAATTTCGAGCTTTAAAAATATAATCTTTAAATAGTTGGAATCCTTATAATATTCAATAATAACACACCTCTTTATTCCATGCAAAGGTTAATTTATACTTCCTTAACTAGTTCCTTGACCCATGCAAGATCTGGATGATCAATAATAACACAAAACTTGTACTCCTTCTTTAGTTGGTCTTTTCAAAATTTGTTAAAGATCTTAACCCTAAGCTCCTTTGTCATGTCTAACCCCATGAACCCACAATTAACCCCAATTTCCAATGACCTCTCTAAGCTACAATGATCCCCACCAACATGGTTTTGCAGAGAGGACTTATCAACAATGCAATTGAATTCATCACCATGACTCAAATCAACATTCCTCAAAGAAGAAATAACATCTCCAAGGTCACAAGAATGATCCATCTTAAGACCCTGTAGAGACTCCGATGAAATAGAGGTAGCACTTGGAGAGGGACAAGAAATGTAAGAGGTAGCACTTGGAGGGGGACTCTGCAATACAATACATGACTCTCCCTCTACGCCCATCCACTTTTCCAATTATTTTTTCTAGCAACTCATCACAATTATGGCAATTTAATCTGATGAAACATTATTGCACCAACAACTTATCACCAGATACCCATCTCCATTTCAATAGATAAATATAATAGATTGCCATAGCACCCATGACACTGCTATCACATGTCATTGTACGTGAGATGACCCTTTAAAATTGGAAGATGTCATACTTACAATGGTTTCCTATCCTAATTATGACATCATGATAATGAACTCTTGGCCTTGCAGTCTTCTAAATTGTGATGACTTTTGGCATTGCAATAAGGACATATGAGTTTTTTGTTGCAATTTCAACTCCAAAAGTTTGATGCACATCTGACAAGAGCCAATTCTTGATACCGTCACTTGGGTGATGGGCGACCATCTCAATTGCAATGGACTATCGTCACAGTTTAGGTCTAAATGTAGTAGTGGGTGGACGTAGCCTAGGCATTCGGTGAACCACATTAAATCTTAGTGTATTGTGTTCTCTTTTGTGTGATCTATTATTTTCTAATATTGGTTATATTTGTCTATAGTTAATCCTAACACTCCATACATGCACTTATATAAGAAATCACTGCAACATCTATCACAATCTATAGATTAGATTTGATATCGAGTTAAGAAAAAGTTATTTCATTGTTTATTCATTCATCTCAATGTGTCTTCTACTATGTTACAAATTGCAAGAATCTTCTTCTCACATCTCAACCTCTCATGTGATGTTCAAAAATATTTCATGTACTAGTATCCATCAACAATTTCTCAACTCCTTCCTTTTCCAGCAAGAAACAACATCCATCGATTTGTAAAGGATGTCACATTTATGAAGAAGGATGCTCCAAAACAATTTTATATCATGGATCCACATTTGTTGTAGTGGATCTTTTCAAATCATATTTAATGCCCCTAAAAGCTCACACAGACAAGCACTACACCTATAAGTCTACTTTTGCAAAGATCAAATTGATCATGTTAGGCATATAGGTAACTTTTAAATGGAAGTATTGCACATGAAATGTAAAAATACTTCTCCCAAGTTCTAGTTATCTTTTCAAAACATCACTCTCACAAGTCTTCATTATGCATATCTTGGAAATTCAATTACTCCACACTGACTAGAATGACCCCTCCAAATTATTTGACTCAATCATTTTCTTGTATCTATGTGACATACTTGGGATAGAAGGCAATAATGGGATTCTCATTTTAGTTACATTTTATTTATATAGAACTTATATCACTATATCTCATAAGAAAATCTTCACAATATCACATGAATAACCACCAATAAAGAAGATTTTAAATATGAGTCATCTAGTATTTTTTAAA
The DNA here is from genome assembly GCA_028749045.1 of Cupressus sempervirens. NCBI lineage: Eukaryota > Viridiplantae > Streptophyta > Pinopsida > Cupressales > Cupressaceae > Cupressus > Cupressus sempervirens. The sequence continues at coordinate 874,689,333 of CM053789.1, forward strand.
TCTTTCCTACATACTTCACTATATGTATAAACAATACACCTATTTTATCTTTAGATGATGATAAGTACATATTCAACACCACGCCTTATGGTCAAAATGAATCCATCCTTCTAACAAAATAACCAAACTCTAAAAACATGCATTAACACTTTCTAGTCCACATACATTCATCTTGCAAAATCTTATCTCATGGTGACATCAGGGTGAAATGACGTTGACTGTCAAAGCCGCCCCTTAAAACTATCCTGCAAATAACAAATTAGAAATAGAAAAATGCATTTTGATTTGGCATTAGAAACATGTCAAACATACACTTGGGGAAACAAGATCTTGGGTATGAAATAATCTTGATATAGAGAATATAAGTCTAGGATTTAGGCTCATGAAAATTTATTGAAAAAAATTGGTAGACATGCAAAGTTGACCTCTAGGAATTGCAGAACTAGACACACTAATAAAAAAAAGTTTTTGGCAAATAGAATGGACTTGGGAAAGTGTCCAAATTGATTGATGATAACTTGAAAATTGACACATATGAATTATTTTAGGTATAGAATACAAAGGGAATTTTTTTTTGGCTTCATTTATCATGGTTTCAAAGTTATAACATGCCAAATGGGCTCTTGACCAATTTATGAAACTGATTTGCATTAACATGTCAGAAATTGCAAACAAAATCACATTTTAAAACTAGTCAAATGAATTTGTCATAAGCTCACATTTGAAACATAGCATTTCTCTGACCCCTAAGATGCATCAGAGAGAGAAATTCCTTATTTTGGTCAAATGGGTGAAAGTTGTGAATCGTCAAACAAGGCTACTTGCTAACTATCATAAAAGGCAACTGGATAGTACTAAGTTTTTGAAAATGGAATTAGCTTGGGAGACTCATCAAATAGATTCATCAAACCCTAAAATTGAGAAGATAGGGTGTCATTTATGACTATAATGTAGTGGTACAACCATTTATTCAAAATAATCAATAGGTCATAAAATACCCATTGTCAAACATGGCTTCCTAGAATTTTGAACAATGTGCATTACTATGACAACAATAAATGACCAAATTTGAGGAATTCAAAACCCTATCAAAAAATGTTGAAATAACTTGAAAAAGTTGAAATATGAAACATAGCTTTTCTGATATGCATACTAAGCACTCCCAAAGTCATAGGTCATGAAAATTTAGTGGGTGCAAGATATTCAATTACAAACTAGGCTTCCCATCATTGCTTGACACTTGGAAGGAAAATGCAAGTTTGACAAATGCTCAAAATGACACCTCACTGAATGAATCAAAATTTCAAAATAATAACTTGAGGTGTATAAACACACTAAATTAAAGGAAATAAGCATTTGGACCATATGATAGGCCTCAAAATGACACCTAGGTACATATGCATGAAAAGCTCTTATAGGGGTTTATTTCAGCAAAGTTCACAAAATGGCACTTAAAATTAGTCTGCATTTTTGAGTCCCAATAGTGGCTCTATCTAGAAATGCATGTCCATTTTAGTCATGGAAAGAATTTTGATCTCTAGAAGAAGAAGACTACTCCAACGAATCTCCTTTGAACAATACTTATTGAAAGCAAGAAACTAACTCTAACTATACAAAATGATGGCCTCAAGCCACCACAACTTCAATGTAACTTCTTACCTCTATCATAAATCTTATTTTCATTTCTTTCTTCTTGAGGCAAGCTGAAAATTTCATTCTTACTAGTTTCATCTAGTACATGTACATCCTCAATCTCTTCATTAGGAAAAACAAAAACTACATTTTTATGTTCATAGTGTAAATACAGACTACGCACAACTTCAACATAATGCTCCCTATGAATGAATAGATAAACATGATCATGGTCATTGAAACCAAATTGAGAATGATTTTCACAAATTTATGCATGCATGCTATCAAGTCGGAAAGAGAAGTATTCATACTCTACTTGATGAAGGGCACCATAGATACCTTGAGTTTTCTACTCTTCATATACAATAGGTTGGCATTTAGGTGAGCAATTAGATTTGTATTCACAAATGTCGTCAAGATCAATGTCCAAAACTACTCCAAAGTTCTCCAATGTTTTTTCATAGCCAAAAAATGGATTAACAATCACATGAGAGTATTCACCATGAATCTCATTGCAAGGTGTTGGCTAATCCATATCACAATCCATATCATGAAGTTCATTAGTATGCTCACAAAGTGTAACATAAAACTCAAAATCACTTTCATCATGAGAAAAGGAATAGTTTGATTTTTCATTACAAATAGACATTTCATCATAATCTAATTTAGAATTATGCAACCCATGTTCACATGTGCATTCTTTGAAAAGTGGATGCACAATACCATGCAAAGCTCCTTTATAAAAATTTAGGAGAAGGGCGGGTTGATCAATATTCTCATCATACAATGAATTAACAAATACCTTAAAGCCATTTTCAACATTAATGTCATGAACACTTTTAGCATATCAGGAAAAAATATTAGAATCACCACCATGTGAAGACAAAATATCAACTTTACTAATCAAACATGTGGAATATAAATCAACATTATTTGCATTATCTTCTTCAAAATGATTAAAAGGGTATAACCACCATTCATTTTTCAACTTATTAAGAGGTATTGATATACCAACATTAAAACCACTTGCATTCTTATAATCACTTGCATGTTGATAGTTACAATCACATATAGCCTCATGGTATTTCTTTACACAACTAGGTAACTAATAATTGTGTATAGTGCATTCATCTATGACTTATTTATCCTTGTATTTATAAGACAAATTCTCTTCAAGTTTTTCAACTAAAAGCTTATTTATACAATACAGAAATGGAATTTCATTTTTATATTTAGAAGAGGCAATACCTTTACTTGCATAAGAATACTCACTTTCAACATTTATCTCATCTTCCCATGTTGTGTTGGAATGTCTTAATGGGAAGAATGCTTCTGAGAGGCAGGGGGGGGGGGGGGGTGTGTGGGGGGTGAATTAGAAGTACTGACCTTTTTAACGACTTTTATACCCTTAATAACTTTTAACTAAAATTAACATGCATGCATATAAACATTAAACAATCATGAGAAACAAACATGCATCACCACATAACACTTGAGATTTTGGTAACCGAGAAACCCTCCAGGAATAAGAAGGTAAAAATAAGGTGGGGATGATACCCACAAAATTACTGTAGCAATTGATTTCAACCACTTCTGATGGTTTTCCCTATTAAAGGCTACAACACACTATTAAATGTGACCCTGTTAAAGGATTTTTGCACCCTATTAGGAGTGTGCCTTGTTAGAGGACTTAAGAACATTCAACTTAGAATGCCACCCTATTAAAGGATTTACATAAGGCTCTTAAACCTACCTAACTAAATAGGATTTCAAAATTCCTAATACAATTGTGAGAGAGTATTAGAATAATACACCTAAACTAATGCAATCCCTAATGCTGATCTCAGGCTCTTGATCTTCTCTTCTATCCTCGATCTTTGCTAGATCTGATCTATTGATTGTGTTCTTTGTTCTATTTTGATCAACTACATGTGTAAATGTTGTCCTTTCTTCTTAATCTTTGACACCAATATAATAGGCTTTTCTTTTCCTTCTTCTTTTTGCACTTCTCACTACTTCATTCAATGGTGTCAAGACTCCCTTATAAAGATTAGTGGTTCGTTATGCATCCTTGGATAAAATTTTCCTACTCAAACCCTTGAAATTCATCCTTTGGCTTCATGCAATCTCTAATTTTTGATTGGTTGCATGAGGATCGCATAGGTGATTGTAAGGATTTGATCTTATCCTTTTATCCTATCAATGAGTCATGCATAACTATTTTTCATCTTGGCTTGCGATTGCACAAACTTTTATGCTGATCCTGCATTGCTTGACATATGAAGTAATACTAATTCTCGACACCATCTATTCTAGATTTCTCGACATCTACTACAATTTCTGTGTTACTCGGCACCTGTTAGTTTTTTGCTTTGCTCAACACCTATTGGATTCTAAATTACTCAACACATGTTGAATTCTATATAGCTTGGCATATACTATAATAAGTTGTGCTTGGTAGAAACTATAGTTTTCTTGACACATAAAGAAATTCTACTTGGCATGTATAGTGAAAATGGTTAAGTGTGTTGACACTCATTTGTCAATCTTATTTATTTGATCAACAATCTCCCCCTTTGACATGAGTGTCAAAAACACTTAACTGATCATTCATGATCCAATTCTTATGTGCATTCTTCACTTACAAAATTTCAAAAAGATATTGTGATCAACAATATACCTTATGACTCCCCCTGAGTTGATTATGCCTTATCATGTCATGAATTCTGATATCTTGTGCCATTGTGCCTAATGTTCTCTATTTCTGACCTGTTCTTGCCTTTTTATCTTGTTATCTCCTTATCTTTCTTGCTATATGCATTTATCTTCCTTTAATATATCTCCCCCTTAGAATATTATCTCAACCATTATATGATCTCCCCCTTTTTGACACTGATGTCAAAGGATCCTAAATGGGAATGCCATGCTTGCCCAAAAAAAATTTATTTACCTCAAGGAGAATTTTGAGAGCTACATCCGAGTTATTCAATGCAATATCCAATGATTTGTGTTGGATTGCAATCTCTACTACTAGATCAACAAGTCCTTCATGTGTATAAATATTTGAATCCTTCTTCGGGACTGTTTCTACATACATTTTCTCCTTGTGTATTACTTCCAAGTGAGGAGTGATAGAGGCTTGCATTTGCATCAACTTTTCTTTGATAGTAGCCTCTTCTGCTGATAATGCAACTAATTCCCTCTGAATGTGAAGTGTTTGAGAAAAATGCTTCTCACTCTATGTAGGATTTGAGGGTAGTTGCATACTGGAGAGCTTAAGGTTGCTCTCAAGGTTCAAATTTTTTTGATTTATTTCTTGTGTGAACCTGGAAAAATCACACAATTTTCTATAAAAGGAAAAGATATTCCCTAGTACAATCTTTACCTTATCCAATTTTTTGGCTAGATCAACCTATCCCAAAATAATGTTATTGGCTATGTTTTGGTTGAAATTGCCTAGAAACTTCTTCTCTGACCATTCCATGAGTTTTACATTTGTATCATGGTCTTTATTATTCACTTGGTCAACTATATCAAATAGTTGTTCAAGGATTGGTCTGGTTGAATCTGGAGGTTGTAGGCTGAAGGCATCCATGAATATATCTTTGATCTCATTCATTGCCTGCTTGTATTTGAAGTCTTTTCTCATTGCCTCTTGCCTCCTTCTTTTTTCCAATGCACTATGTATTTCATTCATCTTTTCTTCAGTTAGAGTGCTTGAATCATAATAGGGTATTTTAATTTCTTCATCAAGCTCAGGAATACCATAATGAATGGTCTTGGCTACCCTAATAGAACTTGATCTTGGTGTACTAACTTGTAAGGTTAACTTGTCAGTACTCGGCCACTAAATAGATTTGGTAGGAGTTCCTATTCTTGGTAATTCAACCAAAGTTTGTATTGCAAACTCCTCCTTATCCTATGTTTCTTCCTTATCTTCTTCTTGTGTCACTGCTGCTAGGGGTGTACTTTTTGTCTATATTGGTGTACCTGTGACTTCCCCTATTGTTGCACTCGGCTTCTGATGAGCTTGCATGGCTATTCTTGGTAGTGATGGAGGTAATAGAAATGGGAATCCAGTAGTTTGAGTGGTCTGAGGTGGTTCTTGTGGTGACACCTTGGCTCCTTTGAGTTTATCTACTACCTTTTGAAGCTCATTTACACTAACCAATATGGGACTTGTACACAAATATGCTTAAAGAGTTGTTTGGTCAAGAATCTTAGTGAGATCCTCTATAGTTAGTGGATTGATGTTTTGACTTGAGGTGTCAATAACATCCTTAATCTTTATGATTTCTGTAGGTGTGATAGTAGAGTGAGGAGAACTAGGAGGTGGTAGTTGTGTGTCTTGCACACTTTGCTGGTCATCAATACCTTTGCTATCCTCCTCTTCAACCTTTTTCTCTACTTTTGTCTTCTCTTCTCTCTTCTTCCTTCTTTCCTCTGGTTTAGTAGTAGCTTCTTCTTTGTATTCCTCTTCAAGAACATCTCCAATTTTCTTATATAAATTCTTCCATGATCTTGTGGTTTTTTGTACAACTTCAATTTATTTTTGGAGAATGGAGAATGCCCTATACTTAGGTGTAAACCTAGTGCTATGCCTTTTGACTACTTTAGTTATTTGTTCCCTTGTCAAATCAGGAAGTATTATTGCTAGGGTTGATTCCCTCATCTCCTTCTCCATCATTAGACATAAATGCCATCTATCCTCTACAATTTTAGACAATTCCTTTGACAATTTCCCATCAAGTTCAAGAGGTGTATACTTGAACTGTGCCATTAATGCATAGGCTGATTCTTCTATGTTATTCTATTCCTCTTTACTAAACTTATTGAAATCAATCTTTTTCATATCACTTAAGTCTCCATTCCTAATCTTTTCACATAATGTATCAATTGAAGACTTAGAAGGATGACTTACTTTTTTAGACTGATCTTCTTCATCAGTATCAGGTTGACCCACATATCTTTTCCTTTTCCTTGGCTCATCCTGTGCCTTCTTGATTTTCTTCTTCTTCATTGTAGCTTCCTCTTTGTCTTTTTGTGTGGAGGCCCTTGTTGTAGCTCTGGTTGTTGGCTTCTTAGGTGTTGGCATGGTAGCTTTCTTTGGTATAGGCTAGGAAGTAGGAGGTGTCGTTCCCTTCCTTTTGATAGCTTTGCCTTTGATGGGTGCTTCCTTGACTCCTTCTTCCTCAACACTCTCATCTTTGTCTTCACCTTAGCCTTGTGACAATTCAAGTGGCTCTTGTTCTGGCTCCTCTTCACTAATATCCTCTGCTTCTTCTGTTGCACTTGTTTCTTCAATACCAAATTTCTTCTTTATCTTCTTCACTAGCTTGTCCTTCTTCTTTACTGTTGTGTGTGTCTTGAGTTCTATAACAACTCTTGATTTTACAGTGTCATATGTTCCAAATGGCTTGGCAGATTTGTCCATTTTCTCTGCAAGTAATTCTATGATGGCTGCAGAAGCTTGATCAACATCAAGCTCATATACCAATGGTCTAAGCCATCTTGCTCTTGGAAAGACTACTTGGATATAAGTATAGTCAATATCAACAAGAAAGCATATATCATTTACATGCTTTTCCACTAGTGAAATTGGTATCCTAATTCTTTTCTTCATTGCATTCTTGAAATCATCAAAATAGATAGACATTTGATCATCAAAGCTATCTCCCATTTGTGCAATGAAATCATTTATTTGATCAACAATTGTTTTGTTCTGAATCTAGTTGACTTTGTCAAATGAAGGGAATTCCTTCATCACATAGAAGAACATACAAACTAGCAGTGACCCAAATTTGCATTGTGCTCCCTTGGACTTTCTAATAGCCCCAAGATTTTCATTAATCTACTGCAATATGATCTCTGCAAGGTCATAGGTGTGGTCTTTCTTTACAAGTTTATATGCCACATCCACTGCTATGTAGGGTACACTATTCAACCTGCTGGATTGATAAAATTTGTGTGATATGATCCTTACAACAAAGTCTAGAAGGGAATCAGTTATGGTGTCTATGGTCATGCCTCTATTGTTCCACTTTTCTCTTGTGTTTTTCTCAATTTTTTCCTTTTTGTCACTTCTCAGTGACTTGGGCCGATCTAGGGTTGGAAATCTTGTAACCCTATGAACCATTTTCTTGGTTATTTTAAGTTGTCCTTTCTCTAACTAAAATGTTCCATCATGAATTCTACTAAGTATTATGCGTATCCACTCAATTTTGAATATGATTGGAAAAAGTAGGGCTTTGGTTAAACCCTTATTCTCTATGATTGAAAATTCATCCTTCAATATTCCTTTATCACAGAGTTTTTCAAAGGCATTAAAGATTTCCAAGTCTCCTATGGCTCCTATCTTGCAGTTATAACACTTTCACACATCCTCAACCATAAAATTTTTTTTAGGGATGGTGGATAAGGTACTAGTGGGATCATTTTTATATGCAACTTCAAGGATGGGCCTAAACTCAGGTTGCTTAACCTCATTGCTGACAAGTTGAATTTCATGGCTCTCTTTAATTTGGGTCGATTTTCAACTAGATGCCATTATTTAACTGAACTAGGGTTTTATGATTAAAGAAAACTTCACAAACTATAAAACTTAGCACTTGAAGGAAATACCTTGTTAAACACTTAAATAGCTTGGGTAGATGCTGAATCATTGCAAATTGTTGGTTGAATTCTCAAAAATCACTCAGTCATGCTCCTGGTAATCGCTCTTCATTTGAATGGCTCAAAAATGAATTGATTTTTAGTTTTAAGCAGCTCAAAAACCTTGCATTTAATGCATTTTTGTACCTTCACCTATCACTTTCCTTCCAAAGGTTTTTCAACTTGGCATCTACTAACTTTGTTAATAACTTGGCCACCACTGCAATTTTACTTGGCTTCCACTAAACTTCTTGACTCAGCATCCAAAGCAATTTCACTCGGCATCCAAAGAAAGCTCAACATCATCATTCAAATTTTTGTCTTAGCATCTTGCCTCATGCAAATTTATACTTTACAGTGCTTCATCATGGTTTAGGGCCGATGTATGATACTTCCTTATATGTATTAGCCCCATAGGCTCATCTTGTGATTAGTTGGATGAGAAATGATCACTTGACCTTGTGGGTGAAGTGACCCTTCCATTGGATGTACTTGATCCATCCTTTTTCTACCATGTCTTCTTCATGTCTATTCTGGTGTGTTCCTCATCAACTTTTTCTTTTCCCTTATTTGCTTTAGTCTTGGGTGCCTTGGTCTTTGTTGGACAATTCCTGTTGAAATGTCCAATTTTCAAGCAACTGAAGCAAGTAGTTTGGTTCAACCATCTTTTATAGTTCCCCTTGAAGTGTGTTCTTATGCAGTTTTGGGGTATATGTCCATACTCTTGACAATAGTGATAGCTTTTCCTTTTATTGTAGTCCCAATTTTAATGGTGTACATAGTTGTCCCTTCTTACATGTTGATTTGGTGTCCACATAGGCTTTGATCTACATTCAAAGGCTCTATGTCCAAACTTTTTACAATTGTGGCAATGTCCATTAAATCTTTGTGTCCTTGTGACTTTAGACCTGTAATCTTATGTCATATGTCCTTGCATGTTGCACTTGTGATAGTAACCCTTGCTTTTGGGTGTGTTTGGCTTATTGATCCCTGTACTCCTGCAAACATTATCAGTATGCCCCTTTTTATTACAGTAATGAGAGGTGGGTTTAGAATCGTTACCTTTGTCACTTCTTTGCTCAACATTCTTTGATGATTCCCCAACTTCAGTGCTAGAGTATCCAAGTCCTGATGTATCATGGGCTGACCTTGGGGATTTTAGCAACTGTTCAAAGTACTTGATAGCTTCAGTTGACTTGTTGAGATTCTTTGCTATTTCTTTTTCTCTATTCAATTCATTCTATAGTTGTTCATTCTGCATCTTTAGAGTAGAGATCTCAATATATTTCATATTGAGTTCATGATGAAGGTTCATCATTTGGGCAAGTGTATCCATTTGCATGTTTGAGATCCTTGTTAATTTGGTACATTTTTCTTCAAGTCTATTCGCAAGATTTATTTTGTCATCTTCCATCATGATTCTATCCTCAACTACTCTTTTCTTTTGTTTAATGATTTCACATAGCATCATGGCCTGTGATTCATGCTCCATCTTAAGAGCTCTTATCTCTTCTATTCAAATTCTATTTTTCTCGATTAGTTTTGCTATTGCTGCATCAAATTCTTTGGAATCTCCTTTGGAAAATACTTGTGTGGTGTCAATCTCCTTGTAGTGAATATCATTTTTGGCTATAGCTATTTCCTTCCTTCTTTTTAAGGATTTTCTTAATTCCTCTCTAGCTTCCTCTACCTTGTGTAGAGTGAGATGCACATCTATCACCTGGTTCTCAATGATCTTTCCAAGTTTGAAAACTTCCATCTTCAGATCTTTTCCTCCAAGTTGTTAGGCTTCTTCTTGAGAGAACTTAGCTTTGATACCAATTGTTGGAATGTCTTAATGAGAAGAATGCTTCTGAGAGGGGGGGTGGTGAATCAGAAGTACTAGCCTTTTTAACCACTTTTATATCCTTAATAACATATAACTTAAATTAACATGCATGTATATAAACATTAAACAATCATGAGAAAAAAACATGCATCACCACATAACACTTGAGATTTTGGTAACCCAGAAACCCTCTAGGAATAAGAAGGTAAAATTGGGGTGGGGATGATACCCACAAAATTACTGCAGAAATTGATTTCAACCACTTCTGATGGTTTTCCCTGTTAAAGGCTACAACACACTGTTAAATGTGACCCTATTAAAGTATTTCTACACCCTGTTAGGAGTGTGCCTTGTTAAAGGACTTAAGAATATTCAACTTAGAATACCACCCTGTTAAAGGATTTACATAAGGGTGTTAAACCTACCTAAATCAATAGGATTTCCAAATTCTTAATACAATTGTGAGAGAGTATTAGAATAATACACCTGAACTAATGCAATCCCTAATGCTGATCTCAAGCTCTTGATATGCTATTCTATTCTTGATCTCTGCTAGATTTGATCTACTGATTGTGTTCTTTGTTCTGTTCTGATCAACTACATGTGTAAATGTTGTCCTTTCCTCTTAATCTTTGACACCAATGTTCTGCAATAACAGGCTCTACTTTTCCTTCTTCTTTTTGCACTTCTCACTACTTCATTCAATCGCGTCAAGACTCCCTTATAAAGATTAGTGGTTCGTTATGCATCCTTGGATAAAATTTTCCTGCTCAAACCCTTGAAATTCATCCATTGGCTGTATGCAATCTCCAATTTTCTAATTGGTTGCATGAGGATCACATAGGTGATTGTGAGGATTTGATCTTATCCTTTTATCCTATCAATGAGTCATGCATAACCATTTTTCATCTTAGCTTGCGATTGCATAAACTTTTATGTTGATCTTGCATTGCTCGGCACATGAAGTAATACTGATGGTCGACACCATCTATTCTGGATTGCTTGGCATCTACTGTAGTTTCTATGTTACTCAGCACCTGTTAGTTTTTTGCTTTGCTCGGAACCTATTGGATTCTAAATTACTCAGCACATGTTGAATTCTATATAGCTCAGCATATACTATAATAAGTTGTGCTTAGCAACAATTGTAGTTTGCTCAACACATAAAGAAATTCCACTTGGCATGTATAGTGAAAATGGTTAAGTGTGTTGACACTCATTTGTCAATCTTATTTATTTGATCAACATGTTGCAGATCCAATTCATATGAAGATGGAAATATACTTTCATTGTCATCACCTTCACTCGAATAACAAGTTTTAGTCTTTTCTTTATCATAAGAATGTGATCTACATATGTTTTTCTTCTTCATATTATACTCCCTCATGCCATGATGATATGCACCTTTGTTCTCATCATTTGAATCATAACTTCCATTTTCTTCATCCTCATAAGGCTGAGATGCATACTCTACAAATTCATGATTAGTAACATTCTCAAAACAATGAAAGTCATCAATAAGATAAGCAACTGCTGAAACTACTTCATGTATTTGGAATTTATTAAGTGGATCAAATCCATCATCTACTATTGTAACACTAAAACCACATGCATTCCCTTCAAAAAGACTAAGAGTGTCTCTATTCTATGACAAGGAAACTTCATGATCAACACTTGTTTTTAAATCTGAATTTTCAACATGATTATTTACCAAAGCAAGGAAACCTACATGCTGGTTTGAATTTGAACCCTCAACATGATATTGGTTTCTACTCTCAAAAGAATCTTTCCAGTGAACCTCTCTATAGAAATGACTCTTTTTTAATTGATACTTTATATTATTTTTAATCTTTATAGCAATCATGAATGTCTAATATAATGGCGTAGGTTCTTTGTCTAGTAAAAAGTGGCTCATCTTCCCATTAAATGAATCAAAGTAAATTAATGACTATATATAATTGATCATTGGGTCTAAAATTCTTAGGGATTTCATTTAAAGCTCTTGTAAATTTGATATTGAATTCAGGAACAAGTTCACCATTCCTAATATGAATCTTCAAAATTTTACCAAAAGAATCAAATATGCTTACCCTTTCTCCAAATTTCTCCATGAAGGGTGATTTCAACTTACTCCAAGATGAGATAGAACATGCTGGTAGAAAATAAAATCAGTTCCTAGCATTATCTTCCAAAGATTGGACAAACAGTTTCATGTGCACATCTTCATGAAAAATCTAAAAGTCACCCATCAAATCACTAAATAACTAAATATGATGATTGGATGAATGAAAATGGCTCCCACTAAACTTACACAAATTCTTTCTAAGATCATATGGCACATAATTTGGGAAACCATGAATGCCATCAAAACATAGTGGCAAATATCTCTTGGTAGAAATAGATCTACAAACTCCATTAATGGGTTGCATACTAGGTGACATGAAATTTTTCATATTTAAAATTCTTAAAACTCAATCACCATAATAATTTTCAGATTTATAACTTGTAGAAGATCTATATATTCCTCTACCCATTCACTCTTCTAGCACACTTCAAACTTCACTTATATAACATTGAAACTTATTCCAATGAAGTATTTGAAAACATATCGAACAATTCTCCTACTTAATGTTAAATTTCACTTGATGGAGAATATGCCTTTGTGTAACTTGCTTTCTTGAAAAGAAAAAAATATGAGAGTGAAAATACCTCAATATGTGATGCATACAAATTACTTCAATGCTGAAAATAACAACAAATCTAGATCTTCTTCAAATTTTAGAAACTCTTGCATTGCACATCACACACTCAATGAGTCATTTAAAACATCTTCAATCCTCTACCAAGATCACAACCAAACTCTAACTTTCTTTCTTCCTATTGCAAATTGATCACAAAATCATCCTTAACATGCACTAGTGTAAACATATTCAATTAGAGTCATCACTCACACTTAGTAAGAATGAAATTTGAAGGACTTGAAAAAAATACAAGCTACTACAAATGTACAATAGGTAAAGAACATCCAATCTTATAAAAACTCTTGGAATTTTGACAAACTTGACAAGGCTAAAACATTACATTCCTTGACTCTTATATCTACAAAAGGACTGTGCACATAGTTGAATTGATTGATGATAACTTCATTTTTAACAATGCAATTTACATCCAACTCTCAAGGCTACTATTGTAAATGAATAAAGCATTACTAAAGGGCAAGAATTTTCAGCAAGGAAATGAAAAACACTACAAAATCTTACTATTTCAAGTTTCCTCATTCCTTTGTTTATGTTGTATTGAATCTCTTTTTAAATAATCAAGGTAAATCTACTAGAAGAATTCAACACAATTTTTAGTAGATCCATCATTTTGTTGGATCTTGATTTAACATTGATTTTAATTACAAGGTAACTGAAAGAAAAATGCATCTAAGGGAAGCTAACTCCTATGATGGATGCACTCTGATTAGAACTTGGGCCAACTATAAGATAATACTCCTTCTACACTTCAGGCTCTACAAACCCTAAATAGGTAGACCTTAGATTCATCTATATCACCAGTGTAAAAATATAAATCTAAATACAAACAAATAAGATTAACCCTTGAATATTCTTCACTGGTGCAATAACAGAGGTATGACATAGATAATAACATGACCTATGCATTCATAAGTTAAGTGGGGGTCATCCTTTCAACTCTTCAACATAAAAGGGAAAAATATTTTGATATTTGAATGATTTAGCATAACCCATATATGAAACAATAAAGTATGCATTCTCCAATTGAAATTAGTGCCTAATCTATTGGGTATGACACAAATTATAACATACATCTAGATATTCATGATCTATTGATTCAATTTGTGAATTAGACATCATTCTTCATAATAAATCTCATGCTTATCAGAATCCTTCCATGAAATCTACAACTCTCTAAGGGGTAAAAGCACAAACCTGTGTCACCCTTTTACAAAGGAAAAGGCTAACAAAAGTATAATTGTTCACCTTCAATGTCATAAATCTTGTACTATTATTTAGAATTTGGAAACGAAGTAAACTAATAAAATGGGAATAAATGGATGAAGTTTAGGATTATAATTTGTAATAATTATTTGGAAAAAGAAATGATATAATTTCCTATATTTTAAAGATAACTTTTTAGTTGCTGAAAAATGTAGGAAATGAGGGGTCTAGTTCCCACCACAAAATTACATGGAAATAAACTTATTTCCCTTTGATCTTAGATTATGTTATAGATAACATATGTAGCTAGAACAATAAAAAATAAAAATTGTCTTTAGACCTATATTTTCTCTTTTATAACGATTCAAATTTCAACTTATTCAAAATCAATAGTTTTCGTCTCCCACCACATTTTTCAAAATAAATCAATTCCAACAATTTTTTTTTTTTATAGATTCTTGAAGAGGACTCTCTCCTCTAGAAAGTCATATAATTTTTAAATTTTTTTGATATGATATAATATTTTTTCTTTCTCAAAATCGACATCTTCTTAAGTGCTAAAATACATACTTGTAGATATTTTTAATTATAAAATACTACATCTAATTAAAAAGCTATGAAATCTATATGAGAATATTCTTGACTTTGAGCTCTATAAAATGGTATTTATATGTTATTGAAAAAATATCATAAAAAATAGTAAGAGTTATTGAAACATCAATTTTCTTTAGTAATTTTATTTCTTTACTAATTGGATACTAACTACTATAAAACATGAATTTAATAGACATTTCCAATTGGAAAGGTGTAAGACCATGTATAACTTAGCTAGAATAAATTTATCAAGATCATATGTTTTAACAAAATTGTTTTTTAGATAGAAATAGTCAAATTTAGTCATTTTGATAAGTCAGCCTAAAAGGTGACACAACTTTGTACTTGGGCTATCTAAAAAATACATCAAGCATTTGCTTGATTATTTGAATCAATGGAAAAACATATCAAGACATACAACTGTAAATAAGCTACAATTGGGATATGTGTTCTTTGCCTATAAATCACAAAATATTGCAAACATCAGAAACAAGAGATAAAAATTAGTTTAAAACTATTTTTATTTGCTATTATGTATTCATTCCCTTGAGACAAATACATTCAAGATGAATGAAATAAAATAGAAAAATACAAAAAGACCAAAACTATCACTTATAACTTCATTATTGTTTTTCATATAGAGAGAAAATGTTGAACAATAGGTGGAATCACAACTAGAGCCTTACTCAATAAACTAGAACCAACCCTAAAACATGAGAAGGGAAAAGAATATGTAGAAGAATAAAGTTGGGTTGGATCTAATCCTTGGTTGCCACTTGTCATCTTTATTCTTCATCTTTTGTTGAAGGAAAACCTCTTTTATCTCTCTTCAACTGAAATCCAAATATGATGTTCATCATTGCTGTAACAAACTCAAAAATATGTCATCAAAATGTCGGAAACCACTCTTGGAGAAAAAATCAGATATGTTTCCAAAACTACTACTAAAAGTCCCACCAAATGCATTAGATGACAAAATAATGATGCTAGGAGAAACTTCACCAAGTTTGGCCCATACCTAGATGGTGGATTCACAAGAAAAAATTTGTAATGACCATCATTGAGTAACAAACAACTAGAAAGAAAAATTATTTGGAGAAGACCTACCCAAAAAAGTCCCTGAATAACTTTTTCACCATGAAGACCTACATGCATTTGGACTACAAATCTAGAATTTACACTCCAAGAGCTTTCCATCAATATATAATAGTCCAATCTTTCATGAAGATTTGAACCAAAAACTATTCATTGAAAACCAAGTAAAATATAGCTCTAAAAGTGTAGATTTGTTTAACGAATATTTAATTTTAATATAAAGTCAAAATTTATAGTAAAAAAATCTTAGTTTAAAAAGTTGGACCCATTTTGTATTAAAAAAAATTAATTGACTCCCATTCGGGCAATGTGGGATAAATGTTTGTAGGCTTTTCTCCAAAAAAAATGCTTTAGCAACATTCAAAATAATTTGATGGCTCCAAATAATGAGAATTTTTCACATTTTAACCATGGATATGAGTCATTAGAGTCATCTAGTATAGGAATGTGTCCATCCATGAATGGTGAGCGACATAAGACTTTACACCAATGTATCTTTGAATTAGTGGAAATCAATTTGCTCTATTATTCAGGAAAAATTGCATTTTGCATTAGGGACAACTATATGAAGGGTTTTCTTCCTCCATCTTTGATGAGTTCTATGCAATCTCTATATCCATATCTTAGTAGAATATAAGCTAGATCATACTTTTCTCCCTCTATTACCATATGGTGTGGGGTGTGTTTTCTTCTATATTTCTTTATTGTAACTCAAAAAGTTGTCTTCTTCCATAAATAACTTGACAATCCTACTGAATGCATGATCATAGGAAACTAACTACACAAGCATGCATATTGCCTTTTTCCAATGTCTCTCTATGTTGAAGAATCCATTCAATTGGGAATAGGATTTGTTTAGATTCTTATTTGATCTAGATTTATTTTTTTAGTTTTTGTAGATTCAACCCACAATCATTTCATATAATACCTCCTTCATGTCACTCCATACATGTTCTTATGTAAGAAATCACTACACCATCTATCACACTATGCATATCAGATTTGATATTGAGTTAAGAAAAGGTCATTTCATATTTTCTCCATTCCTCTCAATATATCTTCTACTATGTTGTGGCTTGCAATCATCTTCTTCTCACATCTCAATGTCTCCTGTGATGTTTCAAAAATACTTCATGCACTTTTCTTCATTAGCAATTTCTCAACTCCTTCCTCTGCTAGCAAGAAAAAACATACATCAATTTGTAAAGGATGTCACATGTATGAATAAGGATGCTCCAAAATAATGTTATATCATGGTTCCAAATTTTCTTTAGAGAATCTTTTCAAATCATATTTAATTCCCATGAAAGCTCACATAGACAAGCACTACACCAATAAATCTGCATTTGCAAAGATCACCATTCATCATACAAGAAACTTTTAAATGGAAGTCTTGCAAATGCAATGTGAAAATACTACTCCAAAGTTCCAAGAATCTTTCCAAAAAATCACTATCACAAGTCTTCACTTTGCACATCTTTTCAATTTAATTACTCCACACTGACTAGAATGACTACTCCAAATTATTTGACTCCATCATTTTCTTGTATCTATGTGAATGTACTTGGGATAGAAGGCAATGCTGGGATTCTCATTTTAGTAGCATCTTATTAATGTAGAACATATATCACTATTTCTTAGAATAAAATCTTCACAATATCACATGAATAACCACCAATAAAGAAGAGTTTAAATATAAGTCATTTGGTATTTTTAAAATCTTTCCTACACACTTCACTATATGTATAAACAATACACCTATTTGATCTTTAGATGATGATAAGTGCATATTCAACACCACAACTTTTGGTCAAAATGAATCCACACTCCTAATAAAATCACACCATCACTATTGACATCACCATTAGATTATAATATTTTAAAATTAAAATCATTGTAATCTCTTCAGACACCTTTTCTCGTCACACATTATCTCCATAAGTTGATTAAAATCAGTCAGGCCCAAAGTGGGTCTAGCTAAAACAATTTCAAGCTCAAGCAACTAACTCCTAGAATCCATTGATTGAAATCCCTAAACTGGCCAAATTTAATTTGGATAATTGATTCATCATTAACACTCATTTTTTAACCCATTTGCAAATTGTCCATTTTGTGTTAGGAGGCCATTGAACCAGCTAAAAAAATGAGAAAATTAAACAACTAGAATCTAAAAACATGCATTAATGCTTTCTTGTCCACATACTTTCATCGTACAAAATCTTATCTCATGATGACATTAGGGTGAAAAGATGTTGACTATCAAAGCTACCCCTTGAAAACTGCCTTACAAATAACATATTAGAAATAGAAAAATGCATTTTGATTTGGAATTAGAAATAGGTAAAATAGACTCTTGGGGAAACAAGATCCAAGGTATGACATCACCTTGATATAGAGAATAAAATTATGGAATTTAGGCTCATAAAAAATTATAGGGAAAATTTGGCAGACATGAAAAGTTGACCTCTGAGAATTGCAGAACTAGACACTGATAAAAAAAGATATTTGCAAATGGAATGGACCTGGAAAAGTGTGCAAATGGATTGGTGAGAACTTAAAAATTGGTAGAGGTAAAGAATTTTTGGTATATAACATCATGGTAAAATTCATTTGGCTTCATCTATCATGGCTTTAAATTTATAATATCCCGAATAGGGTTCCTAACTAATCAGTGAAATTGATTTGCATTAACATGTCAGAAATTGTAAACTGAATCACATTTGAAAACTAGTCAAAATAGATTTATTATAAGCTCACATGTGAAAAATAACATGTCTCTAACCCCTAGAATGCAATGGAAAGATAAACTCTTTATTTTTGTCAAATGGGTCAAAATTGTGATTGGTCAAATAGGGCTACTTACTAATTGTCATAAAAAGAAACTAGGTAGTACTAAGTTTTGCAAATGGAATTAGCTTGGGAAACTCATCAAATAGGTTCATCATACCCTAAAATTTTAGACTTCCTATTTCATTTTTTACTACAATTTAGTGGTATGATTATTTCTTCAAAATAGTCGACAGGTCATAAAATATCCACTGTCAAACATGGCTTCCTAGAACACTAAATAATGTGCATCAGTATGATAATAATAAACAACCAACTTTGATGAATTTAAAATACTATCAAAACATGTCAAAATGACCTGAAATATAAAATGCAAGTTCTTTGATATGTATAATAAGCACTCCAAAGTGGTGGGTCATGAAACTTTACTAGATGCAAGATATTCAATCACAAACTAGGCTTCCCATCGTTGTTTGACACTTAGAAGGGAAATGCAGATTTGACAAATGCTCAAAATGACACCACACTAAATGACTCAAAACTTCAAAATAATAACTTAAGATGTATAAACATACTAAATGAAAGGAAATAAGCATTTGGAACACATGATTGGCCTCAAAATGATAGTTGGGTATATATGCATGAAAAGCTCTTATATGGGTTTATTTTAGCAAAGTTCACAAAATGGCACTTATAATCAGTCTATAATTTTGAGTCCCAACAAATTTCTCAACTAATATTTTCCATGCATTAAATTATCCATCTCATCAATCCTTATCTTCAATAAATTTTTATTATTTCAAAAATTCAACCATGTCAGCCACAAATCTCTATTCTCTCTCAAAGTTTTAATTTGCTGACACTCGGTAATGACTATGTCCCAATGCTCAGTCATCACTAAATTATCTTTCTCGACTTACACTATATAACTCAGTCATTACTGTATCTTGAAATTCTCTATAACTTAGAAAATATTGATACTCATCCAAGGCTTTTATGCTCAACAATTCTTAAGTTCCTTTATCTTCTACTTCAAATACTCAATCAAGCTTATTAGCTTCATTGCTTCAATTAACTCCTTTTGTTTATCAACTAATCTTTCTTCCTTTCTTACTATAATGAATAAATAACACATTATCTTGTCTAGTAATAACTTATCAAGTTCCCATTGTAATTTCATCACACTTTCACTTCTCAACTTGACCATTCACTAAGTCATCTCATGATCTTTTCATTTCTAATCTTCTTCATCAATCAAATGATATGACACTCTATATTGTTAGAAAATTTCTTACCTTTAAGGTTTGATATCAATGACAAAATAGAAATTATTCCATAGTTGTAGTTCCAACAAGATCCCTCTTTGGCATTAATGGGAACACCTTCAAAATGCAACACCTTTGAATTAACATCTTTCAAGTTACCATGCAATCCAAAAAGTAATCAACACCTCAAGTGTCACTGTTTAGTTCCCTCTGTATTCAAGAAGGTAGTACATATGTGAAAACTTAACTTGTTAGAAGCACACATAAAAAAATAGTTGTACATGTATATCAAAGATTTAAGTAAACCAAAATATAACTAATTCTACTTGAGTTTTAAAACTAATGCAACTGAAAGACAAGAGTCCTCATGCAACCTCAGAGCAACTCAACAAAGACACCCACATGAGGCCTTGTTGGTGTGCTCAATAATGAGGGATGTGGATGTTCTCTCTTCAAGCACAACTATGATTGAATCCCATGATAATGGAAGTATGAAAAAGCTATATGAACCTATTCTAGATGAGCAAGAAATGATTCAAGAGGGGGCTATGGAAGAAGTCATTCTTAAAACATTATAGGAAATGGAGATGAATGCAAGTAATTAAACTAAATTATCAATGCAAGAAATGAAATCTAAAATAGTTACCAAAGAGTTAGCAACAATGCATGAAAATATCTAATAAGCTCTAAGAATAAAATATCATGATAACAATGCATATGGAGAATATGAAGAAGTCTTGAGACAACGGTTCTATTTATAGGCTTGAGAGAGGCCTTGAGGAGGTGTCATACGTGTGGCATCCACATAGGTGCCACAAGGGAGACACATGGGCTAAGAGGACAAGCCATACAAAGCTCAACATAAGTCTTTTTGTGATTAAGATGGCTTGAGGTGTGCTCACACATGTGTGAGCAACTTTGGAGAAAGGAATGGTGGACAAGTGTGTAAGAGGCTTTTGGAGGAATTGATGAAAGGGGGGATTTCTTGGACTTTGATTTTCTCAAACATGTGTGAGGAACCACTTAGGGTCTAAAATGCATTTTGGAGGGTATTTAGGATAGTAAAGTGGGATTAACTAGCTAGTAGGATTAGAAGGATGTGAGTGATGGGTGGTAGACTAGGTTTTAGGTGGGATTATGATTAAATTAAATAGGAGTATATGAGTTGCATTGTAGTGACTACAAGGGAGGAGGGTGACCCCTCATGAAAATAGAGCAAAAAATAAATTTTGTGCAATTTTTGCAAAATTACTTAAGAAGAAAATAAAGGGAAGGGGAAAGACATAGATGAATATTTTGCATGACTTGGGGATAAACATGGGTAGGCAGGGCCAAGGAATAGGCATGGGCTCAAAGGGGGACCTTCAAGGGCCTATATAAGCCTCCAAGTGGATCTTGTAAGAGTTATTTGCACACCTAGAGAGTATAAAACTAGAAAAAAGGATGGATCTAATTGAGAGATTATAGCTTGGAGTGTGCATTTAGGTGCACCAAAGCCAGTTGATATGGGACCATCAACTGGTAAGTTAGCTATCCCAACTTGTCAAGTTTTCAATTTTGTATTTAAATTATGAGTTTTTAGGGTGGGAAACTAGGAAAAAGTAGGTTCAAGGTAGAGATGATAGTTCTCCGCTCCTTCATTTTTGTAGATGATGAACTAGAGAAACTATCACCACGGAGACAACATGATACATCCTATCATCTTCAAAGATGATAGGATACATCCTATTATCTGCATAGATAAAAGAGCAAGGTAGGTATCAGGTTGGAGATGAAAATTTTTGTGTTTTCATATTTTTAGAAGATAAACTTGTAGTCATCGACAAGAAAATTAACATCTACAAAGCCAATGGAGATGCCAGATTGACATATTTCTATTTTGGCATCTTCGCTAATCCACATTTGTATGGATTAGTGCCTTTGCTAATATGGATGTATCATCAAACTTGGGCGATATGGATGGTCTAGGGGTGAACAAAGAAAGATTCCCCATGCTTAGATAAAGAATACAAGTATGGAAACAAAGGTAGGATGACTATTGCATGTTTGTGCTACAATTATTGATAGTGATATTTTGGTCATGGGAACTTTATCCACCAACTATGGTCCTAGGCAAGAGATTGATAGAGGTAGAGTGGGGACATGTGCAACTTTATGGACTTAAGCATGTCCATGAGGGGTGAGACATGAGGCAATTTTTAGTAAATTTATCAACATTGGTAGAGCAATGGTATACACTAACTTTGAGCTTCCATCTGCATATAGGAGAGGTGATAGTGACTCTACTAGACATGTGGTAGATACTCAAAGTACATGCTAGAGGGAGAAGATCCATATCTACAAGAGTGTTTTTAGTGTAGGAGATAATGACTACCAATTCAACAGTCATAGCTAACATGGAGAGAAATGCTAGACCAGAGACTTTCGTGGCTAGCCCTTTACTTGGTCTTATTGATATGGAGGATGGTACTCGACCATGCTAGGAATGGATTTTTGATTGGATGGGTGCGAGTGCTTAGTGCTCTACTATAGGATGATAAAGCAGTTTTATACTAGGGCTACACCATCTTGGACCAGTTATACTATGACTTACACATGTACACCTACAAGACACATAGGTCCATACACCTAGTGTTGACTTTACTCATGGTATGGTCATGGGAGCGCATAGATGTGACATGACCTATTACTCAAAAGGAGACATGACAACTTGGGGAGCCATACACATATAGATACCAACCATCCATCTAGTTTACCTCCAGCATGTTGATACGATTTTGGCAATGGTATCTAGATGAGATTATTATGTTCGAACTAGACACCATACAAAGACTGTGAGTGTTGGGGAGCTATAATACTTGCAAGTGGAGAGGATGATTTAGAGGATCAACTCAACTTTCCATATGTATAATTAGACAATTGGTTGATTGGCCAAATGATGCACATCGTGCTGTGCTACATACCTTCTAGTTTGTATAGATATTTCAGACAAGTGCAAGATGCTATGGTAGATAGGTTCTTATATCCAGTGGTGTCCTAAGAGTATGGTAGACTATGGGGATATAGTACCACCATCAAATTAACTAGGGCTTCATGGTGTGGCATGCATCCTATGTCATGGGTTCATGGGCAAGATCAGGGAGATGTAAGGATGATACTGGCATACACACAATGGTGGGCAACACATCAGCCACTACGACTAATAGTAC
The DNA here is from genome assembly GCA_028749045.1 of Cupressus sempervirens. Classification (NCBI taxonomy): domain Eukaryota; kingdom Viridiplantae; phylum Streptophyta; class Pinopsida; order Cupressales; family Cupressaceae; genus Cupressus; species Cupressus sempervirens. Next base: position 874,712,356 of record CM053789.1, read on the forward strand.
CAAGGGCACCTCTACTAACATAGTAGGCATGAGGCTAGGGAGATAGGACTAGATGGGGAGAGGGATAGGCATCCCAACTACTAGAGCCATAGGGATGATAAGTTCATTAGTGGAGAGAGAAGGCACTAGTAGTGCCATCTCTAGTGTAGGGACTACAATAGGGTCAAGAGGTATAGGTACAAGAGCCATAGAGAGTTCTAATACCATAGGGACCATAGGGGCCACCTCTAACACAACAGAGGGATGTGGATACAATCAAGATAGAGAAGGATAGCCTCTAGAGAGAGGTTTCCTTACAATAGTAGGAGGTATAGGTAAAGCGGGCCATGGTAGACAATGTGAAGGAGGCCTTGACAACATTAGGGGCAAGGATAGACACTGGTGAGTTTAGTGATCTTACGGTATACATAGATGCATATGAGCTCACAGAGCTAGACACTTTATGATAGGATGTTGCCTCCCTTTGGGTAGATAGAGAGATCTTGTAGCATTAGCTAGATGAGTATCACAGTTAGTGAGACATCATGGTACAAATGACTTAGGATAGGGGATGGTCACTTTGATGCAAGAGGCCTTGGTTGCACATTGGCATGAAGCATAATCTCTACAAGAGGTAGGATACTACTAGATATTGTATCATGATGCCATGCCAGTGGAGCAACAACAACCACAATTCTAGGAGGCATCTATCTCATGGGCCATAGGTGACCATCACAAATTTGAGTCATTGGTTGAGTAGAAGAGGCCTTTACAAGGAGGAGAGCTAGGAGGAGCAAAGCCTTTATAACTAGGCACATGATCCCTAGAGTGATCAATTTTTGACACAGTGATGTATATGCCGATGCTGTGAGTTTTTGATGATGTATTGTGCATGCTGTACTACATAATTTTTTTGTATATGGACACTTTTTTTTGAGATATATGATGACATGATTTGATGATCCTAAATGTGTATGTATGATGGTGTTTTATGGATGCTTATGATTTTTTTTGTTTATGAGGTTTTATGAGTAGTATATGTGATGCATGATGTTATGATACTACTAACATTGGTGATGTAGGATGTGTGTGATGTGATCTAATATTTCCTATGATGCATATATGATGGCTAATGTGTGGATGATGTAGGTCCTATATGATTGTGATGTATGAGATGTATGTATTTTGTTATTTTATATGTATGGACTCACTATATGATGCATTTTAATGAAATAGATGTATCATGATGTGTATGTGACTAAATGTAACGATTGTGATAATGATACCTAATGGATTAATGTAATGAATAAATAATGTAACCTAATGATGAATAACGAATGAGATGCATAGTGTAGGTGTAACAAATGTAATATATGAAAAATGAATGTAGCCTAAATGAAAATGTCAGTAACATAATAAGTCACACTAATCATGAATGAGATTAAAAAATGCAAAATAAATGATGTAAAACAAAATGTAAATGTGAAACATGAAGATGTAATATGAATGAGACCTAATGGATGGACTTGTGAAGAAATTGGTCACATTGTTGCAAGAGGCCCAAAAAAAGAAAAATAGGATGAAAAGAAAAACAATAAGTACAAAGGCAAGAAGGAATTCAAGAACTATAAGGACAAAGGTAAGAAATCTTGTTTTATGGCTAAAGATTCTGATAATAGTGAAGATGAAATTATATATATTGTTGTAAAAAATGAATTTAATGATGGAGATAAGATGACACTTATCTCTCATGCTAGAAAAAATGATACATGGATTATTGACAATGGCTACTCACATCATATGACTGGAGACAAAAAAAAGTTTGAACACATGGAATATTATGATGGTGGTAGTGTGAGATTTGGAAACAATGAACCTTGTTGCATAATAGGATAATAATGTAATTGGCATAGAGTGGGTATTCAGAAACTATTACAAATGCTTTAGAATAACTGAGAGGGGGGGTGTGAATCAGTTATTCAACATCCAAATGTCCAATTAAACTTTTTCATCAAGTAAAGTGAGCCTATCAAACTATTCATTCATCCAAGCTTAAACTTTCATACTTAGCAAGTTATTGCAAATCAACATGCAAGCATAACACATGTAAAATCAACACATAACATAGTGATTTATGTGGAAACCCAATTTGGGAAAAACCACCAATAACATGCTACTCAATTCTCACTCTTCTGAAGTGATGCCCTGTGAAAGGCTACAACACACTGTTAAATGTGACCTGGTTAAAGGATTTAACCACCCTATTAGAAGTGAGCCTAGTTAGAGGACTTTAGAACATTCACTTTGAATGCCACCCTATTAAAGGATTTACAAATGGTTTTTAAACCAACATAAGTCCATAGGATTTTTACCCTAACTGGTACAATTGCTAGAGAGTAAGAAAAAGGAGTTTTGACATGATTACAATTCACAACTTATCTTGCAGATTTTAGATCAAAATTCAACTCTTCACAATTTGCCTAACTTTTAGTCTTTGTAGCTCTTGACAGCTTGCCCTCCTTTCAAGCTTTTTCTCATTGAGTCTTCATGCTCAATGTACCAGTGCAATCTTCCTTCTGACTACTTATTGAAGCAGAGTCTCTAAGTTTTGTTCTTCCTTCTCCTCTTGATATCTTCTCCTTAACACCCTTCAACTGCTTCATAATTTGGCACTCCAACAACTCTTACTTCTTGGCCTGTGACTCCTTAAATAGAAGTCTAGAATTTCTTTTCTTGAGAAATTCTTCCCTCCTTTAATTTTAGTTCAAATGGATTAGGTAGGATTCATTGAATCTAAGCCATATTTTTTTCCTTCTAGAAACATCATGAAGAATCCTCTTGAAATTACTCAAAAATGGTTTACATAGAATTCTGTGCCACCAGCTCATCATCCTTATCCTCCAAATGGTTCACAAAATTCAAGGTAACAAACTTGTTGGCTCAGATTTGGTGAATCTTTAACTCTTCCAATAATGCAGTAGCTCAACATTATTGAAATTCTGGTGCTTGGCACATACTTTGTTACTCAACATCAACTACATTTTACTGATGCTAGGCACCTACTATGGATTCACTCGGCATCTACTAATTTTTTCTGATGCTTGGCACCTGTACATACTTGGCTCCTTTTGTATTACTTGACATACACTAGATTTTTCTTTTTCTTAGCACTAACTAAAAATTTGTGCATCTTGAACTAGCTTGCTCAACACTCACTAATGAACTTAGTTAAACCTTGCAATCAACCTTGTTGTAGCTTATTCCTCCAATGTTTCTAAGTGTGGCCAACTTCTGTATCTTCAAATATATTATCAATACATAATTTAACCATTGTCTTAATTGATCCTTGCACTTCATTACAAAACCATAACTCGACCTTTCCCTTAGGTACTCTTGTTACATCTTGTTGATTAAATCCTCTTCATCAATCAACTAAGTTATAGTACTAGGATCTTATAAGCAATTGTCATTCCAGAAAATAGTAGGTTTGACATCAATGAAAAAATAATGATTGAAAACATTCTTTATCAGCAATCTCCCTCTTTGATAGTATTCTTTTTCAATCAGATTTCCAACAATCTCCCTCTTTGGCATTGATGGCAAACCAAACTACTCAACCAAGTTAACAAAATGCTAACTAGGTTAAAATAGTAAATCAAATACCAAAAAGAAAACTTTATTCAAAATGATTTATTCTATTAGCAGCATAAACTAGCTTATGATTCCCTCTAAATGCTTTTGCTAATAAACTATATTCCTCTGATTGATTATTGTCTATACTAATTTCTCCCTCTAAGTTTCTAGTTTCTTGTGCATATCTGAATCATTATTTTCTTTCTGCTACAACTGACTCCTTCTAACATTTTTTCTCCCTCTTTCCATTTGATCCTATGGATTTGATCATTTTTTGCTACTTCTCCCTCTATCTAATTGAATACTATTTGATCAAATGTTGTTGATCGGTTTCTTCATTCTTCTCCCTCAACTGTTGATTAGTTTCTTCATTCTTCTCCCTATTTGACAACAATTCCAAAGACATTATTATTTCAACATCTTAACATGCAAGTGTAGCATATGTAGGTACTCCAAATTCTCCCTATATCACCTTGCTTGTGACTGGTTTGGAACTTCAACATTCTAATTACTTCAGGCATGATCCTAAAGTAAACATCCTCTACATCAATGTGTAATATTTTAACAATCAACTCATTTGATGTAGGGTTGTCTTGCTTTATCTCAAGTAGTCTTGGCTAGGGGTATCACTCCTAACTTACCTCTAAGATACTCAAAAGTGTCTTTAGGTAGTGCTTTTATAAAGATGTCAGCAATCTATTCCTTTGAGCTGACATATTCCATCCTTGCTTGTCTTCCACCAATTCTTTTACATAGTGATACTTGATTGCAATATGCTTTGTTTTGGCATGCATTACAAGATTCTTTGATATGCTGATGGCACTTGTATTATCACAATAGAGTATCAAAAGTTTATTTACCTCTTCCTTCATACCTTGCAATAGATGTTTGATCCATAAAATATTAGTGCAATTGATAGTAGCTACAATATATTCAGCTTCTGCTGTGGACTATGAGGTACAACTTTGTTTTTTGCTTGTTCAAGTAATCAATCTTTTACGTAAGAAAAGTGCTCCTCCACTGGTTCTTTTTCTGTCATCAATATTACCTCCCCAATCTACATCAGTGTAAGATTTCAACTCAAACTTTTCACTCCTTTTGTGGTATAAACCAAAGTCATTAGTTTCTTTCAGATACCTTAGTATTATCTTTACTGCCATTAGATGATTTTCTCTTGGGTTAGCAAAAAATCTTGCCACTATTCCAATAGTTAATGCAATGTCTGGTCTACTATGTACAACATACTGCAACTTTCCAATCATTGATCTATACATTGTTTGATTCACTTTAGCTGACTCATCATTCTTGGATAACTTATGTCCTATTACCATTGGTGTGCTAACTAGTTTTGAGTCTTCTAATCCAAATGTCTTGAGTATCTCCTTGATGTATTTTGATTAGGTCACAAATATGTCATGCTTTAGTTGAGGCACTTGCAATCCAATAAAGAATTTGATTTCTCCAAACATTGACATCTCAAACTCATGTTTCATTTGATCAGCAAAATCTTTGCATAGAACATCTTTTCCTCCAAATATTATATCAACAACAAAGATTTCAGATATCAAAATGTATTTACCTTTTTCTACCTTGATATACAGGTTGCTATTATCATCTATTCTTTCAAATCCTCTCTTCACAAGGTATTTATGTAGTCTCTCATACCAAGCTCTAGGTGCTTGCTTCAAACCATAGAGTGCTTTATGTGATTTACAAACCATATCCTTGTTGCTATCATCAACAAATCCCTTTGGTTGTTTTACGCAGACTTCCTCTTCTAGTATACCATTCAGAAAAGAAGACTTTATATCCATCTAATAAACTTTGAAACCTTTGTAAGTAGCATATGCAAGAAGTGTTCTTACTCCTTCCATTCTTACAACAAAGGCAAATATTTCCTCATAGTCCAGTCCTTCTTCTTGTGCATAGCCTTTGCAGACTAGTCTAGCCTTGTTTCTTGTTATCTCACCATTCTCATCAAGTTTGTTCCTAAAGACCCATTTGTTACCAATTACATTTCTATCAGCTAGTCTTGGAACTAAGGTTCAAGTTTTGTTCTTCTCAATCTGATCTATTTCCTCTTCCATAGCTTTATGCCAATTATCATCTTGAAGTGCATCTTTCACTATTTTGGGCTCAGTTTTTCTCAGCAGACATGATTCATTCCTTATCTATCTCTTGTCATTGGTCCAGCTTCTTTGTCACCAATTATTTGTTCTATAGGGTAATGTCTTTTCACATACTTGGCTAGTCTTGATTCTATCCTTCTTTCCATGTTTGGTCTTTTAGCTTCAGAGTCACTTTGCACATTACTTTCAAGTATTTTATCATCTCTTCCATGTGTACTATCTTTAGAGTTAGAATGCACATTATCTTCATTCTACAACTCATCTTCTAAATGCAACTTGTCATTCACTGGCTCTGACTCGACTGATACTAAAATTTGTTGTTGATTCCCAACTTGATTGGCAACATTATCCTCATTTGGTATTCCTTCATAGAAGTATACAAAAGATCTATAATCTTTTGGTTTCTTGGTTTCATCAACTTGGACTTCTACATACTCATCAAAATTTACATTTCAACTCTCCACAATCTTGTTAGTGTTAGTATTCAAACACTTATATGCTTTGCTTCTAGTGGAGTATCCAAAGAATATGCCTTCATCACTCTTTGCATCAAACTTTCTATTTCTAGCAACTTTAAGAATATAGCATTTACAACCAAATACTTTGAAATGTTTTACATTAGGTGAGTGACCATACCATAGTTCAAAAGGTGTTGTATTTATTCCTTTCTTGACTTGGACTCAATTTAGGGTGTAAAAAATAGTACTTATAGCTTCTCTCCAGTATTTCAGAGCAACATCTTTCTCCATCATCAATGTTTTAGCATAGTTTATTACTGATATATTCCTTCTTTCTACAATCCCATTTTGTGGTGGAGTTCTTGGTGCTAATGTTTTCCTTTTGATAGCTTTATGATTGCAAAATATCTCAAACTCTTTTGATGAAAACTCTCCTCCTCTGTCTGACCTTAGGCACTTTAGACTCTTACCTATTTCCTTCTCAACCCTAGCCAAATACCACTTAAACATTTGAAGTACATTAGACTTTTACTTTAAGAACATTGTAGTCATCATCTTGGAATAGTCATCTACAAATAACATTATGTATCTATCTCCTAGGTAGCTTTACACTTTCTATTAGGTCACATAACTCAGTATGGACTAGTTCTAGTACTTCTTTGGAAGTGTAGACTTTTCTTTTGAAGCTTGAGTTGGTCATCTTCCCTAGTTGACATTGTTTGCACATTTTATTTTTAGGCTTCTTTAGCTTAGGTAAACCTCTCACTTTCTTCTTTTTGTTGATGCTAATTAGATTGTTAAAGTTAACATGACACAACCTTTTGTGCAACAACTACACATCATCAAGTCTAACAACAAGACATGTTGCATCTTCTATATCTAGGTAAAATAGATTAATCCTAATTTTTTCACCTTTTCCTATCAAATTTCCATCAGTACAATAGATTTTGGCAATTTTGTTTCCAAATTCTACTTTGCAACCTAAATTGCCTAACTATGATACACTTCACAAATTGTAGTTTAGTCCTTCAACATAGTATGCATTATCACATGAAATTTTCTCTATGAGTTTAATAGAACCTTTTCCTTTGATTTGACATGGAGTGTCATTACCAAATCTAACACTATTTCCATCATACTGGGTAAAGGAAATAAACTTACTTTTGTCTCCTGTCATGTGATGTGAACATCCACTATCTATGATCCACTTGTCATTCTTGTTCACACAAGTCACCAGTGTTGTTGCTTCATCTTCATCTAATTCATCCTTCATGGCTACACAAACTACTTCATCATCATTCTCATTAGAATCTTCTTCAACAATGTAGCATTTTTTGCCTTTATCCTTGTAATCTCTACCATCATCTTCTCTTTTGTTCTTGTACTTGTTTCCTTCTTTTTAGTTCTTCTTCTGTGTACACCTTGCAACAATATGTCCTACTTCACTGCAATTGGAACAAATGATAGGGAGCTTACATTTGAATTTACCTTTGCCTCTGTGGAATCTTCTTGCTAGTAGTGCTTCCAATTGTTTCACATCCTCTTCATCTATGCTGCTATCACTGGATATATGTTTTTGTTTTCTACTCTTCTTCTTTGATTTCACCTCCTCAGTATCTTTAATAATATCTTAGCCTTGAAAGAAGATTCAATATTCTTAGGTCTGTAGTTATCATAATTGGACAATTCAAAAGCAGTGAGTCTTCCCACTATACCTTCAAAGGTTAGCATGTTTCCTGGTACACACCTTTGCTCTTTGATGGCTAAAAATCTAATAGCAGAGATGGGGAGAAAATTTCTTAAGTATTTTCTATTGATAGTGTCATCTTCCAAATGACCACCTAGATGTTGGAATGTTCAAAAATGGGAAGAGTATTTCTAAGAGGGGGAGTGAATTAGAAGTATAACACTTTTAACCTTTTTCAATCCTTTAAATATATAACTGCAAAATAAAGTGCATGCATGTAAACACATGCAGTAACACATAACACCAAATTTGGTAACCCAAAAACCCTCCAGGAATAAGAGGGTAAAACTAGGGTGGGAATGATACCCACAAAAATCACTACATCAATAATTATTTGACCACTTATGATGGTCTGCCTTGTGAAAGGCCTACCCTATTAAAGCTTTTACACTGTATCAATAGTGACCTAGTTAGAGAATTTACAAAACACTTTACATGAAGTGTATTCTTGTTAAAGGATTTACAATAGGCTATTAAACCCACCTAATACATAGGATTTTCAATCACCTTCTCCAAAGGTTCTCCTAGCTGTTAAGCTAACCTATCAATATAGAATTTACAACTTCTAATACAATGGCAAGAAAGTATTAGAACAATGAACTTGACTATATGCAATCTCTAATTGTTGGATTTTAGGCACTTGATATTCTCTCTCTAATCTTGATCCTTTGAGATCTGATATCTATTCACATTCTTTGTCCCTTGTGCTATTTTGATCAATTAGATATGAAATTGTTGCTTTGTTCCTCTAAGTCTTTCCTTCTTCACACTGAATTTTGCTATAGTCTCCCCATACACTATTCTCTTCCGCATATGCAAATAGGTTTTTCGTTCTCCTTTTAAAGATTGTGAAGACTTAGGGTTAGGTATGGATCTATGATCCATATTGAATCTCAAATTCTTGCTCATTCCTTGCATTTTTCTTATTGGTTGCATGCCTTCTCTATTTTTCTGATTGGCTGCATGCAGATCGCATAGGGAATGTAAATGATTCATCCTTATCCTTTTTCCTTTTCAAAATCTTTCTATGTTGGCTCCAAAAATGGTTTACATCTAAGTTTGTGAGGGCACAAACTCATATGTTGATTCTATGTTACTCGGCACATACTGGACTACTGGTGCTCGACACACATACTATCTTGGATTGCTCGGCACCTGTTACACTCTATCTCACTTGACATATACCAGATTCTTTCTCACTCAGCATATGAAGCATTCTGACTTGCTCGACATCAATTGTGACTTGACACCTATATGTCACTCAAAACTTATATACTACTCGGCACCTGAAGTCACTCGACACCTATTGAAATACTAGCTCACCACACACTGTGGCTCAACATACATAGTGTACTTGGCTTCAATACAAAATGTTTGTGTGGATTTATTTACAACATCCTCAATTTTGTTTTGAAGGATGTAAAAGGATTTTTGTTTGGGTGCAAATTTCCCACTATGTTGCTTGTTTGCCTTGGTTATTTGAGCCTTTTTCAGATTAGGCTTCACTTGAGCTAGGGTAGATTCTTTGATCTCCCTCTCCATCTTCAGACAATAATGCCACTTATTCTCAACTATCTCGTATAGTTCCTTTGGCATGGTATTTTCAAATTCTAGAGGTGTGTTTTTGAATCTTACCATCATGGCATACATAGATTCCTCTATTTTATTCTACTCTTCCCTACTGAGCTTATTGAAATTAAGAGACTTTAAATCATTTAAATTTGCATTTTTAATCTTATTACAAAGTTTGTCAATTGCAGATTTTAAAAGATGACTTACCACTTTAAACTGTTTAATGTCCTCTGACTTTGTCCTCTCTTCATCATCTATATCTGGATGAGCCACATACCTTCTTCTCTTTTTAGGCTCTTCAAAAGGCTATGCAGTGGCTTTCTTCTTTTCCTTTGATGCCTCTTTGGCCTTTTGAGTGGTTTCCCTTGTAGTATCCCTTGTTGTTGTTGGCTTAGCTGGAGCTGGTTTGGTTTGAGGTTTTTTTGTGACCTTCTTAGGCTTGGGCTAAGCTGTAGGCTACGTTTTTTCCTTTCTCTTCTTTTACTTGGCAGGTGTTGGTGCTTCTTTGGATTCTTCTCCCTTGGTACCTTCCTCCTTGTCTTCTCCTTGGCCTTGTATCAATTCAATTGGGCCTTGCCCTTGCTCACCTTCTTCCTTATTGTCTCCTTCTACTTCTTCTACTTCTTCTTCTTCACCTACTTCTCCTTCAATGTTTGCTCCAAATGTCTTCTTTATTTTCTTCACCATTTAATCTTTCTTCTTGATGACAAAAGCTATTTTCAATTCAGTCTCAACTTTGGACTTAACAACATCATATGTCCCAAAGTGAGGAGCATTATTTTCTATCTCTTCTACTAGAAATGTTGTGATTATTGCAGAGGCTTCATCTACATCAAGTTCATATCCTAATGGCCTTAGCCATCTTACTCTTGGTATTTTTGCTTGGATGTAGGTGTAGTCAATGTCAACCAAGAAACATATGTTGTTGACATGTTTCTCTACTAGTGCAATTGGTATTCTCATTCTTTGCTTCATAGACTTCTTAAAGTCTTCAAAATAACTTATCATTTGAGCTTCAAAGTTGCCTCCCATCTGATCAATGAACTCATTGATCTGTGTTACTGCAGACTTGTTAGAATTCTAGTTCACCTTCCCAATTGAAGGGAATTCTTCCATCACATAAAAGAATATGCACATAAGAACTGAGCCAATTTTTTATTGAGCACCTTTTGATCTCCTTATAGCTCCTAGGTTCTCATTAATTTGCTACAACATGAGTTCTACCAGGTCATAGGCATGATCTTTCTTTACCAACTTGTATGCCACATCAACAGCTATGTAGGGTATACTATTTAGCCTATTGGATTGGTAAAATTTATGTGAAATTATCCTCACAGCAAAGTCAAGTAGGGGTTTAGTTACAATGTTAATGGTCATTCCCCTATTATTCCATTTTGCACTAGTATTCTTCTCAATAACCTTCTTCCTATCACTTCTCAAGGTCTTTAGCCAATCTAGGGTTGGGATTCTAGTAACCCTATGAACTATCCTCTTAGTAATCTTGATAGGTCCTATCTCTAGCCATAAATATCCATCATGAATTCAACTCAAGACAATACGAATCCATTCTGTCTTAAACACTGTAGGAAAAACATATAACTAAAAAATAAATTGCATGCATGTAACATAGAAATCTTCAATCCTTTAAACATATAATTGAAAAATAAATTGCATGCATGTAAACATATAAATGAGCACAAAGTAAACACATTCAATAACATATAACACCAAATTTGGTAACCCAAAAACCCTCCAGGAATAAGAAGGTAAAATTGGGGTGGGGATGATACCACAAAAATCACTATAGCAATAATTATTTGACCACTTCTGATGGTCTACCCTGTGAAAGGCCTGCCCTATTAAAGGCTTTACACTATATCAATAGTGACCTAGTTATAGGATTTACAAAACACTTTACATGAAGTGTCACCCTGTTAAAGGATTTACAATAGGCTATTAAACCCATGACCTAATACATAGGATTTTCAATCACCTTCTCCAAATGTTCTCCTAGTTGTTAAGCTAACCTATCATTATAGGATTTACAACTTCTAATACAATGGTAAGAAAGTATTAGAATAATGAACCTAACTATATGCAATCTCTAATTACTAGATTTTGGGCACTTGATATGCTCTCTCTAATCTTGATCCTCTAAGATCTAATATCTATTCATGTTCCTTGTCTCTTGTGCTATTCTGATCAAGTGGATATGAAATTACTGCTCTTTTCCTCTGTCTTTCCTTCTTCACACTAAATTTAACTATAGTCTCCCCATACACTATTCTCTTTTGCATATGCAAATGGGGTTTTCATTCTCCTTTTAAAGATTATAAAGACTTAAGGTTAAGTATGGATCTATGATCCATATTGAATCTCAAATTCCCACTCATTCCATGCATTTTTCTTATTGGTTGCATGCTCCAAAAATGGTTTACATTTGAGTTTTTGAGGGCACAAACTCATATGTTGATTCTGTGTTACTCGACACATACTAGACTACTGGTGCTCAACACATACTATCTTGGATTGCTCGGCACCTGTTACACTCTATCTCACTTGACACATACCAGATTCTTTCTCACTCAGCATATGAAGCATTCTGACTTGCTCGACATCAATTGTGACTTGACACCTATATGTCACTCGAAACTTATATACTACTCGACACCTAAAGTCACTCGACACCTATTGAAATACTAGCTCACCACACACTGTGGCTCGACATACATGGTGTACTTGGCTTCAATACAAAAAAGTGATTAAGTGTGTTGACACTCAAATGTTACAAATATTTAAGATCAACACTAGAATCCTTATTGCACTTACCACTTCTTTCATTCTGGAGGCATATTGAGCAGCATTCTCACCTTCTTCCATTTTCATGTCATCAAACTTTCCTTTGAGGTTTTCTCTTTTTGCTCTTTGAACATTCTGATACCCTTAATAGATATCTAATAGGGCTTTCTACATCTTGAATGCAGTATCACATCCTTTGATGTCATCAAATCTAGCATAGTTGAGTGCAGAGGCAATCTCCAACATTGCCTAATTATGCTCCTTCCTTTTGTTCAAATCATCTACAAAAAAGAGTCTAGCTGGATCTACATGTTCCACTCCAACTGAGGTTTTTGCATAATCACCTATTGATCCAAGGTGTAGTTTCATTAGACTTTTCCGTGCAACAAAGTTGTCTTTGTTGAGCTTGAGAACTTCTCTCTTGGACATCTTGATCTCCTATTTCTAGTACCTTGAAACTAAATCAGCAGATGGCTCTAATACCAATTGTTAGAAATGCCTTAGAATAACTAAGGTGGGGGGGTGGGGGGGTGAATGAGTTATTCAAGGTCCAAATGTCCAATTAAACTTTTTCATCAAGTAAAGTGAGCCTATCAAACTATTCATTCATCCAAGCTTAAACTTTCCTACTTAGCAAGCTATTGCAAATCAACATGTAAGCATAACACATGTAAAATCAAAACATAACATAGTGATTTATGTGGAAACCCAATTTGGAAAAAACCACTAGTAACATGCTACTCAATTCTCACTCTTTTGAAGTGATGCCCTGTGAAAGCTTGCCCTATTAAAGGCTACAACATACTGTTAAATGTGACCTGGTTAAAGTATTTAATGACCTTGTTAGAAGTGGGCCTAGTTAGAGGACTTTAGAACATTCACTTGGAATGTAGCCCTATTAAATGATTTACAAATGGCTATTAAACCAACCTAAGTCCATAGGATTTTTACCCTAATTGATACAATTTTTAAAGAGTAACAAAAAGGGGTTTTGACTTGAGTACAATTCACAACTTATCTTACAGATTTTAGATCACAATTCAGCTCTTTACAATTTGCCTAGCTTTCAGTCTCTATAGCTCTTGATAGCTTGCCCTCCTTTGAAGCTTTGTCTCCTTGACTCTTCATGCTCAATGTACCAGTGCAATCTTCCTTCTGACCACTTATCGAAGCAGAGTCTCTAAGCTCTATTCTTCCTTCTCCTCTTGATGTCTTCTCCTTGACACCCTTCAACCACTTTACAATTTGGTACTCCAGTAGATCTTACTTCTTGGCCTATGAATCCTTAAATAGAAGTCTGGAATTTATTTTCCCACTCAATTCTTTCCTCCTTTAATTTTAGTTTGAATGGATTAGGTAGGATTCATTAAATCTAACCCCTACTTTGTTCCTTCTAGAAACATCATGAATAATCCTTTGAATTCACTCAAAAATAGTTTATATAGAATTTTGTGCCACTAGCTCATCATCCTTATCCTCCAACTAGTTCACAAAATTCAAGGTAGCAAACTTGTTAGCTTAGATTTGGCAAATCTTTAACTTTTCCAATAATGCAGCAACTCAACATTATTAAAATTCTGGTGCTTGACACATACTATGTTACTCAGCATCAACTACATTTTATTGATGCTCAACACCTACTATGGATTCACTTGACATCCACTAAGTTTTTCAAATGCTCAACACCTATACACACTTGACTCCTTTTGTATTACTTGGCACACACTAGATTTTTCTTTTGCTGGGCACTAACTGAAAATCACCTCGACTTGAACTAGCTTGCTCGGCACTCACTAATGAACTTAGTTAAGCTTTGCAGTCAACCTTGTTGCAACTTATTCCTCTAATGTTTCTAAGTGTGGCCAACCTCTGTATCTTCAAATATATTATTAATACATCATTTAACCATTTTCTTGATTGATCCTTGCACTTCATTACAAAACCATAACTCAACCTTTCTCTTAAGTACTCTTGTTACATCTTATCGATTAAATCCTCTTCATCAATCAACTAAGTGATAGTACTAGGATCTTATAAGAAATTTTCATTCCAAAAAATAGAAAGTTTGACATCAATGACAAAATAATGATTGAAAACATTCTTTATCAACAATCTCCCTCTTTGATAGTATTCTTTTTCAATCAAATTTCCAACAAAAACAAGCTGAATGAAGATGAAAAAGTTTCTAGAAACAAAGGAAGGTTGGTATGTAAAGGCTATTCTCTAGAAGAAGGTATTGATTATGGTGAAGCTTTTTCTCCTATTGCAATATTAGAAAGTGTTAAAACTTTACTAGCATATGCAGCTCACAGAGGATTTAAAATTTATCAAATTAATGTAAAATCTGCATTCTTGAGTGGAATTCTTGATGAGGAAGTCTACATTGAACAACCTAAAGGTTTTTTAGATCCTAGCAAAAGAGACATGATCTAAAAATTACACAAGGTATTATATGGTCTCAAGAAAATTCCTAGAGCTTGGTATGAAAGACTTCATAACTACTTGATATAGATTAATTTTCAAAGAACTAATGATAATGGTAGTCTATATATCAAAGGACTAGACAAAAAGATTATGTTGGCAGAAATATTTGTTGATGATACTTTATCATAGGAAATGATGACTTGTGAAAAGCATTTTTAGAATAAATGATTAAGGAATTTGAGATGTCTATGTTTGGAGAGATAAAATTATTTGTTGGATTGCAAATTCAATAGAAGAAAGATCGAATCTACATTACTCAATCTAAAGATATCAAGGAGATACTAAAGAAATTTGGAATGGAAGATTCAGGACCAATTGGAACCCCTATGTCTACTTGATATAAACTTTCCAAAAATGATGATTCCAAAGAGGTAGATTAGACCACATACAAATCAGTGATTGGAAAATTATAGTACATAGTGCACACAAGGCCTAATGTTGCATTAGTAGTCGGTATGGTGGCAAGATTCTCAATAAATCCAAAAGAAAATCACATGATGGTAGTTAAAAGAATCATATGATATCTAAAAGGTACTAAATAATATGGTTTATATTAAAAAATAGGAGGCAATTTAGATTTAAAAGTATTCACAGATGCAGATAGGGTAGGAAGTATTGATGAAAGAAAAAGCACCAGTGGTGGATAATTATTTCTTGGTAAAAGAATAGTGTCTTAGACAAGCAAGAAACATAATTGTATCTCTTAGTCCATAACAGAGGTAGAATATGTGGCAACAACCTTCAATTGTTCTAATATTGTTTTGTTCAAACAAATGTTGGCAAGTATAAACATAGAGATCAAGGATCCAGTAGTTATATACTATGATAGTACAAGTGCAATCAATATATCAAAGAATCTAGTGATGCATACCAAAATGAAACACATTGCTATAAAATATCATTTCTTAAGAGAATTGGTACATGATAAAGAAGTAAGGATGAAATATATGAATACAAAAGAACAAATTGCAAACATATTCACCAAACCATTATCTAAGGATGCATTTATATATCTAAGAGGTAAGTTAGGGGTCATTCCCCTATCTAAAGCTTACTAAATGAAATTTAGTGATGCATCAACCAAAGCATTATTGAAGATCAATTAGTTGGTGTAGTATTGACAAGGGCATATTGCAAATGAACTAGTACTTGAGGTACATTGATATTAACCGATTATTGTCTTTGGCATGATTGTCACATCTCATAAAAAATTTGTAAAATGAAAGAGTTGTCAAAGAGGGAGAATGAACTTGATCTAATATCAAAGGCAGAGTTTGCTAGTGGAAGAAGTTCTAGTAGATAGAATTTTTCTAACAGAGGCAAAAAATGAAGGCATAAAGAGTTCACACTGATAAAGGGAGTTTTCATGGATGAGAATCAGAATGAAACTAAGGATATGTTCCTTACTTTATTCATGCTCCAAAATTTCATTAAATTATGACATGTGTTTTAATCAATGCCAAATAGGGAGATTGTTGGAACAATTGATTAATTGTGTATTATCTTTGATGCTACACAAAATGTCATATCATCACTAGTCAATGTATGTCAAGCTCACTTGGGCATTGAAGATAGTTTTTTGTGTGTTTATTGAGCAACAAAAGAGTTCAATTTTTAGAGATTTTTTTGTACTAACATCTAAGGGATCTAAGATTTATTTTAGTAGTAACTGATACACCCCTCCCCTCTTGGTTACTCCTCTTATATTTCCAACAAGCATACCCTAGTTTGATTTTGCAAAAGGACTTATCCACCACATGCTATAGAAGCGTAGATGAAAAGATTCCTTTGCATGGACTAGACTCTCAACAAAATAGAAACTTTAGGAAAATAGATGTAGTTTTCATAGTCATGATGGAACAAATCACATATACACACTAGAGAGGTCTAGGAAAACCTAAATTATTTCTAAGGATCTTGGTGGAAAGTGTGCTAACCTAGTACCCCCAGTGAGTAGTGCATAGTCATAATTCAAAAACTAACATAGATGTACTAAAGTGTCAAAAATAGATCATACTGCAAATGACATGTGTAGTTAGTTGGAACTATTTAGGTGATACCAAGATATGGAAGATAGAGGCACATTGTAAAAGGCTACTGCTAACACATAAAGATGAAATCAACTAAAAGAGACTACATGGATATATAGTCATTTAGTCTACAGTTCCTACCAGGAATGTTAGTTCAAGACTAAAGGTTGTGGTACCATGTGTAGGAAGGAGACATTCTATAAAATTTTGTTTGTCTAAGTTGTTGTCATGAGTGTTCACTGACAATAACTATAAAAAAAACAAGTTTCTTGAATCATTAAGTCTCAATGGTTATTTTGTTTAGGTTTTTTTGTAGTCACTCTTGTGGAAAAAATATTAGGATAATGGGAATAGGGTGAATATTTGATGGGAAAGTGCATTGTGGACTAGAGGTCTTTTATTGGATGTAGGAAAAGTAGAAGCCAAACAAGACTTTTGCACAAAGATTGGATGAAATGGGGAAATATGGTGAAGTGAGATGAGCCTTATAGATAATAGACATTATTGAAAACAAAATTTTTTCATGAACTTTTTTTTCTTTTTAGTCTTTTCTTTAGGAACATTTTGCAAATGTTTTTGGAGTTTTTGATTTTTTGATATCTTTTTTGGATTTTTTGCAGAATTTTAACAACATTGTATAGGAGCTATAGAACTCAAGCATAGAGCCACTTGAGGTATTAGATATTTATAGGCTTAGGGAGTGGATCTCCTTCTAAAGTGGCAATCTAATATGCCCTAGAACTATATTTGGTTTTAATGATAAATGGACCAAGCCAATTAGCTTCAAACTTTTCTTTCTTTTCTTAGTTCTAGAGATTCCTCATTTTATGCTGCAACACTAGGTTATCCACCTTCAATTCATAAGGTCTAACCTTTTTTTGAAACTAAAGTTAAAGGTGATTTTGATACATGTGAAGGTAGTTTAGGGCATTGAGGCATCTCTCATCAAGGAGTTGCAACTCTTACAAGCGAGCAACTTGGTATTCTTCTTTGGACATTAGATTATTGAGAGAGATTTTGAGGTAAGGGAGCTCAATTTTGATGGGTAATATAGCCTTAGAGCCATAAAAAAGGGAAAATGGAGAGGCTCCTATGGGGTTATGGATGGAGGTGCAATAGGATAAAATGGTGGGATTAATTTGGAGGTGCTAGTCATGACTAGCTACATCAACAATTTTCTTTAGGATTTTCAAAATTGTTTTATTAATCGCTTCAGCTTAGCCATTACCTTGTGGGAATTATTTGGTGGAGAAATGTTGGGTGATTCTAAATTTCCTACACAAAGTCATGACCTAATTTATGAAAGGAATCCCATTATCAATTATGATGTCTTGGGGGATACCAAAACAATAGATGATATATTCAAGATGAACTTCAAAACCTATTTTTTGGTCATGTAGGTTAAAGGGATAGCCTCACCCCAATTTGTGAAGTACTCAATGGTGGCAATAATATAATTGTGGCCATTTGCAAAATTTGGATATATTTGACCAATAAGATCAAAACCCCACCAGTAAAAGGGCCATGGTGTAATGGTAGGTTGAAGGTCTTAGGTAGGAGCATGTATTAAATCTCCATGTTGTTGACAAGGAGCACATCATTTTACAAAATGATAGGAATCAACTTCCATAGCAAGCCAATAATAACCCATTCTGAGGAGCTTTTTTGCTAACCTAAGTCGACTAGAATGGGCACCATAAATTCCTTTGTGAACCTCTTCTAATGTCTTTCTAGCTTCATCTAATTTGAGACATTAGAGGAGGGTTCCATCGAAGTGTTTTTAGAAAAGTGTGTGACATAGGATAGTGTAATGGGCAGTGCGATAGATGAAGGTTTTACTTTGGTTTGGAAATGGCTATGAGAATTTTTTTATAACAAAGCTAGGCAAAAATATTAGAGTACCATGGAGACTTGGGACTAACAATCTCAAACACCAACTCTGATTTTGATTGCTCATAAGCATGAAGAAAAAGAATCTCAATAAGAAATTCACACTTAGGATTGTATTTAGGCATGATGATCATGGAGGCTATGGTGGCCATGACATCTGCTACTTTGTTATTTATCCTTGGTATCTATTGAAAGACTTGTACACGATGTGAACACGTATTCATGAAACTTTAATGTAGAATGTAGATAGACTGACGAAAAACTTGACTAAACCCAAGCTATCATCATCAGAATGTAATCTCTATGAGTGTCTCATGTTTCCCTAACTACAACTGCTAAAATATCTCTCAGACCAGCATCTTAGTGATAGTTCTAGAATGGGAGTATGCTAAAAATGTAGATCTACTAGGATAAATGGAAGATCTAGGACTAAAAATGCAGATTATATGCTATCAAAATGAACATGCAATAAATGATGCTAAGTAACATAAAAGCAATGCTAGAATGCTATGAACTTGCTAAAATGATAATGCTAAAATGATGAATCAAAATGTACCTATAGTGTAGATGCCTAAAACTTGGGTGCTTTGGCTCTTGGATTTACCTCCTATCTATAGGATTTTGGAAGGGGTTGGGGTAAGAATTAGGATTTCCACCTTTGACTGATGGGTGAAAGTGAAATTGAAAATATTTTAGAAGAGACTAGGAGGAAGAGTCCAACAGACTTGGTTTTGAGGATAATTGAGGATATTTCTAATTCTTTTAAAATGAAAAAGGGAGATTTTAATTTTGTGAGGATAAATGATTTTTTTGATTTAATAAATTTCTTACTTATTCTCAACACTTTGTCTTTTTCTTCCTCCTTTTTTGAATTTCATTTTATGAAATTGAATTATTTTTCTCCTCTTTTAAAATTGATTTAGGTCTTGTTGATTTGATAGGTGATTAATGACCTAATGTGATTTTTGATTTGAAAGTCTATTTTGTTTCTTCTAATTTTTTCTTTAATTTGCACTGATTGATCAAAATTGTGTGGCTTTGGTCTTTGCCAATTTTTGGGTGTCTACAAATGCCCCTCTTTGAGATAATATGCAAATCATATTAGTTCAAAGATTATCTTAATTTTCTAATTTTAGGTCAACTTCTAATGATTGGTGTAGACACCTAAATTTGATTATACTGCTTTGATAATCCTATTTAGTTATCCCTAAAGGCTTCATTAATTAAATTCCTATTTAATTAATCCTTTGCCATCCCTTAGCTGATTAATTTAATTAATCATCTATAGTCCTAATTGATAAATCAAATAACCTATTATTTATCAATTAAATCCTTTTCTTCTATCTAATTCCAAAATTATCATTTATTAAATAAATCTATTTGATAAATAAAACCCTCAAATCTAATAACCCCTAAACTATTCCTAATCCCCTTTTTTAGCCTAATCCACCCCATCCACCCATACTAACCAAGCTTAGCTACTAACTCACCCACCCTCATGAATGCCATCTACTTGCATATCTCTAACAAGCCTAATCTAATCCTAAACCCAAGCCTAATTCACCCCCTAAACTTATCACATTCCCTAAGTAAGCTTAAGACTTTCCTAAATCAAGCAAAGTCAACAATCTCAACTCTCTCCAAAATATCCCAACCACCCAACAATGAATGCTCTTACAAAGGCAATAAAGACTCTTACAAGCTCTTACAAGCCATTATGAAGGGTCTTTATGAAGATATTATACTTTGAGCCTCCTTTGTTGACTCATCATTCCCCTTTCTTCCATCCACTCACCTTGTGACATGTGTCACTCCCTGGTTGGTGCTAAACAAGCACAATCCATGTGCTCCCCTTTGAGTGCATCCTAGCCCTCCTTAAGCTTTCATCTCTCCTTACATCTTAACCCTCCATCCCTCAATCCCTTGGCCTATAAATTGAATCCCCTCTCAAGCCATTTCATCAAAACCTTTAAGCCAAAGTTATAATGCTAGTTTGAGAACCAAAAGCCATCAACCATACCCTTATAATGCCAAATTGAGAGCTCACATAGCTACCAATTTGCCATTACCCATCAAGAAAACCATTGAAGATAGTTTGAGAAACCTTGAGCATACATCCCATAATCCTAGCAAACTAATCCATTAGATTCATCCCTAAATCAAGTGACCATCCTCATTGGGAGAGCCATTCTATGGCTCATATTCTCATTTGAGAATTTCACTTTGTCTCTCATATATGTTATGGTTTTTATGCTAGTTAATACTTTTGTTTTTGAATAGATTAGTATTACTTGCTAACATATTTCTCATATACAATTGGATGTCTTGTTCAATGATATTTTGACATTTCGTAGTTGTTGTGGTGTTTGTTTGTTTGTGGTTAGATGTCTAATCATTGATGATTTGATGTTTTGACTGTCATTGATTTTATGATTGGTGTTGTGATTTTATTGCTTGGATACCTTGCTTTTGGTAGATTTGATGTTTGAAGTTTTTGTTTGTGGTAGGACATTTTTTATTTTGCAAAAAATTCTGACGCCCCTGTCTGAATGGCCTAGTTTGATATAGATATACTGCCCCCTCAGAAATGAAATGGGAAGAAAATATGGAAGTGCAAAATTTAAGAAAGTTCCAATTTTATTTATAAAATTTTGGATAGTTGATGGAAAAATATGATTAGATTGGTTTGATACAATACCCAATTCATAAGAGTGACCCAAAAAAAATTCCAATGATGGGTAAATAGGTGAAAAAGTGATATAAATGCCCATTAGGTGGGTCAAATAGATCAAAAAGACCTATTACCCTTGTCATTTTCACACTTCGCTTGTGCATTTGGTGATTTTGAGCTCTGATTCAACAAAGATGGTGGTCCCTTTATGAGAGCACAGATTCGAGAGGGGTCATCGGTATGAGTGTCCAGTAGGCAACGGTGCCCCAGTAAGTCATCAAGATCCTCTATTTTAAAGATTTTGCATGCATACTTGAGATTTTTTTGAAGTTCGCATGAATTTTTGTGAAAAATGTGATAGTTTAGGTAGTTTAGCACATATACCTTATCTTTTAGTGCATTTTAATTCCTTTAGTGCATTCAAGTAATATTTTAGTGCATGCATAGGGCGAATCAACACATATAAAACCTTAGGTATTTTGTGAATTAGTGCATATAGTAAACGAATAGCCCATATAAGAAGTTTCATCATGCATTTAAATGTTTGAGGACATTTTCCCTATCTTAAAGTGCATATGCCTAAGTTTGTAATGTTTATGAGGTGAATAGAACTTATGCACTATTAAATAGCACATATGCTCATTTAAATAGCACTTAGGTAGGTTGTAGCACTTTTGATGTGGGAAATAGTGATTTTGAAAGAAATAATAGCACATATGCCTATTTTAATGCATTTGATTGATTGGGTAGCACATATGTCCTAGGAAATATTGCATATGATTGTTGAAGTGCAAAAATTGGGTGTAGGACCTCCGTTGAGCATAGAATAACACAAAAAAATGAGTAAACAATAGTGATCATGTAGTCGTGAAGAGATATTGTAGGTGTGTGCTAGAAAATGTGACCTGCAAGAAGCATGGGTTAACAAACAAACACTAGTTTAAAATCTTGAAATTGCATCAAAGACTTATCAAAATGAAAAGAACAAAACACCAACTAATGATTGCTTTGGTTTTTCAACCCTAAGCAACCAACAAATCCAACCTTTAAGCCACCTCTATAGCTCAACAAGGACACCCATGAGAGGCCTTGTTGGTGTGTTAAGATGGGGGGGGGGGGTGTTTGATGTGCTCTCCCAAACACAATAATAAATGAATCTCTTGAGTGAGTGATGTGCAAGTGTGTATGCAAGTAAGGTATGAATTTAGACTAAATGAGATGAAGAACACCTCAAAAAATGGCTATGAAGAGAGTCATTCTTGAAGGCATTCAAAGGTGAAGATGATAGGTAATGCAAGAACTAACTAATTATGCAAACTATGATAAAAATATAAGCTAAAATGAAGCTACAAATGCATGTAGAAACTAGATTAACAATGCATAATGTAAATTAAATCAACTACCAAATTGTTAGTATGAATCTACAAAATCACTATGAGACTCTACTAATACAAACTCAAACTACTATGAAAGCTCAAACTATGAATGCAAACTCAAATTTCAAACCAACATGGTAACAATGCAAATAATGAGAGATGCAAATGCTTGAGACAAGCCCTCTATTTATAGGCTTGAGGGAGGGCTTGGTGAGGTGGCATCCATTTGGCATCCACATAGGTGCCACAAGGGAGACACATGGGCTAAATGACAAGCCATGCAAGAGTCAAAAAGAGTCTTTAATGATTGAGAGGCTCAAGGTGTGCTCACACATGTGTGAGCAACCTTGGGGGAAGAAGTGGGGGACAAATGTGTAAGAGATGTAAGAGCCATAAATGAAATGGAAGGTTTATTGGATCAAGAGCTTCTCACACATGTGTGAGAAAACTCTTAGGAGCTAAAAAGGTGTTTAGAAAGAGATTTAGGATAAGAGTGAGATTAAGTAGTTGGTAGGCTTAGAAGGATGAGAGTGATGGGTATAGGCTAGGCTCTAGACTAGGTTTAAGATTAAATTAAATGAGATTTAATTTAATCATGGGTTTAGATGAATTAATAGGATGTGGAAAATTTAAATAAGTAAAATTTATTTAAAAAGAGGAATGTGGAGAATCATGTGTTAAAATAATTTAACGTATTAAGGCTAGAAGCATTTAAATTAGATTTAAATACTTAGAAGAATTAACTTATTTAATTAAAATAATTTAATTAAATAAGTAGAGGAATGTGAGAAATATAATTAATTAATTAATAATTAATTACAATGTCACGGGTGATATTAAAATTAATTAATATAGTCTTTAGGGACGATTTTAAGCATCTACATTTTGCCTCTCTTTGTTGTGATGTCGGAACGACTTCATATCAAAGAAAAAAAAATATAGGTTGCCTCAGAGAAGGAAGGAGTCCTATGGCAACGACAGAGGAGGGTGCCCCCTTGCAAAAATTACGCAAAAAGAATAAATTTTGGACAATTTTCGTGAAAAAAGTCTTAAAAAATAGGAAAAAAAATAGAAAACGGGAATACATGATAACATTTGCATGGCTTGTGGGTAAAAAGGGGACGAGCAAGGCTCAGGGAAGGCATGGGCCAAACGGGGTTCGTAGGGGCCCTATATAAGCCTGTGAGGGGCCCAAAGAAGGTCATTGTCACACCGCGAGTAGAGCATTCAGAGCAAACATGGACCTCATTGATCATTTGCAGCTTGGTGAGCGCGTCCGAGAGTACCAGCGGGCAGCCGAGATGGGCCCACCGGTGAGTCATCTGATCCTTTTCGTATTTTAGTAGGTTAGGCTAAACTAGGTGCATTTATGAAGCCATAAATGTACTAAAAAAAGGTCCTGACAGAGATGACAGTCTCTACCCTGTCATCTATACATACGACAAAGTAGGGATCTCGACGTCCGTGGAGACGACAGGATACATCCTGTCATCTGCTCAAATGCAAAAAGAGGGAAACCGCTCGTGGAGATGACAGGATGTAACCTGTCATCTATGCAGATGATAAAGTAAGCGAAGATGATGAAATATACATCATCATCTTCGCAGATGATAGAACATGGAACTAGCATCTACGCGGATTAGCATCTCCGTTGATCAGTGTCTCCGCTGATCAGCATCTACGCAGATTGGCATCTGCGCCAAAAATGGCCACGCCAATGAGGGTAGAATAGAGGGACGCAAGGGAAGATGCCCCACTGTAAGGACATCACAAGCTAGCAAAACTGATGCTCTGCATGTCTATGCTGCAGGAGGAGACGGTGGTGTTTAGGTCGAGGGAGCACTATCCTCCGATCATGACGATATAGGAGAGGCTAACTGATGCAGATTGGGGACACGTATGGCTATGTGGGCTAGAGCATGTTCATGAGTGGCCAGATCTGAGGGCCCATTCAGCGTAGCTATCGGCTCTTATAGAGCGATGGCACACACCCACTAGGAGTTTCCATCTTTCGACAGGGGAGACCACAATCACACTCCTAGATGTGTGGCAGATCCTGCGAGTGCCGATCAGAGGTGCATACCCAGAGTATGTACTAGAGGGGGTCAGATCCATTTCTGAGAGAGTGCTTTGGCTGATGACGACAGAGATTGCCCATCCAACAATCGTGGTTATCGTGGAGGGGCGCACTAGAGCAGAGGCTACCGAGGTTGGCGGTCTACCTAGCCTCATTGATATGGCGGATGCTGCCAGATCATGTTGGACACAGATGGCCAATTGGGTGGGCGCGAGTGCTGAGTACTCTGCTACAGGAGGAGGGAGCAGTCTACTGCTGGGCATAGACTATCCTAGCTAAGCTATATCACGATCTGCACATGTGTCCATATTGGACCCAACGCACGGTAGGACTAGGACTAACACTACTGATAGTTTGGTCATGGGAGCACATCAGAGTCATATGGCCGATCACTCGATGAGAGACCAGGCAGCTTGGGGAGCCATATACCTGCAAATACCGACCTCCTATCCAGTATACCTCAACAGAGTCTGTGGGGTTCTGGCATCGATGTATAGACGAGATCATCATGTTTGAGTGGACACCATATGATGGAGTAGAGCGATGGGGGTAGACACTGGCAGTAGGGGGTGAGGATGACACGGAGGATCAGATGTACCTCCCATACACACAGACAGACTGCTGGATCATTGGTTGATCCATGCGCATGATCATGCGCTATATGCCCTCTCGAGTGCAACAACAGTTTGGTAGGGTATAGGATACAGTGGCAGACAAATTCTTATATCCTGTGGTGTCACGAGAGTATGGCCAACTATGGGGACATGGGACCACCGTATGATTGGCCCAAGCTTCTTTGATGGGGATGGCAGTAGTGCCATGGGTGCACGGCCAAGATAGGGGAGACGCAGGTATGACACCGGTGTACACACAGTGGTGGGCAGCCCACCAGCGGGGCAGGCTAACAGTGCCAGGGGCACCGCCACTAGTAAAGCAGACATAGGGAGAGGGGGATGGAGTAGGGGATGGTGGGCAGGCAGCCATGATGCCACCACCAGCTCAAGGGGCATAGGAGGGACCACACAGGCGTAGAGTTCGAGCACGGAGAGGGCTAGGGCCAGTACTAGCACAGCGGCCACCACATATATCACCCTAGGTACAGGTACAAGCATGGATATAGGCACAAACACCACTGTAGGCACCTCCACAGGGATAGGTACAGGGGGAGGACCCAGACATGGTCAAGGCCAAGAGGGACAACCTACAGACAGAGGTAGCCCATCTACAGGGGGTAGCACAGGTGCAGCAGGCACGAGGAGACAGCTTAGAGCAGGCCATAAGAGCCATACAGGCAGAGCTGTAGGTGCAGAGGGTCAGGGGGGACAGTGCATAGGAGGCCTTAGCAACCTTACAGGCACAGGTTGATGCTGGGGAGTTTGTAGGGATGGGCACCCAGACAAGGGTGGAGGATCGGGCAGAGGTAGAGAGGCTCCGAGTGGAGGTAGCCGCCTTATAGGCCAAGCGGGCCACCCATCAGGCGCAGCTGGATGGATACTGCAGGCAGCGCGACATAGCCATGTAGATGGTACAGCCAGGGGCAACCATCACACTGCTGCAAGAGGCCCTCACAGCTAGTTGAGCAGAGATGTAGGCCATACGAGAGGCAACCTATTATAGGTCACTTTACAGGGAGGTTGTGCTTGCTGACCAGCAATAGCCAGATTTTGAGAGGGGAGCCAGCTCAGGGATCTTAGGTGGCAGAGCCAGATCAGAGCAGTCCGTAGGACAGTAGAGACCTCCTCGAGGGGGGGATACTAGGGGGGCAGGGCCCTCACAGCCAGCTACTTGATTACATAGGGTGATCAGTGTTTTTGACAGATATGTGCAGATGCATTTGTACTACATAGTTTTACATGATATATATGGACTATACAAACATTATTTTTTGAGATATATACATGGCATGATTTGATGATTCTATTTGTATGGATGTATATGTATGGATTTATGATGGGGATACTAATGCTTGTGATGCAGGATGTGATGCTATGTGATATTTTCTATGATGTATGCATATGTACATAATGCCTAACATGTGTGTGATGCATATTAGTGGGCGATGATGAGATGTATGCATTGTTTTATGGATGCATGATATATATATGTTAGATGTGATTACGATGTATATGCCCCTAGATGTGATCACTAAAATGAATGTATGAACTAATGCAGCCTAATAAAAGGAACTAAAAATGTGTAATGACCATTAAATGAAATGAATCAAATGAACACTAATGCAATGAATGAATGCAAAAGTGGGAAGCTAATGCAACCTAATGAAAATGAACTAATGAATGAATATCTATCATAACGGTCACTCATAGAAACCCAGTAGCATAGCATAGGAGGGGGGGAAATAAATAGGACCTTATCTCAAGCACAACTTGGATGAAACTCTATACTACATGCATCCTAACTACATGATATCAAGAGATTTCATTGTGTTCATATGGAGAGCACACCTTAAGTTGATTTTTCAAATGAGTTTATGCATTATATGCTATAGAAGCATAAATGAGATGACTCTTTTGCGTGGACTAGACATACAAAAGCATATAGACTTTAGGACAATAAGTGTAGTTTGCATAGTCATGATGGTTCAAATGTCATATACGCAATAGAGAGGTTTGGGCACACCCAAAGTCTTTTAGGGATCTTTGGTGGGACGTGTGCTAACCCATTGCCCCCATTACGCAACGCATTAACATAACCTGAAACTGACACACATGAAGTAAAATCTCAAAAATAGATCATACCACAAAAACATGTGTAGTTAATGACAGCTATTCTGGTATGACCAAATTATGGAAGATCAAGGTGCACCATAAAAGGCTATCACTAACACACAAATAAAATCAACCAAAAAGAAACCTCATGACCAAGTAGTCATTCAGTCCACAGTTCTTGCCAAGAACCTTAGGTCTAGAAGTGAATGTCACAATGTCACCTATAGGAAGGATGCATCCTATGAAAGTGTGTCAAGTTGAAATGTCAAATGATCATAAAATTGTTTTTTGTCGGCAAGGGCTGTGAAGCGAACAAGTTTCTTGAAGCATTAAGTCTTAAATGGTGATTTTGTGTAAGTCCAAGGGTGGTCATTGTTGTGAAAAAGCTTAGCGTAATGGGATGACGATCACTCGACAAAAAAAATGCCTTGCAGACTAGAGGTCTTTCAAAAGATGGAAGTGAAATGAAGCCTCACAGACAAGAGGTGTTTGATTGGATGCATGAAACACAAAAGGCTAGATAAGACTTTGCACAAGGGAAATGGTGGAATGGAATAAAGCAAAATGAGCCTTATAGACAATGGATGAATCCATACTTTTTTCAGGAACATTTTTCTACTTTTTAGAGCTTTTCTCAGGAACATTTTATGAATTTTTTGGATTTTTTGATTTTATAATTTTTTTGGATTTTTTCGGGACTATAAACACTGTACAAAAACTACAAAGGCTCAAGCATAGAACCGCTTGAGATGCTAGATATTTATAGGCTTAGGGAGCAGATCTCCCTCTGGAGTAGCAATCTGATATGCCCCAGAACCATATTTGGCAGTAATGATAAATGGACCTAGCCAATTTGCCTCAAACTTTCCTTTCTTTTCACGGTTTTGGAGGTTCTTCATATTATGCTGCAAAACTAAGTCACCCAGTTCAAATTCCCATGGCTTGACTTTCTTATGATACTGAAGCTAAAGGCAATTTTGATACACATGGAGGTGGTTTAGGGCACTGAGTTGTCTCTCATCAAGGAGTGCCAGCTCTTGCAAGTGAGCAACTCGATATTCTTCTTCAGATATGAGGTTCTTGAGAGAGATTTTGAGGGAAGGGAGTTCAATTTTGATGGGTAAGACGACTTTGGAACCATAAACAAGGGAAAATGGGGTGGCTCCTATGGGGGTACGGATGGAAGTACGGTAGGCCCAAAGGGCGGGAGCAATTTGGATGTGCCAATCACAGCCAGCTGCATCAATAGTTTTCTTTAAGATTTTCAAGATGGTTTTATTGGTAGCTTTAGCTTGGCCATTGCCTTGGGGGTAGTATCTGGTGGAAAAATGTTGAGTGATTTCAAATTTCTTACATAATGTGGCAACCTCTTGATTTTTGAAAGGGGTTCCATTATCAGTCATGATATCGTGAGGTATACCAAAATGACAAATAATGTAGTTTAGGATAAACTTGGAGATCTATTTTCTAGTGATGTAGGTTAATGGAATAGCCTTGACCCAGTTTGTGAAGTACTCAGTGGCGGCAATAATGTACTTGTGGCCATTTGAGGGATTTGGGTATACTTGACCAACAAGATCGAATCCCCAGCGGAAAAAGGGCCATGGAGTGATGGTGGGCTGAAGGTCTTAGGCAGGAGCGTGTATCAAATCACCATGCTGCTGACATGGAACACATCTTTTCACAAACTGATATGCATCTACTTCCATAGTGGGCCAATAGTAACCTGTCTTAAGAAGTTTTTTTGCTAACGTAAGGCCGCTAGAGTGGGCACCACAAATCCCTTGGTGAACCTCTTCTAATGTCGTTCGGGCTTCATCTGAACTGAGACATCGGAGGAGGGCTCCATCAAACTATTTTCGAAAAAGTGTATCACCTAGGATGGTATAGCGGGCGGTTCGATGGACGAATGTTTTGCTTTGATTTGGGGTGAGGGCTATGGGAATGGTTTTGTGACATAAATAGGCAAAGATGTTAGCATACCATGGAGACTCAAGACCAACAATCTCACACACCAACTCTGAATCAGTTTTCTCATAAGCAGGAGTAAAAAAATTCTCAATGAGAAACTCACATTTAGGACTATATTTTGGCATGGAAATCATAGAGGCAATAGTAGCCATGGCATCTGTTGCTTTATTATTAGCCCTTGGAATTTTCTGAAAAACAATCTCTGTAAAATGCTGCTTAAGATCCTCAACTATTCTACGGTAGGGCAACAATTTCTCATCCTTGGTGTGGTATGCATCTGTGACTTTTTTAATGACCAATTGTGAGTCTCCAAAGACAAGAAGGTTTTTGATATTCCATCTGATAGCTTGACGTAGTCCTATGACCAAACCTTCATACTCAGCTATATTGTTTGTGCAAGGGAATGAGATTTTATAAGACTTTGGAATGAGATCCCCTTGTGGTGTCACAAACGAAATTCCTGTCCTCGATCCCTTTTGTGTAAAGGATCCATCAAAAAACAATTTCCATGGTGTAGTAGGGGCTAGGGTCATAATTGTGTCATCTAAAAAATTGGCTATAATGGGATGGTTACCTTGAAGAGGAGCTTCAGCAAGTTGATCTGCAATTACTTGTCCTTTAATGGCCTTACGATCCTTATAAACAATGTCGAATTCACTCAAAATTAAGACCCATTTTGCTGCTCAGCCAGTGAGGGCGGCTTTTGATAGAAAATAATTGAGTGGATCTATCTTGGCAATGAGATATGTAGCATGATTAAGAATATAATGATGTAGTTTTTGTGTACAAAAGACTACAGCCAAACATGCTCTCTCAATAGCAGTGTAGTTTAACTCATAGCCAACTAGTGTTCGACTGAGGTAATATATGGCTTACTCATTCCCCTTATCGTCTAATTGTGCCAAAAGTGCTCCTAAGGCAACTGAAGTAGCTAAAATGTATAGAATCAATGGTTGTCCTGCAACTAGAGGCACTAAAACTGGAGGATTAGCCAAATATGTCTTAATTTGTTCAAATGCTTTTTGGCATAGGCAATCCCATTGAAACTTGTTTCCCTTGTGAAGCAAATATTGAAGTGGATGGACTTTATCTGCTAGTTGTGACAAAAATCTCCTAATAGATTGTAACTTTCCTTGAAAACTGTGGAGTTGTTTCAATGTGGAAGGTGGAGGCATATCCATGATGGCCTTCACTTTTGCTGGATCTACTTCAATACCTCTTCTTGACACAATGTAGCCTAACAATTTGCCTAATTTGACCCCAAATACACACTTCTTAGGATTAAGACGTACTTTTTACTTTTCCAATCTATCAAAAATAGTGATAAGGACATCAATGTGGGATTCTCTTGTCTTGGATTTTCCGAGGATATCATCAACATAGTCCTCCATTATGACATGTAGAAGATCATGGAATATGGTAGTCATTGCACATTGATAACTGGCGCCGGCATTTTTCAAGCCAAAAGGCATGACTTGATAACAAAAGGTTCCCCATGGGGTTGTGAATGCCATTTTATGTTGATCCTCTTCTGCAATTCTAATTTGGTTATAATCAGAAAATCCATCCATCAAAGACAACATCTCATGTCTAGCAGTCAAATCCACTATGATGTCTATGTTAGGAAGTGGAAAATCATCCTTAGGACATGCGAGATTTAAATCTTGAAAATCTGAAAAAACACGGATGCCCCCATATGCTTTTCCTATAGGAACAATGTTGGAGACCCACTCAGGATAGTCAATAGGATGATGAACTTTGCCTCTAACATTTTCTACAACTCTGCTTTGACTAGGAGTGCTACCTTAGGGTGCATTTTACGCAACTTTTGCTTTACTGGTTTAATCTTGGGATCAACTGTCAAATGATGCACAACCAAATCTGTATCTAGGCTAGGCATGTCTTTGTATGTCCATGCAAAATTGATTTTTCCCTTTTTCAAGAATTTAGTCATGGCTTTTTGTTCCTCGAGACTTAAGGTAGCAGCAATGTAGGTGATTCTTGGATTATCCTCTATTCCCAAATTGACTAGAATTGTGTCTTCATTCAAAATAGGTGACTTTTTGGTGGCAAGGATCTAAATGGCAAGTCAAGCTCTCCCTCTTTTGGCACCTCTAAGAGGTTTTTACTAGAAGATGTGTCCTTTATTTTATCTTTTTCTTCATCGAAAAGTGCCCCAGGGGGGTTTTCACTAGAGGATGTGTCTTTTGTTTTTCCATTTTTATTTTCTTTTTCACTTTTGTGACTAAGTGAGTTGACTTGGCTACCAAAGTAGGCTTTCTCATTGTACTGGATCTCATGTTCATAATCTCAGAGATTCTTAAGGCCAAAAAGTGCCATCACTGCTTCATCAGACTTACAGATATCGAGAGCTGGTGGTGTATCTTGAAGGTCCCAGTCTATCATGTCGGGGTTGGTGAGAGGTAGGTTAATGGATGAAAGGTCATCTATGGTAATGGAATGGACATAATTATCTAGGTCATCTTCAATGTATTGGAAAGGTACTTCAAAGTATTCCTCCTCTTCAGTCTCAGAATCAGGTTCAATCGTACAATAGTTGTCAGCAAAGGATACCTTAGGTTTAATGGAGCCCAATCCATGTCCTTTAAGATAGCTATTAGCTTCTAAGGGTTGTCTATTTCCATCTTCTTTCGGTCTAAGGCCGGTACCATGGTATCCCATATTTTCAATAATGGGAGGTGCCTTAACATATTTATCCTTAGGAAACTCTACAGGTTTATCTTTTCCATCATAATATAGCCAATCTAGGATATTATCTTCCATGCGCTCATCACTAAGTGAATCCCAATGCTCAAATGTTGTCTTGCTAACTTGCATGGTTTCCTTATTAGTAGAAGGTGATATTTGAGAAAGTTTTCCAAAGGAATGAGGGGAGAGTGGTAGTTGTCCAACACACAAGGCATTTTCAAACTTATACTCTCCCATTCCTATATTAGAGAAAGTAACCTTCTTCCCTGTGGTGTTAATTTTAGTATCTTCAACCTTCTCTTTTCCCTTGTGGGAGCTTGAATCCTCATTAGCTAATTCTGGTACTGTTGTGGAAGGTGGTTTTGTTAAGGTGAGAGATTTAGGCACAACTTTGGAAAACTCACTTATTGCACAAAAATTCATTGGTGCACCTTCCAATCTTTTACAAAATTCAAAAGGGGTGGGATCCCCTGGGATCGTGATCTCTCTTCCTTGGTGGGAAAATTTCAAGCATTGATGATAAGTGGATGGGACTTCCTTTAGTGTATGTATCCACGATCTACCAAGCAAGATGTTATATGGAAAATCCAAGTCTAAGACATGGCATTCAGTATTTATGATGGCTGGTCCAACTTTTAGAGGCAACATGATAACTCCTTTTGATTCTCTTTCTCTTTCATCATATGCTTTTATTGTGATCCTTTTATTAACATCTAGGAGATCCTCTAGAAGTCCCAAGAAATGAATCATTTTCAATATACAAAGGTTCAAACCAGATCCATTGTCTATAAGGACTCTTTTAATCTTATGTCATTGTATAAGGACTTCAATGTGGAGCGACAAATTATGGTGTGGATCAGGACCTTGGAAATCTTTATCTGTAAAGACAAGGTGTTGTTGAGCAGAAAGGTTTCCAATCATAGCAGTAAATTGGGAAGCATTAATATTTTCAGGAACACGAGACTCTAAAAGAGCCTTCTCCAACATCTCTTTGTGGATGGGTGATGTGGTAAGGAGCTCAAGAATGGAGATTTGTGCAGGAGTCTTACCTAGCTGGGACAACACATCATAGTGAGAAGCGAGCCTTTGTGAGGTGGATGGCATAGTAGGCGCATGTGGCATTGTTGGATTAGTGTTATTGGGAGTGGCAGCTTGCAAAGTGAGTCTTCCTCGTCAAGTGGTGGCATCACAATCAGCCACTTGTAAAACAAGGGTATTCACATGAGTGTCTACTTCTTCAATGTGACCACACAAGGAGTCAAACCCTGATATGTGGTTAGTGGAATAATCATAAGGTAATGCATTTGATGTGGAGGCTTGATTTGCATTGTTGGTATTGTTGTTATCATTGTTGTGATCAGGAAATGGTTTTTGAAATATCTTCAATTTAGCATTTTTAGAGGTTGGACCTCCTTCTACTTCAATTTCCCCATCATCAACAAGATTTTGGATAAAAACTTTGAGCTTGATACATTTTTTGGTGTCATGTCCCTTGATACGGTGGTATTTACAATATTCGTTTTCCCTATACCACTTTGATTTTGGTTGATTTTCATCAAAAGGATGTGTGTTAGGAAATACCATCAAGTTGTGATCCACTAATTTTTGAAAGATGGCCTCCAAAGGTTCATGAAAGTTAGTGAACTTTCTATTTTGATCATAGTCATGGTTGTAGTTGCTGTTGTGTGGAAAGAATTGTGTTTGATTTCTAGATTGTTGATTGCTTTGGTTGTCATGATTTGAATTGTTGTTGTTTCGATTGCGGTAGTTTTTGTTGTTCCCTCCTTGAACATTTTTGACATCAATAACACCATCATGTGTAAAACCCTTATTCTTGGACCAGAATTTGGGTTTTCTATTGTTGTTTGACTCGTTGTTGGAGGATGATGAATTATAATGTTTGATGGTACCTTTTTCCAAAAGTCCGTTTTCAATATTCTTTCCCTTTTTGACTAAAGTGGAAAAGTCTTCAGGGCTGGCCATTTTCATGTGGAAGGACATTTCAGGTATCAAATTCTTGATAAATATATCCACAAGATGGGAATCCTCAATTTTATATGGCATACGATTAGCAAGATGTCTCCACCTTTGTAGGAAGTTGGCAAAAGTTTCTTCATTTCGTTGTTTTGTGTTGCACAAGTCACTCAATGAGGCATGATGTTCAATGTTGTAAGAGTATTGTGCTATAAACTTGCTTGTCAAATCATTGAACAAAGTAAAGGTGCCCTTAGGTAAATTCATTAACCACTCAAGTGTGGGGCCTCCAAGACTTTGTGCAAAGAGTCTCTTAAGATAGTCATCATTGTAGGCTACCTCTTGGCACAAAATGGAAAATTCCTTGAGATGGGTGACGGGGCACGTCTCTCCCATATACTTGTCAAATTTAGGTATTTCAAAACCAGTTGGAAATGGCACCATATTAATGGATTTATCAAATGGAAAAGGACAAATTTCCTCAAAAGAGACATCCTTCACCCCTTTGTTGTTCATGTTAAGGACCAAATTTCACAATTCTTGAAATTGTTGATCCAAATCTTAATTAGGTTGCACTTGTGATTGTTGGGTGTTCACAAATCCACCTCCTAAATTATGGGGAGTCCCAAATGTAGTGGGAGATGGTGGAGGCACTCCACTTTGGCCAATGTATTGATATGTAGTTGTTGGACTTGGCACAGATGTCTTTACCATAGTGGTTGGCACTTGTAAATAATAAGAGTGCATTGGTTGTGTTTGAATTGCCATTGGTTGAGTAGGCACTTGTCCAATGACTAAGCATCCCATAGTTGAAGTTGTCAAGGTAGATTGTGCAATACTAGCATGTGTGGTAACATTAGGCATGGCACTAATGATTTGTTGAATATGTTCTACACTCAATTGAAATGTAGGTTGTGTTGAAGTGCTAGATGTAGGCATAGCACTAGTTATCATCATGGTTTCTTTCCCTTTGCTAGAAGTTGGAGCTACATTTGAAGTGGGCAACATGGGTGCACCACCTTTTTTAATTTGTCTAAACAAAGTGTTCTCATCAAAACTTGGGGAAACATTAACACCATCCTTGACCAAATTTAGGAATATCTCAATTTTGTTTTCCCTAATGGATTTTTCCATCATTTCCACATTGTAGGGGTCTGCAAGGAATGTCCTGACATCATTAGGTACATTGTTAGGGTCAATAGGATCTTCATCTTGGTATACTTCATCGTCGTTATCCCCTAAAGTTGTGCTATGGAAGGGATCTTCTAGTTCTCGTGTGGATGTTGAGTTAGGCATACCAAGGTTTGAACTAGAGGGAATTGTGTTCCCTAATGAAGTCATGAGTGGAGGAAAAGGATTCTCCATCTCTGGTTGCATCAATGATTCCAATAAATGTGACATGGGATTAAACTTGAACCTTCCTGATTGTGTGTGCACCATACAAGAGTAACCAAACCAAGGGGTGGAAGATTGTGGAAGAAAAAGAAAATGAGGATGAGAGCTATTAACCTTATGTGATTAAAGGGTCAACTACCCAAGTTTGAACAAAAGACCTTGGTTTAGCAAACAAAGATTGATTAGAGGATAGTAGTATCTTTCTCCTACCAAAGATAGCCAAGTGATTTTGTAGGCAAGATAGGACACCAAATTGATTTCTTACTATTTGGAGATAGACTTGTGATCCCAAATAAGTAAGTGTGATTAGGATAAATGTTTGCTTATAGATGAAAGGTCTAGTGTTGCAATGTCAAAAGATGTTTTAAGGTTTAAACACTCTAGAAGAAAATTTGAAAATGGAAGACTAGAAGTTTGGAAAGATGAAGGTAGATATAGAAGATGAAAGTGTTGTGGTTACTTATGTAGTTAACTCAATCCTCGTTCACTGGAAATAAAAACCTTGGGTTCACTCCTGGGAAAGCAGACTAATTTTGAAGTTTTTCATTATATTCAATTCTATCATAATGCTCTTGTGTAGCTTCTTCTTTTTGAATGTCTTTGATAGCGTATCAAAATTGTTTGTCACCGTATGCTAGGTTCTTCCTTTCCTTGTAGATAGGTGGTTTGGACAACTTCACTTTCTTATGTTTGACTTGGTTGACTTTATTGGGCATGGCAGGAATAAAACAAGACTCAAATTTCAAGTACCCAAGAACTTTGCAATAAGATGTGACTAGACTCAACCAATTTCAAAATACAAACTACCAAAAGTAACCGTAAGTCAAGAAGACCTCACTTAACCTATCTCATTCAATGAAAGGTTACCTCACAATTTCACTCATTTTAGAACTCATTTGATGTTTTTGGCTTTGGTTTTTTTTTTGAATATTTGAACAAGCACGCTAAAGATGCCAACAACCCTAATAAGGCTATCTCTAGGATGAACAAGGCTTATCTAGAGGGAGTCCTCAATATACACAAGGTACGTGAGGCCCAAATTTGTAGATGAAAGGAAATACTGCCACATGGTCGAGGGGAGACGGTAACCCAAATCTCTTCCTTCACTTTCCAAAGGTATAAAGTTCTTTGGGGCTGAGCCAAGAGTGACAATATTTCACTTCCAAGAGAGGTGTCTTTCAATTCACCTCCCAATTTTTATACTCTGCTAGAACACTAGAGTTGAGGTTGTCCCAAAGGGTGATGAAATCCCCAAGTAGGCCTCCTAAAAATAAAAAATAAAACCACTTATTTCTTGTGCACCCAAGATCGCCCAAAGGCACGAGGGGAGAGAATACGTAAGTGGTCTTGGGGTTTAAAAAACACTTGTTCTTTCCCAATGAAGTTTTAAATTTTCTATCTACTTGAAGACACTCGTGATTAAAACATGCAAGGTTCTTTCCAACTTGAAATAGTGTCAACGTAAATGAAAATGTGAGTTTGTCAACAAAAAAGTAAAGCGAGTACGTGAAAGTAAAATGCTGAAAAGAAAAATGCAAGAAATAAAGTCAATATACTTTAGGGCATTCAAGAGTGTATGACTTTATTTTAAGCACCAAACCCAAATGTGATCTAGCCTAGGCATACATGTCCATTATCCTTTAAAGTATTCAAGATGATGCGAATTCTTTTTAAGCACTAAATCCAAAAGTGTCTTCTACCCTACACATTCATGTCCCTTTTAAGCACCAAAGTCCAAATGTTTGCTACCCTACACATTCATGTCAATTTTAAGCACCAAAGTCCAAATGTTTGCTACACTACACATTCATGTCAATTTTAAGCCCCAAATTCCAAATGTTTACTAATCTAAACGTTCATGCATTCAAATGAAAGTGTTTAATCCATTCAAGTTCATTAGCCTTTAAAGTTTAAGTGATAAAAATCACTACAAATCTCTCTTAGTGATGAAAATCACTATTGATTTTGCTTTTTAGGTTCTTAAGGTTTCTTCTTTGCATGAAAATCATTAGTTAAAACCTGCAAGTCAATCAGTTAGCTAAAATCATTGTTAAAAATTGGACAATTCTGTCAAAACGCGGAGACGCCAAAACGTGCAGATGACAAAACTCGAAGACGCCAAACTATGTAGATGCTGAAACTCACAGACGATAGGTGACTAAATAATTTTAGATGTAGAAAAAAATGTGAAAATCAAAGACGCCAAAACTTGGAGACGATAGAATAGTTGTAGCCCACAATATAGACGACAGACTAACTTCACAAACAATAGATTAACTTTGCAGACGATAGACTAACTTCGTAGACGACAAATTAACTTCGTAGATGATAGAACTGAAGACAAAGATGACAGAACTAAGGATGCAGATGACAGAGTAAAACTCGGAGACGACAGATTAGAAATGTAGATGATAGACTAGAAACAAAGACAACAAACTAGAAACAGAGATGACAGAATGGTTTAGGTAGAAAAAAAAGAATGTTTTGAATCACTACGAAGACACTAGAAGACGAAGATGCTAGTCTGCGGAGATGCTAGTATGCACAGACAACAATCGAAGATGACGCTACGGCCTTCAGAGACAACAATGCGATGTTTTATGACTGAACCAAGATTGTTTGTGGATTTTTGAAATGAAACCAAGGACGTGGGTCCCATCGAACGTGCCAAAATGTGTGCTAAAAAATGTGACCTACAAGAAGCATGGGTTAACAAACAAACACTAGTTTAAAATCTTGAAATTGCATCAAAGACTTATCAAAATGAAAAGAACAAAATACCAACTAATGCTTGCTTGGGTTTTGCAACCCTAAGCAACCAACAAATCAAACCTTCCAGCCACCTCTACAGCTCAACAAGGACACCCATGAGAGGCCTTGTTGGTGTGTTAAGATGGGGGGGGTGTGTGATGTGCTCTCCCAAACACAACAATAAATGAATCTCTTGAGTGAGTGATGTGCAAGTTTGTATGCAAGTAAGGTATGAATCTAGACTAAATGAGA
The DNA here is from genome assembly GCA_028749045.1 of Cupressus sempervirens. NCBI lineage: Eukaryota > Viridiplantae > Streptophyta > Pinopsida > Cupressales > Cupressaceae > Cupressus > Cupressus sempervirens. Next base: position 874,750,979 of record CM053789.1, read on the forward strand.
TGAAGAACACCTCAAAAAATGGCTATGGAGAGAGCCATTCTTGAAGGAATTCAAAGGTGAAGATGATATGTAATGCAAGAACTAACTAAATATGCAAACTATGATAAAAATGTAAGCTAAAATGAAGCTACAAATGCATGTAGAAACTAGATTAACAATGCATAATGTAAACTAAATCAACTACCAAATTGTTAGTATGAATCTACAAAATCACTATGAGACTCTACTAATGCAAATTCAAACTACCATGAAAGCTCAAACTATGAATGCAAACTCAAATCTCAAACCAACATGGTAACAATGCAAATAATGGGAGATGCAAATGCTTGAGACAAGCCCTCTATTTATAGGCTTGAGGGAGGGCTTGGTGAGGTGACATCCATGTGGCATCCACATAGGTGCCACAAGGGAGACACATGGGCTAGAGGACAAGCCATGCAAGAGTAAAAAAGAGTCTTTAATGATTGAGAGGCTCAAGGTGTGCTCACACATGTGTGAGCAATCTTGAGGGAAGAAGTGGGGGACAAATGTGTAAGAGATGTAAGAGTCATAAATGAAATGAAAAGTTTATTGGATTAAGAGTTTCTCACACATGTGTGAGCAAACTCTTAGGAGCTAAAAAGGTGTTTAGAAAGAGATTTAGGATAAGAGTGAGATTAAGTAGTGGGTAGGCTTAGAAAGATGAGAGTGATGGGTATAAGCTAGGCTCTAGACTAGGTTTAAGATTAAATTAAATGAGATTTAATTTAATCATGGGTTTAGATGAATTAATAGGATGTGAAGAATTTAAATAAGTAAAATTTATTTAAAAAGAGAAATGTGGAGGATTATGTGTTAAATTAATTTAACCCATTAAGGCTAGAAGCATTTAAATTAAATTTAAATACTTAGAAGAATGAACTTATTTAATTAAAATAATTTAATTAAATAAGTAGAGGAATGTGAGAAATATAATTAATTAATTAATAATTAATTACAATGTCACGAGCGATATTAAAATTAGTTAATATAGTCTTTAGGGATGATTTTAAGCATCTACAGTAGGATCCATCTAATGATAGATAGGTGATGCCCCAACTCAGGATACAGAGTAGGGAAACCAAGCAAGTCTAACTTAGAATAGAGAAAGATGAGTAATAGGTTCAAGATAGAACTAGTAGCTAAGTAGCTAGATATAAATATGAGACTGATGTCTGATGATCACTTTGTGATGAAAATTGACATTTTTGTTTGTCTGATGAAAAACAAGTGGGTGGGCAAAAGCTCATGGATGAGGACTGTATCTATGGCCCTTAGAGGCAGTAGGCCGCTTGATAGGTGTAGACTGCTAGGTGATAGACTGGTTGACATATTTTTTATAGATGTCCTAGTTCTGAATGAACAAGGGATTACTAATAGTTGTGGCTGAGTAGTGGCATTTAGACCACAACACCTTTCATTTTTCAATGGTGGAGATGATAGTGACTCCCAAGGATGGGTACAAGATATTTTGGATCTTGACATTAGGGGATTTGGTTTATTATGATTAGACTACTGATGCTGCTACTTTTCAAGACTTGTTTGGGGATGACAACACTGGAGATGACAATCTATCATGGTTTTAGAAGCTACAGTATGATGCATTGTCGTTAGTTTTGGCTAGTTTGATAGGAGGACTTTTTTTGCTAGACCACCAAGGGAAAGGGTGTCCAGTTGGATGGGACTGACTGATACATGATATGATTGATGGGCCATCAAAGTTTTGCATGTGGTAGCTATATTTTGGCCTAGTTATATCATGATTTACATCAAGTTGTGTATTCTAATGCGTTATCATTATCAACAAGGCTAATTTTTTTACAGCAATGGACATGGGAGCATTTGCCCATTACTCATCTAGTGTGTATGCACTGGTAGCCTTAGGGTCTCCCATTCATGTATACCTATTATGGTATGATTATGCAACCCCATTTGGGCAAGAAAAAGTATTGGCAGTAGGTTTTGGATGATATTGATGATGTCATGTGGAGAGCTTCAGGTTCATAAAGCTATGGGAAAAGGATGACAATGAGATGGTGTATTTCTTTACTCTAAGGTAATTTCTTGTTCGGGTTCTTGCCGTGATAGAGCGGTTTTATTTCAGGCGGGTGGTGAGACAGTTTGGTTGTTGGCAAGGCATGCCATAGGGGACAACACATTATGCCCGAGTATAGTTAGAGAGGGTAGTGTGGGGGCCGAATCTAGAGTATGATGCTTGTCTAGAGGCCTTTTTGTAGATGATAGACACACTGTAGCTATGGGCCTTGCGAGATGGGGTGTAGATGTAGGGATGGAGGGAGATAATGCATAGTGGTTTTAGGAGCATCCCTTCCCTAGATACATAGATCTGGCTGAGCCTAGTCTAGCAATTGATGAGCCATTGAGTGTGGGAGAGGATGATGATGATGAGAGTACTTTGAGAAGAGGCAAAGGGAGATGATAGGCTAGAGGTAGGGTGAGAGGTGTAGTCAGAGCATAGGGGAGGCAAGGCTAAGTAGTAGATCTGAGACCCAGGTGGTGCATGTGTTAGAGGAGGGATGGTTGGTTAGTAGGACAGATGGGCAAAGCGAGCTAGAGAAAAGTGAGTGAGGGTTAGGTTGCCAAAGGATGTGTATTTTTTTTGGCAACAGAGGCCATGGGTGTAGGCTCTAATTAGAGATCCACCGAGTGCACATCCATAAGGATAGTAGTAGGCATTGCTAGAGGCACAACCATAGGTACAAAAATTGGTACCACTAGAGGCACAACCACCACTAGAGAGGCCAGGGGGTTTGATGAATTTGGAGACTTGAATGAGTACCATATAGGCCCAGATGGGTGAGGTGTTGAGCACCCTATAGACATTTATAGGTGTAATGATACTAGGGCTAGCACTGTCACCATTGCCACTGAGGATAGATGGGGCATCAACAAGTTAGACTATTGTGATTGGATAGGTTGCACCATCGACAAATGTGACAAAGAAGGTGCCCCAAGAGGGGACAAGTGCCCCCAGTGAGTAGAGACCATCAGATCAGGCACCTATGCATGGATGAGTGTATATTATGTGTTTTGACCATATGCCTCATTATGTATGCTTATTCTTTTGAGGTTCATTTGATATTTACATTGATGTACTTTTGGATATTCATATGGATAGACATTTGTGACTTATTAGAATTCATGTTTTGTAATCATTTGGATGTTCTTGTTGGTGCAGTTTATTTAATATTCACGTGGATTTTGGCCTTTGGATGTATTGTCTGATTTTCATTTTTTCTTTATGAGATACCCAAGCTTATGTGATGTTCAAATGTGTACTTGTTATATCATGGACTTATGTATGCATGTGATTGTTTGATTTGATGGGTATGGTAGGAGTGGATGCGGATGTGTAAATATATGTGAATGATTAATCTAGCATGAAAAATGGGTAATGATTTTAGAATAGATGATATGTCCTTAATGATGTAATGAAAAGGTGATGTGATACTATGAATGTAATGACATGAAATGAAATGTGGTAAAAATAAAATATGATGTAATGAAATTGGTCATAATGGAATGTAATAAAATGGAATATAATAAAATGTAACATGATGTAATGTGATGTTATAAAATGAAATATAATGATACGTAACATGATGTAATGTGATGTAATAAAATGGTTTGTAATGTAATGGAATGGAATGAATTGTGAAAAATGAATCGTAATGAGATGAATGGGGTGGTAATGTAATGAAAATTTGATAAAAATGTGATGAAATGTGGAAAAGAGATGATATGTGATGAGATACAATGTGAGGTAATGGAATGAAATGAAATGAGACTGGTAATGAAATGAAATGAAGTAAAATGAAATAGGTAATAAAATGAAATGAAATTCAATAGGTAATGAAATGCAATAGGGAATGGATTGGAATAGGTAACAAAATGAAATGAAATGAAATAGGGAATGAAATGGAATAAAATGCAATAGGTGATGAAATGGAATAAAATGCAATAGGTAATGAAATGGAATAAAATGTAATAAGTAATGGATTGAAATAGGTAACAAAATGAAATGAAATGAAATAGGTAATGAAATGGAATGAAATGTCTAATGAATGAAATGATATGTGAGGACATGATAGGTAATGAAATGAAATAAAGTGGGTAATGAAATTAAATACTGAATGAAGAAAATGATTAGAAATGAAATGATAAGAGCTATTGTAATGAAATGAAAGGAAATTGGTGAGTGAACAAAAATGTGATGAAATGAGAATGATACGATGTAATGAAGTATGATATGAGATATGATAAAAATAGGATGGTATGTAATGGAATAGGAGTTAATGTAATGCAATTTAATGTAATATAATGATGTGTAATGAAATAAAATCTGTTGTGAGGAACGAATGTGTGGCAAAGTATCATGGAATGGAACATGATAAAATGAGAATAAAAAAGGAATGTAAAAGTGTGAAGATGGGATGAAATGAGATGAAAAGATAAATAAAAATGTGATAAAATATAATGTGACAAATGAAGTGTGAGTGAAGGTGAAAAATGGAAGGAAATGAAATTGTGTGAGATTCGAAGGCTATGAGGTGGTGTGTCAACATTTTAGATTCAAAAGCCACAAAAATGAAAAGATGATATGCATGAAAGAAATTAATGTGATGAGGGAAGATGGAATGCAAGTCAAGAATGGAGTGAAATAGATAAAATAAAGTGAATTGGAATGAGGGAGGAAATGAAGTGGGATAGAATGAAAAGTGAGAAAATGAGTGTGACAAATGAAATTGTTTGAGATTTGAAAGGCACTTGATGCAATAGATGAAATGGAAAAATGAAAGGATGATGGAGTGTGAGAAAAGATGATGCAGTGAATGAGATGAGATGGAATGTGGTGAGACAAGATTGTTTGAGATTCAAAAGCCATGTAAGGCAGCAAATGAGGTGGTGAAATTTCATAGTGACTAGGATTGTCTGAGATTCAAAAGCCACATAATGCGATAAGTGGAATGAAAATGCAAACTCATGAAGTGTGATGTTGGTGGCCATGTTGTGAGGAGACAAAGTCCATGATAGTTGAGTGCTAGAAGCTCATCTTGATGTTGATGTTGATGTCATTGTCTCTTATTAGATAACTAGTCATGAACTTGTTGACTGTAGGTCATTCTAGTGTAATCTTGATTTATGTTCCAACCGTTTGTTTTCAAGGAACCCAAGGTGAAAATGTAAACTAGATGAATGCAACTAAATGTCACTTTTTTTTAAAGAGATGCAAACTAATTGTCATCATAGAACATGTAATAAAAAGTGATGAAGTACAACCACCACTAGCTTAGCTATAGTGATATGAATACTATGTCATGCTAAGAAGTACTAGCTAAGATGAACAGTGTACAAGAAAACATGAGAACCACTGAGAAACAGAAGCTATAGCTGTAGAATAATAAAAATAAGCACACGAATAGTCACATGTTAGATAAAATAACTCACCTAAGATAGTACACAAAATTGGTTAAGGTACACATGGCATTCCATATGAGAGGAGGCACTTATAAGTGGACACTAATAATGCATGAACCTAGAGGATCACTCGAGATAAATAGTGAAAAACCAATAAAAATATCATGACTTCATCCTAGTACCTCTAGTCAAGCACATCATCAAGGTACTAAAAGCACATGATAGCATAGAAAACCATTATTTGTGGACTAGGGATGGTGTTAGTTGTGTATAATAGTGTCCAGTTTATTTAGTTTTTCCAGGGAGCAACTATTGTACCAAGAAAATAAGAAAATGTGGGACGTGCTAGTGGTGATATAGGAATAGGTTTTCTCTATGCATTGGTAGGAATTTGGGTGGCTAAATGTTGGAGCCAAGGATCAAGTGTACTGAGTACTAGTGTGGTGGGGTGCAAAGAGTAGATATGTGGAAGATGAGTAAAGAGAAAGTCTCAAGTGAGTGACAACTATAAGTAAACAGATAAGATGGGAATAGAACAAGGTGAGGTGAGGAGTAGAATGTGATTATTGGATGTATTGATAAGTTGCAGGAATTATGCAAGTAAAAGTATGTCAAGCTAGTCACTGCAGGAGGGTGATGCTAGCTAGGGAAGGTGGATGAGACAAGGGTGAAGAGTGAAGTGCATTTGAAAAACCTCTGAGGAGTTGGTGGATCAGCTAGAACTCCAAGTGTTAATTTTGGGGCTAGGTAAGGCAAGTTAGGTAGGACGAGGGTCAGCACAACTTAAAGAGGTGGGGATTAGGTAGAGGAAACACCTTTGTCAGCTTTAATGATGTTGTTAGGGACTATAGCACAACAAGCATTACAGGTGATATTGGATGATGAGCTAATGACATAGGTGGAGAATAGTCCACCTGGGATGATGAAGAGTATGTCAGGTGTGAAGGAGGAGATGAGGGAGATAAAATCTCCTGAAAAGTCCATGGGAGAAGCTTCAAAGGATGCAGGAGACATTAGTGGGGGTGAAGTAGTGAGCGAGACGTGTTGATTGATTAGCCTCGAGACATCGAGACAAGGGTCAATAGAAGGGGGAATGGTGTGAATGTGGTGGAGCTATGACTAGAGGCAAGAGGCAGAGATCAATCATTACAGGACATGGAAGGACTACAAAGAATGTTAGCCACTAAGAGAGTTTGAGCAGAGAATGCAGAATAGGAGGTCACATTTTTTATAGGATTGATGGAGAAGGAGTGGGAAGATAGGGCACAAATGGAGGCAAGATGGTTGCAAGTAGTAGTGGAGGTGGAATAGGCACAAACGCAGTCACTAGAAATGGAACTGCATGCGGAACATGTGTGAGTGGAGGGAAGTGATGTAGGGATGCAAGTGGAATGGTCATGGGCTTAGTGGTTGTAAGAATCATTGAAGATGGTGCAAGTGGGTTTAGAGAGTGCTTAGAATGAATTGGTGTTACTACAGTCACAGTCTGAGTCATTTAGGGAGGTGATTGCAAAAGCAAACTCCCTGGCATTGAAGTTGTAGGAGTAGATAATGTTAAGTGAGGGGAAGGTGAGGAAATTATAGTAGCATTTGGGTGAGGTGATAGTCGATGTGGATCATTGGTGAATGATGAATGATTAGATGTAGCAAGAGTGGGATGTGACCCAATGAGCAATCATTGCACTGGGGGTAAGCAAGTTGGTGGAGAATGTGTTAGTAGAAATGTACCAAATGACAAAGGTACACCAAGAAGCTACTTATTGGATGGGACATTATTATCAGGCATTCCTAAATGAGGATAGACGAGAGATACAATTTAAAGATAGGGAATTTACATAGTTGTTGAACATGCAATTAAGCGATGGAAGGTTTCCAATTCCCATGGATGTAGTGTGGGTGCGTAGGGGGTTGACACTAGGGGCTTCTTCATTTAGAGCTAGGCCAGAAGAGATGTCATTGATTGGACACCCTATTTTACCAACTTCTCTAGGGAGACTAGAATAAATAATCTACTAGACACAATTTAAATGTAATGTTGTCATTGTCGTCGTAGGAGAAAAAAAAAGTTTGTGCTTGTGATTGTGGCAATCAAAGGGACAACTGATGGTGATTATAATGCCTTGTCATGTTTGCTTTTGGTATTTTTAGAATAAATTTGGTTGTTTTGTGTTTTGTTGAATATGTAAATGTTTTTGTGTTTTGTGACAAATATTGGAATGGTTTTAATCTTGGTAAAAGTGGGAACAATATGATCTGTAGAGTAAGGATAACCATTACTGGTAGGCAAGAATGTCTATGTGGGCTCGTAATGGAGGAGGAATATAGATTTATGAAATATATGGGGAGCCACAATATGTAAGGCATAATTCTGCATATATTAATAGTTGTAACAGATATTAGGATATTCCTCTAGGTATGTGTTGAGACGAAGGTTCACGAGGCCTATAAAAAGGTGTTTGGGCCTAAAAAGGCACTGGAGGGGTTCAAAAAGGATAGTTGGGCCTTGAAAAGGCACTTGAAGGGCCTAAAAAAGGTGCTTTGGGCCTAAAAAGGCGTTGGTAGGGTCTAAAAAGGATACTTGGGCTTTTAAAAAGGTTCTTTAAGGGCCTTAAAAGGATATTTTGGGCCTAAAAAGGTGCTTTGGTCCTAAAAAAGGCACTTGGGGGGCCTAAAAAGGTGTTTGGGCCTAAAAAGGGATTGGACGTGTCTGAAAAGGACACTTAGACCTTGAAAAAGGTGCTTGAAGGGCCTAAAAAAGGTGCTTTTGGCCTAAAAAGGTGTTAGAGGGGTTCGAAAAGGAAACTTGGGCCTTGAAAGAGGCACTTTAAGGGCCTAAAAAGGCACTGGAGGGGCCTAAAAAAGGCATTTGGGGCCTAAAAGGGCACTTGAGGGAGGCCAAGCTCTCACACTTATGCTTACTTATTCTGTGCCCCCAGTTAAGTGAGGATGAAAGAATCTGACAGATATCTGGGCTTTCAAGATAGCATTGATATATTTGTTGAAGGGGGCTAGACTAATTATGGCCACTGCAACATAAATAAGACTAATGATCTATTGGGAATTGTTGCTCATAATAAGATAAAGGAAATGGGGGCACCTCTTGTGCTATCTGCATTGTGCCAGATTTTCCAAAGCCTAGTGAAATATTTTTATGAGGGCAACTATTGCCTTTATTTCATGATAGTTTTTAAACACTTTGTTGATACTCTATTTTATCTTTGTCAAAACATTTGTGGACCTATGTTTACCAAAACCTATGATAAACCTATGGGTAGATGTTACACCATCTTTTGCTAGTATTATATATATTATGCAGTATTTCATATAATTATCAAAATGGGTGTTCTTATATTTGAATTTAATTTGAAAATGCAATTTTGCAATTGTCTCTATATTATAACTAACCTATTAGCAATGAAGCTAAAAGATGAGTGCCAATAGCATTCATGGAGAAAAGAACACTAACGTGTAGCCACAATGGAGAAAAGTTGTAACGGTTCCAAAGGACATGGCAGTGAGTATGGAGGAGCTATCAAGACTTATTGCATTCTTTACATTTATTCCTATGGTGAGTGGATATTCAGACTTTATTATTTCTACCTTAAGTCATTATCTCTTCTTTCTACCTTGAGTTGTTATTTTCCTTCTTTCTCTCTTGTGGATTTAAAGCTATGTTATTTACTTTTCTATTATGGGAATACGTATTGATCTCCTATATATAGGAATCGGCCCAAGTGTGTTAGTTTAGCTAGTTATAAGAAAGAGTTTATGATAATAGACTATTAACTTTTATAGTGAGTTGTGTTTTTATAGTTCTATGTGTTATGTAATGAATTTTTGAAATGTAATGAAATAGTTTTTGGCTTTTGTCTTGTGTTAGTAGTTTAGTTGAAGCTGACCAAGGGGGTCCACTTGGAAGGTGGATTAGATTAGGTTAGTATAGATTTATTTCAAAGCATTTTTAGTATTTTAAGTAGAAGTTGTAAGTTCCTTCCTATAGCATTGCACTTCATGAATGTTCCTCCAACATATGTGAGAACAGTTATAGTGGATGAACTGATTTGGAATATTGGTTAGCCTTTCATTGTATTTCCAGTATTCATAGAGTTAAGTGTGTTAGTTTCCTGTAGCAATAGTGTAAGTTCTTTTTCTTGCATTTTACTTTCCTACAATATAAGTTTAGTGACACATTAAGAGACCTAGTGTACATATTGTGCCGACCATTTCAAGTATATGTCCCTGGGTTGAGAAGATTAAATGCACCTCATATTGGGAAAAATAGTACTTAGTTTGAATATATTATTCCTAAGCATGGCCTAGAGCATGACTATGATACACCTATTGTGAGGTGGACCATTTTTGGCACTGTTACCAAGGATGGTGTCAAGCTAGGAGCATTTTCGAGTCATAGTTCTTAGATAAAGTTTTTTAAAGAAATTTCTAGTTTTGAAGCTTCTTTGACCAGTGTGAAAAGTTTAATTGCATGCATCAAAGAGGAAGACAACGAAATGAATATGGTAGATTTCTTCCATGGAAGTCTATTAATTTGAACGAAGAAATTGAAGAAGAATAAGTTGAGTTACCTTTTGAAGATGCAAGCCCTATTTTTCCCAGAATATCATCATCGAAAGCTGAACCAATAGATACAAGAGGTCTTCAACCTTTTACTAAAGTTTTGGCCAATTTTCTTGATAACACTGCTCTGAATCGACTAGTTGTTAATAATCTAGTACCCAATGTCCCTTTTCAATAACAACCTCATAATCTAATACCTCCAGTAATGGCACAACCTACTTTTCCATTTCCTCTCCAAAGCCTTGTAAATACTAATAATCTCAAGAATATACCTGCAGTTGCCCTTCCAAATTCCTATGACCTCACAACTGAAGACCTTGATACTTTTGTTAGATTGTGGTGACTGATCAGGAAAGTACTATACATGGCTTGGTAATGGCGGTGATTAATTCTGTTCCTGGATCTAGTACCCTAAAATATGATGATGTGATCGGTGTTATTTTAAGTGAGGAAACTCGTAGAAAATCCTCAGGTGGATCTACATTAGGAAGTGCTTTAAATGCACAAAGCAAGGGCAGAACGACTGAAAGAGGAAGTAACTTTGGAAATCATGGGAAATCAAGAGGAAAGTCAAAGGGGAGGAGGTCTCAATCGAGAGGACCAAATGATTGCTGGTACTGTGGGAAACCAGGGCACAGAAAGAAAGATTGTTGGAATTGAAAGAAAAATGAAAGAGATAAATCAGATGGAGACAAGGAGACAAATGTGGTAAGTAACAAATCCGAAGAGGATGCTTTGCTTCTGTCTTTAGAGAGTGTTGATGATTCATGGGTTTTAGATTTTGGTGCTTCATTTCATGCTACACCTCATAGAGGTTATTTCATTGATTATGTCCAAGGGGATTTTGGGCTTGTTTATTTGGGGGATAATGAACCCTGTCAGATTGTTGGAAAGGGAAAAATTAAGATTAAGTTGCAGAATGGGAATCATTGGCTACTACATGAGGTAAGACATGTTCCAAAACTAAGTAGAAATTTAATTTCAGTAGGGCAACTCGGTGATGAGGGTTGTGTAGTTACTTTTAATGATAAAAATTGGAAGGTTTCAAAAGGTTCCCTTGTAGTAGAAAAAGGTGTGAAAGTAGGCACCTTATATCTTTGTACAAGTCATATTGTTCCTTCTACTTTGATTGTTTCAGAGAAAAATAAATATTTAGGAACAATTACTGAAGTTGAGCAGGGAGAACTAATAGCTGCTGTAGATTCTGATACAGCGCTATGGCACAATAGACTTGGGCACATGAGTGAGAAAGGTATGAAAGTACTTCATTCAAGGAAAGTTTTACCAGGTCTAAAATGTGTGAATATGGATTTCTGTGAAAGTTGTGTGTATGGAAAACAAAAGAGAGTGAGTTTTGTAAAGATAGGGAAGGAAAACAAAAAGGAGAAATTAGAGCTTGTTCATACAGATGTATGGGGACCAGCCCAGGTATCTTCCCTTGGTGGCTCTCATTATTATGTTACATTTATTGATGATGCAACTAGAAAAGTATGTGTTTATTTCCTTAGACAGAAATCTGATGTATTTCAAACTTTTAAGAAATAGAAATGCTTGGTTGAAAATGAGACTGGTAAGAAATTACAATGTCTCAGATCTGATAATGGTGGTGAGTATTGCAGTCATGAATTTGAAGATTATTGCTCCACTAATGGTATTCGTAGACAAAAAACTATTCCAAGGACTCCACAGGAAAATGGAGTGGCTGAACGCATGAACAGGACTATAATGGAGCGCGCAAGGAGCATGAGGTTGCATGTTGGGTTGCCCTTACACATGTCGGCGAAGGCTACCAATACTGCAGTATATTTGATTAATAGAGGTCCCTCTACTCCTTTGGGCTATGGTATTCCAGAGGAAGCATGGATTGGTAAGAAGGTGAGTTATTCTTTTCTCAAGACCTTCGGTTGTGAAGCTTTTGCTCATATAGACTCTGAAAATAGAACCAAGCTAGAAGCTAAATCAAAGAAATGTGTCTTTGTTGGATATGGCATTAATTAATTTGGTTATAGGCTTTGGGATTTTGAAAATCTTAAAATTATTAGAAGTCGGGATGTCATATTCAATGAGAAAGTGTTGTACAAAGATCTGTTGCAGCAACATGAGAAGAAAGAAGATGATTATGTAGTGTTGGATGATACTCCAAAAGTTGATGTTCCAACCATTCCTCATGATGTGCAACAACTGCAACAACAAATACCACACACACCAGTGAATGCTAGACAGTCAACAAGGAAAATTAGACCTCCACAAAGGTTTTCTCCCTCTTTGTATTCTATTTTACTTACTGATGCTGGTGAACCTGAAAGTTATGATGAAGCTATGCAGGTGGATACTAAGATTCAATGGGAGTCTGCAATGAAAGATGAAATGGACTCTTTGCTGAAAAATAAGACATGGGATTTGTGCAAGTTGCTTGCATGTAAAAAGGCTTTATAGAATAAATGGGTTTACAGGTTGAAAGAAGAGGAAGGAGGTAAGAAAAGATTTAAGGCCAGGTTAGTTGTAAAAGGATTTGCACAGAAAAAGGGAATTGATTTTGATGAGATATTTTCTCCTATTGTTAAAATGACTTCTATTCGTACTATTTTAAGTCTTGTGGCTACTGAAGATTTGCATTTAGAGCAAATGGATGTTAAAATAGCCTTTCTTCATGGTGATTTGGATGAAGAAATATATATGGCTCAGCCACAGGGTTTTGAGGTCAAAGGTAAGGAGAACTTAGTGTGCAAATTGAAGAAAAGTTTATATGGCTTGAAGCAAGCACCTCGGCAATGGTATCTGAAATTTGACAGTTTCATGCATGAGCATGGATATAATAGGTGTTATTCAGATTACTGTGTTTATTTTAAGAGGTTGGATGATGATAGCTACATTATTTTATGTTTATATGTTGATGATATGCTTGTAGCTAGGTCTAACATGGATCATATTAAGGGGCTAAAATGCCAATTAGCACATGCATTTTCTATGAAGGATTTGGGGGCAGCAAAAAAAATCCTTGGTATGAAGATTTGCAGAGATAGGAAGAACAGAACATTGACACTATCTCAAGCTGATTATGTTGAGAAGGTGTTGCTACGTTTCTCTATAGAGAATGCTAAAGCTGTCAACACACCTTTACCTAGTCATTTGAAATTGACTAAGGAGATGTGTCCTAAGACACAGGAAGAGGAGGATAAGATGTCCAAGGTACCCTATGCTTCAGTTGTAGGAAGTTTGATGTATGCTATGGTATGCACTAGGCCAGATATTGCACATGCAGTGGGAGTCGTTAGCAGGTATATGAGTCATCTAGGATTTGAGCATTGGAATGCTGTCAAGTGGATTCTCAGATATTTGAGAGGAACATCCAATAAGTGTTTACACTTTGGGGGCTCTACTACTGATTTACAGGGCTATGTTGACTCAGATTTGGCTGGGGATATTGATACCAGGTGGAGTACTACAGGTTATGTCTTTACTATTGGTGGGGCAGCCGTGAGCTGGGTTTCTAGGTTACAGAAGATGAATGCTCTCTCCACTACAGAGACAGAGTATGTTGCTGCTACAGAGGCAGACAAAGAGATGATATGGCTTTAGTTCTTCTTGGAAGAATTGGGACATCCTCAGAAGGATAATTATTTGTTCACAAATAGTCAGAGTTCCATTCATCTTGCTAAGAATTCAGCTCTGCATTCTAAGACCAAACACATACAGTTGCGGTTCCATTTCATTCGATCAGTTTTGGAGGATGGACAGTTAAAGCTAGAGAAGATACATACCAATGAAAATCTAGCAAATATGTTGACAAAGGTTGTAACAAGGGAGAAGCTAAACTCCTCTTTAGCTTCGGTTGGTCTTTTAAACTGAACATGAATAAAAGAACATTAGAGTCCAGGATGGTTTGATCTAGTGGGAGCCCCATGTGGTAGTGGTATTGCTACAGGATCAGTCTCCAAGTGGGAGATTGTTAGATTGTGGTGACTGATCAGGAAAGTACTGTACATACTTCATAAATAGTATGGTTTGGGGCATCGCCCCGATAAATTTTTTTGGGCAGTAGCTGACATGGTAGCCAAAATATTATGGCCGACATGTTATAACCCTAAAGCGATTTAATACTTGTATAAAAGGGCTTAGGGTTGGGTATTTTTAATAATGTGTGATACGAAATTAGTTCTTGCAGTGGTATTGAGCTGTAAGGGATTACGGATTGTAATCAGGTTGTAATCACTAGATTGTAATAAGATCAGACTTGCTGTTTGGTGGACATAGCCCAGGGATTGGGTAAACCACGTTAAATCTTGGTGCCTTGTGTTTATTTCTATGTGTTCTATTATTTTATGTTATTGGTTATATTTGCATGTAGTTTTTTATTTCTGTCCGTGGTTTATCCTAACAACTTTCATGTTTGAATTTGACATACTTTTTTATAGTTTTGACTACAAAAATGATGCCCATAAACTCAAATTTTTTCCAACAACATTGAAAGAATTAGCTCTATGATGGTTCATGGGCTTAGGAGCCAATGCAGCATGAAGTTGGGATGAAATGCAAACTCTATTTCTAGATAAGTACAAAGAGTATTGCAAAGCATCTAGTTCAAGAGGAGATGATGTCTTCAAGATATCACAAAAGGAGGAAGAAATATTGGAAGACTATTTTTCATGTTTCTTATATACACTATAGAAGAACCTTCGGCATGTGTTGTCTGAGGATTCACAAAAGCTAGTCTTGCTAAGAGGTGTGAATGATGATTGTCTAGAAGCAATAGACCTGATGGCTGGTGGTGATGTATATCAAGCTTCCTAGGAAGACCTCAAGAAGATTTGTTAGAACTATTCAATGTCAACCATGAAGAAAGGCTAAGGACCTCATCCTACAATAGTTAAAGGAATCAATCAAGATATTTCAAAGTTAACCTATTGTTAGATTTCAAACAAGACATCATTAATGATGTTGCCACACATCTTTACACAATGACTGCAAAGAAGAAGTATGCAAAAATTGAGCTACAACTAGCTGAATACTACCCTCATTGTCGAAAGAAAAAGAAGGATTGCCAATGTAAACTAGTCACAAGCATGGAGAATCAACATCTTCCAACTAAGTACATCAAGATAGATGGAGATGATGAGCAAGTACTCTTTGTTGCTCAACATCAACCATGGGCCCAATGTCAAGGTATGTCTTAAGACCCTTTGCAAAATTCAAATTCATATGGTAATCAATGGCAAAGTGGTAATCCCCAAGGTCCTCCACAATATCAATCTAATTGGAACAATGCTAGACAAAACAACCCACAACAATCCCAATGGCCTCAGAATTCCTAAGCACCCTCACCTAACCAAAAGAGTAACCAATGGAAGAACCAATAGAACTAATGGAAAAACCAGCAGAACCAATGTCAACCACCCCAAGGAAATTGGCAATCTACAAACTAATGGAGGGAATCTCAACAATGGCCTAACCAAAATACTAGTACTCTACAATTACCACCTCTAGTTCAACAACCTACTCTAATGCCACCACCTAAAAATCCTAGACCTCAAAAGAAGACACAGTTACCTACACAACCTTAGCCAAACCCAAATAGCCAATAGCCACAATAGCCCATGTATAGTGTTGATGCTCAGCAGTATCCTACTTACGCTTTGGGTGTTACATATATACATCTAAGATCTGGTACAACTTTACTAGCACCTAAACTGCCTCTTATAACTGGAATACTAGACTCTCCTATAGCATCAGAACCCTCAGTTGCTGAAATAGTTGACCCAACCAATGTTACCATGTCAACCCAAGCTCAACCAGTAGTGGAACCTCCTTTTCCAAAAAAGTTTATACAAAAACCTATACAAGTAGAGGAACAACCTTTTGACATTGTTGATTAGTTGAAGAACATACATGTCCAAATATCCCTGTTTCAAGCCATTAAGGATGTTCTAGTTTATGGAAAAGCCATTAGAGATGCCTACCTAAAGAAGCCTAGAAGGAAGAAAAAGGACCCTGCCATAGTCCATGTTGTGGGACAATTGGCTGACATCATGTTAGGGAAATTGATCACACCAAAATATTCTAATCCAAGAAGTATAGTAGTGAATATCAATATAAATGGTTAGTTTGTTAAAAATGCTTTAATAGATCTTGGTGCTGCTATAAATTTCATGACCAAGGATACTATGAAGATGTTGAAAATAGAAGGACTAAGGGCTACACCAACAATTCTGCAAATTGTAGATAGTTCTACTGTCACCCCTGATGGGATGATAGAAAACATAGTTGTAACCTTAGATTCTCTAGAGTATCCAACAGACTTCATTATTTTATCCCCCAAAGTTAATCTATCTGGTTACCCTATCATCCTCGGTCAACCATCGTTAGTCACAACTGATGCAAATATAAGTTGTAGATCAAGGAATATGACCATATCAAATGGCCAAGCAACAAAAAAAATTGATTTATATCCTCCAACCCAACCATTACCAAATTTGAGCACATCTGTTTGGCCAGATTTAAGGGATGAAGAAGAAGAGTTAAATTCTATAGTATAGCTCATAATGTTACATAGAAAATCTTTTCTAAAATTGCAAGAGGAAGATTTGGTACTTTAGAGTATCATCACTAACAGTTGTGTGGTAGAAAAATATGTATCTAAAAGTTTTGTGTTGGAATTAATCACATATGAAGAATGTGATAAGAATTGTACTTTTCTCAAAGAACCTAATATTCTTTATCAACTCTTACCATGTGAATTAGAAACAAGTCAAATCTCCAAAGCTGCTATGATAGAGTCCATCACTACTATTGAACTAACTAAAGGTCATAATCTCCATGTTAATCCAAAATTAACACCCACACATATGGAAGAGTTGAAAGAATTGCTTCAAAGGCATGAAAAGTCCTTTGCATGGGACTATAGTAATATGAAAAGGTTAAGTCCAATACTGTGCACCCCTAGGATATACATCAATGAAGGATGTTTACCACTCCGTCAACCCCAAAGAAGGACAAATCCAAGCCTTAGAGAGATAGTTAAAACTAAATTGCAAAAATTGCTCGATGCTAGTTTTATTTATCTTATATGTGATAGTAGATAGGTGGTGCCCCTAGTCATAGTGCCTAAAAAGGGAGGAAAATGGAGAATTTGTGTAGATTATAGATAATTGAACAAAACCACCAAAAAGGATCATTTTCATTTACCATTTATAGACCAAGTTTTGGACACTCTAGCTGGAAAGAAGTATTTTTCTTTTCTAGATGGATATAGCGATTATAACCAAATTAGTATTGCTCCTAAAGATCAAGAAAAAACCACATTTACATATCCATGGGGTACTTTTGCATACTTTGTTTTTCCATTTGGTCTATGTAATGCTCTTGCAACATTCCAACAAGAAATTATTATCATCTTTGCTGATATATCACATGATTGTATGAAAATATATATGGATGATTTCACAACATTTGGTGTCACTTTTGAGGAAGAAATGATGAATCTTGAAAAAGGTTTTGGTAATGTCTCAAGAACATAATTTGGCACTTAATAGTGAAAAGTTTTTCATGCTCATCCAGGAAAGTGTGGTACTTGGTCATTTCATATCATCTGCAGGAATACAAGTGGATCCAACTAAGATAGAGATAATTCAAACATTGCCCATACTTGCAAAATCAAAAGATGTAAGATCTTTTCTAGGTCATGCTAGATATTATAGATGTTTCATAAAAGATTTCAACAAAATAGCTAGTACCTTGTATAAGTTACTCACAAAAGAAGCTAATTTTAGTTGGACATCCTAATGTGATGAAGCCTTCCTGCAGCTTAAGAAACTTCTAACTAGAACCCCAGTTTTACAAGGCCCTGGTTGGAATTTACCTTTTCACATCTATACAGATGCCTCTAATTATGCCATAGGTGTAGTCCTAGCATTGCAATCCCAAAATCTTGAAAACGCAATCTATTATATCAGCAAGAGCCTTCATGGACTAGAATTAAACTACACAATGATAGAAAAAGAATTGCTAACAGTAGTTTATGCCTTGAACAAATTTTGGCATTACATAACTAGCTATTCCATATTGATCTCATGAATAAACCTACTATAACCAACAGATTAGCAAGATGGTTACTATTGTTACAAGAATTTGATATAACTATTGTTGATAAGCTTGGAAAAGCCAATGTTGTAGCTAATTATTTATCAAGAATCCATCATGATGATACTAACACTACTTTGGTAGATGATGCATTTCTAGATGAGCATTTATTTCATATTGATGTTCAAACACCATGTTATGCAGACATTGCTAACTACATTGCAATTAATAAAATACTAGAACACTTTTCTTACAAGGAAAAGAAGTTGCTTGTAGAGAAAAGCTTCTATTTCTCCTGGATAGATAATCTCATGTTTTACACTGGACCTAACCAAGTTATGTGAAGATGTGTGAGAGAGGATGAGACATATGATATTCTACATGCATGTCATAATGAACCATGTGGAGGACACTTTGTAGCAAAAAGAACAGCCTTGAAAATCTTGACAACTCGTTATTATTGGCCTACATTTCATAAAGATGTAGCCAACTATACATGGAAGCGTGACAAGTGTCAAAGGATGGGCCAACCAACAAGAATAGATGAAATGCCTCTTAATCCTCAAATGGCATTAACACTATTTTACAAATGGGACATGGGCTTCATTGGTCCAATTGATCCTCCATCTAATGGGAAATCTTATATTCTTGTGTGCACTAATTACCTAACAAAATGGGATGAAGTCAAGGCCATGAAGCATGCTCATGATGAAAAAGTTGCTAAATTTTTGTATGAAGAAATTTTTACTTGCTATGGTGTACCCAAAGAGCTAGTCACTGACCAAGGTGCACAATTTACCTCTAATCTGATATCAGATTTGATGAAATAGTATAACATCAGGCATTGGAAATCTAGTCCTTATCACCCTCAAACTAATGGACAAGCAAAGGTCACAAACCATGAATTGGAGAACATCCTAACAAAAATAGTTCATCTACATTGTAGTGATTGGACCAGCAGATTACAAGAAGTTGTTTGGGCTCACAAAATAACCTGGAAGACTATTATAGGATTCACACCATTTGAACTCCTATATGGAAAGGAAGCAATGCTTCCAATTGAATTTGAACATAAAACTCTAAGGACAACATTGGCATTGGATATTGAACTTCCTATAGCACAAAGAGAACATCTTCTACATCTTCATTCTCTAGATGAAATGTGAAAAGTTGCTTTGGAACACACTGAAATTATACAAAAATAAAGGAAACAATGGAACGACTCTCATATTATCAGTAAGCAATTTCAAGTTAGTGACTGGGCACTACTATATGATTCCAAATTTAAAGATATGTCAAGAAAGCTGCAGACAAGATGGTTGGAACCATATGAAATTAGTCATGTCTTTGATAATGGAGTTGTTCAATTAACTACCATTGATCTAGTACCTTTCAAATTATTAGTCAATGGTCATAGACTTAAATTATATAAATGGCCTCAAACAAAAGAAGACTTCCTACAGTAGTTCTAGTGGCCCAATTCAAATACAAACAAGGTAACTCTTCCTACAGCTGAAGGTGTCAACATTTTATCTACTGCTCTTCAACATTAATTTCTTTGTGCATGCTCATAATAAAGAATTTATGTCCATATAAAGTTCACTTTTTCATTCACTTTCTCATTCCATCTCATCTCTTTACCTTCCACCCATCCACCTCATCTCATTTCTTTACCTTCCATCCACCCACTTTCTATGTCATCAATTTCACATGTTTTCAATAAACACCACAACTTGCTGATGGATGCTATTATTTTTGATGCAACTTTTGCCAACTTTTTGAGTATGTGTGATGAATAGTTAATAGGTATACCATTTTCAAATTTTTATTCACTTATAATCCATAGATTTCATTAATTATATTTAATACTACATTCTTTATATGATGGCGGCATTATGCCAGTCTCTTACCCGTACTAGGTCTGACAAGTGTGGATAATTGTCCATATTTAGCAAGGGTCAAGGAAGGTCACTAATATCTAATGACATTCCTATTTATCCATAAAGATTTTTTGAAATCTTTGTATTTCCTTTATTGATGAAATTTAATTTCCATAGGTACACAAGTGAGGTGTCATACCTCTTATTTTTGAATGATTTTATTATCAAGCTGTGATGTGACTTGTGTTTAAATTTTATGTGACCTAAACCCTATTTTCAGATGATTCTCACACATATTCATGATTTACCTTCGTTAAAGCCATATTATTGTGCATAAAATTTTTTTAGGACATTAATTGACTGTTAAAACAAAGAAATGTAAGTTGAGTCTATAAAACAACAAAGCAACTTATATTCAAAAGGGGGAAAACAAAGCAGATAGAAAAAGTGTTAAGAAAATGGGTGGACAATTGTAGAAGAGAGAACCAGTGGAACATACTATATTTCTCTTAGATGTAGAGGTAGTAAGAAGGTTTAATACATGTAGATGGTTAGGGTATTTCTTGAGTTTGATTGCATATGATGAAGAGGCAGTTGTAGAATCTACAAGGACATTTGATGAAGGTGAAGCTTTTGTTTGGGGTTTAATGCTGATTACAACAAAGGAACACATTGATAAAGTAATTGGGTTGCTTGCAATTGGAGAACATTATCCCAACACACATGATGCAAGGTCAGCAAGAGCTCAATTTACTAGACCAATTGATCCTCAAATGGACATTACAAAGCAAGGTTGCAAGAGAATGTCACTGCTGCCACCATACAATAAATTAGCCATGCATATTATCAAGTACCTTACATGTAAAGATAGATTCTCATACTTACATTCACATCATTTCAAATTACTTAGTTGTATAAGGCATAATCTTTCAGTAAACATTCCAAATTTCTTGTACAATATGCTCTATATTAGTGCAGAAGAAACTCAAAAAGGAAAAGATAATTCCATTACCCATCATGCCCTAATTAAATTACTGATAGAGAGGTCACTTAGGGATGTGTCTCCCATGACATGGGATGAATTTTTACAAGCCAAAACTCTATAACCCCAAGTTGCCCCTAGTGAACAACCTAGTGAGGAAAATGTAGTCCCCACTAGTGAGCCTACTAAACAAAATACCCAAGAGGCTGAAGCTAAAAATACCCAAGAAAATGTGCAAGAAACTATCCCTGTTCAAGAGACTATGCCTTCACCTGTGCAAGAAACATCGAAACCTACTTCTAGTAGAGCAAAGAGGAAATGAAAACTACAAGAAGAAATCTCTATTGATAAAAAAGAAGAGCCAAACCCTACAGTTGTGAGATAGAAGAAAACTAAGAAAAGTCCTACAACAACAACTCCTATAGTAGAGACACCCAAAGGGAAAGGTAGAAAAAAGGCTATGATACAAGAAGAAACCCCCATAAGGAGAAGCCCTAGGATGAGAGGGAAAGTTTCTAAAGATTCTACTTTGTCCAAAACATCTACTAAGGAATCCCTTGTGAAAATTTTCTTTGATCACTCCCCTCCTCATCCTGAAATTATAAGCATTCCCAAAAATCCTAATGAGGAATGTAGGGATGAAATCAAAGAAAATCCAAATGATACCCCAGTAACCAACTAGGTACTTCAAGTTGTATGGATGAAACAGTTCCTAAGAAAGTTGATCCAAACACTACCCTAGTTCCCCATAAATCAACATGGATTACTACTTTTGTAGAACATTTATGTAAAGAATAGAGGAAGAGGAAAAGAAATCATCAAGAAGAAAGTGGTTCTATTACACTATAGAAAATCCTTTTTTATTTGTTTGGACAAAATATGTTTGCTGAGGCCTTATGAGAAGAAGAGAGGAAAAAGATGAATAAATTCATAGCATCTCAAGGTGAAGAAATTGCATATTTAAAGGAACAATCAGCAAGTCAAAAGCAATGGATGGATCATGCCCTCAAGTTGGCTAATCAGGTAATTTCTTGTAGACCACCATCAAGAGTTTATGCTCTCTATTTAAAAGAACAATTTCTTTTGTTTCAACTAATGTTAAATCTTAAGGATATTAATGCAAATTTCAAATTAGCACAAGAATTTTATGGATTATATCAGAATTTACCACCCTGGCAACATAATTTGCTTTGTGAATTATATGTTCATAATTTTGTTATCCCTTCAGAGACTCAATGGAACCCCTTGCTCTATATAGGGGATATATATTTAAGATCCCTCATGTCCTAGATGTCCAATGAAGAAAACTATGATAGGTAGCTAAATAATTATAGGGACGAGGAAAAGACAGAGCCCTTGCCTTTAAGAGCCAAGAGTAGCAAGCTAGATGAAGTTCTCAAGGATTGGTTCACATTAACTTATGGAAAGAAGAATCCAGAAGTAAGGGATAGGATCTTTGCTACTAGAGCTAAGGCTTATGTTGATTATGAGAATTTTCCCTACTTTTCTTTCTAGAGAGCTATGACTGGTGCTAGGAGTAGATGGGCCAGATTGTCTAAATTACTTAAAAAGTTAGAACCACATAGTCCCATCAACTTGGAGGTAGCACTTCACAGGTTTCCAAAGTATCTAGAGTTAGGGAAGCAGGCCAGACCAGATTTGTGGTGTCCCCTAACCATGCAACCTCTAATACTCTTGTGGCCTTTATATGACTTTAACGCTGATAGACTTGACAAGCTATAGGAAGATCACAAAAGGGAAGTGTGGAAAAGAATAAGAGGATTTTACTATACCTTCAAGAGTATCAGGAAAGGAAGGATTGAGACTAGAGAGTTTAGGTCATTAACAAGAAAATGCAATACTTGAGGGCAAGCATTAGTTTAGCAAGGGGTAGATGATGAGGCCAAATATTGCCTTTATTTCATTATAGTTTTTAAACAATTTGTTGATACTCTATTTTATCTTTATCAAAACATTTGTGGAGCTATGTTTACCAAAACCAATGATAAACCTATATAATTATCAAAATGTGTGTTCTTATATTTGAATTTAATTTGAAAATGTTTATTTGCAATTGTCTATGTATTATAACTAACTTGTTAGCAATGAAGCTGAAAGATTAGTGGAAGAATTGAAAGATGAGTGCCAACAACATTCAAGGAGAAAAGAATGCTAACGTGTAGCCATAGTGGAGGAAAGTTGTAAAAGTTCCAAAGGACATGACAACAAGTATGGAGGAGCTATCAAGACTTATTGCATTCTCTGCATTTATTCCTATGGAAAGCAGATGTTCAAACTTTATTATTCTCGCCTTAAGCCGTTATCTCTTCTTTCAGCCTTGACTTGTTATTTTCCTTCTTTCTCTCCTATAGATTTAAAGCTAGGTTATTTACTTTTTTGTTATGGGAATAAGTGTCGATCTCCTATATATATATAGGAATCAGCCCAAGTGTGTTAGTTTAGGCAGTTAGAAGAAAGAGTTTATGAGAACAGACTATTAACTTTTACAGTGAGCTGTATTTTTACAGTTCTATGTGTTATGTAATGAAATTTTGAAATGTAATGAAATAGTTTTTGGCTTCTATCTTGTGTTAGTAGTTTAGTTGAAGCCAACCAAGGGGGCCCACTTGGAAGGTGGATTAGATTAGGTTAGTATAGATTTATTTCCAAGTATTCTTAGTATTTTAAGTAGTAGCATCGCACTTCGTGAATGTTCCTGCAGCATATGTGAGAGCTGTTATAGTGGATGAACTGATTTGGAGTATTTTTTAGCCTTTCATTTTATTTCTAGTATTCATAGAGTTAAGTGTGTTAATTTCCTATCACAATAGTGTAAGTTCTTTTTCTTGCATTTTACTTTCCTGCAACATAAGCTTAGTGACTCATTAAGAGACCTAGTGTACATACTGTGTTGACCATTTCAAGTATATGTCCCTAGGTTGACAAGATTAAATGCAGCTCATAGTGGGAAAAATAGTACTTAGTTTGAATATATTATTCCTAAACATGGCCTAGAGCATGACTATGATACACCTATTGTGAGGTGGACTATGTTTCAGGACATTACTATGCTGCTTCTTAATATTGGTGAGGCATGTTGGGTTCAAAATATTTTATTTCCTATTGTATAGCCTAATTGAGCTAAAGTGAGGTAGGGATTGACATAAATTTTTGGGTGTTGTTAATTTTCTGAGCATTCATGGCTATGTTTACTAATTATGATCCCCTTTTGAATACAACAATTTTTTTAAAAATTTTTTTAATTGTTAATAATTTTGGATGATTTTTAAATTTTTTTGGTAATTTTTGAATATTTTTAAAGTAATTTTTGGCAATTTTTGAATTTGTTTGGTAAATTTTGGCAATTTTTGAATTTTTTTTTTGGTAATTTTAGGCTATTTTTGAATTTTTTTGGTAATTTTTAGCAATTTTTAAATTTATTTGGTAATTTTTGGCAATTTTTAAATTTTTTTTCGTAATTTTAGGCAATTTTGAATTTTTTTGGTAATTGTAGATGATTCCAGAATTTTTTGGGAGTGGAATGAGGATGTGAGTGAGATTTATTGGAATATGGGGGTAACCAGGGCCATGCGAGGCACCTAAAGGGGCAAGGAGACCCAAAATGGGCCAAAAAGGCAGGAACATGGGTGTGGCTGGCGACATTTGCAATGCAAGGAGGAATGAAAGGAGTTTAGGACATCAAATGGGTCCAATGAGGGTTAAAATAAGCATTGGTGATTGTTGGTCAAGGTGGATAGCTAAGAGTTGCATTGATTTTCCTACAATTCATGTCTATTGTATCTCAATACATAATTAGACTTCCTGTTTTGTCAAATTTTTTGTGCTCCCCTTTATTGTTGTCATACTAGCTGTCTCTACTACTATGAACTACATCTGATGCCAAAGAACCATGGAACTGTGACCCCCAAGTGTTCCTCAGTTGGGTATGTGTGAAATTAATTTGACTATGTTAGAGAAGCCTCAAACAAGCAAAAATTTTCTAGAGGTGGTTACTTGAGGGCTCTCTTGACTATTTTTCAACATGGAAGGACTTGTGTTATTCAGGGAAGTCCAAAGGTGCTATCTCTTGCTACTTTTCAACCCAAGGCTGGCATTCTCACTTCTTTTGTACCAATTTTTTTTTTTTGGTATTTTTGATGTGTTTCTCAAGGCTTTAAACATGAAATCTCTTGAGATGAATGCTATTGATGGGTTCTACTAAGTCTGTGCCATCACAATCTGAAAGTTTTTAAGTACCAATCCCAAAGGACTCCATGATAATGTAAGGACCAATCCAATTGTCTTCCCACTTTCCTTTCTTTTCTCTAGCGACTTGGTTCTTAGGGTTTTCTCGAAGCACTAGGTCACCAATCTGAAAAACATGGGGTTTGACCTTTTGTTGTAATATCTTGATAACCTATTCTGATACACTTGGAGGTGTTCATGTGCTACATGCTGATTTTCTTCTAACAATTCTAGCTACTCTAGATAGGCCACTATGTAATCCTCATCTAATAGGATGTCCTGGAGTGTAACTCTTAAGGATGGAATCTCAACTTCTAAAGGGATAATAGCTTCACAGCCATAAACCAAGGAGAAGGGTGTCATGCCTGTAGGTGTACTGACACTCGTCCTGTAGGCTGAGAGGGTAGGGTTCAACCATAAGTACTAATCTCTACCAATATAATTGATGGTTCTTTTGAGGATGTTGATAATGGTTTTTTTGGTGGCCTCTACTTGGCTATTGTCTTGGGGATAATAAATTCATGAGGAGTGGTGTATAATGTGAAACTTTTCACATAATTCATCAATTATTTTATTTTTAAAATACAGGTCATTGTCCATGAGGATGGCATGAGGTATGCCAAACTGACAAATGATATGGTTTATAATGAAGGAAGAGATTTGTTTTCCCATAGAGTTAGCAAGTGGCACCCCTTCAACCCACTTGGTGTAGTATTCTGTGGTGGTGATAATCCATTTATGTCTGCTAGAGGATGGCAAATGGATGGCTCCAATTAAATCAAAAACCCACTGATAGAAAGGCCATGGTGTGGCTAAAGGGTTGAGCTCTTAGGCTAGTGCATGAACAAGATTGCCATGGATTTGACATTTTTTGCAAGTTTTGACATAGTCGATAGAGTCCTCTTCCATGGTTGGCCAAAAATAGCCCATCCTAAGAATCTTCTTTGCTAGTGTGAATCCACTGGAGTGTGACCTCCAAATCCCTACATGGACTTCTAGTAGAGTAACTCAAGACTCGTCCTTTTTGAGAAATCTAAACAAAGTACCGTCAAGACCTTTCCTATATAGCGTATTGGCCACCAAATTGTAATGTGAGGTTTGTTGAATGAAATTTCATTTTTGGTTATATGAGAGGTTAGATAGAATGGTATTATCATAGAGGTATGTGATGGTGGGGTTATACCAAAGGGAATTAGGAATGTCCAGGTGGAAAATTATAAGGGAATTGGGTTGAATAAATGTGATTTGAACCACATCTTCTACTAAGAACTCATACTACTCATGCTACTTAGAGAGTTGGAGTAAGGAGGCCAAGGTGGCCATAGCATCTGCTGCTCTGTTCTTCTCTCTAGGAATTTGTTCAAAAGTAATATGAACAAAACATGCCTTGAGTATGTCAACCATATATTTGTAAGGCAATAACCTTTCATCTTTGGTCTGATAAGTGTCAGTGACTTGGTTGATGATCAATTGGGAGTCTCCATAAATCTCTAGTGCTATTAGTTTCCATTGTAAAGCTAGCTTGAGAATAAAGACCAAAGCTTCATATTCTACCATGTTGTTGGTGCAAGCAAAAACTAGTTTGGATGACTTGGGGATGGTAACACCTAGTGGCATGATGAACAAGATGTTGGCACTTGATCCATGATGTGTGTAGGAACCATCAAAATTGAATTTCCACATTACTAGCTCTATCTAAAGAATGTGCATATCTGGGTAATCAGCTAGTATAGGATTTGAAATCTCTATAGGCACATCTGCCAATTGATAAGAAATGGCATGTCCTTTTATTTCCTTCGTATCAATATACTCAATATCAAACTCACTTAGGGTCATTACCCATTTGGCCAATCTACTTGTTAATGTTGTTTTTCTGAGAAGGTATTTGAGGGGAGCAATCTTGGAGATGAGCTTGACCTTGTGTGTGAGAAGATAATTATGTAGTTTTTGGGAAGAAAAAACTATGGCTAGACAAGCTTTTTCAATGAAAGAGTAATTGAGCTCATAGTTGACCAAGGTACAACTGATGTAATAGATAGCCCATTCTTTTCCTTGGTCATTTTCTTGTGCTAGGAGAGCTCCGATTGATTTATCTATTACAAAAAATGTATAATAACAAAGGTTTGTATGGTATGGGAGGTACTAACATAGGCAGATTCATCAAGTAGGTTTTGAGTAAGTGAAAAGCCTTCTGGCACAGGTTATCCCACTTAAAATTTATATCTTTGTATAGCAAGTGTGTGAAAGGTATACACTTCTCTACCAACTAAGAAATGAACCAACAAATTGAATGAAGCCTGCCTTGAAGAGAGCATAACTAAATCAGGTCCTTTGGAGGTGGCATACTGATTATGGCTTGCACCTTTTTGGGGTCAACTTCTATCCCTTTGTTTGAGACAATGTATCCTAGGATCTTGCCTGATTTGATGCCAAAAGTGCATTTCTTGGGATTGAGCCTAAATTTGAATGCTTCTAGGTGGTGAATATTTTGGCCAATATGGGGAGATGTTCTTCTTAGCTATGGGATTTGGCAAGAATGTCATCCACATAATCTTCCATAAAAATATACATCATATCATGAAAGATAGTGGTCATGGCCCATTGGTAGGTAGCCCCAACTTTCTTTAGCCCAAAGGGCATCACATTCTGACAAAATGTGCCCCACACATTAGTAAAAGTTGTTTTCTCTTGATCTTCTAGTGCTATCTTGATTTGATTATACCCTAAAAACCCATCCATGAGTGAAAACATGGACTGGCCTACTATTATATCAACAATGGTGTTGATGTTGGGAAGGGGGAAATCATCTTTGGGATGTGTTTTGTTTAAGTCTTGGAAATCGATGCAAATGCATATGCTGCAATTCTTCTTTGATATGGGAAAAATGTTGGATATCCATGTGCATATGAAAAGGGCTAGATGAAATTGGTGCTGATTAACTTTTCTAACCTTCCTCTGACTAATATAGCTATAAGGGGATGCATCTTTCTAATCTTTTGTTTTACTGGCTTGATCATTAGAGAAATGTTGAGATGATGGAGGATTAAAGTTGGGTCTAAGTCGGGCATGTCTACATAAAACCATGCAAAGTTTATCTATCTTTCCTAAAATAAGTGAATGAATGCCTTTCTTTCCTCTATGCTTAAGGACTATGTTGGCTCCTGATTTAACAATTTTGAAAACAACCAAAAAACTAGACCAATGCATCTAAGGCTAGAAAATTCCTATGAGGGACACACTTGACTATAGTCTTGGGCCAACTATAAGGCATAACTCCTTCTTCACTTCAAGCTCTGCAAGACCTAGGCAGGCTAACCTTTAGGTTCTAATATATGGTACAACAGATCTGATACACAACTCATCCAAGATGTCTTAAATCAAATGAGCCTTATTCACTCAATCTCAAAGTTAATAGCATATGAAGAATTAGGAGACAAAATAAGAAAACCCAGATAACTCATTGTAAATCCCCTTTTATATTCATCCATGGAAAGACTGAATACATAAACTGGTAACACTAAATGAAACTCAAGATACTTCACATGATCTAACATCAATCTCCATATCAGAAAAAACAACACATGAAAATGAACTAAAAATATGTACATAAGAGGATGTGTGACCTTCACTGCTAGAGCACAACTCAATAGTCAGGAAGCAAAATCAACAACAACCATGGTTTCACAGTGAAAACTAGAACCCTGCTAGTATCATAGAGAAAATTGCCAAACCCCAAAAATGAGAAAGAGAGAAAATGATATAGGAGAAAATAATTCCTAGATTTGATAAATAATGACAAGTATCCCCTTAGAATTCCTTCCCAAGAAGCTAAAAATATCTCTCTAATCTCTCCCCTCAACTGCAAAATCAAATCCTCATCATTTGGCCTCCACAAGAATAAAATATCTGAGATATTTGATGAGAATCATAACTGATTTGAAGCCTGATCTGAACCCAAGGCAATAACAAAAATCAGTTAAAAAAATGAACTCTAGAAGCATGAAAACTTTTCTGGAATTCGTTTTATGATTCAAAAAACATCAATGTTTGTTCCCTAACTGATTTTGATGCTCCATGATGAATTTTGCTCATTCCACTAAGAATGCCCTAGAAAACACAAAACTACTTATAAATCAAAAAAGTGAAGACCTGTGCAAAATCTGACCCCAAAACTAGAAAATTCACTTCTTCTCAGTTCCAATGATATACTGCACTGCCTATTTTAGACAAAAAATACCCCTGATATGGCCATTTGAAAATCAAGCTCCTAGACTAAATCAGAGCATTAAAATTCAAAAATTTAAAAATTTACATAGTATAAACCATATAAATCATTTAAATTTATTTGAATTTTTCATCCTATGCATTTGAAGCTTCTGAATTTGATTTTATATTCTAATTACATTTCTCCTAATTTCCCCCAATCCCATGATGCCACATGGAAGATTCCCATTTGTTGTGCAACACTTGAAATGTTTTTAATTAATTAATATGTTAATTAATCTCTTTAATTCCATTATTTTCATTTCCTGTAGCACCAGAGGCATGCAAATTTTTCTTTACACTTATATGCTTACAATTAGCATATTAATATTTCCAGCACTGGGATCCCTTCACATTTCCCTTTATGCTCTCACAGTGAAGCCCTTTCCCATAGCATTGGGACCCTCTAAAATATGCCTCTCAACCATACATGATCATAACATCGGGGCTTCTTTAAATATGCCTTATGCTTTTACATTGGATGTAAGAGTGCAAGCCTATTGTTTTCAATCTCCCATTGATACTCTTGGCTCCCAAAATTTGCCATGTGTCCTTTTCTCATATGGGCCTGATCAAAATTTGACTCAAACTTCATGCCAACCTGCTGACCACTTGCCCCATGTAGCCACTCATACCTTAAAAGGCATTGTCATTTAGACACTTAACGATGTAGGGCTCTTGTATTTAAAAAGTAAAAATTGCTGCTATACAGGCAATGTGGGACTAATGCCTTCAATTTATTGCTTGCTCTGCTTCCATGTGTGAACTGTCTTTCCTTCTAACATGGGAATCTTGGTGGACACTACTATGGAATGCTCTAGCTTTGAACATGAGCTTTGCAATGTACTCCTTTGCTGAAGTGACTTTCTTCTCCTACATATCTACCAGTGTCCATCAATTCTGCAATGAAAATGATTTTTCTTATGCAAAATCACCTAAGATCTCTATCTCGAGTGGCCATAGATTGCACCCTCCATTCTTTCATATTTTGCATATGCCTTCCCCTACCACATGTGGATCTCTTCCTTTTATGGACTCTGTTGTGCATTGAGCCTCTCTTCTCATGCTATAGGTGTGGGGTCTCCCCTGTGTTCTATTTGGCATGGAGGCTATTTTGTAAACATGGATCTCATCATTCACAAGCCATGCCTCCTCTATTTTGGTGTGACTATTCTTCTTACTGACATCTTCTACCTATGCCACATCGGCTGGGCTTTGTCTCTTTGTTTCAGCACTCACTACCTACGCTTCAACACATATACTTCTCCATTTCAACCATGGGCTACCTTCACAATCTCTGGCTTTTTATGCATAGGTTCCTTTGTATTTAGCATCTTCCTATTTCAAAAATGTGGGACTTGGCTTGCTAAAACATGGGCTCCTGCTCTATCTTTTATGGTGTTGTCTACCTTGATGTGGGCATCCTTTCTATGTCTATTTGTGTATCTTGACTATGGCTTTGGCTTTTCTCGCCTACTGCTGCACACAATTGATGCTATTTTCTTCTCTCATAGTAAATAGTAAACTTGCAAACTCTGGAAACCTACCTTCTTTAGTGGTAAGCACCTTCAACTCCAAACAACCTTGCAACTACAGGTGAGATAGAGAAATAATTTTGTATAAGATATTTGGAAGCCTTTCGAGCTTTTTGCAAGACCTTAAATCCAATGTCTCCAAGTAGGACAAGTCCCCAAAGTTTTTATGCAATGAAAGAAACTAAGAACATCCCCCCAACTACAAATAATAGAGAGACTTGAGTTGACCTACGCTGGCTAGAAGGGCCACTAAATTAGAACAACCTATTCAATCCATCTCTTCCAAAGAAAATAGATCACCCTTTTCATACGAATCTTGTGAATGAAGTGCAAAATTATCTACAAGTTGGATCATCTCTTGCCCAATTTCTTGCAATATTTTCTAGTTCTATTAGATATTTGAATCAAATGGTGTAGGTGACATGCCATAAGTTCTAGCATTCATTCTCAATTCTATAAGTTAGAAATCAAGAACCTTAAGTGTCTTAGGTCCAACAATGCTACCATGAATCAAGTTATAAAGTTGGGCAAATGTTTCTGCTAATGTAATGTCATGAAGTACATTGCAACAATGCTTAGTGATCACATCTAAAGATGGCACAACTTTCTGATCAAAGTTCTTCCTTGTTGAATTAGTTTCCACTATTCCTTGATCTAAATTTCCTATTTCATAACCATTAATAGGTGGTTCACATAATGTCTCCTCTACATTCTTGTTACTTACTTTCTCACCCTGGTATTGTGCCAGTATTAAAAAAATCATTTCCTTTACTGATCTTGATCCAGTTGCAGTAAGATCATCTATGACAACTAAAGATTGCAACTTCTGCTTGACCCATTTAGGTGGCTCTAATGTAATGACCTTAAAATTTGGCTTCTAATCCTGTTGAGTGTCATGTTTGGTGTTTTCAAGACCAGCTCAAGTAGTTTTGTCCAATGCATATATTGTCTTCTATTCGCCTTATTTCCCCCACCAAATTATGTCCAGCTAAAAAAAAATTCATTTTCAAACAAATAATCCATCAAATTGATCTACTAAGATCTTCAAGATGATTGAAATCAAAATCAAGCATTGAGTTATCCTTAAAAACTCATTTTTACCCTTTACTGCCAACTGTTATCTTAGTGCCAAAATGTCCTTTGACTGGCCTTAAAAATTAACCAAAACACCTGATCAGGCTCTAAAATTAAACACGCTAATTCTTTGTTCTACATACTCCTACAATTTCAAATCTTGTCTCATGATGAATCCTTAGTCAAAAGATATTGACTATAAAAGTTGCCCTGTCAGAAAACAAAAAATCACATTTGGAATTGGCTTTGAAAACTGGGTAAATGAACACTTGGGAAAATGAAAAATGGGATGTTGGTTCAATGTCATAGAGAGAGTATGAATTTTTTATTTGGGCTCATGAAAAATAATAGGATGCAAATGGAAAGCGGTCAAAGTGGACTACTCAGAATTTGATGACTGGAAACAATGGGAGAAAAACATTTTTTGCAAATGGAATTGACCTAGAAAAGTGTGTAGACGGATTCGTCATGACTTGAAAATTGGCACACTTAAAGTATTTTCAGAGTACAAAAAAATGGTACAATCCATTCAATCTCACCTATTACAAATTTTGAGATGTAACATCATGAACAAGGGTACTGACAAATTTGCATCTTTTGACACCAAGAAAAGGTTAGAAATTTCATTTGGAATCATGTTTCAAGACTGATCAAACAAATTTTTCATAAGCTCAAAATTAAAACGTAGCAAGTAAACTTTGACTTCTAAAATGTAACACAAAAAGAATTTCATCATTTTGGTCAACTAGTCAAAATTTATAACTCATCAAACAGGGCTTCCCAGAATTCAGAACAATTCACATCAGCAAGACATCAATAAATGACCAACTTTGAGGGATTCAAAACCTAGTCAAACAGATTCAAAATGACTCAAAATCTGAAACATAGGCTCTTAAGTATGGACACTAGATACTCCCAAAGTGGAAAGTCATGAAACACTATTGAGTGCAAGATATTTAGTTGCAAATATGGCCTCCTTTCATTGTTTGACACTTACGTGAAAATGTAGATTTGACAATTACTCAAAATGGGACTTCACAGAATAGCTCAAAATGTCAGTTTAACTTCATGAAACAAATGGACATACTGAGTGGAAGGTGCTAGAAGCATTAAACACCTCTTGGGTCTCAAATGGACAGTCAGGTACAAACTCATCAAAAAGCATTTATAGGGCTTAATTCTCTCAATGGCACTCAAAATTGGGGCTACAACTTTATTGAAAGCAAGAAACAACGACACCTACTATGTACAAAAAATGGCCTCTGGCCACTAAACTTTCTCACAAACTTCTACCTCTGTCAAATACCTGATTCTCATTGACCTTTTCTTGAGATAAACTGGAAATATTATTCATATCAATTTCACCAATTAGATACACATCTTCAATTTCTTCAATTGGCAAAACAAAATCATCACCATCACTTTCATAGTGCATGTAAAAACTAAAAGAACATTAGCATGCTCATGAATACCAACATTAAATTGAAACAGATCTTTAGAAACTGATTCATGAACATCATCAAATGAAAATACAAAAGCCTTATATTCAACCTCATCAAATGAGTTATATGTGTCGCTCATACCTTGACTTTGCATCTCCTCAAATGTTGCTCGCTAGACTTCAAATTAGTAATTAGATTTATATTCATATATAACATTATCATCAAAATATAAAATCACTTCACAACCTTTTGATGTATCTTCACAATTGATATGTTGATTAGTTTTGACCTCATATGAATCATCATAAAACTTACTATGAAGTGTCAGATCCTCTTCAAGGACAACTTCATTAAACACCTCATCTTCAAGCTCACAAAATGAAACCTCATTAGAAAATTCAATATCACAAAGGGAAGAACAATATTTTGATTTGTTACAGTAGTATGACATGTCACCATTTGCATCTAGCTCAGCTAAATTTGAAACTTCCATGTCTTCTTCAAACAATGGATTGATAACTCCATGCAAGGATCCTTTTTGAACATTTGGACAAAACATGGATTTTTCATCATCACAACCTTTATCATATAAAGCATTAGTATATACTTTAAAATCACTACCTATTTCATCCTCGTGGAGACTCTCACCGTATGAAGAAAAGTTAGAACTATATGAAGACTCACTATCTATTTCTTCTACCAAATATATATTGTCCATAATTACATTCTCTTCATTATCTTGTTTGGGATAACCATTATAGATAGACCATGAATCATTCCTAAACCCCTCACTACATGCTGCAAATTTACTGTCTAATGTAGAAACACTTGGAAAACCTTCCTTAAAATCTTCATTTTCAAATTCATTAACCTCAATTGAATTCAACATTTCTTTATCTTCATACCTTGAGGAGAAATCATTCTCAAATTCTTCATTGACTAACTGATTTGTATAATGCAAAAACTTAGATGCACTTTCTTTTTTAGATTTAGAAAAAGAATTCATACCTTCACCTTCATATGAATTTTCACTACCATCATTTCCTTCTTCTTCCTAATCAACACTAGACTCGTATGAAGACAAACATGTAGTATAATTTTCCTCACTTTGATTCAAGAAAAAAAATCTCATTATTATCTTCACATGAGGCTTCTTCATAATATATCATATCAACAACTTTATTATCATCACTTGAAATATGACTTTTAGCTTCTTCACTCTCATATTGAGATGCATATCTTTCAACTTTAGATTTTATAACATTCTCAACATGATGCAATCTATGAATAAGATAAAAGATTTCTTGCATATCTAACTGATCAGGTGAATCCACCTTACCATCTACTACTGAAACATTACAAACATATGTGCTCTGTTCTTCTGACTGTGGCTGAGATAAATGTGATTCACACTCTTCTTCTTGTGTTATCTCTCCATGGCATGTCAGATCAGAAACATCAAACTCATGATCAAAGAGATAACTCTCAGCCTCTTCACTTGCACAAGACTGAGATCTAGGTGCAACAACCTCAAACTTTGAAGCATTAGTTACATCATTATACATATAATTATCATGGGAAGAACTTACTGCTATAACTAAACCTTGATTTGTAAAATCAACGTAGTGTTGAACCCTATCAAAGTCTAAAATATTTCTTATTGTTGTAACATCATGAACATATGTGTCTCTATTTGCAATAGACTCATTCTTCTCTACACGCACACTCTAATTTGAAATTTCAATCTGATTATTTATTATAGCAGGGATATTGATAAGCTTATTTGAAACTGAAGCATCTACACCACATTCATCCTTTCTTTCAAACACATTATACTGGTAATCATTCATAGAAAAATGACCTCTAATCAATCCATACTTCAAATTATTCTCAATATCCCTAGCGGTCACAAAAGCCTGATACAATGTCTATGGTTCTTTATCCCTCAATAGGTAATTCATTTTCTTGTCAAATGCATCAAAGTTGATCATCAAGTATATAACTCTCAAGGATTTCATTCAAAAGTCTCACAAATATGATGTTAAATTGAGGAACCAACTCACCACTCTCAATGTGAATCCTTAAAAACTTATTATAAGAATCAGATATGCTTACCCTTTCTCCAAATTGCTCCATGAAGGTAGAATGCAACTCACCTTATGATGAAATAAAATGTACCGGTAGAAAAGAAAACCAGTCTGTAGCATCACCTTTCAAAGTTTGAACAAATAACTTCATGCACATGTCCTCATGAGAAATCTCATAGTCATCCATCATATCACTGAACAACTCAATATGATGACTAGCTGTAACAATATGGTTTCCATTAAATTTAGGCAATTGATTTCTAACATCATTAGGAATGACATTTGGGAAACCATGAATGCCATTGAAATTTAATGGCATATATCTCTTGGTAGAAATAAATCTAGGAATTTCACTGATACGCTACATATTAGATGAAATGAAACTTGATATTCTTCAAAGATATGAAACATCATTCACCCATAATAAATCTCTGAATAACAATTTGCGATAGATCTATACAACCTTCTACCAAATAACTCTCTTCAAATACACTTCACAAACTTAAATACAACAAGATGAAACTCAATCCAAGGAAGTGTATGAAACTTTTCAAACTATTCTCCTCCTCTTAGTGCTAAAAATCACTTAATGGAGAACACTACCTCTTAACAACCAATTTTTTATGAAAAGATAATACATGAAAATAAAATACCTCAAGATCTGGATGACTGAAAGTTCTCTATCCACTATTTACAATAGAAAACCCAAAATCTCATCAATTCTTTACTGAACCTTTTCAACCAGCACATCACAAATCTTAACAAGCTTCTCAATGTTTCAAACTCTTCAAATATGCTCTTCTCCTACATCAACTAATCACAATTCATGTATAGAACTACACTGGTACAGAGATTAACTTTGAGTCACCACTCACATTAAGTGAGACATGAATTGCATTAGTATTAAAGATACCACAAACTGATTTGAAACAAGAGCAGATAGAAGACACCTCTTTAGATTTATCTTGAGTTTGAAACCTCTACACAAAGCTAAAACATAACTTTCTCAACTCTAAAACTACAACAACAGCTTATAAAGTTGAACTGATTGAAGATTTACCAATTTTTCAACACAATTTGCATCCAATTTTAAAAACCACTATTGTAAGAGAATAAAGCTTACTAGGGAACACAAAATGTAGCAAGGAAATGGATTGAACACATCAACTTACTTCTGTATAAAAACTTTCTCCATGTCATTCCTTCCATTGTGTTGAATCCCTTTAAATTCTCAAGGTTTTTCTATCATGATTCTCAACACAATTCCCCAGCAGAGTCACCATTTTGTTGGCTCCTAATTTAAAAGTTTTGAAAACAACCAAAAAACTAGACCAATGCATCTAAGGCTAGCAAATTCCTATGAGGGACACAATCGACTATAGTCTTGGGCCAACTATAAGGCATAACTCCTTCTTCACTTCAGGCTCTACAAGACCTAAGTGGGTTAACTTTTAGGTTCTAATATGTGGTACTAGTGCAATTTAACATAAATCTAAACCTAATAACAATAGATGAAACCCTTTTTGGCTTCTGATACTTATACAATAACATAGGAATGAGACACCTACAAATCATAACCTATGAACCCATAAGCTAAGTGAGGGTTAATTCTTTTCAACCCACTACAAAACGTGAAAAATTGAAATTATTTTGATTCAAAGAATTTGTGCAAACAACCTTCATA
This sequence comes from Cupressus sempervirens, assembly GCA_028749045.1. Taxonomy (NCBI): domain Eukaryota; kingdom Viridiplantae; phylum Streptophyta; class Pinopsida; order Cupressales; family Cupressaceae; genus Cupressus; species Cupressus sempervirens. The sequence goes on from CM053789.1 coordinate 874,788,279, forward strand.
TCAGCTTGCATCTAATTAGTGATTAGTGCCTTATCCATTGAAACATAGAGTCATTACCAATAGGATGACCTAACTTATTTTCCTTATAATTAAGTTTGTCAACTAAAATTCCCAAATTCTATTCTTAAAAAATATCCCCTTCATACACACAGCAACCCTATTAGAACATTGAAGCATTTACTTGACTCCTTGAACCAAAAGAAACAACAGATCTGATACACAACTCATCCAATATGTCTTAAATCAAATGAACCTTATTCACTCAATCTCAAAGTTAATAACATATGAAGAATTAGGAGATAGAATAAGAAGACCCAGATAATTCATTGTAAATCCCCTTTTATATTCATCCATGGAAAGATTGAATACATAAACTGGTAACACTAAATGAAACTCAAGATACGTCACATGATCTAACATCAATCTCCATATCTCAGAAAACAACACATGAAAATGAACTGAAAATATATAGATAAGTGGATGTGTGGCCTTCACTGCTAGAGCATAGCTCAATAGTCAGGAAGCAAAACCAACAACAACCATGGTTTCAAGTGAAAACTAGAACCCTACTAGTATCATAGAGAAAACTACCAACCCCCAACAATGAAAAAGAGAGAAAATGATATAGGAGAAAAGAATTCCTAGATTTGATCAAACAATGACAAGTGTCCCCTCAAAATTCCTTCCCAAGAAGTTGAACATCTCTCTAATCTTTCCCCTCAACTACAAAATTAAATCCTCATCATTTGGCCTCCATAAGCACAAACTATCTGAGATATTTGATGAGAATCATAACTGATTTGATGCTTGATCTGAACCCAAGGCAATAACAAAAATTAGTTTAAAAAATGAACTCTAGAAACATGAAAACATTTCTAGAATTTGTTTTATGCTTCAAAAAACATCAATGTTTGTTCCCCAACTGAGTCTGATGCTCCATGATGAATTCTACTCATTCCACTGAGAACGCCCTGAAAAACACAAAATTGCTTATAACTCAAACTGGTGAAGACCTGTGCAAAATTCAACCCCAAAACTAGAAAATTCACTTCTTCCTAGTTCCAATGGTATACTGTATTGCCTATTTCAGATAAAAAATGCCCTTGATATGGTTATTTGAAAATCAAGCTCCTAGATTGAATCAGAGCATTAAATTCAAAAATTGAAAAAATTACATAGTATAAACCATATAAATCATTTAAATTTATTTGAATTTTTCATCCTATGTGTTTGAAGCTTCTGAATTTGATTTTATATTCTAATTACATTTCTCCTTATTTCCCCCAATCTCGTGATGCCACATGGAAGATTCCCATATGCTGTGCAACACTTGAAGTATTTTTAATTAATTAATCTATTTAATTCCATTATTTTCATTTCCTGTAGCATTGGAGGCATGCAAATTTTTCTTTACCCTTATATGCTCACCATTAGCATATTAATATTTTATTAATATTTCCAACACTGTGACCCCTTCACATTTCCCTTTACGCTCTCATGGTGAAGCCCTTTCCCATAGCATCAGGACCCTCTGAAATATGCCTCTCAACCATATATGAGCATAACATTGGGGCTTCTTTAAATATGCCTTATGCTTTTACGTTGGACGTAAGAGCATAAGCCTACTATTTTCAATCTCCTACTCATATGCTTGGCTCCTAGAATTCGCCACGTGTCCTTTCCTCATATGGGCCCAATCAAAATTTGACTCAAACTTCATACAAACTGGCTGACCATGGGCCCCGCACAACCACTCATACCTCAAAAGGTGCTGTCATTTAGACACTTAACAATGGAGGGCTCTTGTATTTAAAAAGTAAAAATTGCTGCTATATTGGCAATGTGGAACTAATGCCTTCAATTTATTGCTTGTTTTGCTTCTATGCGTGAACTGTCTTTCCTTCTAATGTGGATATCTTGGTGGAAACTGCTATGGAATGCTCTAGCTTTGCACATGGGCTCTACAATGTACTCCTCTACTAAAGTGGCTTTCTTCTCCTACATACCTACCAACGTCCATCAATTCTGTAGTAAAAACAATTTTTCTTATGCAAAATTACCTAAGATCTCTATCTCAAGTGGCTACGGACTGCACCCTCCATTCTTGCATATACTACATACACCTTCCCCTACCGCATGTGGAGCTCTTCATTTTGTGGACTCCTACTATGTGTTGAGCCTCTCTTCTCATGTCACATGTGTGGGGTCTCCCCTGTGTTCTACTTGGTGTGGATGCTCTTCTGTAAATGTGGATCTTGCCATTCACAAGCTGTGCCTCCTCTATTTTCATGTGACTATTCTTCTTATTGATGTCTTTTTCCTATGCCATGTGGGCTAGGCTTTGTCTCTTTGTTTCAGTGCTCACTGTCTACACTTCAACGTATACACTTCTCCATTTCAACCATGGGCTACCTTCACAATCTCTAGCTTTTTATGTGTAGGTTCCTTTGTATTTAGCATCTTCCTATTTCAAAAATGTGGGGCTTGGCTTGCTGAAACGTGGGATCGTACTCTGTCTTTTATGGTGTTGCCTACCTTGACATGGGCATCATTTCTATGTTTTCATGTGTATCTTGACTACAGCTTTGGCTTTTCTCGCCCCCTACTGCACACAATTGATTGTATTTGCTTCTCTCATAGTAAATAGTAAACTTGCAAACTCTGGAAACCTACCTTTCTTAGTGGCAAGCACCAGCTTTGAACAACCTTGCAACTGCAGGTGAGATAGAGAAATAAGTTTGTATAAGTTATTTGGAAGCCTGTCAGGCTTTTTGCAAGACCTTGAATCCAACATCTCTAAGTAGGACAAGTCCCCAAAGTTTTTAGGCAATGAAAGAAACTAAGAACATCCCCCCAACTACAAATAATAGAGAGACTTGAGTTGACCTACGCTGGCTGGAAGGGCCACTAAATTAGAACAATCTATTCAATCCATCTCTTCCAAAGAAAATAGATCACCCTTTTCATAGAATCTTGTGAATGAAGTGCAAAATTATCTACAAGTTGGATCATCTCTTGCCCAATTTCTTGCAATCTTTTCTAGTTCTATTAGATATTTGAATCAAATGGTGCAGGTGACATGCCATAAGTTCTAGCATTCATTCTCAATTCTATAAGTCAGAAATCAAGAACCTTAAGTGTCCTAGGTCCAGAAATGCTACCATGAATCAAGTTACAAAGCTGGGAAAATGTTTCTGCAAATGTAATGTCATGAAGTACATTGCAACAATTCTTAGTGATCACATCTGAAGATGGCACAACTTTCTTATCAGAGTTCTTCCATGTTGAATCAGTTTCCACTATTCCTTGATCCAAATTTCCTATTTCACAACCATTAATAGGTGGTTCACATAAAATATCTTATGCATGCTTGTTACTTTCTCACCCCGATATTGTGCCAGTATTGACAAAATCATTTCCTTTACTGATCCCGATCCAGTTGCAGTAAGAACATATGTGACAACTAAAGATTGCAACTTCTATTTGACCCATTTAGGTGGCTTTGATGCAATGACCTTAAAATTTGACTTCTAATCCTACTGACTATCATGTTTGATGTTTTCAAGACCAGCTCAAGTAGTTTTTTCCAATGCATATATTGTCTTCTATTCACCTTATTTTCCCCACCAGATTCTTTTATAACATCTGGTGGGCTCTTTCGCTTTAATCCTAAGGTCAATAATCCAATTGAAGGCTAGATTTTTTATTCTTAAATGATGATTTGTGCATAATCACTCTATCTTTAAAGATCATCATCATTATAAATCTCCCCTTTTAAACATCATAAAACCTTATAGTGTTCCTGTCAATATGATGTAATTTAGTTAGACCCCAAAGTGGGTCTGGCTAAATGTTATTTTTTTTTCAAACAATTTATCCATCAAATTGATCTACTAAGATCTTCAAGATGACTAAAATCAAAATCAAGCATTGAGTTATCCTTAAAAACTTATTTTTACCCTTTACTACCAATTTTCATTTTAGTGCTAGAAGGTCCTTTGACTGGCCTTAAAAACTAATCAAAACACCTAATCGGGCTCTAAAATTAGACACATTGATTCTTTGTTCTGCATACTCCTACCATGTCAAATCTTGTCTCATGATGAATCCTCAGTCAAAAGATATTGACTCTCAAAGTTGCCCTGTCAAAATTACTTGCAAGTAAACATGTCAGAAAACAACAAATCATGTTTGGAATTGGCTTTGAAAACTGGGCAAACAAAAACTAGGATGTTGGTTCACTATCACAAGGAGAGTATGAATCTATGATTTGGGCTCATGATGAATAATAGGACGCAAATGGCAAGTGGTCAAAGTGGGCTACTTAGAATTTGATGACTGGAAACAATGGTAGAAAAGCATTTTTTGCAAATGGAATTGACCTAGGAAAGTGTGTAGACGGATTCATCATGACTTGAAAATTGGTACACTTAAAGTATTTTTAGAGTACAATACAGTGGTACAATCCATTTAATCTCACCTATTACATATTTTGAGATATAACATCATGAACAAGGGTACTGACAAATTTGCATCTTTTGACACCAGGAAGAGGTTAGAAATTTCATTTGGAATCGCATTTGAAAACTGATCAAACTGATTCGTCATAAGCTCAAAATTGAAATGTAGCAATTATTTGATGTCTAAAATGCAATACAAAAGGAATTTCATCATTTTTTAAAACTGTTCAAAAGTTATAACTCATCAAACAGGGCTTCCCAGAATTCAAAACAATTCACATCAGCATGACATCAATAAATGGCCAACTTTGAGGGATTCAAAACCTAGTCAAACGGATTTGAAATGACTCAAAATCTGAAACATAGGCTCTTAGGTATGGTCACTAGATACTCCCAAAGAAAAAAGTTACGAAACACTACTGGGTGTGAGATATTTAGTTGCAAACATGGCCTCCTATCACTATTTGACACTTCGGTGAAAATGCAGATTTGACAATTACTCAAAACAGGACTTCATGAAATAGCTTAGAATGTCATTTTAACTTCATGAAAGAAGTGGACATACTAAATGGAAGGTGCTAGAAGTATTAAGCACCTCTTGGGTCTCAAATGGACAGCCGAGTACAAACTCATCAAAAAGTGTTTATAGGGCTTAATTCTCTCAGTGGTACTCAAAATCGAGGCTACAATTTTGAGCGCCAATAGATTGTGCCAAATAAATGACCCTTGGTTCTTGCTTTGTGTTGATGTTGACTGGTTTTTTTGGTTCAATCAAAATAGAAGATCTTTCCTTGGAGTGTTCGAATAAAGTATCAATTACTCCATCCATGGGTGCCATATTTGGGTTTTCACCTTGCGATGCATCACTTCTATTTGTTTCCATTATTTTCTCGAGGTCATCCACAACTTGGTAGTGATCATTGAGGTTGTTGAATGTTTGACTTGTTCTAGTGTGACTGAGGTAATTGATACCAAACCTGGCTATATGCCCTTCTTCTGTTCTTCATTGATGAGATGGTTCAACCACGTTAAGGTAGATGAAGACCTCACGGTCAGTGTCAAAATGAGGAAGATGGTGAGGCTTAGTTGTATCCTAGTTAATGAGTTTAGGATGGACTAGGGAGAGTGATTCATAATATAGGAAGGGTTCAATGGGGTTTAAAGACATAATTTCATTAGAGGGCTCATATGTTGTATTGGTGAGATCTATGACATGAGCTTCTTCTAGAGTATCGAGAAAAGTAGAGCTTGTGAGAGGCTCGTAGTAGTCATCTTCAACTTCCATTAGAAATAAGTTAGGGAATAGGGTTTGAAATTGAAACCCTTCAACATGTTCATTATCTTCTAAGTTGTTCTGTTGTACCTTGATTCTTAGTGAAGTGGGTCTTGGACTATGAGTTGTTCCTTGTGTAGCCAAACTATTAGAGGTGGGTAAGTGAACAACATCACATTCTTTATCATGAAGAGATTCCTTGTCTAATGATTCAAATTTCCATTTAGCAAAATCATCATAGACTTTGTTATTGGAGGTATTCATGTGTGGTTCTTCTATGGAATGTGAACCCAAGAGGGATAGATTTATATTTGTGATGTCCATCATTGTTGGGCTATATCCATCATTTTGTTTAGGTACCCTCACCAAAGTAGAAGAGGAGGGACTGCTATGCTTAGGATGAGCCTTGGAAGAGGTTTGTGCATTTTCTTGTTCACCATACCCTACCCTTGTTTTGGACTTGTTGGACCTCAATTATGCCACTAGAGGTTCAATGATGCCTATCCCTTTCCCTAAAGGGCCATCTCTCATGTATCCCATCTTCTTCATTAGGTCAAAAAATTTTCTGTGTAGGTGGGGGGAGATGTCAATTTTTTGTTGACTTATTTCTTCTACTAAGTTTAGAGGTGCACCAGTTGTTTTGATAAAATGTGCATCGTAAGGCTTGGTAGATGACAGTTTTCCATGAGATCTTGGAGAAAGTGAGGGATCAATAGGGAGACTGAGTACTTGCCCAACCCTTTGTGGTGAAATTTACACTTCCTATCAAATTCTTTCATCATTTTATCCATTTCTTCATAGTTGATGTTGATGTTGATGAGTGGTTGTTGTTTCGGTCAGCAAAGCATGAAGTGTTTGTAGTTATGGACTAGTTGATGTCATTTGTTGGTGTGCTATTTTCTTCCCTATTGTGAGTGACAAGGGAATTACAATATTGGGCAAAGCGTTGATCTCCTAGTATGGTCACCTCTTGACCCATGTAAGGAAATTTAAGACACTGATGATAAGTGGAAGGAATGGCCTACATGTCATGAATCCATGGTCTTCCCAACAAGATGTTATAAGTTAATTGTAGGTCCAAGACTTGACAAACAACCTCTTTCACAACTAGTCCTACTCTGATTGGCAAAATAACCATGCCTTTAGAGGATCTTTCCTCGTTGTGGTAAGCTTTGATGGCAATTTTCTTTTTTGGGTCAACAACATCCTCTATATACCCTAGAGATTTTACTAAATTGAGTGTGAAAATATTGAGGCTTGCTTTAGCACTGACCAATGCTCACTTAACTCTATTTTTGTGGATAAAGACTTCAATATGCAAAGGAGAATTTTGGGGCTAGATGACAGATATGTCATCTTGGGCTGAAAAAGATACACAGTGAGGTGCAACTAGGTTGTTGACCATGTTCTGACATCTACTCACATCTAGATCATTTGGTACTAAGGCTTTGGTGAGTATTTCTTTATGCTTCAAGGAAATCTATATTAGTCCAAAAATGGAGATATGGGCTAGAGTCTTAAGCAATTGGTTGACCAGGTTATACTTGGGCAAGGAGGAGCTTGCAACTACATGATCAAAATTTGTCATAGGTCTTGGTAGGATAACTTTAGAGGCTTGGCCTCAGGTAATGATTTTTGAGGATTGTTTTTTTGTTTTTATCTTTAACTATGATGACATTTATAGTGTCATCAAAGTTAGAAATCATGTTAATGGTATTGTTGTAATGATGGGCATAATTAACCTTAGTGTGAGGGGGTGCATTCTGATTAGCTTTGGAAGATTCACCCTTTTCATGACTCATGAAGGGGTTCTTGAAGGCCATATGGTCTTCATTATTGCTAAGTTTTTTTACTTCGATGACCCCATCATTGATTAATTTTTGGATTGCCCCCTTAAGGGAAAAAAAATTATTTGTTAAATGCCCCCTATTTTGATGGTAGTCACAAATGTGCTTGTCATTCCACCATTTTAGTTTGACTTGGGGTTCATAGGGTTTGGCCTCAAGAAGTACAATGACCTCATTAGCCAAGAGGGTTTGTAAGGCACTCTCATAAGACACCCTGATAGGAGTATGCACCTTGGGTATATCGGAGGATTGATATCTGTAGGGAGGGATAGCTTTATTGTAAGCAACTTATTGAATGGTCATCGAAGGGATTTCCACATTATGTTGATAGAATGGGCAAGCACTGTCTTGTTGAGGTGTATTTGGGTTAGTGTTGTTGACAATGGGATATGATTGGTTTAGATGGGATTGGATTTAAGGTTTGACATGGTTGGCTTCGACCATCCCATCATTAATAGTGTTCTTGTTATTGTTTCACCACCATGACTTTTGTTTATCGATGGTCCAATTGAAGGAATTGTGAGTCTGTGTGGAGTTTTTCAAAAAGCCCTTACCATCTTTTGATAGTTTAATGATTTCATTATTTAGTAAGCTCTCTTCTACCTTAGTGGTATTTTCTAAGGTAGCTTTGAAAGCTTTGGGCCCTTGGAGTTGGAGCCAGTCATTCATCAGTTTGGAGAGACTATTACTGAAGATGTTAGTTTTCTCTTTGTCAGGTATGTTTCTATGATACTTAGTGAATGTGTGTCTCCATTATTGTAAGAAATTTTTGAATGACTCATCGGGAAGTTGTTTCATGTTGCATAAGTCGATCATTGTAACTTCCCTTTTGATATTGTAGAAATATTGAGAGATGGACATGAAAGCTAATTGGTCAAAGGTTTTGATATTAGAGGGTAGCTTGGAGAACCACTCCATGGCTTGCCCAACAAGGATTCTAGGGAACAATCACATCAGGTACATCGTGTCATGGAAAAATTCCATACCTAGGGTATAGAATTGTCTGAGTTGGTCTTGCAGATCTGATGTGCCAAAATATTTATCATATTTTGGTATTTGTACATTTTGTTGGAAAGGTGTTAAGGTAATGTTCTTATCAAAGGGGAGAGGACACACCTTTTTTAGGCTGAATTCTGTGAGTTGTGTTTTTCCTCTCTTAATTCTTTCCATTTCCATTTGGAGGTCTTATAGTTGTTGTGTGACAATGTCTAGGGGTGACTCTTCTTCATCTCATTTTAAGTTGGTCACATCAAAATCAGACATCAATTTCACACCTTTTTGTGCTAATGCTAATATATAAGGTTCCTTATGTTTCTCAAGTATTTTGTCTATGATGTCAACAAGTTCAGGATTTTGTTGAAAATCTTTAATTTTAGCTTCAATACTCCTATCATCCCATATGTTTGATAAACCCATTATGGCCACAAATTTTGAGTTTTGATTGAACAAGGGTGACTTGTGAATAACTGTTTTCTGTGAGCAATCTGTTGATGTAAAAGGTTTGAGGAGATTTAGAGGTTTTATGCATTTAATAGTTCTACTGACTATTCTAGCACTCACTCGTATAGGCGATCATTTTGGTTTTGTCGCTATGCTAGTTTTATGTGGTGGCATGAAAATGTGAATTTGATTCCTTTAGTTCTTAGGAATTTTTCAAAAGGTGAGGATTTTCATTGACCGTGATTTATCTATGGTAACAAGCTAGATTGGTCAAGGTCTTTACTAATGTTGATAGGATAAGTTTCACCTTCACAAAGTCAAGTAGGGGACAGATGTGTGTCTCTAAACATTTCTGGCTTGATGTGCAAAATAAAGTGATGATAATTGTTGGGTTAATAATGATGTTTATAGCTCTGTTTGTTTTGAAAGGTGCTTTTGGTCAGGTATGGAATTTTTCAGAATTTGTAAAATACCAACAAGGAAAAGGCTATCCACATTTGTCATTTCTTTACAATTATTATGCATGCAGATGGCCTCTGTTTTATGTTTATTCTTAGATGCATCATAGAATGGGTCAAATGTGTATTTAATTGATCATATGTGTTGTTTAAATTCTCATATGCGCTATTTGAATTGTCATATGCACTATTTCATGATTTAGATGCATTGTTCCACTAGACAAATGTGATGTTTAAAGGCTTAGATGCACAGTTTTATAGGAATATGCATTATAACAAGGATTCAAAGCATTACAAGAAGGTTCAAAAGCATTGTTTTATGTAGTATATGTGCTACTTTAGGGTTGTCTAGAAATGCTCTTGTTTCAAATTTGATTTCTCAATACCAATTTGAAGTTTGTCTTTCTAGAAGGATTTTGATTTGCATTGATGTTTGTTATTAAGTTTTAAAACACTTCCAAGCACTATAGTAGTGAAACCAAAACAAAATGTAAAACCACATGCACCTAAAAAAAAAATGGAAGAAAAATAGCTTCCTAACAAGGTTATGTAAAGTGAGTGACTAGTGGATCTTAGTGTTTAACCAACAATGTTCAAATTTACCTCTCTTGTGACAAAGAGCTTCCCACCAATGCTAAGGAGGTTTGGCACAATCCCTTATGGGACTATTCGAGGAAGGCTATATTTTGAACATGGGTGGCTTGCATTTGAATAGGAATATAAGATTGGGAGGCAATCCCTCTCACTAGCCCTACTAAGGCAACTCAAGAGGTAGCCTTTCTATGGAAAAACAATCCTACCTAGTGGAAAGCAAGAAATGGAAATCACAACAGGTCTGGGAGTTTGATCACTCAAGGAGAGTGAGAGCATATCCCTACTATTTTGACTTCCCAAACACAATAGACATGAAGTTTTGATTACCAGCCCTTATACTATTGAAGATAGAGGGGCTCTTGGTTAGTTTATGTGTGGATTCTTTCCTTATTCAATTGTGATTGGTCTTTATAGAAGGTCAAGCATTTTGATCAACTTAGAGGAGTTGAGAGCATAAGCCTACTTTTGTGTCAAATCAAAAAGATCGAACACTTCTATTAAGCTATGTTTAGAACTTAGAAATGCCACACCTTTAATAAATGAGAGTTGAGGTCCACTTACTTGATTTGGAGCTAGCAAAGGCTAGGTGTATTTATGAGGGTCTTCATTCCCTTTGCACACTGTCTACAATCTAAGAGCATTTTTGTTAACTTAGATGAGACCTATAAGAAAATGATATTTGGATTTGGAAGTTAGATTTAGGAAACTGTATTTTTTACCAAATGCACTATAGAAATACTCATATGCATTATAGGAAGCCTTATATGCACTATTTAATCTGGAAAATGCACTATAAGAAAAGAAAATACACTCTAAGATGCTTTATATGCACTTTAGAAATGATTAGATGTGTTACAGAAAGATGCAAATGTGTCACATAAAACTTCAAAGGCCCTACAGAAAGATGTAAATGCATTACATAATAGTTTAAATGTGTTTCAAAAAGATTAAATGCATTAAAATAGAGTTTAGAAGCATCTGAATATTTGTCAAAAGCATTAAAACTGAGCTCAGAAACATCAAAAGATTTAGATCCAGCCCTTGTGTGCTCAGGGAAGACTTTGGAACATTGTTCTTGCAAATATGAGACCTCCCAAATGTTGTAGAACCTATTTTTGATCAGATCTACACAAGAGAATAGAAAGAAACATAGATCTATAGTAGAAATGAAAGATTAGACTAAAAAGATTTGAAAATAAAGAGGCTTTTAGTCAAGCCCCATGGTGGGTGCCAGTTTTTACATGGTGTGAACACGTATTCATGAAACTTTAATGTAGAATGCAAATAGACTGATGAAAAACTAGACTAAACCCAAGATATCATCATTAGAATGTAATCTCTATGAGCATCTCATGTTTCCCTAACTACAACTACTAAAATAGCTCTCAGACAAACATCTTAGTGATAGTTCTAGAATGGGAGTATGGTAAAAATGTAGATCTACAAGGATACATGCAAGATCTAGGACTAAAAATGCAGATTATATGCTATAAAAATGAACATGCAATAAATGATGCTAAATAACATAAAAATAATGCTAAAATGCCATGAACTTGCTAAAATGATGAATCAAAATGTGCCTATATTGTAGATGCCTTAAACTTGGGTCCTTTGGCTCTTGGATTTCCCTCCTATTTATAGGATTTCAAAAGGGGTTGGGGTAAGAATCAAGATTTTCACCTTTGACTGATGGGTGAAAGTGAAACTAAAAATATTTCATAAGAAACTAGGAGGAAGAGTCCAACAGACTTGGTTTTGAAGATAATTGAGGATATTTCTAATTCTTTTAAAATGAAAAAGGGAGATTTTCAATTTTGTGAGGATAAATGATTTCTTTGATTTAATAAATTTCTTATTTATTCTCAACACTTTGTCTTTATCTTCCTCCTTTTTTGAATTGCTTTTCTCCTCTTTTAAAATTGATTTAGGTCTTGTCGATTTGATAGGTGATTAATGACCTAATGTGATTTTTGATTTTCAAAGTCTGTTGTGTTTCTTCTTATTTTCTCTTTAATTTGCACTAATTGATTAGAATTGCATGGTTTTGGTCTTTTCCAATTTTTGGGTGTGTACAAGACTATCTTAGTGAAATATTGTATAAGATCTTCTAATATCTAGCGTTATGGCAACAAATTTTCATCCTTTGTTTGTTTGGTACTCATTTGTAACTTTTCTAATGGCCAGTTGGGAGTCTTCTAAGATAAGTAGGCTCTTAATATTCCATCAGATAGGTTGACTTAGCCATATTACTAGTCCTTCATACTTAGTTATGTTTTTTGTGCAAGGGAATGAAACTTTGCAAGAATTAGGGAAAAGGTCTCCTTGTGGTCTAACAAAGAACATACCCTCCCCCAATCCTTTCTATGTGAACATCAAAATAAAGCTTCCATTATGTACAAGGGGTAATAGCCATAATGGTATCATCTAGAAAATATACTATTATAGGATGGTCTCCTTGAAGAGGAGCTTCTGCAAGTTGGTTGGCAGTGACTTGTCCCTTAATCGCCTTGCGGTCTTTATAGAAAATGTTGAATTTACTTAAAGTTAAGACCCATTTTGTAGTACAACTAGTAAGGGAATATTTTGATAGAAAATAGTTGAGGGGATCTATCTTAGAAATGAAGTGTGTAGTATGATTAAGCATGCAATGGCATAATTTATGTGTGAAAAAGACTATAGAAAAACAAGATCACTCAATAGAAATGTAGTTCAACTCATAGCCAACTAATGTTCGACTAAGATAGTAGATAGCTTTCTCATTACCATTGTCATCTAGTTGTGTTGAAAGAGAACCTAGTGCAACTAAATTGGTAGAAATGTAGAGAACTAATGGTTGCCCTACTATTGGAGAGACTATTACTAGTAGATTAGCCAGGTATACTTTAACTTGTTCAATTTTTTTCTGACATAGGAAATCCCATTGAAACTTGGTGTCTTTTTGACGCAAGTGTTGGAGTGGATGAACTTTATCTACTAACTGGGACACATACCATCCAATGAATGATAACCACCCTTGAAAGCTATGGAGTTTTTTAAAAAGTAGTAGGTAGAGGCATTTCCATGATGGCTTTTACTTTTGCAGTCTACCTCAATGCCTTTTCTTGACACTATATAACATAACAACTTTCTAGATTGGACCCCAAAAACACACTTCTTGGGATTGAGTAAATTTTTTTATTTCTCCAACCATTCAAATATAGTGGTAAGAATAGCAATGTAGAAATCATATGTCTTAGATTTTCCTAGGAAGTGATCAATATAGTCTTCCATTATTACATGTAGAAGATCATGGAAGATTGTGATCATTGCACGCTGATAGGTGGTGCTAGCATTCTTTAAGCCAAAAAGCATGACTTGATAACAAAAAGATCCTCATGGAGTAGTAAATATCATTTTGAGTTGGTCTTCTTCTACAATTTTTATTTGATTATAACTAGAGAAACCATCCATTAGAGAGAACATTTCATTTCTGGCAGTCAAATCCACTATAATGTCTTTTTTGGGTAGTGGAAAAGCATCCTTAGGACATGCGAGATTCAAATCTCAAAAATCTAAACATATGTAGATGCCCATAGAGGCTTTACCTATAGGAACAATGTTGAAAACCCACTCAAGATAATCAATAGGTCAGATGAACTTTGCTTCTAACATTTTGTACAATTTTGCTTTGACCAGAAGTGCTACCTTAGGATACAACTTGTGTAACATTTTCTTAACAGGTTTAATCTTTGGATCTACTACTAGGTGATGTAAAACTAAGTTTGTGTCTAAACTAAGAATTTCTTTATATGTCTATGCGAAAAATATGTTGTCTTTCTATAAGAATTGAGTCATTACTTCTTATTCTTCTGGACTTAGGGTAGTAGTAATGTATGTTTATTTTTGGATTATCTACTATACCCAAGTTAATTATAATTTTTTCTTCATTCAATATAGATGAATTTTCTAGTGGTAGAGTTCTAAATGGAAAATCAACCTCTCCCTCTTCTAGCACCTCTAGGAGGTTTTCACCAGAATATTTGTCCTTTATTTTATCTTTTTCTTTATCCAAGAGTGCTCTCAAAGACTTTTCACTAGAGGATGTTTCTTCCATCTTTTTATTTTCATTTTATTTTTCACTTTTGTCACTAAGAGAGTTGTCTTGGCTACCAAACTAGGCTTCCTAATTATATTGGATCTCATGCTTGTAATCTTGGAGATTCATGAGGCCAAAAAGAGACATCACTACTTCATCAAAATTATAGATATCAAGAGTTGGTGGTGTGTCTTGAAAGATCCATTCTATCATGTCAGGGTTAGCGAGGGGTAAGTTGGAGGAGGAGAGATCAACTATGGTGATCAAATGGACATAGTTATGTAGGTCATCCTCAATGTATTGGAAAGGTACTTTGAAGAATTCCTCCTCTTCAGTCTCAAAATCAGGTTCAACCATACAATAATTATCAGTGAAGGAAACCTTGGGTTTAATGGAGCCCAAACCTCATGCTTTAGGATAGCTAGAAGCCTCAAGGGGTTGTTTAATTCCATCTTCTTTAGGTCCAAGGCCCAAGTCATGATATCCCATGTTTTCAATGATGGGAGGAGCCTTGACATAATTATCTTTAGGGAATTCCACAAGATCATCTTTTCTATCATAATATAGCCAATCTAAGATATTAGACTCCAAGGGTTCGTCACTAAATAAACCCCAATGTTCAAAGGTTATTTCATTAACATGCATAGTATCCTTATTTGTAGAGGGAGGTATTTGGGAAGGCTTACCAAAGTATCATTGGGGGGGGGAGTGGTAGTTGTCCAACCCACAAGGCATTCTCAAACTTTATACTTTCCCATTCCTTGATTGACAAAGGTAACCTTCTTCATTATAGTATTGAAGTTGATAGCTTCAACCTTCTCTTTTCCTTTATAGGAAATGGAATCAATATTGGATGACTCTGGAATTATTGTGGAAGGTGTTTCCATTATGGTGAGAGGAATAACCTTAGCAAACTAATTGACTAGAAAAAAAGTTCATTGGGCACCTTCCAATCTCTTACAAAAAGAAAAAGGCAAAGGATCTCCTAGAATTATGACCTCACTTCCCTGGTGGGGAAATTTTAAGCACTGATGATAAGTAGATGGGACTGCTTTGAGTGTATGTATCTAGGGTTGGCCAAGCAAGATGTTATATGGTAAGTCCAAATCTAGGACATGACATTTAGTGTTGATTACGACCGATCTACCTCATAGTGGTAGCATGATAACCCTTTTTTATTCTCTTTCTTTTTCATCATATTCTTTAATGGTTATCCTTTTATTAATGTCTAGGAGGTCTTTTGGGAGCCCCAAAAATAGGATCATCTTCAATGTATAGAGGTTTAAACAAAATCCATTATCTATAAGGAATCATTTTATTTTGTCTCATTGTATAAGGACTTTAATGTGGAGCAAAAAATTGTGATGGTGATCAAGACCTTGGAAATATTTATCTCTAAAGACAAGGTGTTTTTGTGTGGCAAGACTTCCAATCATGACAGTGAATTGGGATGCATTGATATTTTTTGGGACACAAGACTCTAAAAGTGCAATCTCAAGGATTTCTTCATGGATAGGTGAGGTGGTGAGAATCTCTATAATGGATATTTGTGCAATAGTCTTCCATAAATAAGATAGGACAACATAGCAAGAAGAGAGTCTCTACAAAGTACATGAAATAGTAGATGCATGTGGAACTAATGGATTGGTGGGATTGGGGGTGGAAGCTTACAAAGTAATTCTTCCCCACCAAGTGGTTGCACCACAATCAGATGCTTGTAAGACAAGGGTATTTACATGGGTGTCTACTTCTTCAATGTAGCTACACATGGAGTCAAAGCCACATATATAATTTATTTCTATATACCACACATGGATTCAAAGCCTGATATGTGGTTAGTAGAATATTCATAACAAAGTTCATTAGATGCGGAAGCTCAATTGGTATTGTTTGTATTGTTATTTCCATTATTTTTGTCATTATTATGGTCAGAGAATGATTTTTGAAAGATCTCTAGTTTAGCATTTTTAGAGGGTGGACTTCTTTCAACCTCAATTTCCCCATCATCAACAAGGTTTTGGATAAATATTTTGAGCTTGATACACTTCTTAGTGTCATGTCCTTTGATATAGTGGTAATTTCAATATTACTTGGATTTGGGTTGATTTTTGTCAAAAGGCCATGTGTTGGGAAAAAACCATCAAATTGTGATCCACTAGTTTCTAGAAAATGACATCTAAGGGTTCATGAAAGCTTGTAAGCTTTCTATTTCGGTTATAGTCATGATTGTAGTTGTTGTGAGGAAAGAATTGTGTTTGATTACAAGATTGTTGGTTGTTCTAATTTTTGTTTTGATTTTGATTCTGAGTATCATGATTTGAATTTTTGTTGTTTTGATGATGATAGTTGTTGTTGTTATTACTTTCTCCACCTTGAATATTTTCACACTCTTGAAATTAGTGACACCACCATGGGTAACACCTTTTTTTTGGACTAGAATTTTGGTTTTCCATTGTTGTTTGTTTCATTCGTATATGATGACAAGTTATAGTGTTTAATGGAACCCTTTTCTAAGAGTCCATTTTCAATGTGCTTTCCTTTCTTGACTAATGTGGAAAAGTATTCAAGACTAGCCATCTTCATTTGGAAAAGCATCTCTAGAATCAAATTTTTGATGAATATGTCTACAAGGTGGGAATTTTCAATTTTTTAGGGCATGTGATTGACAAGGTGCTACCACCATTGTAGAAAATGAGAAAATATTTCACTAGATCATTCTTTTGTGTTGCACAAATCACTCAAGGAGGTATGATGTTCAATATTGTATGAGTATTGTGCTACAAATTTTCCTGTGAAGTCATTGAAGGAGGTGATGGAACCTCTGGTTAAGTTTATTAGCCATTCTAGTATAGGGCCTCCAAGACTTTTTGTGAAGAGCCTCTTCAGGTAATCTTCACTATAGGCAACATCTTGACATGAAACAAAAAACTCTTTGAGATGTGTGATAGGAAATGTTTCTCCTATGTATTTGTCAAATTTGGGAATATCAAAGTTTGGCAAAAATGATATCACATTGATGGATCTATCAAATGGAAAAGGGACAATCTCCTCAAAAAATAAATCTTTCATCCCTTTATTGTTCATATTGTGGACACAACTTCATAGGTCATGTAATTGCTAGGCCAAATCCTAGTTTGGTTGTATCTTTGATGGTTGGGAATTGATGTTGAATCCACCTCCAAAGTTGTATGAGTTTCTAAATAGTTTATAGGGTGGTGGTGGATTATGAGGTGGTGGGGGTGATGGTGTGCCACTTTGGCCAATGTATTGATATGCAATTGTTGGGATTAACACAGATATTTTCAACATACTTGTTGGCATTTGTAAATAGGAGGAATACATTGGTTGTGTCGAGACTACCATTTGCTAGATAGGTACTTTCCCAATATTTAAGCATCCTATAGTTGGACCTATCAAGGTTAACTACAAAATACTAGCATGTGTAGTTGTCTTGGGAATAACACTAATGATTTGTTGAATGTGTTCTACATTTAATTAGAACATGGGTTGCACTGAAGTTAATGTAGGTATAGCACTAGTTCCCACTATAGGTTCTTTTCCCTTTCCATATATTTTTTATATTGTGGGATTTGGCAATACTGGAGCACCATCTTTGGTAATTTATCTAAACAAAGTGCTCTCATCAAAACTTGTAGGGACATTAACACCATTCTTGACAAGGTTTAGGAAGACCTCATTTTTATTTTCACTAATAGATTTTTCCAAAATTTCCAAGTTGTATGGGTTTGCAAGAAACATTTGAACATCATTAGGAATGTCATTATTTTCAATGTGGTCTTCATCTTGGTATAATTTTTCCTCATCATGTGTTTTACTACCTATAGTAGTGTTACAAAAAGGAATCTCTAGTTCTTGTGTGGGTGTTGAGCTAGGTATACCAAATTTTGTACTAGACTAAAATGTGTTCCCTAATGAGGTTGATTGAGGAGGAAAATAATTCTTTATCTCTTGTTGTTTTATTGATTCTGATAAATGGGACATAGGGTTAAATGTGAGTCTGTTGGATCAAGTTTGTACCATACAATTGTGACCAAATTGATGGGTGAAATCTTGTGGAAGGAGAAGATGTGAGAGAGAAATTGAACCTTATACAAAAAAAGGGACCAATAAACTAAATGTAAAAAACGACCTTGTTGATTCAAGAAACCAAATGTGATATTGGATAAAATTATCTTTCTCCAACCAAAGATGGACAAATGATTTTTGGGCAAGATATGAAATTGAATAGAGGACTCAATATTTGGAGATGGAATTGTGATCTTAAATGAGTGATTACAATTATGATATACATTTTCTTGTGGATAAAGGTCTAGTGTTGTAATCTTGGAAGTCTTGTGAATAAGATGCTCTTAGGCCAAAGGATTAAGGTTCAAATGATCAAGCCCTCTAGAGATTTTTTTATAAATGGAAGACTAGAAGCTTTGAAAAAGAAGTGATAGGAATAAATCAATGCATAAAATGAGGGTGATATGGTCACTATGTGGGTATCTTAATTCTCTCTAATTGGAAATAGAAATCTTAGGTTTACTCTAGGGAAAATAGACCAATTTCAAATTTTAGCACTATACAAAATTTTGTCATAATGATCTTGTTCATTCTCTTCCTTTTTTATGTCTTTGATAGCATATTAAAAAATTTTATCACTGTGTGATAGGCTTTCTCTTTCCTTGTAGGAAAACAGTTTGGATGAATTCACCTTCTTAAGTTTTACTTTCTCGAACATTGTAGGAACAAAATAACCCCAATTACATTAGAATACCAAGCACAAGAATTTTACAAAAGATTTGTGAATAAAAATACCCAATGAATCTCAAATGTTGGACCAAGTAAAGGACTTATGCAAATAACCATAGGTCAAGAGGACCCACTTACAACTATTTTTCTCACTAGATGTTTAGCTCACTATTTCACTCATTTAGACTTGTTTGATGTTTGGTATTGGTTTTAAATTTTTAACACTCAAGCACACCAAACACATCAAAAATACTAATAAGGCTTCAAATAGGATGTACATAGATCAACTAAAGGGCATCCTTGATATATGCAAGGTACATGAGGCCAAAATCTATAGATGGAATAAAATAGTGCCACATAGTCAGGAGGAGATGGTAACCCATATGTCCAACTTCACTTTCCAAAGGTATAAAGTTCTTTAGGGCTTAGGCAAGAGTGACAAAAATTTGCTTCCAAGAGAGGTGTCTTTGGATTCACCTCCTTATATTTATACTTTTCTAGAACACTAGAGTTGGGTTTGCCCCAATGGGTGATGAAATCCCCAAGTAGGCCTCCTAAAAATAAAAGCAAGACTACTTATTTCTTGTGTACTCAAGATCACCTGAAGACGTAAGAGGAGAGAATACATAAGTGGCCTCAAGGATTAAAAGACACTTGTTCTTTTCCAATTGAAGCTTTATATTTTCTATCTACTTTTGAAGACACTTGTGTTTAAGCATGCAAAGTTCTTTCCAACTTGATAGTGTCATTAACATAATAAGATCAAAGATTCATCAACAAAAATAAATTGATAGAGATAGAAAAAATTCCCTAAAGTCATTCAAGATTGGGTGTGTTCCTTTTAAGCACCAAGTCCAAATGTTTCATAGTAAGCTTCTTTGTCCCTTAAGAATTCAAGTTTGTATGAGAATGTTTTAAGCCTAAATGAAAATATTTCAATATATTCTTCTTTAACTTTTAAGTACTCAAGAGTGTGTCTTACTATCTAACCATTCATTCCAATGAAAAGCTTGTCAATTCCTTTAAGGCACTCAAGATTGTGTTTTTTTATTCTCCACATCCATTCCAATAAAAGGATTGTCCATTCCTTTAAAGCATTAAAGATTATGTTTTGAGCATCCATTCTAATGAAATGTGTGTAAATTCTCTTTAGGGCATTCACAATTATGTGTGTAATGTTACTTTTAAATGCATTTGAGAGTTTGTTTGGATTTTGTTATCAGTTGCAACATTCATTCCAAGGAAAAATGACTAAATCATACAAGTTCATTTATCCCCTAAGTATGAATTCCTCCAAATTTTGTCTCCTCCAATAAAATTTGATCAGTATATTCAAACAAATAGTGAGTTAACTATCAATAAATTAGTCAATCTGTAGAAAATCTCTGACGACATAATATAGGATCAAATGAAAAAACTTTAGAGATGAAAAATGAAGATGATAGAACAAAACCAAGTACAATATACATGATACTTATACTTGTAGATCACAAATGACAAGATAGGATCACAGATGAGAAAACTTGCAAATGCCAGCAAAACTGGTGATGACAGTCAACTAAAACTATAGACTTTTGGTTTCCCACTATTGGAATTCTTTAGAATAACTAAGAGGGGGGTGAATTAGTTATCCAAGGTTTAGATGTTCAAATAAAAAAATTCATAGCTTAGTGAACCCATATCAATAAAACCTTATTATGGATGCATCCATTAGATTATACTGCTTAAACATTGTAGGTTACTGTCCTAGGTCAAAATAATTTTGCAAAAATGTAAACTTGAAACATAATAGATTCAATAACACATTTGACACATGGATTTTACGTAGAAACCCAATTTGGGAAAAACCACCAATAACATGCTACTAATTCTCACTCTTCTAATGTGATTCCCTGTGAAAGGCCAACCTTTTTAAAGGTTACAATACACACTATTAAATGTGACCTGGTTAGAGGATTTCAATCACCTTGTCAGGAGTGACCCTTGTTAGAGGACTTTAGATCATTCACTTGGAATGTCACCTGATTAAAGGATTTACAAATGACAGTTAGGTCAACCTTAATCCAAAGAATGTACCCTAGATTGATACAATGATTAGGAAGTAACAATAAGGCTTGATATGATAACAAATTACAACTCATGTTACAGATCTCTATTTCAATCCTCCATTCTTCTTGTCTTTGACACACTTCAACTCTAATAGCTTGTTCACCCTTCAAACATTCATACTCTTAATCCTTCTTTGTTTGATTTCTAATAACAGTCTCTTGTGTTTGGCCACTAAATGAATAAAATACCCTAGAATCTTGGCTTCCTTAAGTTCTTGCACATGACAACCTTTACTTCTAACTAGCTCTCTCTATAAATAGAGATTTAAGATATTTTGTTGTTCAACCTCAATTATCCATTTTAGGGTTAGGTAGGATTAGGTATGATTCAATGAATCTAGCCACTTTTCCATTTGGTTCCTCTATAAACTTCTTCTTCATTCTTCCTTGAATTCACCTCAAAATGGTTTACCTTGAATTTTGTGCCACCAGCTCATCATAGTTATCTTCCACATGCTTCACACAATTTAAGAAAGTAAAATAGTTAGCTTAGATTCATAAAATCTCTAATTTAACATGAATACTAGCACCCTACATCAATATGTTGTTACTTAGCTTCAATACTATTCTTCCACTTGTCTTCAACTAGTTAACTCAAAAAATACTAAAGTTTACTAATGCTCAACACCAACTAAACTTTACTTGGCTTACACTAAGTTCACTTGGCATACACTAAATCTTTACTTTGCTTGGCTCCAACTAATTTTATGCTCGGCTTGCCCTTACTTTTCCCAACACCTACTATCCACTCAGTAAAACTTGACAGACTCAGTTCTTCTCACTTGTTGTTCTAGACTCAATCAATGTATCCATCCTTTGTAGCCTTAAGTAGATAAAAAACACACTATATCATCATTGTCTTAACTAATCTTTTTACTCTTTTTTCATACAATAACTCAAGATTTTCTCTAGGTGCTATTGTTATCACATTTGATCAAAAATTCTTCATTAATCAAACAAATGATAGTACTCAAATCAACTAAGAAGTTGTCTTTCTAGCAAGTAGTAGGTTTGACTTCAGTGACAAAACAATGATTGAAACACATTCTCATACTTTTATCAATATTTTCTTAACAATCTCCCTCTTTGGCATTGATGGCTAACTAATGCCAACAACAATACCCAAAAAAAATTCCTTGTATTGAAATCTCTCCCTCTATCATTAGCTTTTATCTTCTATATAGGCTACAAAATTCTATTCTAAACAACAGACAATAAACTCTTCCTTATTAATCCCTTGGTACTTTCTCCCTGTTACTAGGTAGATGTATTTCTTGTAGTCATTTCAACTACTTTAGTAAACATCAAGGGCACTATCTCCCTTTGAGTAGATATTTCATATTTCTTTCTCTTTCTCACTTTTTTTGGTATTATGTTTTGTAATTCTCCCTCTTTGAAAACAATGACAAAGACTTGTCATCTCAACATGTAGATATTGACAATTTTAGTTTCTCCCTCTATCACCTAACTTGTGACTGATCTTCTATTTTAATTCCTTCATTACTTAAAAAAATCCTAAAGTAATATCTACTACATCAAATTGTAAGATACAACATTCAGCTTGGTTAATATAGGGCACTACTCATGCTTCTTAAGTAGCTTTGGATAGGGGTATCACCCCTGGTTTACCTCTTAGATACTCATGAGCATCCTTAGGTAATGCTTAAGTGAAGATATCAACTATCTTCTCTTTTCATATTCACATATTCCATCTTTACTTTTTTGTCTTAAACTAACTCTCTCAAGTAATAATACTTGATTGCAATATTCTTAGTCTTTGTGTGCATCACATGGTTCTTTGATATATTTATAGCACTTGTATTATCACAATAAAATATCATAGGTTAAGTGGTTTTGATGCAGAAGCACCTAAAGTACAAGAACACGAGAAAGTTAAGATTCCTTATTTGAGATATTTAAATCCATTTGAGTCATTTATATTGTATTTGGATCAAGTTGTAAAGGCTATGAAGCCATTTTGTCAAAAATGTAAGAGTTGCATAAAAAGTTGTAAAATGCAACATTGAGAAAGTTGCTAATAATACAAAAATGATGTAAAAAGGTATAAGGTTGGTCTTGGGGGTAACTAGGAAGGTTTATAACTATAAAATGGATATAAATACCATTTTATGTTCAAACCAAATCAATTTGGAGAAGAGGAAATACTTTGATACATTTTTGGTGCATTCTATTGTTGTGGTTTTGATTGGTTTTTTAGTTTTAGGGTTATTTCTAGGCCTTGTACGGCTTGGAAACCATATAATATAGTAATGAATAGATAGAATGATGAATCATCCTTCTCATGCTTTTGTTTTGGTTCAATTTTATAAATAAATGAATAAGTTATGAGAATTTTTCTGAAAGTGGGTATTTGTAGATTTGAGATTCCCTGAATACAGTCATGTTGCAGCATGTGTTAAAGACACATTTTGGAGATTCATGAAATCTAGTAATAATATTTGGAAATATACATGAACTTTTTTTCATTTCCAATTTGTTTGAATGATTTTCATTTAGATTTGTGAAAGTTATGAAGATTTGAGTGAAAACTAGTTTTAAAATACCTTCAATGGTGTTGCAGACAAATAATTGATCTTATAGAATGATTTATGTATTAAAAACATTAATGGCTTATATATTTGGAAACTAGACTCACAAATGGATGATTTGGAATTGGTTTGGTGTTATTTGAATTTTTTTTGCGAAAGATATTTGATGCCCTAGGCAAGGTTAGATGTTTTACTTCTAGTTTATGATAGAGAAAATGGGTCTTTGTGCATATAGTATAACTTGTAACTGGGTTGTTGGATTGGACTCATATTTGTATGTATTTTAAAAGGACTAAATTTAAATAAATCCTCCAAAGGGTTTGGAAAGAAATTATTAGAATGAAAGTTATGAATGATATTCTATAGAATAGAAATAAGATTATGTAAAAGGTGAAATATTGATGAATATTGTATTTGCCTCATGAAATGCCTCTAATTAATGGAATTATTTAATTAATTTTTAATGGATTAGCATGCATCCTATTGATTGTTTGGTTTTGTATGATGCTCTGCATTATATTGTTTGAATTAAAAATAGAGTAATTGAGAGGGGGGGGGGGGGGGTGAATCAATTACTCACAAAAATTAATACATAGATCCCTTAGATGTCTTAAAGATCAAGTTACTACATGTACTTGGTAAACAAATGTTGTAGCTCAGTAAATTAAACTATTACTTTCTTTGCAAGCATTCATGCATGTAACTTAAAATAAAGTGAACACAAGAGACACCAAATTTAACGTGGAAACCCAATATGGAAAAAACCACCAACTAGTCACCAATTTTTCACTCTTCTGAAGTGAGCCTTGTTAGGAGCCAACCCTATTAAAGGTTACAATACACAATGTTAGGTGTGACCCTGTTAGAGGATTTAATCACCCTATTAGGAGTGGCCTTACTAGAGGTCTTTAGAACAATTCAATTGAACTGTCACCTTGTTAGAGGATTTACAAAATGGTTGTTAAACCAACTCTATTAAGAGATTTGAAATCATTGCTACAATGGTTAGAAAGAAACAATGAATTGACCTGAACAAGATGCAACTAAATTTTCTGGTTACAGGTCTCTGTTCAGCATCATTAGATCTTCCTTGATCGAATATGACTCTGCTGCTCCTCAATGATCTCTGATCATCCTTCAAATCTGCTTCCACAATAATCAGTCTTCATATCACATTAATTCCACATTTCATACATACATTTTAGAATTTGCAACTTTACTTCTTACTTATACCATTTAGATTATCAAGTCAGCCCATTTACATGTTACATTTACCAATAAATTGTACATCAGTCAGCTATAGATATTACTTTGAACAAATAAATGTAATCTCATAAAACAATGAAATCCTTTACTGGCCAACCCTACTCAGTAAATACTACTTTTGGAAATTTCCTGAGTTAACCATCTTGACTTGGTTAACATTGCAATATCCTTAAAATCCTTTGGCTACCAAGTTTTCTTGGTAAGAACTGAATCCCTCGGTAAGAACTACTTCTTCCAAATTACCTTTGATGACCGAGTGAACTCGGTAAGAACTGTTCCTTCCAAATTACCTTTGATGATTGAGTGAACTTGATAAGAACTATTTCTTCCAAATTACCTTTGATGATCGAGCAAACTTGATAAGAACTGTTTCTATCATATTTTCTTCGATTATCGAGTGAGCTCGGTAAGAACTAGAATTCTTTAATTACCTTGAAAGCTCAGTAAACATTGTCCTTTGTCTAGCTGACCTTCTGAGCTCGGTAGACACTATCCTTGTTGACCTTCTAAGCTTGGTAGACACTATCCTTTGCCTTGCTAACCTTCTAAGCTTGGTAGATACTATCTGATGACTAATATGATATTTGTGTAACATCAAAGACAACACACAATTGAACAATTGTATCCAACATAGATTTCTTCCTTCATGTCTTTGAGTAGTTATTTTATCCATTTTGTACAATTTACTATAGTAGCCACATATTCAGCTTCAACAATAAATTGAGATATGAAATTTTGTTTCTTGCTAATCTAGGTGACCAACCTCCTTCTTAAGAAAAATGTTCCTCCACTGGTGCTCTTTTTGTCATTAATGTTTCCACCCCAATCAACATCAGTATAGGCTCTCAACTCAGATTTCTCATTTTTCTAGTAGTATAGACCATAGTCTTTTGTTCCTTTCATATATCTCATTATTCTTTTAATAGCTATCAAATGATTCTCCTTGGGATTAGCAAAGAATCTTGCAAATATCCCAACAGATAATGTAATATCAAGTCTTCTATATACTATATATTACAATTTGTCAATCATAGACTTGTATAATGTTTGATTCACATCAGATAAACCATCATTCTTTGATAACTTGTGTCCTATCACCATAGGTATGCTAACTAGTTTTGAATCTTCTAACCCTAAACTTTTCAATATTTCCTTTACATAGATTGATTGATGTATATATCATATTGCATCTAATATACTTGCAAACCAACAAAGAATTTGATCTCTCCAAACATAGACATCTCAAATTATTTCTTTATTTCATTTGCAAATGCCTTACATAATCCATCTTGACCTCCAAATATTATATCATCAACAAAAAAATTTGACGCAGTGCAAGGCAGGAGAATCCCCAAAGGAGATGTCCTAGCCCCCAGTGTTAAAACCACTTAGTGGAAACACAACACAAAACAAGAATAATGCAAGAACTAATACCAAATCACAACTCTTTATTCATAGATATAACTTATTACATCCAATATGCCTGGCTGTAAGGCCTTCTAGGTTAGGGCCAACTACAAACAACAATTAGAAAATTAGTTCTGCAAGATCCACAAGATCCAACTTACAAATCCAATCCTATCTAACCCAGATACACAACTAGATAAGAACACCAAGAAGAACCCACACTTGTACCTACAGATCCACTAAGAGGTCCTCTGGTTCTCAAGCCATAGTCCTATCTCTTCAAAATTCATATCTACTTCTTCCCTCAAAAATTCAAAGCAAAAGACTCAACAAGACCCTTATTTAAAATTGCTAAAATGGCTTATAGAACATTCTAAAACATACAAAATAGGAAGGCTGACTCAACAATGGTCAAGACGCATCCCAAGAAAAGATCTTAACATAAATATCATGATCAAAATAAGTCCCGCAAGTTGGCTCATAGAAATCAAGTCCAAATGTTGACACTCGACATACATAGGAAAACTCAGTGCATGAAGAATCACTCGGCATACACTAGGTAACTTGGCACATGAAGAGTCACTTAGCATACACTAGGGAACTTGGTAGCAACTTGAACTCAGTAGTAAATAGCAACTAGGACTTGGTAGTAACTGGAACTCGATAGCAACTAGAAACTAGAACTTAGTAATAACTATCACTCGGTAGCCACTGGCAATCAATAGTAACTAGAACTCGGCAGCAACTGGCAGAATGAGCAAAAGCGTGTAGGATTACAAAGAAAACCTAGGATGCTCCTGCATCAGACACCCTAGGTTCACAAAGATGCTCTAATAGCTAGAAGAACATCTTCTAGGATTCAACACATAAATCCCAAACTAGTTCTTCACATACATATCCTCCAAATCTTCAACTTGTACACTCTTTCCCTTGTTCTTCTTTTGCTTCTTCACATCCATCTGAGGTGAGCTACAGGTCTACTTTCCATACTGATCTCCAACCTTCTTAAGATCTGCCAACTCAACTCGGCTACCAATACTTAGGTTCTTCTTTCCAAGCTCTTCATTTTGCAAAGAAATCAAGGAAAACTTCTTGTCACCTTTCTCAACAGTAAACACATTCTTGACACAATCATGCATAGCCTTGCAATCATACTGCCAAGGTCTACCAAGCAACATATGACAACTATTCATGTCCACAATATCACACAACACTTGATCCTTATACTGCCCAATGTGGAAATCAACAAGGCATTGCTCCCTCACTTCTAAAGCATGTTCACTTTGCAACCAAACAATCCTATAACGATAAGGATGTCTCATTCTCTTCAGACCAAGTTTCTAAATCATCTCTTCAACAACAAGGTTATAAGTACTACCACCATCCACAATCACCTTCCAGACTTTACTACCTAACTTACAACAAGTCTTGAACAAACTAGTTCTCTGACAATAATCCAATGTCCTTTCACCAACTAGCACTCATCAAGCCAACAAACTCTCTCCTTGCTCTAGCTAACTATCCTAGCCTTCAACCTCATTCACAAAAATAGTTTTCCTACCAATCAAACATTCAAAAGATCTATGCCCTTCTTGAATACACTTGAAATAATTACCTCTAAACCCACCTCCACCTATCCTCTTTTTCTAGTTCAATAGGTTTTGGTTCAACTTCTTCTTTTGGTTTAGCTTGTGCTAAACTATCCTGCTTCTCCTTCCCTTAGGAAATACATTGATTCTTCCTCTTTAGCTTCTCCTCTACCCTCAAAGCGTACTGATAAGCATCCTCAACTGAAGAAATATTCAGCATACCCACCTCATCCTGAATATTAAATCTCAAACCATTAATATACCATGCTACCTTCTCTTTTAACAATTCTCTATGACCAAATAGAATAGTCAATTTGTAGAACTCCTTTGTATAATCTTTCATAGTCATATCCTTCTATTTCAGATTCTATAACCTCTTAAACAACTCAAGTTCATAATTAGTAGGAATGAACTTAGCCTTCAACTTAGTCACCATCAATTTCCATCTAGTGATCTTCATTTCACCTTCCTCTTCTTTGTCTCTTTGTAGTTCCTTCCACCAAAGAGTAGCATGTCCCTTCAACTTTTTTTTTGCCAACCTCACTCTAAGTGGATCCTCAATATCCTCAAGCTCAAACTAGTCTTTTAATTCACCAATCTAGTCAATCAGATCTTTAGGATTCAAAGTACTTAAGAAATTAGAAACCTCCATCTTGTGCTTCAGCTTCGATTGAGATGCAGGTCTACTAGCCCTATTTCCCATAGGTCTCTCCACATGATCAGTTCTATCCTCACCACTAGATCCAGTAGCTTCAAAGTCTTCAAAAAATTCCTCATAACTTCCTTCAGTACCCACATGCCTAGGTACACCACCTAAAGCACTTACAATTTCAACAATCATGTCATTCTTCATCAATGCAATCTTAGATCTGAACTCTACTCTCATCTTCTTGAAGATCCATTCTTCTATAGCATCACTAAGATCATCAATTACCCTAGGGTCCAATCTTCTTGGAGGCATCTTCCAAAATTTTAGCAAACCCTAAGTAACAAATCCACCAACCAAAAGATCAATCAGCTATAAGATCAACCTTTATCAACCCAAGTCCTAGTGCAAACAGCCTCAGCTTCGGTGATCTGTCTACACACTCAAGAACAACCTTTGCTCTAATACCACCTAATGCAGTGCAAGGTAGGAGAATCCCCAAAGGAGATGTCCTAGCCCCCAACACTAAAACCACATAGCGAATACACAAAACAAAACAAGAATAATGCAGGATCTAATACCAAATCACA
Organism: Cupressus sempervirens; assembly: GCA_028749045.1. Classification (NCBI taxonomy): domain Eukaryota; kingdom Viridiplantae; phylum Streptophyta; class Pinopsida; order Cupressales; family Cupressaceae; genus Cupressus; species Cupressus sempervirens. The sequence goes on from CM053789.1 coordinate 874,817,336, forward strand.
ACTCTTTATTCATAGATATAACTTATTACATCCAATATGCCTAGTTGTAAGGCCTTCTAGGTTAGGGCCAACTACAAACAAAAATTACAAAATTAGTTCTACAAGATCCACAAGATCCAACTTACAAATCGAATCCTAGCTAGCCCAGATACATAACTAGATAAGAACACCAAGAAGAATCCATACTTGTACCTATAGGTCCACCAAGAGGTCCTCTAGTTCTCAAGCCGTAGCCCTAGCTCTTCAAAATTCTTATCTACTTCTTCTCTCAAAAACTTCACACCAAAAGACTCAACAAGACCCTTATTTATACTTGCCAAAATGGCTTATAGAACATTCTGGAACATACAAAATAGGAAGGCCGACCCAACAATGGTCAGGATGCATCCCAAGAAAAGATCTTAACATAAATATCATGATCAAAATAAGTCCTACAAATTGGCTCGTAGAAATCACATCCAAATGCTGACACTTGACATACACAGGAAAACTTGGTGCTTGAAATCACTTGGCATACACTGGGTAACTTGGCACATGAAGAGTCACTTGGCATACATTGGGGAACTTGGTAGCAACTGGAACTTGATAGCAACTAGGACTCGATAGCAATTGGCACTCGACAATAACTGGAACTTAGTAGCAACTAGAAACTAGAACTTGGTAATAACTGTCACTCGGCAGTAACTAGAACTCAGTAGCAACTGGCAGAATGAACAAAAGAGTGCAAGATTACAAGGAAAACCTAGGATGCTCCTGCATCAAATTCAGCTGGTAAAATACCTTTACCTTCTTTTGTCATAACCACACATCATCAAATTCTACAAAAAAAACTTGTAGCATCATTTATATCAAGATAAAATAAATTATCTCTAATTTGATCACCTTTCCAATTAGTTTCCCATCAATGTCATATTTATTAGCTATCTTGTTCTCAAACTCAACCTTGCAACCTAAAATATTTAGTTGTGACACACTCAACAAATTATAGTTAATTCCTTCAAAATAATAAGCATTGTCACACAAAATCTTTTCTTTGAGTTTGATAGATTGATGTAGGGAGCTCCCCTTAATATCATAAACTCATAACATAAACATAGAAATTAAAAAAAATGTGAGAACAAAATATGCACTTCTTATTTGTACTATAAATGTAGAATTACACAATTCATAAGTATAATATACTAACCCACATGGGTTCCTTTAGTACAATAATTTGCAAGACAAGCTGCAAACTATCAACTAGAGTTGTCCTAGACAATGTTCAAACCTTTTTTAAATAGGAAGCTTTATGCTGCCCGAGAAGGTTCTAGATGCTTAAACTTAATACCTAGGGCTGAAAGACTCTAACAATACACATAGAGTTGGCCAAATACATTAATGACAAATTATATTAAAAATTTTAGTAGCCCAACTTCCAAAGGCTATAACTCACAAACTATTGCTCTGATTGGCTATTATAACCACTTTTCAAAAATGCCAACTCCTAATCTATAGACTTAGAACTGCACTAGCACCCTGCCATCGAGTTTTCAGACCCCATCTGGGCACTCTAAGGCCTCCAAAGGTGAGCCTGAAGATTTTTTTGCAAATTTTTCCACCAAAAATCTACAATAACTTCTTTGATACTAATGCTTGAGCAATGAATTTTTTATGGTAGGCTTAAAACTCTAAAATGAACCTTCCTGTAGAAAATGAGAACATTTTGAGCTCATATGATAAACTTACTAAAAATACTAAGTTCCCATAACTAATAATGACCCTGTCTACTAGTCCTTATTAAAATGAAAAAAAGGCTGAAAATAAAATATTTTTGGGTGATGCAAGATTACCCTTGTACTTAGGATGCTCTTGCATTAGACACCCAAGGTAATTTGAGAAGTGACCCCATCACATCTTAGGTGTTTAGAGGAAAACCAAGATGGTTAACCTCTTCCTTTACTAGCCATGATGAATCCTCAATTGGTGTTCCTTTCCATTTGACTAGATATTTCTCATAAGTTCTATTTCTGGTACTTTTTCCAACATGACTATCTAGTATCTCCTCAATCTCCTTTGTAGCTGAACTAGTTGCTGGAATGCTCCACTGTGCTTTTTCAATTTCATCTCCACCACCTCCTTCATAATACTCTATCAAATTTGAAATATTAAATATTGGTGAAATATTCAATTCAGCAGGTAACTCCACTTCATACGCATTTCCAAAATCATGCCTCTTCACTATCTTGCATGGTCCAAACTTCTTCATCTTCAACTTATTATATGTACCCACTAGAAAATGCTCCTTTCTCAAATGAACCATGACTTCATCTCTAATTTGAAATTCCTTAGATCTCCTTTTTACATCTACCTTAGCCATATATTGTGTATTCATCTTTATGATGTGCTTCTTCACCTCCTCATGGATGTTCTTCAAATGTTCAACAAAATCTTTTGCTTTAGCACTACTTATCTCTCCTTTATCCAACTGCCTCAGTTCAAAAGCATTTCTAGGACTACTCCCATATACAATCTAGAATGGTAATTTACTAGTACTCCTATTGAAAAAATTATTATATGCAAATTCCACCTATGTTAAAATCATATCCCATCCTTTTGGTTTATCCCCAACCAAACATCTTAGCGAATTTCCCAAACTGTGATTCACAACTTCTATCTATCCATCAGTCTATTGATGATGTGATGAAATAAACTTCAAATCTATCTTCAAATTCTCCCATAATGTATGCCAGAAATATCCAAAAAATTTGGTATCTCGATCTGAAACTATCCTCTTTGGCAAACCATGTAATCTCACTTCTCTGAAAAAAAAATCTAGTACATGAACAACATCACTAGTCTTCTTGCAAGGAAGCACCACAAAAATAGAATCATGCCCATGCTATGTCCTTGGCAATCTAAGAACAAAATCCATGCTGATATCCTCCCATGGCTTCTTTGGTATAGGTAATGGCTGATACAACCTTGTATTCTGCTTCACTCCTTTCACCATCTGACATACTCTGCAACTTTTTACAAACGTCATCACATTGTGTTGCAATTGTGGCTAGTAGTTTTTTTTAAGAAACCAAAGCTATGGTTTTATCCGTACCAAAATGTCTATCCAATCCTCTATTATGCTTCTCTTTGATGAGATTCTCTCTCATTTAACTTTTGGAAATGAACAACTGGCTTCCTTTGATAACATATTATCTTGGATCATGAAATCCAACCACTTTGTCCTATCAAGTGTAATAAGTTATGTGCAAGCCTTCCATGCTTCACAAAAATTAGGATCATCTAGATACAATGTACTGAGTTCCTTGAACCCAATCACCTGTATCTACATTTTTGTCAAAAAATGTTGTCTTCTACTAAGAGCATCTAGAAATTTGTTAAACTTCCTTCAAAAAAATGTATAACTCTGCAAAAACTCAACCCACTTTAAATACCTTTGGTTCAATTTTCCTTGATTATTCAAATATTGCAAAGCTTGATAATCAGTATAAAAAATAAACTCCTTAGGAAGAAGATAGTTTCTCCACTTCTTCAATGCTTGAACTATAGCATAAAATTCCTAATCATAAACATAATATTTTCTTTTTGCATCATTCAACTTCTCACTAAAATAAGCAACAAGTCTACCTTCCTGGCTTAAAAAAGCTCCTATTGCAGTATCACTAGCATCACAGGCTACTTGAAATGCCTTGTTAAAATCAGGAATTTTTAAAACAAGTTACTCAATAACTTTCTATTTAAACAGATTCAAACTCTTATCTGCTCCTATAGTCCACTTAAACTCTTTCCTATCCCCTCTCATTGTTTCATTCAAGGCTCCACAAATACTACTAAAATTCTTATGAACTTTCTATAAAATGTAGCCAATCCATGAAAAGATCTTACCTTTGTTGCACTCTTTGGAGTAGGCCATTTAAAGATAGCTTTCACTTTCTTTGGGTCCATTTTTAGACCTTCTCCTAAGACTACAAATCCCAAGTACACCAACTCTTTCTTTACAAAATTGCACTTCTTTAGTTTTATCAGCATTCTTTCTTCCCTCAACTTATCAAACACCTTGTGAATATGGATCAAATGCTCCTCTAATGTCTTACTAAAGATCAATATATCATCTAGGTAAAAAATAACAAATTTACTCAGAAACTCCTTGAGTACCTCATTCATGAGCCTCATGAAAGTGCTTGGTACATTGTTTAGCCCAAAAGGCATGACTAACCACTTGTATAGTCCTTCCCTTGTCTTGAAAGCACTCTTCCACTCATCACCTTCTCTGATATGAATCTAATGGTACCCACTCTTTAGATCTATCTTTGTGAAATACTTAGCTCCACTCAGATAATCCATAATATCATCCATCCTTGCCAATGGAAATCTATACTTTATTATGATCTTGTTGATAGCATGATAATCTATGCACATCCTCCATTCTCCACTCTTCTTTGGTGCTAATACTGCTGGTACAACACATGGAGTCAAACTCTCTTGAATCAACCCCTTCTACAACAACTCATGAACTTGCATGTTTAACTCTTCACTTTTCGCTGGTGTCATTTTCTACACTCCCTTGTTTGGAAAACTGGCTCCTAGAACCAAATCCATCTGGTGACCAATCTTCCTCATTAGGGGCAATCCATTAGGTACATTATTTGATACAATATTAAAAAAATCTTCCAACATATCTGCAACTTCTTTAGGTACCTCCTCTACTACTTCTTTACTATCTTTAGGAATTGTAGCAAGACACATATGCTCATGTTTCATACCTTTAAGAAACTCTTTTCCATCAAAAAAACATATTCTAGTAGCACTACATATCTTTTCTTCTTTATCCTTCAATGAATTCAACTTATGTTTCACTCCATCCTTAGTTAAAGTGTAGTTATTTGTTCGCCCATCTTGCACAACATGTTTGTCAAGCTGCCATAGCCTACCCAATAACATATGACATATGTCCATAGGTATGATATCACATAGTACATCATCCTGGTAGCTTCCATTCTTGAACTTCACTGAGCACTACTCATTGACCATGACCTTGTGGTCATCTTGCACCCAAGCAATACGGTATGGACATAGGGGTTTCTACCCCTTCAGCTTCAACTTGGTGACCATCATTTCTGACACCAAATTGTTATTACTTCCACCATTAATGATCATAACACAACACTTATCTTTGCATCTACACCTTGCGTAAAACAAGCTCCTTCTTTGCTCAGGTTCATTCTCACCACTCAGCAGGATTCTTCGATTAACTAGGACTTCTGCTCTTTTAGCATCTTCAGAATGTGAGGATCTAGTATTTTCATCAACATGTGCAAGTCTCACCTAACCTTCTATTCTTCAATCTATCCTTCCTTGGTGATGGGTACATTCAAATGCTCTATGACCTTGTTCTCCATAGTGAAAAATTTTTACACGAAAGCATCCTCTTCCAGATCCTTATCCTCTACCTCTTCCTCTTTGATCTCTATTGTTCTAATCATAGAAATGATTGAAATTGTTTCCCCTTTGGTTCTGACTACTATTTCTAACCTCATCCTTATTATTTTGATAATCATTATGACCACCATAAGATCATCTACCAGATCTTCCACTATGACCTCTTCCACTATTCTTATTGTCAAAATTCTTGCTTAGTTTCTCCTTGAATCTTAGGGAAAATTGGTATGCATCCTCAATACTACTCATTTGAACCAGACTTAGCTCACCCTAAATGTTGGACCTTAACCCATCAAGATAATGGGTGGATTTCTCTTGATCAACTTCTGCATGGCCAATTCTAATGAGAACTTAGTAGAATTATTCGGTATACTCTTGAATAGATTTCCCTTCTTGCTTCAACCCTTTCATCTCTTCAATAGATCAAGTTCATAATCCATGGAATTGAATTGTCACTTTAGTTTATCTTTCATCTGATCCCCTCTAGTGATTTTGTCCTTTCCTTTTCTATTTCACTCCAACTAAACCTCCTACCACTAGATCTTTGCATGTCCTTTTAGTTTTGCCTTCACAAAATTGAACCTATTAGGATCGTCAAGATCTTCATAATCAAAGTACTCCTCTAGCTCATTGATCCAATTGATCATCTCCTCTGGGTTAAGATTTCCCAAAAATGTGGGAACCTCAAACTTAGGTCTTTTTCCAATCTTGGAGATGGCCCTAAAAAGCCTCTCTTCCTTTGGATTTAGAACTACCTCTACTTTGGCATTTTCTTCTACTTCATCCTCATCCCTTGATTTCATCTCTTATGGGAAGATTCATTCTTCTATGCATTTGTTCTTCCAATGCTTGTATTTTTCCTTTGAGGGCTCAAAAACCCTCAGGTGTAACACCTACAACTCATCCACCATGCTCTCTTCATGGAGGCATTTTCCCACTTCCGTTGAAACTCTAGTGAAAACTACCTCACAATCGATGATTTGTCTATATGCTCAGCCCAAACCACAGTCCTAGTGCAAACTACCTCATAGTCAGTGATCTATCCACACACTCAAGAACTCTAGCTTGGATACCACTTGATGTAGGGACCTCCCCTTAATACCATAAAATCATAACAGAAACATAGAAGCAACAGAAAATGCGAGGAAAAAAATGGACTTCTTATTTACACCACAAATGTAGAATTATAGAATTCATAAGTAGAGTATACTAACTCACATGGATGCCTTTAGTACAATAATTTTCAAGACAAGCTATAAACTATCACCCAGAGTTGTCTTAGACAATGTTTCGGCCTTTCTTAAATAGGCAATTTTATGCCACTTGAGAAGGTTCTATATGTTCAAACTTAGTACCTAGGGCTAACAGACCCTAACAATACACATAGAGTTGGCCAAATACATCATTGACAAATTATTTTAGACATTTTGGTAGCCCAACTTTTGAAGGCCATAAATCACAAAACATTTCTCTGATTGGCTATTATAACCACTTTTTAGAAATGCTAGCTTCTAATCTATAGGCTTGGAACCATGCTAGCACCCTTCCATTGAGTTTTTGAACCCCATCTAGGCACTCTAAGGCCTCCAACCGTGAGCCTAAAGATTTTTCTACAATTTTTTCTACTAAAAATCTACAATAACTTCTCTGGTACTAATTCTTGAGCAATGAGATTTTTATAGTAGGCTTACAACTCTAAAATGAACCTTCTTGTAGAAAATGAGAACATTCTAAGCTCATATGATAAACTTACTAAAAATAGTAAGTTCCTATAAATAGTAGCCACCCTGTCTACTAGTGCTTATTAAAATGGAAAAAACTAAAAATAAAATATTTTTGGGTGATGCAAGATTGCCCTTGTACCTAGGATGCTCCTATATCATAGATCCTTTTCCTTTTATCAGATAAGATGCATCATTACCAAACCTTACACTATGTCCATCATAATAATTTAGGGTAATGGACTTACTTTTATCTCCAGTCATGTGAAATGAACACCCACTATCAATGATCCATCTATCACTCTTGTTCACATAACACACTAGTGTAGTTACCTTGTCCTCATCAGATTCATCCTTCATTGCAATATAGACCACTTCATTGTCATGATCATTAGATCCATTTTTGGTTTCCTCTACTACAATGTAGTAAGACTTCTTGCCTTTGGCTTTGTAATCTTTTTTGTCCTCATCTTTTCTACCTCTGTATTTTTCTCGACTTTTATTGTTATTCTTCTCTAGACATCTTGTAGTAATATAACCAACCTCATTGCAATTAAAACACATGAGAGGTAACTTAACTTTGAATTTTCTTTTGCCTCTATAAAATCTCCTTGCTAGAAATGCTTCAAGATGTTCTACATCCTCCTCAGCTATGTCAATATCATTAGAAACGTATTTGTCCTTTTTCTTATGCTTTTTAGGTTCCTTTAATGACAACATAGCTTTGAAAGAAAATTCAACATTGTCAGCTTTGAAATTATCAAAATTAGAGAGATTAAAGGCAATGACCCTACCTACCAAACCCTCTAGAGTCAGATTAGAACCTGGTGTACATCTCAATTCTTGTATGATAGAAACTCTAATAGGATAGATGGTAAGTAATATTCTTAGTACTTTATTCAATATAGTATCATCATCAATAATGCCATTAGCTCTTTTTATAGCATTAACAACATCTTTTATTCTAGAGCAATATTGAGAAATATTCTCACCTTCTTGCATCCTCATGTCATCAAACTTATCTTGAATACTTTCATATTTGGCTCTTAGAATATTTTTGTCTCCTCCATAAATAGTGTACAAAGTATCCCACATCTTCTTTTCACTATCACAACCCTTTATATCATCGAACTCAACATAACTTAGGGCAAAGGCAATCTCCAACATTTCCAAATTATGTTCTTTCTTCTTTTTCAAATCATTAGTAGTTGTGGCTCCAACAAGACCAACATGCTTTGTGATGATGGTAGATTGTGCATGGTCTCCAAGACCTCCTAGGTGTAGCTTCATTAGACTTTTATATGTAGGGAAGTTCTTCTTGTTAAGCTTGGATACCTCTCTTCTTGACATCTTGATCTTTTTGCTTCTAGTACCTTCAAACTAGTCCTCTTAAGAAGATGGCTCTGATACCAATTATTGGAATTCTTTAGAATAACTAAGAGGGGGGTGAATCTAATATTCAAGGTCCAGATGTACAAATAAAAATTTTCATAGCTTAGTGAACCCATATCCACAAAACCTTATTATGCATGCATCTATTAGATCATACAATGCTTAAAATTTGTAGGTTACTATTCTAGGTCAAAATAACTTTGTGAAAATGTAAACATGAAACATAAGAGATTAAATAATACATTTGTCACATGGATTTTATGTGGAAACCCAATTTGGGAAAAACTACCAATAACATGCTACTAATTTGCACTCTTTTGAAGTGATGTCCTATGAAAGGTCAACCATGTTAAAGGTTACAATACACATTGTTAAATGTGACCTAGCTAGACGATTTCAATCACCCTTTTAGGAGTGATCCTTGTTAGTGGACTTTAGATCATTCACTTGGAATGTCATTGGGTTAAAGGATTTATAAATGACTATTAGGTCAACCTTAATCCAAAGGATTTACCTTAGACCAATACAATGCTTATAAAGTAATAGTAAGGCTTGATATGATAACAAATTATAGATCACTTGTAGATTATAGTTCTCTATTTCAGTCCTCCATTTTTCTTGGCTTTCACACACTTCAACTTTGATAGCTTGTTCACCCTTCAATTATTCATAATCTTAAGCCTTCTTGCTTTTCTTTCCAATAGCAATCTCTTTTGTTCGACCACTAAATGAAGCAAATACCCTAGACACCTTGTCTTCCTTAGGTTCTTGCACATGAAAACCTTTGCTTCTAACCAGCTCTCTCTATAAATAGAGATTTAAAACCTTTTGTTGTTCAATCTCAATCATCCATTTTAGGGTTAGGTAGGATTAGGTAGGATTCAATGAATCTACCCACTTTTCTATTTTGTTCCTCTAGAAACTTCTGCTTCAATCTTCTTGTAATTCACCTCAAAATGGTTTACCTTGAATTATATGCCACCATCTCATCATAGTTATCTTCCACATGCTTCACACAATTCAAGAAAATGAAATAGTCAACTCAAATTCATCAAATCTAAAATTTAACATGAATAATGGTACTCGACATTAATATGTTGTTACTTGGCTTCCATACCATTCTTCCACTTGTCTTTAACTAGTTAACTAGGAAAACACTAAATTTTACTGATGCTTGGCACAAACTAAACTTTACTCGGCTTACACTAAGTTCACTCGGCATATACTAAATCTTCACTTTGTTCAACTCCAACTAATTTTCTTCTTGGCTTCAACTAACTTTACTCAGCACCTATTGTCCACTCAGTCAAGCTTGACAGACTTAGTTCTTCTTACTTGCTTTTCTAGACTTAATCAGTGTATGCATCCTTTGCAACCTTATGTAGATAAATAATACAATATATCATCACTATCTTAATTGATCTCTATACTCCTTTTTCATACCATAACTCAACCTTTCCTCTAGGTCTTCTTATTATCACATTTGATCAAAACCTCTTCATTAATCAAACAAATGATAGTACTCAATTCAACTAAGCAATTGTCTTACCAACAAGTAGTAGGTTTGACATCAATGACAAAATAATGATTGAAAATCATTCTCATACTTGTATCAATATTTTCTCAACACCCACAACATAGATGATAGAACATTTATTATGATGATGACAATCAACAAATATTAGAGGCTTCTAGTTGTCCACAATGAAAATGATAGGATATTTAACAGTCAAGACAATAGTTAATAGAAATTGTAGACTTTGGTCACCCACAATGCAGAGGAGAGAATAAGAAACTATGAAGACGATAGTCAATAGAAACTACAAACTTTAGTCACCCACAATGCAGATGATGGGATATAAAACTATAGAGACAATAGTGTGGTCTGTGGGGATGTCAAAGAAATAGAGATGGCTGAACAAAAATTGTTTGCAAGTTTTAAGGTGGTTATTAAATTTTTTGCGAGTCGAGATGCCAAACCATGAAGATGAGGATATGCAGAGATGATGATGAATCTTCACAGATGACACCACATCCTAATAGAGATGACAGTGCATATTTTTTTATAGAATACTCTAAGTTTTTAACTAAGTTTGAGTGTAAAAAAGAGACATGGGTCCCATAGGGCATGCCAAAATATATATGTGAAAACTTAACCTATTGGGAGCACACATAAACAAGAAAAAATTCATTGTACATCTATATCAAAGATTTAAGAAAACCAAAATACAACTAATTATTCTTAAGTTTTAAAAATAATACAAACAAAAGACAAGAGTCCTCATGCAACCTCGGAGTAGCTCAATAAGGGTGCTCATAAGAGGCCTTATTGGTGTGTTCAATAATGAGGGCTATGGATGTGCTCTCGAATCCCATGATAGTGGAAGTATGAAAAATGGATATGAACCTATTCTAGATGAGTGAGAAATGCTTTAGGAGGAGGCTATGGAAGAAGTCATTATTAAAAAATTCTTAGAAATGGAGATGAATGTAATTAAGTAAACTAAATTATTAATGCAAGAAATTAAATCTAAAATAACTACCAAAGAGTTAGCAACAATGCATGAAAATATTTAAGAATCTCTAAGCATAAACTAGCATGATAACAATGCATATGGAGGAGATGAAAAATGCTTGAAACAAGGGCTCTATTTATAGGCTTGAGAGAGGCCTTGAAGAGGTGGCGTCTATGTGGCATCCACATAGGTGCCACAAGGGAGACACATGGGCTAAGGGGACAAGTCATGCAAAGGTCAACATATGTATTTTTGTGATTAAGATGGCTCAAGGTGTTCTCACACATGTGTGAACAACCTTGGAGAAAGGAATGGGGGACAAGTGTGTAAGAGGATTTTGGAGGAATTATTGGAGGGGGTCTTTCTTGGACTTTGAGTTGCTCACACATGTGTGAGCAACCACTTAGGGGCTAAAAGGTGATTAGGAGGGTATTTAGGATAGTAAAGTGGGATTAACTAGTGGGTAGGCTTAGATGGATGAGAGTGATGGGTGGTAGACTAGGTTTTAGGTGGGATTAGGATTAAATTAAATAGGATTTAATTTAATCATAGGATTATAGAATTCAATAAATTGGAGGAAAATTAAATAAAATAGAATTTATTTAAAAGGGGATTTATGGAGCACTATGCATTAAATTAATTCAACACATTAGAGGGGATGCATTTAAATTAAATTTAAATACTTTAGGGAGGTGAACCTATTTGATTAAATAAATTTAATGAAATAAGTGAATAATATAAAAAATATAATTAATTAATAAATAATCAATTATAAAGTCAAGGGAAATATTAAATAAATTAATATAGTGTTTTGGGATGATTTTAAGCATCTACAAATATATCTTCATTAATATTCTTAGTTTCATTCTTATTGTCATCTACCATCTAAAATATGCTCCCTCTAGATATCAGCTTCATTATTTTATCATCTTGTGTATCAGTCCCTTTATTTCTCCATTTTCTCCATTTTCTCTCTTTTATAACTCCCTCTTTTACAACAATGTCAAAGATATTCTGATCACCATATGAGGTGATGATACTCAAAATTGTGTTCCCATTTTGAGTACCATTCCAAAATTTTGAGTTATTTTGAGCCCTATAAGCCTATTTTCTTGCTTATGTAATCGACTATCAGTTTAAGTTTTATAAGGTTTTTTATGTTTCTAACACCATGAATTCATTGTATCCATGCATCCTATAATGATAAAGTGTCATTTTGAGTTATTCTGTAAAGTTCTATTTTTAGCAATGTTCATTTCTGCATTTTTGCCTAAGTGTCAAACAACGATAAAGGGCCTAGTTTGCATTTGAATATCTTGTACCCGCTAATTTTTCATGGCTCACCTCTTTGAGAGTATTTAGTATGAATTAAAAATATCCTATTTTTCAAATTTCATCTCAATTTGATATGTTTTGACTAGGTTTTCAATCCCTCAAAGTTGGTTACTTATCTCTGTCACGCTGATGCAAAATGCCCTAAATTCTAGGATGCCCTATTTGAAAGATTATAAATTTGAACCAATTGATTCTACGGATAAATTTCCTTTTTCATTACATTATATAGGTCACACACTTTCTATGTTTCATATTTGAACCTATGACAAATCTATTTGATCAGTTTTCAAACTTAATTCCAAATGCAATTTATAATTTTTTACTGGTGTCATAAAGTGTAGATTGATTTGTACCCCTGTTCGAGATGCCATACCTTTGAATCCATGAACAATGAGATAAAATGGTTTGTACCACTATGTTATACTCCAAAAATAATTTGAGAATTTCAGTTTGCAAGTCTTGATGAATCCATTTGCATACTTTCCCAGGTCCATTCCATTTGCGGAAACCAAATCCTACTGATGTTTCTAGTTTTCCAATTTTGAATACCTAACTTCAAAAGCTTGAAAAATGTACCCTATTATTCATTAGGAGCCCAAATCATAGAATTATATTCCCCTCATGAAAATAAACTAACACCCCTGAATGCTTTTTTCTAATTTCTAACATGTTGGTTTGCAGATAGTTTTAACTGGGAAACTTTGATGCTCAATACATTTTGACCTAGAGGTTTTCATAACATGAGATTTGACACGGTAAAATAATGTGGAACAAAGTATCAACATGTCAGTTCTTAGTGCCTAGTTATCTATTTTGGTTAGTTTTTAAAGCCAGCCTACAAGCCATCTTATCAAAAAATCATAGTTTGTAAAGTAGGGTAAAATTAGTTTCAAATGATAATTCAAAAGATCAGAGTTTCTTTTTATCAGTACTAGTTGTTTAATGGATCAGTTTGTACTATTAGTTATTTAAAAATAAATAAATAAATTAGCTAGACCCACTTTAGAGTCTGACTAATTCCATTAGACTAATGAAGATTGTATGCAAATTGAAGATTTTAAAAGGGAAATTGTAACGATTCTAAGTATTACAATGTTTCACCATGTGTATATCATCATTTGAGTTCAAATGAATGAGAAAGATTAGACATGTTGTGAATGATAAAGCAATCAAATATGTGCAATGGACCATTTGCTCTGATTGTATAGGTTAGAGATGTGCACTAAAATGTTTGAGCTACAATGGATAAATGGATTTTTAAACCAATATATGAATATGGTTATCTTCTATTTGGAGGAAACATTTTAATGAAGAGACCAAACCTTGAATATGAATATGGATGAACTATTTGCTGAGTTTTTGATTTACTTCTATTAATAGAGGGGCATCCTTGTGATAGGAAATTGAGTGCATTGGAACAAATTGTTGAAGAATTGTGCAGTATATGCACCAACCATAGAGAATGGCATTAGAATTTGAGCCATGTTGTGTGCTCTCTACATGATAAGCAAGGTGTGTTGAAGCATGGAAAGAATAAAATCATGAGGACTATGATCTTCTGATTAAGTGAACCTACAAGGAAGTATGCCATAGATAAGGACTTTCCATTAATTGTCAACTTTAATGATTTGTCATTAGTTTGGTTGTGTGAATTATGCTTATAGAGTGGCCTTGAGTGTGAGGTGCTTATTTGAGGTTCCTCCACTCACAAGAAGCTAGATGGAAGCCAAAGAAGATCAAGAGATGAGGAGGGCCCAATGGAAATGATCAAGTAGGTCATTTTTTCGTAAATACAATTTGGAAGGATGTGTGTCTTGATCAAAGTGTGTTAGGAGGCCAACTGATGTTTCTTTTGCACATGAAAGTGTAGATCAACACCATTTTAAGGTGCCATTTTCCCCAAACTTTCTATATGCCCATGGAGAGAGCATCCACAAATGAGCATACTCCACATGCTAAGAAAGGAAAGAGGAGATCAAATTTACGATGACATAATAAGAAGGAATTGTTGAGAGAAAATAAAGCACTCCACAAATGTTGGGGAAGCTCAGGTAGCATCCATGATAGGAATAGGCAAAGAATTCATGGCATGATGCATAGATCCACATAGGAAGCAGATGCTTAGGCATTCACAAAAGTAGAAGGGAGCAATCTCCCAATGAAGAAAGCTCCACCATGAAGGAAAGGCACCCATGTCCATAGCATTAGAAAATAGAGGCAAAGCATCCTGCAAAAAAGAGAAGAGAGTAGGGACCATGACTCGGTAGGAAGTAAAGAGCAATCCATAGCTAGAGAAAGAAGACACGGCATGGATAGGAGAAATCCACTAGCTTTAACACATCATAACATTTTGATCATACAATTAATGCCCAAACTAATCATTGGGTATGGCATGTGAACACCCTTCCCCTTGCATTTAAGGAATAGAAGAGGCTCCATGGCATTGAATAAGAGCAGAACATGCAAAAATACAGTAGAGGATTCCATGGCAAGGACAAAATGCAGCAGATATAAATATTTTGTCTCACATGGAGCAGGTTGGGAAACATTTTCATGTTTAAAATTATTAGTGCACATTGGAGTAGTGTCTAAAGACACATGTCTTTTAAGACGTGGAAGAAAATGTGTGAGGCCTACCATAGATAGTTGGAATGCAAAGTCAAAAGGAATTTTGACTAGTCAATTACAAGGTGAAGAAGGTGTCATGTGGGATAATGTGGAGGATCAGGGAGGTAAATAATTAATGTTAAGATGATATAATGGACATCGTATGATCAGGAGGCATAAATTTCAAATTTCAAATGTTGCATTAGGTTGTGTGGGGCCCACCCAATTGATTTGACTAATGAGGTTCTGCCACATGGCACTTGAGGATTGGGGAATATTGATAAAGGATAAAATCAAATATTCAAATCATTTTTTTAGTCTTAGTGTACATTTTGATAAATTGATGATTTGAATTAAACTTGGGATGTTATATAGTTTATACTATATAGTATTTTTAATTTTTCCATTTAATTGCTCCATTCATGGCCTAGGGCCTAGTTTTTCAAATGCACTTAAAGGCATTATTGTCATTGGAAATATACAATGTGATATACTATTGAAACTAGGAGAAGATGCACTCTTCATTTTTGTAGTTAGTTTTTAAATAGGTATTCACTAGAAGAAGCTATGTGAGGTTTTATAATTTTGTGTTGTTCTTAGTGAATTTGTAGATTTGATGTTTTCTAATTGAATAATATCAAATTTGGATGATCTTTAGATAATATCAAATTCTACTGGTGACAATAAAGATGAATTAAATGTTTTAAGTAAGCAATTGCAAGTGATAAGGTTTTGCCAATAGGGAGCAGTTGAAGAGATTCTTGGCTAAAGGCAAAATAGGACAAAGTAGGATAAGATTGCAAACTCCTGCATACTTTTGATGTATATCTGATTTTCTTTCAGAAGATGTCTTTTCTCATTAACTTCAAGGAAGATATTTTCAGGCACTCTACAATAACATTAATCAGTATTTGATTCCTAATAGATGAAAGAGGAGAAGTTTCTATAGTAACAAGAATGAAGGGCTTCAGTAGGACACATGTCAGTCAGGATCTAGTCTAGGAGTTTTCTTCTTCTCTATAAGTCTCTTTTATTTCCTCTTTGTAAAGGTTCCAATTTTTATGAATATGAGACCACAAGGTTGGCTCTAGTTCTAGAATTGTGAATCCACATTTCTCAACATATTTTCCTGTGTTATGAATAGCAACAATATTTTAATTTCTTTTAAAGCATTCATATTTTAAAATAATTCCTTCATGTATTCTCTGAGCTTTTTGCTTATACGTGATGTATTGATTTCAAGAGATGAATACAGGGCCTTATTTGAAATTTCATTTTTGAAGTTTATCTCCTTTTTTGTTGGTCTATAGTTTTCTGTGATATGTGCCCAAAGTGCATATTGTCCATTTGCAACTTGTTATTGAAAGTAGTATGTCATTGTATGTCTTGTTGTTAGGTCAAGGACCTAAGAAATTTTCTTGATATGTCATTAATAGAACTGCAGGGATCATAGGAGGATTTGATAAGTATGAACTTTTTTTGAAGATAGATGTTTGTTTATGAAGTTAATAGATAGATCTAATATTTAAGTGCAAAGTGTATCTTGGGTATCTTGGTGTATGCTCTAATTCAATTGATGCCCAATGGATAAGGGACTAATCAACTTGATAGATTGCATATTCTCTATTGTTGCATATCAAAGTTATGTTGATTCAATGGTCAAATAAATCAATTTAACATTTTATGTAATGAAGAACTAAAAGTGTTGGTCCTTACTTATTTGCATCTACATTTTTGGTTATAGTTAGTTACTATGATCAGGAAATTTAAAAGGAAATCATAGAAGAATATTGACCATTTCTATTATAAGGGCTATTCTTGAAGAGAAGAGTATAAATTAGTAAGATCAATCCCTAAGGTTTCCCCACCTTGGTCCTGCAAAGCCTAAAGTAAAGTGAGTCCTAATGACTCTATTAATGTTGGCCTAGAACTAAAATTTAGCCATACTAAATATAGGATTTAGCTTATCCTTAGGCTTGTCCCTGTCTTATGGTTCTTGATTTTAGGTTTAAACCCACCTAATATGTTCCTTACCTAGAAAGAACTCCAACATGAGATTCATTGTCATACATCTCTATTTTCATACCAATTTCATATTTTTTAATCGATATTATTACTTCCTCTATCATCAAGTAACAACTTTTGTTTCATCTCTTCTCACTACTTCATATCACTCTAGACCTTTAAGAAGAACCTAAAGTGTGACTGCATGCATCAATATGTAAGATATTCTAATAACAAAATTTGATGCAATTCTATATCTCTTCTTAGCTTTTTTTAGATAGGAGAATGACCCCTAACTTTGCTCTTAAGTAAAAATGTGCTTCTTTAGGTAGTTCCTTAGTTAATATTTCAGCTATCTGCTCCTTTGTGTTCACATATTCAAACCTCACTTCTTTATCTTGCACCAACTCTCTCAAGTAATGATGCTTTATCTCAATATGCTTTGTCTTTGTATGCATCAAAATATTATTTGAAATGTTTATAGCACATTTATTGTCATAATAGATCATTATAGGTTTATTAATCTCTTCCTTCATACCTTTGGACAATTTCTTAATCCATACAATGTTTGAACAATTAACTGTTGTAGTAACATATTTTTATTCTATTGTGGATTGTGAAATATAGTTCTTCTTCTTTCTTACCCATGAAATCAACCTCTTTCCTAGAAATAAAGTTCCTCCATTAGTTCTTTTTATATCATCAACATAACTAGCCCAATCAACATCTATATATACTTTCAGCTCAAACTTGGCATTCTTCTTATACTATAAGCCATAGTCTTTTGTGCCTTTCAGATATCTCATTATTCTTTTCATAACCATCATGTGA
This sequence comes from Cupressus sempervirens, assembly GCA_028749045.1. NCBI lineage: Eukaryota > Viridiplantae > Streptophyta > Pinopsida > Cupressales > Cupressaceae > Cupressus > Cupressus sempervirens. Next base: position 874,835,175 of record CM053789.1, read on the forward strand.
CTCTCCTTAGGATTAGTAGATAATCTTGCAACTATTCTAGTTGCTAATACAATGGAAAGTCTTCTATGAACAACATATTATAATTTTACAATCATTGATCTATACAATGTTTGATTTACCTCTATAGTATCATCATTCATTAAAAGTTTATGTCTAGTGGCCCTAGGTGTTCCAATTAGCCTTGAATCTTCTATACCATAATTTTTCATATCTCCTTGATATAATTTGATTGTTTAATGTATATTCCTCATTTCTTTTGATAGACTTGTAAACCAACAAATAATTTAATCTCTCAAAACATTGACATCTAAATTATTTTTTCATTTTACTTGCAAAAGTTTTACACAATGAGTTTGTCCTCAAAATAAGGTATCATCAACAAAAATTTCAGCTAGGAATATCGTGTTCTTAAATTCACTCTTTATGTATAGATTGTTGTTATTATTAGTGCTTGCAAAACCAGTAGTTACCAAATAACTATGTAACCTTTCATACTATGCTCTAGATGCTTGATTTAAACCATACAAATCTTTTTGTAACTTACATACCATGTTTCTCTTGCTAGGGTCAAAAAATACTTTAGGTTTTTCAATGTAAACTTCTTGTAGTATACCATTAAGAAATGTAGACTTCATATCCATTTGATAATATTTGAAACCTTTATAAGAAACATATGCAAGTAAGGTTCTTACACCTTCCAATCTTGTGACTATAGAAAATGTCTCTCCATAGTCAATTCATTCTTCTTGTACATGTCCCTTACAAACTAGGATTTCCTTATTCCTTGTGAATTCACCTTTTCCATTTGTCTTATTTCTAAATACCCAATTTTCTTTAATCACATTCTTGTTCTTTGATCTAGATACTAGTATCCATGTCTTGTTATTTTAAATCTAATCAATTTTTCATTCATAGATCTTATCTAGTCTTCATTTTCAAGTGCATCCTTAATGGCTCTGGCTTCAAACTCACGCAAAAAACATGTATCATTATTCAATGTGTTTCTTGTCATAACTCCTAAATATTTATCTCTAATGATTTAATCCAGTGGATGATTTCTCCTTACATATTTTTCTTGTACATATCCCTAGTCAATTCATTCTTCTTCTACATATCCCTTACAAACTAGGCTTTCCTTATTCCTTGTGAATTCACCTTTCTGATTCATCTTATTTCTGAATACCTACTTTGTTCCAATCACATTCTTGTTCTTTGATCTAGATAATAGCATCCATGTCTTGTTATTTTCAATCTAATAAATTTTCTTATTCATAACTCTTATCTAGTCTTCATTGTGAAGTGCATCCTTAATGGCTCTTGCTTCAAACTCACACAACAAACATGTATGATGCTTCAATTTGTTTATTGTTACAACTCCTAAATCTTTATCTCCAATGATTTAATCCACTGTATGATTTCTCATTACATATTTTTCTAGCATAGGGTCAAATCTTCTTACTTCTTGTGGTGGATTAGTTAGTTCAACATGTCCAATGTCTTTATGTCCCTCTTGTTGGATCTCTTGATGTGTCACATGTTCATCCATTAGATGGTTCATTGTTTTTTCTTGTTGCTCAGCTTCAATAGTCTAATGCTTGACAAGTTATTGTTTCTTGACAACAATCCTATGTAGAGACGCAATAGTGTCCTCAACCTACACCACTTCAACTAGTCTCTTAGGTTTAGGAATGGTACCAAGTTCTCCTTCGTAGACATACAAAAAATTGTAATCTTTAGGTTCCTTCTGGCATTCCTCTTCATTGTTTTGTATGAAGTCATCAACTCTAACATTTGCACTTTCCAAAATCTTGTTAGTGTTATAATTCAAACACTTATATTCCTTACTCTTTGTAGAATATCCTAGGAATATGCCTTCATCACTTTTTGCATCAAGTTTACATTTCCTAGTATCTTTTAGAATATAACATTTTCTTCCAAAAAAATTGAAGTAATTCACATTAGGTGCATGACCATACCAAATTTCAAAAGGTATTTTATCAACACCTTTCTTGAGTTGTGCTTGATTCAAAGTATAAACAATAGTACTTGCAACTTCTCTCTAGAATTTCTACAAGATATTATTTTCCATCATCAATGTTATTGCACAATCCATGATAGATATATTCCTTCTTTTACTTATACCACTTAAAAATTTGAAAATCATTATATTTTTCTTTAAGAAACATCACATTCATCATCCTAGAGTATTCATCAACAAATAAAATAAATTACTTATCGCCATACTAGCTTTGCACTCTAATAGGACCGCATAAATCAATATGAACTAATTCCAAAATATCATTAGAAGAATAAAAATTTCTCTTAAAACTAGACTTTATCATTTTTCCCAATTGACAATTTTTGCACATCACCTTATCAAGTTTACTTAGCTTTGGAAATCATCTTACTCTATTCTTCTTACTAATCTTAACAATATTATCAAAGTTCACATGGCACAACCTCCTATGCCATTGCCAAACACCTTCAAATTGTGCAATCAAACAAGTTTCATCAAATAGGTCTAGATCGACAAAATTACCTCTAGTTTTCTCTACACTTCCAATTAGTTAACCAATAGCATCATAGATTTTTTTTTCCTATTTTGAAACTAAACTCTATAACATGAATATATCAATTTTTCCATAGTCAAAAAGTTATATTTCAGACCTTCAACCCAATATGCATGTCACATCTAATCTTATCATTTAGTATAATTGATCCTTTACCTTTGGCATAACATGGTACTTTAGTTCCAAACTTGAAATTACTTCCACTATAATGTACTAGCTTATTAAAATTATTTGTGTCACTAGTCATGTGATATTGACATCCACTATCAACTATCCATCTATCATTCTTTCTAATATGTGAGATTAAATAAATTTTCTCATACATTTCATCATCAAATTCATCTTTCATAGCAACATAGAAAAATTCTTCATCATCTTCATCAATATCACCATCAGTAGTTTCATCAGCAATGTAATATAATTTCTTACCTTTTCCCTTTTAATCTCTATTTCCTTGGTTATCTCTATTGTCTATCCTTCCTCGATATTTACTATCCTTCCTTTCATTCTTTTATTTTTTGTTAGGACACCTTGCTACAATATGAACAAAATTGTTTCATGTAAAAAAAATAATAGGAATTTTACCTATGTATTTTCCCTTTCCTCTTGGTATCATTTTAGCTAATAATGGCTCAAGTTCATCAAGTTCATCATTTGATTCACTATCATTGTTCACATGCTTTCTTTTCTTCTTTCCTCTAGATTCATCAAGAGTTAGTTTTAATTTGAAATCTTTTAACATTAGTAGGTGTATAATTATCACAATTATCCAACTCATGAAAATTTGTGAGTCTACCAACTAGACTACCTAATGTTAGATCATTACCAGGTGTATATCTAAGTTCTTGTATTGAAGAAAATCTAATAGCATATATAGGAAGTAAAGTTCTTAATACCTTGTTGATCATTTTTTCCTCAAAAATGATACCACTAGTACTCTTGATATCATTAACCACTTCCTTGATTGTTCCAACATATTGTGCCACATTTTCACCTTCCTTCATCTTAATGTCATCAATTTTTCCTCTTAAACTTTCTTCCTTAGCTCCCAGAATATTTGTGTCTCCTCCATGGATAAATGTCAACTTGTCCCATACCTACTTTGTATTTTCACAATCTTTTACTTCCTCAAATCCAAAATAACTCAGGGAGGATGTAAGCTAAAAAAAATTGGTTATGCTCCTGCTTCTCTTTTATTTGCTCAATTCTCATAAGTCTAGGAACTTCAATGTATTCATTTTGCAAATAGTAAAGTGCAGAGTCTTCAATACTAGATAGATGCAACTTCATCATCATTTTCCATGATGAGAATTTCTCCTTTCTCAACTTGGGTACCTCTCTCTTATATATCTTGATCTTTAGCTTCAAGTCCTTCAAACTTTCACACAAGCACCAAAATCTCTAATACCAATTGTTAGAATATAGAATAAACAAGAGGGGGGTGAATCAATTATCCTTGGGTCTAGATGTATAAAATAATCTTTTAACAAATCCAACAAACTTAATCAAACTCATCAACAACACATAAAATAAAACTATTCATCACCACTCAACTTATTCATTCTATTTTAGCTCTTTGTTTAGTATGTGCTAACTAGTAGAATAATATCACAGTTAGCAATAAACTCCAAACTTAAAAATAGCAAGTAGCATAAACCCATAAAAAAAATCCATACAAATGTTTTTTATTAAGGAAAATAGGCTTTAAAAGGGCCCTAAAACCTGAACATAAAAGAATATATAGTCTACAATGGAGCACAAAAGGCTACAAATCGAACCCAAAGGAAAAAAGAAAGAACATCTCCCTAAACATAGAAACTAACAAAAATAAAGCTAGGGAGAGATGCCAAAAAACTAGGGCAACCTAGAAAAGGTCAAGGCACTTAGACGATGTCTCGCAGCATTTTAGCTATGTTGATCTCCAACTCAGACAACTTGCCTTCTACCTCCATCTCAAAAAGCTCTTGCTCAGGGGCTAGGGTTTCCTTTTTCCTAGTGTTGGATCTAGTTCACTTCCTTGCACCTTCATCCAAAGTTGTATCCTTTAAGTTGTGGGTGTCAGGGTCTTACTCCATGTTGATGCTCTAATCATCCACATAGTGGATGAACTTCTTGATGTTCTCATTGTCCTTGAGGATGATAGAGTTCTCCTCAACTATACCTTGCATTGTCCTATCCATCTCATGAGTTCTATTGTTGATATCCTCCACCCTTTTATCCATGCTTTATTCATCCTCATTGACCCTATCTTAAAAGGTATAGGTCTCCCTTTCTAGAGTGCTCATTCTATGTTTGAGGTCAAGGATTTTGCGAAAAAGCCACTTAGTGGTACAGAAGCTATCCACTAGATATTGTTTGTATTGTTAAGGATATCCATGTTAGGGTTCTCCTTAGTGATGTTGTTGAGGATAACTATAGTTGGATTGATCAACTCCTTCAATTGGATTCTGCCCTCTTCATTCTCCTTGACCTAATTTCTAATTAGCTCCCATTTAATGCCCATATCAGAAAAAGTAGAGTCAAAGTTCCTTCACACCACCTTCTTATCCTTCCCTCTGATTGAGCATTTGTAGGTAGTAGTTTCAAAGTCCTCATAGCCTTATAGTTCAAGTCCCTCCCTATCAATTGGGTCCCCTTCCACCTTCTCACTCTCCTCCCCCTATTTGTCCTTATTGTCATCAATGGTTTTCCTTTTTCAATTCCCTGACACTAAGGCCTCCTTTTCTTTTCTTGCTGGCACTTTGATAGTGATTGTCCTCTTGCTCTTCTTTCATTCCTTACCTTCTCCTTCCCTGATTCTCTCCTTATCCCCAACACTTTCTTCACTTGTGTCCATCCCTTCAGCTCGTTCATTATAACCCCTATCTAATGAAGTATCAATGTCCTGTGTGGGCTTAGGGTGCACAATTTTCTCCTTACTATTAGTTTTGAGGGCTTTTTCCCCACTCCATGCTACTGGGACTCTGAGTCCTCCAAATCTATGTGCATCTCAAGGCTTTCCTCTATATCTAAAGGTGAATAAGTCTCCTCAAACTCATTAGAATCCCCTTTTATTTTATTTCTCTCTTTCCTATATTTGATTTATTTACTAATAGTCATAGCTTTGAAGTATTCATAGATTAACAATAGCAACCCCTCATGGAGCACTAGATTTCTAGTTTTCTTTTCTTTATACTCATTAATATTATCATTCATGGATGAGTAAAGGTAGAAGGGGATAGATATTTTCATCCCATACCTAAAATGATTGAGGAGCATGAAATGGTAAGTGTATATTCGATCAAACCTGGTATTCAGAGTAATGTATTTGATGATAGCACGAAGCACAAATCTCCACAGTGGCTTGATGGAGCTCAGGAGATAATGCATACATCCATACAAATTTTTTGTTGGAAGCATGAATGTTCATGATATTCCTATGGGTGAGTATTGTAAAAACATGATTAGATCATTATCATGATGATATGTTACATTCATGATTGTGTTTTTTATTGATCTCAACATAGCAGTTTTATGTGGTATCTAATAGAAGAATAGTTGTAAAGATCAAGTTGGTAAAGACAGATGGTCAAGTACTTTCATTAGTGAGGTTAAAGGGAGATTATAATATGCATAGTATACATAGCTAACCTCAAAAGTATAAGATATTAAGTCTAGAAGAAGCTATGAAAGTTTTGGTGAAGGCTATTCTGAGATATAGTTCTAGTAAACTTGTTATATCTCTTAGCAGAGTTGTTATCCTAATAAGCCAAAGTTAAAGATATGGAGAAGACATGTTGGTGATAACGTGGAAAAGCTTTCTCATCATAATGTTATGTATATGGAAAGTTATTCAAGTTGCAAAGCAAAATATTAATGTTATCGCTAAGTGTACAGTGTTGTTAATGTGGTCCTATGATAATTAATTCAGAAGGTGTAATAGTCGACTCAAGGAATTGTTTTATGGATTTGATATAAAGGAAGGACATTTTCCTTTATCATGTATGGATGAATGTGAAGGATGAAAAGTAACACAAAGACAAAAATGCAAAGATAAGAAGAGTAGAGTGAAAGTGAAGGAAACTTCATAGCCAAGAATTTATTGTGTTATCTAAAGTTTGATACTTGGATCCAAGGTTCATGACTTGGCCTACAAGGTCTGACAGTGATTGGTCTAGTTGACAAGACAGAGGAAAGAAGTTAAAGTATAGTATAGATAATTATTCTACAAGGAATAGTTGAGAGATCAATTGGATAGTGAGTTTAGTGGTCTTTCCATAGAAGTTGTTTGGACAGTGGCTCCTTTCTATCTTCTACAACTCCTAACAAGGTTGGAATCTTCTAAAAAGGATTCAAAGTCTTCTAACAAGGACTCATATGTACTAAATGTTGTAATAGACTCCTAACAAGGTCCATACTCTAACAAGGAATATTTATATTAGTACATCATCTTGTGGGCATCATTCTCACCAAGGTTTTCTCTTTGATCAAGGGTTTCCCTAGTTAACATATCCAGTGTAATTGTCTATGTGCATCTTGCTATGGTTTTTGTTAAGTTTGGTTGAATGGATAAGATTGTTTAAGATTGATAATTTTTAAAATTATTTGATAACTAATTCACCCCCATCCCTCTTAGCTATCTTGGTGGGCTATTGTTTCTAACAATTGGTATCAGAGCTTCGGGTCCTTAAAGATAAAGTTTAACAAATTTGAGAGATCCATGGAAAACATGTTCAAGAAAGATAGTCCAAAGTCTGATTGAACAAATTATGATAGCTAGAAGGAAAGATGAAGAAACATTTTTTGTGTATGGGTGTATGGGTCCAAGATATTAGATTATGACAAAATCATCAAAGACAATCATTGCTAAAAGTAACTTGGAAACTTGTACTGAGGAAGAGAGAGATCTTTTCATGTACGACATGAGAGCTAGAGAAGCAATATTGTTTACACTTCCTAAAATTGAATACAATCAAGTAAAATCAATTGGTACTTCACATTTTATTTGGAAAGCTTTGGAAACTAGTTTTGAAGGTGATGAACATTGTTAGAAATTGAGGCTACAAAATTGGATTTGTGCATTTCAAGATGCTAAAATGATGGAAGATGAATCTATAAGAAAATATGTAGGAAGAATATCAAAAATTACTACAAGTATTAGATTTCAAGGAGGAACCAAAGAAGATTATGAGGTTATATGGAAGATATTGAAGAGCTTAACACCACTATTTAAGTCAATAGTGCTAATGATACGGTTGTTGATATCTTGTACCAAAGATTTCACAAAGGAGACTTTGCTTGGGAGAATTGAAGCAGTTGAGAATGAGCTTAGATAGTTTGAAGAATTGACCAGAATAGAAACAACCTTTAGATCCTTGAATATTTGGCCTAGTTTATCAGGGAGCACAAGCTCTAGAGGAGACTTTGCTAGTAGTAGCAGATCTGATAAGGATAGAAAGATTGAAGGAGTAGCTTTTTTGGTAAGAAGAGAAAAGGATGGCAAGAAAATCTTTAAATATTGGACTTGCAATAAATTTGGTCATTATGCATCTAAGTGTCTTCAAAGAGAGAAAAATTATAAAGGAAAATTTAAACCTAGAAGAGATAGAGAGTGTTTGTATGAAAATGAAGAAGATGAATTTGACGAACAAGTAGTAAGTGCTAGTGATGATGAAATAGTATTCGTAGCAATTAAAGTAGAAAGTTTGGATTATTGACAATGGTTGTTCACAGTATATGACTAGTGATATGAACAAGTTTGTTGACTTCGAAAGCCAGGATGGAGGCATTGTCAAAGTTGGAAATAATGTAGCATGTCATGTTAAAGGTATTGGATCTATAACACTTGATGGTAAAACTAACACTAAGGATGTATATTTTTTTGATGGTTTGAAGCACAAACTTTTGAGTGTTGGACAATTAGTGCATAAAAGTTATCTATTACAGTTCATAGAAAAGACATGCATGATTAGAGACAAAGATGGATAGATAATTGGAATAAGAATCAAATCTAGAGGTAATGTATTTCAGTTGAATCCTACTAAAATGACATGTTTGGTTACAAAGGTAAATGATAGTTGGTTATGTTATACGAGATTTTTTCATATAAAATTTGACAACATTGTGAAGAATACTAGTATGTTTGCAGTTAGAGATTTTCCTAAGATTATAAAGCCTACTAACACAATTTGCAAGGAGTATGTTTTGGAAGAGCATAGCAAAACTTCTTTTCCCAGCAAGAAGTATACTACTACAACAAAATTAGAGATTGTGCATACAGATCTTAGTGCTCCTATGAAGACTAAAGGATTCTATGGTGAAAGGTATTTCATGATTTTAGTTGATGACTTTTCTAGAATGATGTGGGATGCATTTCTTAAAGAAAAATATAAGGCATTTGATAAGTTCAAGATATTAAAAAATAAAGTTGAGAATGAATCAAATATGAAGATTAAATTTTTAAGATTGGATAGAGGAGGAGAGTTTAATTCAAATGAGTTTAACATCTTTTGTGAAGCTAATGGAATCAAAAGATAGTCATCAACTCCAAGAACCCCTGAATAGAATGGTATAACAGAGATAAGAAATAGGTCAGTAATAGATGTAGCAAGAGCTATGTTAGCTAAGAATGATGTGTTGATCTTAGATTAGTTTTGACAAGTGAGTGTCTTTGCACTTAAGTCATTTACTTAGTTCATGTCAAACAAGTAGTATATTCTGAGCACAACATGTATACATTAGAGCATACTAAGCCAACAGTGAGTGTTGAGTCACTCATGTGTCAAGTCACTCAAGTACTGAGCAAATAGTATATGTCAAGTGATTCAAGAGTCGAGAAAATAGTACATGTCGAGTCATTCAAATGTAGAGTATCAGTATTGAAGTTAGTATGTACCATGAAATCAGGGACTTTAGATGCAGAGTAACATACTTTTTTCATAATTGTTTGTATTAGCACAAACAACTATGTAAACTAGTTTTGTAGGTGATAAACATTCTAAGAAATTGAGGCTACAAAATTGGATTTGTGCATTTCAAGATGCTAAAATGATGGAAGATGAATCTATAAGAAAATATATAGGAAGAATATCAAAAATTATTACAGGCATTAGATCTCAAGGAGGAACCAAAGAAGATGATGAGGCTATATGGAAGATTTTGAAGAGATTAACACCACCATTTAAGTGAGTAGTGCAAATGATATAGTTGTTGATATCTTGTACCAAATATTTCACAAAGGAGACATTGATTGGGAGACTTGAAGCAATAGAGAATGATCTTAGACAATCCAAAGAATTGACCAGAATGGAAACAACCTTTAGTTCCTTGAATATTTGACCTAGTTTATCAAAGAGCACAAGTTGTAGAGGAAACTTTGCTAGTAGTAGTAGATCTGATGAGGACAAAAAGATTGAAGAAGGAGTAGCTTTTCTAGTAATAAGAGAAAAAGATTGTAAGAAAATCTTTAAATGTTGGACTTGCAATGAATTTGGTTATTATGCATCTAAGTGTCCTAAAAGAGAGAAAACATATAAAGGAAAATTTAAACCTAGAAGAGATAGAGAGTGTTTGTATGAAAATGAAGAAGATGAATCTAATGAACAAGTAGTAAGTGCTACTATTGATGAAATAGTATTTGTAACAATTAAAGTAGAAAGTCTAGAGAAAGTATCTTTGGTATCATAGGTTGAAAAGAAATTTGATTGGATAATTAACAATGGTTGTTCACATCATATGACTAGTGATATGAACAAGTTTGTTGACTTCAAAAGTCGGGATGGAGGCATTTTCAGAGTTGGAAACAATGTAGCATGTCATGTTAAAGGCATTGGATCTATAACTCTTGATGGTAAAACTAACACTGAGGATGTATATTTTTTGATGGTTTGAAGCACAATATTCTAATTGTTGGACAACTAGTGGATAAAGGTTATCAATTGTAGTTCATAGAAAAGATGTGCATGATCAGAGACAAAGATGTAAAGATAATTGGAGTAGGAACCAAATCTAGAGGTAATGTATTTCAGTTGAATCCTGTTGAAATTACATGTTTGGTTGCAAAGTTAAATGATAGTTGGTTATGGTATAAGAGATTTTTTCATATAAACTTTGACAATATTGTGAAGACTACTAGTATGTTTGTAGTTAGAGATTTGCCTAAGATTATAAAGCCTACTAACATAATTTGCAAAGAATATGTTTTGGAAAAGCATAATAGAAATTCTTTCCCTAGCAAGAAGTTTACTAGTACAAAAAAATTGGAGATTATACATACAGATCTTAGTGCTCCTACGAAGACTAAAGGATTCTATGGTGAAAGGTATTTCATGATTTTAGTTGATGACTTTTTTAGAATGATGTGGGTTGCATTTATTAAAGAAAAATTTGAGGCATTTGATAAGTTCAAGATATTCAAAAATAGAGTTGAGAATAAATCATGTATAAAGATTAAATGTTTAAGATTGGATAGAGGAGGAGAGTTTAATTCAAATGAGTTTAACATCCTTTGTGAATCTAATGAAATCAAAAGATAGTTATCAGCTCCAAGAACCCCTAAATAGAATGGTATAACAGAGATAAGAAATAGGTCAATAACAAAAGTAGCAAGAGCTATGTTAGCTAAGAATGATGTATTGATCTCAGATTAATTTTGACAAGTGAGTGTCTATACACTTAAGTCATTTACTTAGTTCATGTCAAACAAGTACTATATTCCGAGCACAACATGTATAAGTTAGAGCATGCTAAGTCAATAGTGAGTGTCGACTCACTCATGTGTCGAGTCACTCAAGTACCAAGCAAATAGTATATGTCGAGTGATTCAAGAGCTGAGAAAATAGTACATGTTGAGTCATTTAGATGTAGATTATCAATATTGAAGTTAGTATGTGCCAAGCATTAGGGACTTTAGATGTAGACTAACATAATTTTGTCATAATTGTTTGTATTGGCACAAACTACTATGTAAACTAGTTTTGAAGGTGATGAACACTATAAAAAATTGAGGCTACAAAATTGGATTTATGCATTTCAAGATGCCAAAATGATGGATGATGAATCTATAAGAACATATGTAGGATGAATATCAAAAATTACTACATGTATTAGATCTCAAGGAGGAACCAAAGAAGATGATGAGGTTATATGGAAGATATTCAAGAGCTTAATACCACTATTTAAGTCTACAGTCCAAATGATACAAATGTTGATATCTTGTATCAAAGATTTCATAAAGGAGACATTGCTTGGGAGACTTGACACAATTAAGAATAAGCTTAGATAGTCTGAAGAATTGACTAGAACATAAACAACCTTTAGTTCTTTGAATATTTGAACTAGTTTATCAAGGAGTACAAGTTCTAGAGGAGACTTTGCTAGTAGTAGCAGATCTGATGAGGATAGAAAGATTGAAGAAGAAGTAGCTTTTCTAGTAAGAAGAGAAAAGGATGGTAAGAAAATCTTTAAATGTTGCAATTGCAATGAATTTTGTCATTATCCAATTAAGTGTCCTAAAAGAGAGAAAAAATATAAAGGAGAATTTAAACCTAGAAGAGATAGAGAGTGTTTGTATGAAAATGAAGAAGATGAATCTAATGAACAAGTATTAAGTGCTAGTGATGATGAAATAGTATTTGTAGCAATTAAAGTAGAAATTCTAGAGAAAGTAGCTTTGGTATCATAGGTTGAAAAGAAATCTAATTAGATAATTGGCAATGGTTGTTCACATCATATGACTGGTGATATGAACAAGTTTATTGACTTCAAAAGTCAAGATGTAGGCATTTTCAAAGTTGGAAACAATGTAGCATGTCATGTTAAAGGTATTGGATCTATAACTCTTGATGGTAATACTAACATTGAGGATGTATATTTTTTTGATGGTTTGAAGCACAATCTTATGAGTGTTGGGAAACTACTGGATAAAGGTTATTAGTTGCAATTCATAGAAAATACATGCATGATCAGAGACAAAAATGGAAAGATAATTGGAATAGGAACTAGATCTAGAGGTAATGTATTTTAGTTGAATCCTACTAAAATGACATGTTTGGTTGCAAAGGTAAATGACAGTTGGTTATGGTATAAAAGATTTTTTCATATAAACTGTGACAACATTGTGAAGACTAGTAGTATGTTTGTAGTTAAAGATTTTCCTAAGATTATAAAGCCTACTAACACAATTTGCAAGGAGTATATTTTGACAAAGCATAAAAAAACTTATTTTCCCAGCAGGAAGTTTACGACTACAAAAAAATTAGAGATTGCACATATAGATCTTAGTGCTCCTTTGAAGACTAAAGGATTCTATGGTGAAAGTTATTTCATGATTTTAGTTGATGAATTTTCTATAATGATGTGGGTTTCATTTCTTAAAGAAAAATCTAAGGCATTTGATAAGTTCAAGATATTCAAAAATAGAGTTGAGAATTTTTTTTTAAAGTATGAAGATTAAATGTTTAATATTGGATAGAGGAGGAGAGTTTAATTCAAATGAGTTTAACATCTTTCATGAAGCAAATGGAATCAAAAGACAATTATCAGCTCCAAGAACCCCTAAACAGAATGGTATAGCAAAGATAAGAAATAGGTCAATAATAGAAGCAACAAGAGCTATGTTAGCTAAGAATGATGTGTTGATCTCATATTAGTTTTGAAAAGTTAGTGTCTATACACTTAAGTCATTTACTTAGTTCATGTCAAACAAGTAGTATATTCCAAGCACATCATGTATAAGTTAGAACATGTTGAGTCAACAATGAGTGCCAAGTCACTCATGTCCCGAGTCACTCAAGTACCAAGTAGACAATATATGCCAAGTGATTTGGGAGCCAAGAAAATAGTACATGTTGAGTCATTTAGATGAAGAGTATTAGTATTGAAGTCAGTATGTGCCAAGCATCAAGGACTTTAGATGCAGAGTAACATACTTTTGGCATAATTGTTTGTATTGGCTTAAACTACTATGTAAACTATTTTTAAGATGACTTACAGATTGAATTGTGATATTTTGGTGATAAGGATGAAACTTAAGTTGAAATCCCTATGCATTACAAGCACCTAATCAAATAAAGGGAAGGTTTAAGTTGTAATATGGGTGAATCACAGTTGTTGATTCATACCTAATCCTAAGTCACCTAGATCTTCTTAAGGAGGACAAACCCTAAACTTTCTAAGAGCATGAATGGGAATGAATGAATGATCATGGATAGTTTTACATGCACAAACTAGGACATTCATGGTGACCAAGGTATTATGATCTGAATTACATTGCAGAATCAGTTAAAGGAGAATAGAGGAAGGAAATAGTAAACAAAAAAGAGACATTTGATCAAGAAGGATCAACTATACATTAGATTAGAGATGATCTATCATCAAGCAAAAAAGTGTTAATCACAGGATCAATGCCGAGACATTGTAATAGGTGAATCAGTTAAATCTTTTAACAGAATAGTCCTAACAGGTTGTTTTGAAATCCTTTAGCAAGTTGCTCACTTAATTGTGAGTTGAAGTCCTTTAACAAGGCACAACTTTAATAGAGTATTGAATCCTTTAAAAAGGTAAGACTTAATAGTATTTGTAAGCCTTTAATAGGGTAGACCTTTCACAAGGTAGATCATGGTTCATGATCAAATATTGTAACCTTCATTGGATACACTTTATTACTATAGTAGTAAATATTTGTGGGTATCATCCCCACCCTAGTTTTACCTTCTCATTGGAAGGTTTCTAGGTAATCATATCTAGTGTCATATATGTGTGAATTCTTACTTGTTTTCATGATTTGTATATTATTTTAGTTTACTTATTGAATATATAAGATGGATGTGTGGTGAATATTTTATGGGTCAAAGTTTAAAGTACTTATTTACCCCCCCAGAAGTTTACCTTTCCTATTGTAAATCCAACAATTGGTATCAAAGCTTAGTTCTTTGAAAGTGAAGCTTTGTAGCTTTGAGGAAAGATCTTAGAAATGGAAGTCTACAAGTTGGGAAAGATCAATGAGAATCAAGGAATTGAAATACAACTCATTCTACTTCAGTTGAATGAAGAAAGAGATGATCTAAAGAAATCACTAAAGAGAAGGAAGAAAATTTCCATTATGAAGAATGACACACAATATAGAGAGATGGACACTACTAAGCTATTTTCAAATTGAGAGTCAAATGAATTTGATATAGCAATTGCAAATCTAATGGAAAAGAATAGAGCTGAAGCTGAAGAAATTAGAAATTTCAAGTTAGAGAAAGAATCACAAGCCATATTGCTATGTGAGGTGATTGAATAAAAAAAGATAGTGGAAGCCAAACCCATGATTGAAGATGACAAAAGAGTTTTGACCAGCAGATTGGAAGAGAGATCACCGGAGGTAACCAAGATTACTAACATGCACTTAGAAACTTTGGGTCAACTGATGAATTTCAACCATGAACTGAATATCAAGGACATTGAGATAACAACACTAAAGTTATAGAATAAACAATTGAGTAATGACCTTAAAAGGGAAAAGGAGTTTGCTAAAAAAATTAATAAACCTAGTGAAGCCATCAAGTACTTTGAACAACTGAAGAGATCCCCTAGATCTAACAATGATACATCTGGACTAGGATACACAAGTACTAAAGAAGGAAAATCATCCAAAAGTGCTAAAGAAAGGAGTAATAAAGGTAAGAATTTCAAACCTACTTGTCATAATTGTGGTAAGAAAGGACATACTTCCAATTTGTATAGGAGAAAGAATATAAATCAGGATGTTAAGAAAAAGAGCATGAATCACTGCCATAAGTGCAACAAACAAGGCCATCAGGTGCATGAATGCAAAACCATGACCATGCACACTCAAATATTTCAAGGATATTGTTACAACTATCAAAAGTATGAACATAGAGCTTTTGAGTGTAGATCCAAACCAATGTGGTCATCAAACAAGCAAACAAAGGTAAAGAATAATGATAATTTTTATAATTAAGAGTATAGTACAAGATATAGTTGTAGCCATTGTCAATAGTATGGACATATTTTTCAGAATTGTATTAGAACACACTTCAAGAGTGACTACAAGAGGTGGTTGATACAAACCAAATGTTTCAGCTATTTGAAGATAGGTCACATATGTTGATATTGTCCAATAAGGTCAAAGGCACCAAGTTGTGAGTTCAATAAAGGAAAAGGCAAGGAAAATATTGAAAATTTCAGAAATGAAATGAAAAAGACATGCAAGAGAACAGAGGATTGTAACACATCAAGTGGAGAAGGGATCACTTCACCCAATGGGTTAGGTGATCACACCTCATCAAACTAATTAATAAAGAGGTATGTGGGACTAATATTTAAAAGTTATACCATATATTAGTTTCATAGGATTTAGTTCTATAAAGATTACATAAGCATGAATAAAGATGCAAGGTGTTATTAGGAATCAAGGAAAAATATTTAAATTTTGTCAATTCTTCATGTCATTGCTGAGCATCAAAAGTTTCCTACAGTTGCCAAGTGAAATTCTAGTGGATGTCAAGCTAACAGATTGGCTAGTTGATGTCAAGCTCATAATGGTTTCTGAATAAGTGAAAGGCTAGTGGATTTTGAGTGAGCCAAAAATTAGTTGATGTCGAGCTTACAGTTGTGTAAGCACTTAGCATTAATTGTAGTATCTTAAAGGGGTATTTGATCAATTTCTCCTCATTTAACATCATTAGAATTTGAGAGAGAGAAAGAAGAGCTAAAGGTGACCTAAAAATTTCATCTAAAGTGTTTGTAGGAGATTAGAATATCTATTTGACAACATTTCATTAGGTTTTACAAGGTATTTATCATGTGTTGAGATACTTTGTTTCAAATTTTATAAACCCTAGATTCATATAATGGTGTATAGTTCTTTGAAATAAAAAGGTATAGAGGGAAAGGAGGTTTTGAATGTTCAGTTAGTTAGTAATGAGATAAAACAACCTATTTTCAAGACCATTCTAGACATCTTACAAGAGCCCTCTGGTTCGCTATTTATTATACCACTAAAAGTTTTAATGATTCGAGATGTCAGAAAGTGTTATAATTGTAAGATTGGTAGTATTAGTGACATGGAAATTAGAGAAGCATATGGAAAACTATGTGAAAATAGTGTGTTAAGGGAAAAATTCAAGATTGTAGAAAAGAAAGGGTTAACTTGTGCCCTAGATTTCCCTAACATTTTAAAAATTGAGTGGATCAAGATTATTTTGAGTAGAATTCTATTGGAAATATAAGAGGAGTAAATAAGAGGGGAGGGGTGAATTAGTTACTACAAAAACAAATCCTAGATCCCTTAAATATATGAACAAAATAGTAAACTTTGAAAACTAAACTTTTTTGATGATCGGCAAACACACAAAGCTGTTGTAACTTAGTAAACATTGAGAATGCTTGGTAATTACTTAACATGCAAATCTTAAGATGTTATCTATGATTACTTATTACTTTATCTTAGTTTCAAGCATAAAAAAGAAATAGCATGAACACATTTGACACCAAGATTTAATGTGGAAACCCAATTTAGGAAAAACCACTAATTGTAACTAGTTACTATTTTCACTCTTCTAAAGTGAGCCTTGTTAGGAGCCAACCCTGTTAAGGGTTACAAAACACACTATTAGGTGTGACCTTGTTAGAGGATTTAATCACCTTGTTAGGGGTGTCCCTATAAGAGTTCTTTAGACAATTCAATAGAACTATCACCTTGTTAGAGGATTTATAAATAGTTGTTAAGCCAACTCTATTAAGAGATTTAGATCATTGCTACAATGGTTAGAGAGTAGCAATGACCTGATTTGAATGCAACTAAATTTTTTATTATAAATCTCAATTTTGGCTTCTATACTTGGTCCTTTTTTCATCAAATATATATTTTTAGCTCCACAAGGGTATTATGCTTATCCTTTTGATTTGCTTCCTCTTATCATCATCAAATCTTCAATGTATTCACATACTCTCACACACTCTCTAATTCTCAATTTGACCTTTTTATTTATATCTTTCATATAGTTAAGTCAGCTCAAATATAACTTAGAATAATTAATATTCATCTTCTCAGTCAATTAGAACCATTAGATAAATCAATTGAACTCAATATGCTAAAATAAGAAAATCCTTCGTTAGCCAACCCTGCTTGGTAGATGCTAACTCAAAAAAAAAATTCCTATGTTAATTAACAAAAACTTGATCAATGCTATATACTAGCAAAGTTCCTTTAGAAATTGAGTGAGCTTAGTTAACACCGGTTCCATCCAACATTTCCTTCATTAACTAGGTGAGCTCGGTTAGCACTCATCTTCTGTAGACTTTCCTTTGACACCCAAGTGAACTTGGTAGACACTACCTTCTGATCTAGGCAAACTCTAAACTTCTTAGTAGCCTCATAAAACTATCTCCAATGCCTAAGTGAGCTTGGCATATACTAAATAATAATGATATGACATTTTGTGTAACATCAAAGACAATACACAATTAATCAATTATTTCAACAAAATTCATGATAGTTTAGTGTGGTTAGATAATGGACCAATCAAAATCACAAAGAGAATAATAGACAGGGTAACAAGGTATCCTACCCGAAATTGGCCAAAGACTATGAGAAGTGAGTCCAAAGAAGTCATTGAAAAGAACACCATCATAGATCCTTTGATAAATTTTGTAGTAAGAGTAATTGCATATAAATTTTATCAATCAAGAAGATTGTATGGTGTATCTTGCATTGTAGTAGACATAGGCTACAAGATTGTAAAGAAGGATCATGCATATGATCTTGTCGAGCTATAGCTACGACAATTGATTGAAAACCTAGGAGAAATAAGGAAAACATAGAGTACTTAGTGTAAATTTGGATCTATTTTGATATGTATCTTCTTTTATGTACATACCACATTTCCTACATTTGGTACTATTGCATGGAAGACAAATAAGTCTATTGTAGTTCAAATAAAAGAGTTAATTGAATAGTTAGGCAAAAAATTTGAGATAGTAATGACTAGTTATTTTGAGGATTTCAAACAATCCATGAAGAAGAGATTAAGGATTCTAGTGTCATTAGTGGAAAAACATTATGATGATGTTTGTTTCCTAGTTGATGTTGATCATACATTTATTTAGGCAACAATTCCTAGAGTGAGATGGTTAAGGCCATTAGGTTATGGAATTAATGTTGATGAGGTCTCTACAACAATCACAACATTACTTGCAAAAGAAGTAGACAAAGATTCCAAAGCTTTTGGTAACTATGAGATCACCAAATCAAAGATTACTATGGACTTGAAGATTTCCTTTGTCATCAAAAAGAATGATAAACTAGTAAAGAAGCTACAAGAAAAATTTGGTGAAGGTGGTGTGGAAGAAGATGAAGTGGAAGAGGATGAAGAGGAAGAAGACACTTAGATTCAAGCACCACTTGCATTGACATAAGGATGTGGTGATGATCAACAAGAGGGAGAAACAAAAACTACAGAAGGAGTTGAGGAAGAGGAAGTGAAGAAAGAACCTATTCCTACTAATCAAAAGAAGAGAAAGGCTAAGGCACAAACAATGACAAGAAATGAGAAGGTTACTAATCCAAGCCAGCCCAAACCAACAACACCTACCACAAGGGTCAGTACATGTGTCATTGCACAAAAGGCTAAAGAGAAATCCAAGCCTACAAAGTAGGAAGGTGGAGCACAAAAAATAATAACGAGAAAATACATTAATAAGTAGGAGAAAATAAATTTCTTAGGCTAAAACTAACAAGGAAAGAATTGAATCTTATGACAACAACCAATTCCAAGTGGCGAGTCATAATCCATCTTCAGATCTAGATAACTTATGTGAGAATGTTAGAAATAATGCAGATTTATTAGGTTTCTCTCACATTGATTTTGAAAATCTTGGAAAAGTTGAGAAGAATCAAGTGGAGTAGGCAATATATGCCATGATGGCTACTTTTAAGAAACCTTTTCTAGAGATTTCCAATTCCATTCCTAAAACCATATATGAAAGATTTGAGAAAAAATGGCACTATTGTTTAGATATAGAAAGGAAAACTAGAGAAACAACCCTTGCTCAAGTTATGTCAAAACTTAGCAAGGCACAGATAGCTAAAGTCATAAAGAAATATGTTGTTAGATTTGATCCTAAATATATATCATTCAACATATTATAGAACAACATAGAGGATGTTGTAAAGAAGACCATACACATGTGGAAAATTACATATGGGCTAGCCATAGTCAAAGCAGGAGAACAAGAACCTATTGAGGTTAAAGATGATGAAGATGACGACACTAATGAAGGCACTGATATGATTATAGATGATCAGGCAATAGCTGAGAAAGAGCAGCAACAAGATGAGAGTGTACAAAATACATAAATGCTGAATGTTAGCCCTCTATAGATAATAAGTGTAAGTATTGAAACTATCATAGTAAATAATTTTTTTGATCTTATTGCTTAGAACATCAATCCCCTAATAGAGGATGACTTGAAAAAAAAAACTTGATCAATCTATACTATAGGCCAAATTGTGTAACAACCATGTATTGGGGAGTGCAGATGAACTTCATAAATCAGTGACTAAAACTACAAGGGATGAGGTGAAAACACAAGAACCACCTATAATCACTCCTCAAGTCACTAGTGTACAACCTTTAGAAAATGTACTAGAAGTTTCAGCAAAAAAGGTTGAGACAATTGGAAAGGATAAAATGGAAACACAAGTCACTAATGAATCACAGAGTCAAATAGGTTAGATAGATTCATTTGCAACTCTAGCACAAGTTCAAGGTGCAATTTAAAGAAATGAGGTAGAAAAGAACAAGCATGAAGAGATTGAGTTGACACCCAAGACAAAGGAGCTAAGAGCAATTCAAGCACTGGTAACTTTACCAGAATCTGGCACTCCTTCTAGTCATACTCTTCAAAGGCCGAGCACAGATGCAACACCTTTGCAATTCCCAATATCAAGTCCAAGTTCATCCAAGGTTAGAAGAGGTAATAACTTATGGAAATTTTAGCCTAGATGAAGAAATTATATTGCCTAGGTTTGATCTTGTGGCAATAACAATTGAGCAAATGGGTATACTTCAAGAAGCCCTAGCTAGAAAGAAACATCAAGAACTATTCAGAAGGGGGCATAGGAATAAGTAAGCTTTGCTTGCTATCAAAGACATCTTCTTGGATTCATTCAATTTTCCTACTCCAAATGAAATAAATCCACTTATTGAACAATTGACTTAACATAGTGGAAAAGGTAAGTGATGTAGACCTTGATGCTAATGCAAAATTATTAGAATAGTCTGAAAAAAAGTTTCAATATGAAGTGAATGAGAAGATATCTAGTGATACAACACTTACACAAGTTGAATTAGCAACTAAGATAGCTAGTGTGAAGTAGGTACTAGAGAATATTTTCTCTCTATACACCAAACTATGTAATCCTACACTCTTCACACAATAAATAATGAATCGCATCCTGAGCTTGGAAAATCAAATGTAGTCATCTAGAGCTAAATTGCCCATGACCCCTGCACAAAGTGAGAAACACTTCAAGATGCTATTGCAAACCTAGAATTAGTTAGTACCACTATCTATAGATGAAGCCAACATTAGGGCTAAACTAGTAAGAATCTAGACTACATTGACTCCTCACATGGAGATTTTACACAAGGAATTAAGCTATGCAAAAACTCTAAAGAAGAAAGACCCCAATCTTTCTACATTAGATGGCATAGAAAATCTTGTTGCCAAGATGGCCATCCAAATTAAGTCTTTGGAGGTAGCTTATACAATTGGGATGTCTCTCTAAAGATTAATTTTGAGGTCCATAAATCCTTTTTAGACAAATACATTATTAGTGCATGACCCATTGACATTAGTGTCAAAAAAGGGGAGTAAGAGGGAATGGAGAAGTAAGAAGAGGAAGAGCATGGGGGAGAAAGCATGGGAGATAAAGAGTAAAGGGGGTGAAAGAGTAATAAAAAAAGTATTAGAAAGCATACAACAACTCAAGGGGAGTTATGAGTTTCTTTTAAGTATAAGTTGTTGCAAAAATTTTCTATTTTGAAATTTTGTATAGAAGCTGAAAAAGAGTTTATCTTATGCTCGTAAGAATATATGTATTAATATATGACCAAGTTTTTATGACACTCATGTCAAAGGGGGAGATTTTTTTATCTTAGATTGGTTTTGATGAGTGATTATCTATACACTTAAGTCATTTAATTAGTTCATGTCAAACAAGTAGTATATGTCAAGCACAACATGTATAAGCTAGAGCATGCTGAGTCAATAGTGAGTGCCAAGTCACTCATGTGCTGAGTTACTCAAGTAATGAGTATACATTATATGTTGAGTGATTCAGGAGCTAAGGAAATAGTGCATGCCAAGTCATTTAGATGTCAATTATTAATATTGAAGTCAGTATGTGTTGAGCATCAGGGACTTTAAATGTTGAGTAACATAGTTTTTTCATAATTGTTTATATTGGTACAAACTACTATGTAAACCATTTTTGAGCTGACTTACAGATTGAATTACAATATTTTGGTGATAAGGATGAATCTTAAGTTGTAATCCCTATGCATTACATGTACCCAATCAGATAAAGGGAAGGTTTAAGAGGCAATAGGGGTGAATCCCAGTTGTTGATTCATACCTAAAACTAAGTCACCTAGGTCTTCTTAAGGAGAAGGAGCCCTAAGCTTTCTAAGAGCATGAAAGGGAATGAATGGATGATCAAGGAGAGTTTTGCATGCACAAACTAGGACATTCATGGTGACCAAGGTATTATGATTTGAATTACATTGCAGAATCAGTTAAAGAAGAATAGAGGAAGGAAATAGTAAACAATAGAGAGACATCTGATCAAGAAGGATCAAGTATACATTAGTTTAAGATGATCTATCATCAAGAAACAAAGTGCTAATTGTAGGATCAAAGCTGAGACATTGTAATAGGTGAATCAGTTAAATCTCTTAACAGAGTAGTCCTAACAAGTTATATTGAAATATAATAACAAGGTGCTTACTTAATTGTGAGTTGAAGTCTTTTAACAAGGCACACTTTTAATAGGGTGTTGAAATCCTTTATAGGGTAACACTTAACAGTTTTTGTAAGCCTTTAATAGGATAGACCTTTCACAAGGTAGATCATGGTCCATGATAAAACATTGTAACCTTCATTGATACAGTTTATTACTACAGTAGTGAAGATTTGTGGGTTTCATCCCCACCCCATTTTTACCTTCTCATTGAAGATTTTTTGGGTAATCATATCTGGTGTCATATATGTGTGAATGTTTACTTGTTTACATGCTTTAGATGTACATGATTTACATAGTATTTCAGTTTTCTTATTGAATATGTAAGATGGATGTGTAGTGAATATTTGATGGGTCATAGTTTAAAGCACTAATTCACCCCCCTCCCCCCATTAGAATTTACAAGTGGGAAAATTTACTTCTGAGAGGGGGCATGAATCAAAAGTAACTAATTTAAAAAAATTTAAAACCTTTTATCTAAAATCATTTACATGCATCTAATTCATCTATTAACATAAAAGTAAAGACATGCATGAAAACAGATAACACAAGAATTTGGTAACCCAGAAACCCTCCAAAATGAGAAGGTAAAACTGGGGTGGGGATGACACCCACAAAGTATCACTATAGCAATATGTAACTATTTAATGTTACAAAGTTTGACCACTCCCAATGGTCTACCCTGTGAAAGGCCTGTCCTGTTAAAGACTTTACACCCTGTTAAAAGCAACCTAGTTAAAGGATTTACAAACACTCACTTGGAATATTACCCTATTAAAGGATTTAGCACCTTGTTTAAAGGCTTACAACATGGTTATTAAACCAACCTATTATCATAGGATTTTCTTTCCAAATATAATGGCTAACGAGTATTAGAAAGTCTTGACCTGATGACTTCCAATCCTTAATTGTTGATTCCAGATCCTCATTCTACTCTATCTATTCTGATCCTTGCTTGATCTGATATGTCTCTCTTTGAAACTCTAATACTCTATTCTCAATCAATTGAATTCTACAATGTTGTTCTACTCTTTCTAACTCTTTACACCCTTCTGCACTTCACTATAATTCTTCAACACACTCTTCCTCATGCACACGCATAATGGGGTTTCGTCCTCCTTTTAAAGGCTTTGAAGACTTAGGGTTAGGCATGAATCTACAATCAATATTCATTCTTCATTTCCTAGTCAATTCTTTCAATTTTCCTATTGGTTTCATGCCTTCTCCATTTTTCTTATTAGTTGCATGTTGATTACATATGTAATGCAAAAGATTTGATCTTATCTTTAAGATCCTTTGAGATTCATCCTAAGTCAGCTTAAGAATGGTTTACATATGAGTTTTTGAAGGCACAAACTCATATGTTGATTCTATGTTACTCAACACTTACTAATTGCTAATGCTAGGCACATATAGGAATTTTGTCTCACTCGGCTCCTATAGTGATTCTGTTTCGCTCGACATCTATACTTTTCTCGATACCTAAAGTGACTCAGCATCACTTATCACTCAATACTTGAACTTCACTCATCACCTAAAGTTCACTCAACACCTAAACTTCACTATGCACCTATTGAATCTCTAGCTTAACATACTATAGCTCGACATCTGTATTATACACTCAATTGTCAAAACCAATCTAAGACCAACAATCTCCCCCTTTGACATGAGTGGCAAAAACACTTGACTTAAACATTATGAATCTAATCTCTATGAGTATACTACACATTTTTTCTTCAAAAATTTTGTATTCCTCAAAAGTTTGTAACCCCCCTTGAGCTTATGTGCCAATTTTGTAACCAAAATTCCACTCTTGCAACCAAAGACTCTTGTGCTGAATTTATCTCATGCTGATGTGTCTGGTACTCTTTGCCTTGTCTATACTTTGCATCTATTTTTTTGTACACATCCTATTTGATACTCTTTTCCTTGTCTGCACTCTACATCTATTTGTTTATACTCATCCTATCTAATACTCTTTGCCTTATCTGTACTCTGCATCAAATTGTTTGTACTCCCCCTTTGTTTATGCTTCCTTTTTCACATCTTCTTGTAGTTTTTTCATCCTTTTGGATTTATTCCCTTATTTCTTCTTCAAAATTGTGTTACATGAATATCTCCCCCCTTGGATATTCTTTATTACCTCCATCAAAGAATGTATTATCTCCCCATTCTTATTATATGCAATAATGAATATCTCCTTTTTTTCACTTATGTCAAAGGGTCCTAAGAATGAATAGAATATTTAGCCAAAAATGTTTTATTTACCTCTATTATCATCTTTAGAGAAGCATCCCAATTGTCTAAGGTAATTTCTAGTGATTTGTGCTGGATGGCTATCTTTGCTGCAAGATGTACTAGGCCTTCTAAGGTAGAAAGATTAGGATCTTTCTTCAAAATATTTTCTACATAGGCCATTTCCTTATGTACTACTTCTAGATGTGGAGTAATAGCAGATTGAATTTGTATCAATTTGGCCTTGACATTGGCCTCTTCTATTGTCAATACAACTAACTCCTAGGTGTGAAGCATTTTTACAAAATGCTTCTCACTTTGAGTTGGATCTTTCAATAGCTGTGTGCTAGATATCTAAAGATTTCATTCCAAGCTCAGTATTCTCTGGCTAGTTTCTTGTGTGAAGTATGATGAGTCACACAATTTGGAGTACAATGAGAATATATTCTCAAGTACTATTTTCACTTTTTCAACTTTCTTAACCAACTCTACTTGTGAAAGTGCTATCTCACTAGATATCTTCTTATCAAATTTCATTTGTAATTTATTTTTAGACCACTCTAATAATTTGACATTAGTATCGAGGTCTTCATTTTGTACCTAGTCCACTATGTTGGACAATTCCTCCATGATGGGCTTTGTTTCATCAGGTATAGGTAAGCTAAATGCATAAAGGAACATGTCTTTGATTTCCACCAATGCTTGCTTTTGTCTATACTCATTTCTAATTATCTCCTACTTATTCTTTGTCGCAAGTGCCTCTTGTACTTCATTTATCTATGCCAGGTTCATTTTTTTGTAGTCATAAGTAGGTATGACTATTTCCTCATCAAGTGTAGGGTCTCCATAGTAAATTACCCTTGCTACCTTGGTGGAGCTCAAGCCTAGTGCTGAAATTTGCAATGGTACTACATCAATGCTTGATTGCTTTTGTTGGAGTCCCCATAGTAGGCAATTTTACTAGTGTCTATATTGTCTCTTGATCTCTTTCCTTGGGGGTTTTCTCCTCTTCCTAGTCTTCTTCTCTACTACCTTGATCAATGATAATGATTTGAGGAGGTGCACCTTGGCTTTGTGTTATAGGAACATCTTATCCTATTTCTTCCTTTATTGGCTCCTCAATAGTTGTTGTTGCTATGACTGTATGATAAACCTTAGTAGTTGTATCTAGTGTTGCTTGCTCTTTTGGTTGATCTTTTTTAGCTATGGGAGGTTGTGAAGGTGGTTCTTGTTTTTTTACCTTCTCCCTAGTAATCTCTACTACAACTTTTTGCATTTCTTCCACACTCACCAAAATAGGATTTGTGCATAATTGTGATTGCAATGTGGTTTGGTGAAGGATCTTTTTGAGATTCTCTACAGTCAATGGATTGATTTTCTGACCTGAGGTGTCATGAACATCCTTGACAATTATAGTTTCTGTAGGTGTTGTATGTGGAGGACTTGGTGGTGGCAATTGGGTGTCTTGGACACTCTGTTATGGCTATTGCTCCTCAACTATTGCCTCTTCACCTTGTTGTGTCTTCTCCATGATTAACTCTTTTTTCTCTTTCTCTCCTTCCTCATCCTTTTCATTCTCTTCTTCTTCCTCATCATTTCTTCCCTCAAAGGGATCTTCTTGCCCTTCCTTGATAGTAGTCAATCCATAAATCAATTTCCACATTTGTGTGCATTTCTTTACAACATCCTCTAGTTTATTCTGTAAAATACTAAAGGCTCTATATTTGGGTGCAAATTTACTCTCATGTTTCTTACTAGCCTTAGTTATTTGACCTTTTGTAAGGTCTAGCATTACACGAGCCAATGTTGACTCCCTTATTTCTTTCTCCATATTAAGGTTGTAATGCCATTTATTCTCTACAATGGAGCTTAGCTCCTTAGGCATAAAATTGTTTAGTTCAAGTGGGGTGGTCTTGAACTTAGCCATCATAGTGTAGATAGACTCTTCCACCATGTTTTTTTCTTCTCTTGAAAATTTATTAAAATCAATGATCTTTAAACTAGTTAAATCTGCATTATCTCTAATGTTATCACAAACATTTTCCAATTTAGACTTGGTAGAATGTCTTACCAATCTAAATTGACCATTGTAAGATTTTGTCTTTTCTTCGTCTGACTATGGGGATGCAACATATTTTCTTCTTTTGTTTTGTTTTGTAGGCCCTCCTTGCTCTATAGCTTTTTTCTTCCCCTATTCCTTTTCCACTTGTGTTGTTTCCCTAGTGTCTACCCTTGTAGTTGGCTTAGCTAGGCTCGTATTTGTTGCTTTCTTCTTCCCCTTGGGTTGTGCAACTAGTAGTTTTTGTGCCTTTCTCTTCTTTGGTTCAGCCTTGGGTGCTTCCTGCTCAGCACCTTCCTCTTCTTCTACATCCTCACCCATCCCTTGGGTCAATGCAAGTGTTTCTTGTCCTTTTTCTTCTTCATCACCTTCTTCTTCTTCTTATGTCATGCCTTCACCAAATTTGGCCTTTAACTTCTTTACAAATTTGTCTTTCTTCTTCAGTGTGGAGGTAGTCTTTAATTCCATATCAAATTTTGACCTTACCACACCAAAGGTTCCAAAATGTGGTGCACTTTGTCCACTTCCTCCATTAGTAGTGCAATTACAGCTACTGATGCCTCATCTATATTTATGTCATAGCCAAGAGGTCTTAGCCATCTAATTCTTGGTATGACAGCTTGTATATAGGTGTAGTCAATATCTACAAGAAATCATACATCATTTACATGCTTCTCTACTAATTAAACTAGTATTATTAGCCTTTGTTTCATGGTTTTCTTGAAGTCTTCAAAATAGCTAGTCATTAGGGTCTCAAAATTAGCTCCCATATATTCTCTATATTCATTAACTTGAGCTATGATAGACCTATTTGCTTTCTAGACAACTTTACCAAAAGAAGGAAATTCACTCTGTACATAGATGAATATGCAAATCAAAATAGCATTAAACTTGCATTGGGATCCCTTGGTTCTCCTTATTGCTACTAAATTCTCATTAATTTGTTGCAATTACAATTCTACAAGACCATAAGTATGATCCTTTTTCACTAATTTGTAACCCGCATCCACTGCAATGCATGGTACACTGTTAAGTCTACTAGATTGGTAGAATTTTTGTTCAATAACTCAAAGTCAACAAGAGGGTCTTGAATGGCATCTATTTTCATTCCTCTCTTGTTCCACTTGGCACCAATGTTCTTTTCAATTTCTTCCTTAGAATCACTCCTAAGGGTCTTTGGCCAATCTAGGGTTGGGTATCCTGCTAAGTACTATCCTGATCCACTTAGTTTTGAATACTGTGGGGAATTCTAGGGCATGCATCAAACCCTTCTTGTCAACAATTTGATACTCTTCTTTCAAAACTCCATTTTCACACAATCTCTCATAGGCTTCCCTCACCTCCATATGTCTCCTATGTCTTCTAACATCCTAAACCATGACTAGCTTAGGGGGTATGACAAATAGGGCTCCATCTGGGTCATTTTTATACGCCACTTTAAGGATTGGCTAGAAATCTAGTTGTTTCACTTCATTTGATACTAGTTGTACCTTAAATGGTTCTTTCTCCTATGTTTTCCTAGAGCTAGAATCCATTTGTGTGATCTAGGGTTTGTACACAAAGAAAATGTGAAACTGCGTAACTTGGCACAAATGTAAATACCTTGAATTTGATGAAATTATGTTGAATCAATGTTGAAATTGGCTCAAATGCTAGATTCTCTACTTTTGAGTTGTTATGCACTCTTTTTTGTATTTTCTCTTTGTTCACAATGAAGAAAAATGATTTAAAATGTGATAATATACTCTATTTTCATTACATTTAATGCTTAGTGCATTTATAGCTATCTACTAGGCTTCTTAAGGATTTTTGCATTACTTAGCTTCCATTTTCTTTTCATCACTCAGCATCCACAGAAGTATCACTCACTTGGCTTCCTATACCAACTTGGCTGTAACTAATCATTCGGCTTCTACTGATTTTGGCAATCAACTTAGCTTGTACTAGAATTTTACTTGGAAAAACTTATGAAATCTTGAAATTTTAACTTTACAATACTAATCATGATGATTTCTTCTTTTTAATACTTGCTTGTTTAGGAACTGATGTATGATGAAGCTTTGTAAATCAATCCCTTATGCCTTCCTATACTTAGTTTAATGAAGTGTGATCACTAGACCTTTCAGGTGAAGTGATCCCTTCATTTAATGTGCTACTCCCATCTTTCTTCTTCCATGTCTTATTCATTTCTCCTCTTATGTGTTGAACATCCACCTTCTCTTTACCTTTATTGTTCATTGTGTTGGGTTCCTTTGACCTTGTTGGGCAATTTTTGCTGATATGACCAGTCTTTAAACAACTAAAACATGTGGTTTGACTCAACCATCTACTGTAGTTTCTACTAAAATGTGTTCTTATGCAATTTTTAGGAATGTGTCCATATTCCTAACAATAATCACAACTATACCTAGTGTTGTAGTCCTAATTGTAGTGATGTTCATGGCTATTTCCCCTTGTTGGCTGATTAGGTGTCTACATAGGCTTTGATTTGCACTCAAAAGCTCTATGTCCATACTTCTTGCAATTATAGCAATGACCTTCAAATCTTGGTGTACTAATAATCCTAGTCCTGCAGTCATGTGCTTGATGTCCTTGCTTGTTGCACTTATGATAGTGACTCATATTCTTAGGTTTTTCATGCTAATGAGTATTCTCATTCTTGCATACATTAGAGGTATGTCCTTTTTAACCACAGAAATGACAAGTAGGTTTAGTGTTCTTGCCTTTTTTACTCCTTTCTTCTGCAGTCTTGGATGACTCTCCTTGCTCAGCACTAGTGTATCCTAGTCTTGAAGTATCATTGCTAGCCTTTTGATGATTTCAGTAGTTGCTCAAAGTACTTGATGGCCTCATTAGGTTTATTGAAGCTCTCTGCAATCTTGTCATCTTTTTTTAAGTCATTTTGTAGTTTTTCATTTTGCATCTTTAGTGTAGAGATCTCAATATCCTTGACATCCAATTCATGATGTACATTCATCATCTGGCTTAGGGTGTCTAGCTGCATGTTTGAAATTCTTGCGAGCTCAATTTATTTTTCTTCCAATCTGTTGGCAAGATTTCTCTTGTCTTCTTCTAGCATGGCCTTATCTTCAATGGCTCTTTTCTTTTGTTCAGTCATCTCACAAAGCATCATGGCTTGTGATTCTTGTTCAAGCATGATTTTTATGATTTCTTCTACTTGGGCTCTATTCTTCTCCATTAGGTTTGCTATTGCTGCATCAAACTCTTTGGAATCTCCATTTGCAAACAATTTTGAGGCGTCAATCTACTTGTATTGTGTATCATTCTCAGCTATGAAATCTGTCTTCTTTTTCTTAAAGATTTTCTCAATTCTTCTCTAGCTTCTTCCAAGGTGTGTAGAGCAAGTTGTATATCAATTGCTTGATTCTCTATGATCTTCCCAAGTTTGTAGACTTCCATTTTCAGATCTTTTCTCCAAGCTGTAAGGCTCCTTCTTGTGAGAAGTTGGCTCTGATACCAATTGGTTGAATTTACAAGTGAAAAATTTTACTTCTGAAAGGGGGGTGAATAAGAAGTAACTAACTTTAACCTTTTCAAAACCTTTTATTTGAAATCATTTACATGCATCTAATTCATCTAATAAAAATAAAAGTAAAGACATGCATGAAAACAGATAACACAAGAATTTGGTAACCTAGAAATCCTCCAAAATGAGAAGGTAAAACTGAAGTGGGAATGACATCCACAAAGTATCATTACAGCAATATGTAACTATTTAAGGTTACAAAGTTTGATCACTTCCAATGGTTTGCCCTATGAAAGGCATGTCCTGTTAAAGACTTTACACCATGTTAAAAGTGAGCTAGTTAAAGGATTTACAAACACTCACTTGGAATGTTACCCTATTAAAGTATTTAGCACCTTGTTTAAAGGCTTACAACATGGTTATTAAACCAACCTATCATCATAGGATTTTCTTTCCTAATACAATGGCTAGAGAGTTTTAGAAAGTCTTGACCTAATTATTTGAAATCCTTAATTGCTGATTTCATATCCTCATTCTAATCTGTCTATTCTAATCCTTGCTTGATCTAATATGTCTCTCTTCAAAACTCTAATACTCTATTCTCAATCAACTAAATTCTACAATGTTGTTCTACTCTTTCTAAGTCTTTACACCCTTTTGCACTTCGCTATAATTCACCCACACACTCTTCCTCATGCACACACACAATGGGGTTTTGTCCTCCTTTTAAAGGCTTCAAAGACTTAGGGTTAGGTATGAATCTATGATCAATATTCATTCTTCATTTCTTGCTCAATTCTTTCACTTTTCCTATTGGTTGAATGCCTTCTCCATTTTTCTTATTGGTTGTATGTTGATTACATATGTAATGCAAAAGATTTGATCTTATGTTCAAGATCCTTTGAGATTCATCCTAAGTTGGCTCAAAAATGGTTTACATCTGAGTTTGTGAAGGCAAAAACTCATATGTTTATTCTATGTTACTCGACACTTACTAATTGTTTATGCTCGACACATATAGGAATTCTATCTCACTCGGGTCCTATAGTGATTCTATTTTGCTTGGCATCTATACTTTTCTTGGCACCTAAAGTTCACTTGACACTTGAAGTTCACTCGACACCTATTGAATCTCTGGCTCGACACATACTATAGCTTGACATCTGTATTATACTCAACATCATTTTAAGAATTGGTTAAGTGTGTTGACACTCAATTATCAAAATTAATCTGAGACCAACACCCCCCCCCCCCAAATGTTTATGTTTCCTATTGTAATTCCAACATGATGTATCCAATATGTTTTGGAGAGAAATTGTGAATACATTAGTCTATACTATGAATATGGTGCAAGTCATGAAACAAACAAACAAGACCCCTTATGAATTGTGGTTTGGTCACTCACCTACAGTAAGGTATTTCATAATTTTTGGCACTGAGTGTTATATCAAAAGAGATGATAATAATGGTAAGTTTGATGCTAGAAGTGATGAAGGTATATTTCTTGGTTATTCAATGAAAAAAAAGGCTTATAAATGTTGTAATCTAAGAACTAAGACCATTATGGAAAGTGTAAATGTAAGAGTTGATGAGAAATTCAAGATAAAAGAAAGAGTAATTGATTACAATTCAGATGATGATGTTATTACTAAACCAAAGAATGATGGAGTATTCTTTGAAACTAACAATGATTTGTAGAATGGAGGAGAGCTAAGGGAGGAACAAATCTCAAAACCTTCAATAGAGCCAAGAGTTGAGATAACAATTCCTACTTTGGGTAAGAATATGACAAAGAATCATCCACTCTAGCAGATCATTGGAAGCAAAGATGAAGGTGTGATGATTAAAAGTAGAATCAATGAACAACTATGTTTGATATCTCAAGTTGAGCCTAAGAATGTAGATGAAGCATGTAAAGTGACTATTTAAAGCAAGCTATAAAAGAGGAATTGGATCAGATAGTAAAGAATGAAACATGGGAATTGGTCCCCAAACCAGTAGACAAGAATTTGATAGGAACTAAATGGGTATTCAGGACCAAGATGAATGAATAAGGTGAAGTTGTAAGGAACAAGGCAAGATTGGTATGTAAAGGTTACTCATAGCAAGAAGGAATAGTCTATGATGAAACATATACTCCTGTGAAAAGTATAGAAGTAGTAAGGTTATGCTTAGCATATGCAACATATAAGAAATTAAAATTATATCAGATGAATGTCAAGTCAACATTTTTGGATGGAGAACTTGTAGAAGAGGTATACATTAAATAGCATAAAGATTTTCCTTTAAAGATGACAAGGACATACCATGCAGATTGAAGAAAGCATTATGTGGTTTGAAGCAAGCACCTAGAACTTGCTATGCAAGGTTAGAAAACAATTTGACAAAGCTTGAATATAGCAAAGGTATGGTAGATAGTAATCTCTATTGGAAATAAATTGATGATGGATTAATAATTTTGGAAATATTTGTTGATGATACCATATTTGGAGGAAATGATGATGAAGGTAACAA
Organism: Cupressus sempervirens; assembly: GCA_028749045.1. NCBI lineage: Eukaryota > Viridiplantae > Streptophyta > Pinopsida > Cupressales > Cupressaceae > Cupressus > Cupressus sempervirens. The sequence goes on from CM053789.1 coordinate 874,868,051, forward strand.
GTTTACACAAGAAATGAAGAAGGAATTTGAAATGAGCATGATAGGAGAAATGAAATATTTTCTAGGATTACAAATTGTACAAGACAATGAAGGAATCTTTATTTCTCAGACTAATTATTTGAAAGATTTACTAAAAAGGTTTGGTTTGGAAATATGTAAACCTATTGGAACACCTATGGTAACTAGACACAAGTTATCTACAAAGGATGAGACACCCATTATTGAGCAAAAGAAGTATAGATCTATGATTAGAGGTTTACAATATCTGACTATCATAAGGCCTTATCTAACAAATGTAGTTGGAATTGTTACAAGATTCCAAGATGATCCTAGAGAAACACATTATTTCACTCTATATTCTTATACTGATGTTGATTGGGCAGGCAGTATGGATGACAAAAAGAGCACCAATGGTGGAGCCTTCTTTCTTGGAGGAAGGTTATTTTCTTGGCTAAGAAAAAAAGAAAGATTGTACCTCAAAAAGTATATTAGAAGTAGAATATGTTGTAGCAACAAAAAAAATATAATCAAGTTGTTTGGATGAAGTAGATGTTGAAGGATATAAGGATAGAATTCAGTGAACCTATTGTCATACATTGTGACAACACAAGCACGGTAATATGTCTAAGAATTCAGTGTTGCATTCTAAAACCAAGCACATTTCTATCAAGTATCACATGTTGAGAGAGATAGTTTAAGAAAAGGAAATTAGATTGGATTATGTGAGCACTAAAGATTAGAATGCATATATTTTCACTAAGTCTCTTCCCAAAGAGACTTTTGAGTATTTGTGAGGTATGCTAGGGGTTATGCCCCTTTCTACATCAGAGTAGATGATGCAAGAGTGCATTAGTCCAATGTAATAGAGCACTATTATTTTTCTAGACTAAATGTTGATGCTTCCTATATGGGGGAGTATTTGTGATGGACTAAGTCATCTAAGACTCTTGTTGGATGTTGTTTTTGAATAGTGCCTTTGGACACTTGAGCTAAGTAAGAAACATTTGTTGCAAAATTTGATGGTCACTAAAACCTTTGACATTGATGTCAATGGGGGAGAAGTATAGCATGAAAAAAATTAGAATAGAAAAATAGTTTGATGTAAAGAACATTGAGGTATATCAATGGGAAGAATGATTGATGAAAGGGATTTAAAAAGAAAGGTTAATAGTCTTTTATAGTTGGTATTCTTGGAATTAGATGTTTTTCATCTATGTTTCCATCAATGCCGAAGGGGGAGATTTTTGGAAGCATGAATGTTGATAATATTCCTATGGGGGAGCATTGTATAAGCATGATTAGATCATTATCATAATGATATATTACATTCAAGAATATTTTTTTCATTGATGTCAACATAGTAGCTTTCTATGGTATCTGACAAAAGAAAAATGGTAAAGATCAAGTTTGTATGGATAGATAGTTGAGTACTTTTAGTAACAAGGTTAAAGGGAGATTATACTATGTGTCTAGTATATGCACCTAACCTCAAAACCATAAGATATTAAGTCTAGAAGAAGTTATGCAAGTTTCAATGAAGACTATTCTGAGATAGAGTTTACAAAGGCATGTTTTAGTAAACTCATTATATCTCTTAGGAGAGTCATTATTCTAATAAGTTGAAGTTAAAGATGTGAAGAAGACATGTTGGTGATGATGTGGACAATATCGCTCATCATAATGTTACATGTACTAAAAGTTAGTCAAGTTATAAGGTGAAAGATTAATATTATCGCTAAGTGTACTATGTTCTTAACGTGGTCCTATAATAATTAATTGAGAAGTTGTAACAACTGACTCAAGGAATTTTTTTATGGATCTAGTATAAAGGAATAACATTTTCCTTTATCATGTGTGGATGAAATCAAACAATGAAAAGCAACACAAAGAGTGGAATGTGAAGATAAGTAGAGCGAAGCGAAAGTGAAGGAAACTTCATTGCCGAGGTTTTATTGTGTGATCTAAAGTTTGATACTTGGATCCAAGGTTTGTGACTTGTTCTACATGGTCTAGCAGTGATTGATCGAGTTGATAGGTTAGAGGAAAGAAGTTAAAGTATAGTGCAAGGAATAGTTGAGAGATAAGTTGGACAGTGAGTTTAGTGGTCTTCCCCTAGAAGTTGTTTAGATAGTGGGTTCGTCTATCTTCTAAAACTCCTAAAAGGGTTGGAATCTTCTAACAAGGATTTAAATTCTCCTAAAGGGACTCATATGTAGTAAATTTTGTAATAGACCCCTAACAAAATCCATCCTCTAACAAGGAATATTTATATTAGTACATCATCTTGTGGGAATTATTCGCACTAGGGTTTTCCCTCTAATCAAGGGTTTCCCTATTTAACATATCTAGTGTAATTGTCTATGTGCATCTTGTTATGGTTGCTATTTTGTTAGCACCTGATATGGACACAATTTTAAAACTTCAAGTGTAGATTTTGAACCACTTCAAACTGAAGTTTGAAGTAGTTCAAAGCAGTTTGACAGTTCAAATGGGTTAAAAAATGTAGATTGGTTAATTCAGAATGGTCAAGAATTTGTGTTCAACTTAGAACTCAAATATAGTCACTACTTATAATTTAATTTCAGTCAGCACAATAGTTCCAAAAAAAATGCAGAAGTGCAGATCAAGATGAAGACCTAGTTTGATGGATTCAATTGTAAAACTTCAAAAGTGCAAAATCTATTATATTCAGTATCAGTCTACATAGGAAGTTTTATAGACTCAGAATCTAGTTTGGGGGCTTGGTAAACTCAAAATTTTAGATGATTTGGTGGTCTCCAAATACAATGTTTAGCCTTATTCAATATTTTGCTGATTTCTTCAATCATGATGGAAGCTCTGAAGTCATTTATTAAGTGATGAAGAAATGAATGGTTTAGATACAAGGGTGTAGTGAGGGTGCAAAATGATAATGTGATATAAGTTGGGCCCATGTCAATTTGAGGGAGTCACCAAAATAAAAGGCAGCATGATAAAGTTGAAATTATTTATATCACTATTAAATGTGAAATCTTTAATCAAATTCATTTCATATTCATTATTCTTATAAGGGCACCCACCCATTATAGAGAATGTTTGATAATATGAGCAATGACATGTCATCATTTCTTCTCACAGACAGATGTAAGACATTTTTATCATGGAAGGTGATAGAATAGATGCTAATGGGAATTCAAGTGCCTTTACATATTGGAAGCCACAGTTTCATAAAATTTTCACAAGATCTTCATACATTGTGAGGGATATTTAATGAGTGAAGTTATATTGCAAATACATTCACACAGCTTTTGGGTACCTACAGAAGCTTATAATCATCCCAAAGAATGGGTAGATGTGCAAGTGAATAGCTAGATCATAAACCCGCAACATCCACATATGAAGACACATTATAAAGGTTTTAAAAAGAGCAATCAAAGGAATCGTATAAACCCATGTAAATCTGTGGAAAGGTGATTACATAATTTGCTAAATAGAGGGTTCCCCCCCTTTTTTTATCATTGAATCGAGTGTAGGAACATAAAGGAGAAGGGACGGGTTTTGTTAAACTCCATGTGTTAACAGGAAAAGCAGATTTGGAGAAATCAGGTTCATTATAAATACTAGCGGGTCATATTGAAACATTTTGAATTACAAACTAAAGAATCTATGGATGCATGCATTGGGGTCATGACCTATAGGCTTGCTATTGCTTTCCAATATTTATGAAGCCATGGCCATGGTGAAGCTCTTCTACCATTGGTGTTGCTAGACACTTCATCTTCAAGATACTGGGATACTTGGTAGCAAAACCTAGCATTTATCCAACGACTTCTTGAATGATGTTGATATTTAGTAGACAAAATGATTGGATGCATAGTTTGTTAAGGACAGAGATCCTTCTTTTAGAACATATAGCTAAGCTTTGTTGTAACTGAAGGGTTATCATACTTTACATTCATATCGTGTTGCACATGCATTATGGAATAGAGGTCAATGTGTATTAGCTTTAGCTTTACAAAGCCGCATCAGTGAGGTCTTCACTATGGATATGCATCCAACTACTCATATTGGCAAGGGTATATTACCCAATCATGGCACGGGTATAGTCACTGGTGAAAGTACTATTATTGGAGACAGAGTTTCCAGAGTTTCAATGTTTCAAGGTGAAAAACTTTAAAGAATTAGGAAGGCCATGCATCATAGTCATTGAACTATTTGCTGTTGAATGTAATCATGGCTATTTTCAAGGCCATTATATGTGACTAAATCTCGTAAATATGATTTGGAAGGAGCTTGCTTCAAATTTTTCAAAATTACTTAAAGGGAGATTGACAGTGGCTACCAAATTTTGGTTAATCAAGAAAAATAGTTTTCCTCAAAAGATCACTGTCTTTCCCATTCCATGGCTTCATTGATCAGCATACATGGGCAAAAAGTGAATTTCAATCGATCTTCACTATTAGAGCATCGACCATATGCATGAGTAGTTTGATTAGATGTCGATAATATAGATGAGAAAAGAGTGAATTTCACAATGTTCAGAATATATTATGATTCTTATCATAAACTCGAGACCACTGATACCTGTGGAGCACAAGGCATCACGTGGCAGCCTAAAGTGATCATATTGAGCCTCAGGGATATTGATTGGAATAGAGTATGGAGATCATTTTCAATGATTTCTCTTTACCCAACACGTGGAATTAAGACATGCATATCTGAAGGCAACCATAGCTCGATGACTAATGGAGATTTTAGTTAAGTTGCAAATCATCATATTTGATCATTGTATTGCCAAAAGAAGGAAAATAATATAAAAGGGGGAAATCAATTTTTTTTCGAGAATTCAGTTAGGGAAATTGAAAGGTTTCCATGGGAATGATTTTAAAATAATATAGATTTTCAAGATTCAGTTACATGAACCGAATACCATCTACTGATGTCTATTTATTATCAGAACATCAAAGAGCCAAGGATTCCATTCTTCATTCTTCTAGACTACAGACTTGGAGCTACAGGCAGGGAGGAGAATTTGGCAAAACTGTTCTATTTTCTTGAGAGGCTATGAGAGGTAGAGCATGGGTTATTTCCTTTCTTTCCTCTTTTCAAAATCGGGTGTTTGAGATAGAGTTGGGATTTTGATAGTTGATGTAACATGGTGAAGGGAGTTTCTGTCTTTATTGAAATAACAATTCGGTTGTAATGTGTAGAAGGTACTTTGTGAATCTTTTACAGTTAAGGAAGGGAGACTAGAGGTTAATAATATCAGAACTTTGATTATGGTGTATTTTTCTTCCACTTGTAATGAACCTTGAGTCATTTCCAGTTTTCTCTAAGTTACATTTCAATATTGTTATTTTCTTGTCACATTATCTGTTAAAATACTTTTAAAGGCTCTGGTTTTTATTTCACTCAAGAGAACTATAGTGCCTGCCCCTGGTTTGCATTTTGTTATCATTGTTGAACTCTTTTAGAGCTAGTTTCATGTTGATGGTTAGTAACATTATTATGAGATTATCAGATATTGTGCTATGGATTTAGTTGATATGTGATGAGATTACTTAGACTCTACATTTCATGTATGTATGATGATTGTTTTCAGTGTTTGCAGTTATTAATGATGATTTATTATCATATGTGTTTTTTTATGGATACTTACCCCATACTTGCATGTGTATGGTGTGCGTGTTTGCTTTGTGTGTTTGCTTTTGTATGGTGTGTTTGATGTGGTTAAGGAAGGGAGTCGTAGTCACCTGCTAGTCGGGATCTACACGATGCACCACTTCCTGCCATTGCCTATTTAGTTTAGTATATATTGTGCTTGTACATGCATAATTTTTATGCAGGTTGCAGGTACCAAGTATCGACTTCCCTGAATTGCCAGGATGAGCGTACCCTATCACATTATCTCAATAATAAGAGAGGGAAGATAAATTCTCAAACCCAAATCCCAACCTTTTAAGCCATTTGTTCTAATTGAAAAATTAGGACAAGTATCTGAGTTGAGTACCCTCCGAATGCGTCAGATGATGTAATTCGTGATATAAACTCCTTGGTTTGATTTGTATGTATATTAGCTATGATTGATTTTTTGTATTTTTACCTTTGTGAGTCTTTGGAGTATTTTCTATTAATTAAGCCTAATTAAAAGATTTATTCAATGGTTTAATTTAATAGAAAATTAATATGGTATTTTGATATTTATTTTATTTAATTAATTGAAAATTAAATTAAATTGAAAGATAAAAGTTATAATATTAAATTTAGAATGTGACAATATTTATTTTAATAATAATATATTTGGAGCTCATTTTTAAATAGATGACTAAATAATATTATTATTAAAGCTAATAAATATTTTAGCAATAAAATTTTGAAAAATGAAATTTAAAAGTGAAAAATATATTTTAAATTATTAAAAGATTCTAAATCTCATATGATTAAAATATAAATATATTAAGATTGAAAAGTGGAGATATTAAAGTTAGTGCATAAGACTTAATAAATAAAATTGGAAAGAGTAAAGTAAATTGGAGTTATAAGCTTGCATGGAAATTAACATGTGTCAACAACACGGGGGTTAGTGCATCAATTAAGCACAAGGTGTCTACAATTCTATGACTCATCAAAAAAGAATTAGAAAAGATCCATGCTTAGTTGGTGACACCTTTCAACGGTTTTAAGAAGCATTCCAAAAGTTTCTTGAGAGCTCTTGATATTCAAGCATTTATAAAAGCTTAAAAGAAAAAGCTTAAGGGAAGCTACAAGTTTAATAGAAGCTACAAACTTAATGGAAGCCACGAGTTACAAGCAAAAATAGAAGCTTCAAAGCTTACATGCATGGGAAGAGATTCATATGCTCATATATTTTCTACTTGCTTCTATGCTCCTTCTAACAATTCTAATCACTTGGAGGATTCGATTGGCTTGGATTCTTGGAAGAATTGTGAATGATGGAGAAAGAAGGGATTTTCTATGGACTTTTGAGGCATAGCAAATTAGCATTAGTATCTAGGTGCACTCGTGATATTCTCATATTTCCTTTACACTCTTTCTCTTCCTGTCTTCATCATATCTATTTTATGTGTCTGAATACTCTCTATGATTGAATCTACTATTTGAAATTGGAATCAAGATATTTTATTTGGTTGAGAAGAAAACAATAGAAAAATCTTAGATCCAATTAAGGAGAAATAATTAGATCTTAATCGAGTTTGGGTTCGAATTTATATTGTGAAATTAGATAGACAAGATTTGGAATTAAAATAGAAATTTTATGGTGAAAATTTGAATGATTAGATGTAATCTTTCTACCAATTATATTTTTAGATGCATATGAACAAACCCTTTTATGGTTAAATTTAGAGAACAATTATTATAAGAGAAAATTCTTAATTCATCACAAATTGTCCTGTCGCTGCCTCTTGGATAGACCCAAATTCAGTCATTCATAACTTTTTATAGGAATCGAATTTATTCGATCGCTCTGGTTAGAATCGGTGAAACTTGGCTCTCTCCAACATATTTAAATTTCAGCCCGATCCAACAGTTCATTAGGGAGATATGGCCGTTGTACTGAGACTATTTTATTCAAGAACGGATATCTCTTCATCTCCCATAACCAAGAGTTCTTTATGCTTAAACTTCACAAAAATAATATATTAAAGCATGAAATGAATTAAAGATATTATTGCAATCTTCCCTTATTAGAATCTTATTAATATGCATTAGTTTTATATGGTCTATTATCTAATCTAATTAAATCAAATTTAATTAAAATTAGTTAATAGTAGAAGAAGTGTAGTTAATTATTAGTCAATCTAAGTAAATGGATTAAAAGAAAAGAGATTTTAATATAGTTTATATAGTGGACTTTTTATAATGTATATTGAATACTATTAAACAATTTTAGAGTTATTTAATGAAGATGATAATGTTAAGAATTTAAAAATTATTCATGTTAAAATCTACAATGAGTCTTATTGGTTTGTGATAGGGATCTTTTTTAAACAATTTTTTTTTATAGACAAAATATTATTAGAACAATTAGAAAATGGAGTCTAATGGTTGATTTTAATATTGATTAAATAATTGTAAGATGATAATTTATATTATGTTGATTTAAATTTAGAAACTCTAAATGATATTGGATTAAGATTGAATTATTATGTTATTGGTTAATACGTTTGAATACCTTAATGGTATTAAAAGTTAGCTAATGAAGTTCTATGTAAAAAAATTTTAAATTGATTATTTATAGTTGTGATAAGTTTATTATTTATTAATGTTTGTTGGGTCTAACAAACTATTAATAAAGAATAGTATAAATAGTTTAAATAGTTATCAATTAATACGATCAGAGTTAATCTAGAAGAGATTAGTTAATGATTGAAGTGTTGTAAAAGATATTAATCAAATTGAATTGGTTAATAATTTGGAGGAGTATCAATTAACTGAATCAACGTACATAGGAAAAACTTATTTGAGATAATAATACCTGGTATTGAGGATTTATTATAACTTGTTATTATTAAAATATAAATGAGAACATTGTTGCAGAGTGATGTATGTGATCATTAAAGATTTAATAATAAGATTCCCAATATAGCTTGTCATTAAATATTAACAAGTTATTATTATTGAATTATTAATATGATCATTTGAGTATTGAATTATAGTTGACTTTTAACTTACAGAATTCTAGTTAGTTATTAGTCAACTAATATTAATTAGAACGTTCCTATGGTTATACAATTATTAATTAAATCAATTAATGAGAGTTAATTAGATTTAATTAATAATTAAGTTATGTAATAGAGATTTATTTGATATAATTATTTTAACGAGATTGTAGAATATCTATATTGAAGTTGATAGGTCTTATTCTTATGACTTGAATTATGACTTTAGATATTGTATGGTTGTCAGCGATAGTAACGATTAAATTCAAAGACTCAAACTTTAGTAATACTTAATTAAGTTTCTAATTGAAAACTAAAAAGATGTTAATAGGTCATGGATGGTGTACCTATGTTAATGGATTGAGATAAATAAAGTTATAATCTCTTATTCGAAGAATGATAATTGGTCCTCTTATAATATAATGAATAATGATCTTAGAAAAGTTGAAAAGTTAATCAATTAGAATATGGATCATGGTTAAATAAGAGAACAATTTAATTAAAGGTCAATGATGATCAGTTTAGTGAATATTTATCCTTAAGTTATTCTTTAAATGTAATTCTTACTAATGAAAGGATAATGTTATCAGGGAACAAACGAGTTGACTTGTAAGTCAAATGATGAAACTTGAGACACTTGAAAATATACTTGCAAGAAGAAAATTGGAAACCTCTACACTTGATTCAACTATGTAAGATAGCAAAACCAAAATATGTGTTTGCATCGTGTATTTTTTATGCTTCTTGTTTTGGGTTTTTGGGTTGACTAGTGTTGACCAGTCTTAGGTTGTTACCAGAGGCTTGGAGGTTATGAGATGTGTTGGCATGTTGATCTTATTTGGTCTCGATCTTTATAAGCCCAACCATGGTAATGTGATCGTATGCTCTATAAAATGTTTGTATTTACTGATTGTTATTGTTCATCAGTCTTCATGTGTGAAGCTGAGATGTATGCGTATGAGACACTTGAGCTAATCATTTTTGAGTCATCGATCAGTTATCCTTGAATTACTTTCTAGTCACCATGATGGGACTAAAATGTGGATTTATTCTTGATGATGTCATGTTGTGACATGTTTGACTCAACTATTTTGGAGTCTTCGATCAGTATGATTTTGAGATATTCTTGGTTGCTTGTTGAAAACCAATGATTATGGTGATTTATTTTGAGATATATTTTGGTTATTGAGAACCAATGGATACTTATGATTATCAGTGATGCCTTCAGTTGCCAATAGAGAACTGTTGTTGTCATGATTTTCTATGGATGCTTTTCGGATGCTCATAGAGATTTGGTGATTATTATCTTGGAGATTTGATGATTCTTATTATGGATATTTGATGCTTATTTGATGATTCTTTTTATGGTTTATCTTTCAGATTTTCTTTACAGTCGCTTGTACAGGACTGTGGTGATTTATGATTCCATGAGCCTAGGGTAGGTAATCTACTTGTAGTGTCGAAAAGTGGCTTGCAATGGGGGTCGAGGCCTTAAGAGGCTGCCAGGGTAACTCATTGTAAGTTGGATTAATAAGTGATAACATTCACACCTAATACTAACTGAATGAACCTAAAAAGACAAGAGTTTTGGTTCTCGCCCATGCCTTGAGTGCTTGTATAGGCTAGGATGGGAGTAGTGAGAATGCATGGTTGCGACCTTGCATTCCATAGTATGCCTTGTTAATATGAGAGGATACTAGTGGCCGCATGAGATCTGTATGGACCTGTGGAGTTTAGCTAACTGCCAAGGTAACTTGTACGAGATAAATGTGATGACACTTTCTCGCTTGCATAGTAGGTTTCTACATGTCTTTGTGTGCCTTTGGGAATTAGATGTCGATTTTTGTGTGTGATTGGAACCTTTGAGTTAGTATACTTTTAGGATTCCTGAATTTTTAGGGATTTATGCTATGTGATTTTGATAGCTTGCTTGGGACTTGAGATTATCTCCTCAGCACGGTGGGAGTGGACCACTTAGGTTCCACACGGTCGGGTGGTAGTGTATTTTTACTCTTATCATTTGAGATCCATCCGAGACACCATGGCTGGAGTATTCTTGGTTGGTATTTATCTTCATTCTGTTCTTGGATCATTATGATTGATGATATACCTTATGATAGATGTATTTATTGGTATGTTTCTTATATTGATGATTTTCATATGTTTGATGATGTTACCTTATGCTTTACTTTGCATATTAGTAGGATTTTTTTAGGAGTGACATTCCTACAATGTTAATAGCCGATAATCTTTTCGATGCTTTGGAATGTTACGCACGGAAGGATGGCTAGGATCCACGATGGTCTAATGATGCTATTAACGGTTGGGAGGAACCGTGCACTTAGTTTATTTTGTTTGATCTTTATGATGGATGTATATGTCTTCTATGATGCTGTATCATGTGATTATCTTTACTTTGATGTATCATGGATTAGAATAGGATGATGTACCTTATTCTACATATGTATATTCTTTGAGCTTGTCATACCCTGTGACATGTATAGAGGATGAATGAGCATTTGAAATGTAATATTTAAACATTAGACTTATCATTATTATTTCATGTGGATGTTGTACTAGATGGATTTATGTATGCAATTCAACGTTAAGGGATATTTAAAGAATGTAATCGGCTATGTATGTTATGTTTGCTTTCAGATGGACTTTGCTATTGCTTCCGTTATTAAGTACAAGTTATATGTGGTATTTACTTTCATGTTATTTTTTTAAAAAAAAAATGTTACCAAATTTAGTGAAATTCTAGGTTAATTCTTTGGATCCCTTGGCGGGGCATTATAAGAACAAAAAACATATTTTCATTTTCATTACACAACGCAATGTTCAAAAAATGAACTTTGTGTCACCTATTGTTCTTTGCTTTCTTTTCATGCAGTAGTATAAGTCTATGTGTCTACTCTGTGTTTACTAGTAGATCTTTTATATCCTTTTATGCTTTTTGGTAAAAGCATTCACATTTGATTCATTGAATATTTCACACGAGCTGTACTTGATTAAAATTCAGAGGAAGATTATCAATCCATGATAACCTATCCAACTATTGGTGTTAGTTTGTCCTCTCACTTGGGCATTCAAGGTCAAATTTGCACGCATTTCTTCAAAGGACAATCTATTCACTAGCATATTTGTTGGCTCCTGATTTAACAGAATTTGAACAACCAAGTATGTAAGGAAAGAATGCGTCTATGGGCAGCTATCTCCAATAATGGACACCATTTACCAAGAACCTAGGCCAACTATAAGGCTACACTCCTTCTACACTTTAGGGTCTGCAAAACCTGGGCGGGTAGACTTAAGATTCAAATGATACCATAACAGTGCAAAAACATATCCCTGAATCTATTAAGTAGATAAAAACCATTATATCTCCAAATAACTTATGCAGTAACAAAGAAGTGCAGTAGCAAATTACAACTCTATGGAATGCACAAGCTGAGTGAGGGTTAAACTGTTCTAGCTCTTCAACATAAAATGTAAAGATGATTTGAATTTGATTTTTGATTTTATGTGAGTGGGGGAAAGTGGATGGAAACCATGCATGGACAACAACTTAATGACCCTATATCTGATCAGTGCCTAATCCATTGGGCAAACTCATGAATCTCCTTCATGCATTTTGGATATCTGATACTTATTCATATATTCAAATATATGACCTATCCATTCACCTTTTAAATAGACATCAATATTCAACTTAAATCTCATTCTTACCTGATATCCTCCTTAATAAATCTGCAACCCTATTGAATCTCTAAAGTAGTTACATAATTCCTTGAATTACAATCAACAATGAAACAACATACAACCTTAAGGGACTGCAACTATGACCTAGGCTCTTTGTTCAAAGATCATAAAACATTACAACTCACTGAGAATGGAGACAAGATTTAAACTAAAACTAAACCCTTTCTTTTCTTTGTATTGATTTCCTTGAAATAATACATGAAAATGCATGAAATGACTCACAAATCAACTAATTAACCAGACTGTACAATAACATATGTTGTCATACAAGAGATAAAAGGGCGTGAATGAGAACCTGATGGGATGGGAAGGGGGTATCACAGCCAAAGAAAAGCTTCATGGTCTGGAACCAGCACATCCCAGGTCTTCCATTCAGAATACATCAATTCTAGGGCTAGTCCTACTAACTATCTTCATACCAGAGAAACTTTTCAAATTTTCCAACCCCTACAATAGATGAAAGAAAGAAAGATATAGAAGATAGATGAATTCCCGGATCTCTTATGCAACTTACACCTATCCATTTGAAATTCCCTCTCCTAGCAAAGAAAAGATTCTCTCTAACCTCTCTCTTCCATCTGATCTGATTTGATTTCATCATTATTCTATAACAAATTTTTAAATATTTAGCTAAATGATGAAACCTTTATGCAACAAAAAATCTGAACTGCATTATGAAATGCTGGAGGAATTGAGGTTTAACTGTTTAGAATGTGATCAAAATTTGACCCCAACTAAATTTTCACTACCTTTTAACCACATTCAGGTCATTTCCATGCCAAAAAACACAACTAAACTTTGATACCTGGATGCAGTTGCCTATTAGGAATCTGGGACAAAACCTCATGTAGCTTGAATAGACAGTTTCCTATACAAAAACTAATTGCATAATCGAAAAATTCAAATTTTCTCAATTCCAGTGATATATAATATTGCATATCTAGCCTCTTGAAAACCCCCTGAATCTCAGTTCGAAAAACACCCCCTCTGCTAGAACACTGAGGTCTACAGCTAAATTTTTTAAGTTCTAAAGTATAAACTTTAGCTTTATACCTCTCTTGCAATTTAAACACATGCACGTCACCTATTTTGAAAATAATTTTAAAATCATTTCATTTTTCCACCCCCTTCAAGTTCGGGGTCAACCCCAAGTTTGATCGGTGCCATGTGTCATCTCGTGATTGGCCAACTCTACACACCTGCCACTGAACTACCACGTGGCAGCCCCTGATTGGCTGCCTAGTTATGTCACATCATCATCTGTGGGAATCACTGACACATGTCAGTATCTCGCATTCCTGCATGCACAGTCAACAACTGCCATGTCGCATGTGGGAATGCGCCTTTGTGACATGTGGTACATTGTGCCAAATCAGTGCCCAACTAGAAAGTTGTTTTCCACTTGTCATCATATCATTCACTACCCCAACTACCACATCATTTGCTGATAGGGTCACCACGTCATCTCCCAACCGGGCCTACTGCCACATGGCGGTAGCCTTCTTTACCACAATATTTATCCATCAGGCAACTCTATTTTGCAGCCATGCACCAGCCCTTAGATCATGACACATGGCATGATCTAACAATGTGCTTTCCACATCAGCATGTGTGAATCTTCATTTAAAATTTTGCATACATCATCACTAAGATGGCATCTATGTCTGACGCACAGGGGGCCCACCTTGTCACACGCGTCCTTGCCTTTCAAAAGGCTCTTTCTTAATGCACTTAACCTTTTGTGTGAAAAGTCATTTAAAAACTTAAAATTTTTGACCCACAACAAATGTGGGACATTTTTTTTATAATGTTCTTCATCATTGACGATGCTTGTATGTTTTATTCTATCTGCTGTAGGTATTCAATCACAAATTTTATTCTGTTGGCATTTGGTAAGGAGTCATAGGAAAGGTAATTCATCCCTTATGCCATGTTAGCTTTAAACTTGAGTCCTACGCTACTAAAGAAATGATCCTTAGCTCTGTGAAATAGAGAGATGGTTGGGAGTGTTTGATTGTCACTTTATAGACTACATCAGTGGTAGTCTTTATTGGTGTGGGCTTCCTTAACGCGAGCATCTTATTTCTTATTAGCTTCTGCTAATGGTACCTTCCTCATGTGAATGGCTTCATCTGACCTCTAAACCTATGTTTTGACTACTCCTACAGCTTCATGATGGGTGCCTCCTCTGCGTGAATCTTCATCTTAAAAATTTGCAAGATGCTCCTACCTTCAGCATGGACCTTCCTCTATTAATGCATGCTTTCTTTTTTAATTGTGTGGATGGTTGCATTGATTCATACACTGCCACTTCTATTTGAAAAACTCTCCCTCTTTCTTTGACTGTTGGTGGCTTTGAACTAGCCTGAAGCTTCTTTTATTTTGATGATGCCTCTTCTTAAAGCATGGACCCCTACTCATTATTTCCTTTCAGCAGTTCCTTGTTTGTTTTCATGTGCTGACTTCCTTGGTTGAATGCATGAGTTCTTGTTTTTACATTGGGCGGCTTTTCAAAAGCTTCTTGATTATTGATTACCTTTACAGCAGCCTGTATCCCTGACGTGGTCATGTCTTCCTTTCAATCATGGGCACTCTGCTACTTACTTAGTGTGGGATTCTCTTTAGAATGTTTTTCTTTCTTCCTTGTTCAACGCATGAGCTGCTACTCCTCATTTTGGCGTGAGTTACCTTTTGCACTTGTATTTTCTTGGTGCCTCTTTCCTAATGTGGGCTACCCATTTGCAAGAACATTACTTTTCTCCAACTCCATCATATCACTTTCATTTCTATCTTCCTTTTCAATGCTATTTTCTAACGTTTCTTTTAGTCCTTTTGACATCAACACTTCCCTATCTATGAAATTGCATTTGTCAAGGGATTCTAGTTTGGAATCAACCTTACAGAATGAAGACCATCCTAGTTGCATGGGCAATATTAAAATGGGAAACTTTGAAATTCTTCTACAGCTTTTTACCATTCTCTTGTAATTTGAAGTCACCAGTATTTTCACATTTTTGGCTACCATATTTATATTCTAATAAATCTTCAAAACATATTAATCTTTGCGACAACTGTTTGATATAGTTTCTTCCAAGAAGATGTGATTGAAAATATTTTTGAGATTTTGAATACCTTATTGCATGTGAGACATATGTCAATTGTTAATCAATTTGAGTTCAATGATCTTTGACATTCACTGAAAGGTATACTATCATTTTTCATTGATTTTTATTGTTTCTTTAAATTGTCATTAATGCCTCTTTCTAGCTGCTACATCCTCATTATATTGGCATTCCTCTAAAGCTCCTAAGCCTCCTACTAGCCCCTTATTATCTACTCCAACCTTGGTCAAAAAAAAATTTTACTAGAAGGACTTCTGGTCTGTTCTTTTTTTTTTACAATCCAAAAGTGAATTCAATGCATCCATATAATCAAATAGAAACTTAATGCAATTCATAACATAATGAGTCACAAGATGAATTGCACCTCCAAGGATTGGTCTTTTGGAAGTCTCCCTTTGAATTGCATTAGCAAACTCCTTGAATATAAATCTATTTTCTTCACTCAATTTGACCAGAATTCCTAAGACTTCTTTCC
Organism: Cupressus sempervirens; assembly: GCA_028749045.1. NCBI lineage: Eukaryota > Viridiplantae > Streptophyta > Pinopsida > Cupressales > Cupressaceae > Cupressus > Cupressus sempervirens. The sequence continues at coordinate 874,884,070 of CM053789.1, forward strand.
TAATGGCTTCTTAATCTGACAAAAATAGTCAGGCCTAAAGTGGGTCCAACTAAAATTTTTTAATTTCCAAACACATGAACTATCAAATTGATCCATTAAACCCTTCATACTAATTAGAAACAAGATTGACCAAATATCTGTCATTAAAAACCCATTTTATCACTTTCTGCAAACTGTCAAATTTGCATTAGGAGGCTCGTTGAATGGCCTTGAAAACTAACCCAAACCTCTGAGTAGGCTCTCAAATTGAACATATTGATTCTCTATTCCACAAACTTGCACCATGTCAAATCTCGTCTCATGAAGAATTCGGGGTCAAAAGATATTCGCTATCAAAGTTTCCTTCTTAGAATTACCTGCAAGTAAACATGTCAGAAAGCAATAAACTGGGTTCGGATTTGTCTTTGAAAACTGGGCAAATGGACACTTGAAAAAACAAAAACTGGGAGGTTCATTCTCTGTCATGAGGACATTATGGATCTACAATTTGGGCTCATGACAAATAATAGGGAGCAAATGGCGAGCATTCAAAATGGGCTACTCAGATTTTGCAAATTGAAACAATGGCAGGAAATCAATTTTTGTAAATGGAATTGACCTAGAAAAGTGTGCATACGAATTCATCAAGACTTGCAAATTGACACACTTGGAGAATTTTTAGAGGATAACAAAGGGGTACAATCTGTTTGATATTACCAATCATGGATCTCAAGTTATGATGTCCCGAACAGGGGTTCTAACAAATCTGCAAATGCTGACACCAATAAAAAGTTACGAATTGCGTTTGGAATTGAGTTTGAAATTTGATCAAACGGAGTCTTCATAAGTTGAAACTTGAAACATAACAAGTCTTTAATGTCTAAAATGCAATCCAATAGGAAATTTAGCATTTGGGTCAATTGGTCAAAAGTTATAACCTCATGTAGCTTGAATAGACAGTTTCCTATACAAAAACTAATTGCATAATCGAAAAATTCAAATTTTCTCAATTCCAGTGATATATAATATTGCATCTGGGACAAAACCTCATGTAGCTTGAATAGACAGTTTCCTATACAAAAACTAATTGCATAATCGAAAAATTCAAATTTTCTCAATTCCAGTGATATATAATATTGCATATCTAGCCTCTTGAAAACCCCCTGAATCTCAGTTCGAAAAACACCCCCTCTGCTAGAACACTGAGGTCTACAGCTAAATTTTTTAAGTTCTAAAGTATAAACTTTAGCTTTATACCTCTCTTGCAATTTAAACACATGCACGTCACCTATTTTGAAAATAATTTTAAAATCATTTCATTTTTCCACCCCCTTCAAGTTCGGGGTCAACCCCAAGTTTGATCGGTGCCATGTGTCATCTCGTGATTGGCCAACTCTACACACCTGCCACTGAACTACCACGTGGCAGCCCCTGATTGGCTGCCTAGTTATGTCACATCATCATCTGTGGGAATCACTGACACATGTCAGTATCTCGCATTCCTGCATGCACAGTCAACAACTGCCATGTCGCATGTGGGAATGCGCCTTTGTGACATGTGGTACATTGTGCCAAATCAGTGCCCAACTAGAAAGTTGTTTTCCACTTGTCATCATATCATTCACTACCCCAACTACCACATCATTTGCTGATAGGGTCACCACGTCATCTCCCAACCGGGCCTACTGCCACATGGCGGTAGCCTTCTTTACCACAATATTTATCCATCAGGCAACTCTATTTTGCAGCCATGCACCAGCCCTTAGATCATGACACATGGCATGATCTAACAATGTGCTTTCCACATCAGCATGTGTGAATCTTCATTTAAAATTTTGCATACATCATCACTAAGATGGCATCTATGTCTGACGCACAGGGGGCCCACCTTGTCACACGCGTCCTTGCCTTTCAAAAGGCTCTTTCTTAATGCACTTAACCTTTTGTGTGAAAAGTCATTTAAAAACTTAAAATTTTTGACCCACAACAAATGTGGGACATTTTTTTTATAATGTTCTTCATCATTGACGATGCTTGTATGTTTTATTCTATCTGCTGTAGGTATTCAATCACAAATTTTATTCTGTTGGCATTTGGTAAGGAGTCATAGGAAAGGTAATTCATCCCTTATGCCATGTTAGCTTTAAACTTGAGTCCTACGCTACTAAAGAAATGATCCTTAGCTCTGTGAAATAGAGAGATGGTTGGGAGTGTTTGATTGTCACTTTATAGACTACATCAGTGGTAGTCTTTATTGGTGTGGGCTTCCTTAACGCGAGCATCTTATTTCTTATTAGCTTCTGCTAATGGTACCTTCCTCATGTGAATGGCTTCATCTGACCTCTAAACCTATGTTTTGACTACTCCTACAGCTTCATGATGGGTGCCTCCTCTGCGTGAATCTTCATCTTAAAAATTTGCAAGATGCTCCTACCTTCAGCATGGACCTTCCTCTATTAATGCATGCTTTCTTTTTTAATTGTGTGGATGGTTGCATTGATTCATACACTGCCACTTCTATTTGAAAAACTCTCCCTCTTTCTTTGACTGTTGGTGGCTTTGAACTAGCCTGAAGCTTCTTTTATTTTGATGATGCCTCTTCTTAAAGCATGGACCCCTACTCATTATTTCCTTTCAGCAGTTCCTTGTTTGTTTTCATGTGCTGACTTCCTTGGTTGAATGCATGAGTTCTTGTTTTTACATTGGGCGGCTTTTCAAAAGCTTCTTGATTATTGATTACCTTTACAGCAGCCTGTATCCCTGACGTGGTCATGTCTTCCTTTCAATCATGGGCACTCTGCTACTTACTTAGTGTGGGATTCTCTTTAGAATGTTTTTCTTTCTTCCTTGTTCAACGCATGAGCTGCTACTCCTCATTTTGGCGTGAGTTACCTTTTGCACTTGTATTTTCTTGGTGCCTCTTTCCTAATGTGGGCTACCCATTTGCAAGAACATTACTTTTCTCCAACTCCATCATATCACTTTCATTTCTATCTTCCTTTTCAATGCTATTTTCTAACGTTTCTTTTAGTCCTTTTGACATCAACACTTCCCTATCTATGAAATTGCATTTGTCAAGGGATTCTAGTTTGGAATCAACCTTACAGAATGAAGACCATCCTAGTTGCATGGGCAATATTAAAATGGGAAACTTTGAAATTCTTCTACAGCTTTTTACCATTCTCTTGTAATTTGAAGTCACCAGTATTTTCACATTTTTGGCTACCATATTTATATTCTAATAAATCTTCAAAACATATTAATCTTTGCGACAACTGTTTGATATAGTTTCTTCCAAGAAGATGTGATTGAAAATATTTTTGAGATTTTGAATACCTTATTGCATGTGAGACATATGTCAATTGTTAATCAATTTGAGTTCAATGATCTTTGACATTCACTGAAAGGTATACTATCATTTTTCATTGATTTTTATTGTTTCTTTAAATTGTCATTAATGCCTCTTTCTAGCTGCTACATCCTCATTATATTGGCATTCCTCTAAAGCTCCTAAGCCTCCTACTAGCCCCTTATTATCTACTCCAACCTTGGTCAAAAAAAAATTTTACTAGAAGGACTTCTGGTCTGTTCTTTTTTTTTTACAATCCAAAAGTGAATTCAATGCATCCATATAATCAAATAGAAACTTAATGCAATTCATAACATAATGAGTCACAAGATGAATTGCACCTCCAAGGATTGGTCTTTTGGAAGTCTCCCTTTGAATTGCATTAGCAAACTCCTTGAATATAAATCTATTTTCTTCACTCAATTTGACCAGAATTCCTAAGACTTCTTTCCTAATGGCTTCTTAATCTGACAAAAATAGTCAGGCCTAAAGTGGGTCCAACTAAAATTTTTTAATTTCCAAACACATGAACTATCAAATTGATCCATTAAACCCTTCATACTAATTAGAAACAAGATTGACCAAATATCTGTCATTAAAAACCCATTTTATCACTTTCTGCAAACTGTCAAATTTGCATTAGGAGGCTCGTTGAATGGCCTTGAAAACTAACCCAAACCTCTGAGTAGGCTCTCAAATTGAACATATTGATTCTCTATTCCACAAACTTGCACCATGTCAAATCTCGTCTCATGAAGAATTCGGGGTCAAAAGATATTCGCTATCAAAGTTTCCTTCTTAGAATTACCTGCAAGTAAACATGTCAGAAAGCAATAAACTGGGTTCGGATTTGTCTTTGAAAACTGGGCAAATGGACACTTGAAAAAACAAAAACTGGGAGGTTCATTCTCTGTCATGAGGACATTATGGATCTACAATTTGGGCTCATGACAAATAATAGGGAGCAAATGGCGAGCATTCAAAATGGGCTACTCAGATTTTGCAAATTGAAACAATGGCAGGAAATCAATTTTTGTAAATGGAATTGACCTAGAAAAGTGTGCATACGAATTCATCAAGACTTGCAAATTGACACACTTGGAGAATTTTTAGAGGATAACAAAGGGGTACAATCTGTTTGATATTACCAATCATGGATCTCAAGTTATGATGTCCCGAACAGGGGTTCTAACAAATCTGCAAATGCTGACACCAATAAAAAGTTACGAATTGCGTTTGGAATCGAGTTTGAAATTTGATCAAACGGAGTCTTCATAAGTTGAAACTTGAAACATAACAAGTCTTTAATGTCTAAAATGCAATCCAATAGGAAATTTAGCATTTGGGTCAATTGGTCAAAAGTTATAACCTCATGTAGCTTGAATAGACAGTTTCCTATACAAAAACTAATTGCATAATCGAAAAATTCAAATTTTCTCAATTCCAGTGATATATAATATTGCATCTGGGACAAAACCTCATGTAGCTTGAATAGACAGTTTCCTATACAAAAACTAATTGCATAATCGAAAAATTCAAATTTTCTCAATTCCAGTGATATATAATATTGCATATCTAGCCTCTTGAAAACCCCCTGAATCTCAGTTCGAAAAACACCCCCTCTGCTAGAACACTGAGGTCTACAGCTAAATTTTTTAAGTTCTAAAGTATAAACTTTAGCTTTATACCTCTCTTGCAATTTAAACACATGCACGTCACCTATTTTGAAAATAATTTTAAAATCATTTCATTTTTCCACCCCCTTCAAGTTCGGGGTCAACCCCAAGTTTGATCGGTGCCATGTGTCATCTCGTGATTGGCCAACTCTACACACCTGCCACTGAACTACCACGTGGCAGCCCCTGATTGGCTGCCTAGTTATGTCACATCATCATCTGTGGGAATCACTGACACATGTCAGTATCTCGCATTCCTGCATGCACAGTCAACAACTGCCATGTCGCATGTGGGAATGCGCCTTTGTGACATGTGGTACATTGTGCCAAATCAGTGCCCAACTAGAAAGTTGTTTTCCACTTGTCATCATATCATTCACTACCCCAACTACCACATCATTTGCTGATAGGGTCACCACGTCATCTCCCAACCGGGCCTACTGCCACATGGCGGTAGCCTTCTTTACCACAATATTTATCCATCAGGCAACTCTATTTTGCAGCCATGCACCAGCCCTTAGATCATGACACATGGCATGATCTAACAATGTGCTTTCCACATCAGCATGTGTGAATCTTCATTTAAAATTTTGCATACATCATCACTAAGATGGCATCTATGTCTGACGCACAGGGGGCCCACCTTGTCACACGCGTCCTTGCCTTTCAAAAGGCTCTTTCTTAATGCACTTAACCTTTTGTGTGAAAAGTCATTTAAAAACTTAAAATTTTTGACCCACAACAAATGTGGGACATTTTTTTTATAATGTTCTTCATCATTGACGATGCTTGTATGTTTTATTCTATCTGCTGTAGGTATTCAATCACAAATTTTATTCTGTTGGCATTTGGTAAGGAGTCATAGGAAAGGTAATTCATCCCTTATGCCATGTTAGCTTTAAACTTGAGTCCTACGCTACTAAAGAAATGATCCTTAGCTCTGTGAAATAGAGAGATGGTTGGGAGTGTTTGATTGTCACTTTATAGACTACATCAGTGGTAGTCTTTATTGGTGTGGGCTTCCTTAACGCGAGCATCTTATTTCTTATTAGCTTCTGCTAATGGTACCTTCCTCATGTGAATGGCTTCATCTGACCTCTAAACCTATGTTTTGACTACTCCTACAGCTTCATGATGGGTGCCTCCTCTGCGTGAATCTTCATCTTAAAAATTTGCAAGATGCTCCTACCTTCAGCATGGACCTTCCTCTATTAATGCATGCTTTCTTTTTTAATTGTGTGGATGGTTGCATTGATTCATACACTGCCACTTCTATTTGAAAAACTCTCCCTCTTTCTTTGACTGTTGGTGGCTTTGAACTAGCCTGAAGCTTCTTTTATTTTGATGATGCCTCTTCTTAAAGCATGGACCCCTACTCATTATTTCCTTTCAGCAGTTCCTTGTTTGTTTTCATGTGCTGACTTCCTTGGTTGAATGCATGAGTTCTTGTTTTTACATTGGGCGGCTTTTCAAAAGCTTCTTGATTATTGATTACCTTTACAGCAGCCTGTATCCCTGACGTGGTCATGTCTTCCTTTCAATCATGGGCACTCTGCTACTTACTTAGTGTGGGATTCTCTTTAGAATGTTTTTCTTTCTTCCTTGTTCAACGCATGAGCTGCTACTCCTCATTTTGGCGTGAGTTACCTTTTGCACTTGTATTTTCTTGGTGCCTCTTTCCTAATGTGGGCTACCCATTTGCAAGAACATTACTTTTCTCCAACTCCATCATATCACTTTCATTTCTATCTTCCTTTTCAATGCTATTTTCTAACGTTTCTTTTAGTCCTTTTGACATCAACACTTCCCTATCTATGAAATTGCATTTGTCAAGGGATTCTAGTTTGGAATCAACCTTACAGAATGAAGACCATCCTAGTTGCATGGGCAATATTAAAATGGGAAACTTTGAAATTCTTCTACAGCTTTTTACCATTCTCTTGTAATTTGAAGTCACCAGTATTTTCACATTTTTGGCTACCATATTTATATTCTAATAAATCTTCAAAACATATTAATCTTTGCGACAACTGTTTGATATAGTTTCTTCCAAGAAGATGTGATTGAAAATATTTTTGAGATTTTGAATACCTTATTGCATGTGAGACATATGTCAATTGTTAATCAATTTGAGTTCAATGATCTTTGACATTCACTGAAAGGTATACTATCATTTTTCATTGATTTTTATTGTTTCTTTAAATTGTCATTAATGCCTCTTTCTAGCTGCTACATCCTCATTATATTGGCATTCCTCTAAAGCTCCTAAGCCTCCTACTAGCCCCTTATTATCTACTCCAACCTTGGTCAAAAAAAAATTTTACTAGAAGGACTTCTGGTCTGTTCTTTTTTTTTTACAATCCAAAAGTGAATTCAATGCATCCATATAATCAAATAGAAACTTAATGCAATTCATAACATAATGAGTCACAAGATGAATTGCACCTCCAAGGATTGGTCTTTTGGAAGTCTCCCTTTGAATTGCATTAGCAAACTCCTTGAATATAAATCTATTTTCTTCACTCAATTTGACCAGAATTCCTAAGACTTCTTTCCTAATGGCTTCTTAATCTGACAAAAATAGTCAGGCCTAAAGTGGGTCCAACTAAAATTTTTTAATTTCCAAACACATGAACTATCAAATTGATCCATTAAACCCTTCATACTAATTAGAAACAAGATTGACCAAATATCTGTCATTAAAAACCCATTTTATCACTTTCTGCAAACTGTCAAATTTGCATTAGGAGGCTCGTTGAATGGCCTTGAAAACTAACCCAAACCTCTGAGTAGGCTCTCAAATTGAACATATTGATTCTCTATTCCACAAACTTGCACCATGTCAAATCTCGTCTCATGAAGAATTCGGGGTCAAAAGATATTCGCTATCAAAGTTTCCTTCTTAGAATTACCTGCAAGTAAACATGTCAGAAAGCAATAAACTGGGTTCGGATTTGTCTTTGAAAACTGGGCAAATGGACACTTGAAAAAACAAAAACTGGGAGGTTCATTCTCTGTCATGAGGACATTATGGATCTACAATTTGGGCTCATGACAAATAATAGGGAGCAAATGGCGAGCATTCAAAATGGGCTACTCAGATTTTGCAAATTGAAACAATGGCAGGAAATCAATTTTTGTAAATGGAATTGACCTAGAAAAGTGTGCATACGAATTCATCAAGACTTGCAAATTGACACACTTGGAGAATTTTTAGAGGATAACAAAGGGGTACAATCTGTTTGATATTACCAATCATGGATCTCAAGTTATGATGTCCCGAACAGGGGTTCTAACAAATCTGCAAATGCTGACACCAATAAAAAGTTACGAATTGCGTTTGGAATCGAGTTTGAAATTTGATCAAACGGAGTCTTCATAAGTTGAAACTTGAAACATAACAAGTCTTTAATGTCTAAAATGCAATCCAATAGGAAATTTAGCATTTGGGTCAATTGGTCAAAAGTTATAACACATCAAATAGGGCTTCCCAGAATTATGTTAAAAGTGTAAATGCATGAAAATAGTAACTAACCAATTTTGAGGGATTCAAAACCTAGTCAAACGGATTTGAAACGACTTGAAATCTAAGACATAGGTTTTGGGGTATGGACACTAGATATTCCCAAAGTGGAAAATCATGAAACCTTTTTGGGTGCAAGTTATTCAATTGCAAACATAGCCTCCTATCACTATTTGACACTTGGGGTGAAAATGCAGATTTAGAACTAGCTCAAAATAGGACTTTGCCAAATGACTCAGAATGTCAATTTACCAACATGGAACAAGTGGACAAGCTAAATGGAAGGTGCTAGAAGCATTGAACACCTCTTAGGCCTCAAAGGTATAACTGGGTACATGTGCACTTAAAAGCATTTATAGGGCTTGATTTTCTCAATGGTACTCAAAATCAAGAAGGCAATTTTGAGTCCCAACACTATTAACTTTTGTTGAATAGATAAGATTGTTTAATGTTGATAAATGTTTTAATTATTGGATAACTCATTCACCCCCCCCCCCCAGTTATCTTGGTGGACTATTATTTCTAACATGTTTGACACCATAATTTAATGTGGAAACCTGGTTTGAAAATATGTAAATTATTTAATCACTCTATTAGGAGTGGCCTTGTTAGAGGACTTTAGAACATTCCCCTAGAATGTCACCTTGTTAAAGGGTTTACAAATGACTATTAGGTGAACCTTAATCAAAAGTATTTTACTACTACCACAATGATAATTAATAATGAGATTTGATTTGATAACATACAACTCACTTTATAAATTCAGATATCCATTTAGCTCAATCTAAACTCTATCTCTTTCAACAACTCAAATCTACTTGGTAACTCTTCAAACAATCTCCCACATCACAAACTTTTCCATACATTAAATAATCCATCACATTAATCCTTATCATCAACACATTTGATTATTTCAAAAATACAAATGTGCTAGCCACAAATCTTGATTCTCTTTCAATCTGTTAATTTGTTGACACTCAGTCATAACTATGTGTGTGCAAAAATATGCGATAGTGCCTAAAAAATCAATCTAAGATAATAAATGCATACACAATAAAGGATTACAAATCAAAATAGAATATTTAGCTTTTCTTACTAGCTATAACATTCCTCCATTGTCCTCCTAATCTTGAGTTTCTTGATTTTATGAGCCCTCGGATCATGATCAGCTCCCTTCTTCAAGATGCTTCAAGGTTTTGGAGACTGTGAACTTTAATGCAACATGTATCAAATGATCTTAGAATGCTAAATGTAGATGATAGTGAGTGATGAAAGAATTAAGATTCTATTGATGTTGGATGAACAACTATGGAGTTGATGACTAATTATTTGTAAATATTCTAATTCTAATTCAAAATGCGAAGACTAATTTTTTCTCAAATTCTAGGTGTTTGTATGAGGAGATAGAGGTTCCTTTTATAGATTCTGGGAACACCCTGGCCTAGTTGGTAACATACAATAGTGGAGAGATAATTTAGGACACATGAATGGATGAGATTGACTTGGTAAGAGGAATGGAGGAAATCAACTGTTTATTTGAGATGTGAGAGAAAATTTAAGGAGAGGAAAGACACTTGGCAGACATCTCATCAAGACTTCTTGAGAGGACTCTAGCTTTAGGGAGGACTCCATGGACAAGTGTCTCATAAGCCCCTATTGATTGCATGAGGTGGATTAACTAACTTGAAGTCAGTAAAGGATGTGAAAGAGGACTTGGTCATCTAGAGACATGTGTCTCAAAGGTTGAGTTAATTAGGGCCACATATCCTCTTTTAGCCCCATAAAATAGGACACATGGGTGAAGATAGATAATATTTTTAATAATTAATTAAAATTAATTATGGGTACATGAAGTGGCACATGACATGGACCAACTAGGTGGACTAGAAGACTTAGTCATTTAAGTGAGTGGATAATTAAGCAATTTAAATAAATCACTTAATGAAATTATTTAGAAGACTTAGGATAGTGTAACTAACTTAGGTTAATTAGTTTAATAAATTAAATAATTTATTAATACTAATAGAGGAATAATATTAATTAAATATACAAATATTTAGTTAATTAGCAAAAAGTAAATAAATTTAATAAAATAAATAATTCATTAAATTCAATAGAGGAAAACTTATTAACTAAATATTAAAATATTTAATTAATTGACTTGACAATTTTTAAGTATATACACTATATTTTGTTTCTCGATCATTACTAGATCACTAGGTCATCACTAAACTTTCTTGCTTGGCTTACACTATGCAACCTGGTCATTATTGTCACTCGACATTCTCTTTCACTTGACCAATTCTATCCTACTCAACAATGCTTAAATTCTTTAATCTTCTGTGTCACATATTCGGTCAAGTTTATTAGCTCAGTTATTTCAATTAACTCTTTTTCCTTCTCAACTAATTTTTTTCCCTGCTAATTTTAATGAATAAACAACACATTATCTTGTCAAGTACTAACTTATCTAGTGCCCATTATAATAACATCACACTTTCACATCTCAACTCAACCTTTCACTATTTCACCTCATGGTCTCTTCTTTTAAAATTCTCTTCATCAATCAAATAATATGGCACCCTCCACTCTTAGAAAATCTCTTACTAGTAAGGTTTGACATCAATCACAACATAAAAATTGTTCCACAATTGTAGTTCCAAAAATAGTAATGTATCCTATGGCCCCTTTTGACCCATCCGATGACAACATATGAAATCCTAGGGGTCCTACAACCCTTAGGGACGTATGGTATCATATAATTAACTATTAACTATTAACTATTACTAAATAATAATTACTATATATAATCAAAATATATTTAATCATTAATATTAAATATTTAGTATATTAAATAATTTCTATGTTATATATTATAATATAATATATACTATGATTTAATATATATTATAATAATTAAATATAGATTATAATAATATATACTATGATAATAATTTATTATATGTTAGAACAAAAACAATTAAATAGTTATAACAATTTATTAAAATGTAATGATAATTGAATATTTATGTTGAGCCTATTAGGTACCTGATATTTTGGGTACTTGATGTATGAATTTAGTACCCAATATATCAGGTATCTAATTAGGCTTGGTAAACACCAAGCATATACAGTTAACTCTAAAAATGTGATTTCGCAGTGTTTAGTTGACTTCCAATCTTTAAGGAGATATTTGGTGACTTCTAACATAGTCATATTTTCTAAAACAAAAAGGGTTTCTTGAGGATGTTATCGGCTTTCTAGTTATATAGTTGATGTGAAAATATGAGTTTGATAAGTAATTATTACTTATTTTTAAATGAATATACCTTTAAAGTGTTGTTGGAAATACTAATTAAAAAATAGCTATAACTTTCAAATTGTAAAACATTTTTCAAATATGAAAGATGCGTCAAATTATACACTTCACCTACTACAATGAAAAAAATAAGTAATTTTTAAATTAGTTAAGGTGATCAAACACAAGCCTTTTTTTCCTGAAAATGTTGTAGCAGAAAATTCATAATTTATTATTTTCTTGAGTAAAAATACCCAAAAATTTGCATCACATCCGAGCATGAGTCTACTTCTTATATTTAGAATTTTATAAAAATTTATTATTATTTGATTGTGATTAAGCTGCTCAGACATACACCTACTTCTTACTTTTGTGTTGAAATTTTTGTACTACTATATTAAAATATGGATTTTTGATTGATCAAATTACAATATTTCTAGATAAGACCTAGTAGCTTATAAATTACATTAAATTTCCTGATGATTCTATTCTTATCACTTTTTAATATAAAATTCATAACTAGTTCAAAATAGTACGTAAAGTTGTCATAAACTTGATTTGTTGGATTTATATAGACCCTTAAGGGTATAGTTTAGCCCACCATGATCTTACACATACCCTTCAAAACAATATCTACATGGGTAACTACAACATTTTTCACTTTCTTTGGCTTTTTCATATTGATCTTCTTTAGTAACATTTGCACTTTGTGTCTTCTTGTTTGTGTTGATATTTTTCTTCTTTCCTGACCTCTTGCTCATCTATCATTTTGGATTTCCTTTTCTCTAGGGGTCCATGTTTCTTCCCTTACATCTCTTTTATAGATCCTTTTAGTTGAGAGTATTTTTTTTCTTTTCTTCTTCTCCATTGGTTAACTCAATAGGAGTTTTTTGCTCAGGTTCATCAATTGTAGCCATTGGTGTGTTGGGTTGACCACTTCTAAACTTTTGTGTTAACATGTGCATCATTCTCTATGATTTCCTTAAATCATTAATTTCTTCAATTCTATATTAATTTTTGAGAATGCTTCTTCATATTATTCAAATATTTGTGGTGTGACATCTATAGGTCTTGATTAAGTTCTTTAACATGTAATCTAATTGTTTGAATGATTATAATAACTGAGAGGTGGGGGTGAACCAGTTATCCTTGGGTCCATATGTACCACTACAAATTTTAACAACTTTAAACAACTTATTCAAACTCATAAACTCACTCGACTAGTATATAAATTCATTAGTAAACCATCTTATTCATCACATCACTATTTCTTTGTTTAGTATATGTTGAATAACATAAATAAACAATAGTAAATAACATGCATCATGAAAACAACATTCACACATATTTGACACTAGGATTTATCGTGGAAGCTAAATTTGGAAAAAACCACCAAGTAACATGCTACCACTTTTTTACTCTTATGAAGTGAGCTTAGTTAAGAGTTAATCCTGTTAAAGGTTACAAAACACTTTGTTAGGTGTGACACTATTAAGGTATTTAATCACCATATGAGTAGTGGTCATGTTAGACAACTTTGGATCATTCTATTGGGTAAAAATGAGGTTCAATTTGATGGTAAATTTATGGATGTGATTGAATCAAAAGAGTACCCTAAGAGTGTTAATCCATAGTTCATAAACTTGTGAGAGATATAATGGTTGTTTTCTCAGGGGTGAAAATAATAAATCAAGAGGTTTATGAATGCAAATTACCACTTGCTCATAAATTAAACTATATAAATTAGCACACATCTTAGATTACTTCTGCAAATGGATTATAATCTAAAGTTTGGATTCTTATTAACTTCACCTCTAAACAATCAAACACAATATCTTTATGAATGCTATTGAAAAGTTTTGTCCAATTAAAAGTTGCTTTGATTAATAGTTGAAATCTACTTATATTGTGACAGGAGATTTAGTGGCAGTAGGAGGTTGTTTACAACAAATTGGTTCTAAATATAGAGTGTAACAAGAAGTATGATGGTGACAAAGAGTATTATGAATAGCGACAGGAGGTGGTTCAAATAATAGATGGATGCGGTAGACATTATTCTGTAATAATTTTATGCACAAGTAGAATAATGATATACAACAAACAACTACTTCATAAGAATGTCTCAACCAATTACTTCATTAGACAATTGAATCCTTGATTGATAGCAACAAGCAATGTATAGATTTTTAATTAACAAACACATATGCAATGGATTTCTTATAAATGCACACAGTCGATTCAATTTGTAAAGCACACACAAAATCAATCAATACTGAAATACTCACAAAAAAAACTAAAGTAATCTCACCAAGTTTCCCGAGAGGGGGCCCTCCTCTAGTTCGCAAGGTGAGAGATGTTTTAAAACTAGCTACTATGGAAACACCATGCTTTTAATATCACAAAAGTTCTGAGATAGTATAAATAGAGTTTTTCATATATCAAGTCTATCTTGTCTTTCGATTAACATTTTCTTATATAGGCTTAAAATGTTTAATCATATTAATAACTAAACAAGAATAGCTGATGGCCTACTCCCTAAACATAGATAATGATTTGTTTTGGATGTTGGCCACACATAATAGATTACAAAACAACTTGTCCAAGATAACATATAGCCAAAAATTGATCTCTTTAGACATTCAAAACTACTTGCCCAAAATAACATAGCAAAATTACAACTTCCAAACTACTCTTCCAACTAAACGGTTGGCTCTATACTCTCAAATCCTTAGTTCCTGTAGCAGAATGAGTCAAGATGTATCAATATTTTTTACATTAACCATCCACTCTTCAAGAAATATTTCAAACCTTAAGACTTTATTAAATGCATTATATTCTTTAGTGATTAATGGCATGATAGGGGTTAGAAAAGGCTTAAGACAAGGCAAAAATGCATAAAGAATGTACAAAAACAAAGCATTTTGCACACCCATCATTCCCCCTAGCTTAAAGGCTTTGCATGTCCTCATGCAAATGAGGTGATTGGCTGGATCCAATAGGCTTGACATTCAATATCTATGTAGTCTCTTCAACTCTAGTTGTATTAGTGGCTCCCTTTTCTTGAGAAATAAGTGCTAGCAATTGCAATTGTAGCTGCTAATTGGATTGTTGGAGTTGAGTGACAATCTTCCATAATTGTGCATTAGAGAAAAGTGGCATACCCTGTTCTATGTCAGGAACTCCATGAAGTCCACCCATTCCTATAGCAATTGGATTAAAATCATTCTAAATTGTAGGGGCGATAGGGGGTGTATTACTACTAACATTAACCATTACAAGGGCAGATTCATGAAGAGAATGCTCACTTTGTATATCTTGGTAAAGAACCATATCAGTATTAGTGGTTGGATGTTCCTTCATTACATCCTTATCTTGTTGAGTACTTCCCTCATGAGAAACATGGCATAACTCTTCAGTTGTTTGATGAACATCTTCCTGTAATTGTTCAATATTAGGATTTTGTTATTGATTTTCTGTAATGTCCTCTTCTTCATTAATCTGAATATTCATGTTAGATGGTAAAGTCTCTTCCCTAATCTCTTTGCCAATTCCTTCACCCAATTGAGCAATATTCTCACGGTCTTCCATTTCTTCCTCATATCTTTGTTCAATTGTCTCTTCTTTGTCTGAAATTAGATGATCAGTAGTAAAGTTTTCTTTTTGTTGTTTTTGCTTTACGTTTCTATGCTTCTGATTTCTCAACCTCCTTAAAAGCTAGGCATTCTTTATATGTGGTTCTTTTGTACCCAAAATTTCCATGTCACATACAAACCCTATGGTTTTATCTATCAGGGGTATGTTTCTTTTGCTAAGTAATCATAAGATGTGGACTAGGTTTTTGGGTTTCACTTCCTATTTTCCTTTTGGGTTTTAGGGCTTTTTCTTTCAACAAGCTTAGAGGTTTCAAATGCCATTTCTTAGAAGGGTAAGCTTTGAGGGTATTATCTACGGTAAGAAGTTGAGGGTCTTCTATATGGGTTTGGTTAACAAATGCATCCCATTCTAGAATAGGCTGAGCCAAAAAAAGATTATGGTCAATAATGAGCTTAATTAACCCATGTTGAGCCAAGGAATCAACATGACCCCGAGTGTATTGGTCACAGGACTGCTTTAGGGAGCAAAAGAGGTAATATGGAAGATTAACAAGAACACCATATCGTAAATGTAATAGGAGGTGGAAATGGTGGGCAAATACATACTTGTAGCATCCTTCACAAGTGATATAATGAATAAAAAAATTTACAACAACATCCCATGGCTCCGGTAAATATTTTTGCACTACTCCTTACCCTTGGACATTCTCAACCAATTCACCTCGCTGAAGAAACTACTTTTTATCAGGCTTTAAATCTATAACCCTTAATGATGGCTTATGAAAAAAATGGTTACTAATTTGGGGTAGATTGGTGACCTTTGCAATAATCTACAAATTCACAAGAAACTATAATCATTGAACCATAGCATGGGTTCCCTAAAATCCTATAGCAAACTCTATGGCTATGGTCACATCAAATCCACACAAACATTCAAATAAATTCATCCATCTAGCATGAGAAAAAACTTTCAAGGCTTCCTCATCAGCATTTAACTTATCCAAGGACTCTAGTTCAAATTGAAGATGTTTTCCCCCCATGATAACAAGTGACAGAGTTTGAATAGGTTTAACACAATAGGAAACAAGCAAAAAGCAATGGCAAAAATGATAGGAAGTATGAAATAGTTTTAGCAATAGAGAATAGAGTAAATGAGGATGATACCATCAAAATTAGTAATAATAGCAAGGTAAGCTTAATTAATTTTTAGGAAAAAAAGGACTCGTGTAAGAAGTGACTTGGTGTAGAACCCACAAATGCTTAATAATGGAAAGGAGTGTGTAATTAATATCATGGAAATGATGATCCAAAAGGACTTATGTGGAAATGATGACCGGGCACAGAACCCCCCCCGAATTAAGCAGCTGATCTGTCCTGGTCATGCCAAGTAATCATCAAAGAAATAAAATACATGAAATAAAGCATAAGGTAAGAGAATGCTTCCTAACGTGGTGATAGTGAGGAAGGAGGATCTAAAGACATCAACAAATCCAAGAAGATTTCCCATCAAGGAAAGTACCGCCAACCCCAAGGAAAGAGACATCAAGCATGTGAGGAGTAAATAATATCCATTATAAAAAGATTTACAAAGAAACATTCATCAAAGCATAGAGACACATGGTAGTGTAGTCCATTGGAAGATGCAGAATGATAGGAGGCCCATGAGTAAGGGATGCCAAGAGAAGGGTGACAAGAACAAAGAGACCTCCTGTCCCAGCCATCAAAGTGTATTTTTGGAGGTTTGTTTTTTGTGCTCTCCCCATTTTTTTTCTTTTTCCTTTTTTAAATTTTTTTTTTTTTTAATAATAAATTTATGTATGACACCAAACTGTCAAGAAATTGATTTTTAATCAAGTGTTGCTTGGGAGCATTGGCGAACCAATTTTCACTACCGGATAGTCTGACAAATACAAGTTGTTGGATTACCCAATTTTCAATAAGTAGTTGGCCAACAATGGCAGAGATTGGTTTTCATTGTTGGATCTTTTTTTTTAATAATATATATATAATTATATAGATATATTCTATTGAAGGAGACCAAAGGGAACCATGACGAGTTCCTTGGCAAGTTCCACAAAGAAAGCTTCCTTTGAGAGAGGCTTCTTATATAGCTTCAATCAATGACCATTAATGAGGATCTTGTGACATTCAAAGTCCACAATGTAGAGCTAAACTACACCATTTTCATATACATGCTAAATTTCATAAGGTTCAAGCCATCTTGTATAAAACTTACCTTTAAAATCCTAGAATCCAGAGTCACACAGAAGTGCCCAATCACCATGCTAGAAAGAACACTAAGGAATGTGTTTTTCATGCCATGGTGCTTGTTGATTTTGAACAAGTTCAGTATGAAGAAGTGCTTCTTGACATAACTCATCAAGGGAGTGGCATTGTGTTAGGCATTCCTTTTGAGCATTAGAGAGACTCAATCTGAGTTGATGGGAAGTTTGAAGAGTCTTAATCATGAACTCAATGGGAAGTACAACCTTATTACCATAAACTATTTCATAAGGGTTCAGACCAGTGGTGGTCTTCCATGAAGTTGTGTCACCCAATCATGCTTATGAAGTGCAACAAGTTTAGTAAGAATATTCTCCATTTCTTGATTAGTTACCTCAACTTGTCCATTGGCTTGAGGATGATAGGGTGATTTTTTTTGGCAAATTTTATATTCTTTGATTAATGCAGCAATGAGGTCTAAAGTGAATTTAGGTCCTTGATTAGTCATAATTTCATGTGGAATACCAAAGAGAGTGAAGATCTCATAATATAGGAATTCAACAACTTTGGTATCTCAAGCATGCTTAAGTGCAACCACCTCAACCCACTTTGTGACATAATCTGTGCAAACAAGAATATATTCCTTGTTTTTGGAAGGTGGGTTGATAGTTCCAATGAAATTGAGACCCCATTTTTCAAAAGGTTCAATAGAGAGCTGAGGGTGAAGTGGCATTTCATCTTATCATGTAGGATGACCCATGTGCTAGCACTGGTCACAATGTTGAACATAATGCTTGCAATCTTTATGGAGTGTAGGCCAGTAATAACCTAAGGTTAGAATTTTTTGAGTAGCCCGTTGAGTAGCAAAGTGTCCACCACAAGGTTCAGTATGATAGGCATGAAGAATATCAAAGACATCTTCCTTAGGAATACGTCACCACATAATGTTATCAATGTCGGTGCAGAATAGAAGACCATTGATCCAAGTATATTGTCCACTGAGGCCCACCAACTTTTGACACTCACGAGGAGAGAAATGTGATGGAAACTTGCATGTAACCAAATAGTTGGCAATGTCGGCATACCATGGACTTTTGGCATAAATCACAACGAGGTGTTCATCAAAGAACGAGTCATCAACAGGAACAACTTCATTTTCAAATTGTTGTAATTGAGACAAGATATTTGCAACCACATTTTCTCAACCAGGCCTATCCAGTATGGTGACATAAAATTCTTGTAATAAAAGAATCAACCTAATAACCTTACTAGTTACTATAATTTTATTCATCAAAAATTGAATCGTTGGGTGATCAGTATGAACGAATACCTTATAACCAATAATATAGTGCCAAAATTTATTAATAGCATAAACAATAGCTAAAAATTCTTTTTTAGTTACTGTATAGTTTATCTCGGCACTAGTGAAGTTCTTGCTAACATAGTAGATTGAATAGAAGAGGTTGTCTTCCTTTTGTCCAAGTATTGCTCCTATTGAAAAGTTAGAAGCATTGGTGTGAATATGGAATGGTAATTCCCAATTAGGGTCTCTAAGAATAGGAGTAGATACTAGCTTGGTATTAATGGTTTCAAAGGCTTCTTGACATTT
This sequence comes from Cupressus sempervirens, assembly GCA_028749045.1. Lineage (NCBI taxonomy): Eukaryota > Viridiplantae > Streptophyta > Pinopsida > Cupressales > Cupressaceae > Cupressus > Cupressus sempervirens. The sequence continues at coordinate 874,903,320 of CM053789.1, forward strand.
AGGGGTCCAAGTGAAAACAACATCTTTAGCTAACAAAGAAAAAAAAGGAGAAGCAATCTTACTGAAGTTTTGAATAAATCTCCTATAATATCCAGCATGACCAAGGAAACTCCAAACATGTTTTTGTATCAAAGGTGTGGGGAGGTCTTGAATTATTTGGATATTTTTGGGATCAATTTCTATACCTTTTCATGAGATTAAATGACCTAAAACAATTCCCTCTATCATCAACATATGACATTTCTCATGGCTTAGAGACAAATTGGTGTCAATATATCACTTAAGCACTTTCTCTAAGTTATTCTTAGCTTCATCAAAGGTATTTCCATGAACACTAAAATCATCCATATAAACTTCTACACAATCATTAACTAGATCAGCAAAGATGCTTAATACTGCGCATTGGAATGTCATAGGGGCATTACACAACCCAAAAGGAAGAACATTGTATGTAAAGGTTCCCCATGGACAAGTAAAGGTAGTTTTGTCCTGATGTTTTGGGGCAATGTGGATCTAATTGTACCCATTGAATCCATCCAAGAAGGAGAAGAATCACTTCCCTACAAGAGTATCCAAGACTTGATCAATAAAGGGTAATGGAAAATGATCCTTCTTAGTAGCCTTATTTAAAGCTTTATAATCAACACAAATATGCCACTTACCATTTTTCTTTGGAACAACAACCAAAGGACATACCCACCCACTATCTAAAATTGGATAAATGAAAGCAACATTCAAGAGTTTTTGGAGTTCTTCTTTGACAATATCACACAAGGCAGGATTGAGTCAGCATTGCGGTTGTCGAACTAAGCAACTTCCTTCTTCAATGTAAATGTGATGGGTACAAGTGTTAGGATGAATACCTTGCATGTCTTGATACTCCCATACAAATACATCTTTATGTTCTTTAAGCATACTTATGAGATCTTTAACATGAGCTGGTGTTAACTATGGATTAATATTGAGCGTACGCTCGGGTAGGATCTCCATAGGTTCTGATGATGTAGGTCTTGATGATATTTCTAGTTTTTCTAAGGACAATAATGGGCTATACAAACATTGATGTGGCAGAAGCTGGTGTAATGTGAGGAAATGTTGAATAGATTGAGAATTGTCAATTGAAGGAAAATTCCCAAAAGGACAATCAACAGTCGCATGAGAGGGGAAAACCATACTTTTTAGGACATCATTAGACTCATACCTATTCTAAAGAAAGTTTACTAAGATGGCCTCATCAGTTGGGTCTTCAAAATATTATACTTTCCCAATGGTAAGGACTGGAACATAATTGTCCGAATCATTGCCGACCCATGTTGGGTCATCAGTGTTCAATAATGGTTGAGTAGGAGAATATAAGGTCAACCCTTTTGTTTACTCAACATTAGAAATAATCATGTTACCTAATTGACAATTAATGTGGGCATTAGTTGCTGCTAACTAAGGTCTTCCAAGAATGAGAGGATATCCCCCCAACTTAGCTTTGGGCTTAACAATCATAAAATTAGTTGGATAATCCCAACTATCAATGGAAAGAATGACATCTTCTATAACCCCTTCTAGTCTAACTAAGGATCAATTAGCCATTTGAAGCACTCTAGGAGTAGGTCTAAGTCCCTCTAAGGATAATTTTATTTTTGTTTCATTTGTCATTACATTTATAGCAGCACCTAAATCCACAAGTGTATTAGGAATAACAATTGTACCAATACTTACTTGGATGACAGGACTATCAGGATCTACATATTTTGGAATGTTGATATTTCCCAACATTAATTCTACTAGTTTTCCAATAACTTGAATAGTTTTTGGATCCTTCTTTTTCTTTCATTGGGTACATAATTCTCATATCATCTTATTGTATACTAGCACATCCTTAAGAGCCTAAAAAAGAGGAATTTTGATGTTAACATTGCATAATTAATTTAAAATATCAAACTCAGAATGTGTTGGCTCTTTAAGCTCTGGCTCATGAATGAATCGATTGGGAAAGGGAGGTTCTTTTTTTTACTCTTCTTCAAGTTCATTTAGGACCTCTTTGATAGTAGGTCCTTTAAGAGCCTTCCCAAATTTGAGGTGTACACCATCCAACTCAACCGTGTTAATAGGGTACATAGGAAAATTAGCCATCTCACTATGATAAAATAGTTGAGGAGGCTTACTATTAGGATTTGGATTTGGTTGAGTTGACATGGATGTAGGTTTAGGTGGTTGTAGTGGATTTGAAGGTGAATTTGAAGAAGATGGAGGTATGGGAGGAAGAAATTGTTGAGGTTGTTGATAGGGGCTTATTAGTGGTGGTGGAGGAAAGGATTGTTGTGGAAGATAGGGTTGTGTATAAGGTTGTGAAGGTAGAAATGATGATTGTGGAGGTGGATACAAAGGTTGCAGCCTCCATATTTGATGTCATGGTTGTGTACTAGGTTGAAAAATTTGGGGCCATTGTTGATAAGGTTGAGGTTTCTTATAACCTCCATACCATGGACCTTGGTTAGAGAATTGCTAAGGCAGTCCAAAAAAATATTCATTGGAGAACCCTCTAGGTAAAAATTGGCACTGTGGAGCCATATAATAAACTAGTTCTTCGATATATTCCATAGGAATCATCCCTTCAGGAAGGGGTCATAGTTTTGAAGTCTTACTAGCTTCCTCAAGTGATGCTACATGAGTTTGAATATAAGGGTAATCTTCTGGTCCATGCTTCTTATGACAAGTTGGACAGTATACTACCAAGGCTTTTTTAGCTTCCTCATGTTTCCTACGAGAATACAATGTGTCAATTTGTTTGCCCATATGATTTAATAAGTCAATTTTAAGGTCTTCAAGTAAATTTCCAATTTCATGTTTAGAGATACCTGATGTATTACCCATAGTGGAAAACTTACTTGAATTCTCATGAATAGATCGATGAGACCCACGACTAGTTCCTGCATATATCACAAATATCTTCAAATGACATTTTAGAAATATCACCTTTTCCAATCAAATGTAAGGCATCCATGGTTTCATCGCTAATCCCTCTTAAGAAAAGCATCTTGATAGTTTTTGAAGTTAAATTAGGATTCCATGAGCATTGTAAATTAAAGGAAAAACATTCCAAGAAATCTTCAACTGACTCTTCTTCTCGTTGAGTCATGTGAAAGATTTCATTCCATACTTCCTTGATCTTATAGTACTCCTGATATTTTGTTAGGAAAGCATCTTTCATTTGGTTCCATGTTCTAATGTCTTCTTTTTTGTGTTGTTAAATTTTTTCTTTCCTGACCTCTTGCTCATCTATCTTTTTGGATTTCCTTTTCTCTAGGGGTCCATGCTTCTTTTCCTTACGTCTCTTTGATAGATCCTTTTATTTGAGAGCATTTTTTTCTTTTCTTCTTCTCTATTGGTTAACTCAATAGGATTTTTTTTCTCAGGTTCATCAATTATAGCCATTGGTGTGTTGGGTTCACCACTTCTAAACTTTTGTGTTAACATGTGCATCATTCTCTATGATTTCCTTAAAATCACTAATTTCTTCAATTCTATATTAATTTTTGAGAATTACTCTTCATACTATTCAAACAATTATGGCATGACATCTATAGGTGTTCTTTAACATGTGGTCTAATCGTTAGAATGATTATAATAACTAAGAGGTGGGGTTGAATCAGTTATCCTTGGGTCCATATGTACCAATACAAATTTTAACAACTTCAAACAACTTATTCAAACTCATAAACTTACTCGACTAGTATAGAAATTCATTAGTAAACCATCTTATTCATCACGTCACTATTTCTTTGTTCAATATATGTCGAATAACATAAATAAACAACAATAAATAACATGCATCGTGAAAACAACATTCACACATATTTGACACTAACATTTAATGTGTTTTTTATGATGGTAAATTTTTGGATGTGATTGAATCAAAAGAGTACCCTGAAAGTGTCAATCCAAGATTCATAAACTCGTGAGAGATATAATGGTTGTTTTCTCAAGGGGTGAAAATAATAAATCAAGAGGTTTATGAATGCATATTACTAATTGCTAATAAATTAAACTATCCAAATTACCACACATCTAAGATTACTTCTACAAATGGATTATAATCTAAAGTTTGGATTCTTATTAACACACCTCTAAACAATCAAACACAATGTCTTTATGAATGCTATTACAAAGTTTTGTCTAATTAAAAGTTGCTTTGATTAAGAGTTGAAATCTACTTAGATTGTGACAGGTGATTTAGTGGCAGTAGGAGGTTGTTTACAACAAAGTGGTTCTAAATATAGAGTGTGGAAAGAAGTATGATGGTGACAGAGAGTATTATGAATAGCGATAGGAAGTGGTTCAAATAATGGATGGATGTGGTAGGAAGAATGTAGCAGACAGTATTCTGTAATAAGTTTATGCAGCAATAGAATAATGATATATAACAAACAACTACTTCATAAGAATGTTGCAACCAATTACTTCATCAGACAATTGAATCCTTGATTAACAACAATAAGCAATGTATAAATTTAATTAACAAACATATATGCAATGGGTTTCTTATAAATGCACACAATCAATTCAATCTGTAAAGAACACACGAAATCAATCAATACAGAAATATTCACAAAACAAACTAAACTAATCTCATCAAGTTTCCTAAGAGGGGGCCCTCCTTTGGTTCATAATGTGAGAGATGTTCTAAAACTAGCTACTATGGAAACACCACACTTTTAATATCACAAAACTTCAAAGATAGTATAAATAGAGTTTTTCCTATATCAGGTCTATCTTGTCTTTCAATTAACATTTGCTTAAATAGGCTTAAAATGTTTAACCATATTAATAACTAAACTAGAATGGTTGATGGCTTGCTCCCTAAACATAGATAATGATTTGTTTTGGCCACTGACCACACATAACAGATTACAAAACAATTTGGCCAAGATAACATACAGCCAAAAACTAGTATGTTTAGACATTCGGAACTACTTGCCCAAAATAACATAGCAAAATTACAACTTCTAAACTACTCTTCGAACTAAATAGCTAGCTCCATACTCTCACATCCTTAGTTCCTGTAGCAGAATGAGTCAAGATGTATCAATATTTTTTGAATTAACCATCCACTCTTCAAGAAATATTTCAATCCTTAAGACTTTATTAAATGCATTATATTCTTTAGTTATTAATGGCATAATAGTGGTTAGGACAGGCTTAAGACAAGGCAAAAATGTATAAAGAGTGTACAAAAACAAAGCAATTTGCACACCCATCACATTCCATTAAAATGTCACCTTAATTAAAGGAATTACAATATTATTATTAGGTCAAACTTAATTAAAGGAATTTATTACCACAATGGTTAGAAAGTATTAGCTAGGTGATGAAGGGTGCTCCCCTTAATACTAAAAGCACATCACATAAACAAATAAATAACACCAATTTGCGAGAACAAAATATGGGCTTCTTATTATCACTGTAAATGAAAAATTACAAAAAAATTTAATACAATATGAAAATCCACATGGGAACCTTCGTTACATTAATTTGCAACATAGAGCTGCAAACTATCACCTCGAGTTGTCCTAGGCAATGTATGGGCATTCCTTATATAGGCATTTTTATACTACCAAGGAAGTTTCTAGACATCAAACTCTAACCCTTGAGACTAACTAACTCTAAAATTACATATAGATTTGGCTTAATACACCTTGGAAACTTATTGAGAAAGTTTTGGTTGGCCCAACTTTGGAATACCATAGCTTTCAAATCATTACTCTAATTGTCTATCATAACAACTTTTCTGAATCCCCAGCACTAACTTCATGAATACTTATGATATGACATGAAGTCTCAACTAGTAGTATGATATATCTAATATTAATATCCACATCTAAATTTGGGACATTTTGAGCTCATATGACTAACTTACTAAGTAGAAATCCTCTAGAAACAACAAATTTGCATTGAGATAACCTTTATTCAAGAAACAAAAGAGAAATCTTTTTGGGTGATACAAGATTCCTCTTATACCTAGGATGCTCCTATATAAGATACCCAAGGTAATTTGAGAAGTGACCCCGTCATGCCTCAGATATTCAGAGGAAAGCCAAGACGATTAACCTCCTCCCTTGCTAGCCATGATGAATCTTCTTTTGGCCTTCCTTTCCATTTAACTGGGTGCTCTTCATAAGTTTTATTCCTTGTACTTTTTCCAACATATTTTTCCAGTATATCCTCAATCTTTTGTGTATCTAAACTATTTGTTGGAATACTCCACTATGCTTCTACAATGTTATCCCTAACACCTCCTTCATAATACTCTATCAATTCTAAAATGTTAAATACTAGTAAAATATTTAGTTTAACAAGAAACTCCACTTCATAGGCATTTCCATAATCATGCCTCTTTACTATCTTGGATGGTCCAAACTTCTTAATTTTTAGCTTAATATATGTACCCACTAGAAATTTATCCTTCGTCAAATGAATAAAATCCATGCTGAAATCCTCTCACAACTTATCTTGTATAGGTAATGGTTGATACAACCAAGTATTCTTCTTCACTCCTTTTACCATCATACATACTCTACAAATCTGTACAAACTTCTCATATCTTGTTGCAAATGTGGCTAGTAGTAATTCTCAGCGACCAAAGCAATGGTTTTATGTCTCCCAAAGTGTCCAAAAAATCCTCCATTATGCTTCTCAATGATGAGATTCTCCCTCATAAAACTTCTAGGAATGCACAACTCACTTCCTTTTAACAACATACCATCTTGGATTATGATATCCAAATACTTTCGATCTAAAACTATACTCTTTGGAAGCTTATGTAGTCTCACCACTTCTCCAAAAAATAATTCCACCACATGACCATCATCACTAGTCTTTTTGCAAGGAATGAAATGTGTCATTTTAAAAAATCTATCAACCACCACAAATATTGAATCATGCCCTCATTTTTTCCATGGTAAACCAAGAGAAAAATCCATGTTAACTTCCTCTTATGGCTTCTCTAATAACTTGATGAAGGGATACACCACCCTTATCAGCTCACAACCAAAAACATAACAATATGGAGACAAAGAGAAGCTAAAATATTTTACAAAGAATCCATCAATACTTGAAATTCATTAAAAGTTCTCCAAATGAGAGAACTCAACATTCTTACAATATTAGAGAGCTTCCTACTAGCTTACACACAAAGAGCTTTTATGCAAGAAGATCTTGCAACCAAAGAGCTTACACTTGAAGAGCTTCTATGACAAGAGCTTAAAAAGTAAGATCTTTAACCTCCAAATCTTCCTTACAAATGCTCATATTCCTTTCTTATATATGCACTTACCACACAAAATATTACAAACACAACCAATGTGGGATAAAATTTAAATGCAACTACCTTACAACAAATAGTAAATTCCCACTCAATTACAACTAACCATCACCTTGTGGTCCAATTAGAAAAATACACTATCTTTGTGGATCACAACAAATATTAAATGCATGATTTGATGAGCTTTCCAAAAACTTCTAAAATGCCAACTACACACCTAGATAAATGATATATATATATATATATATATATATATATATAGATATATATATATATATATATATATATATATATATAATTTTAATTTTTTTGTTTACGCCACCTATTCACCTTGCTAAGTGAAATGCCTTTTTTCCCTCTTTTTCCTTTTTTCCTTTTTTATTATTTTTTCCTCTAATTTTCATCACTTTGTCTCTCCTCTAAAATAAATTTTTTTTTTTTTTGATATCATGTCCCCTTTTATTTTTGTGATGCAAGATGCTCCTTCATTAGGCACCCGTGGAAGGAAATATTTTGTGAATAGGGATTCACAAAATGAAGTAGCCACTACTGATATTTATTTTTCTCTTCCAATACCTAGTTGGAATAAGTATCGATTGTTGATATATTTCCTTCTTTCTTCTTTTCCAACACCTATTTGGAACAAGTATTTCCTACTGACAATACTCCTTTTCAATTAACTATTTCCAAGTATAACTCTCATCCTCCTCCAATCTTGTAGGATCTAATGCACTTGTAATAAGTTATGTACTACCATAAAAATCTTCTTTTACATACCACACATCACTAATAAGATCCTCATTGAAACTATTATCGTTGTCTTTCAAATCCATCCAAAATTTAGCATCCCATGATTTGTAAGAATTTACCTCTTCCATACCTTCATCTTTGTTTGTTGCTTTCATGTCTTCAAAAAATCATGTAACCACTTCACTTGTTTGACCTCGAACAAAGGCGTTGCTCCCTTCATCTTTTGATACAACCTTCAAATTATCTTCATCTACTTCAGATTCATAAATACTTTTAGCTTCATGTTCTTCCTCTTATTTTCTAGAGCATGTGTGATACTCCACTGGGTCTTCTTTCTTTCTTAGATCCAAATAATTATCAACATCTCTTTTTGATGAAGAACTCTTCTCTTTTGCAACTTTGCTTCTAACTCATTCATCTATCTCTACAAATCCAAAAATATTTATTCTTGCATTCTCTTTCTAAATATCTCGAGTCTAGGAATCCTAAGAATCCATCCAATCACAAAATTCTTCATATGAAAAAATTTGTACAACACAAGCACCGCATGCAAACTGCCTCACAATTGGTGATTTGTCTACACACCTAGCTCAAATTGTGATCCTCATGCAAACTACCTTATAGTTTTTGATTTTTCTATACAATTAAGAACTTCTTAACAAACATCGCCCAACCCAAGCTCCTACTAAAAATTGGCTCACATTCATAAATATGTCTATAGGCTTAGGAACTCCTACTCTAATACCACTTGATGAATGATTCTCCCCTTAATATCGAAAAAAATAACACAGAAATAAAGAAATAACACCAATTTGTGAGAACAAAAAATTGGCTTCTTATTATCACCACAAATGCAGAATCATTAGATTTTGAAATATAATATGTAAATCCATGTGGGTGTCTTACAATAATTTGCAACACAGAGATATGAACTATCATCTAGAGTTGTCCTAGACAATGTATGGGCATTCCTTATATAGACATTTTTACACTACCTAAAAAGTATCTAGACATAAAACCCTAGCCCTTGAGACTAATTAACTTTAACATTATATATAGAGTTGATCTAAAACACCTTTGACACTTATTTAGGAAATTTTGGTAACTTTTGAGCCATTACTTTGATTGGCTATTATAACCACTTTTTGGAATCCTTACTTTTGATCTATAGGGTCAAACTTGAGCAAGCTCTAGTTGATTCCATTTTGGAGCCCATCTGGGGCCTCTAAGGTCTTCAACACTAACCCTGAAGTTTTTATACCAAAATTAAACACCATAAATTTGCAATAACTTCATGAATACTCATGATATGACACTGATCATCAACTAGTAGGCTGATATATCTAAGATAAACATCCACCTCTGAAATTATGACATTCTAAGCTTGTATGGTTGACATACTAAGTAGAAATCCTCCAAAAAAAATAACTCTACACTAAGACAACCCTTATTCAAGAAATAAAAAGGAAATATTTTTGGGTGATGCAAGATTTCTCTTACACCCAAGATGCTCCTACATCACTATGTTTCATCTAATAAAATACAACTCACTTTACAAACTCATATCTCCACTCAACTCATTGTTGGTTCATTGACTTGACTTCATCATATTCTCTATCTTTGAGCTTTTCGGCAACCCTTCAAGCAATCAAACTTCACCAATGTTTTCACATTTTCTCTTCTACTCTTTTCTTCACAAGTCCTTCACAAGTTTGTCAATCAACAACCATAAAACATCTCTTCTGCTTCCTTAAATAGGTAGTTTTGATCTTTTTCCACTTAAACATTGTCATATATCTTAGGGTTTGATTAGATTCATTGAATCTATCCATCATTTTGTCCTTCTACTCCTTTCTTGAAACTTTTAGAAATTTCTCCTTGAATCCACACCTTACATCACTTAACAAACTCAATTCATGCATTAAATACTCCAAATCATCAACTCTCATCTTTCATGTGTTTTGACTCATTCATAAAATTAACTATGCTAGCCTTAAATCTTTGTTCTCTTAAAAACTCTTAATTTGTTGAAACTCAGTCATCAATATGTTCTTCATCTTAGTCAACATTAGGTAGCTTTCTCTCCATTGTTCTATCTTGCTTGCATTACACTAGCTTGCTTAGTCTTCACTATGCTCAGTCGTTTCTTTGTTTCCTTCTTTATCTTTCTCAGCCCTGGCTAACACTCAACTAATACTATTTTCATGGCTATCTCTTAATATCATTTATCCTCTACTTCAACTTCTTCATTGTCCTTGTAAAACTGTCACTCAATCAAGCTTAGTGCTTTACTCAATTTCTTGTTTTCTCTTCTATACATCAACTCAACTATCTTCTTTGCTTCACACAATGATTAAACAACATATTATCTTGTCAAAAACTAATTGATCAAGTGCCAATTTTGATTCCAACATACTTACAACATAATAATTGTTCTATTTTTAGTTTCCAATAATCTCCCTCCTTGGCATTGATGGAAACACCCTTTGTTATGATGAAGGAGCATCCTTGGTTGGTTAGAAATCTTACATGTTGGTATAGTTTGACCTTAGAGTTGGAGGACTCGGTTAAAGAATAAAGGGGACTTGGTTGATACTGAGTTGGTCTAGTTACTTTTTAATTGATTAACTTAGTTAATGAAGATGTTCAGAGATGCTTGGGGCACACAGCATATACTGTGATCTTAGTTTGTACTAGGAGCTCGATAGTAGTCTTTCCCATGAAGCTCGATCAATAAAGGGGTAAGCAGTTACTTTTGAAAGACTTGATACATACTAGTTCTAGGTTATTGAAGGGACTCAGTTATGTTTGGTGGAATGTTGAGACTCGACATGGTTTTCTCTGACACTCTGTTTGGTCTTGGTTCATGTGGTGCTTGCATTGTCAATAAGCTAGCTTTTGGCATTTAAATTATGTATGGGTATTTAATTTGTGTTACAACAAACTTATGGCTTATGAAAACATTTAATGTAGGGTTTATTTTAATTTTTAATGGTCTAAACTAACTTTTGGCTTAGTTGGGTATAAGGAAGGGGTTTTTGTGGAATCTTAAGGTGGGAGATTAGAGAATCATCTAGCTTGGAGAAAAGGATGAAGTGTAGGAGAAATCTCTAAGAAGGGCTAGTAGCTAAGGCTTGGAAAATGAGGAGATTGTGTGGTGGGCTTGAGAGTACAAGTTGAGATTTTCTTGAGGTTTTCTAATAGAGTGTAGATCTAGACTAGCTGGGATAAGGATTGAGTTGGATCTTGAGGGATCTTGTAGAATTATTTTGGTTGTAATTGCTATTTTATTTGGCCACAACCCAAAAGGCTTTATAGTTAGGTATATTGCATATAAAAAATTATTATATATGAATAAAGAGTCACATTTGGTATCAGATTGTGTATCTTGTGTTGTGTTTCCATTGTGTGGTTATTTGCAAGGTTTTGGATTACCTCCACTAGGTGTACCTTTAAATTCTCATTGCATCATGTTAACATATAATGGAAAAACCTTTCTCATGATTTTCATTATCATCTCACTCTACATTATATATCATATTTTTATTAATATCGTTAGTTTCATTCTAATTCACATCCATGTAACTTCTGATATGCTTTATCAACTTACTTTTTCTTCACACTTCTCCCTCTAGGATACCAATTATGATTCTTCATGCTAACTCCAATTGTAATAAATCCCTCTTTCATATATCTCCATGTATCTTGACATACTTCTGATATTCGTCTTCTCCCTCTTTTATTGGATGGTAACTATGATATATATTCTCCCTCCTTGACAACAACGCAAAAGACATCATCCACTCTTTACACATCATATTTTCTTGTCACTTTTTGAGTGATCTTTGAATAATCACTCCCTCTATCATCTTTATTTATGATTTCTTGCAACCTCATCTACTCATACTTCTATCCTTCATTTCATAGCTTCAAACAACTCCTAAAGTGTGACCTCCCATATCAATGTGTAAGATATTTTGATCATAACAATTAATGCAATATTGCATCTCTACTTAGTTTTTTTTAGATAGGAGAATGACCCTTAACTTACCTCTTAGATACTCAAATGCATCCTTAGGCAATTCCTTAGTGAATATGTTAGCTATTTGCACCTTTGTGTTCACATACTCTAGTATCACTTATTTTTCTTGTAACAGTACTTGATTCAAATGAATTTTATCTTTCTATACATCACAAGATTATTTGATATGTTTATAGCGCTTGTGTTATCATAATATATCACTATAAGTTTAGTAATATACTCCTTCATACCTTTCAACAATTTCTTGATCCATACAATTTTTGAACGATTAGCTACTATTGCAACATATTCAGCCTCTAGTGTAGATTGAGAAATAGAATTTTGCTTCTTACTTGTCCATGAAATCAATCTCTTTCCTAGAAAGAAATCTCCTCCACTTGTACTCTTTCTATCATCAATGTTTCCAGCCCAATCTACATTTCTATAATCTTTTAGCTCAAACTTGTTATTCTTCTTGTACCATAAGCCATTGTCATCTCTAGCTTTTAGATATCTTGATATCCTTTTCAAAGCCATCAGGTAATTTTCCTTAGGATTAGAAGAGAATCTTGCAACAATACCATCTATTAATGCAATATCAAGTCTACTATGTACAACATATTGCAATTTTCTTCAGATTTACTTTAGAAGAATCATCATTCTTTGAAAGTTTATATCTAGTCACCATAGGTATTCCAACTAGTTTTCAATCTTTCATTCCAAAAGTCTTCAATATCTCCTTCATATGCTTTGATTTTGTAATGTATATAAATTTTTTCCTTTATATACTTGTAAAGCAACAAAGAATTTAATCCCCCCAAACATTGACATCTCAAATTATTTATTCATCTCATTACCAAATGATTTACACAATAAATCATGTCCTCCAAATATGATATCATCAATAAATAATTTAGTTAGCAATATATTACTCTCAAATTCACTTTTCAAGTACAAATTTATATTATCATTAGTTCTTGCAAAACCAATTTTTACCAAATATGTATGTAACCTTTCATACCATGCTCTAGGGGCTTGTTTCAAGCCATATATTGCTTTGTGTAGTTTATATACTATGCTCTTTTTCTCAGGGTCAATAAATCCTTCATGGTGTTCTTGATGTAGATTTCTTCTTCGAAGATTCCATTCAAAAATACATATTTCACATCCATTTGATATACCTTGAACCCTTTGTAAGAAGAATATGCAAGTAAAATTTGTACTCATCCCACCTTGCAAATGGCAAAAATATCTCTCCATAGTCAATTCCTTCTTCTTGTGCATATTCCTTACAAACTAGTCTTGATTTGTTCCTTGTGACTTCACTTTTCTCATTCAACTTGTTTCTAGATACCCACTTTTTTCCAATCACATTCTTATCCTTTGGCATGGAATCAATGACCATATCTTGTTCTTCTCAATTTGATCAATATCCTTTTTCATTGCTTTAATCCAATCTTCATTTTACAAAGCATTTTTAACTAATCTTGGCTCAAACTCACATAGTGAACATGTATCTTTCTTCAACTTGTTCCTTGTCATGACTCATGAATCTTTCTCTCTAATTGTTTAATCATATGTATGGTGTTTTCTCACATATTTTGCTAAGACGTGTTCAGATCTTCTTTCTTCTTGTGGTAAGTCACTCAGTCTAGCTTGCTCATCCTCTTTAGGTATATCTGATTGTAACTCGACATTGTATGTCTGGTGTTCAATCTCTTCTCTTAGACATTTAACTTCCTCTCTCTATGACTTAACTCCTATAGCTTGATACTTGGCAACATGTTGAGACTTGGTAGAACTTGTTTGCTAATGCTCAACAATGTTAGCCTACTGATACTTGGTAGTCTCCTTCTCTAGCTCAAGTAAGGTACTTAGTTCTCCTTCACAAATGTATACAAAATCTATGTAATCTTCAAGTTCTTGTATTCCTCTTCATTCTTTTCTGCAAATTCACCAACTCTAACAGTTGCACTTTCCACTTTTTTTTACTGTTAGAATTCAAACACTTGTATGCCTTGCTTTTAGTAGAATATCCTAAGAATATACCTTCATCACATTTTATATTAAGTTTTCCTTTCCTTGTATTTTCAATATATAAGACTTACATCCAAATACTTTGAAATAATTGACATTAGGTGCATAGCCATACCAAAATTCAAAAAGGGTTTTGTTTGTACCTTTCTTAACTTGAACTTGGTTTGGTGTTTTAACAAAAACATTTATAGCTTACTTCTAATACTTTTGTGAAATATTATTTTCCATCATCAATGTCCTTGCACAATCCATGATTGATCTATTCCTTCTTTCAGCTATCACATTTTGTGATAGAGTCCTTAGTACACTCATTTGTATTTTTATTCCTTTGTCATTGCAGAATATATTGAATTCCTTTGATATGAATTCACCTCCTCTATCTAAGCTCAAGAACTTCAAACTCTTTCTTATTTCCTTTTCAAATCTAGCCAAATACCACTTAAACATATGTAAAGCATCTAATTTTTCTTTAAGAAACATTACATTCATCATTCTAGAGAAATCGTCAAGAAATAGAATAAAGTATTCACCACCATAGTATATTTTCACTCCAATAGGACCACATAAATTAGTATGAACCAAATCCAAAATATTATTAGAAGAATAGGTCCTGCTTGTGAAGCTAGACTTCATCATTTTTTTGATTTGACATTGTTTGCACATCACTTTGTCAGGTTTGCTTAATATTGTAATCCTCTTTCTCCTTTCATCTTACTAATTCTTACCAAATTATCAAAGTTCACATGACATAATCTTTTATTCTATAACCAAACATCCTCAAATTGTGCAAATAAGCATGTATCTTTAGATAGGTCTAGATAGAACAAGTTACCCCTTGTTTTCTCTCTGCTTCAAATTAGTTCATGAGTAGCATCATAGATATTTTCCTTCTTATTTCGGAATTCAACTTGGTAGCCTAAACTGTTCAATTGTGCCACTCAATAGGTTATATTTCATAGTGTCAGCCCAATATGCATTATTACATTTGATCTTATCATTCAATATAATTGATCTTTACCTTCCACATAACAAGGTGCATCATTTCCAAACTAACACTACTTCCATTATAATATTTTAACTTTTCAAACTTACTTGCATCACTAGTCATATGATATGAGCAAACACTATCAATTATCCATCTATCTTACTCACATGTGAGATTAAAGTAGTTTTCCAATCTTCATCATATTCATCTTTCATTGCAACATAAACAACCTATTCATCATTTTCATCAGAATCACTATCATAACCATCTTCGTCAGCAATGTACCAAGATTTCTTATCTTTTCCCTTGTAGTCTATGTTACTTCTATTGTCTCTATTGTCTCTCCTTCTATGATATATTTTTATTTCCTTTCCCCTTTCTCATCTCTCTCAGGACATCTTGTAGCAATATAACTAGCTTTGTTACATGTAAGACATATTATAGGAAGTTTACCTTTGTATTTGTCTTTTTCTCTTAGTAGCATTCTTGCCAGTAATGCTTCAAGGTCATCATTTGATTCATTTTCACTATCCATGAGCTTATTCTTTTTGTTTCTTTTAGATCTGTCAAGGGTTATTTGAGACTTGAAAGAACATTCAACACTAGAAGGTGTATAGTTATCAAAGTTTGGAAACTAAAATGTAATAAGTCTATCAACTAGACTATCCAAGGTTGGACCATTATCAGGTGTACATCTCAAGTCTTGAAATACTCTAATTGTATAGATAGTAAGTAAAGTTCTTAATACCTTGCTTATCATAGTCTCATCAGATATGTCTCCTCTAGCTCCTTTAATCACATTTATAACCTCTTTAATTTTGCCACAATACCATGCAACAATTTCTCCTTCTTTCATTTTCATTTCATCAAACTTTCCTCTCAAAATTTCTTCTTTATCCCTTAACACATTTTTGTCTCCTCCATGAATTTATGCCAACTTATCCCACATTTTCTTTATAGTAGTGCAGTCCTTTACATCATCAAACTTTTCATAACTCAAGGAAGATGTCAAATCTATCATCATTTAATTATGCTTTTGCTTCTCCTTTATTTTCTCAACTTTCATGGGTCTAGGCACTTCAATATATTCATTAGCCAAATAGTATAGTATATAATCTCCAACTCTAGAAAGATGCAATCTCATCAAGTGTTACCATGCTAGGAAGTTCTCTTTGTTTAGCTTAGGTACCTCTCTCTTGTACATATTGATCTTTATCTTAAGTTCCTTCAAACTTTCCCTACAAGAAAAAAAATATATGATACCAATTCTTAGAATGACTGGGAAAACTGAGAGGGTGGGGGTGTGAATTAGTGTCCTCAGGTCTAGATGTACCAATACAACTTTTAACAACTTCAACCAACTTATTCAAACTCATAAACTCACTCAGCCAATATAGAAATTCATTAGTAAACCATCTTATTTATCACATCACTAGTTCTATATTCAGTATATGTTGAATAATAGAAATAAACAATAGTAAATAGCGTGCATCATGAAAAAAACATTTATGCATATACGACATTAGGATTTAATGTGGAAACTCAATTTGGGAAAAACCACCAAGTAACATGCTACCACTTTTTCACTCTTTACAAAGTGAGCTTGGTTAAGAGCCTAGCTCTATTAAAGGTTACAAAACACACTGTTAGTTGTGACCCTATTAAATTATTTAATCACCCTATTAGAATTAGCCTCGTTAAAGGACTTCAAATCATTTTGTTAGAATTCCACCTTGATTAAAGGATTTCCAATATGGCTATTAGTTCAACCTTGATTAAAAGATTTTACTTCCATAATGGTTAGAAAGTAAAAAGTAGGTTTGATATGACAAAATAAAACTTACTTTGCAAACTCATATCTCCACTCGGCTTATTTCTAGTTCATTGATTGGACTTCATAATATTCTCCATCTCTGATCTACTTGACAACCCTTCAAGAAATCACACTTCACCAATCTTTTCACTTTTCCTCCACTACTTTGATCTTCACAACTCCTTCACAAGTTCACCAATCAACAACCATAAAACATCTCTTCTACCTTCTTAAAAAGATATCTTTGGTCTTTTTTCCACTTAAAAATAACTAAAGATCAAAGGGTTTGATCAAATTCATTGAACTGTCCATCATATTTTCCTTCTACTCCTTTCTTAAAACTTCTAGAAACTTCTCCTTGAATCCATGCCTCAAATCACTTTAAAAAATCAATTCATGGATTAAATAGGTTAGCTCATCAATCATCATCTTTCATACATTTTGACTAATTTGTAAATTCAACTATGTTGGGTAGCTCAGTCTTGACTATTTATCTCACTTATCTTACACTGGCTCACTCAATCTTCATTATGCTTAGTCGCTTCTTCATTTCCTTCATTATCTTTCTTGGTCATAACTAACAATTGGCTAATACTATTTTCTTGTCTATCTCTTAGGCTCCTTAATCTTCTTCTTCAACTTCTTCATTGACCTTGTAAAACTGTCACTTGGTCAAGCTTAGTGGTTTACTAAGATTCTTGTCTTCTCTTCTATACATCAACTCAACCATCTTCTTTTCTTGACATAATGATTAAATAATGCATTATCTTTTCAAATACTAACTGATCAAATTCCCATTGTTATTCCAACATACTTACTCCTCTTTTCTCAACAACTTGACTAGCTTACCTTGTGATCTCTTCTTTTCAAATCTTCTTCATTAATCATAAGATATGAAACACAATGCTATTACTAAATGTCTTACTAGTAAGGTTTGACATCAATGCCAACATAAGAATTGTTCCAATTGTAGTTTCCAACACTATTTATGTCTTTATCAACTTCATAATATACTGATGATAACTAGAATGCCCTAGGTTAAACTACTTGAATTATACATGTATCATAATCAACCATAAAACATATATCTTCTTTGTACTCCTCAACTAGATTAGCAGGAATAATTTTCTTATTATGCATTCTTGACTAAAATTCTTTGAAATATTCTCACATGAAATTATTGAATTTTTTACCTAATTCCTTAATGAATTCATGGATTTGCACTACCATAGGTTTTTTTCCTTAGACTATTAAACTACTCTATTTGTTGGAAATAAATTTTTGAAATAGAAAAATATACATACTAGGATGGCTCCAAACCTAAACAGCTATCCCTTATCTTATTTTATCTTTTCTCTATTATAAAAGAGTTGACTTTTTAGTATCTCACTTAGATCATAGACAACATCTTCTTCAACCATTCTCAATGTTGCATGTATTGCTCCATCAAGCATGTTATTCAATCTACTAGATTGATAAACCATATAGCCAATTATTGTTGAGGAAAACTATACCTCTTCATCTTCAATACCATTCACCTTCATGGCTCTAGAATCATATTTTTACTTTTTTATCCATTTCACCAAGCTTCTAGCTTTCATTCCAATAGATGGTAGTTGACTAGTTGTGCATAACCTTGTGACTTCCTAGATGGTTTCCTTCATTATCACATATGGATTGTCTAATCACAACATTTCCTCATGAGATATTCTCAACACATATTTAACCCATTCATGTTGGATAATATTTGGAATATTAACTATGATTGTAAAACTTTTCATCTCCAATTGGTTGTCCATACTCTTCATCTTGTTATTTGTACACAATTCCTCATGTATTTTTTTGATCTCCTCCACTCTAAGTTCTTCACTTTTGCAATGAATAAATGAATGAACATCCTCTACCAAAATTACTCCAAATGGTATTAAAGAGAATGAACATGTCATATCAATTTCACTCATCTTTATTAGATGAAGCTTGAATTTTGGTTGTGGCTTCTCGATAATATCAATTAGAATAAGAGTATCAACTATGTACTCCATTTTTTCTTTAGCTTCAAGTTTATAACCCTCTCACTATTCACAACCATTCTCAACATCACTAGTTCATGTTTTCACAATTGAATCTTTAACTCACTTTTTGAACTCTCACTAGATACATTTATAATCACTATATTAACAATAGTTAGCTTCTCAAGAATGTTCCTAGATATAGAATAATGAAGAATGAACAATATTTTTTCTTATTCATCCACAAAAATAGTTGTAGCACCTCTTCCAACAATTATCGATAATTTTCATTGATTAAAGTTATTAGTCATTGTAACCTTTACCTATCATTGGTTAAAGTATTTACCTTTCAATGCTTTATCATTTCAAAATCACTAATAAATCATTCATCTCAATTATATAAGATCCATTCATCACAATGCATCATTTCCTTGAAAATTTTAAATGACTATCCATACCTTTTGGGGATTGATTAATGATATTTCATTTAAGTACTCCCCCTAAGTCAAATCTAGACTTAGATTGATGAAGGGTCCACTATACTTGAGGTTGATGGCTCTTGCATCTTGACCCCTTCCTTGCTATCTTCTTTCTTTCTCCACTTCTTGTTCATCTTAGTCCTCACTATTTCTACATCAACAACTTTCTTTCCTTTTCTATTCTCTAACTAGTTGGGTGACCAATTGCCAAAGTTGTAATTTTTTTTTTCCAAATAACCAACCTTATCCCAAAAAAAGCACACCGTACCATTAAAAACTTGTGGTTTTGTAGTTGTTGGTTTGCTTCTATAGAATTTAGCAGTATGCCCTAATTTTCCATAAATAAAACAATTATTTTTAATATTCTTCTTAATAGTCATTTAAGATTGCACCTCTGAGTCTTATTGAGTCCCTATTGTCTTTGGTGGTTCTCCAACTTCAAATTTTTATTAAGTAATGTAGCCCAAACCTATTATGTCCTTGTGTTTCATTTGACTTTTTAGTTTTTCATCAAGCTTTCTTGAACTTTCATTGTATCTTTTTAGTCTTTCATTAGTCTCAGTATTCAACTAGCTCTTCAACATTTCAACTTCATTACATAGTCTTTAATTCTCATCCATAACTTATTTTTCATCAATGGTAACTTTATTTGGCCTTTGTACTAGTGTTAATTCTTGTTTTACCAACTTGATTTCATTTTCATTTTCTTTCAATGCATCTTCAACATATTTTCTTGCATCCTCTATAGCCCTCTTTGCCTCAAGACTCTCAGATACATTGATAGATTGTCCTTCAAGTTCTCTTTTCAAATTCTTTATTTTATCCTTGACCTTTCCCTTATTGAAACTATTATGTAACAGTAAGTTGATTGACTTGTCCTTAGCACTTCTTACCTATTAGATCCCTTTAGTTCACTCTATATTATTCCTTTGTTGATTCTTAGCTTTGACAAGTGTATTTAATTTCTTATGCCTCTTCTCTTTAGTTCATAGTTTTGTATCCCTATCACCTTTCTATCTATTCTCACTAATCATTTTCTTCTTGTATATTTTTCTCGCTCTCTATATTCTCACTACTAACCTTCCTTTACTTGTATTCATCATTTTTTCACTTACATTATTTTAATACTTAATCTTATTCCTTTATTCAAATTCATGTGTGTCGTACTTGTACCTTGTTTTCTACTTATGTCTATATTATCTTGTCATGCTTTCCCTTTTTTTCTATGATTATTACTGGATCCTCTTATGTAATTCACAAGATACTTCAAAACATATTTGACCTATTGAAATTCCTTGCCAAATTATCTTTACATTTTCTTTTGTCTTCCAATTATCAAGATATTATTAGTCCTTTTAATAAAATTCTTCATTATTACTTTATCTTTGATCATGTCAATTCTAGTAAAAATTTGATCATAGATAATATTACAGGTAAAATAGGAGCCTGTCATCTTTCATAATTCAGTGGTCATGACTAAGTGTCACCGATCATGTTGGTTACTTCTCTCACTTTTCTTCTACAAATGAGTTGTCATAAATCACAACCTATAACTTATTTGGATATGACTAGTATACTAGAAATCTCCCAAAACTATTTTCCAAATTCCAATAGGAACATTAGGTAAGGAAGTAGGAAAATGAATAGAAGACTCAATACTAGTGTTATGATGAGAGAAACCAATATCTTGAAAAAAACTTTTTATAAACTTAATATTGACATTAATATGATCATATATTTTACACATAAAACAACACCATGCTAATCATTGTGAATTAATATCATCAATCCTTCTACTAAAGAGATCTATATTCACCATAAGAATTCTCTTCACCTAACCATTGGTCAAATTATTTAAAATTACAGGAATTTTTTTGCACTTGGGTAGGAAACATTCTTAAAGATCATCATCATGTGAATATTGGAAGAAGGTGTTGCAATATTGTTGCAAGCATGAATGATGATGATATTCCTATGGGGGAGTATTGCAAACATGTTACTATGAAGATATGTTACATTCATGACTAAGTTTGTCATTGATGTCAACATAGAAGTTTTATGTGGTATCTGATAAAAAAATAGTAGAAAGATCAAGTTGGTACAAATGACTAGTAGAGCATTATAACTATTTGAGGTTATGGGAGATACTTCTGAGTATCTAGTATATGTAATTAACATTAGAAGAAGAAATGACAAGTCTAGAAGAAGTTATTTAAGTTTTAGTGATGTTTGTTCTGAGATAAATTTTACAAAGGCATGTTCTGGTAAACTTGTTATATCTCTTCAAAGAGTTAATTTTCTAAGGATCAAGGTTGAGGACATGAAGAAGACATTTTGGTGATGACATGGCTAAGATCACTCATCATAATATTGTTGAGATATGATTGAAAAGATCATTATTGAAGAGATTATTGAAAGAGGGAGATTGTTGAAGAAGACTATGTCAATCATTATTTTGTCACTAATTTCAAACCTACTATTTGCTAGTAAGATAACTTCTTATAAGATTCAAGTACTATCACTTAGTTGATTGATGTAGAGGATTTGATCAATAAGATGTAACAAAAGCACCTAGAGGAAAGGTTGAGTTATGAATATGTAATGAAGTAAAAGAATTAGTTAAGATAGTGATGACATGATGTATTGGTTATCTACTTAAAATTAAAAATGTTGGCTACACTAAGAAAGTTTAGAAGAACATTACACAAATTTTTTTTGCCAAGTGGCTAGTAGGTTCTGAGAAAAGATAGTGCAAGTTGAGTAGAAAGTCAATTGAAGCCAAGTGAAAGAAAACTCTATTGGATGCCAAGAAAAGTTTATTTAATGTTAAGCATCAATAAACTTTAGTTGATGTTAAGAAACACAATATGTGCCAAGAATTAGAAGGTTAATAGATGTTAAGAAACATAGTATGGGTCAAGCATCAGAAGGTTGATAATGCTAAGTTGCTACATTATTTTAAAGATTGAAGATTCATTGAATCTGAGCTGACAAGT
The DNA here is from genome assembly GCA_028749045.1 of Cupressus sempervirens. Taxonomy (NCBI): domain Eukaryota; kingdom Viridiplantae; phylum Streptophyta; class Pinopsida; order Cupressales; family Cupressaceae; genus Cupressus; species Cupressus sempervirens. The sequence goes on from CM053789.1 coordinate 874,925,725, forward strand.
TTGTTTTCTTGAATTTTGTGAACCAGGTGGAAGATAAGGATGATGAAATGGTGGTACAAAATTTGAGATAAACCATTTTTTAGGTGAATTCAAATGGATTCTAGGAGAAGTTTCTAGAAGATATACAAGATATGGGGTAGATACATTGTATAATACCTAATCCATCCAAATCCTAATTTTGATGATAAAAATGAGTGAGAAAGTATCCTAATTTCCTATTTATAGGAATGCCTGGTCAAGAAGAAAAAGTTGTCATGTGTGAGAACCTAAGGAAGAGAAGGAGTTAGGGGTTTTGCTTCATCAAGTGACCTAGAGGAGAGTCTACAATGGCATGTTAAGTATGAAGGCTTAAGGAGATGAATGCTTGAAGGGTTAACAAGCTATCAGAGCTGCAAAGTATGAAGTCCAAGAATAATTGAGGAATAAACAAAGATCTATAATCTACAAGAGAAGTTGTAAGTTGTATCAGATCAAAGCTCTACTATTACTCTCTAACAATTGTATTAGTCTAGGGTAAATCCTTTGGAGTAAGGTTAACCTAATAGTCATTTGCAAATCCTTTAACTAGATGGTATTCCAAGTGAATGGCCTAAAGTTCTCTAGCAATGCTCACTTCTAATAGGGTGATTGAAATCCCTTAATCGGGTCACAATTAATAGTGTGTATTGTAACCTTTAACGGGGTTGGCCTTTCACAGGGCATCACTTTAGAAGAGTGAAAAGGAGTAGCATGTTACTGGTGGTTTTTCCTAAATTGGGTTTCCATGTAAATTATTTTTTCATGTGTGTTGATGAATCTGTTATGTTTCATGATATACATTTTTGCAAGTTGATTTGATAGTAACCTACAAGTTTTAAGTGATTGCATAATCTTATGGATGCATGCATGGATATGAATGTGTTATGGGTTTACTAAGCTGTGAAAAGTTTTATTTATATATATGGTCCTTGAATAAATGATTCACCCCCCTCCCCTAGTTATTCTAAAGTAGTTCAACAATTGGTATTAGAGTCATCTACTTAAGAGGACTAGTTTTAAGGTACTACAAGCACAAAGATCGAGATGTCTAAAAGAGAAGTATCCAAGCTCAATAGAGATAACTTTCCCGCATGGAAAATTTTGATGAAGCTACATATTGGAGGACTTGGAGATCATTAACAATCTACCATTTCTATGGACCATGTTGATCCAATTGGAGTCCTAACTACTAAAGATATGAAGAAGAATAAAGAACATAATTAGGCAATGTTGGAGATTGCCTCTACCCTAAGCTATGCCAAATTTGATGATATCAAAGGTCTTGATAGTGCAAAGAAAATGTGGGATGCCCTGACCACCATCTATGTAGGAGACATAAATGTTCAAAGAGCCAAATCTGAGAGTCTTAGAGGTAAGTTTGATGATATGAAAATGAAATAAGGTGAAAATATTTCTCAATATGTTGCTAGAATAAAAGTTGTTAGTGCAATAAGAGGAGCTACTAATCATATAGATGATGATACTATGCTAAGAAAAGTCTTGAGAACATTACTGTCTATTTATGCTATTAGAGTTTCTAAAATTCAAGAACTAAGATATATTCTAGGAAATGATCTAACCCTTGAAGGTTTGGTAGGTAGACTCACTACTTTTGAGCTATCTAACTTTGATAATTACAAACCTGAGAGACTTGAATCTACTTTCAAAGCTAAGTTGTTATTACAGGACTCTAATGAGGTGAAGTAGAAGAAGAAGAAGAGAAAGATAACATATGTGTCTAGTGATAGTGATATAGATGAGGAAGATATTGAACAACTGGAAGCACTATTAGAAAAAAGATTCCATAGAGGTAAAGGAAAGTTCAAAGATAAGTTACCCATCATTTGTTTCAATTGTAGTTAAGTTGGTCATATTGATACAAGATGTACATAGAAGAAGAACTACAGAGGTGGTGACAAGTACAAGATCAGAAGAGAAGATGATAGTACAGATTACAAAGATAAAGGCAAAAAGTCATGCTACATTTTTGAATAGGAGACAAGGGATGATTTTGATGAACATGATAATGAAGTGGTGAATGTTGTAATGAAGCACAAATTTAATGAAGATGAGGTAACTACACTAGTGACTTTTGTGAACAAAAATGATAGATGGATCATTGATAGTGGATGCTCACATCATATGACTAGAGACAAAAGTAAGTTCAATAAATCTTAAACTGTTATGATGGAAATAGTGTAAGATTTGGTAATGATGCACCATGTTTGATAAAAGGAAAAGGTTCTATCAAACTCACAGATAAGATTTCATGTGACAATGCTTACTATATTGAAGGACTGAATTATAACTTGTTGAGTGTAACACAATTAAACAATTAGGGATGCAAGGTTGAATTTGGAAACAAGACTACTAAGGTATATGACACAAATGGGAAACTAATTGGAAAAGGTGATCAAACTAGAAGTAATCTATTCTATCTTAATATAGAGGATGCTACTTGTCTTATTGTAAAATTTGATGATGTATGGATTTGGCACAAGAGGTTATGTCATGTTAACTTTGATAACTTGGTTAGTATCAATAACATGAAGAAAGTTAGAGGTTTTCCTAAGTTGAAGAAGCCTAATAATGTAGTGTGCAAACAATGTTAGCTATGCAAACTGATAAAGTCAAGCTTTAAGAGTAAAGCTTATACTTCTAAAGAAATACTAGAGATTGTTCATATTGACTTGTGTGGACCAATTGAAGTACAAAACTACAAGGGAGATGAGTATATAATGATATTTTTTCATGATTACTCTAGGATGATGACAGTTATGTTTTTGAAACAAAAATCTGGCGCTTTTCAAATGTTTAAGTGGTACTTGGCAAGAGTTGAGAAATAAGCAAGTAAAAGTCTAAAATGTTTGAGATCAAGCAGAGGAGAATTTACATCAAATGAATTTGAGATGTTCTATAATGATAGAGGAACCAAAAGACAGACATCTACTCCTAGAACCCCTCCACAAAATGGAATAGCTAAAAGAAGAAATAGATCTATAATGGACTGTGCTAGAACACTCATGATGGAGAAGAATCTTGCTTTGAAATACTGGAGAGAAGTTGTAAGTACTGTTGTCTATACCTTGAACTCTATGTGAATCAAGAAAGGCACTCATTTAACACCTTTTGAACTATGGTATGGATACCCACCCAATGTAAAATACTTTAAGGTATTTGGAATTAAATGTTACATTCTTAAAGATGTTAGGAATGGTAAACTTGATGCAAAAAGTGAAGAAGGTATATTCCTAGGATATTCCACAAGAAGCAAAGCTTATAAGTGTTTGAATACTAACACTAACAAAATTGTGGAAAGTGCAAATGTAAATTTTGATGAATATACAAAAGTACATGAGGCTAAACCAATGAAAATGCTAGAAGAATAAAAATCATTTGTATACTTTTATGAAGGAATGCCTACTAAAGAAGATGTTACAAATCAAGTTTCAGTGACTATCGAGTCACATCATGAGAATGTCAAGTTGCATTCAGGAACCAAACTACATTTAGATGTCGAGTTACAAAATGAAGTAGATGCACACTTTGATTCTGAGATTAGTACACATGAAAGAGATGCTGATATACCTGATAGAGATACACATAGTGATTCTAAAGCTAAAAGGCAAAAAGAAGAAACAAGAATTGAACCAAGATTGTCCAAATATGTCAAGAGACGTCATCTTGCTAATCAAATCATTGGAGGTAAAGATGCAAGAATAATGATAAGAAATAGATTGAGAAGTGAATCATGTTTTTTGAACATGAAGGAACCCAAACTAGTGAAAGATGCATTAGAAGATGTGAACTAGTACAAAGGCATGGAAGAAGAGATTAAACAAATAGAGAAGAACAAAACAAGGAGTCTGATTCCTAGACCAGAAGACAAAAATATGATTGGCACCAAGTGGATATTCAGAAACAAGCTAGATGAAAATGGTGAAGTCACAAGAAACAAAACAAGATTAGTTTGCAAGGGATGTGCACAAGAAGAAAGAATTGATTATGGGCAGACATTTGCCCCTGTTTCTAGAATGGAAGGAGTAAGAATTCTACTTTCTTATGTTCATACAAAACTTTCAAAGTTTATTAGATGGATGTTAAATATGCATTTCTGAATGGCATATTAGAAGAAGAATTTTACATAGAATAGCTAGAAGGTTTTGTTGATATTAATAATAAGAACATGGCACGTAGACTGCACAAATCTCTATATGGTTTGAAACAAGTACCTAGAGCATGGTATGAGAGACTTCATAATTATCTTGTGAAGATTGGATTTGAAAGGACTGATGATAACAACAAATCTGTACATAAAGATAGAGAAAGGAAAAGGTATTTTGTTATCTGAAATTTTTGTTGATGATATCATATATAGAGGACAAGATACTTTATGTAAGGATTTTGTAAATTAGATGAAGCAAGAATTTGAAATGTCTATGTTTGGAGAAATCAAATTTTATGTGGGTTTGCAAGTATATTAGATGAAATATGGTATATACATCACTCAGTCAAAGTATGTCAAGGAAATATTGAAAACTTTTAGATTAGAGGATTCCAAACTAGTAAGTACACCTATGGTGACAAGACATAAGTTGTCAATGAATGATGAGTCAAGTGAGGTGAATCAAACATCATACATGTCTATGATTGGGAAATTGCAATATGTAGTACATAGTAGACTTGGTATTGCATTATCTATAGGGATAGTTGCAAGATTCTCTACAAATCCCAAGGAGAATCACTTAATGGTTGTAAAGAGAATAATGAAATATCTAAAAGGAACATAAGAGTTTGGTCTATACTACAAGAAGAATGAAAAGTTTGAATTGAGATCCTACACTGATGTTGATTAGGCTAGAAATATTGATGAAAAGAAGAGTACCAGTAGAGGAGCATTTTTCTTAAGCAAGAGACTAGTTACATGGACTAGCAAGAAATAGAGTTGTAATTCACAATCTACTACTAAAGCTGAATATGTTGCTACTACTATAAATTGTACAAACATTGTATGGATCAAATAGTTACTCAAAGGAATGAAGGAAGAAATCACAAAACTAGTGATACTTTATTGTGATAACACAAGTGTTATTAATATATCGAAGAATCCAGTGATGCACACAAAGACAAAGAAAATTGTAATCAAGTATCATTACTTGATAGAGTTAGTTCAAGATAAATAGGTGAAGATGAAATATGTCAATACAAAGGAGAAAATTGATGATATCTTCACAAAACCATTACCTAAGGATGCTCATGAGTATCTAAGAGGTAAATTATGGGTGATACCCCTATCAAAGGCTATCTAAGTAACAAGAGGAGTGTCTTGCATCAACCAATCTGATATTCATATGTTACAAATTGATGCAGAGAATCTTACTTTCGAAGCTACCTAAAGTAATCACAAAACTAAAACTTCAAATCAATCACAAGCAAGGTGATAGAGGGAGAAACTGAAGAAACTACAAAATCCTATATCTACATGTTTTAGGATGAAAAGTTTTTGATATGTGACTTTAGCATTATTGGCAAAGAGGAAGAAAGAACATTAAACTGATCATTATCAAAGAAAGTACATCAGAGGGAAATATCAAGAGATTTTTTTCAAAGAGGGAGATATTCTGCTGATCAAGAGTCAAAACAGATAGGGAGATAGATCAAAGCCAGAATGTATAATCACAAGGCAGATATTCTACTAATCAATCTAGTATAAAAGAAAGAGGGAAACTCCTAATCTACCTAGTAAGAGGGAGATACAAGAAGCAACTTAGAGGAAGCTATAATAAAGAGTTATGTAACCTAATCAAAAGATGGAAGTTGCTAATAGAGGGAGAAAATTTGATACAAGTTTTCTTTTTGGTATTGTCTTACTATTTTAACCTAGTTAGTTTGGTTGAACAAGATGTTCATCATCTGATTGACTTCGTTGATCAATTTGGTTTGCCATCAATGCCAAAGAGGGAGATTGTTGAGATATAATTGAAAAGATCATTATTGAAGAGAGATTATTGAAATAGGGAGATTTTTGAAAAAGACTATGTGTTTCAATCATTATTTTTTCACTGATGTCAAACCTATTATTTTCTGGTAAGACAACTATTTATAAGATTCAAGTATTGTAAGTTGATTGATGTAGAGGATTTGATCAATAAGATGTAACAAAAGAACATAGAGAAAAGGTTGAGTTATGATTATGTAATGAAGTACAAGGATTAGTTAATACAATGATGACATGATGTATTGATAATCTACTTAAGATTACAAATGTTGGCTACACTAAGAAAGTTTAGAAGAACAAGTTACACAAAGTTTGTCTATCAAGCTTGATGGAGTGGATAATAGGTGTCGAGCAAAGATAGTGCAAGCTTAGTAGAAAGTAAGTTGAAGCTAAGTGAAAGAAAATTCTACTAGATGTCGAGGAAGAAACTTGATGCCGAGCAAAGTTTGGTTGATGTCAAGTATTAGTAAACTTTAGTTGATGCTGAGCAACAGAGCATGTGTTGAGCATCAGAAGGTTAATAGATGCCAAGAAATATAGTATGTGTTAAGCTTCAGAAGGTTGATAATGCCAAGCTACTGCATTATTTTAAAGATTGAATATTCACCAAATCTGAGCCAACAACTTTGTTTTCTTCAATTTTGTGAACCAAGTGGAAGATAAGGATGTTGAGCTGATGGCACAAAATTTGAGGTAAACAATTTTTTAGGCAAATTCAAATGGATTCTAGGAGGAGTTTCTCGAAGAGATACAAGCTATGGGGTAGATACATTGTATCCTACCTAATCCATCCAAACCCTAATTTTGACAATGAAAATGAGTGGGAGAGTATCCTAATTTTCTATTTATAGGAATGTTTGGTCATGAAGAAAATTTTATCATGTGCAAGAACCTAAGAAAGAGAAGGAGTTAGGGGTTTTGCTTCATCAAGTGACCTAGAGGAGAGTCTACAATGGTATGTTAAGAAAGAAGGCTTAAGGAGATGAATGCATGAAGGGTGAACAAGCTATCAGAGCTACAAAGTATGAAGGCCAAGCAGAATTGAGGACTAAACAGAGATCTATAATTTGCAAAAGAAGTTGTAAGTTGTATCAGATCAAAGCTCTACTATTACTATCTAAGAATTGTATCCTTTAACTAGGTGGCATTCCAAGTGAATGGCCTAAAGTCATCTAACAAGGCTCACTACTAACAAGGTGATTGAAATCCCTTAATTGGGTCACATTTTACAATGTGTATTGTAACCTTTAATAGGATTGGCCTTTCATAGGGCATCACTTTAGTAGAGTGAAAAAGAGTAGCATGTCACTGGTGGTTTTACCCAAATTGGGTTTCCACATAAATCATTATGTCAAGTGTGTTGATGAATCTATTATGTTTCATGCTTTACATTTATGCAAGTTGATTTGATGAGAACCTACAAGTTTTAAGTGATTGCATAATCTCATGGATGCATGCATGGATATGAATGTTTTATGGATTCACTAAGCTATGAAAAGTTTTATTTGTACATTTGGACCTTGAATAATTGATTCACCCCCCCACCCCCCACCCCCCAAACCCGCTCTCAGTTATTCTAAAGTATTCCAACAAATATTGCATGTATAGAAAGTTATTCAAGTTGCAAGGCAAAAGATCAATATTATCGCTAAGTGTAACATGTTCTTAATATGGTCCTATAATAATTAATTGAGAAGGTCTAATAGCTAACTTAGGGAATTTTTTTGTGGACTCGATATAAAGGAAGGACATTTTCCTTTATCAAGTATGACATGAATTGTATTGATGTGAAGTAATTGTAAGCAAAGAAAGAGCAGAATGTGAAGTTGAGCAGAGCAGTGCAGAAGTGAAGGAAACTTCATTGCTGAGGTTTTGTTGAGTGATCTGAGGTTTGATGTTTGGATCCAAGGTTCATGACCTAGTCTACAAGGTTTGATAGTGATTGTTTCTATTGATAGAATAGAGGAAAGAATAACATAATGGTAAATTACATGATTGAGTAGTGAGCTCTTCTTGTAGTTTAAATTGCATGTTTGGGCAGTGGGCTCATCTTGCATACATTGTAATACAACTCCTAACAAGGTTGACACAACTCCTAATAGGGTTTGAATCTCCTAATAGAGATTCAAAGTCTCCTAATAGGGACTCCATGTACTAAATGTTGTAATAGACTCCTAATAGGGTCCATCCTCTAACAAGGAATATCTATATTAGTACATCTTTTTGCAAGCATCATTCCAACCAGGTTTTTTTTCTCTAATCAAGGGTTTCCCTAGTTAACATATCTAGTTTGATTATATATGTGCATCTTGTTATGTTTGTTATTTACTTTGGTTGAATGGTTAAGTTTGTTTAAAGAATATAAATGTTTTAATTGTCAGATAACTGATTCACCTCCCCCCTCTCAATTATCTTGGTGGACGATTGTTTTTAACAATTGATATTAGAGAATTAGGTCCTTGAAGATAAATTTTAACAACTTTGAGAGATCCATGGAAAACATATTCAAGAAAGATAGTCTAAAGTTCAATGGAACAAATTATGATAGCTAGAAGGAAAAGATGAAGACACATCTATTATGTATGGGTTTGGAATATTGGATCTTGACAAAATCAGCTAAGATAATCATTGTTGAAAAGGATTTGGAAACTTGTACCAAGGTAGAAAAAGATCTTTTTATGTGCAACATGAGAGCTAGAGAAGCATTATTGTTTGCACTTCCTGAAATTGAGTACAATCAGGTAAAATCACTTGCTACTTCACATTTGATTTGGAAAGCAAAAAATAGTTTTAAAGGTGATGCACATTCCAAGAAGTTGAGGCTAAAAAGTTGAATTTGTGCATTTAAAGATGCTAAAATGATGGAAGATGAATCTGTAAGAAAATATATAGGCAGGATATCAGAAATTACTATAGGTATCAAATCTCAAGGAAGAACCAAAGAAGATGATGAGGTCATATGGAAGATATTGAAGACTGTAACACCAAAATTTAAGTTAACATTTCAAATGATACAGGTGTTGATATCTTGTACTAAAGATTTCACAAAGGAGTCATTGCTTGGAATACTTAAAGAAGCTGAGAAAGAGCTTAGATAGTCCAGAGAATTGACCAGAATAGAGATAGCTTTTAGTGCTTTGAATATTCGACCTAGTCTATCAAGGAGTACAAGTGCTAGAGGAGATTTTGTTAGCAACAATAGATATGAGGAGGAAAAAAAGATTGAAGAAGGAGTATCCCTTTTGGTAAAAAGAGAAAAAGGAGGTAAGAAAATATTTAAGTGTTGGACTTGTGATGAATATGGTCACTATGCACTAAGTGTCCTAAAAGAGAGAAAAAAAATAAGGGAAATTACAAATCTAGGAAAGAAAAAGAGTGTTTTTATGCAAATTAAGACAATGATTCTGATGAACAAGAAGTAAGTGCTAGTGATGATGAAATAGGATTTGTGAAAATTAAAGAAGAAAGTCTAGAGAAAGTAGCTTTGGTGTCATAGGTTGAGAAGAAATCTTATTGGATAATTGGTAGTGGTTGTTCACATCATATGACTGGTGATATAAACAAGTTTGTTAACTTCAAAATTCAGGATGGAGGCATTTTCAGAGTTGGAAACAATGTAGCATGCCAAGTTAAAGGTATTGGATATATAACTCTTGATGATAAAACTAGCACTGAGGATGTATACTTTGTTGATGATTTAAAGCACAATCTTTTGAGTGTTGGAAAACTAGTGGACAAAGGTTATCAGTTGTAATACATAGAGAAGACATGCATGATCAAAGACAAAGATGGAAAGGTAGTTAGAACAGGAACCAAATCTAGGGGTAATGTATTTTAGTTGAATCCTACTGAAATGACATGATTGGTTGCAAAGGTAGATGACAATTGGTTGTGGCATAAGAGATTTTTTCATTTAAACTTTGACAGTATTGTGAAGACTAGTAGAATATTTGCAATTAGAGATTTGCTAAAGATTGTAAAGCCTACTAACACAATTTGCAAGGAGTGTGTTTTGGCAAAGCATAACACAACTTATTTTCCTAGCAAGAAGTTGACCACTACCAAAAAGTTGGAGATTTTACACATAGATCTTAACAGTCCTACAAAGACTAAAGGATTCTATGGTGAAAGGTATTTTATGATTCTTGTTGATAACTTTTCTAGAAAAATGTGGGTTGCATTTCTTAAAGAGAAATTTGAAGCTTTTGATAAGTTAAAGATATTCAAGAATAGATTTGAGAATAAATTAGGTATGAATATTAAATTTTTAAGATCAGATAGAGGAGGAGAAATTACTTCAAATGAGTTCAACATGTTTCATGAAGAAAATGGAATTAAAAGATAGTTATCAACTCTAAGAACCCCTGAATAGAATGGCATTGCAGAGAGAAGAAACAAGTCAGTTACATAAGCTACAAGAGCTATGTTAGCAAAGAATGATGTATCCAATATGTTTTGGAGAGAATCTATGAATAAAATAGTCTACACTATGAATAGAGTGCAAGTTAGGAAAGACACAAACAAAACCCCTTATGAATTGTGGCTTGGTCACTCACCCACAATTAAGTATTTCAAAATTTTTGGGAGTAAGTGTTATATTAAAAAAGATGATGATATTGGTAATTTTGATGCTAGAAGTGATGAAGGTATGTTTCCTGGTTATTCATTGAAGAGAGAGGCTTATAGATGTTATAATCAGAGAACCAAGACTATTATGAAAAGTGCAAATGTAAGAATTGATGAGAAATTTAGGATACAAGAGAGAATAGTCTATTACAATTAAGATGATGATGTTGTTACTAAGCCAAGGAATGATGATGTATTTCTTGAGACTAACAATGATTTTCAAAATGAAGGAGAGCCAAGGTAGGAACAAAGCTTGAAACCTTCAACAGAGCCAAGAGTCGAGATAGAAACTCCTACTTTAGGAAAGAATATGATAAAGAATCACCCATCCAAGAAGATCATTGAAACCAAAGACAAAGTTGTGATGAAAAGAAGTAGAGTCAATAAAGAAATATGCTTGATATCTCAAGTTGAGCCTAAGAACATAGATGAAGCACGTAAAGATGATTATTGGAAACAAGCCATGAAAGTGGAATTGGATTAGATAGTAAGGAATGAAACATGGTAATTGGTCCCTAGACCAGCAAACAAGAATGTGATAGGAGCTAAATGGGTATTCAGAAACAAGATGAATGAATAAGGAAAAGTTGTAAGGAACAAAGAAAGATTGGTATGTAAAGGTTACTTACAACAAGAACGGATAGATTATGAAGAGACTTATGCTTTAGTGGCTAGAGTAGAAGGAGTACGATTATTCTTAGCCTATTTAGCACAAAAGAAATTCAAAGTATATCAAATGGATGTCAAGTCAACATTTATGAATGGAGAACTTGAAGAAGAAGTGTACATTGTGCAACTTGAAGGTTGTCCTTTGATAGATGACAAGGACATAGTATGCATATTGGGGAAAGCATTGTATGGCTTGAAGCAAGCACCCAGAACCTGGTATGCAAGGTTGGACAAACATTTGACAAAGCTTGGATATAGAAAAGCTATGGTAGATAGTAATTTGTATTGGAAAGGAATTGATGATGGTTTGACGATTTTGGTAATATTTGTTGATGATATCATATTTAGAGAAAATGATGAAGAAAGTAAGAAGTTTTCTAAGGACATGAAGAAATAATTTGAAATGAGTATGATAGAAGAGATGAAATATTTTCTAGGATTACAAATTGTACAAAATAAAGAAGGAATTTTTATTTCTTAGACTATGTACTTGAAGGATTTACTGAAAATTTTTGGTTTCAAAATAGGAAAACCCATTGGAATACCTATGGTAACTAGACTCAATTTATCTACAAAGTATGAGACACCTACTATTGAGCATAAGAAGTATAGATCTATGATTGTAGGATTGCAATATCTGACTCACATCAGGCTGGATATAGAAAATGTAGTTGGAATTGTTGCAAGCTTCCAAGTTGATCCTAGAGAAGCACATTCTGCAACAGTAAAAAGGATATTTAGATATCTAAAGGGAACATCTAAGTTTGGATTGTGGTATGATAGATCTAATAATTTTACTTTAAGTGCGTATACTGATGTAGATTGGGCAAGCAGTATGGATGATAGAAAGAGCACCAGTGGTGGAGCCTTGTTTCTTGGAGGAAGATTGGTTTCTTGACTAAGCAAGAAATAGGATTGTACATCCCAAAGTATAGCAGAAGTAGAGTATGTTGTAGTAGAAAATAATTGCAATCAATTCATTTGGATGAAGTAGATGTTGAAGGAAATAACACTAGAAATCAATGAACCTATTATTATACATTGTGACAACACAAGCATGCTATATATGTCTAAGAATCCAATGTTGCATTCTAAGACCAAGTACATTTCTATTAAGTATCATATGTTGAGAGAGAAAGTTGCAGAAAAGAAAATTAGATTGGAGTATGTGAGTACTATAAAGAAGATTGTAGATATATTCACTAAGCCTCTTCCTAAAGAGACTTTTGAGTATTTGTGAGGTATGCTTGGGGTTATGCCCCTTCCTACATCAGAGTAGAAGATGCAAGAGTGCATTAGTCCAGTGTAACAAAGCACAATTATTTTATAGACTGAATGTTGATGCTTCTTGTATGGGGGAGTATTTGTGATGGACAAAGTCATCTAGTACTCTTGTTGGATATCATTCTAAATAGTTTCTTTGGACACTCGAGCTAAGTAAGAATGAGTTGTTGTAGAGTTTGATGTAGAAAAGTTGGTTTCTAAAACCTTTGACATTAATGTTAATGGGGGAGATGTTCGGCATGCAAAACAACATGGAAAAATAGTGTGTATGATAGTTGGAGAAGTTTTGCATGAGTACAATATGTTCAAAAGAAGTATAGCATGGAATGAAAGTTTGACAAAAAGCACATTGATGTATATCAATGGAGGAGAATGATTCATGAAGAGGATTTAAAAATAAAGACCAATAGTCTTTTTGTTGGTATTCTTGGAACTAGATGTTTTTCATCTACGTTGCCATCAATGCCAAGATTGTTGCAAGAATGAATGTTGATTATATTCCTATGAGGGAGTATCGTAGACATGTTACTATGATGATACGTTACATTCATGACTGAGATTGTCATTGATGTCAACATAGTAGTTTTCTATGATAGCTAACAAAAGAATAGTGGAAAGATCAAGTTGGTACAGATGGCTAGTTGAGCATTATAACTATCCAAGGTCATGGGAGATACTTCTAAGTATCTAGTATATGGATTCAATGTTGGAAGAAGAAATGATAAGTCTGAAAGAAGTTATGTAAGTTTTGGTGATGTCTATTCTAAGATAGAGTTTACAAAGACATGTTCTGGTAAACTTGTTATATCTCTTAGCAAAGTTGATATTCTGAGGATTGGGGTTGAGGACATGAAGAAGACATGTTGGTGATGACATGGATAAGATCGCACTTCATAATATTGTGTGTATGAAAATTTATTCAAGTTTCAAGGAAAAATATTAATGTTATCACTAAGTGTAACATATTCTTAATATGGTCCTATAATAATTTATTGAGAAGGTCTAACAGCCAACTCAGGGAATTTTTTTATGGACTCAATATAAAGGAAGGGAATTTTCCTTTATCAAGTATGACATGAATTGTATTGATGAAAAGTAATTATAAGAAGAGAGAGAGTAGAATGCAAAGTTGATCCAAGCAATACATAAGTGAAGGAAAATTCATTGCTGAGGTTTCATTGAGTGATCTAAGGTTAGATGTTTGGATTTGAGGTTCATGACCTGGTCTACAAGGTTTGAAAATGATTGGTTTGGTTGACAGAATAGAGGGAAGAAGAAGATAATAGTAAATTACATGATTGAGCAGTGAGCTCTTCTTGTAGTTGAAATTGCATATTTGAGCAATCGGCTCATCTTGCATACATTGTACTACAACTCCTAACAAGGTTAGCACAACTCCTATTAGGGTTGGAATCTCCTAAAAAGAATTCAAAGTCTCCTAATAGGGACTCTATGTACTAAATGTTTTAATAGACTCCTAACAAGGTCCATCCTCTAACAAGGAATATTTATATTAGTACATCATCTTGTGGGCATCATTCCCACTGGGGTTTTTTGTCTAATCAAGGGTTTCCCTATTTAACATATCTGGTGTAATTGTCTATGTGCATCTTGTTATATTTGTTATTTACTTTGGTTGAATGGTTAAGTTTCTTCAAAGAATATAAATGTTTTAATTGTCAAACAAATGATTCACTGCCCCTCTCAGTTATCTTGATGGACTATTGTTTCTAACAAAAGGATCACCAACAATACAAGTTGTGTCATTAATGGGCATAATTATATCATTTGTATTCCTATGGACCATATTAGAGGGATCAGGATCAAATGAACCCATAAGTATATGATTTATTCCTAAAATGTTATATGTAGGTCTCAAGGTTATGACAATCATGCACAAGGTAATAAAAGAAAGGAATGCATGCACAATATAAACTACTAACAATTATAGGTAAACATATAAATCAAATATGCAATTAAGATGCACAAATTTGTCAAGTTTATGAAAAAAATGGAAATAAGATATGTAGAATACATAATTGCACATGAAACTAACTAACTTATATAAAAAGCACATCTCAATATATCATCCAAAAACATTAGCACCCATAATTAAATGCTTTAGAACCTAGTTGGCCCCATATTGGTGATTTTGAGGTTTGAATGATTTTTATTCTTAATCACAACATCTAGTATTTCACCCCCCTACTTAATCACAACATCTAGCATTTCCTCAATTTTTTAGCCTAATTTTTTCTCAGGGCCCAATGGAAAGGTTTTCCTTAGAGATTTAGATTTACAGTTAGACTTGATCAAATTTGAATTTTGAAATGGAGAGAGTTTAGTATAAATGGGTTTTCTCTCCCCTCATTTGATATAACATAAGAACATGTAAGAATTTAAGAATGTGCAAGCTATCAATCAAGAAATGAAGTTCAACAATTGAGGATTTGGATTTAAGATTTGAAAGAAAACATCCTAGTTAAGATCTACAAGTCTCCATTTCCTCAAGATCCATCAAATCTTAGCGAATCGATGTAAATTTCTCTCCCACAATGGTCACATGGAGGAATTATCCATCAAGTAAGAAGATTTATCTTTTTTCCCTTCCTTATTCTTATTCACATGTGATTATCAAGAATATCTACATTCTAGATCTAAAAGTGCAAATCATCAGCCTATGCATTCATGAACGTATCCTTGATTTTACATTGTTGAATACAATTACTTAATTATATGTTTTCTTTGATGTTACACAAATGTCAATTATTTATCAAGAAATCAATGTTAGTCAAGCTCACTCAAGCATTGAAGGAAGTTTCATGTGTATGCCAAGCATTCCAAGAAAGTTTGCAGGTAAATAGTGTTAACTGAGTTCACTCAATTACCAAAGGAAAGTTGGCATGGAGCCAGTATTAACCGAGCTAACTCAGTTACCAAAGGAAGTCTAAAGGAAAGTATTTTTTGAGTTAATTTTGACTGAGTTGGGTTAGCTAATGAAAGATTTTTCTGTATCACCATATTGGATCTGACAATTTTGTTGGTTACTTCAACCAACTCAAGAGATGGATATTATTTGTTTGAAAGTATATTCAAGCTAACTTGACAAGGTAAATCATATAAATATAAGGTTCAATTGAGGATTGAATAAGTGAATAAGTATAAGAGAAGAAGATGAATTAAGGAAGCAAATTTGAAGGATAATAGAGTATCTAGAGTTGACCAAGATGCATAGATAAATTTGATCAAGGAGGATCGAGTATTCATGCCAAAACTAAGGTTTGAAATTAGAAAAGTTAGTTACATCAGCAATCAATTCAAATAACTATTACTTTCTAATAATTATAGTAGTTAATCAAGTCTCTTAACAAAGTTAACCTAACAGCTATTTTGTAAATCCTCTAAAAAGGTGACATTTCTAGATTGAAGTGTCTAAAGACCTCTAACAAGGTCATTCCTAATAGGATGAATTAAATCCTTTAATAGGGCCACATCTAATAATGTGTTTTGTAACCTTTAACAAGGTTGGCTCCTAACAGGGCTCACTTCATAAGAGTGGAAAATTGTAACTAGTTGCAATTGGTGGTTTTCCAAAATTGGGTTTCCACATTAAATCTTGGCATCGATTGTATTCATGTTATTTGATTTTTTTTTTTGCAACTAATTTAATTAAGGTTAAACAAACTAAACATCTTAAGAATTGATTATTTTAGTGTTTATTGAGTAACAATAATTCTTAGTGTAAACCAAGTGCTCCTATATTAACTAAGTTACAATAGTATTATAGTTTCAGTAGAGTTTTGGTTTTGTATAATATTGGCATCTTACGAGATCTTGGATTTGTTTTTTTGGTAATTGATTCACCCCTCCCTTCTCATTTATTCCTCTTATATTTCAAATAATTGGTATCAAGGATTTTGGTGCTTGTAGCGAAGGTTTCAAGGACCTAAGCTAAAGATCAAGATGTCTCACAAAAGGGAGATTCCTAAGTTGAATAGAGATAACTTCCAAGCATGGCAAGAACTCATGAAGCTCCATTTGGCAACCATTGGTGACATAGGCCTGAAATATCTAGAGAAAAAATATGTAGCACCTATAGGAATTTTTACTATGGATCAAATTGTGAAAAATAAGAATCATAAAATAATTATGATTGACATTACTTCTACTCTCAATTATGTTGAATTTGATGAAGTCAAAGATTGTGCTACTACTCATGAAATGTGGAACAAGCTAAAAGATATCTATGGAGGTGATGAAAATGTAAGGAGAGCTAAGGTAGAAATTCTTAGAGGTTAGTTTGATCAAATGAAGATGAAAGAAGATGAGAACATTGCATAGTATAATGAAGGAATAAAAGCTAGTGTGAGTACAATCAAAGCCTTGGGTGGGAAAATTGATGATGTAATAGTGGTCAACAAGGTACTCAAAACTCTTCTTCCAATTTATACAATTAGATTTTTAGCTATTCAAGAGATGAGATGTGACCTTAAGAGTGATATAACTTTGGATGCACTAGTGGGAAGGTTGACAACCTTTGAGTTAGATAACTTTGATAACTATATTCCTAACTCTAGTAACATTGAGTTTGCATTTCAAGATAAACTAGATTCACTCAAAAAGAGAGCTACAAAATCTAAAAGAAAATATTCTAATAGTGAAGATGAAGATGGTTCTGATGATGATCTTGAAGTCATTGAAGCATTGCTTGTAAGAAGATTTCCCAAGGGCAAAGGAAAATACAAAGGAAAAATACCTTTGATATGTATTTCTTGTGAAGAAGTTGGTCGCATTGCTGCAAGGTGTCCAAAAAAAGAAGGCAAAGAAGAAAAGAAGCATGACAAGTACAAAGACAAGAAAGATTTAAAAGGCTATAAAGACTACAAAAAAATAAAGGTAAGAAATATTGTTACATGGCTAAAGATTCTAACAATAGTGATGAAGATAAAATGGTCTGCATTGTTGTTAAGGATGAATCAAATGATGAAAATGATAACATGGCCCTCATTTCTCATGTTAGCAAGAATAACACATAAATCATAGATAGTAGTTGTTCTCACCATATGACTGGTGATAAAACTAAATTTGACAACTTAGAATACTATGATGGTGGGAGTGTCAGATTTTGGAAATGATGAACCTTGTTATGTGAAAGGAAGAGATTGTATTGCACTAACCAATGAACTCAAATGTGAACAATGCTTATTGAGTTGAAGAATTAAAACATAATCTAATTAGTGTGGCATAGTTGAATAACATTGGATTCAAGGTAGAATTAATGAATAAGAAAGCCAAGTTGTTGGATGGAAAGGGAAATCTAGTTGGGACTAGCAATCAAACAAGAGGTAATATATTTTACCTAGATCTAACTAAAAAATCACGTTTCATAGCTCAAGTAAAAGAAAGTTGGCTATGGCTTAAAAGGTTGTGTCAATTTGAATTTTGATAACCTGGTCAACATAAACAAGAATAAAAGGGTTAGAGGCATTCCAAGCCTAAAGAAATCTGATATGGACATTTGCAAAAATTGTCAAACTAGAAAGATGGGAAAGAGAAATTTCAAAAGAAAGAATTATCATTTTGAAGATTTTTTGGAGTTGGCTTATAGAACTTTTTGGACCTATAGGCATACAAAGATATTGTGGAGATAAGTACTTTATTTTGTTTATTGATGATTATTCTAGGATTATGACAGTTATGAATTTAAAGGATAAATTAGAAGCTTTTCAAAAGTTCAAGTGGTATCTGGCTAGAGTTGAGAAAGAAATAGGAAAGAAATTAAAATTTTAAAGGTTGGATAGAGGAGGTGAATTCATCTCAAATGAATTCTGCAATGAAAGAGGAATCAAAAGTCAGGTATGTGCACCTAGTATAGCTCAGTAGAATGGCATAGTAAAGAGAAGGAATAGATCAATTATGGATTGTGCAAGACATTGATGATAGAGAAGAATTTTGCTATCAAATACTAGAAGGAAGCAATCAGCACAGTAGTTCATACCTTGAACCAAGTTCAACTAAAGAAGGACTCAGATCAAACACCTTATGAATTATGGTATGGTTATAAACCTAATGTTTTTTATTTCAAAGTATTTGAAAGAAAATGTTATATCTTGAAGGAGTCAAGAAAAGGAAAAATTGATGTGAAAAGTGATGAAGGCATATTCCTAGGGTACTTCAATAAGAGCAAAGCATACAAATGTTTGAATCTATCTACTCACAAATTTATAGAAAGTGCACATGTAAAGATTGATGAATTTGCAAAAGAGTGTGAAGAAAAAAGCATAAAAGAACCTAAAAATTATATAAATTTTCTCTATTATGAACCTAATACCTTACCAAATGTTCACTCAAATACAATTGGAAATTAGTAGTCTTCACCACCCAAGTCCCCCAAATCTTGGATTCAACCCAAGTTGTAGCCAACACAACCTAAGTCATAGTCTAAAGAACCTGAGTGTTATTCAAAAGGACCCAAGTTTCAGCTAGTGCAAACCAAGTCATATGATGGACCCGAGTCACAGACAATGGGACTTGAGCATGATTCAAAAGATCATTTTGATCAAGGTGGACCAAGTGAAACAAGTTCAAAACACAAAAAGAAGGAGCCTAGACTTGTTGGTTATGTCAAAAGTCATCATGTACCTTAGAAAATCATTGGAGATCAGTCAGAAGGCACAATGACAAGGAACAAATTAAAAGGTACATGTTTTCTCACTAAGTTTGAACCTAGAACTATTAAAGATGCATTAGAAAATGAAATTTGGATTGAGGAAATGAATTAAGAGATTGATCAAATTGAAAGGAACAAAATTTGGACTCTTGTTCCTAGACCCAAGGAAAAATATATAATTAGCACAAAAATGGGTATTCAAAAATAAGCTATATGAAAATGGAGAAGTC
Organism: Cupressus sempervirens; assembly: GCA_028749045.1. NCBI lineage: Eukaryota > Viridiplantae > Streptophyta > Pinopsida > Cupressales > Cupressaceae > Cupressus > Cupressus sempervirens. The sequence continues at coordinate 874,945,220 of CM053789.1, forward strand.
TTGAGAAACAAAACAAGGTTAGTATGCAAGGGTTATTCTCAAGAAGAAGGTATTGACTATGGAGAGAATTTTTCTCCTGTTGCAAGACTAGAAGGTGTTAGAACACTACTTATATATGTAGAACAAAGGATTCAAAGTATATCAGATGGATGCAAAATCAACATTTCTGAATGGAATCTTAGAAGAGGAAGTCTACATTGAGCAACTAGAAGGTTTCATAGATCCTAACAAAAGGGATATGATTTGTAGATTACATAAAGCTTTGTATGGTCTCAAACAAGCCCCTAGAGCCTGGTATGAAAGATTACATAATTATCTCATAAAGATTCATTTTCAAAGGACTGATGATAACAACAACCTATACATGAAAGAAGGACCAGATAAGAAGATAGTGTTGGCATAAATCTTTATGGATGATACATTATTTACTAGAAATTATGATTTGTGTAAATATTTTTTTGTGGAAATGAGTAAATAATTTGAAATGTTAATGTTTGGAGAGATTAAAATCTTTTTTGGCTTTGCAAATTCAATAGATAAGGATGGTATCTACATTAATCAATCAAAACACATCAAGGAGATATTGAAGAAATTTGGGATGGAAGATTCTAAACCAGTTGGAACACCTATGTCTACTAGACATAAGCTTTCCAAAAATGATGATTCCAAGGAGGTAGACTAGACTACATATAGATCAATGGTTGTAAAACTTCAATATGTAGTGCACACAAGACCTACTATTGCATTAGTAGTTGGTATGGTGGAAAGATTTTCTACTAATCCTAAAGAAAATTATATGATGTCAATAAAAAGAATCATGAGATATTTGAAAGGTACTAAAAATTATGGTTTGTGGTATAAGAAAGGAGGCAGCTTCTAATTGAAAGCATTTACTGATGTTGATTGGGTAGGAAGTGTTGATGACAGGAAGAGCACTAGTGGTGAAGCACTATTTCTTGGAAAGAGGCTAGTATCTTGGAAAAGGAAGAAACAGATTGTATCTCTCAACCTATGGAAAAACTAGAATATGTTGTAGTAGTAGTCAATTGTTCCAACATTGTTTGGTTCAAAAAACTATTGTTAGGTATGAAGGAGGAGACCAAGGAACCATTTGTTATCTTTTGTGATAACACTAGTGCAATCAACATATCCAAGAATCTAGTGATGCATACCAAGACCAAGAATATTGTAATAAAATATCATTTCTTGATAGAATTGGTGTAAGACAAGGAGGTGAGATTGGAATATGTGAATACAAAAGAATAGATTACAAACATATTCACCAAGCCATTACCTAAGGATGCATTTTTGTATCTAAGAGGCAAGCTAGGGGTCATTCCCCTATCTAGAGCTCACTAAATAAAGTTTATTTATGCATCAACAGAGTATTTTGAAGATTATTCAAGTTGATGTAGTATTGACAAAGCAAATTACATATGAATCAGTACATCAAGTAATTGTAAAATATATTGATTGTTGTCTTTGGCATAAGATGTCAAAGAGGGAGAGTTTATCATATTAGAAATTAGAAATTTTGAGTCAAATGTCAAAGAGGAGAGTTTATTGTTAGAAGGAGAAATTGTAGTGACAAAAATCAAAAAAATTAGAGAGATTTATGCCAGAGGGAGTTCTAATGGATGAGAATCAATATGAAACTAAGGATATTATCCTTACTTCTATTTTTCTCTAAAATATTCTTTGTATCATGACATGTTGTGTTTCCATCAATGTCAAAGAGGGAAATTATTGAATAAAAATATTTAATTGTATGTGGTATTTGATGTTATACAAATACCAATTCTTTACTAAGCAATCAGTGTCAGCCAAGCTCACTCGGGCATTGAAGGAAGTTTCCTATTTATATCAAGCATTCCGAGAAAGTTTTCAAGTAAATAGTGTTAACCAATTTCACTCAGTTACCAAAGGAAGGTTGGCATGGAACCAATATTAACCAAGCTAACTCAATTACTAAAGGAAGTCTAAAGGAAATTCTTTTTTGAGTTAATGTTGATCGAGTTGGGTTGGCAAATGAAGGATATTCCTATATCACCATATTGGATCTGACAATTTTGTTGGTTAGTGTTTTCACAAAGGTTTGTGCCCTTGTCAACATTTTTACCTAAGGACAACCTTGTAAAACATGGAAACAACCTCCAAGCTATCGGACCTAAACTATGAGGTTGAGTCTCCAGAGAAGGCCAACTTCCTTTACTATCAGGGTGTACCTAACTACTCCTAGAGAGGAAAAGGGAGAAGGAATGCATGAAAGCAAATCTACCTACTCTAACCTAAGGGGGTGATGCACCAAAATAGAGTGTTCAAACCAATATTTTCACATACATGCACTATTGAACCATCATGACACCAAAAGATATACACATCTAGACTTGCTTTAATATAACAATCACATGCAAATCAAAAAATCCAAATGAATGACATAAGGAAAGATAAGATTCACTTATATACCATTTATAGGCCAAAATAGATACAGTCATGCAAGCTTGCAGATCTCTACAATACACCAATGAGAGGCAAATAGTTTTTGCACTTTACATCAATGGTTGAAAGAGATAAGGATTTCATATAGTTGAGAGGTAAAGGGAATTTACACATGAAATTGCAGAGCAATATTAGAGAAGTCAGAGAAGATTCAACTAGCACAAAATCCACCAAAATTACCTTTATAGCTCAGGCATAACTAAGATACTTTCTCTGAAGTTACTCCACAACCACTGTCATTAAGTCTTACAGAGAATAATCATGTAGATCTAGGGAAAATCCAACCTTGGCGTAGACCTAAGTATAATGAAATCTGATATTCTATTGAAACGGGGCCCTGAGAAGATAGAAACGGTGCCATTAAACTATTTTGACCAAGTAGATGGATAGGATTAGAGGTGGTGGAGTTTTTTCCTTCATTCACTGAGTTCAACATTCATTCGAGAGTGGTTGGCATTGATCATGAGAATCAGATCGTGCAACAAAACTCGATCCGCTTTGTTTCTAGCTCATGAATTAGTAGAAAATAGTAGTCAATAGAATACTACAACTAGAATGGGCCACATGGACCAATTATTTTATTTCATTCTGCCACCCACAAGGTCTTCTCAAGTTTGACCACATCTTTATAACTGACTGCACCACCTCCTCAGAACCCTGACTGTGGCAGTCTCCCAACTGCTAGCCTCTAACTGTTAATGCCTTAGTCGGGCCCACTAGGACATGTGTCACTAAATTGCTATCTCTCTATACATAAAAAGTGAGCACCTTGCCATTGTGAGATAGCGATGATCATAGATCCGCATTGATCATGTGGAAGACATTTGATGCATCACTAAAGAGAAATATGGTGGGCCCCTTGTTGCTATGTCATTTTTTGTAACCTTTGTGCAACTCACCATAGTGAGATAGTGATGGCTATCAATTCAAGATCAAATCAAGGGTAGAGAAACTACACAAAGTACCCTAAAGAGTGGTGGGTCCCATACTTGTTATGTCATGTAGACTAAACATCTTGCAACTTTCCATAGCAAGATAGCGAGGACTGTTGATCTGAGATGATCTGACAATCGAGACTCCTCATGTATTTTATGAAAGGGGCATGGGTCTATACTTCTGTCGCAAAAGAATATGCACTACTAGCAACAAACCAAAACCTTACTTTCATCCTAGTCACCTTTCCACGTCATTTGAAGTCCCACCATGTGTTTATTTATCGGCTGGGTGCTATGCCACTAATAGCGAGAAGCACAAGTTTCTCGATAGAAATATAGCGATCTCTAGTGCCATCAATTTTTTTGGTGTATACGTGTATCCCACTAGATTCCATCGTGTGCCAAACTAATATCTAATGGAGCATTGTCTGGGACCCATCTTCTGAAAAAGTTGTCGTAGGATTACTTTCTATCAAGGTGCTATGTTGCTAATAGTGAGAAACACAAATTTCCTGATAGTGACATAGCGAGCTCCGACGGGTGATCAAAATCGGCACCAGACTTCATTTTTTAGTACCGTAGCAAAATTTTGATGGTCGCTATCTCGCTATGGAAAACAACCTCACAACTTTTCATAGCGAGTAAATGACATCTGTAGATCTATGCAAGATCTGACGATGCAAAAATTTGTAGGCCAACAGAAAGAAATATCATAAGGTTTAATCATTTTATTTTGTATTTCCAAGGCATTAAAATAATATTAAAGATGGGAAGTGGCTGTTGGGTGGGTCAAGTATTCAAAATTCAAATTTTGGTGGGGGTAAAATAAGGTAACATTTCTGGTGACTCAGAGGGGACACAAGCCAACTATGTGTGTGACCAATGACCTTATGCATCCATTGGGCTGTAGAGTCACAAAAGATTTGGATTAGTACACTATGAAACCCTAACCATACCTCTATAGGAACAAAACCCTAAAAAACCCTATCTCTGTAATTGGAACTAGAGACCAACAAACCTTCTACAACCTTCAAAACCTCAAAAAATTGGCTATCTCACAAAGAGAACTTGTGCTCGTGCACTTCTTGGAAAGTTGGAAAACAACAGGAAGAAAAATAAGCTACCTATGTACATGAAACCTCAACCCCTGTCAGAAACATGGTTTGAGATAGATCCCATTGACTAGGATAGGAAAAATTTTACCACCAGGCTTGCTTAATTGAAAAGCATTAACCTGCTTGCAACTGACAATCACATAGGGACCACTCCATAGTGCATAAAATTTTGAGTGTCTCCCTGGTTTTGCCCTGTCTGCATCCCATTTCAAAACTAAATAACCCCCTCTGAAGGTTCTGACCCTAGCCTTCTTGTCAAAGCTCCTTTTCACCTACTGCTGATGTGTTTCTAGCATCTACATGGCCTGACTTCTTTTCTCTTCCAGCTCCATTAGCTCTACCATTCTCACTATCATGGCATCATCTTCAATTAGCTCTAGCTGATGAGCTAGTTCTAGGGATGGGAATTCTAATGAAATTGAAAGCCTTGCCTCTCTACCATATACCAACATAAATGGTGAATTTCCTATTGACCTCTTAGGTGTTATTATGTCAGCCCACAATGCAGTCCTTAACTTTTGATGCCAACACCTTTGGTTATCTTCTATAGTTCTTTTCATAATCCTAATTAGGTTTTTGTTGGATGACTCAGCCAAACCATTACCCTAGGGATAGTAGTTTGAGGATGTGCTTAAGTAGATATTATGGTAAACTGACCATGCACAAATTTGAGCTCCTACAAAAGATTTTGCATTATCTAAAATGATGGTTGAAGGGGCACCAAACCTGGTCACAATTCTATCAAGAAAATCAACAACTAAAGATTCTATGGTGTCCTTCAATGAAACTACCTCTGTCCATCTGGTGAAGTAATTTGTAGCAGCTAAAATCCATTTGTGACCAGAACTAGAAGAAGGATTGATAGGGCTTATGAAATCCAATCCCCATTGAGCAAAAGGCTAGTCCACCTGAATGGGATGAAGAGGAAGAGCTGCAAGCTTTTGCTTACCAAAGAAGAAGGCACATTTTTCACACTCCCTCACATACCTATGACAATCATAGAATAGGGATGGCCAGTAGTAACCAGCCCTCATGATCTTCATTGCAGTTGTCCTTGCTTCCAAGTGACCACCATCAAGACCATCATGAAGCTCTCTGATCATTCTTTTAGCTTGATCTATGTCAATGCATCTTAATAGGGCTCCATTAAAATCTTTCCTAAAAAGGATACCATCAACTATGACATAAGGAATTGACTATAATCTATATTGTCTCCTTTTAGTTCTATCTAATCCTTGAGGATATCCATTTCCTAATAAGAAATTCCTCATATCATCCATCCAGTTCCTTGGGTCATCATTTCTTGCCTCTTGTTGCTTTGTTAGTATCATAGCAACTTCCTCATCTGATTCCTGACATGATATCATCTGTTTACACAACCCCTTCCCTCTTACCAGATTGGTGATCTGGATGTCAACATCATATTCCATTACTTTAGTAATCCAACCAGCTCTCTTCTTACTAATATCTTTTCTTAAAATGAAATCCTTCACAGTCGCACGAGGTACTAACAAATGAATTTTATTATGAGATAGGAGGTGTGTAAATCTCTTTAAAGCTTTGATGACTGCAAGGGCTTGCTTCTCTACATAGTTGTATTTGTCTTCATACTCTTTAAGCCCTTCACTAAAAAAATCTATGGGCTACTCTTCATCTTTATCATTTGTTTGAGTCAAGACAGTAGAAATACTTGACTCACCACCTAGGGTATAAAGGATGAAATCCTTTTCAAAATTTGGATTAATGAGAGTGGGGGCTAAGGCTATGGCTACCTTGATCTCTTCAAAACTTTCCTTCCCTTCCTTGGTCCATGCAAAGACCATACTTTTCTTGAGCATAGTTGTAAGGGGTTTTACCATGGTAGCAAGATTAGGGATAAATCTTCTCACAAAATTTATCCTACCAAGGAAACTTTGCAACCCTTTCTTATGTTTAGGAAGAGGGAGAGAAAGTATTGCTTTTGTTCTTTCTAGATCAATGGTTAAACCATCCTCAAATACAATGTGTCCTAATAATTTTCCTTGATTGGTAGAAAAGACACACTTGCTTGGGTTAAGGGATATCCCAAACTCTCTACACCTTGAGAACACCTGTCTTAAATGATCAAAATGATCTTCTACATTCTTTGAATACACTGTGATATCATCAAGGTAAACTAATACAAACTTTTCAATCATGTTTTTGAAGGCCATCTCCATTGTCTTCTAAAATGTAGCACCTACATTGGTCAGCCCAAATGGCATCTTACAATAAGCATAGGTACCCCATTTGGTAGTGAATGCAGTCTTGTACCTATCAAATTCTTTGACCATTACTTGATTGTAGCCAAAAAATTCATCAAGAAATGAAAACCTCTTTGAACCACTGACCTTGGACAAAACCTGCTCCATGGAAGGGAGAGGATGGTGATCTTTAAGGGAAGCTTGGTTAAGGTCCCTAAAGTCCACACACAATCTAATTTCTCCATTCTTCTTCCTAATAAGCACAAGGTTTGCTACCCATGAAGAGTGCTTGATGGGGAAAATTATATTGGCCTCAATCAATTTGAATAGCTCTTTTCTCATTAAGGGTTCAATCTTGGGATTCACTAGCCTCTATTTTTGTCTTACTGGTTTGACATTATCAATTAAATCTATGGTATGCTGAAACAACCTTGGGTGAAAACCCTTTAAATCATCATACGTCGAGGAAAATATATCATTAAATTCTTGACATAGATGAATAAAACTTTCTTGCTCAATCTCAGAACATACCTTCCCCGTGTTTAAGAATTTTCCATCAACAACCATGACTGGGGTGTGATCATCTTCGTCAGTAGCTAAGTTCATGACTTTTCCTCTTGCTTGTTCAATAGGATTAAAAACACTCACTAAGGTAATGAGACCCTTAGGCAATTTTTTGGAATTGAGATTAATGATTTGATCGCCATACTGATCCTGTAGTCTTGACTGGTTTCTATCTGAAAACTCTGCTTCATTCTACAAGAAGCTTACAATTTTTTCATCAGATTCAAACACTTGCCAATGGATTTTGTTGTCAGGGATGGCAAGCTTTACTACCATTTTTATTTTTTACTTCTTCTTCTCCTCAAGATTCCCTAGCACATCATGAGATGCACCTACTGCTACAAGTCTATCAGCATGTCTATTTTCTTTTCTAGGGATACTTTGAATATTAAATGCATTGAAACCTTCAAGAAAATCCCATACCCTATGTTTATAAGACTTGAGAAAACCATTCTTGGTGATATTTAGATTTCTCACTTGATTAACCACCAACTCACTATCTCCATATACCCTTAAGGCCTGAATTCCTCTTTTTTGAGCAAGTAGGAGACCCTGAATCAAGGATTCATACTCGGCGACATTATTAGTGCAACTAAACTAGAGCCTAAAGGAGAAGTAGTACCTTACTTGTGCAGGAGAAATCAACATTACAATCTTCCTCCACCTGATGATTCATAAAGGAGCAATCACCTTGTCCTTGCACATATGAGGCCTTTTTAAATTGGTCCTCCTTGTATGATTGTCCTACTACATGCTCCTAGATGGTCAAAGCCATAAAGGATTCAACCTTCTGACACATACAACAGGCATAGGAGTAGTTAAAGGAGTGACAAAAATCTTGATCTTGGGCCATGTTTTTTTTAGGAACTATGGCCCTTCTTTGGTTTACATTTGAGGTTGAAGCATGGCTATTCTACCTATTCTTATCAAAAGAATTGTTCCCATAATTCTAATTTGGAGGCCTACCACTGTTCAGAGTTTGATGTTTCAATTGATGAGCCTTACTACCTTGAGCTTGTTGTCTCTCTAAAGTCACCACCTTGTTGCTCACTTTTTGCATTATAGAGAAACTATCCTCCAGCTTCTTCTCTTGACCTTGCAATCTATTATCTATGTTCTCTATGTTTAGCATCATAGATTGCATCATTCCTTGATCTCATCTATTCCATTTGAAGATGTGGAAGCTTGAGGGACTAGAGTAAGGGATTTTGATGTGGAAGTTGTGGGAAGAGGAGCCATCACTGGTTGGTGATTTGGAACATCAGGGAAGAAAGGCATAGGAGGCTTTGGAGCTAGCTTACCTCCTTGTATTGTGATGCTTTCTAACTTTATTGCTATGTCATAAGCATTAGGTAAGGTATCTCCTCTCATAGTTTGGATTATAGTGGCAATGTCGCTATTAAAAGCTCTGAGGTAATGCAAGAAGGCATTACCAGGGGTAGGTTTTACTAAAGTAGGTATTCTTAAAATCTATAGTTGAAATTAGTCATACATTCATGGGGGGCTCTTTTTATAGTAGTCAACTGTTCTAAAAGTGACAAATGGTCACTTTTTTCCTCAAAGTGTTTGCGCAGTCCTACTCCTAATCCATCCCAGTCTGCTATAGAACCATGAGCCAAACCTCTATACCATTGTAGTTCTTTTCCTTTCAAGGATGAGGGTAGAAGTCTAACTGCAACATCATCCTCTGTAATACCATGGATATTACAAACATTTTCAACTTCTTGAATGTGTTTTGAGGGAGAGATAGAAGTTTCACTAGTAAACTCTGGTATACTTTTGAGTGTAGCTATTGGTATGTCATCTCTTTGGGCCAATAAAAGAGGACTCCCACCATTAAAGGTGGCAAAAGTATGGGCTCTAGGCTGTGCCATATAGACAAGTGATCTATTAATATGTGTTGATGACAATCTAGGCTAAGATCTAATAGCAAGAGGAGTAGAGATGGATCTTGCAGGTGTATTTGTTGCTATTGCACTCCTAACCGGTGATAAAGATACTGTAGTCTTCCTTCTTTTAGGATTTGAAAATGAAAGCTCTTGGTACTGAAATTTACTTCTAGAAGATGCCCTTGTTTTAGCTTTGGACATGAATTACTGCAACTTTGGTCTAGAACTAGATGTATTTGAAGCTCAAAGTTGCCAAGTACTTGAAGAATGAGCCTCTTGAAGGCTTGAACACCGAAGCCAGTACTATCTCCTCGGTATTAATCTTGAAATCTTCCTTTTGACACTAGTATACTTGAAATTTTCTGAATATTGTCCCATCAGGCATGCCAAAAATTGTTGTCACAAAGGTTTGCACCATTTTCCAAAGTTTTTACCTAAGGAAAACCTTATGAAACATGGAAACAACCTCTGAGCTATGGGACTTGAGCTATGAGGTTAAGTCTCTGGAGAAGGCCAGCTTCCTTTACTATCAAGGTGCACCTAACTACTCTTGGAGAGGAAAAGGGAGAAGGAATGCATGAAAGCAAATCTACCTACTCTAACCTAAGGGGGTGATGCACCAAAATAGAGTGTTCAAACCAATCTCTGCCCATACATGCACTATTAAACCATCATGACACCAAAAGATATACACATCCAGACTTGCTTTAATCTAACAATCACATGCAGATCAAAAAACCCAAATGAATGACACAAGGAAAGACAAGATTCACTTAAATGCCATTCATAGGTCAAAAGAGATACAGTCATGCAAGATTGCAGATCTCTACAATACACCATTGAGAGGCAAATAGTTCTTGCAGTTTACATCAATGGATGAAGGAGATAAGGATGTCATATAGTTCAGAGGTAAAGGGAATTTACACATGAAATTGCAGAGCAATATCAGAGAAGTCGAAGAAGAGTTGACCAGCACAAAATCTACAAAAATTGCCTTTATAGCTCAGGCATAACTATGATGTTTTCTCTAAAGTTACTCCACAAACACTACCATTAAGTCTTATAGAGAATAATCATGCAGATCTAGGGCAAATCCAACCTTGGCGCAGACCTACGTACAATGAAATCTGATATTCTGTTGAAATAGGGCCCTAAGAAGATAGAAATGTAGCCATTAAACTATTCTAACTAGGTAGATGGATAGGATTAGAGGTGGTGGAGTTTTTTCTTTTGCTCATTAAGTTCAGCATTCATTCAAGAGTGGTTGGCATTAATCATGAGAATCAAATCACGCAACAATACTCAATCCCCTTCGTTTCTAATTCATGAATCAATAGAAAATAGTAGTCAATAGAATACTGCAACCAGAATGAGCCACATGGACCAATTATTTTATTTCATTCTTCCACCTACAAGGTCTTCCCAAGTTTGACCACATCTTTATAACTAACTACACCACCTCCTCAAAACCCTGACCATGGTAGCCACCTAACTACCAGCCTCTAACTATTAATGCCTTAGATGGGCTCGCTGGGACACGTGTCACTGAATTGCTATCTCGCTATACATAAAAAGTGAGCACCTTGCCATAGTGAGATAGTGACGGTCGTAGATCCTCATTGATCGTGTGGAAGACATTTGATGCATCACTGAAGAGAAATATGGTGGCCCCTTGTCACTATGTCACTATTCGTAACCTTTGTGCAACTCACCATAGCGAGATAGCAATGGCCATCGATTTGAGATCAAATCAAGGGTAGAGAAACTGCACAAAGTACCTTGAAGAGTGTTGGGTCCCATATTCGCTATGTCGTGTAGACTAAACATCTTGCAACTTTCCATAGCGAGATAGCGAGGATTGTTGATCTGAGATGATCTGACGTTTGAGAATCCTCATATATTTTATGAAAGGAGCATGGGTCTAGGTAGTATTGTCACAAAATAATATACACTACTGGAAACAAACCAAAACCTTACTTTCATCCTAGTCACCTTTCCACATCATTTGAGGTCCCACCATGTGTTTATTTACCAACTGGGCACTATGTTGCTAATGGCAAGAAGCACAAGTTTCCCAATAGCAATATAGCGACCTCCGGTGCCATCAATTTTCTTGGTATATATGTGTATCCCACTAGATTCCATCGTGTGCCAAACTAATATCTGATGGAGCATTGTCTAGGACCCATCTTTTGAAAAAGTTGCCATAGGAATGCTATGTCGCTAACGGCGAGAAACATAAAATTTCCCAATAGTGACATAGCAAGCTCTAGTGGGTCCTCAAAATCGGCATCGAACTTCATTTTTTAGTACCACAGCAAAATTTCAATGATTTCTATCTCACTTTGGTAAACAACCTCGCAACTTTTCATAGTGAGTAAGTGACATCCGTAGATCTATGCAAGATCTGATGACGTGGAAAGTTGCAGGCCAGCAGAAAGAAATATCATAAGGTTTAATCATTTTATTTTGTATTTCCAGGGCATTAAAATAATATTAAAGATGGGAAGTGGCCATTGGGTGGGTCAAGTACTCAAAATTCAAATTTTGGCGGGGATAAAATTAGGTAACAGTTTAGTTCAACCAACTCAAGTGATGAATATTATTTATTTGAAAGTATATTCAAGCCAACTTGACAAGGTAAATCATATAAATATAAGGTCAAATTGAGGATTTAATAAGTGGATATTTAGAAGAGATGGAGATGAATTAAGGAAGAAAATTTGAAGGATAATGAAGTATGAAGAGTTAACCAAGTTGCATAGATATCTGATCAAGGAGGATCAAGTATTCAAGCCAGAACTGGGATCTAAAATTAGAAAAGTCAGTTGCATCAAAAATTAGGTCAATTCATTGTCACTCTCTAATAATTGTAGTAGTAAATCAAATCACTTAATAGAGTTATCCTAAAAACTATTTTTTAAATTCTCTAACAAGGTGGCATTTCTAGATTGAAGTGTTTGAAGACCTTTAACAAGGCCACTCCTAATAGGTTGAATTAAATCCTTTAATAGGGTCACACCTAACAGTGTGTTTTGTAACCTTTAATTGGGGGCTCCTAATAGGGCTCACTTTAGAAGAGTGAAAAACTGTAACTAGTTGCCATTGGTGGTTTTTCCAAATTGGGTTTTCATGTTAAATCTTGGTGTCTCTTGTGTTCATGTTATTTGGTTTATGTTTCTAAAACTAATTTAATTAAGGTTAAACACACTAAACATCTTAAGAAGTTATTATTTCATTGTTTATTGAGTGACGGTAATTCTTAGTGTAAACTAAGAGTTCCTATGTTAACTAGGTTACAATATTATTTTAGCTTTAGTAGAGTTTTGGTTCTGTATTGTATTGACATCTTAAGGGATCTTGGTTTTTTTTTTTGTGGTAATTGATTCAGCCCTCCCCTCTTAATTACTCCTCTTATATTTCCAACAATCTCATTACAAGGTCAACTCTTTGGATTGCAAGTACATTGAAACATATTCATGGATTTGATTGATTACTAAATCCATTCATGAGGGTTTTAGACAAGGTGAGCCAATAATTATTTTTAGATTAATTTCTTTTATTTAATTTCTTTCAATATCAAGGTTGATTCCTAAACAAGAGTTTGACCAAGAAAAAATATTTTCCCAACCTTTTCTCTCATTCTTCTATGTGCAAGAATAGATTACAGACTTGTGACTCTATATTTGAGCAATACATGTGTAGTTGTTCTAGAAAAAAGTTTCATCATATTTTTCCTTGTACATGTCTCCATTGGTGACTTATCCCCAAAAATTATACTTATCCCTCCCATTTTTTAGTAAAATCTATAGAGAAGAAAGATGTGGGTCCATAATTCCCAAATTTATAGTTATAATTGGTTCTAACAGCAAGCCAATATAACTTGAAAGAACTATTTTCTCCATCTCATTCCAGGTGCACTTATTATCTCTCATTTTTCACTTGCACTTTTTTATTAGATCTACAAGGAACACAAAAACCCTACTGGCATAATTGATCTAAGACATTATTGATGAAGAACATAATGAATAGCATGATATCATTTAAACTATTTATCATTGATGTCAAACCATTTGACATATTATTTTTAATTTTTACCATATCTTCAGATGAATACAATACAAGAATATTGAGAAGATCATATAGGTATGTCTATAAGGAACTTATTAGGTAACAGTTGGAACAAATAGTGGGAAGTAATTTAGTGGTTGGATTGCTTATTAGGAGAATGCAAATCGAAGTATATACTAAGGACTTATCAAAGACTCTATATCTTATCGATAAAAGGGGATTAGGAACCTTATCAAAATAAAGGATCTCTTATTGGGGCTAATCAAAATAAGGATTAGGAAGTCAAAGTTAGTATTAGGGATTGGAAAGAAAAGCATGATGACACATGAGGAATGTAGTAATGACACAATAATCAAGGTAGAGAAGATTGTTCAAGAAGTTTTTGTAAGAGACAAAGAAAATAATAATGTTGAGCTGACTGAAAAAATGATATGGTGGAATTTTGATCGTTAGATCTAGGTTTAGGGTTTTAATGTTTGAATGACATCTACTTAAGTGAAGAAGAAATAAGAGTTAGGTATTACAGCTAAGAAAAGGAATTGGAAAGGAAGAAAGGTGTGGAAAGACTTATCAGAATATAACAACAGTAATCGAGTTTCAATCATAGTTGAGATTAGAAGGAGGATAATGGTATGCAATTGTGTTATGGAGATTTAGAAGATTTTCAATATAGTAGGATAGTGCAAACTATAGATCACTTTTTTGTTGTTACTTTCTTATCATTGTGATAGTTGAAATCCCTTAAAAGGGTGTCCCCAATTGGTATATTGTAAATCCTTTAACAGAGTATCATTCATAGATTAGAGTGTTGAAATACTTTAACAAGGTTACTCATAATAGAGTAAATACTTGAACAAGTCTAGAAGAAAATCCTTTAATAGGGTAACATCTAATAGTGTTTTTGTAACCCTTAACCTTGTCAATTGAGACATGATCTACAAGACAAAATCCTATTGAGGTCTACGAATTAGAAAGATAATTGATCTTAACAAAGCTAAAATTGGCCAAAATCTAACTCATGATTTAGTTGGTTGGTGCAGAATCATGAGTGCCAAGTATCTAAGAAATGACTTCTTTTTTTATTTGTTAATGGCTAAGGACCATCCCCTAGGTTCTAGAATTTGGAATAATATTGTTAGAATTAGTAACATTTTGAATCTTAGGACCGGGTGGTAGGTAGTCAATGGAAACATATTCAACTTTTGGGAGGACAAATGTGTGGGGGACAAGGCTCTAAGTAAAATCCAATCCATTCATATTATGAGACAAAGGAAATATTTATTTGGTTCTATGGTTAACAATTGTATTTTTTCCAATAAAACCTAGGTTAGGATTGCAGAGTGCCTTAGGGACTCTCCCCATCTTCTTCATATGGCCAAGGACCTCCAAGTTATGTTAAATAATATTATAATTCCATTGTTTCAAAGAGAATATACCTTCATCTAGGATCAAAACCAATCTAGTGTGTTCTTTCTCAAATCAACTTGCAAATAGATTATCAGCTCCCCCAAGTATCCAAAGTGTTGGGGGAAAGTGTGGAACTCCCAAATTATGGATGAATTTTCATGGGAATTTTTTTACTATAGAAAATCTTGAATGAAGAGGCTTCCAACTCACCAATTGGTGCATCCTATACAGGAATGTGGTGGAAACTATCAATTACCTCCTAATCCATTATTCTTTTGCCTCCTTGATCTAAAAAAAGATACTTTCCAAATTTAATATCTAGTAGACTTTCCTCAAGGATCTAAAATACTTCATACACAACTAGGATTGCCCCTCTAGTGACCTTATGATTCTTCAAATATAGAGCCTCATCCGTCCTCACATTTGGAAGGAGAGAAACAATAGAATATTTAGGAATCAACTAACAATAGTGAAAATGTGGTAAGCATCATAGAGAAAATGCTCATACAAAATGGCTCTATATGTAGAGGGAAGACCCTAGTTAATCACCCTTCATCTGTGGATTGTATGCTAGCTAGGATATGGAGCCTCTTGAGATACTCATTCAAAGTTGATAGCTTGAAAACTATTGTCAAACTCGGTACTAAATGGATATCCTCCATTGCCCCTTGGCATAAAATAATCCTAGCCTATGCAAGGGATTTAGGCTCTACTACTACCAATATTATTGAAGTCTTGGCACTACTCTAGGCTCTTAAATTTTCCCTCACTATTGGGGTCACCAACCTTTGCATTAAGGGGGATTATAAACTAATAATTGAAGTTACCAAAGGTAATTTGTAATTTAACTAGCAAGGGAGAAATGTTATACAAGTTATCTAGAGTTTGTTGACAAATCTCGATAATTTCTCTCTACAACACACTTTTAGAAAGGGTGGTGTGATGGTTGATTCCCTTGATATAGTTGGCCTAGGAAAAAATTGTATGAGATGGTGGAGGTATTTTTCCCATCTCATTGATAACACTACCTCCCTTGTAGGGAAGGCAAGAAACTATGTTCATGCCAAATGATGCTCATACCTCTTGGTATATGTCCTAGGATGATTCCTTACTCATTAAGGATCCTTTTGGTGGGTGCTTCCATGTTAGTGTTTTCAAATTTGAACACAACTTATTTAGAGGGGTGGGTCAAACCCCACTATTATGATAACTATGATACAATAATGACACCAACTCAGCATATCTTGTTTCAATAAAATGGGTTCTATTAATGATGACATCACTATTATCTATTTCACCTATTGTGAATTAATTAATGTTAAGCATCTCTGACAAATAGTTGATATTGGCTTGATTGAAAATTGTTAGTTTGTATGCGTCACCTAAATGGGATGTCCTTTCCCTATGCAATGCAACTAAAGTTTATAATTATAGTCTTCATCATTTTTGAGTTTCCTTCTTGATAGTTCATTGAGGTATAAATCTTCTCTTTACATTTACTATCCTTGTGTTTTGGGGTGTTCTAAAATTATCAATCTAGAGAATGAAGAGATAGCTAGTGACAAAGTTTGGATAAAGTCAATCAAAATTAATGAAAGTATCCATAATTTCACTAGGCTTTGGCTCATGCTTGATGAGGGTGAAATTTTTCCCTATATGGAGGCCATACATAGGAATGAAAAGTGCCTATCTATATAGCTCATTAATAGTTGGTATGAAAGGAGAGTCATTGTGGGTGGAATTTCCTTCGAGATAAAAAGATGTTATTGCTCAAGAAAGAGCCTATCCATTGGAAGAAAAAATGGAATAAAACCATTGGGGTTCTTGATAAAACCAACCTCAACAAGATTTTCCATTGAAATGAAGCTCCAATAAAATACATGGGGTTTTCAACAGAGAAGCTCTTCCTAAAGCCTAGGACTAGGTATGCATGATCATAATGAAATACTTCACTCTTGAAGGTAGATTTGGGGTTTGTTGCTATTACCACTTTCCTTTTATCAATCACTTTGTAATCAAGATATGATTTCCTTTCCATGTTTCCCATTGAATTTTCTTGAGTTTATAGTTAATAATGTTGAAGAATATTGTAGTAAGGGGAAAAATTTTCCATCCTCCATCAAGAGTTGATTCTACATTTATATAATTTCTACCATACCCTTTGTCCTCTTGGAAATATCATGGTTGAAGAATTTTTCACCCCCCCAAACCCCATGTGAATCCTTTTGAGACCCCCACAAAGAAATAAACCCTTAAAGTCAAAACCTCCCCTCCTGTTGGGACCCTATCAACTACCCTACCCAAATTAAGTAAAAAGTCTAAAAAGGCCCCCACCAATGTGTTTGTTGCTGCTAAAAAACCTAAGATTGAACCCCAACTATATTTGATTGACTCAAAAGGCTCAGTTGGGGAAACCCCTTATAGGTCCCACATGATTGCCAATAAGCCCAAAATGAAGGAAAAAACCTATAGGGAGAAGTTAATTGATGAGGATGATGAGGGGTTTGATAATGACCAAAGTATCACCCAAAGTCCTACCCATGTCTCTACCAGTCTTAATGAAGACATTGAGGACTCCCTTGAAAGAAAAAGCACTTTACTAACAAGCCCATAATGAAGGAAAAAAACCTATAGGGAGAATTTTGTTGATGAGGATGATGAGGGGTTTGATCATGAGGAAAGTGCCACCCAAAGTTCCACCCATGTCTCTATTGGCCTTAAAGAAGATAGTGAGGACTCCCCTCAAAACAAAAACAATGTAACCTCCCTAGGATAGGGAAAAGGTAAAAAAGTGTTAGAAGAAATTGCTACTAGTAGCAGTCACAAAGGTTCAAGAATCTATGAAAAATGTGTGACAATGAGGAGGATATTTCCAAACTCAAGGTTGAGCTAGAGAACAAGGATTTGAGGTACACTGAACTGGTGAATTTTTCCCAAGGGTGATGCAGTCCTCTACCACTACCCTCAACCTTCTACAAGAAAAGAAAGATGAGAAGGACGGATCAAATGGAGAAGCTACAAGGGAGTTGTTTTCTTCACTAGATAAGGATTGGACCTAATTGTTTTTGATAAATCCCAAAGAGGGAAATCATTTTTTTTAATGGTTTTTAGTTTGTTCAAGTTAGTTTACTATAAGAAGATCTTTGGTATCCTTGTTTACTCTATGAGTAGTGGCCCTGCGCAACACAAGATTCTACTTATTAATTTTTGGCACTTTATCATTAACAACCTTTATGACTTAGTTACAAATTTTCATAGGAAGTTAGACACAATGGTTTTTTCTACTTACAATGAATACTCTACTTATTGTTAGTAAAAAATCTATTATGGTTATTTGGACATTAAGGGAGGGGTTCTTGAAATTAAAAGAAGGAATAGGGTGACATTGTGATGTGAATCTATTTGATTTCTATTTATTGTTGATGTGTTGTTATTTTTAATTGTTCTTCATGATTCAAAACCCTTGATTTGGCTACTTTTAATTTAAAAATCAAACAACTTAAATGATTAAAAACTATGAATTAAAACTAAAAACTAAAGTGTTAACTATTAAATAAATTAACTAAACATTCATATAAAAGAATTCTATTAATAGTATTGGCATATGTGGTACAACCAAAATGCATCACCTATGTGTGTAAAAAGTAGAATTTGGACCCAAAGGAGGTGTAATAGTTACGCTAATAGTTAGATATATAAGCTAAATATTATATTAAAAGGTATAATTTTTTTAAAATGGTGTTAGTAATTTCAACATATCATAATAAATATAAATTGACAACTATCAATATCATACATGAACTCTATAAGCTGGAATGAATAGATTTGATCTTGATGGTGATATGTCTTCATTATTAGACTAATACATTTCAATAATTAGAGTTAAGATTAGGTTTAAAGTTTCATTAAGATTAATTTTAGTATTATAGTTAAGAATAGGAATCAAACATTATTTAATTGTTATATGCAATACTTAATTAACTAATAAACTATTATACAACAAACTTCAATTGTAAATTATAATGTCTCACATGGAAAAACTTTTCCTAGTGAACAAAAAGTTAAAATTTATAACACGGTAGCGGGAAATGATTGAAATGGTTGACAAGCCACATGATTGGTAAAAAAATTGGAATGGTTCAACCTATCTTGACTCAATCAATCAATTTTTCATTTCCCTTTTCCTTATGTGTTGCCATGCAAGCATCAAAATGTGGCAGGGATAGCTATTCGCTTGTAATCCCGAGGTCGAAGAAGACAAATGCAGAATGTTCAGTGGGAGAAGTTGAAGCTTACAAGGCTCGAAAAACACATGTCCAAAGTAGCTAAACATGTACATAGTATGTGGACAGGTATATGGCACTGACATGGGTGTGGCCTCGACAATTTGACAAATTTGATAGGGTGAGATGTGGCTCTGACATGCCATAGAGAGAGCCACATTGTCAGCAACGGCTACCTAGACAGCTAATTTGACTGCCTGGGTATGCCCCCCATTGTCATGTGCCATGCCTCCTCATGCCCTGCATCCCATCCTCTGTCATGCGTTCGTACTCACCTCACCTGAGCGTAACAAAGGGACGTATGCGCAAGAAGATTGCAGGCTGCTCTTGTGTCCTTCCAGCTATTGCAACCGCAAATACAATTGGTATCATGTGGATATTAAATATGATTATGTTCATAACTCATCGTATAAATTATATTGTATTAAATAATTTTTCATGGGTGATTAATATCTTGTGTTTAGTTTAGTGGAATTTATTTTAAGGTATATAAATTGAAAAATATATTAATATTATTAAAAAAATTTAAATATATAATTTGTATTTATAATATATTACCTTTGAATAAAATGTTATTGGAAAAAGAAATACATTATATTTATGTATATATGTACTTGTACTACTAATTGCATTATTTAGTAGTAATATATTTAATCTTTATAGTTTACAATATATTACAACAATTAGGATTGTAATATTAGTTTACAATATATAGCAATAATTAAGTTTAATAATTTATAGAGTTTACTATTAATACTTATAGTTTAATAATTTTAATCTTTTTAACTTAAAAATTGTATAAATTGAACATTGTAATCTTTTAGTAAACCCTAAATATATATACATAAGAAAAATAGGTTTTAAGGGATCATGATGGTATATCGATAAAGTAAAAACTAAGCTCATGATTTGGGAAAATAAATATAAGAAAGGAATTTATTTGCATAATCCTTATAGATTTTTTGCATAATTTAATGGCTAATGTTTTCTTCTATTTTATGTAGGTTCATTTGAATAGTTAAAATATTTAAATATTATCATATTTCTTTCCAATTGTACTTCACACTTAATTGGATGATACTTACTTATTAGATTATTGCTTCATAAACATTTAACTTCTATAAAATTTATTACTTCTAATATAAAATTATCAAAATTAAATTACAAGATATGTAATACTTGACATTAAAAAAATAATTACAATATTTCCATAAATGTTCTAGAAAAATCTTTTCATACTATTTCTAAATATATAAATATCATTAATACAAATACAACATTCTTACTCACTAACACTCGGTAAATATTTTATTGATGTCCTCTATGTAGCTCGATAAATTCAGACATCTCTTCAGCTCGGTGTAAGTAGAATTGCTCGATGAATACTCAAGCTTGGGTAAACTTAGTAATATTCACTTATATCCTCATTCATTGCTTGAGAAATATAGTAGCTTGGTTGCTATACACATTTTGACACTAATAGGTAATATAATTCTTTGCAGAAGTAACAATGTTTTCCTTGATTTTTCATCTACTCATTATTTGAGGAGTGTCATTGGGAGCACTCATGCACATTGATCATGGTCATCATCTTTCAAATAATGTTCTTCTATTGACATTATGGAAGTTATCATTTGACAATTATGCATAATCCTCTTACTATTAATGATGATATTTTACATCATATAGAGCACACCTAGTGTCATTTTATTAGATGGACCATCATCCATCAATTGTATGGAGACATTGCTTCTTCATTTTAAAGTGACATTTCCTTGGAAGACCATTTTTTTATGGGTGATACCAATATTTCTATTGCCCCAAATTGTGAAAGCACATTCTTTTGAGATGTTTAGTTTGTTGATACCTCATCCACTATAGCTTCTTTAGAGTTTGAAGTCACTTGTCAAAGCTTCCAATGATTATTTGCAGTAGGATATTTATTAAAAGATATTTAAGGATATTTATATATTTAGAAATAGTATGAAAAGATTTTTCTAGAACATTTATGGAAATATTGTAATAATTTTTTTAATGTCAAGTATTACATATCTTGTAATTTAATTTTGATAATTTTATATTAGAAGTAATAAATTTTATAGAAGTTAAATGTTTATGAAACAATAATCTAATAAGTAAGTATCATCCAATTAAGTGTGAAGTACAATTGGAAAGAAATATGATAATATTTAAATATTTTAACTATTCAAATGAACCTACATAAAATAGAAGAAAACATTAGCCATTAAATTATGCAAAAAATCTATAAGGATTATGCAAATAAATTCCTTTCTTATATTTATTTTCCCAAATCATGAGCTTAGTTTTTACTTTATCGATATACCATCATGATCCCTTAAAACCTATTTTTTGTATAAAAAATGTTTTATACAAAGGTAATATATTATTAAAACAAAATATATATTTTTAAATTTATATATCTTAAATGACTTGATTATATTATATATAAAAAATTGAAAAAAATTTAGACTAAAAAATTTATCTATATATGTATATATATTTAGGGTTTACTAAAAGATTATAGTATTCAATTTATACAATTTTAAACTTAAAAAGATTAAAAGATTAAAATTATTAAACTATATATTATTAATAGTACACTCTATAAATTATTAAACTTAATTATTGCTATATATTGTAAACTAATATTATAATCCTAATTGTTGTAATATATTGTAAACTATAAAGATTAAATATATTACTACTAAATAATGCAATTAGTAGTAAAAGTACATATATACATAAATATAATGCATTTCTTTTTCCAATAACATTTTATTCAAAGGTAATATATTATAAATAAAAATTATATATTTTAATTTTTTTAATATTATTAATATATTTTTCAATTTATATACCTTAAAATAAATTCCACTAAACTAAACACAAGATATTAATCACCCATGAAAAATCATTTAATACAATATAATTTATACGATGAGTTATGAACATAATCATATTTAATATCCACATGATACCAATTGTATTTGTGGTTGCAATAGATGGAAGGACATAAGAGTAGCCTGCAATCTTCTTGCGTGTACGTCCCTCTGTTACGCTCAGGCAAAGTGAGTATGGTCGCACGACAGAGGATGGGATGTAGGGCATGAGGAGGCATGATGCATGACAATGGGGGGCATACCCAGGTAGTTGAATCGGCTGCCTAGGTAGCCATTGCCCACATTGTCCTCTCCCTACTTGGAGCCCAATCCTCCACACCTAGCTATATTGTAACCTTGTACTTCATGTTGATGACATCACCTTTTATAACACAATGTACCAATGGACTCTCTCTCTCTCTCTCTTTCACTCTTCCGTGTCTGTTGTATAGCCTGCAACCATATTTTTGCATTAAGGTTTTTTTGTTTTTTTAAAAAATTTTCTAATCAAATTAGTTTATTAAAAAAATCAAAGACCTTTATTAGACATAGGTGAAAAAATAACAAACAATGGAAAAGATTTACATAAAAAATAAGAGTGTCCTTCATATTTTTCTTTTTCTTTTACTAGAAAAACATTAATTAATCTAGATAGTGTTTATCTAAGTAAATAGTTGTTTCCATTTAAAATTTTAATAATAGACAAGATATGTAATGGAAATTTACAAATAGTAATTTTTTTTTTATCCTTCTTTTAAAAAGAAACTTTATAGTTCTACCAATTTTCATTCACCCAATATATTATTGATTACTTAACAGATAACTTTTGATTTTATTTTAAATTAAACATGATTATTCTAAATAAATGCATTAAGTTGACAAAGAATTTTTATTTTTATTTTTTTAGTGATATAGAATTACAAATATTTCTCATAAATTAATTAATTAATTAATATACTTCCTACTATTTTCTTAAACATTTTATCAGAGCTCGAGTTTCTACATTGGGAGCTCTGGGTATATTGGAATCCCACTAGTTGTGAACTACTTGAAAAAAAAAAAATTTGAACTATCATGTGTATCTCTTTCAAACTAAAACTTGAAACTAGGTGAGTTGAAACAGGACTTAAACTGTTACTAGCATATTTTTCATACTTCAACACTTAGGTTTCAAACCTGAAATTATACTAAAACCTAAACATGGGCAAAACTAAAAATTGAAACTTATTATGTTTTCAAAACATGTATCTTTCATCTATGCCTTTGATCATCTTTGCGAGCATTATGTTGATCCTTTGTTTGGAGTGTTTAAGAAATCTATTTCAGTATTTGTTAAGAACAAATGTTGGATCAATGTGGTTTTCGGTTTACTATTAAACTAGAATCGTATTGCTCTAAGTGTGTTGTAGTGTCTTTAGTAGAATTATATCCTCCTATAGAGGTGAAAGGGTTCAATGAGACCCATACAGTGAGCCCCTTTGTTTTAGCATTTATGTAGGCTTCCAGGAGTAAGCCTAACTCTAAGGGGGTGGATGTAGTGCCTACCCTAGTTTGCATTTTGCTATGATGGGTTTTTGTATTTTACCTTAATAGTCTTTGGTGAATTTTCTATTAATTAAGTCTAATTAAGAGATTTAATTAATGATTTAATTTAATAGAAATTATTATGATATTTTAATATTTAAATTTTATTTAATTAATTAGGAAATTAATTAAATAAAAAGAATTAAATTTGAAGATAAAAGTTATAAGTTCAAAATTGGAACATGATAATATTTATTTAATTTAATAATAATATATTTAGAGTTTATTTTTAAATAAATGCTAAATAATATTATTATTTAAGTTAATAAATATTTTATAAATTAAGTTTCAAAAATAAATTTAGAAGTGGAAAAGAAATTAATTTATTAAAATTTCATCACCACATGATAAATGCAATGAGATTTAGAATTAATAAATTGTTTTAAAAAGGAGTCAAGTGAATATTAAATAAATTTATGTGCATTATTTTAATACTTATTCACATAGGAGTATGCGAACTCTTGTGTGTTGTCATGTTGACAACAGAGGAGTTTGCACTCTAATTATGCACATGTTGTTTACACTTAGGAGCTAGCGCATTATTGAGCACATGGTGTCTACAACATTCTAGACACCTCATCATGTTTATCTTCTTATCATGGAAGTTATGTGCTTAGTTGTCATCCTTATCTCCTAGTTCTTTCTAGACACATTCTAGATGCATCTTAGAGGCCTTTATATATAGGTTGTCCTAGTGTGTATGGACATCCTCATATGCTTCTACAAGCACTCCTAGTCACTTGCGGGGGGTTCGGTTCTTGGAGGAATTGCGAATGTTGGAGAAGGAAGGAATTTTTGGAAAAGAGAAGGTTCTAAGAGGAGGAGCTTCTCTACAATTTTCTGAAGCGTAGTGAATTATCATCAGTGTCCAGGTAGGCACTCGTGATTATTTCACATATTTTATTATGCTCTTTCTCTTCCTATCTTCATCATGTCTGTTATGTGTGTCTGAATAATTCTCTATGAATGAATCTTCAATTTTGTAATTTGGAAATGCATATTGTTTCATCTAGTTATGGGAATTAAAAATATTATTGCAATCTTCCCTTAGTAGAATCAAGATTTGGAAATTGATTCGGGTTTGGGTTCGAATTAAAATAGAATCTTATTATTATGCATTAGTTTTATATGATTTATTAACTAATCTAATTTAATTTAATTTAATTAAGATTATTTAATAGTAGAAGAATTGTAATTAATTATTAGTCAATTTATGTAAATGGATTTTTAAATGAGGACAAATTAAAAGAAAAGAGATATTAATAAGTGTTTAGTAGAATTAAATAATTGAATTATTAATGAGATTGATTTTACTTAAAATCAATGAAGATTATTTTAAATAAATGATTGTCCTCGAAGTGTTTTAAGGAAATTGTAAACTAATTATTTGAAAGTTGATAAGTATTTTTCCTTTGATTTGAATAATGGGAGATGCTCTTGGAATTAAGGGAGTTTCATTTAATTATTAGTAACATTGATTTTAGTAAAATAATGCAATGATTTTATTAAAAGTCAATGGGAATTAGTTTAATGATTTAAATAAGTAAATAATTATCTTTTGACTATTTTAGAAAATTGTTTTAAAATAATGGAGAGATAATTCTATGTTTTATTCAAAAAAATAAATGGGTTGACTTGGAGGTTAAACGGAGAATTTTATATACTTGAAAATATACTTGAATGAAAACTAGAACCTCATATTTGGCTTAACCATGTGATTACAAAAACATGTGTTTGTATATTGTTTCTCTATGCTATATGTGTGTTGGGGTTTGGGTGGTCCTAGAGTGTTGACTAGTTAGGACATCTACTAGAGGCTTGGGAGTTATGTGAATGTGATGGCATGTTGATGTTATTTGATCTCAATCTTTCTAAACCCAACCATGGTAATGTGATGCTATGCTCTATGAGATGTTTGTATTTACTGATTGTTATTGCTTTCTAGTCTTCTTGTATGAAGCTGAGGTGTATGTATTTGAGATACTTGACTTAACCATTTTTGAGTCATCGATCAATTATACTTGGGTTACTTTCCAGTTGGCTTGATCAAAATGAAGTGTTTGTTTTGATCTTGATGATGTCATGTTGTGACATGTTTTGACTTGACCATTTTGGAGGCTTTGATCAGTATTACTTTGAGATACTTTTCGATTGCTCATTGAAAACTGATGGATATTATGATTATCATTGGATGCTTTTCAGTTGCTCATGGAGAATTAATGTGATTATTTTGATTATCTTTTGATGCTTTCCAATCGCTTGTATAGGACTGAGGTGATTTTACTATGGTTCTTTGATTGTGATTTCATGAGACTAGGGTAGGTTATCTACTTGTAGTGTTGGGAAGTGGCTTGCAATGGGGTCGGGGCCCTAAGTGACTACCAAGGTAACTCATTGTAATTTATTTTAATAACTAAAAACATTACACTAAATGGGGATTAAAATGAACCTAATAAGATAATTGTATATTCTCGCCCATGCCTCGAGTGCTAGTACAAACTAGGATGGGAGTAGAGAGAACGCTTGGTTGTGACCTTGCATTCCGTAGTATGCCTCGTCAGTATGAGAGGATACTAGTGGTTGCATAGGGATCACTAGGGGGTTGGGGTCTATTGAGAGACTACTAGGGTAACTCTAGCATGATTCGTGCGATGACACTTTCTCACTTACATAGTAGATTTCCTACATGTCTTTGTTGTGCCTTTGGAAATTAGATGTCATTCTATGTTAGAACCTTGAGTTGGTGTACTTTTAGGATTTCTTGGACTTAGAGAGTTTTTGTGTTATGTGATTTGATATCTTGTTTGGGACTTGAGACTATCTCCTTAGCATGGTGGGAGTGGGCCATTTAGGTTCCACGCAATCGAGTGGTAGTTCTTTTTCACCCTTACCATTTGGGATCCATCTGAGACATCATGGCTGGAGCATTCTTTGTATGCATTTATCTTCATTTTGTTCTTGGATCTCTTGGCGGGGCATTACAATAAGGCATAAGATAAGTAAATAACATCATCTACCATATGCTAATCATCAATATAAGGATACGTGTCCATCATCATAGACCAAGAATAGAATGAAGATAAGTGCCAACAAAGAATGCTTCAACCACGGTGTCTTAGATGAATCTCAAAGGGTAAGAGTGAAAAAACACTACCACCTGATCGCATGGGACATAAATGGCCCACTCCCACCACGCTGAGGAGATAATCTCAAGTCCCAAATAGGATATCAAATCACATAGCACAAATACTCTCTAAGTCCAGGAATCCTAAAAGTATACTAACTCAAAGGTTCCAACACACAGATTGACATCTACTCCTAGAGGCACAACAAAGACATGCAGGAAACCTACTATGTAAGTGGGAAAGTGTCATCGCACAAATCATGCTAGAGTTACCCTGGTAGTCTTTCAATAGACCCCGGCACCCTAGTGATCTCTATGCGGCCATTCTCGTACTGATGAGGCATACTATGAAATGCAAGGTGCAACCAAGCGTTCTCTCTACTCCCATCCTAATATAGGACTGAGGTGATTTTGTGATTTATGATTTAGTAAATACAAACATCTCATAGACCATACCATCACATTACCATGGTTGGGTTTTAAAAAGATCGAGATCAAATAACATCAACATGCCATCACATTCACATAACTCCCAAGCCTCTGGTAGACGTCCTAACTGGTCAACACTCTAAGACCACCCAAAAACTCAAAATAGATAGCATAGAGAAACACAAAAAGCAAGCACATGTTTTTGTTTCGTTAAAATCACATAGTTGAGTTAAATGTGGGGTTTTAGTTTTTGATTCGAGTAAATTTCAAGTGTACAAGAATCTTCATTTAGTCTCCTAACCCATTTATCCCCTCGATCACAACATAGAATTATCCGTCCATCATTTTAAAATAATATTCTAAGAATAACTGAAGGATAATTATTTACTTACTAAATCATTAAACTAATCTTCATAGACTTTTAATAAAATCATTCACATTATTTTGCTAGAATCAACGTTAAACAAAACTCCCCTTAGATTCCAAGAAATGACTCCCATTATCCAAATCATTGGAATAGTACTTAACATCTTTCAATAATTAGTTTACAATTTCCTTAACAACACTCGAAGAACAATCATTTATTTGAAATAATCTTCATTGACTTTAAATAAAGTAACCGTCAACCTTATTAAAATCGATCTCATTAACAATTCAATAACTATATCATTCCACTAGACATGTATATTAATAGATCTTTTCTTTTAATTCACTCTCATTTAGAATCCATTTACCTAATTGGACTAATAATTAATTACACTCTTTCTATTATTAACTAATCTTAATTTAATTTAATTAGATTAATTAATAAATCATATAACACTAATGCATAATAATAAGATTTTATTTCCAGTATAAGTTTTCGAGTAGGTAGGAATCACCATTTTACCCTTGTAATCAAACTATTCATATTTTAAATCGTATCATGAATTAAAAACAATCATTTATTATATTACCAAATTAATAATATTTGATTACTAAATAAGTGCAAACTCAACCCCATTAAAAAAAATTGAATTCCTAAATGATAAATATAATTAACATTGTTAGATGATATTTACCATTAATTCCAATTAGATTCAATATTCACACCCGAAACTTTGAATTAAATCTTTTCTAAAAACTAATTATTAAAATAATAATAAAGTTAATACCATAAAATTTATTATTAAAAATCATAACTAATATTAAAATTCATATAAAATAACATACATTAATTTATAGTTTTAAAAAAAACATACAAAAGAGTGAGCACACATTAATCAAGCCTTAAAAAGGCTATGGACTTATACAGGGCGGCCAGCTTTATGTTGACTATGAAATGCAGGTACTCTGCGGTACCCGCTTATGGTGAAGGATAGCATAGGTGAGTGGTACCAGGGGGTAGGGTGTAGATTTTTTAATTTTTTTAAATTTAATTTGTTTTAATAACATGTATATACATGATATGAAACTTGTATCCTGTTAAATTTTATTTAACGAATTCCTCCCCCCTTATAAATATGATTACATTATTCTACCCAATCCATAATTTTGACTATAGTTTTTGTTTCATTAAAACAAACTTTCCTTTCCCCATCATGAATATATATATATATATATATATATATATATATATATATATATATATATATATATATATATATATATATATATATATATATATATATATATATATATATATATATATATATATATATATATATATATATATATATATATATATATATATATATATATATTGCATTAAAACTTTTACAAAGAACAATTTCCCATCGATATTTGCATTGAAATCGCAATTATAATATATCAGATCTATTTCAATGAACGCATCTTTTAAAATATGATTTTATGTAATTAAAATAAATCTTCCCTGTTCAACATTGAAGGTTAATTCATATATGTTTTATTCTTATATTGCTTGTAAATGTACTCTGATAGAAAGATTACAACCTACATTGGGAGCTCTGGGTATATTGGAATGCCACTAGTTGTTAACTAGTTGAACAAAATGAAAACTTTGAACTATCATGTGTATCTCTTTCAAACTAAAACTTGAAACTAGGTGAACTGAAACAAAACTTAAACTGTTACTTGGATATTTTTCATACTTCAACACTTAGGTTTCAAAATTGAAATTATACATAAACCTAAATATAGGAAAAAACGGAAAAATTGAAACTTATTCTATTTTCAAAACATGTATCTATTATCTATGCTTTAAGATAGTATGCCTTTGATTATATTTGTGATCATTATGTTGCTCTTGGTTAGAGTGTTTAGGAAGCCCCTTCCTTCTCCAACGTTCGCGGATCCACCCAAAAATGCTCCCCGAGCTACTAGGAGTGCCTGAATATAAGGACCTCTTAGGAAGCACCTAGAATGTCTCTAGAAACAACCAGAAGATAAGCGTTGACAACTAAGCACAAGCCTTTTCCAACCTTCTAGATGAGTCACAAGATTGTAGACACCATGTGCTTAATTTGTGTGCTAACTCCTGTGTTGTAGATACACGTGCATTCAAGAGGTGCACATACTCCTAGGTAGACTTATGACTTTTATTTTAATTCTTATATTATTATTATTTATTTATTATTTTACACATGATAATTTTTATTTTATTTAATAATAATATATTTAGAGTTCATTTTTAAATAAATGCTAAATAATATTATTGTTTAAGTTAATAAATATTTTATCAATTAAGTTTCGAAAATAAATTTAAAAGTGGAAAAGAAATTAATTTATTAAAAATTTCATGATAAGTGCATGAGATTTAAAATTAATAAATTAATATAAATAAATAAATAAAGTGAATATTAAATAAAGTAATGTGCATTATTTTAATATTTATCCATATAGGAGTATGCGAACTCTTGTGAGTTGTCATGTTGACAACATAGGAGTTTGCACTCTAATTATATAATATGTTGTAGCATGTTAGATTTCTTTATGCATATGTTATAGCATGTTTTAGGAGTGACATCCCTACTATGATAATACTGATGATCTGTTCGGTGACTTGGGATATTACGTGTGGAGGATGGCTAGGGCCCACGATGGTCTAATGATGCTATTGACGGTTGGGAGGAACCGCACACTTAGTTAGTTGTGTTTTGTGATGGATGGATATATTTTACGATGGTTGTTATATCTTTATTGATGGATGGATGTATCGTGTATGTTTATGGTTTCATTTACTTTATTGCACTTGTATCATGGATTTGATGAGGATGATGTATCTTTATTTTTACATATGTATATTCTTTAAAGCTTTTCATACCCTATGACATGTACAGTGGATGATTGAGCATTCTGAATTTAATTGCCAAAAGGCATTCAGAACAAATGTATATTATGGACATTGGACTTTTTAATTATGCTTCCATGTGGATGTGACAGTGTTAGACTTAGTATTAGTTAGATTAAATGTGACTCAACGTCTTGGGATCCTTAAGGAATGTAACCTATTATGTATGCTTATGTATGCTTTCAGTTGAATGTATGTTATTGCTTCTACTATTATGTGTTTGATGTGAATGGTTTATCTTTCATGTTTTTTTTTTTTAAAATTGTTTAGAAAACTTAGTAAAACTTTAGGTTAATTCTTTTGGATCCCTTGGTGGGGCATTACACATTTATTTGTATGATTTAATATTTTTGCTATAATTTAAATATTCAACTTTTTTATTTCACATCATTAATTAAATAAAATATTTTTTTTCTAATTTTTATAATTGAAATAGTTAATTTCACATATATTAATTTAAAATTATTATTATTTATTATCAATTAACATACATATATTTTTTAAATATAAATAAATGAACTTAATAATTACATAAATATTACCAATAAAAAATAATTACATAAATATCTTTAAAATAATAATATTTCATAAAAATTGTATTTAATTAAATATATTATACTATCGTATGATTTTATTTTATTTTATTTTATTGCATAGATCTATATAATTAGGGGTAAGAGCACAAAGTTGGGTTACAATTTTGTAGAAGTCAATATTGCAGAATTAGACTGCTCAGAAATAGGTACCCAATTTTCTTAGAATCGAGTACTTGATTCTGAAATCCAACTTCGGGCACTCGATCCATGTTTCAAAAATTGGGCACCCGATTTTTGAAACACAGCTCGAGTACCCGAACCTTTTTAGAATCGAGCACCCAATTTTGAACAAATCAGGTTCTTGATTTGTTCAAAATTGGGTGCTCGATTCTAAAAATATCATGTACACAATTTTAAAAACTACAAATCCCCCCTTTTTGGCATTTTTTGTGTCATTTTTATCATTTGCAAAATGTGAGCCCAATTTTAGAGCAATATGGGTGTATATGAGCAATGTTAGTATGCTAATAGAAACCAAATTTAAATAAAGCTTCTACAAACTAAACAAAATTCATAAACTTCAAGATAGACTAAGATGAGCTCTCAATTGAGAATATGAGCCATTAATGGACTCTCTCAATAAGAAGCTCTCTTGTTGAGTAGCTTTATCTAAATGGATAGGATGTATGCTCAATATGCTTCCAAAGGCTTCAATGGATGATTGTGGATTTTTGGTGTGGATAGATGGCTTTAGTATGGATTTGGCTCTCAAAATAGCATTATAACTTTACTTCATGGATTGTGTTATTTTTCAAAGGGGAAGGATCCAATTTATAGGCAAGAGGCTTGAGGGATTGAGGGCTAAGATGCAAGGATGAGAAAAAGCTCATGGAGGGCTTAGATTGCATGAGAGGAGAGCACATGGATTGTGCTTCCTTATAGCCAATCAAGGAGTGACACATGTCACATGGTGAGAGGATGGAGGAAAGGGGAAGGATGAGTCAACAAAGGAGGCTCAAGAGATAAAATCTTCATAAAGACCCTCATAATGACTTGTAAGAGCAATAAAAGGGTTTGTAAGAGTCATTTATGACCTAGTGGACTTCATAAAATTTTATGGTTGAGATATTTTGAGGGTGATGAGAGCAAATTCGACTTGGACTTGATTAGGAAGGTTTTAAGCTTGCTTAGGCTTGTGCAAATGATTAGAGGATGGATTAGGATTAGGTTTAAAGACATCTTCTAGAAGAGTCTAGGCTTTGGATGAGGATAAAGACTTTCTAGAATAGTCTAGAATTTCCTAGGATGAGGATGAAGACTTTCTAGAAGAGTCTAGAACTTCTTAGGATGAGGATGAAGACTTTCTAGAAGAGTCTAGAACTTCTTAGGATGAGGATAAATTAGATTTTTAAGAAATAAATAAAGTTTTATTTATTTCAAGGGTTTGGGTTGAGGAGATATTTATTAAAACTTTTTTAATAAACATGAGGATTAATATTTAATCTTAATTAAATATTCTGAGTTGGGATTAGGGGTAGGAAATGATGGGATTAGCCTTTAATCGAAATTAAAGAAGGATTAGAAGATTTTGGAAGAGGTTATTGGTCATAAGGAAATTGGCCAAGTTTTGGGCAAAAAATAAATTTTTTATTTATTTTAGGATTTTTGGTCAATTTATTAATTAAATAATTAATAAATAAGAAAATAATGTTTAAATAAGATTTAAACATTTTTGGGAGGGATTTCTTAATTAAATATTTTTAATTAAGATAAAGGGATTTAATGGCATAAAAATAAATTAATTAATTAATTAAATAATTAATTAATAAATGATGATGTCATCAGGACTTTTTCAGAAAATAAAAATACTTTATTTTCTAAAAGTTTTTAGGTGTCTACATTTTGCCCCTCTTTGATGTGATGCCACAAGTGGCATGGCATCAAAGATAAGAAAATAAGATGCCCAAGGCTAGAGCAGAAGAGGAGAGAATGGACTGCGAGTTACCCCCTCAAGAAGGCGACGGGGAGAGAAAGCGAGGCTCGATGGCTTCTTGAAAAGGACAAGAATCTCAGATGAGCAAGGAAACTCAGATTGGCAAGGAGAAGGGGCTGAATTAGCTCAAACTCTCACTATGGGAGAATGATAAAGGAGAATCAGATGCAGAAGAGGAAGCAAGCTTAAGACTTTAGGGAAGGTGGAGGATGAAGGAGTAGAGCGCTATAAAAAGGAATCCAGGATAGGGAGATGGATGAGGGGATTATAAAGCTGATGCAATAGGATTTCAAAGAGTTAGATTGGTGGAAGATGGGTTTTGGAGATCCCTAGGACTAGGATTGTGGATCTCAAAAGATGAGGCTTGGTGGATTGATTTGGATTGGTGGATCCCTAAGACTAGGATTGTGGATCCCTAAAGCTAAGAGTGATGAGTGATTCAAAGAGATACTGATGCATAAGCTGGGGTAGGAGAGACGGATGCTGGATATGGATGGGGGATAATGGAGATGAAGGAAAACCATTGAAGCTTTTTGAGCGGGAGGATACTTCAAAGAGAAGTACCACCATGTAGTTGAGCACTAGATTTGCTATAGGACTATTGGTTAATTGCCAAGGTTACCAAGAACATCAAGGCCTATTCACCAACTATCCAGAGGACTAACAAATTGACTTGAAACAAACACGCAAGGGTTGCCCGAGCATCACACATGAATCCCAGAGGAAGCAGTGCGGAACCGACACTGGGTAACCCACAAGCAGAAAAGAAAAACAAAAGAAAGACTTGATCAAGACCTTGCGCTCTAATTGCCCCATTCACAGCATACCATGATATGGAAGATCATGGCAACCTTGAGGAGGGAACAAGGAGATTGCTTGGAAAAGATACTTCAAGACCCAAAAGGGGAGATTCCAAATCAAAAGAAAGTGAAAATCCAAAAGAGAGTTGTTTGCCAACGAGATGGGTAGGATGAGGTACTAACGGACCAAGATTAGACTTGAGGAAAGCTATATCCTGCAAGGACCTATCGGAGAGCACCTAAGTTGGTGGATCGGGATGAGTGGTGCGTCTGGCAAGCTGAACTAAGAAGGATAACACTTTGGTGACAGGAGATCTAGCTAAAGGATGCATTGAAATAGCTAAACAAGTTGTGCGGTGTGTACAAGATGCTGATCAAGGATGAAATGACACGAAAGTTGGATAGATACAATGGTACTAAGTTAAAGAGGATGTATAGGCTGACGGACCAAGATATTTACAAGCGGGCTAATCAAGATAGTTACAAGCAGGCAAAAGCTCAGGATGATAGGATAGCGAGATGGTTCGATGTTGTGCAAGATGCGAAAGCTAAGGGTGGGGTGATAGCGAAAGATATGGATTTGGCTGGATGCATCCAATGATGATGAGAGATTTTGTGACCAAGGATAGCTAGAGGAGTAGGATGAGATGGATGGATAGGATGGTAGATAGCTAGGATTATGATGGATATAAAGAGATGACATTGGGTTTGCATGAGGATAGCCTAGAGCTAGATACCAATGACAAGGGAGGATGGACAAGACAAGATCTCCAAAGAATATAGTCCTCCCAATCAGAAGATAACATGTGGAAGGAGTTCTTATGATGGATGTGATAGGATTGAAGCTAGGGTGGAAAAAGTTGAAGGGGCTAGGGAAATGGATGATAGCTGGGATGGTTGGCTGAAGCTGCAGGAGATAAGTGGATGGTGTGAGATGGAAGATGGAGGGTGGAGGATAGGTGGATAGATTGGAAGCTGGAGTTGGATGTCAAGAGATGACCAAAAGCATGAGGGTGATAGGCTAAGCTAGGGATGGCGGGATTACGCATGACGCTTGTTTGCCAAGTTTTCATCATGGTACTTGTCCAAGGCGCTTGAATTGCCAAGTTTTCACTAGTGGATGCTTTATTTTTCTTTACTTTTTTTTTGACTTTTTGACTTTGGACTTAGCTGGAATGATATTGGCTTTCTTCAGCTATTTTGGCTCTTTTGGGATTTTTCACTAGCTGTTGGAATGTTCAATTTTGTTGCTAGTTGTTGGTACACCGGATGTGTGATTTATGCAATAGATTGGATTAGATGGGATTGATGGTAAGAGATGGAGGGATGAAAAGGTTGGAAAGGAGCATGAGATGGGGATGCTTGCAAGAGCAACATTGGCACATGTTGGGACGGGTGTGAAAAGAGCATATGGGGGATAGATGGTAGATGCAGGCGTGATGGAGGATTTGTGGAAGCGTGCTTGGGGATATAGGCACCTAAGATGGAGTTAGGATATGGGGGACATGAGTCACTAGATGGGGGATTAGCAATGGTGGATGCCATTATGCATTGGGTTTCAACTTTTTTCTTGGGGATCCACATGGTTTTGGATTTTCTTTTCATAGGCTTTTGCATTGTTTTGCATTCTTTGATTGGATTTTGCCTTTTTGGAGTATGTCTTTTAGAATAGACATATGATTGCCTAGGATGTGGATTTTTAGCTTTATGCATTTTGAAGTTGGCATTCACATTGTTGTGGTAAGCTTTGGGAAGATGGTTAGGAGAAGCTTTGTGAGATGGAGAGGATATGAAAGAGCATGTAGGGGGATGATGATGGATGATGTGCCCTGATATGTGCCTTTGTTGATCTTGCATAGGAATGGATGGAATAGGATTTTTATGATGGCTGATAGGAGGATGGAGGATGGT
Source organism: Cupressus sempervirens (assembly GCA_028749045.1). Lineage (NCBI taxonomy): Eukaryota > Viridiplantae > Streptophyta > Pinopsida > Cupressales > Cupressaceae > Cupressus > Cupressus sempervirens. Next base: position 874,980,792 of record CM053789.1, read on the forward strand.
AGATTTTGGGACATAGGGACCCAAAATGGATTTAGCGGATGAAGGGGGGATATGGTAGGTTGTTTTGGGTTGCAAAGATGGTGGAGGGGGGATGACATAAGATTTCTTGAAGGAGTGATGGGAGGCTGGCATGGTGGGCTTGGAGATAGGCTTGGTTTGGGGGTGTGGTGTACCAACACCTTTAGATGGTGAGCCTTTGGATACATATCCAAGACCATGAAATCCTAGATTTTTTTGTGCAATAATAGGCTCTCTGATTCCTTGCTCTTGTGGTCCTAAACCTTGACCTTGATAATGCCATTGATTGAGCATTTGAACAAGCTGAGGAAACTTTTTGCTTGCAGAAAATGGTAGAAGTGATTTATTAGGTGTATTGCAATGGGGAGATACTGTTCTTAATTCTTCTACCGAGAGAGGGCCACCGTGGATGAATGTAAGTGAACCAAGAGGGTAGATTATAGATGGTGGAATAGCTTGGATAGGTGGTAAGATGGAAGCATGGAGCGGGGGAGATGGAAGGATAGGATCTTGATGTAGCTGGTGGGATGACAAGATATCTTGTAGTAGAGGAGATATGGCTCGAGGTTTTGGAGATGGAGGAGATGGTGACTGCACTATGGATGGAAGACATGGTACGATGATATCTTCATTTATGCTTTGGGGGATGTCAACATGCTTTTGGGAAGGATCTTGATAGGATTGGTTTGGAGTGGATGGTGTGATAGGAGGTGAAGGGATGGATTCTTCAAAGGCAGCAGATGGATAGATGGGAGATTCAGTAGTGGAGATGGGTGAGTAGAAGATAGATGCATAAGGGTCATTACGAGAGATTTGGGAAATGCTTGGAGGCGATGTGGATAGGATTTGGAGGGATTTGATAGGTGGTGGGATTTTGATGCTTGCGGGAAGTGGAAGGATTTTAAGCAATTTGATGGATGGTATGGGGATGATAGCTATGGGAGATGGAGGTGATATTATAGATGGGGAAGCTTCATCACTGACTACTTCACATGGTTGGATTAGATGACATGGCTTATCGACTGTTGGAGGCAACTTTTCTTGTATTTCCTCTAGGAGATTCCTTGGAGACTCGTGTGTTGGAGGTGGAGATGGAGGATTGATAGGAGCAGCTGGTGTGATGGGGGTGGAAGATTGGGAGCTTGGTTGATTGGGTGATGGAGGAGAAGCTGGAATATCAGATGGCATGACTAGATAGTTTGGAATAACTCTTGGATTTTGGGGGATGCTTGAGGGAATGTTTCTAAGGCTTTCAATATACCCGTCATAGTCAACAAGATTTTCATCATCATTGGAATAGGAGGTGGCGGGAGCAAGGACAATGCGACCAAACACATCATGATAGGATTGGTACTTCATGCTTTGATGATGAGTTTGATGGGGATGGGGTCTTGCATATGGATGAACACGGAAGCTCATGGTTGGATTTGGATTAAGCAAAGATTTTGGATTAGTTGATGAAGGATTTCCTAGGGAGAGTCAAAGTTGTATGACAAACCTAAGGAGGATTGGCTGGAGATTTTTGGCTTCCCTGTGGATGGAAGACTTCAAGGGCATGTTGTCAAAAAGTGAGAGTTTTTCTTTCCTATGCACTGGATTGGTGGAGATTGTGTCAACTTAAGGATAGACTAATGATCCTATGGGCATGACACAAGATTGACCACTTGTGGATCCCAACCTTTAGCTCAAGGTGATGAGGGATATAAGTGACAAAGCTGGATTACCCTAGACAATGCTCTGTCAAAGGGATAACCGTGGTGAGGCTGGTGGATTGGTCGGATTGATTGGATAACAAATTCTAGCAGAATGACAACAACTCTCTAAAGGCTTGGGTGTGATTTTGGATTGGGTTTCTAGCTGGTTGGGGGGGGGATGATTTGGAGAGACTTTGGATTTGGGATTATTCTAAAGCAAGGAACTAGATAGATTTGGTTGCAGCGGGGGAGCTTGGATGATTTTTTGATGAGGCAGTGACTACGCTAAGTATGCCTTGAGCTGGGAGATTTTTGCTTTTCTGAGATTTTGACCAAAGTTGGCAAACATTCATTCAAAAGCTATGAACAAACAAGCAGACAAAATTTTGGAGCAAGCATGTCAAACACACTAACATCCTACGAAGCTTTCTACAAGGATGAAATTTGGTTTAGCTAGGGAGTCCTCGATATACGCAAGGTACGTGAGGCCCAAATCCGTAGATGAAACCAAAAAGATGTCACACAGCCGAGAGGAGCGGTAACCCACTTCTCCTCTTTCACTTCTCAAGGGTATAAAGTTCCTTGAGGCTTAGCCCGAGTGACAAAATTTTGATCCCAAGAGAGGTGTCTTTGGATTCACCTCCCGATCTTTATACTCCGCTGGAACACTGGAGTTGAGGTCGTCCCAAGGGGTGATGAAATCCCCAAGCAGGCCTCCTAAAAAGTGTAAAACAAGACCACATACATGATCTTGGGCTTAAAAGACACACGTTCATTCCAATTGATGATTTAAATTTTGTAAGCTATGATTGAAGACACTTGTGATTATCGCATACAATGTTCATTCCAATTTGACAATGTCATTAGCATAATGAAAGTCAAGAGATCGTCAACATAAGAAATGCGAGCGCCATTGAAAATTCGTCAAAACCATGCGATGTTCATTGATTTTTAGACATTCAAGATTGAGTGTGAGTTTATTTTAAGCCCAAAACAAAGATGTGTGAAACTCGATTGCCAAGCGTGTGCCCGGAGGCCCTCCACGTCAAGATTTGTCCAATTTTTATGCCCAAATGAAGTGTGAGCGAGATTAATGCGCATTCAAGGAATTTTCTTACTTAGAAAAACCACTAAGGACCCAAGTGAGTGGAGTTTGATCTTTGTGGAGCACTTAACACCCTCTTAGGTAGACCCATCCCCATAGATGGCGCTAAGATTGCAACCAATGGTTAAATTGATGGGTGATTAAAGAGGGTGAGTCCAACTACAAACTTACTCAAAGCGTCTTTATTAGTTTTTATAACTTAGAAGATTTCAAAAATGTGGATTCTTTTTATGCCCCAAAAGATGATTATTTGATCTATTGCATTCAAGATTGGATTTGTTGTTTTAATCATGCATTCATAAAAAAAACAAACTTGATTTTAATCCATGGCACTCAAGAGTGATTTTAGCAACATGCATTCAAAGACAAGTGATTAAACATTCAAGTTTTTTCCTTTGAGCATTCAAGATTGAGATTTTGTGTGTTGTTTTAAGAACTTTGAAGTGCTTTGTTTTAACCTTAGATCATTCAAGATTGTTTTTGAACTCAAAAGTGAAAATGACTCTTTGGACTTTGCTTTTCATTCAAGATTTTGTGTTCTAGTTTGCATGTTTTAAGCCCAAAAATGATATTCCTAGATTGTTTTGATGCATGAAAATCCTAAGAAACATTCAAGATTTTGCAATAAGACATTTGTTTGGAACAAATAACAAAGATTTTAGGACAATTTTTGGCAACCATTTAGGACTCTTAGTTTTTATGAGATTTGTTTCTTAAAAGAACTTTAGTGTGCACTTAGTGTTGATTTTGAACCTTTTGAAATGGAAACTTGAAGTTCTTTTTAAATTCCCAAAAATGAAGTGTTCCTAATTTTGCATGAATGTATCTAAAACCTTGATGTTGCAAGGATGCAAATGATTAGATTGGTTTAGTTTCACTTGTTAAAAGATTTTTTCTTTTTTGCAAATTTTTAATTTTTCAATGGATTTAAGTATGATTTGGGGGTTCATTTTAAGCACTAAAAAGAAGTGTGTATGATTTTGCTTTCTTAAAAAAAAAATGGCCAAGATCTCCCACAAGAAGAAGAAGAAGAAGTAGATGGAATAAGAAGAATATAGACAAGAAGAAGAAGAAGAATTTCAAGTTCTTTGTCCACCTATAAGCTTGAAAAATTTGCAAACACTATGAGATAGATTATGAGTTCCTTTGTCTTCTTCATGCTCATGTGGACCTACAAAACCAATTTATACAATCCTACCAATCACAAAAATAAGAAAAATTAGCCAAAATCAGCAAATGACATACAAAACTTGACTAAAAAAGCTAATGAAGATGACCCATGCGGGGTCCCACCGGGCGTGCCAAAATGTATATGAGCAATGTTAGTATGCTAATAGAAACCAAATTTAAATAAAGCTTCTACAAACTAAACAAAATTCATAAACTTCAAGATAGACTAAGATGAGCTCTCAATTGAGAATATGAGCCATTAATGGACTCTCTCAATAAGAAGCTCTCTTGTTGAGTAGCTTTATCTAAATGGATAGGATGTATGCTCAATATGCTTCCAAAGGCTTCAATGGATGATTGTGGATTTTTGGTGTGGATAGATGGCTTTAGTATGGATTTGGCTCTCAAAATAGCATTATAACTTTACTTCATGGATTGTGTTATTTTTCAAAGGGGAAGGATCCAATTTATAGGCAAGAGGCTTGAGGGATTGAGGGCTAAGATGCAAGGATGAGAAAAAGCTCATGGAGGGCTTAGATTGCATGAGAGGAGAGCACATGGATTGTGCTTCCTTATAGCCAATCAAGGAGTGACACATGTCACATGGTGAGAGGATGGAGGAAAGGGGAAGGATGAGTCAACAAAGGAGGCTCAAGAGATAAAATCTTCATAAAGACCCTCATAATGACTTGTAAGAGCAATAAAAGGGTTTGTAAGAGTCATTTATGACCTAGTGGACTTCATAAAGTTTTATGGTTGAGATATTTTGAGGGTGATGAGAGCAAATTTGACTTGGACTTGATTAGGAAGGTTTTAAGCTTGCTTAGGCTTGTGCAAATGATTAGAGGATGGATTAGGATTAGGTTTAAAGACATCTTCTAGAAGAGTCTAGGCTTTGGATGAGGATAAAGACTTTCTAGAATAGTCTAGAATTTCCTAGGATGAGGATGAAGACTTTCTAGAAGAGTCTAGAACTTCTTAGGATGAGGATGAAGACTTTCTAGAAGAGTCTAGAACTTCTTAGGATGAGGATAAATTAGATTTTTAAGAAATAAATAAAGTTTTATTTATTTCAAGGGTTTGGGTTGAGGAGATATTTATTAAAACTTTTTTAATAAACATGAGGATTAATATTTAATCTTAATTAAATATTCTGAGTTGGGATTAGGGGTAGGAAATGATGGGATTAGCCTTTAATCGAAATTAAAGAAGGATTAGAAGATTTTGGAAGAGGTTATTGGTCATAAGGAAATTGACCAAGTTTTGGGCAAAAAATAAATTTTTTATTTATTTTAGGATTTTTGGTCAATTTATTAATTAAATAATTAATAAATAAGAAAATAATGTTTAAATAAGATTTAAACATTTTTGGGAGGGATTTCTTAATTAAATATTTTTAATTAAGATAAAGGGATTTAATGGCATAAAAATAAATAAATTAATTAATTAAATAATTAATTAATAAATGATGATGTCATCAGGACTTTTTCAGAAAATAAAAATACTTTATTTTCTAAAAGTTTTTAGGTGTCTACAATGGGAGCCCATTTTTAATGTCTACTGACCCCCCTACTGCCATTTTTTGACATACCAAGTTTTCTTTTGTGCTATTTTATTTAATTGTTTTCAATTTTATGTTTTATATACCGTTAATTTATTATTATTTTTTCAATTTTAATATACATAAAATTGTAAATTTCCATTGTTAACAATATTATCTTTAGATCATTGTATCTGTTAATTTAAATAATAGTTTTGTAGATGTTCATTTAAAAAATATTATTTTAGATGTTTTGAAATGTATTTACTATGTAAATTATAATGTTGAATGATTAGATAGATGTAAATTCATTGTTTAAACATGTAATTACATTCAACATTTTATATTTATTTCAAATAAATAGTGATTAATTATAGATTAATTTGTAAACCATATAACAAAGAAAGTAAAACTAACTATATTCGTAAGTCTTTAACCTCGACCTAACCATAACTATACAATAAAACCCTAAACATAAAACTAAGTATTTAATCACGTAACACCCCACCAAGGGATCCAAACACAAAACTTAGTATTTAATGATTTTACTTATTGTATTGTACTTTGTTTCATGGATCGAAAAGGGATGATGTAAACTATTTTATAAATGTATATTCTTTCAGCCTTTCATACCATGTGACATGTAAAGTGGATGATTGTGCATTTTGAATTAATGCCAAGTGGCATTCGGAACAAATGTATATTATTTAAATGGATTGAACTTGTAGTTATTCTTTCATGTGGATGTGTTATTTATTTTACTTCTAGTATAATTATTTAAAAATGAAATGTGACTCAATGTCTTGGGATCATTAAGGAATGTAATCGCTTATATGTTTTATGTAAATTATTATACATGTTATTGCTTACTTAGTAAAACTTTAGGTTAGTTATTTGGATCCCTTGGCTAGGCATTACATAATGTACTCCCTTACCTTAAAACCATATTTTTTATAATAAAACTACACACTAACCATAAACATAGTACACTAACCTTGATGTAAAATCTCACTCTCACCATAATTCTAACCTAACCCTAACATTGATTAAAATTTTAACCAAATTATATAATTAAAAGTGATAAACTTAATTCTAAGCCTAACCCTAATCATGTTAATAAACTTAATCCTAAATGTTAAACCCTAATTCTAATTGTAACTTCAAAATTTAAACCTAACACTTGATCCCTATCTAGGTAACCATAACAGTAGGTATAATGGAAAGTAGTCTTAATCCTAAGTTTGCAAACTATATTTAATGATTTTAAATTGGGTTGAAGAAATATTATGGATAATATGAATAATATTATTTTGAGCATATATGTTATTAATAATTAGTTCTAAATAATGAAATGGATTGTCTATAAAAAATCATTATTAATGTAGAACTCTTTAATAAATATAATTGTCTTAAGTTAAATACCAGATCTTGGAACATTGATATATTTTGAGTCACTAAAACTATACCAACTATAAACTTCCTCTATCAAACTATTAAATTAAGTATATTTTATAATTTTCCATTACTCATTCAACTTGTGATGAAGTCTACATTCATTACAAATTTAGCTGAGTTTGTATGATTCTATTAGATTTTATAACCTTTTTAACCCATTCATTACTAAGATTTTGAGCCAACAAAGGTAACATTACTAAGCTTTGTTTCATCTCGAGATGAACATATAATCCATAATGAGAATACAATCCCCTAGTGTCACAAAATAAGTATACATAAAAATTGATCTAGCTACTTGAATATACAAAAGGGAAACAATTTTGAGGGAAACAACCCTAGAATAAACAACAATCCATTATGGATAAAATCCATTGAATTATCGACTGATTGATAGCATCTATGATATGTTAATACGACTCTAAATAAGAACTATCAACTCTCTATTTCAATATATTCTAGTCATACCTATTCGATCAATCTTTAGTATGACATTCTTACACATCTTTATATCTCATACACTCATAACATCACCATTTTCTTGTAACATTAAAAAATAATTTCATCTTTATATACATGCAATTAACATAAAAAAGGTTGATCTTAACCATCATATTAATTACAAAAATGAACTACAATAATCAATTTTACCCAAGATATGTAAACTAAGACATAGTTAGGACCCACATATATAATCTCTAGTATGCCATGATCTATCAACCACACTCATGATCTAATGCAACATGAGAACTAACTGAGTCAAGAAATAATACATCAACACGCTCCAAGAGACCTTTTGAATCCAATCAAAAATCTCATTATTTTCCCATATTAATAGCATGATACAATTAAGAAACATAAATAAGTATTGTGAAATACCACATCAACAAAAAACACGTCTCTATCTCATAATCCAAAAGAAATTCTACACTGTTCATCATGAACATCAAATAGAAATATCTATCTTTAAATAAAAATAGCATGCACAAATAAAAATCATGAAGCTTTCTATCTTGAGATACACATATTGTTGGAATATTAAATGAAATGGTCGTTCGCCCCTAGAGCCAAACGCCCACCTACCTCCATGACAACTTGCAGAACGATCAAAAGAATTTATTGCTTAGTAGGTGATTTTTTTGAAATCTAAAAAAAGAGGGGGGAAAAGAAGACAAAAGGAATGTTTGATTCATTCATTTGTGAGATAGGTAGAGAGAAGTTACAGAGAAAGTGATCCAGTTTGTTGCAGGGACAAAGGAAGTTTATTTCATGACTGCAGTTGCACATGCTTCTTTCTGTCATCCTGTAAGTTCATAGTTTGTTGTTTGTTTTGACCTGTTGAAGTAGTGATTGCTCCAGGCATTGTAGTATGCAGCCATTAGAGCTATAATTTTGAAGTTTAAAGTTTAAATTTTTTCAGTTTGATGGTTTAGGGTTATTTTAGGGTTTTCTGGTTGAAGCCGAATGCTCCCAAATTTTGTAATAGTTTGAATCAAAGTTGAATACAAAGCTAGTAGGCATACGTGAATCCATTGTTTCTTAGCATTTGTCAAGTTTATTGTTGAATATTTTAAGCCTTGGGTTATCTGGTTTTAATGGTGGAAAAGTTCACGTTGGAAGTCTGTCACTCAATTCACTCTTTATTTGAGTTTTTAACTTTATAGTTATTGCCGAGCTCACTCGAAATTTTCTTCTTCCGGGCTCCTCTCTCCAGTGGTTACCAAGTTCACTCGGTAATCACACCCTGCATTGGCTACCAAGTTCACTCGAAATCATCTACCGAGCTCACTCAGTATCCAGTGTCTACCGAGTTGCTCTTCATTGGCCGAGTTCACTCAACACTTTCCTGCCACTCGATTTATTAAAGTGCCGAGCAATTTTTTTTTTGGCTCTCGGTAATAGTTTGTGCCGAGTAAAATTTAAGGGTTGTGAAATTATTATTTAAGGTTGGTAATATATTTTTTACATGGTATTAGAGCTTTGAGGCCCCACATCCACAGTGAATTAGGGCATTTTTTTTCTTGGGATATTTGACATGGTAGGAGATGTAGGAAAGATATGGTAGTGCAACCACCACCCTTCAATGGACAAAATTATGATACATGGGCAAAGAAAATGAAAACCATAATGGTTGCAAATGATTTGTGGGAGTTTGTAGTTAATGGGTTCAATGATGTGACAGACCCAACTCAGTATGTTGCCCTCACAAATGCACAAAAGACTTATTTGAAAGAGTCAAGGAGGAAGGATGCTAAGGCATTAAGTCTTATTGAAGCAGCAATGACAAAGACAGTATTCCCAAAGATTGTAGCAACAAATTATGCAAAGGAAGCATGGGATATCCTTGAGACAAACTTCAAGGAGACTAATTAAGTCCATACAGTAAAGCTATAGAATATAAGGAGGGAGTTTGAGAACCTTCAGATGAAGGAAAATGAATCAATTGCAGATTTTAGTTCAAGGACCTCCAATATTATTAATCAACTGAAATCAAATGGAGAAGACTATCAAGAGTAGAGGATAGTGAAAAATATATTGAGTTTAACTTATAAATATGACAATTTGGTCATGACCATAGAAGAGGCAAAAGACCTCATTGTTTTGACAATGGATGAGTTGGTGGGTACTCTTCAAACGCATGAGCATAGGATCAACAGATTTGCATCTTCTTCTGCCCAAGAGCAAGCATTCAAGGCTTAGTATAATCCAAGAGGAAGGGGGAGAGGAAGAAATGGCTCAAGTAGAAACTCCAGAGGCAGAGGCCAAGGTAATGGAGGATAAAAAAATGCTGTAGCAGAAAGCTCAGGAAGAGCAGATGGAGCAAGCAGCTCACAAAATACTTCAAGAGGAGGTAAGAAAAACTACAACTCAAATAAGAGTAATGTAGAATGCTACTACTGTCATAAATATGGACATTATGCAAGTGAATGTTGGAAGAAGAAAAATGATCAGTCAGGACAAGCAAATGTGGCTGATGTGAAAATGGGAAGTGGAAACAATGCCACTGCCTTCATCATGTGTAATGTTGGTGAAGAAGGAAGCCCTGAGGTTTGGTACCTTGACAATGGATGTAGCAACCACATGAGTGGTAATGAAACCTTTTTTTTCATTCATTGACAAGAGTTTCAAATCTAAGATTAAAATGGGTAATAATGGAACCCTACCAGTAGTGGGCAAAGGATCTATTATGGTCTGCACCAAGAAAGGTGAGAAGAAGGAAATACAAAATGTGTATTTTGACCTTGGTATGAAGCACAATTTGATGAGCATTGGTCAGCTCATTCAAAATGGATACAAAGTGCTGATGGAGAATGACACACGTGTGATTCATGAAAAAGATGGGAGCAAGACCTTACTTGCAGCAGTTCAAATGATAAAGAACAGAATGTTTCCCTTGAAGATAGAGACATGTTTCTCATCTCAAGTTAGTGTTGCACCTCCCACACAATTAGCTCTAAGGAGTGTGATTGAAGACCCCTCATAGCTATGGCACCTCAAGTATGGTCATTCTAGCTATGCTAGTTTAAATTTATTGTCAAATAAAAGAATGGTAGAAGGTTTGCCACGCATAGGAAATTCATATGACAAGTGTGAGGCTTGTATTTTGGGTAAGCAACATAGGCTTCCCTTTAATTCTAGAAATTCTAAGAGGGCTAGATATCCATTAGAGTTAGTGCATACTGACCTAGTTGGTCCTATGCAAGTTACTTCCATTGGGGGGAGTACTTATTTCATGACATTTATTGATGATTTCAATCGTAGGACATGGGTGTATTTCTTAAAGAAAAAATCTGAAGCATTTGATAAATTTGTAGAATTTAAAGCCCAGGATGAAAGAGAATGTGGACATTATATCAAGGTCCTAAGATTAGATAGAGGAGGGGAGTATACCTCCAATTCTTTTGTAAATTTTTGCAAGAAACATGGCATAAAGAAAGAGCTCACAGCCAGCTATACACCACAGTAGGATGGAGTGGCTAAAAGAAAAAATAGGACCATTGTTGAAATGGAAAGGAGCATGATGAAAGAGAAAGGTCTCCCAACTGAATTTTGGGGAGAGGTTGTGGCAACAACAGTTTACCTAATTAATAGGTGTCCTACAAAGGCAATTCATGATAGAATTCCAATGGAAGCATGGTCACAAGGAAGATGGACAGTTGAACACCTAAGGGTGTTTGGATGTGTTGCATATACACATATGCCTAAAGAGAAAAGGAAAAAATTGGATGATAAAGGTGTGAAGTGCATCTTCACAAGGTACAGCTCAGAATCAAAGGTATACATATTGTATGACCCATTGAACAACAAGATGACTCTTTCAAGAGATGTGGTATGGTCCAACTGATGAGTCACCAAGCTCTTCAAGTAAAGTGCCAATTATGAGTGAAGAGGATGCTGATGAATAGCAAGAAGAAGGAGCAGATAGAAGAAAAGGCAAACAGCCTCAGTCATTACCAAGCTCCTCTAGGCATGACTGAGTGTCAATGCCAAGCAGCAGTAGTGAAGATTCTTATCCCACACTCTCCTCCCTATTACCAAGAAAGACCAAGAGTCTTAGGGAGATATACCAAGATGAAAGGTATGAAGATTATGATGAGAGTGTTAATTTTGCATTATTTTCTCATAGTGATCCAATTTATTTTGAAGAAGCTATTAAGGAGAAGAAATGGTGTAAGGCCATGGATGAGGAGATAGATGCTATAGAAAGAAATGAGACATGGGAGCTAACTGATTTTTCTCCCAAGAAGCATGTGATTGGAGTGAAATAGGTCTACAAGACCAAATGCAATGCTGAAGGCAAGATTGATAGGCATAAGGCAAGGCTAGTAGTCAAGGGCTACAAATAGCAGTATGACAAAGATTATGATGAGACATATGCCCTGATTGCAAGAATGGGAACTGTGCGTGTTGTCATAGCAATTGCAGCTCAACACAAATGGAAGGTATATCAAATGGATGTGAAGTCTGCCTTCCTAAATGGTGTATTGAAGGATGAAGTATATGTGGAGCAGCCACTTGGTTATGAAGTTGTAGGTGAAGAGAATAAAGTATATAGATTGAAGAGAGCTCTTTATGGGCTTAAGCAAGCTCCAAGGGCATGGTACAATAGGATTGACTCATACTTGATGAGCAATGGCTTTAGCAAAAGCAATGGTGAGCCTACTCTCTACATCAAGGTATCAAATGGAAATGTGTTGATTGTTGTCTTGTATGTAGATGATTTAATTTTTACTGGTAATGACAAGGATAAAATTGGTGAGTTCAAAGAGACCATGAAAAATGAGTTTGAAATGACAGACCTAGGTCTCTTGAAGTACTTTCTAGGCATAAAAGTAAAACAAATGCATGATGGCATCTTCATCTCTCAAGAAAAGTATGCAGGATAGATCTTGGAGAGATTCAAAATGCAGAACAACAAGGTAGCCCCCACACCAACAGCAGTAGGTCTGAAGTTGAGCAAGGAAGACTCTAGCAAGAGAATGGATCCAACACTATACAAGAGTATGCTTGGAAGTTTAATGTATTTGACTGCAACTCGGCCAGACGTAATGCATGCAGTAAGTTTGATTTCCAGATTTATGGAAACACCAAAGGATCCCCATTGGCAAGCGGGAAAGAGGATCCTAAGGTATGTGAAAGGTACCAAGGGATTTGGAATTTTGTATACTACAAATAATGATTTCAAGTTGGTTGGTTATACGGATAGTGATTGGACTGGAAGTATAGATGATAGGAAGAGCACTTCCAAATATGTATTTCATATGGGATCGGGTGCAATTTCATATACTTTCTATAGCTAAGGCTGAGTATATAGTAGCAAATGCAGCAGCATGCCAAGCTATTTGGTTAAGGAGGATCTTAACAGATTTGAATAAAAGGCAAGAGGATGGAACCACAATTTATTGTGACAACATCTCATCTATTGCATTGTCCAAGAATCCAGTCTTCCATGGGAGAAGCAAGCATATTGAAATTAGATATCACTTCATCAGAGAGTTGGTGGAGAATGGAGATATCAAAATGGAATTTTGTAAGTCTGAGTAGCAGCTAGCAGACATTTTTACCAAGCCATTAGGCATTGGACCTTTTGTACACCTAAGAGAGTGTCTTGGTGTAGTTGATGTGGATTAGCAATGATCCTTGTTTGTTTGGCTCGGGACAAAGGGGGAGTGTTGGAATATTAAATGAAATGGCCGTTTTCCCCTAGAGCCAAACGCCCACCTACCTCCATGACAGCTTGTAGAATGATCAAAAGAATTTATTTCTTGGTAGGTGAGTTTTTTGAAATCTAAAAAAAGAGGGGGAAAAATAAGAAAAAAGCAATGTTTGATTCATTCATTTGTGAGACAGGCAGAGAGAAGTTGCAAAGAAAGTGATAAGAAAATCCAGTTTGTTGCAGGGACAGAGGAAGTTTATTTCGTGACTACAGTTGCACATGCTTCTTTGTGTCATCCTATAAGTTCATAGTTTGTTGTTTGTTTCAACCTGTTGAAGCAGTGATTGCTCCAGGCATTGTAGTATGCAGCCATTAGAGTTGTAATTTTGAAGTTTTCCAGTTTGAAGGTTTAGGGTTATTTTAGGGTTTTTTGGTTGAAACCGAATGCTCCCAAATTTTGTAATAGTTTGAATCAAAGTTGAATAGAAAGCTAGCAGGCATACGTGAATCCATTGTTTCTTAGCATTTGTGAAGTTTATTGTTCACTAATAGATTTGGCATCAATTTGCGATAGCCATGTGTCACAATTACGATAGCAATGTGTCGCCACTATGACAAACATAGACGTCGTAGTTATTTAGTCACAATTTACAACATCTACCCCTTTCCATCGCATTTGTGACGCCTAGCTGTCGCTATACAGCCACCTTATTGTCACATCAAAATCTGTGTTTTTCGTCGCAATTGCGACGGGGTTTCCGTCACATCTACAGTAACCCCGTCGCAATTGCTGGGGTTGTCGTCGCAAACATGCATGCAAAATCAACAATATCAGATTTTCACTATCCATTTGTAATGCAAGTTCATTTTGGATTTGATTGTGTGTTTTTCAGCGTCATCATTTCAGATCACTCTCCGTAATCCATCATCAGTCGGATGAGAGAGTGCAGGATGCATGCAAAATCTCATATCATACGCAAGGCATGTGAATTGTTTTATAGAATGCCTAAAAAAAATTTTACACCCAGGCATTGGTAGAAATTTCTACCTTCATTAGTCAAAATTTCTACCTTCAATGGTCAAAATTTTTGACCTTCATTGGTCAAAATTTCTACCTTCAATGGTCAAAATTTTTGACCTTCATTGGTCAAAATTTCTACCTTTCTTGGTCAAGATTTTCTACCTTCTTTGGTCAAAATTTCTACCTTTATTGGTCAAAATTTTCACCTTTCTTGGCCAATATTTTCTAACTACATTGGTCAAATTTTCTACCTTTATTGGTAAAAAATTTCTTCCTTATTTGGTCGAAATTTCGACCAATTCTTGACAAAACTTGCACAATGGCTATGGAAGTTTTTCGACCAAAGTATTGGTCGAAATTTACACCAACCAGCAAGTTGGTCGAAATTTTGACCGAAAAAATTCTGACCATTGAGTTGGTCAAAGTTTGGTCGAAAAATGGGTCAAAATTTTGACCAATAATGGTCGAAAAATGGCCTCAATTGTAGTAGTGAATGAACTGAAAGGTACAACCAACAACGTAATGGAAATATTCAGTTAGATGTTGAGCATGAAAATTCTAGCTCAGTACAACAAGTTCCTGCAACTCCACAACATGATTTTTTTTTTAGAATGAATGATGGTGTTGAAGGAACTATGAAAAATGTTACAAACCTAAATTATCTTCTTGATAGTGAATTTAGAAGATTTCAGATGTAGTTTAGGCATCAAATAGATAGTTTGAAGATTCCAAATATGTGTCATGTTTGTCTTTCATATCTACACCAAAATTCTTTACCATAGCAATCAGGTGGGGAACCCTCTATGTATGATAATTGAAGGAACTGCAGGAATGGGAAAATCTTATCTAATTGGTGTCGTCAGTCAATCTATCTATTATTTTGGTTGGTGATCTTGGTCAATTACCACCAGTCAGTGATAAACTAGCATATGCTAGCCAAATGAGAGTTAAATTATTGTGGCAAGAATTCAAAACAATAGTTACATTAGATAAAATATTTAGGCAAGATGGTCAGGACAAAGATCAAGAAAGATTTCGTGAGCTCCTAAAAAATTTGAGAGATGCCAATCGTAAGATAGATGATTGGAATCTTCTTATGATGAGGATCCCTGTATGGCTTGATGCTCCAACGAATGATGACTTTAGCAAAGAAGTACATTTTTTTTCAACCAATGATAATGTCCACAATCATAATAGGAGAATGTTGCACTCTTTGGGGTATCCTGTTGCACATAGTCTTGCAACTAAGACACGGAATGGTAACATAGTTCAAGATGGTTCAACTGATGAACTTGATCTAGATTTATTAATCAATAAAGATTCTAGGGTGATGTTGACTACAAATCTTTGGATAAAAGTTGGCCTTGTCAATGGAGCTTTAGGATATATTCAGAATATTGTGTATAGACCAAGAACCATTCCTCCTGAACTACCAGCCTATCTGACTATTGAATTTGATAATTATTCTGGAATACCATTTGATGACCACCATCCAAAAGTAGTTCCTATAGCTTCATTGTAGAGGGGAAGTACCTTCCAACTACCATTAAGATTGGCATGGGCATTGACAATTCATAAATCACAGGGACTGGCTCTTCAAAAAGCAACAATTGATATAGGTCCAAAGGAAAGAGTTGAATTAACATTTGTGGCTATTTCTTGTGTAAACTCTATTGAAGGATTGGGAATAATGCCACCATTTACATATGACTGCTATGAAAAAATGAAAAGCAAGAAGCAATTTTCAATTAGGAAGGTAGAGGAAATGAGATTGAGAAGCCTTGAACATCAATGATGTAATAATTCATAATTTATTTTATTTTATTTTTGTGTCAAATTTGTGCTTTATTACTTTGAAACAATACATTGGTAGTAGATGCTACAAAATTATGTTTTCGTATTCTTTAATGTATATGAATGGTCATTATAATGTCATGTTTCCATACACTAAATTTTATTGCATTTTTTTGATGAATAGTCCTTTTCAATTAATAAAATTTACTAAGATTACAATTCACAAAAAAGGGGCCGAGGGGATACAAGATCACCCCACGAATGAGTTCACACGGCCGAAGCCGAAAAAAACAACATGGCCTCAGCCAGAAACTATTCACTATTCATCAAAAAAAACTTTTAACAACCTCAGGCTGCCAAGGCAGTACCAGCAGAGGGAGGATCATCTTTATCAAGAAATCCCCACACATCAGTGGGATTGTGGTGCGGACTGGGAACAGTCCAGTCGTCAGTAGCATCAGCAGGATCTGGGGTAGTCACAGCCTCCGCATCCTTCTTATTTGGCCGCGGAGGAGAAATTGCTAAGGCCAACCGAGGAAACTTGCCAGAGTGCGCCCGTCCAGGGGGAGGAGCAGGGGACCGGCCAAAAACCCGCCCAGGGGGAGGAGCCGGGGACTAGCCAGAACCACCATGCAGTGGGGAAGCAGAGTGGCGCCTCCAACCACCATGTCCACTACTGGGAGAGTGATGGCGGGGACCTTGGGAGTGCGGCGTGTGTGAATGGCAGCCAGAGGAATAGCGTCGGGAATGACGACCACAAGACAAAGAGGCATCGGACGAGGCATTCGGAGGCACTCTGGCAATGGTGCATGGAGCATTGCCCCAATGATTTAACAATTCTTATAAGTGTGCAAATTCTAGGGAAACTTTATTAGCTTGCACCTATATTTGCATAATGACATTGTTACAAATGCATGCCTTAGTGTACATTGCAATGTTAACATCCAAAAAAATGTGAGTGAATACAACTACATTCCTATCTTTCCATAGAGAAAACAAAATTTCCATCCTGAAGGTATGCCAAATTTGGGAGAACTTTCAAGGAATTTTGGGGGAATCACCCAGCAAGATCATGTGCCATGAAAAAGGTTCGGGCCTGAAAGGCTTGAAAAAATCATGAATCCAGTGCCAATAATTATGAGCACGCTTGCAAAACAAAAAAATATGCAAAAAGGACTTAGGTTGACCACAGAAGGGGCATCTGGGATCAGGAACCCCAATGTGCTTGAGCCGAGGCCCTAGGGGAAGAGCTTGGAAGGCAAGGCACCAAGCAAAGTGGGCAATCTTACATTCTGTAATGGTACTCCAAATGGTGTCAAAACATTTTCTCCATTGAGAAAGCGAAGATTGCAAATGCCACCATTGATTAAGTGTGTCCACTATTGGAAGGTGGGGTGAAAGCCATCTGTACCCGATATTGGGCTTATAATTGGTAAATGGAGTGGCAGGATACCACTTCCAATCATGCCACCAAGGACGAACAGACTAAATCCCCACTTTATGAACTAAGTGCATAGGGACGGAAGACAACAGAAGGTCATAAGTCTGGCGATCGAAACTAACAAGGCGGTACTAAATTTGCATATCCTCTCATGACCTGAAATTCATGGTGACTCTTGAAAAAATATCCTTAGTATTACGGATGCCACGTTTAAAGAAACGCAGAGCACTGGCACCTTGAGTGTTGGCAAGAGGAGTACCCTAGATGGAAAATAGGGGAGACCACCAAATGTTTTGTTGATTTAAGGATAGCCCATTGCAAAAATCATCACCAGCCCAATGAAGCCAAGGTTTAACAGCTTCCCAGGCTTTCTAGATGCTCTTTATAACAAAAGAGCCATGTATGACCACTGGTTCACACATAGTGAGAAGGGTCTGAAAACCAATCCCCTTCCACGCTGGTTTGTTAACAGGGAAGCCGAAAGAAATGCAATGCCTTACTAGTATCTTCCAAGTTTCATCTCCAGAAATAGCTCTGATAATCCATTTAGCACAGAGGGCAAGGCCCTACTTCTGAGTGGAAAGCAGGCCGAGACCCCCAGATTCCCTTGGGAGACAACAAAATCCCCAAGCAACTCTATGAAAACCATGATGGTCAGAACTAGAGGCCCAAAGAAAATCTCTGAGCAAACATTCTAGTTTGAGATAGGAAGCTTTGGAGGGAGCCCAACAGGAAGAATAGCACACATGGGTGGCAGCCAGAATCTTAGAACAAATCTAAAATTTACTAGCAAGAGAAAGCGGCTTAGTGATCCAATAATCGAGCTTTTTGCTAATCTTTGCAAGCACAACATTCCAAAGTTCCACAGGGGAAGCCTGGAAAGCAAAGGGAATGCCAAGAAAGCGAAAGATTTCTCCATGAGTAACCCATTTCCATTGAAACTAGCTGAGCCAAGGTGGAGCTGGCAAGAAAGATTGGTGGTAACAGAGCGTTTTATGCCATTGAATGACAGAGCCAGAGGCTTGACAAAAAGTGTCAAGACAATTTAAAGCATTTTTGATGTTTTCTTCATCTTCAAGAAGAGTAAGAAAAGAATCATCAGCAAAATGACCATTGACTAACTGGGAGAAAGAATCAGGCAAGGAAATGCCACGGACCAGTCCTGAAGACACAGAGTGAGCAAGTAAATAACCAAAACCTTCAGCAGCAAGGACATAAAGCACTAGAGCTAGCGGACAACCTTGCCTGATAGAGCGAAAAAGTCCAAAAGCTTCAGATTGTGAATTATTGATGGTGATGCAAGCATTAGCGTCACCAAAGAGCATCTCCATGGACTAAAGGAAATTGGGACCAAAACCCAGAGCTTGAAGCATAGCCAAAATGAAAGGCCATTCAATGCGATCATAGGCTTTAGCAAAATCTATCTTTAAAAAGATAGCCTACTGCTTGGACTTATGGGCCCATTCCATACCTTCCCAGATAGCAATGATGTTGTCAAGAATATAGCTCGATTTGATGAAGTCAATTTATTCAGGCCACACAATTAAAGGTAGCATATGGCAGATTTTGAGAGAGAGCACCTTGGCAATGATCTTATAAGACACATTCAAGAGGGTGATGGGCTTCCAGTTGCATATGTCCTTAGGATCACCAGCTTTAGGTATGAATTTAATATTGCCTTTATTTATGATCGCTCCTAAGCTTTTAGAATGATATGCTTCAAGATAAACTTTGTGCAGATCAGGACCAATTTGCTCCCAAAGATGTTTGTAAAATTCACAGGGAAATCCGTCACACCTAGGGGATTTGTCATCCGCCATGGAGTAAATTTCCTCTTTAAGGTCTCGGAGGGAAAGAAGTTGCTCACAGAAAGTGCGTTGCTCAACCGCAAGGCGATTTGGAGTAACAATGATACACTTTCTGAGAGCCTCCTCTTGAGCAACCGAATTGCCCTGCGAAGCAAAGACGTTCTCATAGTGAAGAACAAATGCTTGTAGGATGTCGAGAAAACTGGAAAGAACATCAGTTCCCTATCTTATCTTTTTAATCCCAACATTGGTATGACGGGCTCAGAGAGCCTAGAAGAACTCCTTCGAGGCTTTGTCACCAACCTCCAACCGGTGAAGACAGGGTTTGATTTGGGCTCCTTGGACATCATAGTTATCAGCAATTTGCTTATCATGGCGAAGCTTGGAAAGCTGAATTTGTAAATCCACATCAAAGGGGTTGAAAGTGAGAGCTTCAGAGGCTTTTTTGAGGGCAAGGGTGTTGGCTTCATAAGACCATTTTCTAAAGATTGCCAACTGACGCACGTAGATGTGCAAAAAATGAGTAGTTCTGGTAATGGTATCATTCCACCATTGAATCCAACCTCGATGGGAATGTGGACATGGCTCCAAATTTCAAACACGTTGGATGTGGGAGATGGTGGAAGCATGCAATAGCATAGACGTGTTGAGGAAGAATTGAGACTTGGCCACCTTGGGGACAGCTGTTTGCCAAGAAATGCCAAAATAAATGGGATAGTGGTATGACAACGTCACATATGTCAGGGGAATGATAGGTAAATCACGATCTTCAGAGAAGGAGAAAAAAGATTACGCCGAGATCATAGCATGATCAAGACATTTCAAAATGCGGTCAGGACCGGCTCGAAAATTGGACCAAGTGTGCCAGGCCCCATGACCATGGCGGCGGTTTGTATTGGGATCAAAAAGGCCCAATTTATTTCATATGTAAAACTAGGCTTCTCTTTCCCCAACTATCCAATGGAAAGGAAGAATGCCATCTTTGTCAGAGGCCACTTCAACCATATTGAAGTCCCCACACAAGACCCAAGTAGCTGGCGACAAGTTGTCAGCAAGCCAAACCCACATTTGTGCCCTTTCCACAACATCATTGGAGGCATAAACATTAATGACTCCAAAAGAATGATTGTTAATGGAAAGCAAAAGCCAAATAATACGGTGTGTGGGGTCAGAACCGTGCGAGATAATAGCAGAATGAAGGCGAGGTGACAGGAGAGTAACTATACCACCTCAACCAGCTTCATGTTGAGAAGAAAACATAACGCTATCCTGCCAAATGATGCGGCATGCAGCAGAAATCATGAAACTAGAAGTCTTAACTTCTTGCAGGCAAAGAAAATCTAAATTCCTAAGTCTATGACGAGTATCCTGGACATAGAACTTTCTGGGGAGGTCTGTAAGACCTCGAACATTCCATGAGAGGAAGTTCATGAGAACTCTGCCATATCATCCTCATCCTCCAGAGAGGAGTAGCTATTCTGCAAAAAGGTAGAAACCGGGTGGAAGTCAGACGGGAAATCCTCTGGAATTACAGCCTGCCATTTTACCCCTGATATCTCTGCACGTCCATAAGGACTGTGAGAACGCCTTGTTGCTGGTGGTACTATGGAAGAAACTACAAGAGGAGTACGAGCCCCAGCCAAGGGTGAGGCCCTAGCGGCCGCCTTGATCCCCTGCGAACCAGCAGGGTTTGAAACCTGTGAAACCCCTGGAACAAGTGCAATGGAAGCCGCTAGCGTCTCCACGCTAGCAGGCATTGACACTTCTGTGGAAGTAGGAGGAATCGCGGTAATTGCCGCATAGGATGGCTTAGGGGCCAAGGGATTCAAGGCAAGCTTGCCCTTACGCTCAACAGTAACCCATTCTTCTTTTTTTCCTTTGGCCTATTTGACAAGTGTCGCTTTAGGCTAGGGTTTGACCCTAGTCATAGCCAAAGGGCAATCCCTGATCTTGTGTTCTGCAAAATGGCACCTATAACAGGTGTTAGGTAGGTTCAAGTAAAGCACCTTCTGTGAGAAGGTTTGAGTTCCAATCTGGATTTCCACAGAATCTTTGAGATCTTTGGAAAGATCAACTTCAACACAAACACGCCGCTGAGGGCGAGCATTAAAAAATTTCTCAGGCTCCTTGGTAACAACTTTGCCAAGGGCTTGGGCAATAGACTCAATGAAAGGCCAGCAGGGCAAGGGTAGACCTGGGAATTCGACCCATACAGGAACCCTAAGCTTTTTATCATCCGAGACAGTGAAGTCTCGAGACCATTTCTGAAAAACAAGCAGAGAGGAACGCACAGACCAAGGGCCATTGTTAAAGAATGCGTCTGCTTGCGACAGGTTAGCAAAGAAAAATAAAAAGAAACTTTTGGTAAGGTTTTGCACAGCATCAAGGCGGACTCCATGAGGAGTCCAGCATTTGTTGACCCATTCTCTAAGCATAGCTTCAGGAGGAGTCCTACCAACAAAATACCCTATCAAGGTATGTTGCTCTAACCAGTCACATGCAGCATCAAATTCTTGCCATGGCAGTCCAAAGTAGCAGCATGAACACCAGAAACATCTGGTTCACCACTGGTTGGAGCCATTATATCCTAACCTAAAGCTCCTGCAGTAAATGCGGTATGACAAGTGCCGACAGAAGGGGAGTGCAGGCGAAGGGCCGTACACAAAAAAAACTGAAAGTTTGCATGTAGCAAGAAAACCCTAGCAGAGCTCTTGAAACATCCAAAATCTTCATTGCATTTTTCAATGCAATATGGTTTTTACATTGATATACTCTACACTTCATAATGTTACTTAACTTATTATGTTATGCAAAACATTTTGATTTCAAATTTATATCCCTCAAAGTAAGTATCATTCACATGATTCTAATTTTAAATATATATCATATTTTCATTCAGCAATGGCACCTTTTGACAGGGAGTCAAGGATCGCTGACATGAGCCCAACAACTTCCACAGGCTCGAATCATTTTTTTGAGACAGAGTTTGATAGTTGCAAGCAGATAATTAAAGAGTCCTGTATAACTATGCTCATAGCTCTTGAGAATACAACTCTGGCAATTGATGATGTACAAGAAGTTGACATAATTGAGATGGAAGATATTGCGAGATTTTTCCGTAATGCATAAGCAAAAGTAGATGTGTTTTCATCCATATGAAAGAAATGTACAATGATAAATTAACAAATGAAGGTCACAATACAAATTATAAGTATATATAAGTATATATAAGCTAGTAAAATATTTAAATACGTTATGAATGGGGTGCGTTTGAGTGCCCACAGTCTAAAAGTTCCACCCATATTTTTGTCAATATTAAATTGTAAGTGCGTCTAAAGTTGCAGCCCTTGAAAACCTTGATATGCCTGGTCAGCAGATGTGTCATCACTAATCGTTGTATTATCGAATATTTATTAGAATGTCACGTTTTAGGCGTTGTAATACGTTCATTCCCATATTTCAAAAGCTGGGGATTATAAGAGCATTTTAGACTGTAACAAAAAATGCTCTTTTCCAGAAGTTCAAACAAGACATTTAAAGAACTGGTACTCTACTTATTCAGTGGGACCTCAAGAAAATGTAATAGCTTACCTTCTAAGGGTTAAAGCTCACCAAACAGTTACCCAATCAGCCCACGCATATTTGAGCTAACCAACCTAACAATTGAAATGCTTGTTTCTGGGCTTCTAAGACCTTAATTTGTTGGGAATGCTTCAGGAGACGAGGTGAAGTGAAAAAAATCTCTTCTTCCTTGTGATGGCTTCTTCTGATGGGGAAATGAATGTTCATGAGATATGCTGCCAAGTTTGTGAAGATACTGTTGGGAATGGTGCAAATGGCGGGCCCTTTTCTGCATGCAATGACTGTGGTTCCCCTCTCTGTAGACCTTGCTATCGGTACGAGAGAGATGAAGGAAGCCATTGCTGTAACCATTGCAAGGCCCCCTTTCAATACACAATGAAGGTATTTACTGAATTCTCAAGAAAACAATGTAATAGCTTACCTTGTAAGGGTTAGAGCTCACCAAAAAGCTACGCAATTAGCCCACGTTTGTTTGAGCTAACCACAACAACTGAAACGTTTGTTTTTGGGCTTAAGAAGTTACTTTGTTGAGAACGCTTCAGGGGAAGAGGTGAAGTGAAAAAAAAAAATCTCTTGTTTCTTGTGATTGCTGCCTCTGATGGGAAAATGAATGTTCATGACATATGTTGCCAAATTTGAGGAGATAATGTTGAGATTGGTGCAGATGGTGAGTCCTTTTCTGCATGCAATGACTGTGGTTTACTCCTCTGTTGATCTTGCTATCAGTACGAGAGAGATGAAGGAAGCCAATGTTGTCCCCATTGCAAGGCCCCCTTTCAGTAACACAATGAAGATATTTACTGAATTCACAAGACAGCAATATAATAGCTTAACTTATAAGGGTTAGAGCTCACCAAAAAGCTACGCAATCAGCCTACGCATATTGGAGCTAGCCACCTTAACAATTCAAATGTCTGTTTTTTGGGTTTTTAAGACCTTACTTTTTTTGGGAATGCGTCAGGGGAAGAGGTGAAGTGAAAATATCTCTTCTTTCTTGTAATGGCTGCCTCTGATGGGAAAATGAATGTTAATGAGATATGCTGCCAAGTTTGTGGAAAAGATGTTGGGAATGGTGCAGACGGCGAGCCCTTTTCTGCATTTTCTGCATGCAATGACTGTGGATTTCCCCTCTGTAGACCTTGCTATCAGTATAAAAGAGATGAAGGAAGCCATTGTTGTCCCCATTGCAAGAACCCCTTTCAGTACCACAATGAAGGTATTTACTGATTTTGGAAGGAAAGGCCATTGGTTGACCAACTTTTATCTAATGCCATCAGGTTTTTATAATTTGGAGATTTGTAAGAAGTTGTTTTTGGATCCGATTGTGCATGAGTTTTATCTTAATATTTTGTATCTCACTTTATGATATATATTCAGAATGTCGAATAGTTAAGAAATATGATTCGAAATATTGATTTGGAATTTGATTCTTGTCCCTTCAGTTTATGGTTCTGATTACAATTTTTCTTCTCATAAACAAATGGTAAATAGGGATGCCAGTTGATGAGGTCCAAGAGAATGGGTATCATCACAACTTTTCAATTGTGGCTGTGGATGGCAATGTATGTAGTGCTGCTACAAACTATCTACAGTGTCCTTCATATTTGTTTGTTAGATGCACTAGAATTGAATCGGTTTTCATATTTGTTTGTTAGATGCACTAGAATTGAATTGGTTGATTTATACGTGTTGGTATTTCTCCCAGGGACATGGGGATCCTGGCAATGAAATCAGAGGTAAGTGATGTAATTATTTAATTTGTATTACTAGAATACTTCATAAATTTTAGAAAATTCATATCAGCTACTTGTTTCCTTATAAATCTAATTATTTATGTCAGGCACAAAAATATTGAAGAAATGTAAATTTTTAAAAACAATTATTATAAATATATAAATTAGTTTCTTTAATTTAATAGATAAAAAAATCCTTTTCTAGATGATACTTTCTGAGTCACGTAATTGAAATGATTTTAAAGATCTGGGGACATGGGTGTATGGCCTGTTAATGCATAACTTGAGCAGTAATGCAAGTTGCAGATTATCTATCATTATAATTATAGAAGATTTCTTTGATAGAATGTTTTCAAATCAGTTATGAATTAGGTGATAATCTAGAAGTTAGTATAAGATCAATTTTCTCAATCATTTGATTGGAATGGCGGTAAAAATCAGTAATACAAATAGCAGATTATCCGTCATTATAATAGTATAAAAGATTATTTTATTTTATTTTTTTAAAATTAATTGTATATGTTTTATATCATGTTTCAAATCACACTTAACAATGATTATCAAAAGAAAATGTGATTCCAAATGTCAAATACAAAACATACACTTCTAAAAATTATCTAATAACTGCTATACGAGCTCGCAATAAATCATAGCAACCATATAAGATGATTTGTTGCATGATGACAGAGAAGGGGAATGACTCTGCTGCAAATCCCAACAATGGAGGCTCGGCTTGGAGAGATAGAGTAGAGAGATGGAAAGCCAAAAAGAACAAAAAGAAAGGACTCTTCTCCAGCAAGGCAACAAAGAATGTACCAGAGGGAGAGGCCCAAATTCCTCCAGGAATGGACGAAGCAATGTATGCTGAGTTTCTGTCTCCTTTGATTAGATAAACTGCCCAATTATGTTGTCATAGACTGCATAAGTAGTCCCGTGCTGATGTTTTTCAAGAACTAAATGGCTCTAATACTTGGTAATTCTCTCAGGACGGCCGAGGCCATGCAACCCTTGTCGAAAATCATACCCATTCCAAAGACAAAACTCTATCCCTATAGAATTGTCATTATCTTGCGCTTGATCATTCTGGGGTTCTTCTTCCATTACAGAGTAACCAACCCAGTTAACAGTTCATATGGTTTGTGGCTTACTTCTGTCACCTGTGAAATCTGGTTTGCATTCTCCTGGATTCTTGATCAATTCCCTAGATGGTCTCCCATCAATAGAGAGACGTACCTCCACAGGCTGTCATTGAGGTAATATTATTTCAGCAAGAATAAAGATAAGCTATAATCTTGAGAATTCAAACCAAAAAGTATTCCATATTAGAAAATATAAGTTTTAAAATTAATTTTGTTTTGTTGTTTCTAAATTTGATTATACGTTTTTTTCATCGATGTTTTAGTTACATTGGATGACCTATTATTAAGAGATGTAGAGAGTTTATATAATAGGAATTAAAAGAGTGCGATATTGAGAAAGATGATGGATCAGACTGCGAGATCTAAAATGTTGATAAAAAATAAGTACAATCCAATTTAAAAACATCAACAAGAACTATGATAGATTGTAGAAATCTAAAATGCACATTTTTTAAAAACTAATAAACACATTAATTTTTTCTTTCTAAGGTATGAGAGACCAGGAGAGCCGTGCGAGCTTTCTGCTGTGGATTTCTTCGTGAGTACAGTGGATCCATTGAAAGAGCCTCCTCTTATTACTGCAAATTCTGTTCTGTCCATCTTGGCTGTGGATTACCCTGTTGAAAAGGTTTCTTGCTATGTTTCTGACGATGGGGCTACAATGCTCACCTTCAATGCCATGTCTGAGACAGCTGAATTTGCTAGGAAATGGGTGCCATTCTGCAAAAAATTTAACATCGAGCCTCGAGCTCCTGAGTTTTATTTCTCCCGAAAGATTGATTACTTGGACAAAGTGCAGCCCAACTTTTTTAAGGAGCGAAAGGCAATCAAAGTAAGTGAGAAAACTCTTTTCTTGGGACTGACTCATAGTTATGGGAGGAAATAGGCAATCCGGTGCCCGGGGGGAAATATACTGTGGGCATGGATTCTCTTACTCTGTAGTGTTTGTTTTGAGGAATCAATCTAGAAAAAGTTTAAACATTTTCAACCATCTTCATATCCATTAAAGTATGTGCCTTGATTTTCTTATTATACAGAGAGAGTACGGAGAATTCAAAGTACGGATCAATGCTATGGTGGCCAAAGCTCAGAAGACGCCAGACGACGGGTGGATCATGCAAGATGGAACTTCGTGGCCTGGGAATAATACCAGTGATCATCCTGGGATTATTCAAGTGAGTTCATTGGTGTTCGCAAAATGTCTTTTAGATTTAAGGAGAGTTCACAATTTAAAAATTTATCACATTCTTCTGGAATCAGTCGGGTAGAAATAGTAGTAACCAATGGACATGATTAAATCACATTTATAAATAGATTTAATTGAAAAATCGAATGAAATTTCAAATGAGACATCTAAAATTGAATGAGATTTCAAATGAAACATCTATACAAATCACAGATGGTTCTGTTTATGTCCAACTATAAAGAACTCTACTTATGACCACAGCCGTAATGCATGCAGGTGATCTTAGGACACACACGGACACACGAGTTGGAAGGAAACGAGATTCCACAACTGGTCTACGTTTCTCGTGAGAAACGCCCTGGCTACCAACACCATAAAAAGGCTGGTGCAATGAATGCATTGGTATGGGTTCAAATCTGGCTCTGTCAATGTACTTGCTATGATATGGCCAAGCTTATATCCTGACGACTGCTGGTTGTATGTTACGATATGATGTGGGCTTGCATTAATGTGAATGTTGGTGGGCAGGTACGAGTATCTGCAGTGCTTACAAACGCACCATACATTCTGAATCTGGATTGTGATCACTATGTCAATAACAGCAAGGCCGTCCGTGAGGCAATGTGCTTTATGATGGACCCTCTGGTGGGCAGGAATGTGTGCTATGTTCAATTCCCACAGAGGTTTGATGGCATCGACAAGAGCGACAGATATGCTAATCGAAGCACTGTATTCTTCGACGTAAGTGGTGTAATCTATGTCTGGAATTAACAATGTAGTATGTTGGTATTATTCATCTTATGTAAACCTGTGTATGTGATTTCAAAACATTGGAGTGTTCTGGTATACTGGGTCCATTTTCCAGCTTCTTTAACTTTTTTAACTCCTCCGCTTAGAAGTTGATCCTCTGTTATTAGGTCTTCGATAGTGAGTTTTAGGGTTATGGAGGAGATTAGACCTAGATATCGTTTTACTGAATTGTCTATTGTCCTTACAGATACACATGAAGGGTTTAGATGGCATCCAAGGTCCAATGTATGTGGGTACAGGATGTGTGTTTAACAGACAAGCCCTGTATGGATTTGGTCCTCCATCCTCAGCCAAACCAAGCCGCTGTTGCTTTCCTTCCTTGTGCTGCTTCTGCTCATGCTGCCGACGAAAGACTATTGGTGTAGATGACTGCAAGAAATCTAAGCATAACGGTCTAAATGCTGCAGTTTTCAATGTACATGAAATTGGAAGTAAGTTCAAACAAAGTATTCAAATAGTAAAGTTGTTTTGAAAGCTATTTACGACAAGAACTTTTTTTTCCCATTAAGCATATTAGCACAGAAGTCCCCTGACGATCTCAAGTCACAAACACTATTTTCTAAGAGAACATAATTTAACCCTTTCTCATTCTTCTGCAAGAGATGACTCGTAGTTTCTCTTTTTAACTCGGATCAGTAATTGCAGAAAATCTCTGACAAAATGTATCAACTCAGCTTATAGACCTTTAGAAACACCATTCCGTTATGGTACCTACATTGAAAAATACATTAAAATATAGCTCCCCTGTAGTCCAAGCACAGGAAAGTGCACACCACATCAACTATCATAGAGTTTAAATGGACATACATTTCCTTCATTGAACAGATTTGAACTAGGTGGTATTGTAAAGAAAAGGGGGAATCTGGTCTCAATGATTCAAAATGGAAGAAAACTGCTGTTTGCAATCTCAGCTCTCTTTTAATTGTCCTATGTCTAAACCAAACCTTCGCACCCATGGATACCTTAAAATCTTCAGCCAACTGGATGCCTTTCTCTCTTTTTATTGGTTCTCTGAATTTTAATTTTGCAATATTCCTCTTGGTTGTGAATTATGCCTAAATATGTGGGGAGAGGATTTGCAAATATCAATTTACTTCTGAATGTAAATTCATGCCAAAGTCTAGGCCAATCTAGTTTACTTACAAATCTTTTGAATTGATTTGACAGGCTATGATGAGTATGAGAGACAGCTTGAAATCTCCCAGAGAAGCTTTCAAAACTATTTTGGCCAGTCTACAGTTTTCATGGCATCAACACTAGTGGAGAATGGCGGGGTGCCTGAGTCAACTAATCGAGCTTCCCTTACCGAAGAAGCCATTCATGTTATCAGCTGCGGATATGAAGAGAAAACAAAATGGGGAAAAGAGGCAAGTTAGAAAATAAAATGATCTTCAAACAACCGTATTTTTTTGGTTTTTAAAGGGACGAGTAATTAAAGAATGATACTTCATGGTGCAGGCCGGGTGGATCTATGGATCTGTGACAGAAGACATTTTGTCAGGCTTCAAGATGCACTGTCGAGGGTGGCAGTCCATATACTGCTTGCCGAAAAGGCCGGCGTTCAAGGGTACTGCTCCCATCAATTTATCAGATAGATTGCATCAAGTCCTGCGGTGGGCATTGGGTTCAGTTGAAATCCTGCTCAGCAGGCATTGCCCACTGTGGTATGGACTTGGAGCATGCCGTCTCAAGTGGTTGGAAAGACTCGCCTACATCAACACCGCCCTCTACCCGTTCAGCTCTCTTCCCCTTGTTGCCTACTGTACTCTTCCTGCTATTTGCCTTCTCACGGGAAAATTCATCGTCCCTATGGTATGTTGGAAATTTAACCAGCACAACTCATGTAATCACACAACAGAATAGAATATATAGTTGCAGTTGCAATGGATCTACCTCTAAACTAGATTAGGAAAACAAATTAAGTTACATTTGTCATCCTGACAGACATCCCTTCATTCCCACCAACAGCTAAACTATTGGTAAGTTGAATACCTTCCAATTCAACCAAGCTTGGAATTTGAGACTTGAATCAAAGATAGATCCCTCATTAAGTGGGTTGGAGTATTGGAGTAGAGAAAGCGCCCGAGGAAAGATCTTAGGTTCTACTTTTGTTGGTTTATGAAAACTTTAATATGGTATCTGCATTTTGGGTCTTTAAAGTTAGATTAATGTTTTTTTTGTAGTTTCATTGTCTTACTTTTGGGCATTCCCTGAGTTTCATACAATTTTATTTCAATTCTCAATTGATGAGGGTAATGCGAACTGTAATGACATTTTACTGAATAACTGTTGTTTCTGTATGCAGCTAAGCAACATTGGAGGCACGTTGTTCTTGGCTCTTTTGCTCTCCATCATTCTTACGGTTATCCTAGAACTGAGATGGAGTGGAGTAAGCATTGAAGAATGGTGGAGAAACGAGCAGTTCTGGGTGATAGGAGGTGTTTCTGCTTATTTGTTCGCTGTTTTCCAAGGTCTGCTTAAGGCATTAGTAGGCGTTCATACCAACTTCTCAGTTACAGCAAAGGGTCCAGAGGACACTGAATTTGGAGAACTCTATGCTTTCAAATGGACAAAGCTGCTCATCCCTCCAACAATTCTGTTGGTAATAAATCTTCTGGGCGTTGTAGTAGGATTCGCCGATGCCCTCACCCATGGGTATCGGTCATGGGGACCTCTGCCTGGAAAGCTCTTCTTTGCAATGTGGGTGATCTTTCATTTATACCCCTTCATAAAAGGTCTCTTGGGCAAACAGAAAAGGACTCCTACTGTTGTCATACTTTGGTCAACATTGCTTGCCTCTGTTTTCTTTCTTTTGTGGGTTAGAATTGATCCATACTTGAGCAAAACTCGGCATCCCTCTCTTCATGCTCAGGCCCCCTCTCTTCATGCTCAGGCTCCCTCTCTTCAGAAGTGCATGGCCATTGACTGTTGATTCAAGCCATTAGGGAGTCGAAGCTTTTAATTGTGTATGTAAGAATAAATGGTCATGGGTGAACACTCTTACGGATATAATTTGTATTCCTCAATCTCATAGGATATGTACGTACGTTAAGCAATATTTTTATTTTTATTATTAATTTGTATATTGTATACATATGGTATGTAATTTTTCTTTCTTTTGGAAGATTATTATAGAATTATTTGGTATCTAAAGAAATGAATAATCTTTTTAATTAAAATTTATAATAAAAATGTACTATTTATAAAAAAATTTAAAAAGTTGGGTGATATGAAATTATTTGAATGTTAGACGAGTTAGGCCTACCAATAACAATAGAGAAATACTAGCTGAGTTCAAAAACTAACACTACATTATGTGGCTAAAGTAGTATTAGCTGAGGGAGGGGGATCAAGGTCATCCTGTTTAACCCCATACATCAGTGGGGTTTAGATTAGGGTCCAAAAGGGACCAATTAGCTTTAACTTTCTCCACTTCCTCCTTCATTGTCAAAGAAATGGTTAGAGCCAGTTGTAAGAAGTGGCCCAACTAGAATTTTTGTTAATATTTGGCCAACCAGAGGCACTTGGAGCTATAGGTGCAATGTTGTCAGTTGGCCAAGTCGAGACCGAACCACCACGCAGTGGAGAAGTTGATTGGTGCCTCCAAAACTATTTTAAGCTTGTTGGAAGAGGCTTTAGAAGGAGCCTATACACATGGGTAGCAACGATGACTTTGGAGAAAATCTAAAATTTACCAACCAAAAAAATTAACTTGTAATCTAATAAACCAATTTCTTCTCTATTTCAGCAAGAACAAAATTCCAAAGATCCACAAGAAAACCTTGGAAGGCAAAGGGAATTCCCAGAAAGTGGAACATTTCCCCATGTTGAATCTACTTCCACTCATAATAGAGAATCCAAGGTGGATTAGGGAGAAGGATTGCTTGTAACAATGGATTTTATATGACTAAATGGTAGAACTAGAAGATTAACAAAAAGTGTCAAGACATTGAAGAGTTACCTAGATATTTTACTCGTCCTTAATCAAAGTGAACAATGAATCATTTCCAAAATTGCCATTGTCAAGAAGAATAGGTGACTCAGACAGGGAAATTCCACTGACATGGCCAATAGAGATTGCAAATGCTAAAAGATAACCAAACCCCTTGGCCACCATACATATAATGAAGGGACCTTATAACATCCCTTGCAAATGGATCTAAAAAGGTTGAAAGCTAAGGTTTTTTGTCCATTAATGGGTGATGCAAGTAGAAGCATCCCCAAAAGCATTTGGAGAGATTGAACAAATATGAGCCAAAACCCAAGAGCCTTAAGCATCACATGAATAAAAGGTCATACAATGCAATCATAAGCCTTGGAAAAATCAATTTTCATAAATAGGGCATTTTGTTTGGAACATCAAGCTCATTCCATGCCTTTCTAGACAACAATAATGTTGTCGAGGATGAATCTTGACTTGGTAAAACCATTTTGTTCAAGTCAAACAATGAGTGGGAGGATATTGTCTAATTTTGAGATCTAGGGCCTTGGCTATAATCTTATAGGACACATTAAGAAAACTAATGGGTCTCTAATTATAGATATCTTTAGGATCCACTATCGTAGGGATGAACTTAATTTTGTCTTTATTAATAATAACCTAGCCCAAGAATTGAGAATGAAAAGTTTCTAGATAGAGCTTATGAAAGTTGAGGCCAATACAAAGGCTAGAAGATTTTATAGAGCTTGCAAGGAAATCCATCACAACTAGGGGCTTTATCATCGGTCATGGAGGAAACATATTCCTTGTGAACATAGAGGGTAAGAATTTGGTTACAGAAAATTTTTTGAGAATTTGTAAGATGAGAAGGAACAACCACAAGGAGATCCTTCCATGATTAGTCTTTAGCACGAGAAATTTTGTGTGCAATGAACACCTTCTCATAATGCCTGACAAAGGCTTGAAAAATATCTTAAAATTCAAAAAGCATTTTATGACCTTCCTTGATGTGTTTGATGCCAAGAGAAGAATGACAAGCCCTAATAGCAACAAAAAACTCCTTAGAGGTTTTGTCATGCACCTTAAGCCAGTGTAATCTGGCCTTAATTTGAGCACCTCTAGAAGCCTGGTGATCAACAACTTGTTTTTGGTGTTGAAGTTGAGTGACCCTAACCAAACAATCAAGGGTAAAGGAATTTGAAGCCAGGGCTACAATGGAAGTAGATAGATATTTGGTGTTTGCGTCATAAGAATGGAGACAATACATGCCCAATTTTCTACTATAAATGTGAAGAAACCTTGTAGTACAAGTGATGGCATCATTTCACCTTGACGAATCTAGCCAATTGGCTAAGTAGGCCCAAGATCCAAATTCCAAACTCTTCAAAAGTGGGCCATAAAGGGTTGATGATGAAGCAATGATGTGTTCATAAAGAATTGAGTCTTGGAATGATGCATTTGAGTTGTCTACCATTCAATACTAAACTTCATGGGTAGCGATTTGACAAGGTAACATTAGTAAGAGGCAAGACAACTAAATCTTGATTTTTGTAAAAGGAAACAAAATTGAGTTGTAATCATAGCATAATCTAGTAGTTCAATTTTTTCATCAGAAC
Organism: Cupressus sempervirens; assembly: GCA_028749045.1. NCBI lineage: Eukaryota > Viridiplantae > Streptophyta > Pinopsida > Cupressales > Cupressaceae > Cupressus > Cupressus sempervirens. Next base: position 875,013,998 of record CM053789.1, read on the forward strand.
TAGCTTGGTAGTACTATCGAGTGTGCCAAGTACAATGAGGACAACAACAATTAATTTTAAGATTAAAAATACCTAATTAATTTCTAGAAAAAAGGAAAAATGCCTTCTTTATCTGAGGTTGCCTTAACCATATTGGAATCCCCACACATAACCCAAGTTGCAAGTGGTAATAACTCACCCACCAAATGCCATAGGTATGATCTTTCTATACCATCATTGAGTGCATAGACATTAATAATCTCAAAAGAATAGTTGTCGATTGATAGGAGGACCAAAACAATTATGTGTATGGGGTCAGACCCATATCCCACAATAGAGGACTACCTATGAAGAAAAATGATGGTAACAACACCACCTCAACTAGCTTCATTGTGGGAAGAAACAAATAGTTATATGGCCAAATAACACATGTAGTAGAAAGCATGAAAGTGACAATTTTAATTTCCTAGAGGGAAAAACATCCATGCAAGAAAAGAATGGATGAGTACCCCTAACATAATACTATTGGAAACTACAATTGGAACAATTGTTATGTTTTCATTGATGTCAAACCTAAAGGAGAGACATTTATTAATAGTGTAGAGTGTCATACCTTTTGATTGATGAAGAGGATTTGAAAAGAGAGATGACTAGATGAAATAGTGATGTTTTTGAGTGATGAGAATCAAGTATGATGGAATTAAACTCGACACTTGATCTGTTAGTCTTTGACAAGATGATGTATTGTTCAATCATCCTATGAAGTGTAGATGTGTTGAGTTAAACACAATCAAAGCTTAGTTAGTGTGGTCGGCCAATGAAGGAGCTGAAATAGAAGATTGAGGAACTTAAGAGTTAATCGAGAAAACAATTATTAGCAGAGTGATAGTTATGGTTGAGCAAATTGAAGAAGAAAACTATAATAGTGACTGAGCATAGTGATGACCGAGTGAGCCAGTGAAAGCTGAGTGAGATAGAATAGTTGTGACAGAGTTACATAGTGTTGGTCGAGTGTCAGCAAAAGTTACAATTTGTGAAAGAATCAAGTTTGAGGCTAACATAGTTAAATTTTTTGAGTAGTCAAAGCACATGGATGATAAGGATTGATGAGCTGGCATATTTAATGCACATATTAATTTGTTATGTGAACAAAGCCAAGGATTGAAAGAGAAGTTTCTAGAGGTATCAAGAAATGAGTAGAAGGACAAAATGATGGATAGATTCAATGAATCTAACCTAACCCTAATATGTATAGTGATGTTTAAGTGGCAAAAGATCAAAATTATCTATTTAAGGAGGCATAGGAGATGTTTTATAAGCTTGGTTCATTGTTGATTGGTGATCTTAAGGAGAACCTATGAAGAACAGAGTAGCAGATGTGTAGTGAAGAGATTGGTAAAGTGTGATTTCTTGAAGGGATGCCAAGAATATTAGTGATGAAGATGTTAATGAAGTTCATCCAATGAACCAACAAATGAGCCGAATGGAGATCTAAATTTGCAAAGTGAGTTGTGTTTTACAGATCAAACCTAATGTTACTTTCTAACCATTGTGGTAGTCAAAATCTTTTAATCAAAGTTGACCTAAAATTCATGTTCTAAATCATTTAATCAAGGTGACATTCTAATGGAATGATCCAAAGTCCTCTAACTAGGCCACTCCTAATAGGGTGATTAAATCCTTTAAGAGGGTCACACCTAATAGTGTGTTTTGAAACCTTTAAGAGGGTTGGCTCTTAACTAAGCTCACTTCAAAAGAGTAAGAAGTGGTAGCAAGTAACTTGGTGGTTTTTCCCAAATTGGGTTTCCATGTTAAATACTGGTGTCATATATGTGTGATGCATGCTACTTCTTGTTATTTATTTTATTGTTGTTCAGCATATACTAAATAGAAAGTTAAGTAATGAACATAATGTTAAGTTGCTATATGGACTGAGTGATTGAATGAGATAGTTTAAGTTGTTTGGAGTTAGTGAAAATTGAATTTGTACATTTGGACCTGAGGATAACTGATTTACCTCCCCTCTCAATTATTCTAAATATTCTAACAAATACTTTCTAGTAAGGTCTATGAGACCCTTTACATTCATGAGATGTAATTCATGGATCAATTGCCTATATATCTTTGAGATTTTTCATAACGTCTTTCCATAATGCATCCTCTTTACTAACATTTATCATTTCCTTTTCAATAGCTTATTTCCTAATTTATGCCCCATCATAAACAATCTTAGCCCTCATATAGAAACTTGAAGCATTTTCATTGATCTTGTCTACCATTTCTTGGTCTTCTTTCCATAAGACTCTTGAATATTCTCAAGAGCTCTGATATAAATCTCTCCTTGAGGTTTTGTAAGACTAACAAATGAGAAAAGCTTAATGATAGAGAAAAATGATTTGTGAGGACCTTTGAAGCAAATGTGAGATGGTGTAGTTGTTGCTTACGTCTCTCTTTTGCAAGACTCTCCTTTTCAACTCTTTTCATTAGATTTTTGGTGACCACTCAAAAATTCTCTATATCTCCTTCTCTAGTGGAAGGTCTAAGATCGAACCTATCATGAAAAAATCAGCTAGTGTGGCCTCATCTACATTATTATTTGAAATGGCTTGTATTATTTCAATGCACATATTTCCTATTGTTGAATCTTTTTTTTAACCTCGAAGTCATCTTGATCTTCTTTCTTCTTAAGTCTCTAGAATAGACTCAAAACTAAAATCTAGGGGTGATCAATTCTACCGTTTTGTTGCATTCATGGTGTAAAAATAGTTCATTTAAGGACAACTTATAAGGAAAGAATTGTTTCTAACAAGGGAGAAGATGGGATGCTCATAGTTGAATCGGGTTCTTCCATTGAGAAGGAGTCCTTTAGAATTAAAGCTGACATGGTTGGTATCTCATTATTTTTAGGATCATCGTGCATCTCAATTGGGCTTTTCACCTTTTCCTTCATTTACATTAGATATGTTTATTTATCCTTTGATTTTTCCCTTTTCCCCTCCTTTGACTATCCCTGTAGGTACGTTGAATCTTTTTGTGCGTCAATGGATCTTCATCCCCATCTCCTTGGTTAATTTATATTTGAGAGCTAGTGACTTCATTTGGCAGTTTAGATAGAGTAGATGATGAAGAGCTCCTTTGATGACCAATTTCATTTCAACTATCTTCTCCTTAATGTAGGCTTCTAACCTCTTGACTACCATAGTAGTTCTTTTACTAATTTCTCAAAAACTTCTTAGTCTCTCCAATTAAACTCTACGAGAGATCCTAAGTATGAATCTTTTCAAAGTAGATAGGGTTTATCAAATTAGACTAGTCACATCTTGTAATATCCTCCCCTGATTTGAACTTTGACTTGTAGAAATTTAACTTAAGGAATATTGTCAAACACTTTGTATGCAAACTCATAAAGCTGATTTCCTCAATAAATTGCTTTCCAATGAGTAGATTTACGAACAACTATGAAGTGACATTAAAATGCATAATACACATCATAACATTTTCGCAAACACTTGGCACACATTCAACAGTATATGAAAAATCTAGAAACTCTTTCAATCTACTGATAAAGGGTGATTTTTAAATGTAGATGTGCACTTACAGCTGCCTTAAAGGCTGCAACAACTATTCAGACTTGTATTCAACAATTATTATGCAAAGTATCAAAATTTGACAGAAGAAACCTGGAATTAATTGCCGTAGTATTTTGCAGATGTAGTCGGCAACCCTCCAAACTTCTAATCAGCCGAAAAAACAAGTAAACTTGATACCAACACTGTTCACACCGTACTATAGCAAAATACTGTTCATGCCGACTATAGCAAAATACTGTTCATGCGGCACTATAGCAATAACTAACTTCAGATCTGCATTTCAAACCCTTGTAAATTTCTTTATGCGAACGCCCCAAATGAAACCCAGTGTGTTTCCTGAAGTGAATACACCCTCGATCCTCCTGACTGTGTCTTCCAACAGCGAAGAGAATGCTAGCAAAGAGGGATTCTGTCTTCCAAGCCCGATAATTAGATATCCAACAACATAACATTAATCTTCATCCAAGCATACAAAAAAAAGCTCTTCCATTTCTTTTATAATGTTCTCACAAGAGCTCAATCCTTCGTTTTCTCAATGTGGGATAAAACATAACTCCCTTTATGTACCTTATGTCTCCAATGTGTTATAAAAATAAAGGGAACTCTTTTAATTCAAATATTTCCCACAAACTATAGTCTATGCATTAATAAAGTTAAATATTTAAATTTAACTTTATAAAATGGCTTTATCAATGCATAACAAATCTTATCAATGATAAATAAGTTTTCCTGTCGATTTTAAACAATTACCATCGACATACCACTATGACTGAATGTCCGGCCATGTCCAAGATGACTTACTATAAATAGTAAGTATGCCCAAAGTTGCCCTAGAACCCCTCAGAAAGACTTGCAATTGAAACTGTGTAGGCCAAATGGCCTCTAAGCCCCTTTAATGTCCTAGTTAGCCTACGGGACTATGGGGAAATAGGCTAACGACAACATCATGCTATGAATGCTAGAAAGGGGACATTACAGTCCACCCTTCCCAAAATTGCTTGTCCTCAAGCAATTTCAGCTCTGGATGCTGCAATATCTGCTCATTTTCCCAAGTAGCATCCTCGATAGGTAGGTTCCTCCACTTCACTAGATACTCCCTGATAGTCCTCCTGCGAAGCACCCTCTTCCTGGAGTCAAGTATGGCCTCGAGAACCAAGATAAGCTTTCCCTCATCATCAAGAGGTGGCAATACTACTGAAGGCACCACATTGTGACCCAATGCCTTCTTAAGGCGTGACACATGGAACACATTATGCACTTTACTGTCTGCAGGCAACTCCAACTCATAAGCTACTTCGCCCACTCTCCTGATTACTTTGAACGGTCCATAGTAGCGTGGTTTCAATTTCTTTGCTCCACTCTTCTTGAGAGAGGATTGTCTATACAACTGTAACATGAGGTACACCATATCTCCCACCTCAAAAGACCTCTCAACCCTGTGCTGATCAACATATTGCTTTTGCTGATTTTGTGCTTTTTGCAAATTTTCCTTCAAGGATCGCATAATGTCCTGGCACTCCTACAAAGTATCCTTGGCCTTAGGTACCCTGCTGTCCCCAAATAACAAATCCAAAAAATTAGGAGCATCATACCCGTACAGTGCCATAAAAGGGGACATTTGAATAGACATATGGAAAGAGGTATTATAGCAGTACTCCCCTAGATGTAGCCACTTCACCCAAGCCTTCTGCTCTCCTGCAATGTAGTTTCGAAGGTACCCCTCAACCCATTTGTTCACTATCTCTGTCTGCCCATCAGTTTGGGGGTGGTAGCTGGTACTCGGAGTGAGCTCTGTTCCACATAACCTAAACAACTCCTGCCAAAAGTGGCTCATAAGTCTGCTGTCTCTGTCACTGACTATGCTCCGTGGTATCCCATGTATTCTGAATACCTCTCGAAAAAATAGTTCTACTGTTTGTGCTGTTGAATATGTAGACGAAATTGCAAAGAAATGTGCAAATTTCGTCAATCTGTCTACCACAACGAAGATACAATCCCGACCCTGTGCCTTGGGGAGGCCTGTGATAAAATCTATGGAAATGCTATCCCACTTCTTCTCTGGTATGGGTAGGGGCTATAGTAAACCACCCGAAAAAGAATGTTCCTATTTGTTCTGCTGACACACAGGGCATTCCCTCACAAACTGAAGCACCTCTGATTTGAGTCCCTTCCAAGTGAAGCACTCTCTCACCTGCCGATATGTCTTAAAGAATCTGGGATGTCCTGCCATTGGTGAATCATGAAATGCCCTCAAAATATTCTGCTTCATAGCATACCCAGGTACTAAATAAATCCTTTCCTTGTAGATGATCAGATCATTTATGACAGTGTATCGACTATCTTGAATAGTTCCCTCAATAATGCTAGATGCCCAACTATCCTTAGCATATTCTGCCAAGATCATCTCTCTCCAATCATCCATGACTATCCCAATAGCAAGCGAATGAGGCCTTCTAGATAAAGCATCTGCAACAATATTTTTCTTCCCTTTGACATAGGCTATGTCGAAATCATAGGCCTGTAATTTACTCACCCATTTCTGTTGCCTATCATTAAGGTCCTTCTGTCCGAGGAAATGTTTCAAGCTATTATGATCTATTTTTACTGTGAACTGGCTTCCCACTAAGTACTGCCTGAACTTAGCTAGCGCGTGCATGATTGCTAGCATCTCTTTGTCGTAGATGCTGTAGGTTCTCTCCACACCTCGTAATTTTATACTCTCATATGCGATGGGATGTTTGTCTTGCATGAGAACAGCTCCTATGCCCTCTCCCGAGGCATCACACTGCAGCTCAAAGGGCCTGGTGAAATTTGGAATGGCTAAAATAGGACATGTACTCATCAGCTCCTTAAACCTGTCAAAACAATCCTGAGCCCTCTCTGACCACTTGAAACTATCTTTCCGTGTCAAATCTGTAAGTGGTGCTGCTATCTGTGAAAATCCCTTCACAAATCTATGGTAGAACCCACAAAGCCCGAGAAATCCCTTGAGTTGTGAAGTGTTCCTCAGTGGTGGCCAATCTAGAATGGCCCTTATCTTGTCTGGGTCAACCCAAACACTTCCTGCACTAATAATATGCCCTAGATAGAGCAACTCTGTCATCCCAAACTCACATTTACTCATCTTGGCATATAATGACTCCCTCTCTAGAATACTGAGCACTGTATCAATATGCTTCAAATGTTCCTCCCAAGTACAGCTGTATATCAGTATATCATCAAAAAATATCAACACAAACTTCCTCAACTGATCTTTGAACACTCTATTCATATAGGACTGGAAAGTGGCAGGGGCATTTTTCAACCCAAAGGGCATGACTAAGAACTCAAAATGTCCATAGTGGCATCTAAAAGTTGTCTTCTCCACATCCACCTCTCTAACTCGTATCTGATGGTAGCTAGATCTCAAATCAATCTTGGAGAAGTAGCATGCACCATGCAATTCATCAATAAGCTCATCGATGCGCGGGATAGGGTATCGGTTCTTGATTGTCTTCTTGTTTAGCTCCCTATAATCAATGCACATCCTCATTGTACCATCCTTCTTCTTCACCAATACTACTGAAGAAGTGAAGGGACTTTTTCTTGGCCGTATGTGCCCCATGTCAATCAACTCCTTAATTGCCTTTTCTATTTCATCCTTACATCTCTTTGGATGGTGGTAAGGTGTGAAGATAACTGGCTTAGCCCCTTCCTCTAATTCAATAACATGCTCGATTCCCCTATCCGGGGGTCTCCCTGGAGGTATCTCACCAAACACCTTAGTATGTTTGGTTATTATTTTTTGTACATCAGGTGGATACTCTTGTTTATGCTGCTTTGTCATCTCAGGCATTACTCTAAACTCTGCTACCCACTGCACCTGATCATGTCTAAAGAAACTCTGCATCCACTTGAGTGACACCACTCGAAGTCTCCCATCTCACAAACCTCTGAGCACTATCTTCTTACCATTTGCCTCAAACCTCATTTCCATTTTCTCAAGGTTAAATGTAAACTCTACCAGAGACTTCATCCAGTTCATCCCAAGCACCATATCCTGATCACCAATGTTGACCACAAAAAAATCTCCTGTCATGTCATAATCTCCCAAATGAAGCTGCAAGTTGGAGATTTTCTTGGTACATTCAATTTTGAAGCCATCGGCAACCATCACCTTAAATCCCCTATGCTCCTCTGTATGTAGCCCTCTGCGTGTCACAAACTTCTCATCAATGAAGTTATGTGTCGCCCCTATATCAATGAGTGCCACAACTCTATGTCCATCCAAGGTTCCCCTAACTCTGAAAGTGACAGCTTCCTATATACTTGACAACTGAGCTATCGTGCTATCACCGCGTGCTTCCTCCTGTGAAGAACTATCATCATCTCCATCTGATTCAGATGACTGCTCTGAATCTCCATCTACTGACTCTTCGGCTAAAAAGTACTCCATCTGCTTAGCTTTTGCTTTCAATGGACACTTATGTGACAAATCCCAAGGCTCCCTACAATGAAAACAAAGCTTCTTCTTCCTGAGATCATTAAGTGTCTCATTGTCAACCTCTTACTTTCCTCCTTAGCTGGCTGAACCTCTTTATGAAAAGGTTTCCTGTCCTTATCTTTCCTTGAAGGGAAACTCTTTGCTTGGAATTTATTTTTTGAAGATGAAGAGGAATCCATGTCACGAGCTTTCTTAATGGCTTCTTGCAAAGTGGGAGGGTTGAGAGCTTTAATCCACCCTCTCAACGGATCTGCTAACCCATCCATAAATAGAACTAGTATCCTCCATTCAGATACATCTGTTACTAACACTACAAGTTTCTGAAACTCTGAAATGTATGTTTCCAATGATCCCCACTATTTAAGCTGAGCTAACTCCTTGAAATGGAGTTCTAGATCCTTCCTATCAAAATGTTCAATTAACCTCTCTATAAACTCCACATATGAGGTAATGTGTGCATGTCCCATAGTGACCATACCATGATGCCACCACTCGTGTGCTAACCCATCCAGATGAATTGCTGCGTACTTAATAGCTTCTTCCTCGGGCATAGGGTTCAATTGAAAGTATGTGTCAAGCTTTTGAACCCAAGCTCTTGCTGTAGACTTTCCTGAGCCATCATAATATGGTAACTCAAGTCTCCCTACTTTCTTCCGTAGCTCATAGCTCTGGTTGCTGTCATGTCCACGTGGCATATGTTTCATTCGCACATCCATATACTCCCTAAAGGTAATTGCAACAGTAAAATCTAGCCCTCCAGCTTCCCAATCTCTCCTCAACTGGTCATGTATATTAGTAATTTGGGGCTCTGGTACGAGCTGCTCTGGAGCTCTAGGAGGAAATGTAGGAATCATGGGCCTTGAACTCACTGTCCTAGCTCGCTGGGGTGCATGACCGAAATTGTTCCCAACTTGTTCATCTCCATTATGTGTCCCATCCTGATCATTTCCATTCTGATTGTTACCATTCTGATTATTTCCTCCACCCATGTTAGCATTCAACCCCATTTGACGAGCCATCATCTGCATCATAAGATCCAATCTCTGATTCTGTTCCTGTGCCCTTTGTTCTGCTACTCACTGACCCTGTACCAAGGTCTCTAATAACTGTAAGAATCTTTCCTCTCCAGGCTCTGGACTGGCATTCCCGTCTCCACCTAATCTTGTATTCCTGTCATCTCGGTCACCCATATTGCTGTCTTGATCAAAGAATACCTCCGCTGTGTCTGTATGATTGGATTCTATACCCCCCTGTACGGATGAACTAGACTGTTTGCTTTGTAGGTCTGAACTCCTACTTTGTCTTGCTCTGGTATTGTGAAAATTATAAGGCCCCTGTCACATGCTCAAACATAAATGCTCTGATTTTAGTGTTTTGACATTTCATCAAACACTTTCCCCTCTATCCGCCAGTTCCAAATTTCCTATGAGACCTCCACAGGATGGCAGGACTTATAGCTCTGATACCACTATAATATCCTCCACTGATTTGAACTTTGACTTGTAGAAATTTAACTTAAGGAATATTGTCAAACACTTTGTATGCAAACTCATAAAGCTAATTTCCTCAATAAATTGCTTTCCAATGAGTAGATTTACGAACAACTATGAAGTGACATTAAAATGCATAATACACATCATAACATTTTCACAAACACTTGGCACACATTCAATAGTATATGAAAAATCTGGAAACTCTTTCAATCTGCTGATAAAGGGTGATTTTTAAATGTAGATGTGCACTTACAGCTGCCTTAAAGGCTGCAACAACTATTCAGACTTGTATTTAACAATTACTATGCAAAGTATCAAATTTTGACAGAAGAAACTTGGAATTAATTGCCGTAGTATTTTGCAAATGTAGTCGGCAGCCCTCCAAACTTCTAATCAACCGAAAAAACAAGTAAACTTGATACCAACACTGTTCACGCCGTACTGTAGCAAAATACTGTTCATGTCGACTGTAGCAAAATACTGTTCATGCGGCACTATAGCGATAACTAACTTCATATCTGCATTTCAAACCCTTGTAAATTTCTTTATGCGAACGCCCCAAATGAAACCCAGTGTGTTTCCTAAAGTGAAAACACCCTTGATCCTCCTAACTGTGTCTTCCAACAGTGAAGAGAATGCTAGCAAAGAGGGATTCCGTCCTCCAAGCCCGATAATCAAATATCCAGCAACATAACATTAATCTTCATCCAAGCATACAAAAAAAAGCTCTTCCATTTCTTTTATAGTGTTCTCACAAGAGCTCAATCCTTTGTTTTCTCAATGTGGGATAAAACATAACTCCCTTTATGTACCTTATGTCTCCAATGTGTTATAAAAATAAAGGAAACTCTTTTAATTTAAATATTTCCCACAAACTATAGTCTATGCATTAATAAAGTTAAATATTTAAATTTAACTTTATAAAATGGCTTTATCAATGCATAACAAATCTTATCAATGATAAATAAGTTTTCTTGTCGATTTTAAACAATTACCATCGACATACCACTGTGACTAAATGTCCGGCCATGTCCAAGATGACTTACTATAAATAGTAAGTATGCCCAAAGTTACCCCAGAACCCCTCAGAAAGACCTGCAACTGAAACTGTCTAGGCCAAATGGCCTCTAAGCCCCTTTAATGTCCTAGTTAGCCTATGGGACTGTGGGGAAATAGGCTAACGAAAACATCATGCTATGAAGGCTAGAAAGGGGACATTACACATCTATGACATCTATGATCCAATCCATGCTAAAACCTTGCATCTGTTGCATGGCAAACCTTGATCATTCCCATCTTTTGACCTCATCATCATCATCACAATCCTCCCAAAAGTGTTTAATGTTGGGAAATGCAAGTAACCAGGAGCCAATTAGATACTATACCTCATGTATCCTTTACTATCAAAAGGAAATATCATCTTATAACCAAAAAAATTAATCTTGACCAAATCCACAATGTAATAATCTAATTCCAACTTAGTGTAATAATAATGTCCTTGTATCTTCTAATTACGTGTTCCCCTACACCCAATACTTTAGATTAGCAATAGCATATACCAGATAAGATGACATTGAAAACATTAATTAGTTCCAAACTAAAAAAAATGGTCATGTAAAGTGTCATTAATAAGGTTTCCTTAGTCAATAAATTGGTCCTTGACTTTTATGACAATAATAGAGAGATACATCCATATCTCCAATTCAGAAGATTATGCACTTCCAATCAACTACTGAAGTAATATTATCAAGTTTGAGACTTCATTGGTGAAGAGGGAACAATGAAGCATTTTAGGAAAGTGAAACTTCCTTCTTTTCCATGTTAATAGTCAATTCTTTACCAAGTATTTAGACACTTTCTCCTATTCTCATTGAAATATAAGAATGTTTTATATTTGTTGATATAGTGCATTTTTTCCTATACTGAAATCAAAGGACCATTTCCACAAATGTTCCATCAACCTTATCTACAAGGTGATCATAAATTATTTTGATTTCTTTGGCTTTTAGATTTTAACCTTTCACAGACATGATTATTAGATCAGGACACTAAACTACCATTGAAAAAATGGCTGTGTGAGCTATCCACTTTCAACAATTCTACATGTTAGATTTTAGGACTTATCTCTTGTTATTGATTTCTAGAAATCTTTTAAATCAACATAACTTATCTTGGTAGTGGAGATTTGGTAAAATAGATTGTATCATAGGAGTGTAATCATACCCATGATAGCTATAGAAAGCATGAAAGAAATAATCATAATTTCCTGGAGGAAAAAAACATCTAGGCTATAAAAATACTGATGATTACCCCTAACATAATACTTTCTAATGAGGTTTGTGAGACACCTTACATTCTATAAAATTTAATTCATGGATCAATCACCTACACAACATCCTCAACCCCAAGAGAGGGGAAACTATTATGAAATAAGTCAAAGATTGTTTGGAAACTAGGGTAAGTATCCCTACCTAGGACCACCTGACATTTCTTAGGATCTTGATCACTAGTGCCAACTTACCTAGAAGGGCTACAAGAGCATCAAAGAGAGAGGATGATTGAGTGAAAATAACAAATGCATCTTGAGAAGTGTGAACCCACCCAAGGCAAGAATCACACTCATCTGAAACATTTCCATGTTATCCATGGTTTGATTCAAGAGCAACAACTAATTAGCTCAATGATGGCTTTGGTTGATCCATGTCTTGAGTTGGTTATTGAGAAGCCAAAATGTTAGGTTTCTTGAAAAAATAATTGCACGTTGGGAAACTTTGGAAGTATTTTTTGCACTAGCCAACTTTGCAAATGTTTTGCATACTGGAGTGGCTTAGGGATCAATCTTATTGAAAGAATTCTCTTAATGTGGATCCATAAAAAAATATTAAGTCGAAAGAAAGCATTGTCTCCTTAGAAATCAATGAACCAAAAGTTGCATATACTATATAAGGGATGTTGTATGTATGTCCCCTCCTTTTGATGGAAACATCTAGGTAACATCATAAGGAAAGATAAACAAGGATAAATACTTTCAACAACAAGAAGATATCCTTTAAAAATTATATTTCATAAAATTAGTAAAGAGTGATAACTCTTATAAGCTAAGAAATTCTAAGAAAAATAAGCTACAAACTAGAGAGAACTCCTAATGTAAAATAAATATATTTTCTTAAAAAATATAACACATTATAAATTAAGAAACTCGTCAAGGAAATAGATGAATGATATAATTGACAGGGAATATTATTTATGATAGACATTCCCTTCGAGGGGTGGAAAAAGATTGTTTAGAATGGATATAAGTTTCTTTCATGAAACAAAGTATCACATACTAGAAAGGATGTATCATCATAAAATAATACAAATCCATGAAGAGATGAAGGAGTGTTGGATACAATGATTTAATTGTGTGTTGTCTTTGATGTTACACAAATGTCATATCAGTTGTTAGTCAATACTTACCAAGCTCACTTGGTCAACAAGACAGTTTTCCTTCTCTACCGAGCATTCTTGAAAATTACTTTGCGAAGACAGTGTCTACCAAGCTCACTCGGGAATTGAAAGAATTCTAGCAGGAATTAATATTAACCAAGTTCTCATGGTTAGCGAAGGAAAGTTGGATAGAGTCAATGTTCACCAAGTTCACTCAATTGCCAAAGGATTTTGCAAGTTTACAGTGTTAACCAAGCTTCTGTTGGTTAACACAGGAAATCATCTTAGAACTAGTGTTTACCAAGTGGGGTTGGCCAATGAAGGATTTTCTTGTTTTGGCATAAGAAGCTTAATTATTTTAAGTATTGTTTCTAGTTGACTATGGTGATGATTATTGGTCATTATAATTTGTAATTGAGCTGACTTGACAATCTAGATGGTATAAATGAAAGGTCAAGTTGAGATTTTACTGAGTGTGTAAAAGTGTGTTGATTTAATTAAGAAAGTAAGAGTGAGAGTGAACTTGAAGGATAAGTAGGTATCCTTGTGGAGCAAAAAAGCTTTATTCAATCAAGAAGGATATAGTATGAAGTAGAATAGAGATCTGTAATCAGCAATTCAGTTGCATCACAATCAGGTCATTTCATTGTTACTTTCTTACCATTATAGTAGTGATCTAAAATTTCTTAACAGAGTTGGTTTAACAACCAATTGTAAACCCTCCAACAAGGTGACAGTTCCATTGAATTGTTTTAAGACCTCTTGCAAGGTCACTCCTTACAAGTGATTAAATCCTCTAACAAGGTCACACCTAACAGTGTGTTTTGTAACCTTTAACCAGGTTGGCTCCTAATAGGGTTCACTTTAGAAGAGTGAAAACAATAACTATTTACATTGGTGATTTTTCCCATATTGGGTTTCCACGTTAAATCCTGGTGTCTCATGTGTTCATGTTATTTATCTTATGTTTGTAAATTAATCATTGTTAATTTTTTAAGATTAGTTAAAATAAATCACACTCTGTATTTATCGAGTTATAGCATTTTCTATGTGTTTACCGAATAACAACAACAATCAATTTTATTGTTAACATCAAAGGGATCTGGGATATATTTTAGTGGTAACTGATTCACCTCCCCTCTTAGTTACTCCTTCTATATTTCCAACAATTTCTATCAAATCTGTTGATGCTTGCAGGAAAGGTTTCAAGGACCTAAGCTAAAGATCAGGATGTCTTACAAGAGAGAGATTCCAAAACTTAACAGAGACAACTTTTCAGCATGACAGGGACTCATGAGACTTCATGTGGCTTCCATTAGTGATTCAAGCTTGAAATACCTTGATGAAGAATACACAACTCCTACTGGTACATTATCTATTGGAGATATTGCTGAGAAAAATAACCATAACACCATGATGATTGATATTGCATGTGCTCTTAGCTATGATGAATTTGATGAGATCAAGGACTAAAAAACTACTTTTGATATGTGGAGCAAGCTAAAGGACATCTATGGTGGTGATGACAATGTGAGGAGAGTCAAAGTAGAAAGCCTTCAAGGATAGTTTGATCAAATGAGAATGAAAGAAGATGAAAATGTTGCCAAGTATGTGGAAAGAATCAAAGCAACTGTTAGCACAATCAAAGCTTCTGGAGGAGAAATCAAGGAAGAAAATGTTGTAAGTAAAGTTCTCAGAACATTGCTTGCTATCTATGCAATTAGAGTACCTGCTATTCAAGAAATGAGGTGTGAGCCAAATCACAAGATAACATTGGATACCTTAGTAGGAAGACAACTTTTGAGCTAAAAAACTATGATAATTATGTTCTAGCTTCCAAGAATATTGAATCTGCATTTGAGGCCAAACTTTCACTTAAGGAGAAAGGCAAGAAAATAAAGGACATTCAGTCAGAAAGTGAAGAAGAATCAGAAGAAAGTTCTGATAGTGATCTTGAAGTTGTTGAAGCTTTACTTACAAGGAAATATTCTAGAGGTAGAGGGGAAATATTCTAGAGGTAGAGGAAAATATAAAGGTAAAGTTCCCCTAATCTATTTTTCATGTGAAGAAATTGGTCATATTGCTGCTAGGTGCCCAAACAAAGAAAGCAAGGATGAGAACAAAAGTCACAAGTGCAATGGCAAGAAGGATTTCAAAAATCACAAATCATTCAAGGAAAAAGGTAAGAAGACTTGTTTTATGGCTAAAGATCTTGATAACAATGAATATGAAATAGTATACATTGCTATAAAAGATGAATCTGATGAAGAAGAAATAAGATGGCACTTATCTCGCATATCAGTAAGAATGACACATGGATCATAAGTAGTGGATGTTCACATCATATGACTAGAGACAAAAAAAAGTTTGAACACTTTGAAGACTATGATGGTGGTAGTGTAAGGTTTGGAAACAATGAACCTTGTTTCATAAAAGGGAAAGGTCAAATCTCATTAACCAAAGAACTTGTATGTGACAATGCCTATTGAGTTGAAGGACTAAAACATAATCTGATGAGTGTGGCACAACTAATCAACATTGGATTTAAGGTGAAATTCATGCATGGCAAGGCAAGAGTGTTGGATGACAAAGGTAATCTGATTGGATCAAGCAAACAAACAAGAGGTAACCTATTTTATCTTGATCTTGGTGATTGTTCATGTTTTATTGCTCAAATGGAAGAAATTTGGTTATGGAACAAAAAATTATGTCATGTAAACTTTGATAGTATGTTTAAGATAAGAAAATTTAGAAAAGTAAGAGGTATTCTTAGTTTGAAGAAACTAGATGTTGGTTTATGCAAAAATTGTTAGATTGGAAAAATGGGAAAGACTAGTTTTAAGAGCAAAAACTATCAGTCTGAAGATGTCTTGGAAACTATGCATACTAACCTATGTGGACCCATTGGAATAGAAAGCTATAGTGGAAAAAATTCTTTATTCTTTTTGTTGACAACTATTTAAGAATGATGACTATTATGTATCTTAGAGAAAAGTCAGAAGCATTTGAGAAATTCAAATGGTATCTAGCAAGAATAGAGAAGGAAATAGGGAAAAGATTGAAATGCTTAAGATCAAACAGAGGTGGTGAATTCATCTCTAATGAATTCAATAACGTTTTCATTGAAAGAGGAATTAAAAGAGAGGTATCAGCCCCTAGTACTCCTGAGAAAAATGGAATAGCTAAAAGAAGAAAGAGATCTATCATGGATTGTGCAAGGACTCTAATGATTGAAAAGAATGTTGCTATCAAATATTGAAAGGAAGCCATCAGCACTATAGTTCATACTTTGAACCAAGTATAGTTGAAGGACTCATATAAAACTCCCTATGAATTATGGTATGGCTATAAACCCAATGTAAGCTACCTGAAAGTATTTGGAAGTTAATGTTATATCTTGAAAGAATCTAGAAAAGGCAAGTTTATTGTGAAAGGTGATTAAGGTATATTCTTAGGATATTCTTGCAAAAGTAAGGCATATAGATGTTTGAATTTGTCTACTCATAAAATCATAGAAAGTGCACATGTGAGAATTGATGAGTTTGCAGAAAAGATTGAAGAAAAAAGCAAAAAGGAACTAGAAGATTATAGGAGATTTGTTTACATTGAACCTGATACATTTCTAGACACATCTATTAATAAGGAGACTTCTACTCCCGAGTCTTCCTCAGTTACCAAGTTGCAAGAAGTTCAAACCAAGTCACAAGGACCTGAGTCACATTCTAAAGCTACCAAGCCAATGCCTACTGAGTTTGAGCAATCAAAGCCAGAAGTTGAAATTCAAAATGAAGACAATGGAATTCATTTAAAAGGCAAAGAACCTATATTAGCTAAGTATGTCAGAAGGCATCATGCACATGATTAGATTATTGGAGATAAATTATGAGGTACTATGACAAGAAGTAAGATAAAAGGTACATGTTTACTTATTGATTTTGAACCTAGAAATGTTAAAGATGCATTAGAAAATAAAAGTTGGACTAAGGCTATGAATGAAGAAATAGAAAAAATAGAGAAGAACAAAACTTGGACCCTTGTTCCTAGGCCTAAAGATAAAAATGTGATTGGAACAAAATGGGTATTCAGAAATAAGCTAAATGAAGATGGACAAGTATCAAGAAACAAAGCAAGACTGGTGTGTAAAGGATATTCTCAAGAAGAAGGAATTGATTATGGTGAGACTTTTGCTCTTGTTTCAAGATTAGAAGGTGTTAGGACTCTACTTACATATGCTACTAAAAAAGGATTCAAAGTATATCAGATGGATGTTAAATCTGCATTTCTCAATGGTATTCTTGATGAAGAAGTCTACATTGAGCAACTAGAAAGTTTTGTTGATCCAGACAAAAGGGACATGGTCTACAAATTACACAAAGAATTATATGGTCTGAAACAAGCTCCTAGAGCATGGTATGAGAGGTTGCACAACTACCTTATATAGATTGGTTTTTAGAGAACTAATGATAATAGTAATTTGTACATCAAGGAAGGACCAAATAACAAGATTGTATTGGCAGACATATTTTTGGATGACACTCTATTTATAGGGAATGATGATCTATGTAAAGAATTTTCAGCACAAATGAACAAAGAGTT
This sequence comes from Cupressus sempervirens, assembly GCA_028749045.1. Lineage (NCBI taxonomy): Eukaryota > Viridiplantae > Streptophyta > Pinopsida > Cupressales > Cupressaceae > Cupressus > Cupressus sempervirens. The sequence continues at coordinate 875,031,568 of CM053789.1, forward strand.
TGAAATGTCCATCTTTGGTGAGATAAAATTCTTTGTTGGACTTCAGATACAACAAAGCAAGAATGGTATCTATATTACTCAATCTAAGTATATCAAAGAGATACTCAAGAAATTTGGAATGGAAGATTCTAAACTAGTTGGAACTCCCATGTGTACTGGACTAAAGCTTACCAAAGATGATGATTCAAAAGAGGTAGATCAGACCTTATACAGATCAATGATTGGAAAACTATAGTATGTAGTTTATACAAGGCCTAATATTGCTTTAGCAGTTCGGATAGTGGCAAGATTCTCAACTAAACCTAGAGAAAATCATATGATGGCAATTAAAAGAATTTTGAGATATCTAAAAGGTACTGAAGACTATGGTTTATGGTACAAAATTGGAGGAAACTTAGACCTAAAGGTATTCATTGATGTTGATTGGGCAAGAAATCTTGATGAAAAAAAGAGTACAAGTGGTGAATCATTCTTTCTTCATACAAGGTTGGTCTCTTAGACAAGCAAAAAGAAAAATTGCACATCCTAATCTACAGCAGAAGCAGAATATGTTATAGCAGTAGTGAATTGTTCTAATATTCTTTGGTTGAAATAGTTGTTGAAAGGCATGAAAGTTAAGATCAAAGAACCAATTGTCATGTATTGTGATAACACTAGTGCAATTAACATATCAAAGAACCCAGTGATGCATTCCAAAACTAAGCACATTGCTATAAAATATCATTTTGTCAGAGAATTGGTGTAGGATAAAGAAATTAGATTGCAATATATTCATACAAAAGAACTAATTGCAAACATATTCACCAAGCCATTACCTAAGGATGCATTCCTGTATCTAAGAGGTAAGTTAGGGGTCATTCCCCTATCTGAAGCTCACTAAATAAAGTTTTAGTGATGCATCAACAAGAACCAAGTTGAAAATCAATCAGTTGGTGTAGCATAGTCAAAAGGGAATATTGCATTTGAATAAGTAATCAAGGTACATTGATACTAATTTGGTATGTGTTGTCTTTGGCATGTGTTGTCAAAGAGGGAGAAGTTTACTACCATATCTTTTCGAAATTTGTTTTGAGAGAGAAATATAGTATCAAAGAAGTTATGTAATTCCTTCATAGAGGGAGATTACTACATGAAAGAAAATAAGTGTTTGGCAAAAATCTAAGAGAGAGAAACTTTCTATTAGAGAAAGTCTTGTTCTCAAATTTCATTGTGCTATGACATGTTGTGTTGCCATTAATACCAAAGAGGGAGATTGTTGGATACAATTATTTAATTGTGCGTTGTCTTTGATGTTACACAAATGCCATATCAGTTGTCAATTAGTACTTACCGAGCTCACTTGATTAGCAAGATAGTTTTAATTGTCTACCAAGCATTCCTGAAGATTACTCTACGAAGATAGTGTTTACCGAGCTCACTCAGGCATTGAAAGAATTCTGGCAAGAATTAGTGTTAATCGAGTTCTCATGGTTAGTAAAGGAAAGTTGGACAAAGTTAGTGTTGACCGAGTTCACTTGGTTGCCAAAGGATTTTGCAAGTTCACAGTGTTAACCAAGCTTTTGTTGGTTAACATAGGAAATCATCTCAGAACTAGTGTTTATCGAGTAAGGTCAGCCAATGAAGGATTTTGTTGTTTCAGCATAAGAAGATTATTTATTTTAAGTATTGTTTCTAGCTGACTATGGTGATGATTATTGGTCATTGTAATTTTTAATTGATTCGACTTGAAAATCTAAATGGTATAAATGAAAGGTCAATTTGAGATTTTAGTGAGTGTGTGCAAGTGTGCTGATTGAATTAAGAAAGTAAGAGTGAGAGCAAACTTGAAGGATAAGTAGGTATCCTTGTGGAGTAGAAAAGCTTTATTTGATCAAGAAGGATCTAGTATGAAGCAGAATAGAGATCTATAATTAGAAATTCAGTTGCACCATAAGCAGGTCATTTCATTGTTACTTTCTTACCATTGTAGCAGTGATCTAAAATCTCTTAACAGAGTTGGTTTAGTAGCCAGTTGTAAATCCTCTAACATGGTGACAGTTCCATTGAATTGTTTTAATACCTTTTGCAAGGCCACTCCTTACAGGGTGATTAAATCCTCTAACAAGGTCACACCTAACAATGTGTTTTGTAACCTTTAACTGGGTTGGCTCCTAACAGGGCTCACTTTAGAAGAGTGAAAATAGTAACTAGTTACATTGGTGGTTTTTCTCATATTGGGTTTCCATGTTAAATCCTAGTGTCTCATGTGTTCATGTTATTTATATTATGTTTTCAAGTTAATCACTATTAATGTTTTAAGATCGTTAACATAAATCACACTCTGCATTTATCGAGTTACAACATTTTCTGTGTGTTTATCGAATAATAGTAGCAATTAGTTTTATTGTTAACATCCAAGGGATCTGGGATATATTTTAGTCGTAATTGATTCACACCCCCTTTTAGTTACTCCTATATTTCCAACAAGGAGGAGGAGAAAGAATGATGTCACATTATGTCAACTTAGTTGTCATCCTAATTATACAAGATATGTACTTCCAAGAAAGCAAGAAATTGTAATGAGGATCCCAATATCATTAAGGAGAAAGATCTTGATAAAAAAGAAAATCCATATGTGGGGGGACATGATACTACAAAAGAGGTCATCAATGCAAAGATAATAGATCCTTTGAAAAAAGGAAGAAATGTGAGATAATGATACCTTTCCCTCCAATTAAGGGGACTAAGGGAATTTCGTATTATAATTCCTCAATGCTCATTATGAAAAGAGCCTTACATAATGAAGACTGGCATAATAGGGAAATAATATGCTAAAATTCTTTTTGATATCAAGAAAATATAAAATATTTGATGTTAAATGAATAAGATATCTATCAAGTAAATCAAGTAAATAAATTGTCTAAATTTGATACAATTAGAAAAAAAATATCTTTTATTATGATGAAAGAAACACAAGAAATAATGATCAACTGATATTTGATTCTTTAGAAAATTTCTATGAGGGAATTGAATTCTAGAATTGTGTGTGATTGTCCAATGGATGATTTTGGCTAAAGAGAAGTAGTCATTAAAAAGTGATGTATCAATAGGTATTGGCAAAAAAGGAGGTTTTGGTTGAGATAAGGGTGGTAAAGTGGTACTGTGAGGTACAAAACCTAGACCAATTTTTTGAAATTGTGTAGGAGAATCAATAGGGACTTTAAGGTGTTGTTCATTAATATCAAGTCTTAAACTATTATATCCTTATTGAATGGGGATATCATATCTCATACTGTAAGTAGCCTTTAGTGTAGAAGGTGATCAAGATTCAGCTTGAGGTTTGTGAGAGTGTGTGGTATAAAGAGGAATGCATAGAAGAATGTTCTCCTTAGGGAGATCTCTATCACCACTCCTATCATCCTTAGGTTGTGAAGAATAAGGAATATCCAAATTCTCCTATCTAGAAACCATTAAGAAAATGTTTAACATCCAAGTTATGAGTAATTTTTTGATAAGAATCAAATTCTATAGGGTCATCAAAGGAAAGAGTAACCTCTTAGAGAGTATCTATTAAATTTGGTTGAGGAATAGGAGATCTAGGCCTTACTAAAATGGGTTCATTAGGAGCTAGATCTCTATTAATATTAGTGGACAATATAAAAATAGGATTAGGAGGAATACTATTATCCTTAGACTCACCCACAAATACCATTATGTGTTATAAAGAAAAGTCCAACAAGATAACTAGGGGTGTTGAATTAGTTATGCATTTAAAATGAATTTCAATAGATCTTTATTAATTTTGAAACATGTAAATAATAGATGCAACAACCATAGAAAGATAATCATGAAGAATAACACTAGATATGTTAACTAAGGAAACCCTTGATTAGAGGGAAAACCCTAGTGGGAATGATGCCCACACTAGTACATTTTAACTAAAATTTTGACCTAGTTTTTTGACCAAAGGCCAAATTGGCCTATGAAATCTTTTTTTTTTTGTTATTTTGCCTAATTTGGTCAAAATTTTGACCAAATTGGGTTTAATAACATTAGCTAAAAATAATCATGTTATAACATTTCTTTTTCGCATGTAGGAGCATTTGGTTTGTACACCATGTATTAGGAAGAATGAAGTTTATTTCTCTTTTCAACAAGAATCTCTTTGAAGCTATTTTAGTGAGCTCTACATTCTAGTGTTTTTTGTGTAGAGGTTATTTTTAAAGCCTTTTTGTGTGGAAATTCGGTTTCCCTATTTTGGCTGGAATTGTTTCATAAAATTCCTCATCACAACAGGAATGCCATTATGTCTGCAGGCTACCCAATGATATGCAAGCAAGTTAGATAACTTATGGCGTATAGAGGTTTATCAACACCTAGAATGAAAACACACAATACCTAGGTGTTCATGCCAAAAACATATTTTTTACCTAATTTTAAAGGTCACAGATGAGCTTTTAAGTGTTTTGCAAACTACTATTGCAAGTTGAGCAGTAATGTCTGCAACCTTTTGAACTTTCATTAAAGTTTTAATTTCTATTTGTAGGTTTTGGATTTTTTCTTATTGAAACCCTTTGTTATTTTAAAGGAGTTCAATATCATTGAAAAAACCTCTCCACAACATATAGGGCCACCCTGGACCATTATGAATTCCTTTAGGCTAATTGATTTGATTCATTTTCGAGCCCCTGTTCAGCTCATTCTAGAATTTGTATTTTCATTATACAGTTTATCCTACTGATCCATATAATTTTTATGAAATGGCTTACTTATTAATGCAATAAATAGTTGATCATCGAGAGGGATCAATCAGTGAACTAATGTGTGACAAGGAATGATTACATCAAGCATGGGTGAGATTTTAGGTAAGAAGCAACCATTTTCCATCAATTTTCATTTCATGCCTTTGTTGTTTATTGTATTTTGAGTTGCCTTAGGTGTCTTTTCTATTTATGTTTGCATTTCTCTTATGGTTTTCAAGTTGATCGAGTTGCCATTGTAGATGTTTCACAAGTTTTAGTTTCCATTGCAGACATTTGATAGGTTTCCAGTTGCCATTGTCAACGATTGAAAGGTTTCAAATTGCCATCGTTAACTAGTAGAAATCTACAGCTTTTCTTATCAGATAATGTATTTGGAAAGGGTTTCATCAAATTGATACGTAATTTTTTTTCAAAGCATGTATTTGGTAAGGGTTTCATCAAAATGAGACTATGCCATTTCTAATTGGTTGTCTTGTTAATAATTGCACAATAATCTTTCTAGTTTATTGTCCTCCCATTTCTAGAAATATGCCTACAAAATCCAACTAAGTGTAACATATGAAGCCTCTATCATGTCACTATATCCACTCGCTTCAAAGTTATTCAAGTTACACATTGTTGGATGTTCTTTCATCGATAATAATATAGTTAGATAGAACAATTTAGATGATAAGTGAACTACAATATGAATAGTTAATAGGTTATTTAATCTATTTCATTGACATCCTAATAATAATAAATATAATTAATAATCTTCTCTTCAAGATAAAATAACCCAAATTCCATGATATTTTACTAAAGCCACCCTTGTGATAATGCAAGTTTCCTTGTTGAATATGGTGGCTACCTCCCAACCTTCAATATCTCAACCACTATATTGTAAATGGTTTTCTTTGGTCAAGCCCCTGGTGGATATTTTTCCAAGAAAAATTATGATGAATATATAATAAATGTCTTTTATTAATGAGTAGAGGAAAAAATGAATAACATAAATGATGATGATTACCTATGATGTCAAGCCCATGTTTGGGCTCTGTATAGAGCTTTTGTGAAGTCCAAAAAAATGTTAGTGCAAAACATGATAAAAACACAAACAATATTTCTAGATTATAAACCATTAAGGCACTTGATAAATCCTCACCCTTCTAATCACAATAAAATTTAATGAATTCCTAGATTGATTCATTTGAAGATTAAACAAGTTGTCTGATCAAGATATTCAAATAAATAAGCAATGTATTCATATACAAATTAGAGCTTTATTTAAGCAAAAATTCAATAGAAAAACATGTACATGGTCATGTCAACATAGAGCACAAACACAAATTTTCAAGATTAGAATTTGGAGCTAAATTGGTTGGATGTTGTTACTGCATGTTATTGTCTACCATATTTGGCATCTTTAATGGTCAAGATATGAATAAGATTGAAAATATGAACCCTTGAGGCAATCAAATGCTCATATTTCAATCCAAGAGTAATCCAAGCTCAAACACTTAATCCAAAATGTCCAGATGTGTAGATGTCTATATTACCAATGAGTGTATTTTTGGACAAAAGAAGAGAGTGAAAGAGACTAGATTAATGAGGTTCATCTTTTATAGTTGAGGGTAAAATGAAGATGTACTCTTTTGCTAGAGGTTTCTTCACTATTTACTTTGATTCTAAATGTGTGTAAAATATTTTTGTTGATGGTGGTACTTGGAGGTGGGAATCCCATTCCCTTTGAATGATCCTTTCATCTCAGTCCCTTCTTTTGATCCTTTCAAAGATTTTGCTAATATTTTTCTTATATGCTTAACATATCTTACCTTCCCCTATCATTTCTAGTGTGATAAAGCTTATGAGGTATAAGTTAGACTCTATGACTAGAAATATCTTAGAAATACCTTATTTTCTCACATTTTTGTTGCACTTGATATTTCAAAAGCTTTCCTAGTGAGGTCATTCATAACATTATGACAGGCCACTTTAAACTATCATGATTGCTAAAAGAATGGAAAACACCCACAAAAAACCAATTCCCTGATTGACAAAACTATAAACAATCCTTCACAACAGATCAAAAATCTATCTAAAAAGCTAGTAGTGAGCTCTTGATTTCAAGATGTATGTCCCATATTAACATCTAATTTTTGTCCCATATTAACATCTGATGACGACTCTTTGCCAACTAGTATTTGGATCATGGTATTGGAATTTTATTTTACTCTTCTAGAGTGAAGTTGTTTTAGTTTCTCAAATTGTTTGATATTTTCTAGTGTGATGATAAATGCAAAACAAAGTCTTACATGTGATCTACAATTAGGGGTCTATTTTAGACCGACAAACCTTCCCTTTGAGAAGGAAAAATTTCCACAAACTTTCCCTTTGAAAAGACAAATGTCCAATACAAAATCTTGGGCAAATACACTCATGGAGTGCATGATTTTCAAGGTTTGCAAAAAACCTAAAATATTAATAATTTTAGAGTTAGTTATCATAGTTCTCATCTTCCATAGTTAATCTACATTGATTTTTCTTTTCTCATGTGAATGATTATATACATTCCAATTTTCTTATAGAGATTATATATAGTAAGATTTTTATCTTTATTTTTAGCATACCATTCTTCTTATATTATTGAGTTAAGATAGTTGCTAGATAAAAGATTATTAAAAAATAATTTCTATTAAGATCTTTATTTTTTTGAAGATTTCGTGAAACTTTGATAAGAAGGAGCACTCGAGTGAGAGTCTTGATAGTTGCTAGAAAGTTCTCTTGAATACAACTTATCATTCTTTCTTTCATGCTTGGCCACCTACTAAAAAAAATTCTAAAGAAGAATGTGGTGCTACCCTTAGTTGGAGCTCTAGAAAATACAATGGTTAAAATCCACCTTCTATTGGTAATAGATAAGCTATCTAACATTTTGTAGACTTTATCCTTTGTTTTTATTCTTCTTAGACTTTGAAGATCCATCTTTCTACTATCTTGTGTATAAATATAATATTCCCTTATTGTTATCAATTAAAGCCATTTTTTATCTAGCCATAAAAAATCCTAAATCTTACCAAGGAGAATTTAATAAATAAAACAAACACCCCTTTTGATAAGATAAAGGTTTCTAGACATAGATTTGCTCGAGAAGAGTTTAGAGATTTAAGTTTCTAGACATCCTCTAAATCTGCTCAAAGGGAGTTTAAAGAAAAAACTTACTCCTCCTTAATATTGTAAGAATTAAGTTTTTAGACATCCTTTAAATCTATTCAAGGAAATTTTGGAGAAAAAACAAACTTCCCTAGATAAGATTTAAGTTTCTAGAAGTCCTCTAAATCTATTCAAAAAGATTTGAGGAAAAATCTTACTCCCTCATTAATATAATAGGATTTAAATTTCTAGACATCCTCTAAATCTTAGAAAGAATTAGAAGAAAAATAAATTCCCTCATTGATAAGATATAAGTTTCTAATTATACACACAAAATCTCTCAATTTGTGAAGACTATATGCATCGATAATGGATGAACTAGGTAGTCTACCAAGAGCTCAAACATTATCATAGAGTGGGATCGAAATAGTTCTCCTCCAAACCACACACAACACCCATATTCCAATCATTGATTGGCATGATTGCTCTCGACATCTTCAACAAGAGACCATTGGAGCAATCTCTAAAGTTGCATAAAACTAGGGTTTCTTTCAGATCATCAATCATGGAATCCCACACTCTCTAACTTCTCAAATGAAAGAAGTGGGAAAAGATTTTTTCAATATTCTTATGGAGGAAAAATAATTGTATAGAAATGAAGAAGCTGGGAGCCCTATTGGCTATGGAAGAAAATTAGGATACACCCAAGATGCTAAATTAGACTGGGAGATTATTATTAAAAAGGATTGAAATTGGGTTGATGTTCAAAGTATCCCAAGTGCCCTCATTGTTAACACAGCTTATATTAATTATTATCATTTGTGAAGTTTTAATAGATTTGAACTTAAGACTTCTTAGATAAGAAGCTCACAAATTTCAACACAACTTATCATTGTTGAAAGTGCAATTTATAAGAAATTCATAAGATATTGAATCATACCAATATAAAATGGTTATTTTGGTTGAAAGAATAGGTAATAATAAATGGAATATATATCAAACCTTATATAGCTATATAACCTTGAATGATTGTTGTTTTCAATTCATAATAATCTCACCAAGATAAGTTTATCAATATTGATCTGTTGTGACTTTAATGTTGCTAAGCTATAATTAGTTGAATGGTTGTATACTCGTTGCTCTACACTTAAAATTATTTGTGTACTTTTCTAAGTATTGGAATGACTTCAATAAATAAGGTAACATGGACCCACATCTCACATAGAGACATGTCTCTACATGAAGCATGTCATTTATGAACTTATCATTTGTTACTATTAACAATTGTCTGATTAGCCTTACTCGGTGATATCATTATCATAATCATGATTTATTATATATGTTGCAATACACCATAATATATCAATATTAATTATCAATGCACTTGAGCAATAATATGATTATTATTTATTTCAATATAATCGTTCATGTATATATATATAATATGACTGTTATTAAATACATATACACAATTAGTGATTATTAATCATATATATCATAGAGATTAATTATGATAAGGTAAAGGATAGAGATCAAATGTTCAAGGCTAACATGCCACTTATACATTTGATTGCATCAGTTAGAGTAATCTGACTAAAGTTGCAAATCTCTAACAAATTTAATAACTCGCCTCCTTCTTTAATATAATACTTCTAACTTTTTTTAAAAATCAATTGCATAAAATAAAAGTTCAAGAAGTAATTGAATTGAACTTTTATTTTATGCAATTGATCAAAAGTTAGAAGTTCAATAGAAGTTCAAAGGTCAAAAATCTTGGTCAAAAGTTCAAAGTTCAACTAAGAGAATAATTGGTGTGTGAAATGATTAAGTCCATTACTTAATCTCTTATATGAATTATTGATCTATTTATTTGATTAATTTGACAATCCACCAAGGAGTTATAACTCATAATCACTCATCAGATGTAATACAACAATCTTATCAAAAAAGAGCAAGGAAACACAATAGGAATGTAGGAATATGGGCCCTATCCATTAGGTAGGCACTAATTGAGTTGGTTGTGTATGGGCCCCCATTAAGTTGGGTTCTTGTGGGCTAAGGGATCAGATTGAATTAGTTGCTTGTCCGACGCTATTGGGCTTGATTGTAGAGGATAGTCTCCTGACATCCTATGGTTTTTTCACCTCAAGTTTCTAATATGGTTAAAGCTCTAGTATGCATGTTTACAAATAGAAATATTCATTATATTTTGTTCAATGATTGATTCTTCTCCTAAATTCAATTACTACTATGTAATTGAGTCACCTTCCTTCACCTGCATCCTCTAGGATCTTAAGTCACCATACACATTAACATATCATTAACTAACCTTCTATAAGATTTATTAGCCAACTGACAAGTCAAGCCCTTCCCAATATTCCAAATTCAAAAGTTGCACTGGGAGGCCTAAAAGGGGCTCATTCCTAATAGCTTTATTTTTGCCAAATTTAATCTAAAAAAAAAAAACTTCCACACAACCACCAAAAATATTTACATAATCTCTTAGTAGGCGTAAAACCACATCTAAAGCTCTAATATTGGTTTAAGATCACAAGTTTTCAGCTCTTCTCTACCAAGCTCTAGTTCCTAGGCCTCTTAGACTTAAAAATGTTGTTTGTCCTTATAGGCTCATTCCCACAAAACCCATGAAGAAAACTCTTCCACAAACATCATTGGAATGGTATTTCCATCCTTTCCACCAAATATTTTTCCTTCACCAGTCCTAGAACACCTTCTGTGTTGTGATTCTTAGCAATCAACATGTTAAACTTGTAGTCACAGTCATGAAATTTAGTGTTGCATCTCCATCTAATGAAAACTCCCAATATCCTCACCCTGAATACCATATCCACCTTCCAATACAACTATCCACTAGGTACCAAGAAGTTTGGGTTGAGAGACTGAAAGAAAACAAAAATTTATCTCTAAATCCTCAATCGAGACTTAGGGTAAACAAGAAGTATGAACAAATCTTAAACTTAAAAAGGAATGTTCCTTATTCAAACCAACATCATATTCCCTCTTCACAATATATATATTTTACTTTCTAAAACATGAAAACAATTACTTACTAACACAATACTCCAAGTTTAGAAATAATATTGTTGACTGTGCATAGAGTTGCTGTCAAAAACATTCCATTTTCCATTCCCAAATCTGTACGGGGTGTCATTAATGTTTTAAGGTGGGAGATAAACAAATACTTAAGTGCTTCCCCTATCTTTTCAACTTTAGCTACCAAAAATCTCATCAAATAAAGCTCTAATGGTTGAGCTTCCATATTTTGCAAGAAAAGTTGCATGACAACTTTTTTCACAATTTTTTGCAAATTTACATTTTTTCCAAAACCATAACACAAGAACTTTACTAAGGTCATCTAACTATACCCAAAATATGAAAAAAATTTATGAAACATAAAATTGATGATTTTTGGTCAACTCTCATGTTTGACCACTCATTGACCACCCCTTGACTTTGCTAGAAACCTTAGAAATCATGTAATCTAGATGTCAAAAATGCACAAAAAGAAAATCTAAACTAACTGGTGTCAACTTGGGCACTTATTGACCTTCACACTCTTATCCTCAATGTTTAACTACCTTAATTAGAACCTAGGTCTCTTGCACCATACTCCCCTCATTTGAGAAACTCAAGTCCCTTGAGTTGCTAACTACTGAAGGTTTGTGCCATGCTTGATGATGTCTTCTTTAGTCATCCATGTTGCTTCTACTTCAGGAAAACCTTGCCATTTCACCAAATACTCTTTGTATGTCTTGTTCCTAGTCTTCTTGATTGTCTTGGTATCTAAAATGCATTCCAACTTTAATGATTTTTTTAGTGGAAGATCCTTTATCCAATCTACCTCAGTATCTAACTTGCTGCTATCACAAGAATCTATGTTGTTGTTGTCCCCTTTGTATAATTTTAGATCAGCAACATTGAAAATGGGTGATATGTCAATCCCTTGTGGTGGATTATCAAATAAAGAGTAGCAAAGTAAAGTTTGATGTGTTGTCTTTATTTGAATCACATGTTTTCTAAACACACATCGCTTTATACAAACAGTTGTTGTTCAAGGAACATAAGGTAAATCACTCACAAGGAAAGAACCCTTTAGGGTAATTAGATCTAACTTCACATTTTGAACCATGTCTTGATAATATATCAAATTTTAAATTATATAGTGGATTACAAGGAGTTGGGGAAAGATCAACAAAATTAAGATGTTTTTATAAATAAGGATATCAATATGGACAATTCATATTTGGAACCGGTTGCATTATCTTTTGTATGGTTGGAAATCTAGTCTATTTGATATAATAAATTTGTGTTTCTCTTGAATAATAGTGTGTAGATAGAGCAAGAATCATAATAATTGTCCACTAGAATCTCTTGCTGAAAACATAGATAAGGCTAACAATGCAGGTACGACCAATATAAATAGGTGGTTTAGGAACACCTAGGTAGGCTAGTATGAAACCTAGGGCTTCCTTGTTTTTTGGCTTTTAGTGATGATTAGTTACATCATGGTGATTAATTTTGGATTTTGAAGCCTTGATGTTTCTTTCTGCAACTCAAATGAAGTATTTAAATTATACTTAAATTTTCAGCTAAGTTGCCAATTTGGGTTCTAGTTTTGGTACATGGGTTCAATAATTTTTCCCCTTTGGTATAGGTTTGAGTTCATTCATACATACACATATTGCCAATATATATAGACATGTAGAGGGAAAGGGTTGAATTTTGGGCATAGGCCAGTAGTGTTACTTTAGTGGTATAAGAGTTGGTTATCATACTTTCTTATGCTTGTTTTGAGTGGAATAGAGCAGAGATATTTGCAAAAATAGAGAAAGTGGTAGTCCCCAGAAGTTCCAAAAGAGATAACAATTTCCAAAGTACAAGTTCCTTTAGCAGTCATAGAATAGAGAGAAGTGAATAAGGGTAATAGGCATAGGAGAAGATCCTATAATGAACATTGTAAATATGTTGGTTAGGGGACAACATAAACAAATCAATGCATTGCATTGTTGGTGGATATGGTGGCTCACTAGGGACAATAGCAATAGTAGTAATAACAATAATAATGTTGGCAATAATGGCCTAGGGGACCAATTCACTAAATAACAGCACTAAAAATCAGCATGCTAGAATAACTAATAGTAGACCTCTCATGCCTATATTTCTCCCAAAGTCCAACCACAAGCTGAAAATGAACCTACATAAAATGGTTTGCAAGATCACTTTATGCAAGACTAAAACAAAACAATCAAGTGTAGGTCCAACCTGACACATCTTTAAGAGATTATAAGGACCTCTGACTAGTTTATAGAGTTGAAGACCATATGAAAATGAATTGCAGAAAAAGGTTGGCAAATTGATCCTCTTCTACTATGATGTGTCTAGCAAGACAATGACAAGAACATGGGTTCTAAAAATATATACCTGTTTCTAGTTTATCCCCATGCTAGAAGATGAGGCCATTTAAATATGTTTCTATTCACTTGGTTGTTATTGCTCATGATTGGTGGCACCAAAAAATGATCATAGTGGGACATGATCAGAGTACCTCTTATGAAGAGTTCACTAAGAAACTTATTGACAAATTTGACCCTAAACATCATTTTAAGAAGTTAGCTTAGTTTGAAAAATGTTGTTAAGTGGACACCTACATTGTTGATTTTCAAAGTTATCAATATTGGCCATTGATATAACATAGAGGAGGTTGATCTTGCTATTTATGAATGAAAAAAAGCTCTTAGTCCAAGAATAAACTTTAGTCCAAAAGATCTATGTTACAAACTAAATCATGTAGAGGGGAAGGGTTGAATTTTAATGTGAGAACCAATCCATCAAAACATATAATAGAAAATTTACAATTTTTGGACAAGTATGAATAAATTAGGACTTTCATAGAACAATTCAACTCTTGATGACACCAAATTTTTCTTTCAAAACCATATGTGTAGATATAAACATTAAGTACAACATGTCCAATTTTTTTTGTAGATATACACATTAGTTACACCAATTTTTTCTTTACAAAATCATATGTGTAGATGCATGCAACCACTAAGAAAAGTGAAAGAATTGAATGAGAAATGAAGAATGAATATTGATCATAGATTCATACCTAACCCTAAGTCTTCAAAGCCTTTATAAGGAGGATGAAACCCCATTATTCATATGTATGAGTAAGATTTTATGGGAGAATGCTAGTAAAGTGCAGAGGGGTGTAAATACTTAGAAAAATCAGAACAACATTGTAGAATTTAGTTGATCAAGAATAGAGTATCAAAATTTTGAGGAGAGATATATCAAATCAAGGAAGGATTAGAATAGACAGAGCTGAACAAGGATCTGGAATCAGCAATTAAAGATTGCAAGTCATCAGGTCAAGACTTTCTAATGATATCTAGCCATTGTATTAGGAATAGAAATCCTATAATGATAGGTTGGTTTAATAACCATGTTGTAAGCCTTTAAACAAGGTGTTATATCCTTTAATAGGGTAACATTCGAAGTGAGTGTTTGTAAATCCTTTAACCATGTCACTTTTAACAAGATGTAAAGTCTTTAACAAGATAGGCCTTTCACAAGGTAGACCATTGGAAGTGGTCAAACATTGTAACCTTAAACATTTACATATTGTTGTAGTGATACTTTGTGGGTGTCATCCCCACCCTAGTTTTACCTTCTCATTTTGGAGGTTTTTTGGGTTACAAAATCTTGTGTTATCTATTTTCATGCATGTCTTTATTTTTCATGTTAAGTAGATATGTTAGATGCATGTGAATGATCTCAAATAAAATGTTTTAAAAGGTTAAAATTAGTTACTTTTGATTCACTCCCCCCCCCCGCCTCTCAGAAGCGAATCATCTCACTTGTATATTCCAACAATTGGTACCATAGCCAAGTTCTCACAACGAAGAGCCTTATAGCTTGGAGAAAAGATTTGGAAATGGAAGTCTACAAACTTGGGAAGATCATAGAGAATCAAGCAATTGATGTACAACTTGCTTTACACACTTTGGAAGGAGCTAGAGAAGAACTAAGAAAATCCTTAAAGAGTAGAAGAGACATTGCCATAGCTGAGAATGATATGCAATACAAGGAGATTGACACCTCAAAAATGTTTGCAAATGGAGATTCCAAAGAGTTTGATGTAGAAATAGCATACCTAATGGAGAAGAATAGAGCTCAAGTAGAGGAGATCAGAACTCTCAAGCTTGAACAAGAATCACAAGCCATGATGCTTTATAAAGTAATTGAACAAAAGAAAAGAGCCATTGAAGATAAGGTTATGCTAGAGGATGATAAGAGAAAACATGCTAGTACTAGAATAGATTGGAGGAAAAATTAATTGAGCTTGCAAGAATTTCAAACATGCAGCTAGATACTCTAAGCCAGATGATGAATGCACATCATGAATTGAATGTCAAGGATATTGAGATCTCCACACTAAAGATGCAAAATGAACAACTGCAAAATGACCTGAAAAAGAGAGAAGGAGATTGTAGAAAGCTTCAACAAACCGAATGAGACTATTAAGTACTTTAAACAGCTACTAAAATCACTAGGAGCTACCAATGATACCTCAGGACTAGGATACAGTAGCACTGAACAAGAAGAGTCATCCAAGATTGCAAAAGAAAGAAGTAAAAATGGTCAGAACACTAAACCTACTTGTCATTTCTATGGTAAAAAGGGACATACCTCTAATGTATGAAGAGCAAGAATGTCCATCAGCATGACAAACCTAAGAATGTAGGTTACTGTCATAAGTGCAAAAAGCAAGGACATCAAGCACATGATTGTAGGACTAAGACTATTAGAACACCAAGATTTGAAGGTCACTGCTACAATTGCAAGAAGTATGGACATGGAGCTTTTGAGTGCTAATCAAAGCCTATGTGGACAACTAATTAGCTAGGAAGGGGAAATAACCATGGATGTCACTATAATTGGGACTACAACACCAAGTATAGAAATCATTACTATCAAGAATATGGACACATTCCTAAAAATTGCATAAGAACACATTTCAATGGAAACTACAGCAGATGGCTCAGCCAAACCACATGCTTCAATTGTTTAAAGACTGGACATATTAGTAGAAATTGCCCAACAAGGTCAAAGGCACTCACCTCATAGATCAAAAAAGGAAAAGAGAAGGTGGATTTTGAACACATTAGAGGATAAATAAATAAGACATGGAAAAAGAAAGATGGAAGCAAGACATAAAATGAAGGGATCACCTCACCTAAAAGGTCAAGTGCTCACACTTCATCAAACTAAGCACAAGAAGGCATGTCAAACTGATATACAAAGCTTTTCATACATTAGTTCCTAAACAAGTATTGAAAAGAAGAGATCAGTATGAATAGAGATGCAAAGCTAACATTTCAAGATTTCATAAGTGTTGCTTAGTTGCCCTCAGATGCTGAGTAAAATTTCAATACATGTCAATTTGATTACCAAAGTTAATAGAAGTCAAATGATTAGTTGCAACCGAGTGGTAGTTGAAGCTGAGTGAAGAGAAATTTTAGTTGAAGCTAAGTGAAGGATACGTCTATGGGTGCCAAGTGGTTGAAAGACAATGGAAGTTGAGTAATGTAGAAATGCTTAAGAAGCTGAGTGGACAACTGTAAATGCAAAAAGAATTAAATGCTATGAAAATAGGGTATATTATTACATTTTTGAATCATTTTTCTTCATTGCAAACAAAGAGCAAAGATAAAGAATAGTGTAGAATGACTTCAAAGAAAAGAATCCAGCATTTAAGCCAATTTCAACAGTGATTCAACATAATTTCATTGATTCAAGGTATTTACATTTGTGTCAAGCTACGTAATTTTAAATTTCTTCATGTTAAAACCCTAGCTAGCACAAATGGCCTCCAGTTCTAGGAAATTATAGGAGAAAGAACCATTTGAGGTCCAACTAATGTCAAATGAAGTAAAACAACTAGATTTTCGGCCAATCTTAGAGGTGGCATACAAAAATGACCCAATTGGAGCCCTATCTATTATTCCACCTAAGGTAGTTATGGTCCAAGATGTTAGAATATGTTACAACTACAAAATTGGAGCCATAGGAGAGATGAAGATGAGAGAAGCCTATGAGAGATTGTGTGAAAATGGAGTTTTGAAAGAGGAATGCCAAATCGTTGAGAAGAAAGGTTTGACATGTGCCCTAGAATTCCCCACAATTTTCAAAACTGAATCAATTAGAATAGTGCTTAGTAGAATTCATGATGGAATTTTATGGTTGGAGGATGGTCCAATGAAAATAACAAAAAGGATTGTGCATAAAGTAATAGGGTACCCAACCCTAGATCGGCCAAAGACCCTCAGAAGTGATTCTAAGGAAGAAATTGAAAAGAACACAAGTGCCAAGAGGAACAAAATAAGAATGACAATAGATGCCATCGAAGACCCTCTTGTTGACTTTGTTGTTAGGGTTATTGCACACAAATTTTACCAATCCAATAGACTTAATAGTGTACCATGCAAGCATTGCAGTGGATGTGAGTTACAAACTAGTGAAGAAGGATCATACTTATGATCTTGCAGAACTACAATTGCAACAAATCAATGAGAACTTAACAGCAATAAGGAGAACCAAGGGAGCATAGTGCAAGTTTGGAGCAATTTTGATTTGCATATTTTTCCATGTACAAAATGAATTTCCATCTTTTGGTAAAGTTTTCTGGAAATAAAATAGGTCTATATTAGCTTAAGTAAATATATAGAACAAATGGGAGCTAATTTTGGAACTCTTATGACAAGTTATTTTGAAGATTTCAAGGAGACCATGAAACAGAGGCTGAGAATACTAGTTTCATTGGTAGAAAAGCATGTAAATGATGTATGCTTTCTTGTAGATATTGATTATACTTACATACAAGTAGCCATACCAAGAGTCAAATGGTTAAGACCTCTTGGCTATGAGATAAACATAAATGAGGCATCTATGGCTATAACTGCATTATTTGTAGAGCACGTGGACAAGAGTGCACCACATTTTGGTACTTTTGATGTGCTAAGGTCAAATGTGGACATGGAGCTGTAGACTGCCTCCACATTGAAGAAAAAGGAAAAACTTGTTAAGAAGTTAAAGGCAAAATTTGGTGAGGACACTACTGAAGAAGGAGAAGAAGCAAAAGATGATAAAGATGAACAAGGACAAGGGCCACCTACATTAACAGAAGGCATGGGTGAGGATGCAAAAGAAGAGGAAGGTTCTGAATAGGAAGCACTCAAGGTTGAACCTAAGAAGAGAAAGGCACAAAAATAGCCTATTGTACAACCCAAAGGGAAGAAGAAAACTACAAAAAAGCCAAGCCCAGCCAAGCCAACTACAAGGGCAACAACACAAGTGGAAAAGGATCTAGGGAAGCAAAAAGAAATAGAGAAAGGAGGGCCTATAGAACAAAAGAAAAGAATAAAATATATTGCACCCCTAGAGTTAGATGAAGAAAAGATAGAATCTAACAATGATAAATTTAGAGTGGTAAGTCACACCACCAAATCTGATATCGAAAATGTTTGTGACAACATTAGGGATAATGTAGATTTTACTAGTTTGAAGACCATTGATTTTAATAAGCGAAGTAGAGAAGAAAAAAATATAGTGGAAGAGTCTATCTACACTATGATGGCCAAGTTCAAGACTACCCCACTTGAACTTGACAATTCTATGCCTAAGGAGCTAAGCTCCATTATTGATAATAAATGGCATTACTCCCTAAAGATGGAGAAGGAAATAAGGGAGTCAACATTGGCTCATGTAATGCCATACCTTAAAAAAGGTCAAATAAATAAGACTAACAAGAAACATGGGAGCAAATTTGTACCCAAATATAAAGCCTTCAGTATTCTGCAAAATCAAATTGATGATGTTGTGCAAAAGTCTACACAAATGTGGAAATTGATTTATGGGCTAACAAATGTCAAATAAGGATAGGAAGATCCCTTTGAGGGAAGGAATGATGAAGAGGAAGGAGAGGGAAATGAAAAGGAGGAAGAAGGAGAGAAATAAAAGGAAGAGGTAACTATGGAGGAGAAGACACAACAAGGTGATGAGGCAATAGTTGAAGAGTAGCAGCAAGAATAGAGTGTCCAAGACACCCAATTGCCACCACTTAGTGCTCCACATATTGTTGGCTCCCGATTTAATAGAATTTGAATAACCAATTATGCAAGGAAAAATTGCATCTATGGGCAGCTATCTCTAATAATGGACACAATTTACCAAGAATCTAGGCTAACTATAAGGCTACACTCCTACACTTCAGGCTCTGCAAAAC
This sequence comes from Cupressus sempervirens, assembly GCA_028749045.1. Taxonomy (NCBI): domain Eukaryota; kingdom Viridiplantae; phylum Streptophyta; class Pinopsida; order Cupressales; family Cupressaceae; genus Cupressus; species Cupressus sempervirens. Next base: position 875,050,747 of record CM053789.1, read on the forward strand.
CTAGGTGAGTGAACCTCTTAGGATCCAATTATGTGACCAATGCAATGAGCATAATCAAAATCCAGAATAACAGATGAAACCCCTAATTATTCTATACTTAACCAATATTTCATAAGCATGAAATAACTAATGACCTAACTCATGAAACTGGTAAGCTAAGTGAGGGTTAAGCTTTGAATAACTTTCAAAATGAAAGGCAAAAAATTTGATTAATGATGTTGATTCAACACAATCTCAAATATGCAGAAGTATAACAAGTGATCCTATAACTGATCAGTGCCTAATCCATTGGGCAATTCCATGAATTCAAAACATACATCTATGACATCAGGACATATTTCAATACCCAAACATCAGATCTATCTAATCACCTTGTGATTCAGACATCGGTGTTCATTTAGATCTCATTCTCACAAAATATCCTTCTCAAGTAACCAGTAACCTTGTTAAACATATCAAGCATTTACTTGGGCCTTTGGTCCAACAACAAAATACATCAAACATACAACCTGAAGGGGATGCAAATGGATCTTAGATCTTTGTTCCAAGACCACATAAGACTTATAGATTGCTGAGACAGGAGACAAGAACCATAATGAAACTAGTGAAACTATTGCTCATATGTATTGATTTCCTTGAAACTATACATTCAGATGCACAAAATTAAAATATGAAAATACCTAACATATAAAAACTTCTTGTATTATCTGCACTATTGCTATTCATACAAGAGAATTATGCTAAAGAATATGTGGCATCACAGTATGGGAATACATCAAAACTAGATCCAAAACATGGTATCTCAGTAGTGAGTGGTTTTTTCTCCAAAAATTGGAACCCTTACAATGAGAAAGAAAGGGAATAATATAGCAGGAAGTGAATTCTTTGATCTATTGTAAAGACGACATGCGTCCACCAAAAATTCCTTCCCAAGAAGATGAAAAACCTCTTTCTACCCTCTTTCTTCAACTGAATATCAAATCCCATCATTTGGCCGCTACAAGGCAGAAATATCTCAGAAATCTCATGATGAAAGAATGTAACTAATTTTGGTGTTAAAATGAAATCATGGTAAAAGTGAAAAACCAGTTACAATAACCTCCACAAGCCAAGAAAACATCTCAAAATTGATTTTATTCATTTTCACACTTCACCAAGCCTTCATATATGTCTTTTAACCAATTCTGATGATCAATGATCAAATCTGCTCATTCCATTGAGAAGGCCCTGGGAATTAAAGAATGGCTTATAGCTTGAACGAGTGAGCACTTATGCACAAATTGACTTCATATTTGGAAAGTTCAGATTTTCTCGATTTCGGTGGTATATTGAAGTGCCCATTTTATATAAAAATCGCCCCAAATATGGCCCTTTGAAGTTTCAGATCTCCATTCATGGCTTCCATTTAAAATTTCAAAGATTGAAAACTTTTAAAATATTATAGCTTGAACTATAGAAAAATATTTTTGAAACAAAAATATTTTTAATCTTTCAACTGAATGAGAGATAGGATATCATTATAAAAAACATTATTTGTTTATTTATTTTTTACCCTTATATCCCCTCAACCTCTGAGAAAGTGCCATGTGTCACTTTATGATAGGCTTTGACCATCTAGCGGGACCCACATCTCATCCTGTCTCTCCTTCCACGTTAGCACCACATGTTGTCACCACATCATAGCTCACTAAGTCGCTATGTTAAATTCCTTGCAACTTTCCTATAGCGACTTAGCGAGAACCCTGTAATCTGCCACGTGGCATGATCTGGTGCACTTGAGAAATCTTTTCGCCACATCACCACTGACTCACCCAACTGACTACCACTTATCACATGTTGGCTCACTGCTCTATACTTAGGCAGGACCCACATCACTTTTTTTATCCCTTGCCAGATTTTGAAATTTTTTGGCTAGTCACTATGTCGGTAGCCAAAAAACCTAGAATTTTTCAGCTAGCGACATAGCGACTAGCCAGATTTTATTTTTTGGCGATCTCAATTTTGCTGATGTCATCACCTTTGACTGTGTGTCTATTCAAAAAAAAATTCTAATTGCGTCCAATTGTTGTTCCTTGCTTAGCAGCTCTTGCCTTTGGTGTGAATGCTAGTGTCTCCTTTTTGCATTTTTAAGTGCTTGATCTTCCCTATTTTGATCTGAAGCATGATCTCAAGCTTCCAGTGGCTTCATACTTGATGCCTTTCCCTTTGCTTGTGGGTGGACTGACTTGTATGCATGGAGTACTAAAAAATTTAGTGCCTGGACCTCCTTTTTTTTGTCGTAAGGTTCTGTATAATCATGCCTGCTGCCCCTATTTGATGCGTGAGTCTCCTCATACTGTTGCCAAGAAAGACATGAGTCCTTCCTCTTTCAATGTGGAGCTAGGCTGCTCAATCATGCTTCCTCACATGAATTTCCCTACATATTGCCCCTGTGTTGGAAATTTTGATGAATACATCTTATACTGCAGCTTCCTTCTTTTTCCAATGTGTGGCTTGTGAGTTGTAGACACCTATGTCATTTTTTCTTGCTATTTGCATGGGTTACTCATAAGCATCTCCTTTTATCATGGGTGGATTTCTCATTTAAATGCCTGCTGCCTCTTCATTTTGTCTAGATTCCAAGCAATTTCTCCATACAATGCACCATGCAACGCATTCAACATAGAATGCCAAAAGCTTGGTGGGGATGGAGGTTCACCATATGGATTATTTGGATCTCCATTCCCAGTGGCATAGGGACCTTTAGGGCCAAGGTCATATCCATAGATGGCCTACTAAATTTTAAGGGCATCGAGGTATATATAAATAGAACTGCCGACATGCCTATAAATCTCTACTTCAAGCTTATTCCTTTTAAAAATTTGGCTTCCTTTAGCTGGCGGCTATGCAAAATGCCATGGGCTTTTCCTTTTAATACACTGCCCTATCTCTTCTTCTTCCTTGATTGACCCTTTTAGAGGAGGAATGTAGAGGAGACCCTTTGATATAGATCTATTGTTCAACATAATTGAGAAATATGGAACCCTCATGTTTGACCAACATATACAGTCCCTATACTTTACTCCATTCTTGTTCTTATATCCTCTGATTTGTCCATGGTCTGAAATTTTTTGGAAAGACTTTTTCTCAATATTTTGGTAACCTCTTGGGTTTTAGAAAGTTTACGGGCTTCTTGGTCCATATGAAGAAACCCCAATGTGTTTATATGTTGGTCATTTAGTTTATCACAATGTTGTATCCTTTCTTTTTACCTCTCATAGAAATCTTCAATTGATTCATATTCTTCGGGCTATAACATTTTGAATGATGGTGAATAGTTCCCACTTGGATTTTCCATCATCCCAACAAGTCTCATACATATCAAGAATCATAAAATATAATTCAATGTGATATGTCATATAGTTTTGATAAGTTGTTGAAAATATTATGGAGCCACTCCAAAAGAAAATGCCAGTAAAAACCAGTCATGTAACATTTTTGGCAATATGTGCACAATGCCCACATACCTATCAACCCAATGCAATTAGTCAGGCCCCAAAGTGGGCTCAGCTAAAAAAAAATTCATTTTTGAACAATTGAATCTTATAACAGGCCCACTAACTACCTGATACTAATTCGAAACAAATTTGACCACTGAATCAGCATTTGAAATTCATTTTATCCCTTTTCACAACCTGTTACTTTTGCGCCAGGAGGTTTGTTGACTAGCCCTAAAAATTGACCAAATCACCTAATCAAGCTCTGAAAATTGGCACACTAACTCTTTGTTCTGCACACTTACACCTCGTCAGATCTTGTCTCATGAAAAATCCAGGGTCCAAAGATATTGACCATCAAAGTTGCCTTCTTAGAATCACCCACATGAAAACATGTCAGAAAGTAATAAATTGGGTTGGGATTTGGCTTTGAAAATTGGGCAAATGGACACTTGGGAAAATGAAACTTGGAGTGTTGGTTCTTTGTCATGAGGACATTATAAATCTATAATTTGGGCTCATGAAGAATAACAAGACACAAATGGAAAGTGGTCAAAGTAGGCTACTTAGAATTTGTAAACTAGAAAGACTGACAGAAAGCATTTTTTGCAAATGGAATTGACCTAGAAAAGTGTGCGAATGGATTCATCGTGACTTGAAAATCAGCACAGTTAAAGTATTTTCAGAGGACAACACAGTGGTATAATCCATTTGGTCTCACCTATCATGGATTTCAAGATATAACACCATGAACAAGGGTCCTAACAAATCTACAAATGTTGACACCAGTAAAACTTTAAAAATTGCATTTGGAATCGCGTTTGAAAACTAATCAAATAGATTTTTCATAAGCTAAAACTTGAAACATAACAAGTCTCTGACATCTAGAATGCAACACAAAAGTAATTTTAGCATTTTGATCAATTGGTCAAAAGCTATAGCATGTCAAACAGGGCTTCCCAAAATTTTGCACAATTACACAAATGCACAAGACAGTAACTAACCAATTTTGAGGGGTTCGAAACCTAGTCAAACAGACTTGAAATGACTCAAAATTTGAAACATAGCTTCTTGAATATGGACACTAGACATTCCCAAAGCAGTGAATCACAAAAAATTTTTGGGTGCGAGATATTCAATGGCAAACACAACCTCCTGTCGCTATTTGACACTTAGGGTAAAAATGCAGATTTAACAATTGGTCAAAACAGGATCTTACAAAATAGCTCAAAATGGAAATTTATCACTATGGAAAAAGTATATGCACTAAATGAAAGGTGCTAGAAGCATTAAACACCTCTTAGGCCTCAGACTAACAGTCGGGTACATATGCACTAAAAGCATTTATAGGGCTTGTTTTCTCAATGGTACTCAAAATCAGGAAATCAATTTTGAGTCCCAACACATACAACACCCATCTATAGAAACTATAACTATAAAGGATGTTCCTAACACCTTAAGTCAGAACATTAATCCACTAACTGCAGAGGATCTCAAAAAGATCCTTCACCAAACAACATTGCAATCATAGTTATGCACAAATCCTATTTTGGTGAGTGTAGAGGAGTTACAAAAGGCTGTAGCTAAAATAACAAAAGAAAAGGTGAACACACAACAACCACCTTCACAACCTCCTATAGCTATAGATGATCAACCAAAAGAGCAAGTAGCACAAGACACAACTGCTAAAGTTAATCCCACAATAATAGCAACAACAACTACCGAGGAGCCAACAAAGGAGCAAATAGGACAAGATGTTCCTATAGCACAAAGCCAAGGTGCACCTCCTCAAATCATTTTCATTTATCAAGGTAGAAGTAGAGAAGAAGATAAGGAAGAGGAGGAAACCCCCAAGGAAAGAGAGCAAGAGGAAATATAGACATTGGTTAATTTTCCTACCTCGGGGACTCCTACCAAGTAGCTGAGCACTTGTGCAGTACCTCTACAAATCTCAACACCAGGCTCAAGCTCCACCAAGGTAGCAAGGGTACTTCACTATGGAGACCATGTACTTGATGAGGAAATAGTCATACCAAGTTATGAATACAAAACAATGAACCTGTCACAAATAAATGAAGTGCAAGAGGCACTAGAGAGAAAGAAGAAGCAAGAGATACTAAGAAATGAGTATAGACAAAAGCAAGCATTGGTAGAAATCAAACACATGTTCCTTGATGCATTTAGCTTGAAAGTACCTGATGAAACAAAGCCCACCATGTAGCAACTATCCAACATAGTGGACCAGGTACAAAATGAAGACCTTGATACTAATGTTAAATTATTAGAATGGTTTGAAAATAAGTTTCAAATGAAAGTTAATGAGAAAATATACAGTGAGATAGCACTATCACAAGTGGAACTAGCTAAGAAGATTGAGAAGGTTAAAATAGTACTTGAGAATATATTCTCATTATACTCCAAACTGTTTGATACCTTAATTTTCACATAGGAGACTAGTTAGAGAATAATGAGGTTGGAGAGAAACTTTAAGATATCAAGCACACAACTACCTAAGGATCCAGCTCAAAGTGAGAAGCATTTTGCCACAATGCTTCACACTCTGAAGGCATTAGTTGTATTAACAATAGAAAAGGCCAATGTTAAGGCAAAATTGATACAAATTCAGTATGTTATCACCCCACATTTGGAAGTACTACATAAAGAAGTGGCTTATGTAGAAAATGTTTTAAAGAAAGATCCTAATATTTCTACCTTAGAAGGCCTTGTCCATCTTGTAGCAGAGATAGCCATCTAGCTTAGAGCACTAGAAATTGCCTTAGATAATTGGGATGCTTCTGTGAAGATGATAATGGAGGTAAATAAAACATTTTTGGCTAAATATTTCATTAATTCTTAGGACCCTTTGACATAAGTGTCAAAAAGGGGGAGATATTCATGTAAGGGAGAGATATAATAAAGATACAAGATAATAAGAATGGGGGAATAATACATTATGTAAATAAAAGGGGAGATATAAATTTTTTAATTTTTGAGGACAAATAAGGAGATACATCCAAAAGGATAAACTACAAGGAGATGTATGAAAGGGGGAGCATAAAAAAAGGGGAAGTACAAATAGACCAGACATAGAATTAGACAAAGAAAAGAATATCAAACACATCAGCATGAGAAAAATTTAGCTTAAGGCAATTTTGGTTACAGAAATGGCACATCAGCTCAAGGCGAGTTACAAGTTTTTGAAGTATATAATCATCTACAAAATTTTGAACAAGTTTTTGGAGTTTTGTAAATATGCTAAATAGGATACATATTATACTCCTAAGAGACCAGATTCATAATGCTCAATTATGTGTTTTTGCTACTCATGTCAAAAGGGGGAGATCGATGGTCTCAGATTAGTTTTGACAATTGAGTGTCAACACACTTAACCAATTCTTAAGATGATGTCGAGTATAACACAGATGTTGAGCTATAGTATGTGCCAAGCCAAAGATTCAATAGGTGTTGAGTGAACTTCCAGTGTCGAGCAAGATTCAAATGTTGAGTGATAAATAATGCTAAGTCACTATAGGTGCTGAGAAAAGTATAGATATCAAGCTAAAAAAAATTACTATAGGAGTTGAGTGAGACAAAATTCCTATATGTTCTAAGCATCAGCAAGTAGTAAGTGTTGAGTAACATAGAACTAGCATATGAGTTTGTATCTTTGCAAACTCAAATGTGAACCATTTTTGAAGCTGACTTAAGATGAATCTTGAAGGATCTTGAAGATAAGATCAAATCTTTTGCATTTCCTATGTAATCAACATGTAGCCAATCAAAAAAATGGAGAAGGCATGCAACCAATAAAAAAAGTGAAAGAATTGAATAGGAAATGAAGAATGAATATTGATTGTAGATTTATACCTAACCCTAAGTCTTTGAAGCCTTTATAAGGAGGAAAAAACCCCATTATTTGTATGTATGAGTAAGAGTTTATGGGAGAATGCTAGAAAAGTGCAGAGGGGTGTAAAGACATAGAAAAATCAAAACAAAATTGAAAAATTTAGTTGATCAAGAACAATGTATCAGAATTTCAAGGAGAGATATATCAGATCAAGAAAGGATCAAAATGGACAAAGTAAAACAAGGATGTAGAATCAGCAATTGAAGATTGCAAGTCATCAAGTCAAGAATTTCTAATACTCTCTAGCCATTGTATTAGGAATAGAAATCCTATGATGATAGATTGGTTTAATAGCCATGTTGTAAGCCTTTAAACAAGGTGCTAAATCCTTTAATAGGGTTACATTCCAAGTGAGTGTTTGTAAATAATTTAACCAGGTCACTTTTAATAGGGTGTAAAGTCTTTAACAAGACTGGCCTTTCACAGGGCAGATCGTTAGAAGTGGTCAAACTTTGTAACCTTAAATAGTTACATATTGTTGCAGCGATACTTTGTGGGTGTCATCCCCACCCCAATTTTACGTTCTCATTTTGGAGGGTTTCTGGGTTACCAAATCTTGTGTTATCTATTTTCATGCATTTTTTAATTTTTCATGTTAAGTAGATATGTTAGATGCATGTGAATGATCTTAGCTAAAATGTTTTAAAAGGTTAATATTAATTACTTCTAATTCACCCCCCCCCCCCCCCCCCCACTCAGAAGAAAGCTATTCCACTTGTAAATTCCAACAGTTACACCATTTTTTTCTTTCAAAACCATATGTGTAGATATAAACATTAAGTACAACATGTCCAATATTTTTTCTGATATACACATTAGTTACATCAATTTTTTCTTTCAAAACCATATGTGCAGATATAAACATTAAGTACAACATGTCCAAATTTTTTGTAGATATATTTTCCTATGAAGAAAGACCATGCCTAACAATATGAACCCAGAAAAAAATAAGGAGACAATGGCTATATTGTGGTCTCAGTTCCAAAGAAAAGTTGAATAATGTAATTGTCCTTGAAAAACGTGTAAGGGCTTAAAGAATCAAAGAATTCTAATCAAAATAGCCTAGTCATTGTAGGCAACATGGTCACATTGAAGAGGCCCAGAATTTTTGTCAATTTCTGAATGTGGATTTCCTACTGTAAGAACATGGAGGTGTGAATATAAAAGCTAAGGATAACACTCCCATGGAAGAAGATGATAATATACTAGAGGACATGATTGAAGAAGATGGTATCCGTGCAGGTGATGAAGATGCTCACAATGATGGTACTAGTGCATTTGATAATGATGATGAAGATAGTCTTGATATATCTTTACTTAAGAAGGCACACAAGCCCCTATATGAAGGCTCCCAAACAACTCTTCTCTTTGCGATAGTGTTGTTGGTGAACTTGAAGGTTTTGAATGGTTTATCCAATGTAGCAGTCTTGATATACCTTTAATTAAGAAGGCACGTGAGCCCCTATACGAAGGCTCCCAAACAACTCTTCTCTCTACAATAGTCTTTTTGGTGAACTTGAAGATTATGAATGGTTCATCCAATGTAGCAATGTCATGTATGCTAAGGTGTGCCATTTTTGTCATCTTCAATGTTAGAATACCATTACTATTCATTATATTGACAATACATATTTATTTTTGTAGGTTGATAGGTGAGTTTTTGTTACCACTATCAAACATTCTGCCTTGTCCATACCGAGAATTATCTACCATTATGAATCAGATTGGAATGAAGTATTAGAGAATACATGCATGTCCCAATGATCACATTCTATATCATAAACAACATGAATTTGCAACATATTGCTCTAATTTTCATATTAGTAGATATTGATTAGATCAAATAACAAAAAAAGTGCCTTACAAGGTTCTTCAGGACATTCCCATTATTTCACATCTTTAATGATTATTCAGGTGCATTAGCTTGGCACAAATTATGGATTACCATGCACAAAATAGAAGTCAAGATGACATTATGTGAATGCCTTTGGATGGTTCTAAATTTAAAGAGATAGAAGAACCGTGGTCACACTTTAAAGAAGAACCTTATAATCTCAAGCTTTCATTGGTAGCAGAAGGTGTCAATCCATTTAAAAATATGAGATCTGTTTACTCAATGTCGCATGTTTTTGTTATTAACAATAACATTCTTCCTTGGATGTCCATAAAGAGGGAGCACATAATGTTGTCAATGATTGTGCCAACTACTTTTTCATTTAATAGTTATGTAATAAATATATAAATAGTGCATGAAAATGGTCATAATAATTACACAATATTTATGTTCATTTAATTACTACATAAGTACCAAGTTAAAGATATGAACATGTATATTAAGACCCTAATTGATGAGTTTTTGAAGTTATGGAATGGTGTCACAATGTATGAAATCTCTAGACCAATAGGAAAAAGACAATTTCAATTATATGCAATGCTTGTATGGACAATACGTGATGCCCCTAGGCTAACTCATTTTTGTGGTATGTTATATTATCAAGGTCACATATTTTTGGTCTATTATAGTACTTACACGTTATTGTTGTATGATTAAATTGTGCATGATAATTGTACATAATCCAATTGTACATGATCTTTTAGGTCTTCAGACAAAGGAAAAATTCCCATGTCCATTTTATGGTCTGAAGATGAAATCTCATTATTCAAGAAGTTTAGGAAAGTAGGTGTTTGATAAGTTTAGACACTTTCTCCACAATAATTATAAATATTGAATTACTAAAAACCATATTTTTAATGGGAAAGAAGAGACAACATCAAGGCCATGAAGAATGACAACTCATCCATGGAAGTTGGAATACGATCGACTAAATCATTGAGGTAATGTCTTTTTTGTGGTCTAAAGTTTGAAATTTATATTTTGATATTGTCTTATATTTAGTAATGATGTAATTTATGTTCATGAAGGTCGTCATGGAATCAATGATCATTTTCCTAAAGGAATGAAAAGTTATCCTACTCAATTTAGTAGGCTACCATACTACAAGGATCTCCCAATCGTGCATTTGTTTGATATTATGCATATTAGAAAGAATGTGACAGAGACACTATGAAAAATATTGAATGGAAGGTGTGATAGAGAAAAAATTGCCAAAATTTGTACTAACATTAATGAATCGAATCATGCACTCAAAGATTTCATTGAATCAAATAGCAATGGAGACTGCATAAATATGAGTGCCCTTCCTTGGTTATTAATGGAGCAACAAAGTGATGCATTAAAAGAAGTCATAAAAAAAAAATTCCCACAAGATTTGTTACAAATATTGTATACACTAAAAATTGTCCTAAATGACTATATTAATTTAATTAATACTAGTCACATTCCTCTACTTATTTAATTAAATTATTTTAATTAAATAAGTTCATTTTTGCCTAAGTATTTAAATTTAATTTAAATACTTCCTAGCTCTAATGTGTTAATTTAAATTAACACATGATTCTCCACATACTCCTTTTTTAAATAAATTTTATTTATTTAAAATTCTCCATGTTCCCATTAATTCTTCTAGACTTTGATTAAATTAAATTTTATTTAATTTAATCTTTATTCAAACTGCCTAGAAGTACGTGCATTCATATGAGTTGTCATCATATCTTTTAAGCACATGTTGTCTACACCATAGGAATCTTCTACACACACATGCCATCTCATCAGTCTTATCCGTCTATCTAGAATGTGAGATAAGGTGCTTAGTTGTCAATTCTTATCCTTATCTCCTATGCTTAGTTGTCAATCCTTATCCTTATCTCCTAGTGGTTTCTAAGCACATTCTAGATGCTTCCTCCATCCACTTTAAATAGACATCTTGTCTCAAGCTTTCCAGACGAAGAGAACCTTGGCTGGGTTAGGAATCATTAGAGGTCCATTAGAATTGCTTATCGTTGCATCATCATTCTGTCATTTTGATTTCTCATATCATTTAGGCTAGGTACATTTTCCATTTGCACTCACACAACCAAGAGATTCATCCGTTGTTGTTTTCCTAAGAGCATACCGAACATACTCTCCATTGTTATGTTCATAGTTTGAGGTTTGCATATGAATGAGAATTTTCACAGCCTTGAATTTATTCATATTTCTTTTACGTGTAAAATTAAAATAAAAAAAATAAAAAAATAAAATTTTAAAAAAAAAAATCAAAAAATAAAAGCAAAATTTTTTATTTTTTATTTTTCCTTCAAAATTTGCTTTTTATTACTTTTATCTAGAATCAAATTTATTTTATGCATTTAGATCTTTATTTTTATTTTCCTTTTAACCAAAACATTCAAAAAACTTTTTAAAAAAAAAATTTGCTTTTCGTGTGCCTGATTTTTGCAACATTGAACGAACATTGTACATTTTAATCACGTGTGTCTTCAATTAGATTAGAAAACTTAAAATTTCTTTGGTAACAAACAAGTCTCTTTTAAACCCAAGTCCACTTACGTATTCTCTCCCCTCGCGCCTTTGAGCGACCTTGGGTGCACAAGAAATAAGTGGACTTGTTTTTATTTTTCTAGGAGGCCTGCTTGGGGATTTCATCACCCCTTAGGACGACCTCAACTCCAGTGTTCTGGCGGAGTATAAAAATTGGGAGGTGAATCGAAAGACACCTCTCTTGGAAGCGTAATATTGTCACTCTTGGCTAAGCCCCAAAGAACTTTATACCTTTGGGAAGTGAAGGAGGAGATTGGGTTGTCGTCTCCCCCCGGCTGTGTGGCAGTATTTCCTTTCATCTACAGATTTGGGCCTCACGTACCTTGTGTATATCGAGGATGCTCCCTAGTTGAGCCTTGTACAGCCTAGTTTAACCTTATAGGACTGTTGGTGTGTTTGGAGTGTTTGAAGAACATTTGTATTCTACATATTTCATTGTTTGCTTTTGCATTTTAAACCTAAAAATTCAAAAAAAATAAAAAATCATAAAAGTTCAAAAATCCAAAAAAAAATAAAAAACATTTCAAAAACACAAAAAACACCTCTTCTTAATCATCATTCCAAATCATTTCACGTAGCATATTCCTTCCATCCAAGACACCGTTCCCTCTTACATAACTTGCCTTCATCATTCAAAATGTTGCTTGACATCTTAATCCTCTTTATTTATCTAAATCATTTTCTTTTCATTCAATCACATTCCTAATCTTCATCCTAGTCATGATTCATCATTATTCATATTCAATTTCCATAGTCAAGCTCATCATGCATTCTTAATTCGATTCTTCAAATCAGCATTCTTCTAATCCAATTCCTTGTCAAATTTAGTCATCCAAGTCATAATCAATCTTTCAAAAACTTCATTCACGTCTTCTTCTATTTCAATCTGACATCACATATTCTACTTCGGACATAGGAGCATCATCTTATCATTGGACTTTCATTCAAATCAAACATTCACTTTATTTACACTATCATAGGGTTCTTATCAAATCAAATCGAACCCTCATCCAGTCCAAATCCAAATTGAATCAATATTAAATCAATTCAAATTCAATCAAATCGAATCATATCAAGTGCAATCAATTTCAAATCAAATTAAATCAAAGTCCAATCAGCACAAGGCTCCTAATTCCAAGTTCATATTCCCTCTTCAAATCTTTTCATCACTTTTCATCTTGCATCCATGGATTCAAATCTGCTTCTTTCAATGATTGACAATATTGCACGACAACATGGTCTCGTACCTTCTCCATATCAAATTCCTTCTCAACACTTCAATTCTAATCTATCCCATGTTCATCATTCTCCTACCTTTGACAAGGGAAATCCATCTCCTTATCCTTCATCTGTAGACAATTCCATCTATAGCCAATATAATTCCTCTGTCATAAATGACCTCGCCATAGAAATTGAAGAACTAAAGAATACACTCTTGGACAAAAGAAGTCCCCAGGAAAAGGTCATTTTCTTTTCTATGTGTCCTTCATTTTCTAGCTCTCATATCCCTCCCTATAATTCCATTCATGGCCCACACAATGCCTTAGACATAAATACCCTTACCAAGAAAATGGAGGAAATGAAGAATTATCTCTCATATCTCAAAGGCATTAGTTCTCATGTCCCATCCAATCCTAATCCTCCATGTAATCCCCCTTACTATGAACCTAATCCAAATCCTTTATCCATAATTCCACCTCCAACAATATCATCCCCACCTCGTCAGGGGTATTTCACATCACTTTTGGCTAGATTGAAAATTCAGCATAATGTGAGCCAATCACCCAAAGCCACACCTCCAGTTCCATCTCAAGACCTTCCTTCAAAGCATGATGTTTCTCCTCTAGATCTGAGCACTTCTCCATCCCATCATTCCACTATCCCTCAACATTCATCCATCCCTCCTAGTCCATCTTCTGATTTCCCTCCTAATCAAGATCAAGACGTTACACCTACCACGCACATTATTGATTCCATTCCATCTCCACAATTAGCATCCGTAGATATTCCCCTTCATGAAAAAATTTCTTCCACTCCATTCACTAATACTCCTCCATGTCAAGATCCAATTACTCCATCTCATGATTCCATTTCCTCCATGCCCACATATGATGATCCACTTGCCATGCTATATGATCTTCTTTCACCACATGATTCCATTCCTTCCACATCCTCATATGATTCTAGTCCATTTCATGATCCACTCCTTGAGCTATACGATATTCTTTCATGTCAAGATCAAAGTACTCCATCTCATAGTTCCGCTCCCTCCATTCCATCTCATGAACCTATTCCATCTCACAATCCACTCGTTCCACTCAATGATCCTCTTCCAAGTCAAGATCAATACACCCCTTCATCCATATTTCACGCTCCCTCTCCATCTCATGATCCTATTACACTTATCCAATCTCCTCATGAACCCCATACACCTAGACTCGCATCTTGCATTGAGAATACTAAGTATCCCCTTACAAAAAAATAATTCCTCAAGATTTTGGTACACCTTCCACTTTTTCCAATTCCAAAACTTTTCCTTCCACACCTAAAACTTCTCCTCCTTCATCTTCCAAGTCCATTTTAGGTCCTTATAGTCCATCCATTCTAGGTTCTTATAGTCCATCCATTCTAGGTCCTTATGTTCCATCGTCAAACTCTTCTTCCCTTCCTTCCATATTAGGTCCTTATATACATCCTTCTACCTTATCCACGTTTTCCAATTTATCCCCTCATAGTCCTAGTAAAGATCAACAAAGGTGCACATCCTTGAATTCCTTCCAGCGTTCACCTTCCATACGTTCTCCATCTTATTTACCTTCATGCACTCATACCATGCCCAATAGAAACAAATTGGATGCCAAAGAAAAAGAAAACAAAGTCGAAAATCCACAAAAATGTAAGGATCAACATGTCCCATCTAAGCGACATGTCCAAGAAAAGAAAAATCAGATCCAAAATGCAATCAAAAAGCCACAAAGGCTAAAAATCAAAAGTGCAAAAGTTATGTGGATACCAAAGCTACTTAATGTAACAATGAATCTCAAAGAAAGATTCCAAATGACATCCAATTCTGTTAATCCAAAAGCCTCCATCCTTCATAAATTCTCCCAACCTCCATTTTCCAAATCCATTTTGGGTCCTTATACACCCAAATCCGCTATCCCAACTCTATCATCACTTTCATCCATTTTGGGTCCCTATATCCCAAAATTCCAACTTTCTCCTATACATCCTTCACAATTTACTCCATATTCTTCTTCTAGACCTTGATTAAATTAAATTTTATTTAATTTAATCTTTATTCAAACTACCTATAAGTACGTGCATTCATATGAGTTGTCATCACATCTTTTAAGCACATGTTGTCTACACCATAGGAATATTCTACACACACATGCCATCTCATCAGTCTTATCTGTCTATCTAGAATGTGAGATAAGATGCTTAGTTGTCAATTCTTATCCTTATCTCCTGTGCTTAGTTGTCAATTCTTATCCTTATCTCTTAGTGGTTTCTAAGCACATTCTAGATGCTTCCTCCATCCAATTTAAATAGATGCCTTGTCTCAAGCTTTTGGAACGATGAATGGGGACGAGATACACGAAGAGAACCTCGGCTAGGTTACGAATCATTAGAGGTCCACTAGAATTGCTTATTGTTGCATCATCATTTTGTCATTTTGATTTTTTCATATCATTTAGGCTAGGTACATTTTCCATTTGCACTCACACATCCAAGAGATTCATCCTGATGTGATGTCGGCATAGCATCACATCAAAGAAAATACAGGTTGCCCTAGAGAAGGAAGAAGAGGACTGGTGACAACAACAAAGGAGAAGGGTGATGATAATGATAATCTAAATGCAACTTAACTACATGAATGCAAGAGATTCAATTGTGTTCATATGGAGAGAAAACCTTATTTTAATATTGCAAGAGGAGTTATGCACCAAATGCTATAGAAGCATAGATGACAAGATTCCTTTGCGTGTATTAGACTCTTAACACAATGGATGCAGGTTTCAGAGTCATGAGGGCACAAATGACATATACACACTGGAGAGGTCTGGGCACACCCAAAGCCTTTTTAAGGAGCTTGGTGGAAATTGTGCTAACCCGTTGCCCCTAGTGAGCAATGCATTAACATAACTTGAAACTCACATAGATGTGCTAAAGAATCATAAAAATAAATCATATTGCAAAATAGCATGTGTAATCAGGATAAGCCGTTCAAATGATACCAAGATATGGAAGATCAAGGCACACTGGGAAAGGCTATTACTGAAACACAAAGATAAAATTAACAAAAAGACATTATGACTAAGTAGTCATTCAATTCACCATGCTTTCCATGAACCTAATAAATTTGTTAAATTGTTAAGCCTGTGTAGGAAGGATTCATCCTGTAAGGCAAAAACTGATTGATTGATTCAATTGAAATGAGATATTTGTGATTGGTTGCTGGCAATGACAGTAAAAGGAATGATGTTCTCAAATCATTGAGTCTAAATGTGAATTTGTGTAAGCTTGTTTACAATCACTATTTGATGAGGTTGATTTTATGGATGGAAGCTCAGTAGAATGAGAATATGGATAAGATAAGATGAGATGAAGAATGAAGTGATTGGAAGAAGAGAGGTATGATGAGATTAGAGGATAAATGAATTGATTGAATAGATTGGGAGACTTGGATTGAATGTGAAAGAATGTGGAATAGAATGGATTGAGACCAATGACAAGGGAAAGCCATGATATTTGTAAATGGATAGGAAGGTTGGGTAGATATATGAATGAAGGAATAATATGGATGACAATCAGATAATGGAGAACCAAGAACCATATTTCAAAGGAGTGACCAACAATGCCCCATTCCAAGGATATGAAAATGGAAGGAAATAATGGTGGGGAAGGATTGCATGAAAATGGACGGATGGTGTGAAAACTCACATATGGATGAAGAAAAGGCATGTGCTCTTCTTAAGCATGTATGAGCATTTTTATTGTTGGGCCTCTAGTATTGATTATGAGCATGGGTATGAAAGTGGAATGAAGGAAGGCATGAAAAAGGGATAATGATACAAAGGATATGAAAGAGGGATAATTATATGAAGGATATGGATGGAAAAGGGATAATGATATGAAGGATATGAATGGAAAAGGGATAATGATATGAAGGATATGAATGGAAAAGGGATAATGATATGAAGGATATGGAGGAAATGCGTGATAAGAAGTGGATGAAATAAAGAGATAACCAAGATCAAGGGCATATGGAAGAAGGATAGCGTAGGATTATGGATGGAAAAGATATGAATGAACATGAAAAGAGGATGGGAATATGTATGCATATGGATGGAAAATGGATGCATGGTAATGTGCATGGTAGGTGTAATGTCTTGATCTTGATTAGGAGGGAAATCAGAAGATGGACTAGGAGGGATGGATGAATCTTAAGGGATAGTGGAATGATGGGATGGAGAAGTGCTCAGATCTAGAGGAGAAGAGGAATCAATAACATCATGCTTTGTAGGAAGGTCTTGAGATGGAACTGGTGGTGTGGCTTTGGGTGATTGGCTCACATTATGCTGAATTTTCAATCTAGCCAAAAGTGATGTGAAATACCCCTGACGAGGTGGGGATGATATTGTTGGAGGCTTAGGAGATGACGTTGTTGGAGTATTAGGGAACGATGTAGTTGGAGGATTAGCATTTTGTGGAGGTAGAATTATGGATAAAGGATTTGGATTAGGTTCATAGTAAGGGGGATTACATGGAGGATTAGGATTGGATGGGACATGAGAACTAATGCCTTTGAGATATGAGAGATAATTCTTCATTTCCTCCATTTTTTTGGTAAGGGTATTTACGTCTGAGGCATTGTGTGGGCCATGAATGGAATTATAGGGAGGGATATGAGAGCTAGAAAATGAAGGACACATAGAAAAGAAAATGACCTTTTCCTGGGGACTTCTTTTGTCCAAGAGTGTATTCTTTAGTTCTTCAATTTCTATGGCGAGGTCATTTATGACAGAGGAATTATATTGGCTATAGATGGAATTGTCTACAGATGAAGGATAAGGAGATGGATTTCCCTTGTCAAAGGTAGGAGAATGATGAACATGGGATAGATTAGAATTGAAGTGTTGAGAAGGAATTTGATATGGAGAAGGTACGAGACCATGTTGTCGTGCAATATTGTCAATCATTGAAAGAAGCAGATTTGAATCCATGGATGCAAGATGAAAAGTGATGAAAAGATTTGAAGAGGGAATATGAACTTGGAATTAGGAGCCTTGTGCTGATTGGACTTTGATTTAATTTGATTTGAAATTGATTGCACTTGATATGATTCGATTTGATTGAATTTGAATTGATTTAATATTGATTCAGTTTGGATTTGGATTGGATGAGGGTTCGATTTGATTTGATAAGAACCCTATGATAGTGTAAATAAAGTGAATGTTTGATTTGAATGAAAGTCCAATGATAAGACGATGCTCCTATGTCTGAAGTAGAATATGTGATGTCAGATTGAAATAGAAGAAGACATGAATGAAGTTTTTGAAAGATTGATTATGACTTGGATGACTAAATTTGACAAGGAATTGGATTGGAAGAATGCTGATTTGAAGAATCGAATTAAGAATGCATGATGAGCTTGACTATGGAAATTGAATATGAATAATGATGAATCATGACTAGGATGAAGATTAGGAATGTGATTGAATGACAAGAAAATGATTTAGATAAATAAAGAGGATGAAGATGTCAAGCAACGTTTTGAATGATGAAGGCAAGTTATGTAAGAGGGAACGGTGTCTTGGATGGAAGGAATATGTTACGTGAAATTATTTGGAATGATGATTAAGAAGAGGTGTTTTTTGTGTTTTTGAAATGTTTTTTATTTATTTTTGGATTTTTGAACTTTTATGATTTTTTTTTTTTTGAATTTTTAGGTTTAAAATGCAAAAGAAAACAATGAAATATGTACAATACAAATGTGCTTCAAACACTCCAAACACACCAACAGTCCTATGAGGTTAAACTAGGCTGTACAAGGCTCAACTAGGGAGCGTCCTCGATATACACAAGGTACGTGAGGCCTGAATCTATAGATGAAAGTAAATACTACCACACAGCCGGGGGGAGACGGCAACCCAATCTCCTCCTTCACTTCCCAAAGGTATAAAGTTCTTTGGGGCTTAGCCAAGAGTGACAATATTATGCTTCCAAGAGAGGTGTCTTTCGATTCACCTCCCGATTTTTATACTCTGCCAGAATGCTGGAGTTGAGGTCATCCCAAGGGGTGATGAAATCCCCAAGCAGGCCTCCTAATAAAATGAAAAACAAATCCACTTATTTCTTGTGCACCCAAGGTCACCCAAAGGTGCGAGGGGAGAGAATACGTAAGTGGACTTGGGTTTAAAAGACACTTGTTCGTTACCAAAGAAATTTTAAGTTTTCTAATCTAATTGAAGACACACGTGATTAAAATGTACAATGTTCGTTCAATGTTGCAAAAATCAGGCACACGAAAAGCAAATTTTTTTTTTAAAAAGTTTTTTGAATGTTTTGGCTAAAAGGAAAATAAAAATAAAGATCTAAATGCATAAAATAAATTTGATTCTAGATAAAAGTAATAAAAAGAAAATTTTGAAGGAAAAATAAATAAATAAAATTTTGTTTTATTTTTTAAAAAAAAAAAAATTTAAATTTTTTTTTAAAAAAAAATTTATTTTTTATTTTTTTCAAAATTTTTATTTTTTATTTAAAAAAAAAAAAAATTCACTTCGAACTTATCTGAAATACAGATTTATAAAAACCTTTTCACTACTACAGTAAAGACAACTCAAAATCATTGGCAATAAAAAAAAAATGTGAAAAGAAGAGCACAATGGCAAGCAAAATTGACAGTGAGCTGACCGAGAACATGAAGTTTAAAAAAAAAGAACAATTGATTTATCTCCTACGTGTTGGAGAACAAGAAAGGAATGGAAATGGGGGCAAAAGAAGCAAGGTGGAATCAATGGAGAAATGGGTCAGTGCGGGCAGATGGAGCCCCTCGATCTACAGACCGTCTGATTCGAGATCAAATGTTCCGGCCAGAATGTCCACGGCCCTCCCATTAAGGGTGATTTCGGTGACGGGAATATACTAGAAAGTGGAAACAACACTGTTGTTAATCAACTGGACTGTCTTGGCCTCGCGGAAGGAAGCGGTGTCACCGAAGATGAGAGGGCTTGTTTGTGAGGGGGCAGAGCGGCGCGATCGGCAGCGAGGGCGCAGAGGTGAGGCCGTAGTGGTGGCGATATGCAGCGAGAAGAAGGGGAAGCCACTGGCGGAGGCGGTGCGATCGACAGTGATAGGCGCAGAGGTGAGGCCGCAGTGGAGAGCGTACGATGCAGGTGGAGCGGCCGGACTGGAGGTGAACCGGGCGGAGCAGGTTGCAGAACGGGCGGAGTGCAGATGTCGGTGGTTTAAACGCTGGCAGAGGAACTCGGGAGAGCGGCGTCGAGGTGGCTCGCGGGCGGCGAGGAGCCGCAGCGGCGCTGCAGGTGGCAGTGGTCGGTGAGCTGCGTGGAGGTAGCCGCTGGGTGGTGCGGCGATGGCCGAGAAAGAGAGGGAGCCGCTGGCGGAGGCAGCTCAAGCTTATATAAAATGTTTTTTTTTTTTTTTTTTTAAATTTTGAATTTTTTTTTTGAATTTTTTTTTTTAGATTTATATTTTTACTAAACACACCCTTTTTTTTAAAAAAAAATTGTTGTCTCCCCTCCCCATATGCAAAAATGAGAATAACCCCCTTAACTCACTTTTTTTTTTTTTTTAATAACCTAAATAGCATAGAGCAAATTGGAGAGAACCAAGCCCCTATACATTTTTTTATTTTTTTTCAACAAAGAAGAATAAAATATAGGGTACTCACCTCATGCGCTCCAAAGATGGTGACTGACCTCGTGGCTTGATTAGACGCTCCTTACGCAAGTTAATCTCCAACCGCAAGCCTCCAACCTTAGCTTGAACCAATTTGAACTCGCGAAGTGGGTCCCACCGGGCGTGCCAAAATGTGTTGCATAAAATTGTAACCAAGATTATGCAAACCTCAAACTATGAACATAACAATGGAGAGTATGTTCGGTATGCTCTTAGGAACACAACAACGGATGAATCTCTTGGATGTGTGAGTGCAAATGGAAAATGTACCTAGCCTAAATGATATGAGAAATCAAAATGACAAAATGATGATGCAACGATAAGCAATTCTAATGGACCTCTAATGATTCCTAACCTAGCCGGGGTTCTCTTCGTGTATCTCGTCCCTGTTCATCCTTCCAAAAGCTTGAGACAAGGCATCTATTTAAAGTGGATGGAGGAAGCATCTAGAATGTGCTTGGAAACCACTAAGAGATAAGGATAAGAATTGACAACTAAGCACAGGAGATAAGGATAAGAATTGACAACTAAGCATCTTATCTCACATTCTAAATAGACGGATAAGACTGATGAGATGGCATGTGTGTGTAGAAGATTCCTATAGTGTAGACAACATGTGCTTAAAAGATGTGATGACAACTCATATGAATGCACGTACTTCTAGGCAATTTGAATAAAGATTAAATTAAATAAAATTTAATTTAATCAAGGTCTAGAAGAATTAATGGGAACATGGAGAATTTTAAATAAATAAAATTTATTTAAAAAAGGAGTATGTGGAGAATCATGTGTTAATTTAAATTAACACATTAGAGCTAAGAAGTATTTAAATTAAATTTAAATACTTAGGCAAAAATAAACTTATTTAATTAAAATAATTTAATTAAATAAGTAGAGGAATGTGACTAGTATTAATTAAATTAATATAGTCATTTAGGACAATTTTTAGTGCATACAAATATAATCACTCTTGTATCAAAGAAATGTGATTTTGGGCTAGGGTTGAAACTACATGATTGAAATACCTTAGTCAAGTTAAGTCATGTTCTCTATTTATAATATATTTGTAAAATTGAATGTACTACCTATTGCATTATTTAATAATATATTAAAATAATCTTTTTTTAATGATTGCAGTACGTCCTACCTCTATCCCTCCCACACCAGTTTGAAAATAGTATTAAACAAGTTATATATGATCTTGGAAAATACATGAAGTTAGAAGTATTTTTCTTACATTTGTATAATTTTATCTAAAATATATTATTATAATTTTATTTGAAATCTCATTTATATGTTCTTGCTTGTTGAATCTCTTTTAGGTGGTTATCATCTAAATAAATTGATAAAAATATATATAAAATATTGGAAGAGAAAAATTCCATAGCTTACCTTCAACCTTTTTTAATGCTCAAGAACACTACCTCATACATCAGGCTGAGGAGATTGAATTGTGTGGACCTGTACAAACTAGGTCAATGTGGATGGTTGAGAGGTACTTGAAATTTATGAAGGTCTTTATTCAAAAAAGAGTGTATCCTGAGGGTTCTATGGTAGAGGGATATATGGTATACCAAACCATGGTGTACATTAGTGAATATCTTCCAAAGTTTGTAGAAAATATCCATGTAGATCAAATTTGGGATCTCAATTTTATTAACAAATTTGAAGGGGAGTACCTAATAGGGAAAGGTAGATTGAGGAGAGTGAGAGGTAAAAAAAAAATTTGTAGTTAATTAATTCTTATCCATCATCAATATATGTTGTTTCTAACTAGTCTAATTGTTTTTTTGTAGTTGGTCATGAGTGGGATGCACTACATTTGTATATTGAAAATAATTTTGATTTGATGATGGTATGGATTGAAGAATTTCAAGAAAATGGTCACTCATTAGCATGGGACAATGTTGCATTGTTGATTAAAGAATCTCATCGTAATGGAAATCCCAATGTTGTGCCAATGGTACTTGATCTAGCATATGGCTTAAGAGATACAAAGGTACACAAAAGATTACTAATCATGAGCCATAAGCTTAATATCAACTCATAGATTGATGCAAATAATCTTGACATGTTTGAATAATTATAGGTCAAACACCACAAAGCTATGTACTACCATGGTCATAAATTTTGTATTAAAAAGTCAAATGAAATGAAGAAAACTTGTGATTCTGGGATAAGTGCGGTCTTCATAGTCACCAATATTTTCTCTAGAACTAACATACATCCTCAACAATCTAAAAATTGATACTATGACATTTTGGATGATATACTTGAGTGTAACTTTAATTTATTCAACTTAGTTCTATTTATTGTCAAATGGTATAAGCTATGGTTGAATCAAAATGATCCTAATAGGACTATTATTGAACATGATAGTTGATTTACAATGATTAATACAAGGTCATTTGAGCTAGTTAGAGATGAACCCTATGTTCTTCCAATCCAATGTGAGCAAGTGTTTTACATTGATATTCTACACAAACCAGGTTAGTCATTTGTTGTTAGACATAATCCAAGAGGAAGGCCGATAAAGTATAATGTGATGGGAGAAGAAGATACTGAAGAATCACAAGATAAAGTAAATGATGAACATGAATTATTGTTACCCAATGATGAAGAAGAAGAAGAAGATGATGATTCTAGTCATGCTGATGATAATAGTGATAATGATGATGATCATGATCATGATCATGATCAAGCTGATGAAGACAATGATGATAATAGCGATGATGGTCATGATGATGATGGTCATGATAATGGTGATGAAGATGGTGATGATAGTGATAAAGATGGTGGTGGTGACAACGATGATCAAAGTGACAAGTGCAATGATAGTGATGATGATGACATGGATGAAGATGATGATCAATGACATAATCAATTAAATGTTTGTCAAAGTACAATCAATGTCAAGTATGATGGGGTCATGATTTTTATTTATAAAAATTTGTTTGATTTTGATGAATGCATCATGTAATTTTTTTCTTCTACGTAATTTGTAGTTTATAGAGCATTGTAAGCAGACAACTTTTCATTCATTACAATATGGGTGAATTTGATAAGCAAGGTGACCAACTTTTTCTTTCAAAACCATATGTGCAGATATAAACATTAAGTACAACATGTCCAATATTTTTTTAGATATAAACATTAATTAGACCAAATTTTTGGCTAACTTAAGATAAATGATTTACATATGTAGGCTATTCAATGCGTTTGACCAGAATCTTGTATAGTCACATGGATCAACAGGTATATGTCAATAGACCCTATAGATACAATTTTTAATTTGCATATCTTCTCTTTACCATCAACATCAACTTTTGTCCTAGTATGTCTCTCATTTTATGGATTGAAGGTATCACCAAATAGGTATTTGTCTAATATGTCTTCCTTGAGTGAGGAAAATGTGGTAATAGAAGACAAAAGTGAGACATCTAGTAGGTCTAAAATAGGGAGATCAACTAGAGGTCAAAAGACTAGAAGAAAATTCAACAAACAAATGAATTTTTCTCTTGCTAAGGGGGGGTCATTTTCTTATGATAATGAGAGTGAAGGTGATAGGGAGGTTCCCTTAAGGTACACACATCTTCAAAAAGAATGGATACCCAAGGGACTACCTCCAATTAACACTAATTTTTCTGTTAATGAAAAGATATATCACATAGCTCCATCTTCATTACATGGTTTGGGCCTAGTTTTCATGGATGGCATAAAGGTCTATTACAATAAAGTTGTTGAATTGATTGAGTATGTAGGACCTTTTTATAATTAAAACAATTGGATATGAATCGTGCAATATAAAAAAAGCATGTGTAGGTATGAATTGTCACCAAATTATATACAATGCAAAGAAAAATTATCAAAGTAAAATATTCGCTATGTATATTGATGGAAGGCCAAAAGAAATAGGGAATATTGTAGGATTTATAAATAGTTCTCAAACTGTGTCAACTAATAAGTTGGTGAATTGTATATTTGAGGCATGTGAAAGAAATTGTGTTTCTCTATGTGTGATAAAATCAATAAGTGCAGGGGAAGAACTTCTAATAGATTACAATTTGAATCATGTAGATACAAAAAAATTCTCTATCATGGGACTGGTAAGTATAACATTTAAACCAATTGCCTCTAATTAATATTGACTCCAATATACAATCTACTATATCATTAATATTTTTTTTTGGTAAGTCTATTACTTTCATTTTTTTGCTAATTGCTAAGAATTACTAATCTTTTTCACAAGGCAATATGGATAGACCACCACGCATAGGTGGGGATGCACCATCTCACACACCTTCTTCAGTGAAGGTAAACCTTGATTATTGTAATTGTTCAAATTATATAGAAACAAATGTCGTATTATTATGTTCTTTTCTTTATGACTTTGGAGTTATTTTGATGGAATTTTACTGATATTGAATTTTACTAATATTAAATTTTGCAGATATTCACATTAGTTACACCAATTTTTTCTTTGAAAACCATATGTACAGATATAGACATTAAGTACAACATGTCAAATACTTTCATTTCACTATTGATTGATAAGAATTACTAATCTTTTTCATAGGGTGACATGGATAGACCACTACGCATAGGCGGGGATGCACCATCTCACACACATTCTTAAGTGGAGGTAAAATTTAATTATTGTAATTGTTGAAATTATATATTAAAATATGTTGTATTATTATGTTATTTTCTTTATGGCTTTGGAGTTATTTTGATGGAATTTTACTAATATTGAATTTTGCAGATATACACATTAGTTACACCGAATTTTTCTTTGAAAATTATATGTGCAAATATAAACATTAAGTACATGATGTCAAATACTTTCATTTAGCTACTGATTGCTAAGAATCACTAATTTTTTTCATAGGGAAACATGGGTAGACCACCACGCATAGGCGGGGATGCACCATCTCTCACACCTTCTTCGATGGAGATAAACCTTAATTATTATAATTGTTCAAATTATATAGAAACAAATATAGTATTATTATGTTCTTTTCTTTATGGCTTTGGAGTTATTTTGATGGGATTTTACTAATATTGATGTCACAAATGATAGGAAAAAGCTAGAATGACAACAAATCAAATATGATTTGAAATATGGGCATCATTTCTATATGACATTTCCCTTAGTGTTGACCCTATGTTCATGGACCAACAACTCAAACAAAGATACAATGATGAAATTGTTAACACTATCATCAAGTGTGACACAAGTGAGGAGAAAGAGGCATTGAAAAAAGAATTGGGCCATAGGATCAATTCTATGAAGGTAAGTAGTAATTAATCTAAAGCAATAATAGAAGTTCAATAGATTTTTATATTTTATAGCATCTTATGGATCATGATCTAAAATATTATGTGTTCTTTTACAAAAATATGTGATAGTTATGACACCGTGTGGTGAATATGGTGAGGTTTGTAGCACACAATCTTCATGTAAGTAACACTTTCTTTTTACAACATTACTTATAATTATAGTATTATTATATCATTGAGTTTATTTAAGAAAATTACTAAGTTTTGAAATAGGACATCTAATGTTGAGAGTGAAACTAGTGCAACATTGTTTTTTTTCATCAACATTATAACACTTAACTTTTATTTTTGGATGCTTCTAGCTAGTATCATATTTGATCTTTATCCATTGCAAATGTCTTTGCTAATAATATTGTATTTTTCAGCTCATGATGAAGTGTAGATGTCTTCTTCGATCGGTGGTCCGATATCACCGAGTGCATTGTCAGCAATAATGAGCATGTAAATATCGTCGTTTATGCCCACTACAACCGGTAATACCTTGTTTTGCTATATTTTGTAATGTGTTAATCATGCATTTTTTTTTTTGTTGGGTGGATTTTATACTCATGTACCTATTTTGTGCACTAATAGACAAACCTTCAGTTGATAGAGCAATAGAGACCAATACTACTGAAGCTGATCCATTTCTTGGAGCAATCTATTGGACTAGTACTGGTTCATTTGCAAGGACATTATTGCTGAACAAGAAAACTATGTTTCTGTTAAAAATTATGAAAGCTTCCAGGTGCTTTAAAATTGTTATTATTTAAAGTATAATTTTAGTTTACTTATATATAACTCATTTTGGACTAATAATCTCTTTATGTTTTTTTAGGAAATAATGTTTTCTTTTATCATCTTTTTGATATGAAATTGAGGCTATTTGGACCCACCATATGTAAAAGGTAAGTAGTTTCATATCATTGCTACAATATCTTTCTTTTCTTCCATTTATTGTACTATATTAAAGTTACTGATCTAACAATTTAAATTTTTTTTAAAGGTGGAATGAATGGGGTTCTAAATTAAAAAATTAGTTGGTTACATCTTTTGAGGACCTATTTGGAAAAAATATTTTTCACACCACCCTACTTCTAAAAAGAGCATCAAGACATATAAAGAATATGAACGATCAATATTTGGTCTAAAGGTGATCATGCTCCTATGATTCCATGGATGGAATGGAATGAAATAATAGAAGATGAAAAGAAGAAAAGGCTACACGATAATAAAGGCAAAAGAAGGTATGTCATAATGGTATTAAATACAATGTAATCATGCACTAATTAGTGATCTTTATAAATATATAATCTAACATATTTCAAACTATTCATAGACTGCAAGACCCATCAATGGCTACAAAAGTGAGACTAGAAAAGGTTGGCCAACACAAACTTGGCTTTGGTGGCTATATGAATCTTCAGTCTCAACTTGTAAGTAGCTACAATGGAATTTTATATAATTATTTTTATATAATGTTGAAAAAAAAATTAATCAAACCATACATGCAAAACTAATGATATTAAGCAAAAAATACAAGGCATGGAATTCAATGTGGAGCTCACAGATGAAGATAAAAAAATTGCCTTGAGGAAGGCTATAAAGTTGTGGTTGAATGCCTACACCAAGAATATGAAAGCCTTACCCAAGAATCTAGTGCACCAAATGAGACAGGTAAATTGGTTAGATGAAAAGTAAATCAAATTGAATGGGTGAGAAATGTCTTTTTTGGTGTTAGTTTTGAACATAAAATGGTTGCATAACAATGCACATAACATTTCTCTATAGCCTTCATATCCTATCACAAAAATTTCTTGTGATGAAGGCCATGATGTGCATTATAGTGGTAGAGATATTAATTTTCTATTGAAAATTAATTGTTTAATTATGAATAAAATTTAACATCTTCAATTGCAATTTGATGTGTAACCTTTTTGTGAATATTTTAGAGCATGTTGAACATCATGGTGAAGGAGTGGAGCATGTTCCAAGTGTTCAACATGTTGATGTGGCAGCGGATCAAAATGTTAATGTACATGATGTTGCATTTTAAGATAAGAAAAATACATGTTATGTTGTACTACTTAATTAAATACTTGTAGTAGTTAAAAAAAGAAAAAGAGTATGACAATTTAACCCATTTACTTGTTCTTACAATAGAGCCCCCTTTAGTGCAGCAACCTCCTACTCTAAATAGGAGGAGGCATCATAATTTGACATTACATGTGCCACAAGAGGAAGAGAATGAGGAAGATATTAATGCTCCTATTAGACTTTTTCTTGATAGAGCTAAGAAAAACAAAAAGAAGAAATGGTTTTTTTTAAATGCTCTTTGATAAAATTTGTTAGATAATGAAAGAACTTTGTTTTAAGTAATTATCTATGAATGTTGTGTATTAATATTAATTTTTATTTCATGTTAATGAATATTTTTATGTGTTAATGAAGTCTTGATTAGTATTGTGCATTAATAAATTTTATATCATATTAATGAATGTTATGTAATTGTATTGATTGAATGTTATAGTTCATAAATGGATGAATGAATGAATGAAGTATGTAATTATATGATAATGGGTAATTTAGATTGACATTAGAAAGAGGGGGGTGAGGCAATATGAGCTTCCACCTTCACGTACTTGGCCTTGTTAAGTAGAGAATATTAAAGTACTCTCAAAATCAAGTGAATCTCAAACTAACATACGAAGGAATCATAAAGCCAATCCATCTACCTCTCATCTTCTCATCCTAGTAAGTCATCTTTTCTGCCACTTTTTGAATATTCAATATTCTATTATTCACAATCTTGATAATGGCAGCTTCCACCTTGTTAGTAAGTTGTTCCTATCCTATCCTTTTATTTTTTTAAATGCATCTATTTCTCTCCTACCATAACTTCCACATGACAATAGATGGTGTTGTAGTCCACAAGCCACCATACAAATAGTCCTTTTTTGAATAGGCCAATCTTGAAACATTCTTAGGATTGACCTTGGTATTGTTGAGTTCCATCCAAGTTTGTTATGTAAATAGCTCCAACATTGGTGAGAGTATTTATAAGTTCATCATATGCACCTTCTTGGACCTGCATATCCTTTTTCTCCGAATGTATTAGCTATAAGGATTTTATTTTGTAGTGCTAGCCATGAGAACAATCTTGCCTTAGGTAAGCACTTTTTATCCCAATATAGTCATAATTAGATGTTTGTCTTTGGTCTTAGCTTTTTTTTCCTAATTAGGTAATTATAGCCCTCCTTAGTGTTCTAGTTTCTAGTAGTCATTTGATAGTTGCTCTGAATACCTCATGTCCTCCATTGGTGCCATTTACCTTGACCCCAACAAAAATTTGCAAACCATAGTTGATGAGGACTGCTGGAGCAACCTTTATTATTGCATCCAAACCAAGGTAACCCATTTACTTTGTATTTGTATACCATGGAAAGACTTGTAAACTTATATCCATATTCCAACTTTATTAAACTAATTTCTCCTCTTTCTCTTTTGGTGCTTAGAAAGTGTATTGCTATTCAAAGATGGTGCCAGAGAATGTAGCATGTGAGTGTGATGTTTAAAGGTAGCCTTCATTTGATAACATTTTTAATTTCTTTTAATTTGAACAATGAGCATATTAACCCATATTAACCCATAATTGTTTTATATGAGGCCATAATAATTCATCAAATCTTCAACATCATCTCTTAAATGGAGGCCACTTTTTGGAAAAAAATAGGGCTCCATCACTACTAACTCTTCAATATCCTTCTAAGAGAGGTGACATTATATTATTAGTCAACTGAAATTCCGGTCCAAAAAACCATTCTTGCTGCATTTTCCATTCAATGTGTTCATAAAATGAATGAAAATGAAGATCACATTGTATTTTATGGGTTTATTCACATCTTACATGTTTGGAAGAGTAGAAAAAGGTCATAATATGTGTGGATGGTCTAAATTTAGATCCAATTTGGAACATTTCATTCTTGGGTTTAATAGGTAAAACATCTAATTTGGTAACATAGGATACTTATAGTCATTTAAAAATATTTAGAAATTGCTTTAACTTGGAGCAATATACTTTTATCCTAAATTGAGCTAAAAGGTGGGAAAAAGGTAAAGAAGGGAAGCTTTATTTGCATCGAAGGGAATAACTATGGAAAGCATTTTCTAATATATAGAAATTGGTCAAGTTTTTGTCTTTGGCAATATACTAATGAAACTGAACTTTCAGTCTGAATAATTTTTAGGACCTGAGTGAAGACTTGATTGGTGGGTGGGAAAAGAGTAATAAAAGAGGGAATGAATGTGGATAACAATTTTTTAATACATAGAAACTTTGCAAGATTGTTGGAAGCATGAATGATGATGATATTCCTATGGGAGAGTATTGAACATATGTTACTATGATGGTATGTTACATTCATGATTGACTTGGTCATTGATGTCACCATAGTAGTTTTCTTTCATATCTAATAGAAGAAAAATGAAAAAATCAAGTTGGTACAGATGACTAGTTGAGTATTCTAACTATTTGAGGTTATTGGAGATTAGGGTATTTTTTAGTGGTGAATATTCATAATTTTGTGACTTCTAGAAAAATTTTGCTTGTAATTTGGCTACTAATTCAAGATTTAATGTAACCTAAATTGCCACATTTTTTTTTAATTTAGTTCTAAAACATTTAAAATTGCTCAATAATTTATTTTATTAAAATAATTAAAATCAAATATTTGCCACAATATTCGATACATGATTAGATTTGTTTCACCTAAATATTATATATTATCAAATAAATTAAAATTAATTCACCAATAATTATCATAATTATTAGTTACTTTAGGGATATATTAGCAATATTTAGTTTTCACTATTGATTTAAAATATAATGTAATTATCCTCATAATTTCCATGAGATAAAACATGTTTAATTTTGATTTGTAATATTCCATGACAATTAGTGAACTTCCTATTATTATTGAAATCCACCAATATTTTCTACTCAAAAATTATGATTCCAAAATAATCGCCAATGCAAATAATGTTTAAAATTTAAAAAAATTAAAAATTTGCCAATAAAAATAATTTGGTTTTTCAAAATAATGAAAGACTTGCCAATAATTTATATCTTTTTTTGGAGGGGGGTTTGTTAAATTTTACCCTGTGGGAGATACTTCTAAGTATGTAGTATATATAGTTAATGTTGGAAAAAGAAATGATAAGTGTAGAAGAAGTTATGTAAGTTTTGGTGATGTTTGTTTTGAGATAGAGTTTACAAAGGCATGTTCTAGTAAACTTGTTATATCTCTTCACAGAGTTGTTATTCTGAGAATCGAGGTTGAGGATGCAAAGAAGACATGTTGGTGATGATGTGGCTAAGTTTTCTCATCATAATATTACATGTACAGAAAGTTATTCAAGTTGCAAGGCAGAAGATTAATGTTATTGCTAAGTGTAATGTGTTCTTAATGTGGTTCTATAATAATTAAGTGAGAAGGTCTAATAATCAACTCAGGGAATTTTTTTGTGGACTTAGTATAAAGGAAAGACATTTTCCTTTTATAAATGATTGATAATAAGCAGTAGTAAGAGTAGAATGCAAAAGAAAATAGAGTAGAGCAAAAGTGAAGGAAACTTCATTATCGAGGTTTTGTTGAGTAATCTGAGGTTTGATATTTGGATCCAAGGTTCATGACCTGGTCTACAAGGTTTGACATGATTGGTTCAATTGACACAACAAAGAAAAGAAGAACACAATAGTAAATTGCATGTTTGAGCAATAAGCTCTTCTTGTGTACATTGTACTACAACTCCTAGTAGGGTTGGCACAACTCCTAACAAGGTTGGAATCTCCTAACAAAGATTCAAAGTCTCCTAATAGGGGCTCTATGTACTAAATGTTGTAATAGACTCCTAACATGGTCCATCCTCTAACAAGGAATATTTATATTAATACATCATCTTGTAGGCATCATTCCCACTGGAGATTTCCCTCTGATCAAGGGTTTCCCTAGTTAACATATCTAGTATAATTGTCTATGTGAATCTTATTATGTTTGTTGTTTTCTTTGGTTGAATGGTTAAGTTTTTTTTAAAGAAGATAAATGTAATGATTTTTGGATTAGGTCCTTGAAGATAAATTTTAACAACTTTGGGAGATCCATGGCGAGCATATTCAAGAAAGATAGTGCTACATCTGACAGAAGAAATTTTGACACCCAAATGATGGAAATTCTTGGTGAATTATCATATTTGTGTAAAGAGGAGAATATTGAGTTTTAAAATCCAAAATCCTTTTGTTGTATACAAGGAAATAGTAGCACAAGTGAAGATAGATCCAAATTAGAAGAAGACATAAAGATAGAAAAAGGTATTAATCTACTTACAAAGAGAGGAGCAGTAGCTATAAAAAAATTTGTTTGTTGAACATGTAAAGAGTTTGGTCATTTTTCAAGTAAGTGTCCTAAAAGAAAGAAAAAGTATAAAGGAAATTACAAACCTAGAAAAGATAAAGAGTGTTTGTATGAAAATGAAGAAAATTATTATGATGAACAAGCATTAAGTGCTAGTGATGATGAAATTGGATTTGTGGAAATTAAAGACGAAAATCCAAAGAAAGTAGCTTTGGTGTCACAGATTGAGAAGAAATTTACTTGGATAATTGATAGTGGATGTTCACATCATATGACTAGTGATATGAACAAGTATGTTGACTTCAAAAAAGCCAGGATGGAGGCATTGTTAGAGTTGGAAATAATGTAGCATGTCAAGTAAAAGGTATTGGATCTATAACTCTTGATGGTAAAACTAACACTAAGGATTTATACTTTGTTGATGGTTTAAGCACAATCTTTTGAGTGTTGGACAACTATTGGACAAAGGTTATAAGTTGCAGTTCACAAAGAAAACATGCATGATCAGAGACAAAGATGGAAATGTAATTGGAATAGGAACTAGATCTAGAGGTAATGTATTTTAGTTGAATCCCACTAAAATGATATGTTTGGTTGCAAAGGTAGATGACAGTTGGTTATGGCATAAGATATTTTTGTCATATAAACTTGGACAATATTATGAAGACTAGTAGCATGTTTGCAGTTAGAGATTTGCCTAAGATTGTAAACCCTACTAACACAATTTGCAAGGAATATGTGTTGGAAAAGCATAACAGAACTTCTTTTCCCTGCAAGAAGTTTACTACTACAGAAAAATTGGAGATTGTACACACAGATCTCAGTGGTCCTACAAAGACTAAAGGATTTTATGGTGAAAGGTATTTTATGATTCTAGTTGATGACTTTTCTAGAATGATGTGGGTTGCATTTCTTAAAGAGAAATTAAAGGCATTTGATAAGTTTAAGATATTCAAAAATAAAGTTGAGAACGAATCTAGTATGAAGATTAAGTGTTTAAGATGGGATAGAGGAGGAGAATTTACTTCAAGTGAGTTTGAAATGTTTTGTGAAGAAAATGGAATCAAAAGACAACAATTAGCTCCAAGAACCCCCAAACAGAATGACATTGTAGAAAGAAGTAACAAGTCAGTTATAAAAGCAGCAAGAGCTATGTTAGTTGAGAATGATGTATCCAAAATATTTTGGAGAGAAGATGTGAATACAATAGTCTACATGTGAGGCCTCACCTTGCCCCTTCGTAGCCTTAGTTATTACCTTATCATTTTGTCGCTCACGACTCGAGATGTCGAGACATTATCTGATACTTAGAACATATTATATTATTTCATGTTATGTGATGTTACTTTTAGATATATTGATGTTTGTCATTTAATGCTTTATGTATATGTATGTGATGAATCAAGTAAAATGTAGGATTAACACATTGATTTTGGAATCTTTATGATTAAGGATATAAGTAAGATGCCAGAAACCCTGATTTATGTATGTTTCAATTTATGTAAATTTTTTATACGTATATATGTACATGTGATTTTCGGGACTACTGATGTGTGCAATGAGTGTGTAGATATTTAGCCGAGAAACCCTATGGAGGAACAGAACTGATCTCTTTGTGCTAATTTTTGGAAACCTTGTTGTTCGTAATTCATGTATTGTATTGTGAGATGTATGTATGTATCTTTCTATGTACAGTGAATGCTAATGTTTGTAACTGTGTTCTTGTAGAGTCGCTTGACATTCGTGATTTGTTTATGTTCTTCAGTGTGCTAGTTAGGGTTAGCCGTGTAACCTTTGGACCTTAGTCGGTTTAAGTTAGTGTAAGTTGCTTAATTTGTTTGTTAATCGAGTTTAGTCATCCCTAATCTGAATTAGTGCTTAATCTGCTTTTTAGAGATCTTAGTTGGTCCTAATTTTATTCTTAGCTTTTGGATGGCTCTAAACCTATTCCTAAGACTTCAAATCATGAAATTATTATACCCAAAGGGTATGGCTATGGGTTAGGGGTCTTTTCCAACCCCTAAGCCCCTTTTTTTGACTTTTGAGGCCACTCAAAAAGCCTCTTTTTGCCTATGTGCGAAAATTGCAAGTGGTTGCCATGAGTTGTCTTACCCCACCTCCTTTTAGGGTTTAACCATAGTGAGGGTAGAGTTGGGAGTTTCTAGAATGGCTAGTGGGTGGGGGGAAGTTATTGATCCCCTTTGGTAGTTGTGTTGGAGGCTTATTTAGAGGCCTTCCTTGGACTAGTTGGTTGTTACCCAATCTCTACATTTAGAGAGAAATTCTTGAAGGTTGAAGGAAGGAAAGGGATACTCTACTCAAACTTGCTCATTGCCATTACCTCTTTTTGAAGGTAGGGAATTCCCATCACCCTTATTCAATTTTTATGGTTTTGTTTCATGCTCATGTTACTTTGTTTTTATTTCACTGTTGTATGGTTGTGGGTATGTTGGGAAGATTTGTAAACCATGTCATTTTGGTTGTTTTCTTTTCTTGTTTATGTTTGCAATTATGAGTTTTTCCTTGCATGGGTGTTTTGGTATTAGTCACCCTTGGAGAGGGCAGAAGTGACCAATTTTGGGAGAGGTCTGTTTAGTCGGACTCCAACCAGTGTAGAGTCTCTTCTCAGGATGAGAAGAGGGAGAAAGGGTAGGGTGTTATAGGCCCCTAACTGTCAGCACAAACCTAGTATGATTATGGTATGTTGAAATGGAAGAACGGAAGTTCTTGGTATATAGCCCCGATTGGGCATTTGTTTGGTGTTGTGCTTGACTTCTCCTGGTTGGAAGAATCCACCTTTCCCTAGTGTTGATTCATTGTGAATCATATTGTGGAAACCATGTATGAATATGTATGTTTCGACTATCTCTTGGTTATGTTTTGTTGTCACCAATCAGAATTTTGTTTCCTCCATGGTTCTAGAAGTGAGTTGCAGAAAACATTATAAATCCTTTGATTAGGGTCATGAAGAAAATTTTATTAAATTGTTGAAATTAGATGGAAACCCTATGTAACTTGGAATTTCAATTTTGAGTGTGAAGTGGCCATGACGTCGGGTTTTCTTCCTGGTTCTTTCCCGGCTGAGCCCTTGAATCAGGTTGATAATAAAATAAGTGATTGAGTAAATTTTGCTTCTCTCAAAATTTTTGTATTCTATGTTGTTATATGAATGTGTATCAAAGATGAGATGAAACAATGATGTGCAATTATGCAAGATTCAAATTGTAAATGTATGGTATCTCCTTTGAGCTTGGTATGATTTAGTTTATGGATGGTTGTGTTGAAAGTGAAATTGCAAGAACATGTAGGAAAGAATCATGTTAAGTTATCCAAACTTAAATTTAAAAACATAATAGAGGACAGAACTTGGTGTGTCTTGATACTCCCATCAAAATGAATAGAGCATTATCATTTTGATCTCTTATTTTCTCAATTGCCTTAAGACTAGTTTAGTCATTATGTTGTTCCAATGTTGATCCATCAGTTATAATAGATAGTTAAATGAATATGTAGATGGTTATATCATGAAATGTAGGTATCATTGAAATACATAGCATCTGAGGTGCATGAAAATTATTAAGCAGGAATTCATAAGAAATTTGCATAGATTTTGATGATCTTGCAATAGTTGATTTGTTGAGCATAATGCATAAAAAGGTGGTAGATTAATATCATTTAAGAATTAAAACACCAATTCTATAAGACTATATAGTAAGACCTTAACCATCAAATAAGTTTTCAAAAATACATATAAAAGAGGCCTGTAGAAGCACATTTTCATTCTAGAAATTGTATGGAAAACTCAAAATTTGGTTGATGCTATTACAGACTATTAAAATATTCACATCACAATAAAATAAAATAAAATCTAAAACCAAATTCTATTCATTATGACAAAAATAATATAGTTTTAGTAGATATCCTTAATATCCTAACTCTCACCTATAAAACTTTATCAATGAATATTTGGGGCAAGTCAAACTGTCATCCCACATGATGACATCACCATGTCCCATCACTATCTTCCTCCAAATTGGGCGCTCAGATTGGAGGGAAGGCATTAAAGTTTTGTGGTTAAAATAACAAAATTTGCAAGTGATTTGATCTTGTTTCCTTCCACTTGCTATCCTCTTGGATGGCATGTTTATTGGGGGAAGGGGGGGGGGGGGGGGGGGGGGGGGGGGGGGGGTGGGGGTTTGTCACACCTCCCTTGGGCAGAGCGTTGTCCCAAGGACAGCGCTTGGGAAGCGCGTGCCCAAGTGGGGCATGGATTTAGGATGGGCTTAGGGGGGGATGGTAGGGTTAGTGTAGGGTGTTAGATAGTAGGTTAGTAGGTAGGTTAGTAAGTAGGTTAGTTCTTTTTTTTTTTTTTTTTTATTATATATATATATAGTATAGTTTGTTTAAAATAGTATTAGTTGTTAGAATTAGTGTTAAGTTTAGTTATGTTATATATGCTAGTTTTATTTTGTTATTAGTCTTTAGTTTATTGTTACTTTCTTATAGGGTTATTTTTTTTATTTGTTATGTAAATTAATTTAGTTTTAAAGTAAGTATAGTTAGATATTAATTTAATTAATTTAGATTTGGATTAATTTAAGTAATTGACTAAATCAGTATGTTACAAGGTTGTATAGTGAGTGTTGATTTATTTAGTATAAATTAGTTTTACAAGAAGTGATGTTATGAGATATTATGTTAGATATCTTTTGAGTTTGTTTGATATGAGTAGTGTTAAGATAGTTTTAATTTGGTATTTATTAATTATGTTAATTTTGTTACTTCTTATTTAATATTAAAAAATTGTTAGTAGTTTTGTTATTCATAGTTAGTTAGATTAGTTTTAGTTATTTATTTTCAGTTGGTTATATTAGACTTAATTGTATTAGTTTGAAAGTTGTCTTAGTAGTTAGTTTAATTAATTTAATTTGTAAATTAATTAGTTTAGTTTTACATTAATTTAGTTATTCAGTAAATTTTAGAAAGTTTCGATATTATTTAGTTTTACTTAATAGGTTAATAAATGATCATTACCTTAATCGTTTATATGGGTGTATGGGTAGCTGTAATATTTCCTTAATAAGTTCTTGATCTTATATTTTTATAATTTTTGGAACGAACTCATTTAATTGTTATTTTTATAATATGCGCATTTTGTGGAAAGATAATGTAATAACATAACTGTTGTCGTTATCTTCTTAATAATGAAAATAATAATTAATCAGTATAGAGAACCTTTACTTAAAACTGTGATCGCAAATTATCAACTTAGAGCTTTTTAATTATTAATTTTTAAATAATAATAATAATAATAATAATAAATAAATAAATAAAGTTTTGTGTGTGTTTTTGCCCTCGTAGTTTGGGCATGACACTACACTATGAATAGAGTGCAAGTCTGGAAAGTTGCAAACAAGACCCCTTATGAAGTTTGGTTTGGTCACTCACCTATAGTTAGGTATTTCAAAATTTTTGGGAGTAAGTGTTATATCAAAAGAGATGATGGTATTGGTAAGTTTGATGCTAGAAGTGATGAAGGTATTATTTTTAGTTATTCATTGAAAAGAAAGGCTTATAGATGTTATAATCAGATAACTAACACTATTATGGAAAGTGCAAATGTGAGAATTGATGAGAAATTTAGGATACAAGAGAGAATAATTGATTAAAATTTAGATGATGATATATTTCTTGAGACTAACAATGATTTGTAGAATGAAGGAGAGCCAAGGTGGGAACAAAGCCCAAAACCTTTAGTAGAGCTAAGAGTTGAGATAACAACTTCTACTTCAAGAAAGAACATGACAAATAATCACCCATCTGAGCAGATCATCAGAAGCAAATAAAAAGGTGTGATGACAAGAACTAGAGTCAATGAAGAACTATGTTTGATATCTCAAGTTGAACCTAAAAATGTAGATGAAGCATGCAAAGTTGATTATTGGAAACAATCCATGAAAGAGGAATTGGATCAGATAGTAAAGAATGAGACATGGGAATTGGTTCCCAGACCAGTAGACAAGAATGTGATAGGAACTAAATGGGTATTGAGGAACAAGATAAATGAATAAGGTGAAGTTGTAAGGAACAAAGTAAGATTGGCATATAAAGGTTACTCATAGTAAGAAGGAATAGATTATGAGGAGACCTATGCTCCAGTGGCTAGAATAGAAGTAGTAAGATTATTCTTAGCCTATGCAACACATAAGAAATTAAAAGTGTATCAGATGGATTTCAAGTCAATATTTATTAATGGAGAACTTGAATTAGAATTTAGATTCAACAACCTGAAGGTTATCCTTTGATAGATAATGAGGACATAGTATACAGATTGAGGAAAGCATATATGGTTTGAAGCAAGCACCCAAAACCTGGTATGCAGGGTTGGACAAGCATTTGACTAAGCTTGGATATAGCAAAGGTATGATAGATAGTAAGCTCTATTGAAAAATAATTGATGATGGTTTGATGATTTTTGTAATATTTTTTGATGATATCATAGTTGGAGGAAATGATGAAGAAAGTGAGAAGTTTTCAAAAGAGATGAAGAAAGAATTTGAAATGAGTATGATAGGAGAGATGAAATACTTTTCTAGGATTACAGATTGTACAAAATAAAGAAAGAATCTTTATTTTTAGACTAAGTACTTGAAGGATTTACTAAAAAAGTTTTGTTTGGAAACATGCAAACTTGTTGGAATACTTTTGGTAATTGGGCACAAGTTATCTACAAAGGATGAGATATCTACTGTTGAGCAAAAGAAGTATAGATCTATAATTGGAGGATTGCAATATCTGACTCACCGAAGGCCAAATATAGAAAATGTAGTTGGAATTGTTGCAAGATTCCAAGATTATCCTAGAGAAGCACATTATGTAGTAGTTAAAAAGATTTTTAGATATCTGAAGGGAACATCTGAGTTTGGATTGTGGTATGACAGATTTAATGATTTTACTCTAAGTGCTTATATACTAATCTTGATTGGGTAGGCAATATGGATGACAAAAAGAGCACTAGTGGTGGAACCTTCTTTCTTGGAGGAAGATTGGTTTCTTGGTTAAGAAAGAAGTAGGATTGTACATCACAAAGTATAGCGAAAGTATAATATGTTGTAGCAGCAAACAATTGTAATCAAGTTCTTTGGATGAAGCAGATGTTGAAGGCTATAAGGATAGAAATCAATGAACCTATTGTCATAAATTGTGACAACACAAGCACAGTAAATATGTCTAAGAATCTAGTGCTGCATTCAAGGACTAAACACATTTCTATTAAGTATCACATGTTGAGAGAGAAAGTTACAAAAAAGGAAATCAGATTGGAGTATGTAAGCACTAAAGAGTAGATTGTAGATATATTCACTAAGCCTCTTCCCGAAGAGACTTTGAGTATTTATGAGGTATGCTTGGGGTTATGCCCCTTCCTACATCAGAGTAGAAGATACAAGAATGCATCAATCCAGTGTAACAGAGTACCATTGTTGTCTGGACCGAATGTTGATGCTTCTTATATGGGGGAGTATTTGTGATGGACAGAGTCATCTAGGACTCTTGTTGGATATTGTTTTGAATAGTGTCTTTGGACACTTGGGATAAATAAGAATCAGTTGTTTGATGTAGTAAAGTTAGTTGTTGAAACCTTTGACATTAATGTCAATGGGGGAAAAGTTTGGCATGAAAAATAGCATGTACAACATGACAGTTGGAGAAGTTTAGCATAAGTATAGTATGATCAAAAGATGTAGAGCATGGAATGACTATTTGATAGAAAGTACATTGAGGTATATCAATGAGGTAGAATGATTGATGAAAAGGATTTGAAAAGAAAGATGAACAATCCTTTTGTTGGTATTTTTGGAACTAGATGTTTTCATCTATGTTTCCATCAACGTTAAAGGGGGAGATTTTTGCAAGGTTGTTGGAAGCATGAATACTGATGATATTCTTATGGGGGGGGTATTGTAGGTATGTTACTATGATGGTATGTTACATTTATGACTAAGTTTGTCATTGATGTCAACATGGCAATTTTATGTGGTATTTGACAAAAGAACAATGGAAAGATCAAGTTGGTACCAGGGATAACTTTAAGGAACACCCCCCCCCCCCCCTCCCAAAATTTATAAAATTGTGACGAATCACATGTCATTTGGGTGAAAAAAAAATTAATAGTGTTGGCGAATTATGCGTCAATGGATGGATATTTGATGGTGATTTTTTTAATAGTTTAGACAATTTTTATAAAATAGTGGCAATTATAATTTTTGTTTTTAACAAAATTATTAATATTGATGGCAAATTATGTTTTGAAATATGGATATTGGTTGGTGAATATTTTAATAACCGATACCTTTTTTATAAAAAGGTGGCAAAATTATTTTCCAAATAATTGAATTAATTTATTTGTTTTGGCGAATGGTTTTCAGAAAGTTATAGTTGGTATGGCTATTTTCAAAAGATGGGAAATAAGTAGCCTAACCTAACATACCAAATTACATAAATTATTGGCCACTACCACTGTAATTATGTTAAATGTATTATTTGAGAACTCAGACCATCTGATGATCCAAGATCAATGGTTGAGGTTTAATTTCGGCCAACATTTCTTGAAGGAAGAAGAATTGTCGAGGTAGTCACCGAATGTTGACACGTATCAAGGTAAGTTCTATGTGGAGTACAGTGCACCTAGAAAGAATTAAATGCCATGTCAATGATAGCAACATTCTCTCGCTAGTATGTGAAGCCTCGACCTTGTTCAAGTGTCTGGAATGGTGACACGTTTCTGTCTAGCATGTATCACTTAAGTTGCAGGAGATAGTATATTGATGTCTTGTCACCATTAATTACAATTTAAAATTGGCCTTTTCCATTGGCAAAGTGGCTTCGCACACATTACAGGACATGCCACAGTCCACTAGCAGTAGTACTATTACTATTAGTCTTAATTATAATTGGCCTTTTCCATCGGTTAAGTGGCTTAACATGCATTACAGGACAATGGACGGTATTAGTGTTTAATAAAAATTGGCCTTTTTGGCACGTACTTGCAATTATGTTCAAGATTTCAGAATATTTGCTAATTTAATGTAATTGAATTGGCAGTTAGATGGAAACAAACAAATAATCCCTGGCACCCTGCCTGCCAAGCTTATTTATAAGCATTTGAGCTAATTCTTTCATCATTGCTCATCTCATTTTTGGTAGTCGATAGGTCTAGTTTGTTAATTGTTTGTTAATTGTTTGGTGTTAGTTTGAACTTTGCAGTAAAGATGGACAACCCTATTCGCTTGAGATGCATTTTGGAAGAGGAGCAGAAGGCCTTTCTAGGTCGCATTTCTGAGGAAAACCTCTTGTCAATTTGCAATGAGGTTGTTCCATGCTCTGGTATGAAGTTTGTTATTGCTGCTGTCAAAATGGTACTGGGGTGTGAGTTTTTGAAGAATGAGAATCGGTATCATGTCAACAATGACATTACGTCACAATTTCTAGCCTCCTTGCTTGACCTCGGAGAAGCAAGGGCCGAAATTTTGCTGCTCTTGAGGAAGATTTTTAAAGTAGTATATTTGGGCGATGACATTGAAATTGTCGCTCATGCAGTTTTAGGAGTGGGGATCCCTTGGGCGGGTGAAGTCCACAAGCTTCTGGAACCTGGCCAGAATGTGGTCCTGCAACCATTTTTACTGGGCTTGACTGCTGGGCAGTTGCAGTACCATAGGAAATGCACAAGAATTGGGTTGAATTTTCTTTGGAAATGGTTTTTCTTGGATGAAGTGGAAGATGGCAACAACTGGCTACAAGAATTTGCAACCATGGTCAATTTTGGTGGTTTCTACAATGAATAGTACAGTACTTCTAGAGTCTAGGGTTTTCCCCCGATTTTGTAAATTTGTAAATTTCAAGAAATATCAATGAAATTTCTCGAGTTTCAATTCCATATAAAATTGTATTTCATTGTTTTAACTTCTTATGCTTACTTATGCAACATTGCAATATTTTGCATTTTTTAATTTTCTATTGAATTGTTTATAAAAGCCTATGTGAATATAAAATATTATTAGTAAACTAATGGAATCACCTAGTTCCATATTAGTTCTATAATCTAAAAATTTCATTGATATACCAATGTTTGCAAAAGGTTTATTAATTTGCATATCAAATATTGGTTAAAATAGATACAAAAATTTACTAATTTTAACTTCAATTAAAATAAATTCTAATTAGGTACAAAATAATTTAAATATTTTATTAGAATATATATAATTATACAAATATACATTTAAAATAGTTTACTAAATTATTTAATTTTAATTTTTAATAACCAAGTTAGCGAAGAAGGTTCTAACCAATCCTTCTCTAGATTTAAAATTGTATAATTTATAGATTATTGCATATCAAAATGTTATCAGAATCACCTAGCTTAGGATTAACCCAATAAACTCTTTTTTATTGAATTATTAATTTTTTTAATAATATAATTATTTCTTATTCAATTTACAAATTGTGATATTGAAATCTATGTAAAAGAAAATTTATGTCAAAAAGTATGCGAGAATCTAGCCGAAAATAAATGAACATGGAGGTAGCCTCCGAGAAAAGAGGTCTTATAACACTAAATAAAAAGAACCAATTATCATTTAGATAAATAGTATAGATAATATATGAGAATAATAAATTTATATAAAAACTTTAGAAATATTTGATAAAAAGAAAAATAGTTCATTTTTATTGGTTGGTTGATTCTAAACTAATTCACTTATTGTGCAAACTGAATGCAATAGTACTAGCCTATCGGAAAGTACAATAATATACTAACTATACTCATAATTTAATGGGAGTGGGACCCACGACCCATGGGGCCACCACACCATTCACCAGTGCCGTTGGATGTTTATAGATCAATGACCGAAGTTGAGTTTCGGGATGAAAGAAAAAAGAAACCCTGTCATTTCAAACGTGTCCCAGAAACATGACACGTGTCACTAAACTCCTCGGTCGACCAAAAAATAACAATGTAGTTTCAATTTGGTGATGACGTGACACTGACATGTTTGACTCGTGATGTGAGTCATCCTGATACCTGACTACCATAGTTAATGGGAGTGGGACCCATGACCCACGGGGCCACCACACCATTCACCGGTGTCATTGGATGTTAATAGATCAATGACCAAAGTTGAGTTTCGGGATGAAAAGGTAAAAGAAACCCTGCCATTTCAAACGCGTCCTGAAAACATGACACGTATCACTGCTTAGTTAACACATTGACATAATGACATTCCACTTGCAGTTAACAGTGACATTATGAATGACATTAATACATTATGATGGGTTAGGTAACACTAGTGGTCCACGATTCCACTCACATTTATAATAAAAGTGTACTGTGTGACAAGTGTATCAACTATAGACTATAGAGTACAGATTGTACAATTTTGGCGTGTTAAGTTTCTTTAATTTTGCAGTTATACGTTGTCTGCAGATTTAGAAATTAGAAAGGGGTTACAAATGACAATTTACAAAGTTACAACGCAACAAAGTTATAGATTCTTAATTTCTAGGTTGAGAATTGTGGTCCGAGGAAAGCAACAAACTACAGTCCCTAGACTCTCAGCTCTCTGCAAAAAAT
The DNA here is from genome assembly GCA_028749045.1 of Cupressus sempervirens. Taxonomy (NCBI): domain Eukaryota; kingdom Viridiplantae; phylum Streptophyta; class Pinopsida; order Cupressales; family Cupressaceae; genus Cupressus; species Cupressus sempervirens. The sequence continues at coordinate 875,094,854 of CM053789.1, forward strand.
GAAACTAAGGGCAACGTGAATGTGAACAGGTAAGTGTAACTACTAAAATCCTAAAAAATTATGTCCCGCATTTTAAATTTTACAACTTTACTATTTATATTATATAAAAAAATTTAGTCTGTAAGGTTTTAATTTTGAATCACCCCTGTAGGCTTGTAGTTGTGTTTAAATATTTACCACGATAGGCAAAAAAAATACCAAGAATAACATGGGCAAAATAATAGAATTCCACAATATGTTTAAAACACCAAGTTTCAGTGATTTATTCCATAATATACATGATCCTGTTATTCATGGAAATAAGGGTATAATGGAGATAAGATTTGCACTTGAAAACAAGTGGAACGATCCAAATAAGGCTTCAAAATTTTGTTCATTTAACCCTAGTGTAAATGCAACTGCAAATAAAATTGCACCGTGGCTAGTTGGGTCGGCACACATGGCGTTACCTCAAGTATTCCCTTGCCTAGAAATTGTTATGCTCTGCGCTGAAAATTATGATGAAAATAGAAAAGCAATTGTGAATAAAATTACTCAAGAGGAAATTTTGTCCATAACTGAGAGTGAATTTTCTTGTCTGTTGAACCTAGTGTTTCAACAACAACATTCAAACGTACATATTAACCTGGGAAAGCTAGCAAATGATTATGAAAAATTAGATTTAGAACAAAGAGATTCTTATATCAGAGGAAGAACAAGCGATTGTAGGCTGAGTCCAAATCACATGCCTCCTTATGATTTTGAACTTTTTGTGCCATGGGCATAGGATAGTATTTCCTTGCTAGCATTTTTTTTGGATTGGATAGTAACAAACAAGTGGATGCCAGCATTCTTGAAATGCTTTATCATATTCATTTTTAAAAAGAACCAGTAAGATATCATTTTATTGAGCACATTGTTCGTTGCATGCAAGATCAATCACTAACGATTCAAAGAGGTTCAGAGAAGACATTTAGATTCACAACCTACTTGTGCTATCTTCTCCTAGCAAAGCATCATGCATTATTTGAGGCAAACAAGCTTTCCAGTCATACTGAAGGCCAAAATCCAATATATGAGTGGACACCTCATATAAGGATGATTGATAACAGAAGGAACTACAACAATTTTGTAGACTTCTTTTTGGCACCAATGTACCATAAAATTATAGGCACTCCAATGCCTAGATTGACTGTTACTTGTAGAAATTGCATTCAACTCGAAAGTGAACTACAATTGGCTGACTGGTACTTAATGGAAGAGTACACTGTGTTAAGGTTTTACGGTTCATGGGTAGAACCCTACAAACTTTCAATACATGTAACAGAGAGGGTATTTGCATTGGAATATGTACAACAAATGGAGAGCACAGATGTACTCTTTCATGGTCAGCAAAAGAAAATGATATTTCCCTCCTTGCCATTCTCCTTTAGAGGGTTCGCATATGAGAGAAGAGGATTCAAAGTGGCAGAAGCCTTTTTTGCAATTTTTTGATTTGATGTTGATAGTCACTGGCAGTATGATCCACTGAACATAATTAGATCAAGGCTTAAGGGCATTGGGACTTCTGCAAGCAAATATCAACATGAAAGTATGCCTTTGATTGAAAATTTTAAAAACATGGACTCCTGGGAGGAGGTCAAAAAATAGATGGAGAAATATGCTACTGAAAATAATATTTCAATACAGGAATTGTCATCACAAATAATGGCATTACACAAATAGAAAGGAAAAGTGCAGGGCATGACATCGTCCAATTTCTACAAGAAAGCTGATAAATCATCTACAAAACCTATTCCAAAAGAGCTAATGAATGATTGTATAGATGTTGGATGGAGTCGAAGCAAAATTTATCAATTTTGGGAAATGAGGAAGAATCTCGATGAGCTAAAGACCTCTTTAGATCGTGATGAGGCTGAAGAGGATAGAATATTTGACGAATTGTGGAATAAGGAGCATCCAACCGAAGCACATCATAGTGATATTGATGATGATTATGATGACCAAGATTCTTTGAATCCCTCATCCAGTACACAAATTCAGAGAGGAGTTGATGCATCCACCAAACTTCTATATAGCAAAGGGGCAAAAATTGTAGAAAAAATGGGCTACCAAGGTTTTCGTGGTCTGGGTCCCAATGGAGAAGGGGTTTGGTTACCACCTCAACCACCAGCTGTAGCACCAAAACATGGTTAGAAACCAGGCCTTGGGCATGGAGATCAATCATCAACTCAGTTAATTCCATCCACATTGGATTCATCTCAGTTAATTAAATTTGTTCCTGCTTCATTTACAGTTCCACTTCCAAGCACTCAGATTCAATCCGAATCAACTGTCACTCCTATAGCTGTAGATATCATGGGTACAACTACAACTAGTGGTCCAAAAAGGACATTGTATATAGATGCAAAAAAAATTGGTCTCAGAGATCAAGAAAGTGTAAAGAAGCAGAAGGTTATGACAAGTATTAGTAGTACTACTAGTACAACAATGCCAATGGTGACTGTGAGTCCAAAAATTGCCCATCCTTCAGGACAAAACCCTCAAAACAGTCCACAAACCCCACTAATGGGTCTAGGTGTTGGTTATCCTCATGGTATTGGTGGAAGCTCATACATCAGAGCAAGTGCTACTGCTATTTCACCATTCAAACATTCAATTGTCTCACAAAATCCTGATTTTCATTACAATGAATTTGTAACTAACTATGAAAAATAAAAATAAAAGAATAGACAAAATAGTAAGACAATGAAGAGGGGAGCAATTGTTGCAGCTCGTGATGCAGAACCTGCAACCAATAGGCTATTCCCACATATGACCCAGATAAAGATATGATGGAATTCATGGTTGTTATGCCCCTAGCTAGAGATAACAATCCACCAGAGAGTTAGTTAGATCCATCTGAATTTCAAGTTAGCACCCTCCAAATGGATTTATCAAAAATTAAAAATGTGGACAAGATAAATGTGTCCAAAATGACCAACCAAGTGGTCTACAGTTCAGTGATGAAGTTGGAGAGAGAGAAAGGAAAGCTTCAGGGCACAATAGATAAGTTAAAGGAAAATTTGGCAAATGTAAAGGCAAGTGAGAAAGCAATAGTAAACAGATGCAAAGAATTAGAGAAAAGGATAAAAAATTCATCCTCTAGCTCTAAAGAAGCAATTGAACAGCAAGAACAAATGGACGCAAAACTGAAAAATTTGAGGGAAATTTTGGAAAAAATGGGAAAAAAACTCCAAGATGAAAAATAATCTTCAACAAAGTTATACAGAAACTTGGAGAATGCTGCAAATGTAAACAATAAGTTAAATAAAGAATTGGAAAATGAGAGGGTAAAAACAAAAGAGTGGGAAGAGAAAGAAAAAGGATGGGAAAATAAAGTAGAGCAAATAAGAAAACATAGTGAACACCAGTACTCAGAAATGAAAGAAGACCTAAAGAAGGCAAATGATACTATTAAAAATAATGAAAATGGCTTGAATGACCATGTAAATAATACAGTAAAGCAAATAAAAAATTACTTCTGGGGGCACATAAAGACTTCTGTTGATAAGTTGTGTGATTGGTTCGAACTCTACGAAGCTCTTATAGATGGTTTTGGGAAGCTAAAAGAGCAACTTGAGGGGAACAAAACTTTTGGTTAGAGACAGAAAACTGCAAAGCAGATTATGGAAGAAATCAACAACACTGCTGACAGGCATTTGGCAAGCAAGGGAATTGAGGACCGCATTGGTTCAATAATAAAGGCAACCTTTGTATTTCATAAATGTCAAAAACTAATAGAAGCAGAAGAAGTTCTTGCTTTATTTGGGCCAAAGCTCACCAAGATGAACAATAAAATAGCAAAATTGATATCTCTTGGTTTACCGAGTCCTAGACCTGATTTCTCAACAACAGGTTTCGTTGGAAGAGAATTTTACAAACAAAAGTTGGAGGACCAAATAACCTCTAATTTAGGCAACCTTCCTCAGGACAGAACTCATGAACACATTGCAAAGTGCATCAAAACATTCACAAATTTGCATGCACTAGTGGAATGAACATTGCTTGAAACTCGCTCTTCCAAGTATGGAATGCTGACAAGAATGCAGGTCATTTACCATAACATCAAAAAAATTTCCTTTCCAACCGAAGAAGAATGGAGCATACTGCAAAAACTTATATTCTGTATGTGAAAGTACTTTTAGTTTCAATCATCTCTATATCTTTACTATATATGAATATCTTTCATATTATCCTACATACTACAGTCTAGACTCTAGAATTGAGTTTAAAGTAACAAGTTTGAACTTTGTTTTTTGAACAAGATCAATGTTGCAGTCTTGCAGATGCTATTGCCTATGCTAAAATTTCTAATTTACTAAACTAGCCTGTCAAATGCATAAATGTACAACTAAAGTTGTAGAGATGTTTTAGACTTGTAGATGTCTTACTGATTTAGATTTTGAGACTTCACATTAGGCAAATCGACCTGAAGCTGTTGTTGCTCCTTTTTTTCTATAAAAGGGAATTCAGGGTCATTGGCTTACAAGAATTGTACCATATTAGCTGAATATTGCAAATGAAAACCATTAATAATTATTAATTGTGGAATTCAATCTATGATTCTATCTAATTTTCATGTTTTCCAATTCAATGTATGTTGAATAAATGAATAAAATAGAAAACAAAATTTCATTTAGGAATTTCAAATTCAAATATGAATGATCATTGATGACATGATATAAACTACACTCTACAGTAATAATACTCTTTGTTCTCAAATTTTAATAATGAAACATAATACATTCTAGAATTTCTTGCTTTTCTAAAATGAACATTGAATGATAGGATATCATATAGTAGTTAATAAGTTCAAAAAATACCAATTGGTTGCCACTGCTAATTATCAAAAATTTCCTAAATTTTCCAATTCATCTCTATATCATCATTATCATCTAGTTCTGGTAGTCTAGTTGCTTCATTGTTCTCTTCATTTTTCTTTGTGTCTTCTTCAACTTAAAGTTCACTCTGACCTCTGCTTCTATGACTTGGAATCCCAATCCCATGGCCAATGCCACTGCCAACTGTACTTGTCCCACTTGGAGTCACTGTAGGAGATTGGTTAATGGTGTTGCCTAGTCTCATCCCTTCTTCTTTTGCATCTTTTCTTCCAGATTTCCATTGCTTTTTGAAAAGGAAAAGTATTGACATTATACCTAGATGTGTATACCCTCAAGCATGATTCCAAATTCTTGTCTAGTTTGTTTCTTAGCTTTGATTTTAGGAAGCCCAAAGCACTGAAAACTCTCTCATCCTCCACTAAACCCAATATCATTGTTTGAAATAGATCAGCAAGCTTGAAGTACTCTGAAATTTCTTCATGCAACAATGTGCTCTGTTTTAGTTCTGTCCAAAGCTTTGTTGTCGAGCCCTCTTCATGTGGGTTACACATTAATTGATATTAATGCTTCATGGTCCTTGCAAAGGTGCTTGATTACTATCTAAGAAGACCCTCATCTAATATTTCATTGATAGTCACTCCATTGAATTCTATAGATTTGCAAAATTCCTTTATCAAAATCAACAACCTTCTACAATAATCTTCCTTATTGTTGAAGGACCAATATTGAGGAAACACAATTGCCATGGCCTCAAGTAGTTGATCATATGGGAATCATGATATTATTTCAGAGGAAACTCTATAGGCTATGTCCCTTGCAGTAGATGCTATAGACTCGATGATCTTGGTAAACTCTTCCCTTGTAACTCTTGTAGCTCGCTTCTTTGGGGCATTGTAGTACATTGGTATCTGAAATCCCCTTACACAAACACATAAATCTCCATTTTCAACGATCTTTAAATAATTATCAGGATCATCCAAATCTATTAGTTTCTACCAGTGATTAAATCTATCATCGGATAAATTTAGGTCAGTACGATAGAGACTATCGAGGGCTCGGCATGACATTTTATGCAACTGAGCATATTCTGCAATATACATGGCTCTTTGCTGGGCTTTTTTCATAATTAACCTCATTTCTTCTAGCATGGGAAGAAGAGATGCCAAATTCAAAAGTGTCTCTATATTGCTTAATCTCTGAAGCAGGTCACCACATCTCTGATTTTCTACATTGTCCTGATTTTCATACATCAGTCCAATCAAAGATTGATATTCAGAAAATACTCGATGCGCTGGTCCATCCAAAGAGATCCATCTGGTATCAACATCTTTTAGAAGCTTGTTTCCATTGGTAATTCCATCAGCAAAGTGTTGAAATTCCCTAAAATGCTTGGGACTTCGACAAAAATATGCATACAACTCTCTTACTAAATCTTCAACCTTGTTTACTGAAGGAAACTTCTTCACAAATCTAAAAGCAAGATTCATCCTATGGGCCATACAGTGAATGGCAACAACATATGGTGAAAAAGAAGCCTGCATCTTTGTGCAAAGACCATTCCTTTGACCTTGCATTACTGAAGCTCCATCCACTCCAACATAGACCAACTTCTTCGCTATTGTCAATTCATTCATAGCTCCATATTCAATTAAATTTCTCTTTACTAACTAAAATAAAGTTTCTGTTGTCGCATTGTCTCTCAATTTAGCAACAGATAGTAGATGTGGTTGGCGGACATTATTCTGTATAGTATAAACATGCATGCATACCCATGATGTATTATCTATTTTCGTAACTTCATCTAAGGACAATGCAATAAAGCTTGATTCTTTTATTTTTCTTTGTACATCCTCTATTTCAACCTGCGTAATACAACTTGCCCATTCCCATCCACTATTTATCAACCAATGACTGACAGGATAGTTAGCAACTTTCAAAAAGTGTAAAAAACCACTCATTTTTGGATAGTCTATCATTGGACGCCCTCTGCTCAAAATATAGAAAACATTACTTAATTGAACAGCTTTTCCACATTCTTCTACTTCACTTGCTTTTGCAAAAATAGCATTAATAGAACCTTGAACTTCACCAGGCTTTGTCTGAAATTTTTGAAACATATAATATTCTTCAACATTCCTTTTATGTTGACATTGCTCCTTTGTTTTATATCTAACCACTTTTATTTCCTTACCATCTACAGTTGAGGTTTCATAAATCTTACCAACATGTTTCTCTATGGTGTCTAGTTTAAGCTGCAACCACTTTTCCTTTTTATAATTCCAACTACAAATTGCACATCTGCATTCTACAGGTGGCTCACCTACAATTGGATTGTCCATGGGCTCAATGAATGGATACTTTGCTGCCCAATCAAATTTAAATCTCCTAGCCATCTCCCACTGACGATCAATTTTTTCTTTCGATTTTCCTCTCCCTTTAGTGTCACTGTTACTGTTAATTGCACCATCATCATCACTAAAGTCGATTGATTCGTCCTAGTACTGGTTATTTACTAGATATTCTTCTTCAAGGTCATCTTCATTAGAGATATCAGGTTCTGCAACTCTGTCACCAGATTTATTAGGCTCCCCAATTTGTTGAATGGGATCTTGTGTAGATTGAGATTGTACAGGCTCCTCTGATGATGTACCTTCCTTACTTTGACCAACACTGTTGCGTCTACCCCTACCAAAGTATGAAGATATATTTTTGCATTTCGTTGGCCTCTCTTGGACATCTCCACCTTCATTAGTCCTACTCCTCTTCCTATTTAAATTTAATTGTGACATCTCCATCAAATTAATGCTGCAATAAAATACTATGGACTCGTAGTCATAGTCATTCCAGTTCTCTATTGATCACAATACTATGAAGAAGGCTCCTTTCGGCATGTTTCAATAGTGAAACTCATGTCTTAAATAGACAACTACAAGTAAACTATTTTCATTTTGGCGAATGGGCCGACCGTTACATATGATAAGAACTAATATTTGGTGAAGCCCGCATAATTGCAAGTAATCGAGTGGGCGAATATGGCAGGAATTTGGGACCCCATTGTGTGTGATGCATGGCGAATTGGGTCCTAGGAAAAATAAAAATTTCACATAAGAAAATGGGAATTTGGCGAATGATGATCGTCGAAAGAGACACTCAATTAATTTCGTGGCGAATAAGAGTAAACATTAAAGAGAAATATGGGCGAAGAACTCGACTACCAAATTGAAATTACGTAATAATAGTGGTGTACATTCTGACCACTATATGAGTATTTTATAAAATCTGGGTGAACCAGTCAACTAGTATATGGTGTTTTTTTTTTGCCAATTTCTATAGCCCGATCGGGACATATTCGCCATTTGGCGACTAATCGCCACTAAAAAAATCCCTGGTTGGTATAGATGGCTAGTTGAGTATTCTAACTATCTAAGTTTATGGGAGATACTTTTGAGTATCTAGTATATGTAGTTAACATCAGAAGAAGAAATGATAAGTCTAGAAGAATTTATGTAAGTTTTGGTGATGTATGTTCTAAGATAGAGTTTACATAAGCATGTTCTAGTAAACTTGTTATATCTCATAGTAGAATTGTTATTCTAAGAATCGAGGTTGAGGATGTGAAGAATACATGTTGGTGATGATGTGGCTAAGTTTTCTCTTCATAATATTATGTGTATATAAATTTATTCAAGTTACAAGGTGGAAAATTAATGTTATCGCTAAGTGTAACATGTTCTTAATGTGGTCCTATAATGATTAATTGAGAAGGTCTAATAGCCAACTCATGGAGTTGTTTTGTGGACTTGATCTAAAAGAAGGACATTTTCCTTTATCATGTGATATGGTTTTTGATTGATAATAAGCAGCAGTAATAGTGGAATGTGAAATTAAACAGAGTAGAGTGGAAGTGAATGAAACTTCATTACCAAGGTTTTGTTGAGTAATATGAGGTTTGATATTTGGATTTGAGGTTCATGACTTGGTCTACAAGGTCTAATAGTGATTGTTTTAGTTGATAGAAAAAAGGAAATAAGAACATAATAGTAAATTGCATGTTTGAGCAGTGAGCTCTTCTTGTAGTTGAAATTGCATGTTTGGGCAGTGAGCTTTTCTTGCATACATTATACTACAACTCCTAACAAGGTTACAGTCTCCTAATAGGGACTCTATGTACTAAATGTTGTAATAGACTCCTAATAGGATCCATCCTCTAACATGAAATATTTATATTAGTACATCATCTTGTGGGCATCATTCCCAGCAGGGTTTTCCCTTTGATCAAGGGTTCCCCTAGTTAACATATCTGGTGTAATTGTCTATGTGCACCTTATTATAGTTATTTTTTTCTATGGTTGAATGGTTAAGTTTGTTTTTTTTTTTAATGTATTTATTGTTGGATAACTGATTCCCCCCACCCCCCTCTCAGCTATCTTGGTGACCTATTGTTTCTAATAAGAAATTGGTCAAGTTTTCAGCTGTATCCCATTTTTCTAATATATTCATTCATATGCATGAATAAATTAATTATAAACTATTTAATATTTTCTACTTCTTGCCTTACCTATTAATTCCATAAAATTTTATTATTTTTTTCAAGCTTGATGAATAATTGATCAAAATTCAAAAGGTTTTCAAGTTTTTGATTACTTTACACATCGGATCTTATGTTGTTTAAATTTTATTATACATTAATCCTTGTCAAACTTTCATGTTATCCTTAGCTTAAGAAGTTTCAAATGATAATTTTTGTTATAGCGCTTTACATGATCGTTGCTTCCCACATGTACAGGTCATATTCCCCACTTTCTTATACATGTCATATGAATGCTATGGACATAGCTTTACATAGAATTTTTTTTTTTTCATTTTCTTGTAGTATAATCAATCCAATAGTTTTTATTTATACAAAAAATTCCCAAATAGAAGTAGCTAGGAAGAGTAGCATACATTCGAATGAGTGTTAAAGAAGCTTGTGTGATTAATGTAGGATTAAGGCAAGATGTATGCATACTACTTTTTTACATTAATAATCAAAATGAGAATAAACAAGGGATTATAGAGAGGCCAAACATTCTGCTTGGTTCTGTATTCGACATAGAAGAAGTAGTCAATGAGCAGGTTTTGTATAAAGATAGTAAAATATTGTTGATAATTTCAGGTATTATTATGTCCAAGTGATCATGCCTACTTTCTATTTTAGGAGAGTGAAGATGTTGGTAACCCTATGTATCATTTTCACTACCTTCAGCTACATAGGTTTTTCTACCATGGAGTTGGGTCCAATCTCTCAAGGTACGATTGTTGTTATCACCATTGCTATCATTTATCTTTTTTTCCTTGCAATTTTATTTGTTTTCCCTAAATTTAAAGTTAAGACTTTGACATAGATTTATTTTTTCTTTGTATGAATGCTATGCTAATTCAATACATAGAAAAATGCCAATGTTCATGAAAATTTTGGCCATGTGAACCAAAAATCAATGATTTATGTTTCACTTGGCTTGTAGACTTATCCATTTTCTTGCATAACTTGTTCTTTGATCTCCATCTTCATAATCTTGCATTTTCATCTTGTCCTTGATCTCAACTATTTTCTTATTTTCCCTCTTGGGTGGATGGTTGGCCATTTGTATATCCTTGCTTGAAGTTTTGCTATGTTCTTGAAACATATTCTTCCTCCAAAACCTTGTAAAAAAAAAGACGAATTGCATTAGGCTCGTGAAATATGGAACTTTTTATAAATTGGGCACTTTTAACCTTCAATTCTAAAATCAGCTATTTGAAATCAGCTTGAAAATTTCTATTCTTTTAACCCAAATTCAAACTATTTTAACATGTGGGTGCTAGAAATTCCAAATTTGAAAGGGGGCATCTTAATTTCAAGTTTGAACTACCATCCTACAAGCTAGTTGAATCAAAGGCATCAAGTTACAAGTGGAACATGGATTAGTAAGATTCAAACCTCTCCAAGTCCTAATTCACTCAATATTAAATACACTTTTCTTGCCTTCTTCACTCAAATGAATTCACTCTTCCCTTTCTTTTGGGAATCTTCAGATCTAAAACTCCATTTTAATAATCATTTTCTGTTTGAAATCTCAAGCTTCCTTTACAAACTTTCTCCTGATTTGAGGTCCTTTTTTTTCATTAAAAAGGTAGAATTTTCATCAATTGGCATCTGATTTTCATAGCAAAAACATTGCAGAAGCACCTTGAAACAATCAGATTCATGGAGGCAGTTACTTTGATGTTGAAATTTCCTCAAGCTAGAAGGGTAGAATGACCTCTAAAAGTTCCACCCTCCAAAAAAAGTTACTTTCATTTGCAATTTATACTTGTCTCTTTGCAAATGGCTTCACTTAATTTTTTCTTCATTCTTAGTTCAATTTCATCTCAAAACTCCCTTTCCTAAATTTATTGTTAATGGGTTCACCTTAATTTTCACAACTTGGTCATGGATTTTTCCCAAATCTAACTTCACTTTAGGGGAAATTATTTATATTTTCACCTTGGAATTTCTATTTCTCAATGCCAAAATGCCTAAGGGACTAAAATTTACCTAAGGTAAGAGGTTGGGATTTTGGGGTCTAATATTCCATGCATGGGAACATGAGAGGGTTAGAGTCCAACCTACTCATGTTCCAGCTAGAACATAGGATTGTCAAACTTTGACCTTCCCAAGTGCCGCAATAAGTCTGTCAAATGACCTCACACTTCCTTTTGTTTTTCTCTAATTTCACATCAAAACTCTCTTTGTTGATGGATTAACTTTGATTATAATTATGATCATGGCTAACTTTTAAATCTATTTTTTATATTTTATTAAGAAGTTGGCTCTTTTACTTGCTTTGAATCTGATCATGTTTAAGAGAAGTCTAATTTTTGACCTTAATCCAATCTTTTTCCAATGCCCCCAAGCACATGTAAATGGTAATTTTACTTTAAAATGAGGATGGAGACTTAGGCTATCATCCTGGTGACATGAGAGGGTTGGAATATGATCTGTCAATGTTCTAGCTAGAATAAGATATGGTTGGAATTGACCTTTTAAAGTTCCCACCTTAATTGTTTCTCATGATCAACTTTCTCTACTATCCCCAACTTGCAACTTATTTCAACTTGTTTCCAACTCAAATATCTTCCTTAGTAATCTTCTTTTTAGATCCTCCTTCATGATCAAATTGCAATGATTTTTGCTTCTACTTGAAATATTAATCAAAGCTTTAGGTATAATCTACATGTTTCATTGAAAGATTATTCCCCTCTTACTCACTCAAACTAGACTTGACTTAGGAAAAAATTGATTTGCACCTTTAATCTTTCATATTTTCAAGCCACAATGTTATTTGAAACACAAACATGTCCAAAGTAGAAGGGGAAAATTTTGGGGATGGAAGTCCCAGTTGGGACATGAGGTGCTTGGAATCTGACCTACTCATGTTCTAGTTGGAATATGGGATGGTCAAAATTCGACCTCCCCAAGTTCCAATTCAACACTAAGGTCTAGACTAAAATTTTAACTACTTCCTGGCAATTTCATTCTTATTTTTTCTTCAATTTTCATTCATCCAATTCTCGTAAAGCCTCATTTTTTTACTTATCATAGTTGCATCATGTTGGTTTTTCCCTCTGTAGTTATATCAATTCATCTTTTCCCTAGTTCCAAATTGATTAAGCACTCTCAGTAAGGGTTTTTTTATTATATAGAATATAACATTTAAGTTATATTTTATATAATACTATCAAGATGTTTAAGGGTAGTTTTAGATTTGTAGGAATTATAATAAATATTTTAGATTTTTAAAGTTTTAAAAAAAACTCAACATAGCCAAATTTTATGAATTAGCACACCTCCATTAGTGTTATCCTCCACAACTTTCCTTGACTTTTTAGGATAAATTTGATATTGGAACAAGGATTTTCCAAGGATTCTAATACATAGTTAAATCTTGATAGCAATATGACAATTTGACTTGCTATGGAAATTATCTCCTACTTATCAATTCTAATCCAATTTATCAAATCTCTCGACTCCAGACCTACATCCTTGACTAGCTTGGCCCAACTCTCACTGATACCTAACAAACTCAATTTCCTAATGAGCCAAAGTTTCTCAAACTCATCTCTTAGACTTGGAGAGTTTAAAATGTCATTGAACTAAAACTACCAAGGAAAACCACCCTACGACCAAGCGAAAAGAAGGGGTCATTATTTGCAATGGGCTATGGTGTGAAAACCCTACAATAGGAGGTAAAGTTTTTTGGGATCCTAACATTGGTTTGACTAGTGCACTATTTTATTGGGATCTTGATGAGTTGTTGCACAACTCTAGGCATAGTGATATTCATATCAGATTAGTGAAACAAAAGCCACCCTTGCATCTAAGATCAATATGGATCCAAGTATTGATCAAAGTATTTAAATATATTGCACAAGTGACACATTTAATTGGTTGTGTGAAAGCAATTTTGGGGAGGGTGAATTGTAATGTCCCCTTCTTAGCCAACATAATTTAGTCCATTTTTAGGTCCTTGTTAATATGATTAATAGAGGATTTATAAAGCTGGGCTCTAAATGTGATGTAAACATAAAAGTTGATTGCTTAAGGATTTTTTAAAAAGATTAATTTTTGGCCATGCAAGTGATATGGCCTTTGGATATCTCTTGTTTTCTATACTGATGGAATGATAAATTGGACCACTCTTGTTTGACCCATTATAAATGTTGCAAGTACATGATCAAATGATAGTATTGACAACAAAGAACATTGGTGAATATGATTTTTTTTAAATTACAAATAGGAATCATAAACAACAACTTAAGAGAAACAATACCATGGTAAATAGCAACTTAAATTCCAACCTAAATGAAATTATTGACATCTGTAAAAAATTACAACAAATTTCATGGCGTGAGACAAGAATTGTTTGTTGGGATCATTGGGGTGGTTGTTTCAATAGCCATGTTTGTTGCTTCCTTGTCTATAATGGTGATCAAAAGATGATTCATTCTTTCATTATTTTTTTATGATTCCTCCATTTTCATATTTTCTCCTTGGTATGGAAATATGTTCCATGCATGTGATTAAACAAGTGTATCATGTTGTATGTATGGCCAAACGATGCAATTAATATCCTAATGAACTAAAACATAGATATGGTAATGTAATTTTCTATGTCATTTTACTATTATATGTCTAATGTGGTTTTGGGAATATAATGTGGAATTGACACATGGGTTTTTTTCTACTCAAATTCCTTTATTTGTGTATCGCAATTAGTGTCTACCTAAGCATATGCACCTGTAGATTGTTCATGCACTTTTTTGTGGGCTTATTGTAGATAGCTTATACTCCCCTATTGCTTAACCTAATTGTAGACATTTATTGCCCCAGATATTGAACATTATTTAGCAAAGATATTTAGTATTTATCATATTCCTTATGACATACGTGGTTCACTTTAAATTTGATCATGAGGAGTATATTATGGAAAACTTAAATTTCCACCTGAGTATCCATATAAGCCTCCAAGCATCAGGTATCTTTCTTATCTTCTCCTATGAAATGTGACATCCTTATACATGAAATTTAGTTGTTGACAAATTTAATTTAATAATAGTTGATTCCTTTTTTCAAGTTTATTGAATTCACAATAATTCACAATAAATTGATGCATTGATTACAACATTTATGTTCACCTCCCTTGTAGCATGATTACCCCAAGTGGGCACTTTGCAACTCAAAAGATGATATGCATGTCTATGAGTGATTGTAAGTTTTTATAATGGTTTTCTACATGATCTAATTTGTTACAAACTTCTCTTATTCTTATGATTTCTAGAATGTTACTAATTTATTTGGAAATTTTATTATTGTCTTTACTTGTGTACTGTCCAATTCATCTAGAAATGTGGAATCCTATGTGGTTTGTCTCAAGGTATATATTAATTTTGATTCAATATTATTAAATTATTATTTTCACATGAATTTTGTACATGTCTGATTTTGGGAATCAAGTAGAGTTCATTTATGTGCCAATAATTTGATTAAGTTATTATTGTTTACTATATACACATGGGTGCATCATTCTAACATGACTTCTTTCCTTCATGGTAAGTTTAATCTTGGTTTTTTAATTTGCATGGTATTCATGCTTCTACTTTGGAGTTTGTAACATTTTCTTAAATATTGTGAATCCTTAATATTATCCTGAGTCTATTGAGAAAATATAATCTTCTGAAAATGGATATAGTTTGTTGTTTATTATCCTACAGTTGTATCTTGTTGTAAAGCTCAAAGATCTTTTTCTTTTGATGTTTGAACTGAAATATTGATCAAGATTATTCTATCTTGATTGAAATATCATTTTACTTCCTTTTAATAGGGAAATTTTGGAAGTGATCTGGATATTGATTTGGAGGACAATAAATCCCCATGTGATGGGGAAGTATTGCAGGTTCTCTTTAGCCTACAGGTTGGCAAGATCACATAGATGGATAATTCTCTCAAGATATGAAGATGGCTTTAAAAATAGTTAAATAGATTAGTGGATGTGGTTGCACTCCTACTGTACAAATGTTTAATGTTCTCCTATATGATTTAGTTCAAAAAAGTAGGTAAGTTCCCATTCACCTTCGATTATTTGGGACACATTGGTGTTAGAGTGTAATATATTCAACCCTCAATTCAAGGTTATAGAAAACAAGTACTAGATATTTACATCATTGAGTATTGATATCTTCTTCTATAATGCAAGAGACAAACAATTCATCTTATATTTAGGATTACCACAACTTTTCTCTTTTGTTTCAAATATTCAAGTAATTAAATTTCCTTTGATAGATCATTGAAATTCTATTTCAAAGTAGATGTATAATGCTCTAAAGATTATTGATGATAGGTCATTGGTTGGGGTATCTCCAAATGAGCGTACATACACCACTATAATGCAAGGTTATGCATATGTTGGCGAGAATGGTAGAGCTTTTGATTATTTTAAAAAGATGAAGAGTGAGGGTTTGAAGATTGATGAAATATCATATGGAACCTTTCTTAAGGCATGCTACAAAGCAGGAAGCATGTAGAGTGCTCTTGCAATCACAAACAAAATGAATGTGATTAGAATCTAGAAAAATGCCTATACAACATTCTAATTGATGGGTACTTAATCTTTATTCCTTGTAGTCCTTATTATTCTAAGTTTGGCACTTGACCTATGGATGCAGTAATACAATGAGAGTTTAAATTTTGGTGATTGTCACTACAATGATTCTATTTATGTTGAAACCTTGTTGTCATGGAAGATCTTCATGTGCATCCTCATGGTGGTTGATTCTTTGAAGGGCCTCCCTAAGAATATCAAACTTGATGCCCCTAATGGTTTGTGGATTTAGTCTCTACTCTTAATGATTCATCTATGGTTAGTGATGGTGCCAATAGCTCTAGTTTGTCTAACCAGGCTTGCACAATAGAATCTTCCCTACTCACTTGCACAAACATCCCAAGTGCTAGATGCAAGCTCCACCCTTAGCATCACTTTCCAAATCACCGCAATTACACACTAGAACAAAAACTACTATCGAACCACACTCCCAAATTTGTGCCAATGGAGTGAGAAAGAAAAGCATCTTTGGTGAGCCACACATAGCAAGCAGGCTACTAATTCATTCTACTCTTATAGATTTGATGTCATTGATTTTATTTGGAATCTAATACTGTATTCATCCTTTTCTCATTCTTGGAAATGGCTCCATTCAATTTCTATGAGAAGCTTCTAATAATAAAAGCTCCCTCATCACTTGTGATAAGCAACCTAACTACTAGATGATGGCTCATCCTTTAGATCAGTTTCTAGGCAACCACAATGATACATTGGAACTGTTGGTCTAATTTTTCACAGTGTAGAAAAATTCTGAAATTTTGGGTGAAAAATCATTTAAGTCTTTGAATTAAGTAGATTAGGGTTTTCATTCCTCATATTTTTTAAAATTTTAGGTTGCCCTAGTTGTGCCCTATTTCATGTGCTGTCAAATTTTATAAAATTCTCAAGATTTGTCCCTTAACGCAACCATGAAAATATCCTAAGTCTACAAACCCTAGGTTTCCTTTCAAATTTTTGAAAGGGATTTGTAAAGTTTTTAAAGTTCACCATTTACGGTCTTACAATGTAGGGTTGCACATAAGAGCGGAGTACCTTATTCTTTTTCTCCCGTGGTCGTACTTCATAATGTAGCGAAGAAGCGTAAAGAATTTCATGTTCTATGGGGATATGCTTTTGTTTTTCATAGTAGTGGAATGTTTTGGCCAGAGGCTTCCAAATCATACGAATGGTTTTGTAAGCAAAGAAGCATAAAGGTCTGTTGCACTTTGAAAAATCTTGTTACGGGGTTATGAGTAAGCAGTTTGAGCGAAGGAGTGCAGAGGTATTGAGTTGTGATCTACGCATATACATTTCAATGGATAGCGTAAGGGTATAACACTGTGGCATTGTGTAAAGCTTGATCTGAAAGGGTGCATAAAAGGTTATACTATTCTACGGGTAAAAGTATTTCGTAAGAACAAAAGTAGTGTTCAATTGTGTTTACAAGCATACATTCTTGAGTTCACGGACAATTGTAAAGCCCTATTTTAGCAGTAAAGGTGTCGAGTGGGACCTGTTGAATTGTCAGATGGGCCCTAGTACAAGTGAATAAAATGAAGACATGAAATCCACATCAAATGGGCCCAGCCTACGTGGCATATAACTTAAAATATGAATTTTTCATGTGCACGAAATCAATGGCGATGTTATTTTTAATTTTCTAAGATCAAATCTAGGTCATTAATATTTAAGGGTAGTTTTGTCATTACGCCCTTACGCTTGCAAGGTAAGCATATGAATGAAGCGTTGTTTTATCCTTTCTTCATGGTTATGAGTTTAGTCTTAGTGTATAAGCGTAAAATGGTAAATAGAGGAAGATAAAGATAAAGGGCTTTACACTTTTACGAGAAAGGTTAAACGTAAGAGCGAGATGTCAATTGAGAAAGCTCTCTGAACATATGAGGTAAAGGTAACCCGTAAGGGCATAAAGGATTAATAAAAGAGAGCTAGAAGGTTCTTCAATGCTATGGGTAAAGCTAAGAGCATATGAGAGAAAGATAAATTTTGAAGTCTTACGGTGTCTCGGGTAATGAAGTAAGCAGAGCAACATTGAAGAAATTTTCAAGGTTTTCACAGATATGTGGAAGTGTGAACATAAAGTGTAGAAGGAAAGCCTTGGAAAGGGTTTTACACTCATACGTGGAGTGGTTAAATCATAACAGTGAAGGTGTCAGTTGGGAAGGTTTGATATCTTACGATGTACACGGTTGCATATATGCGTAAAAGGTGAAGAAGTCTAAGATAAGGGTTTTATGCTCATATGATGAAAGCCTAAATCGTAAAGATAAAAGTATTAAGTGAAAGGGTTTAAGGTCATACGGGGTAAAGGGAATCGTAAGAATGTAAAAGGGATTTTCAACATGGTACCAAGACATCATTACGTTCTTACAATTAGGGTATGCTGAAGCATCTCTGAGAGATTGTAGAGATCCATCAAGGGCATTTCTGATGTTACGAAGATTGAAGGTTTGACTTAGTGTAAGAATGGGAGACTGTCATTTGAAAGAAAATAGTTGATGTGTCACACCAAGTAAGAAAAAAAGGAAAATATTTCCATAGCCAAGTAAAAAAAAGCATTGAAAAGTACACCCAAATCAGAATTTGCGATTGATATACCTTGCTGACAACTTGCATTAATAGTTTTAAAGCTCGTGCATGCTAAATTTATTAAAAAGTTGGTAGTTGTATGATTAAAATATCAAAGATTTTATTGAATATCATTTTGTTTGCCATTGTGAAGAAGCTTTTTTTCTGGTCCACTCTGAAATTTGAAAATTGTAGAGTTTTGTGTGTTCTGTGTTACTGTGGAAGAAGTCAAAATATAATATGAAGATAACATGGCTAACAAATAAATTGAAGAGATGCATGAAGAAGAATTCAAAGTTGAAGATGAGGGTGATGATGTTGTAGAGGTCACACTTGAAGGGAAAAGGAAAAAATCTGCTGCTAAGACTAAGAAGAAGACAAGAGTCAGAAAACCAAACAAGCATGCAGAAGACTAGCTGAAACTCCTTCCAGGGTTGTCAAATGTTATTTCTAAAAATGATCATATTTTTAGAGGCCCTTATGTTTTTGTTCAAGATGCTAAATGCCCTAGAGTGACTGGTTATGATCTTTTTATGTACTTTTATTAGAATAGAATAGAAAATGTGCTAGTGTGTAACCCATGGAATAGAAACATGGCAAGATTGATATTTCCAGAAGTATTCATTGATGTTGATTTGTTGAAGGCCCTAATGAATTCCTACAATCCAATAACTAGGACTTTCCATAGGCATCATGGGAGTGTATTATGCACATTAGACAGAACTTCTTTTGTTGAGGCCTTTGGATTAATGGGACAAATGGATGTACCTATCGACATTGCAGATTTGCAGGGAAAGTTTGACAGGAATAAAACCTATTTTGTGAATAATGTTATGCTGCCACATATTCCTTACAGGGTAAAAAAAGAAGGGCTACTTCCAAAAAAGGTCGGAGACTTTCTACCTTTGAGTAGGTTCAAGAATTATTTCAAAAACACAATGTATGGGTTGCACAAAGTGTTGGGAAGTGATGGTGCAAAAGATCATGTATATGGTTCTCTTTTTCTGATGGCATGTGATATATAGGACCCTTTCCACCATAAGGAGTATGATTATGTGGCTTTCATCATTGACAGTATACACATGCATATTTGTGATGCAAAGAAGGGAGAGTTGTGTTGGGACGAAAAATTACATGCTTCATTTTTAGTCCCATTTCAAAATTTGATAAATCAAGCCCCATAAATGCTTGTGTAATCGGCTGTGCCTTTAAAACCCTTAAGGTGTTCAATGTTTTTTACTCCTTTCATTCAGTTTTCCTAAACATTCCATGATGATAAATTGTCATTCTGAGTTATCTGAAAAAGTCTTATTTTGAACTAATCCTAAATCTGCTTTCTACCCCAATTAATATGCAGAATCCAGTCAAGAACCTATTACTTTATGCAAATTTACCACATCTTTTGAAACCTTTAGCCCCTTCTCAATTTCTTTCTTAGGACATGCCTTTTAAACCTTAGGCAAGTATGAAATAATGTTTTGTTAAATCTATTTTAAGTTTAAGGTAATCATGGTTTACGTGGTTTTAAATCTAAAAGAGTTTCATTTCAAACTTACCATGCAAGTCTCAACGATCGTTGATCTTGTTTAGATCGACGGACCCTACATTCCTGCATTTTCAAGATGCAAGGTTGTTACAAAATGCAGGGAAGTGCGAAGAGGGCACGTAGCACAATTTGATTATGTCGATCCGAAATAATTCAAAGGTTGATTCACCGTTGATCTTGGGTAGATCAACGAATGTCACTTTCTTGCAAGATGAAGATGAGCATGGTTCAAAAAAAATGGGAAAGCACATAAGTGACATCTATCCCTTGTGAAGACACAAGGGGTATTCATACAAATGAAGACGATAGGTTATGAACATTGTCGATCTGTGAGAGATTGACAAATGAAGCATACCCACATTTTCAAGATGCGCAACAAATAAATATTGTAGGAATGCCACTTTGCAATGCATGGCACAGTGGGACCAAGTGTGGAAGTGACGATGTCATGGGCGCAAAATTTTTGAATGTCGCAATCAGGTTTGTCAAAGCACATGCATTAAAAGGTGATTTCTCATTGGTCAGGATCATTTTAGTGGGCCGCCAAATATTGAAATCTTGAATCACCGTCGATTTAATCCAGCATCAATGGCTAGCATTTGCCTGCATTGTTTAATCTCAATATGTTTTTAATAATGTGGGTAAATAGGTTGTGGACACGTATCACAATTGACCAAGTCACACCATTTTGAAATACCACATGTTTTGTGATAAAGGAACAGTGCAATGGTTATTGAAGAGTTTTCCATCAACCATTGATCTTCTTTGGATCGAAAAAGGGCGTTGACCCGCTTTATCAACATGCAGGGAGATTAAGGAAAGTGAGAATGTGTTGTAAAGACATGTGTCCCCGATGATATCAAGTCTTTCCTTATGAGCTTACACAGATCTTTCTTGACCATAGATCTTAGTCAAATTAACGGCCATCACATTTTTGCTTTATGAAGATGCTTGCAAGATAAGAAATGTGGGAATGCACAAGCCTGACACGTGGGACGGACTCAGGTCATTGATTCAATTGAGATTTATGGCTTTTGCATGTTTGCATTTCTTAGAAGTAAGAAGCACCAACTAAAAGAGGAATCGCACACATGGCTAATTATGATTGGGTTATTTCGAACCAGCTTGTCTAGTGGATTTTGAAGTCATCATGTTCATAGCTTCGACTTGTAAGATCTTCAAGATCGACGACGCATATTTTACTATTGAAGGTGGTGTCATTTTTTACATTAATGAGACTTGAAAACCTTCGCGTGTGAAAGTGAAGAACAGAATGTAATAGGTAAGATTTTCCCAATTTCAACTTGTTCGAGTAGAAATTCATGAGTCACCTCTGAACAGAAACAATTACTGCTAGGATTGAGATAAATTTGGCATGAGTGTCAAGTAGTTGGCTCAAGGATAAAGTGTAGAGTTACAAAGTTAAAAAGAAAAGGCTTCAGGTAAGTTTGTATACCATAGTCTTTGCATTTTTCAGTATTGGTGATTTATTCAAAAGATGATTCTAAAGATTTCACTAAGTCTGAGGGTGTGGATAGAAAAAGGATTGCTTGTTAAGAGTAATTGGTTTTGGGGCACTAATAGTTTGAAAAATGATTTATTTATTTTCAAAGGATGGTTCGCAAAAGGAAAATGGTTAGCTTCATATGCCTGTGTATGGTTTTTTGATAGAGGAAAGCTAGTAATCAAGTGTCGTAGTCAAGTCACCAAGGTGGTAAGAAGAACAAGGAACACACTTGGTAAGCTAACAACCTTTTCAGCAGTAACATCATCTTTTAAACAAATTTTCAAAATATCTTAATTTGATGCCAGGGTAGCAGAAATATTTGAGACCCTGTGCATAGTTTTGGAAGAGGGTGAAGAAGATTTTATACCCTTGGGTATAGTCTTTTTCATTTTTTGTGCGCGTACCCCCTTTTTGTGTCAGTGGATGGAAAATTTTGGCAGGAAGTTGGTTAAGGAAGTAGACGTGGCTAGGGATTAGAGGATCCCTATTTTTTTATTTTTAATAGCCACATTGTTTTTTGGCTTCTATACTGCATGCTAAGTAATGATTCTATTATTTTTGAAGCTGGGCATGATTAGTAAAGAGTGGGAAGTAAAGATGATTCTCATTTAGTAGTCATCTTGACAAAATCCATGGGCCTAGGTTGGTGCATATTTTTTAGAGTTGATTTTGCATTGATGGGGCAGTCTTAGCAGTTGAGCACACAACAAATCAGTGGTAGAGACGAGTCAACAAAAAGTTGTAATAGAAATGAACCTACAGGAGAATATTTGATCTATGTGATGTTTTGTTAATCATTCTTCTTCTTTTTCTGTTATAAGCTTTTGATACCTTTTGCAAGGGACACTTGTCAGTTCTCTACGCCTGAAGCTTGTTGCATCTCACAGTATTTAAGTGAGATCCTAGGGCTAGAGAAAGGGGGTTGGTTTTTTTTCTATTTTCTAATTCTTGGAGCTCTGCTTAGGTTGTCAAAGCCACACACCTTAGCATATCTTGTATGAACAACATATGGATTTCATAGATAGTTCTGATACAATAGTGTGATCTTGTATCTTGTTTTATGCATTCCTAATGTACTTATTTCAAGGAGATAAATACAATGTGCAGAAGGTTTTTAATTTCAATATAATTATGTCTCCTTTCTTGTTGAATTTGTAATTTTATATGTTCAAGAACAAAGAGCTTGAACCTATTTGCAATTGCCTGATTGTATGTTTGAAGTTTGCTTGCCTTTGACTCAAGGAGTCATATAATTGCTTGTGGTTTCAGACAAGGTTGCAGATTCATTAAGAAGGATGTGTGAAAATATGGAATTATATTGCATATTGTTGTCTAATTCATAAAGTGAACAGACTGAACATGAATGTCTCAACATATGCTATATGTTGATTAATGTTCAAGGATGCATAATTCTGAAGTATAAGATTACCCTAATGGATAAGGCACTGGTCATTTGTAGGATCATTAAGTTTTTGGTGCATATTGGACATGTTGTCTTTTCTCAACATAAATCAATCATTTTTTCCCTTCATGTTGAAGTGGACATAAAAGTTTAAACCCTCACTCAGTTTATGAATAATATAGGTTTGCACCTAGCTATTGTAGAATCTGTGTTGTTTCATAAGCCATTAGGAGATATTGGGGGTTCCATCTGCTATCATAGATCCTGATTATGTTTATTACAATGGTTCCATATGTCAGATCTAAAGAGGTTCACCCGCCTAGGTTTTGCAGAGCCTAAAGTAGAAGAAGGGTCATGCCTTATAGTTGGCCCTGTGTCTAAAATGATATGTTGATAATGGGAGTTAGCTTCCCCTAGGTGTGTCATATTCTCATGGGGATAATTGAATATCTTCCAACTTTTTCAAACATCAACAAGTTGAAAGACTTCAAGTTCCACCATTATTCATTACTGATACACCTTATCCTATATAACAACATTCGATACATCACTGGGGACTTCATTGATCAAACTTCTAATGAATTTGGTGAGTTACCTGTGCAACTCTAGATTCGTATTTGGCATAAGGATTTCTATTATTCAAATGCCCTTGTGTTCTTTAATTTGTTTAGTTTTTCTATCATGAGGCAATTAGATCATACTTTATTTAGGGAACCTAATGTTTTGAAGACTTTTCTTAGGCCCTCATTCTTAGATGAAAAAAAAAAATTAGATCATAACTAGGGGAGTATCTTTTTGTTTAAGGAGTGTACTTTAATCAAAGTGTTTGCATGCCCACAACCTCCTCATCTTTTGCCTAAATATTTACCCCCTAGATTGGCTATTATTGAATTCTTTTGGCAATTTTTACTGATGAATAAAGAAATGATCCCTCCCTCTTTGCATAAGCCTACTTTTGTCTATAGAACCTTTTTTTGAAATAGGCAAGAATGCATTTGAGGAATTAAGTGAGTATTTAGGCCATTACAAATTTGCTACTAGGCCTTATAAGATGTATGACCCTAACAATTACAATACCAATGAGGTTAAGGCCATTAGGGGATACATTGTGCCTCCAAGCAAGCCAATCCCTATAGAGGACCTCATTGCCAACATCATAGCAATAGGGGAGGCAGATGAGTTATTAAGAAAATATGAAGAGATAAGGAGAGTAGAGGAGGCTTTGAAGAGGACCAACCCTTTTTTTAAGGGTTTTTATGCAAAGATTCCATATCCCAATAACTTGAGAAGAATGGTGGATAATTTTGACCACACTATGTCACAAATGCCTCATGACCTAAGGGAGAGGAAGCCATTGTAAATAGAGAATCCCCTGAGCCAGATACACAATTGGAGATTGAGTTAGAAGAGGAGTAACCATCAGCTTCAGCTTGGGTGCCAAAAGGAAATAAGAGACAAAAGACAATACACATCCCAGAAAAGGTGGTTAGTAGAGCCCTACAAGTAATGTCAGGGAGTAGTGAGTATTTTGCTGACATTAGGAAAAATTATTTACACCAAAGGGCTACAGAAGCAGTTAAGGCCTCTGATCTTTAGGTTGCAGCATCAAGATTGGATGATAGGCTCATTCAATCTGAAAAGTTCATGGAAGATGATGATTTCATTAAATCATTAGAGTTTAAAACTTTTCTTTATAAAATTAAACAAAATGAGCTCACATTGAGTCTCATGCCAAGAGAGGATCCAGAGAAGAATAAGGAGTTAGTTGAAAAACTATTGTCTTATGATCCTGAGAGTGAAACAATGACTACTGCAGAAGCTAGGGAGTTGGTACATAGGAGTGGTATGATTCTAATACCACATTGGGATATTGAGAAGGCTTTTGTTCTAGATCAAATGAGAAGACAAGACAAGGCCATTAGTTATGAAGCCACTAATAGTGAAGGTTTTAAAAGAGGGTCAGGTTTTAATGTAGACATAAAAACCCTAGTAGTATGGAGTGTAGCCCCTAACACTAAGAAGCCCAAAATGATGGATATAGAGGAGACTGCGTAGGGTAATATGATTGTGTGGACATTGGAGAGCACTATTGGAAAAGAGATTTCTAGTTTGGTTAAACATTTTGCCCTCATGAATGAGGAAAAGGTTGATGAAATTGAGGATAAGCTAGCTGCAATGTGCAATGAGTGCCTTGACATTAGAATAATGTATGAAGAAGAGCTCAAAATGAGCCATGTACAGAAATAGAGAATAGAAGAGTTGGAGGAGAAAATTAAAATTATGGAAACAGAAATAATATCCCTCAAGGAATAACTCAAGATAGTAGCAAAGGTAGAACATGCACCAAGGCAAGAGGATGAAAGAAGGCACAATGTAGAAGTAGAGGCCCAAATAGAAGAAACACCTATAGGGATAACAGTGCCAGTGCCTATGGTCAGCATGGAATCAGGAGTTTCTCAATCTAATAGTGCCACCAAGAAAAATGCTTTGATAAATGTATTAAATCATAGAATAAGCATTCTGAAAAGAATATCTCAAGAAGCTTATAATACATTCATTAATCTACAATATGTAGAATAGGTATGCAAGGATGCAATTGGATGGTTTGAGCCAATTTTTCAACAATGGGGGGCATATATGAAATTATTTGATAGGTTGATACCCTTGTTAGCCAAGGACCCAAATCTCCCAGATAAAGTTATTACTGTGAAGGAAGGTATGGATAAAGTGAAAGACTTATTGCAAATCTTCATAGGGAAGCTGGCAGTAATTCAAAGCAAAATGAAAGTGCTGACAAGTGGTTTTTATTCTTTAATTCTTTCTATTATTAATCCTGATGACAAGTTAAAAGATTTTAATGAATGGTCTAGTTCTTTTGATCATATTATAGACTTTCCATAGGTGGCATCTATTTTCTTGATTGATGTTGATGGTGTGCTTTCAACAAACTAATTGATACCCTATTCAAAGTTGAAGCTGAAATGAATAGGTTTATCATAGAAGGGAAAGTGATTACTAATTCTAGGTGGTAGAAAATTGTTAGTGAATCAATAACAATCAAGGAATGTGAATGGCCCACCAAAAGAGAAATATTTGTCTGGGAAGCAATCACAGAAATCAAAGCATTACTAATAGCAAGCAGTTAGAGAAAAAGAAAAAGTTAAAGATTTCATGCTCCAGCTATCATCTACAATTTGTTTTTATTGTTTCTTTTTAAGTTAAGGTGTCTGGATACTTTTGTAAAGGGATAATATATTCATTATTGTAAAAGGACACCTGTCAATCACATTTTCCCTTTGCTTGTTGCAACTTATGCTTATATAAGTGAGTTTTCAAGGCAATGTGATGGTCCAAAACAAGTAGAATTTTTTATGTTTATCAAGGAAAGTACATTCAGCCAGTCCAATAAGAAAAAGCAATATGTTCTGGGCTTTTCAATTGATTCCTATTGGTCATTGTATTAGCCATATAAAATGATAATACAAAAGGGTATTTGCAATATATCTATGTCATCAATTCCTATCTCCATTTTATGTGTTTATCTACTTTGAATTCATTTAAATAAGGTTTAAATAGACTAAATGCAATCTGGATGGGTTGTATACTAATTTTATTGTTGCTTTTAATTCAAGAAATTATAGAATGCTTTAATAAATCAGTAGGGTTTATGAATCTATGAATAGGATACTTCATAAGAATGGGAATGGGTGATTACAATTGATTAATTCATTTACAAGTTATTTGAATTAGATCTCCCGCCAATAGTCAATTTTATGCCCAATGGATAAGGCACTAGTCTCATAAGTCAGAGGTGAACAAGGATGAGTTCTACTACTGCATATCAAATCAATTATAAAATCAAAATCATTTTTCATTCAATTGTGTTTAAAGTTGTAAATGTTGGTCAATGCTCATCTATATCTATTCTCTGAGTCTTAGGTAGCTGCTATTTCTAGGAATATTTGTAAATTCAAGGAGAAAGATGACCAGATCTACTAATGAGGGATGCATAGAAGTTTGAGAACATTAAAAGAAGTGAATAAAATTTCTCATGTGTTAGTGGGTAATAGATGAGAATCAAAATGAAACTAGAAGAATCTTTACATAGCAGTTCACATTAGAATCATCCCTAGGTATACCCACCTTGGTTCTGCAGAGCCTAAAGAGCAGGAAAGCACCCATGGTTTTGTTGAATTTGGGTCCAAATGGTTTACTCATTGTAGCTAATAATAGGAATTAGCTGATCCTTAGGTTATGTGAGTGTCATCATTCTAGTATTGAACGTTTTTTTGTTCAGTAGTTTTCAAACACCAATAGGAACAACAACCATTGTCAAACCATTCTGCAAATTGTGCCAATGAAGTTGCATAGAGATGACTTTGGGGAGCCCTTGCATAGCAATCAGAATACTCTAAATCCCTCCAACAGAAAGGATGCCAATGCCAATGTTCAAAATCTACAAAATATGTCTTTCTTGAACACCAGCTTTGATTCTATTAGAGGGTCATTGGCAGCTTTCATTATCAAATCTTCCATTATCCATGATCAATTCATTACAAATTTCTAGAGCACCAAGCAGCCTCCTAATGCTAGATGAGGGCTAACTATTAGATCAACTTCAAAATTGTTGAATAGACATGATATAGAATGGCAATCGCTACCAAGCCTCTTCTGAAATTGTGTTGGTCGAGTGATCGAAGAAGATGATCTAACAAAGAGTCCATGGGTAGGCATTCGTTGGGGGATTCACACACATAAAATTTCTATAGTAGCTACATAGCATATTGATGGTAATCAATATCATTGCAACCCCCTGTATTTTTTTAAAACAAATTAGTTTAGTCAAAATTTTGACCAACTCTTCAATATTTTCCACCAAGATTTGGTCAAAATTTTGACCAATCCTTTGGTCACAACCATGGCATACCAGTCATGTGATGGGCATGAATTGGTTGAAATTTTGACCAATTCTTGAAATTTTTCCACCAAGATTTGGTCAAAATTTTGACCAATCCTTTTGTCATGACCATGGCATCTTGGTTGTGGGATGGGTCAGAATTGATCAAAATTTCAACCAATTCTTGAAAGTTTTCCACCAAGAGTTGGTCAAATTTTTGACCAATCCTTTGGTTGTGACCATGGTATCGTGGTCGTGGGATGGGCTAGAATTGGTCAAAATTTTGACCAATAATGACAAATTAGGCTTAGAAGAAATATAATTTATTTGGCCAAAGCATTGGTCGAAATTTTGACTAAAAAAATTGTGATGTACTTCTTGGTCGCTCTTTCAACCAACATACGTCAAAATTTTGACCTAAATTCATTAAAAATTAGGTCAAAATTTACTAGTACCACAAGATGATGTACTAATATAAAATTTCCTTGTGAAAGGATAAACCATGTTAAGAGATTTTGAATCCTTGTTAAGAGATTCAAACCCTATTAGGAGATCTACCAACCTTGTTAGGAGTTGAAAGGAGGACAATTGAACCCACTATCCAAATAGCCTCAGTACTATTCTTCCCGAATAATATAATATGAGTAACAAGTATCCAACCTGTAACTCATCTTTCTAAATTAGTTTCTTTTAATCTCATCATGAATGAATTGCACCAATCTTTTCTCTAAGAACAATATGTTCCCTTTCAGGTTCTCTTATACAATAACTATCCACACTGGATCTCACATAGCCAACAAATGATCTCATTAATCATGAAAACCATAATCACACCCTTTCACATGGAAATAATCCTTCCTTTATACCAATTCTTAAAGAATAAGAATTGAGACAGCCCTGAGGCTTTCCTAATTTACATTAATAATATAGGAGCATCTTAAGATAGTACAATACACATTACATTACAATTTTAAACTTTATCCAAGATTATAATCAAATTGTCAGTTCCTAGTCTTCATAACTTTCCAGTTGGTAAACTTCTAACTATTCCCTCTAAACCAAGGTATTTTTGGCATTTCTTCAACCTCTATCTTAGTTTTCTCAATCCAATTCCATCTCTTTGAGGAGATAGAATCAAAACAATAGTACCCACTTTTCATAAATGTTGTCTGAAAGTTCCCTTCACTAAAATCCTCATAACTATGTCTAGTCTTCATATTTCTATGTGCGCACCTAGCTATTACATCTAGACATATTGTAGAACATAATCACAAGTGTGCATAATTTGATCTTGAATCCACAAATAGCACCAAATGTTTCTTTTTATGTAGTTTTACCATTCTTCATAGAATTGACATCAATGACAAACATTGTCATGAATGCAACATATAACCATTGAAACATGTCTCTAGAAATGCTAATAGACTCCCCCATAGGAATATCATCAACATTAATGCTAGAAATCTCCCCCTTTTGCATTGATGGCAACATAGATGAAAAACATCTAAGTTTCATGAATACCAAATATGCTTCTTCCTCATCTACATTTACTCCACCATTCATGTTGCTCATGAACGGAAACATACATCTTAGTCTCAGATAGGTTATAAATATTTTTCCATGTTTAGATCACAACCATATAGTAATTAGAAATCAATATCAACAACTAATATGCAGAAGGAAGGTGTTAATCTCCCCCATACATCAACATTTTTCTTCCAAAGGATAACCTCTCCCCCAAAGGATGTTCTTCGTGTACATATCTCTCCCTCATTGACATTAATGACAAAGATATCATTACATCAATTCTTGAAGTTCAATCCTTTCCAAAATAATATGTTAAACCTTGTCCAAAGATACTATTAAATACCAATACCAAGATTCCACAATGACTTAGCTCAAACACAGATACTCCCCCATAAGAGAAGCATCAAGCATCTAGTCTAGATAAAGAAATAGTGTTCTACTACCATCTATACTCATGCAACCTATGCATCAACTACTTTGAAGTAGGTTTGGGCATAACCCCAAGCATGCCTCTCAAATACTCAAATGTGTCCTTAGACAAAGGTTTTGTGAATATATCTACTATATGCTCCTTTGTGCCAACATATTCTAGTTGTTAGTTTATGGTGCTTGATCAAGGAAGTTCTATACACTCTCCACAATTTCTCAGTAGGGTTTGGGGATCAAGGGAAAAAATTAAAGCTATTTTATCAAAAAAAATTAGCTCTACATATTACAACTAATTATAACCCTAAAGTAGTAAAAATATTTTATAAAATTGCTTAGGGTTAGGGATTTCATAATGTGTGATGTGCTAATAGCTTCTTGCAGAAAAATTGAGTTGTAAGGGATTACAAATTGTAATTAGGTTGTAATCATTGGATAATAAAAATATTGGATTCGTTGTTTGGTGGATGTCACCCAAGAATTGGGTGAATCATGTTAAATCTTTGTGCCATGTCTTCTCTTTTGTTTGCATTATTATTTCCAGTTATTGAATATATTTTCATGTAATTGTTATTTCTATCTCTTGAAATCCTAACACCAGTTTGATCTCTTTTTTTGAAACTTTCTCTCTCAAGATGTGATACTTAATAGATATATACTTTGTCTTTGAATGTAAAACTTGATTCTTTGACTTACTTAGAGTACTTTTTTCATTGCAATGTATGATAAAAACCTCAGTGAACTCTATCCAAATTTCTTTCAACATCTTCTGCATCCAAATAATTTGATTGCAATTGTTTGTTGCTACTACATGTTTTTCTTCTTCTATACTCCATGAAATGAAATCGTGTTTCTTTCTCATCCAAGAAAAAAATCTTCCTCTCAAGAAGAATGCTCCATTGATGGTTCTCTTTCTATCATCTACACTTCCTTCCTAATTAGCATCAGTCTATGCACATAAAGAAAAATCATGTGGTCTGTCACACCATAATGCATAATCAAGTGTGTCTTTCAAATATCTAAAAATTCTTTTTATTTCTACAAAATGTGTCTCTTTAGGATCTACCTGAAATCTTGCTACAAGTCCAACTACATTAGTTATATTAGGTCTCATATGTGTCAGATACTACAATCTTCCAATCATAGATATGAACTTCTATTCAACACTATGGGATTCATATTTTCTAGATAGTTGACAACCAGTTATGGAAGGTGTTCCAACAAGTTTACAACTTTCCAATCCAAATATTTTTAAAACTCTTTAAGATAATTTTCTTTTGATATAAAATTTTCATCTTTCCTATGTACAATCTACAATCCCAAGAAGCATTTCATCTCTCTAATCATACTCATCTCAAATTCTTTCTTCATTTCTTCTAAAAATGTGTCACTTGCTTCATCATTACTTCCAAAAATAATGTCATCTACAAATACTACAATGATCAATAAACCTTTATAATTCTTTTTTAGATACAAGTTACTATCAACATTACCTTTCACAAATCCCAAATTTGTCCAATGTTTATCTAGTTTTCCATATCAGGCTTTAGGTGCTTGTTTCAATCCATACAATTCCATTTTCAATCAGGTTTCTATATGTATACCTCTTCTTCAAGTTCTCTATTAAGAAAATATGATTTGACATCCATTTGATAAACTTTAAGGTTATTGTTAGTTGCATATGCCAAAAAACTTCTTACCACTTATAATCCATTAAAGGTGCAAAAGTTTCTTCAAAATCAATTCCTTTTGCTATGAATATCCTTTGCATACCAATCTTGACTTTTTTCTCATAACTTCACCTTGTTCATTCATACTATTTCTAAATACCCATTTAGTTCCAATATCATTCTTATTTTTTATGTCTAGGAAGAAATTCCCAAGACTTATTTGTTTCAATTAGATATAATTCCTCTTTCATAGCTTTCATCAAATAATCATCTTTACAAAATTCATCAGCATTCTTGGGTTCAACTTGATAAATTAAACATAATTCCTAATGTACCTTGTTCCTTATTATAACTCCTTTTTCCTTAGTCCCAATGATTTTTTCAGTTGGGTGATTCTTTTCCACATTTCTATTAGGTGTCACTTGTTTAATTTTGATTTGTGCTCTAGGTCCTTCTCTTTGTAGTTTAGTCTACAAATCAATGTCAATTTCGTAAAATAACTCCTACTCAACATTATGCTTATTATTTCTTTGATTAGTTTCTTTATCAAAATTGTATTCAAGTATCGCTTCTTGAATTCTAAACTTTTCATCAACTCTCACATTACCACTCTCAACTATAGTATTCAGTCTTTGATTAAAACATCTATATGTTTTTCTTTTCAAGGAATATCCAAGAATAATTCCTTCATCACTTCTAGAATCAAAATTTCCAATATCATCATCTCTTTTAATATAGCATTTACTTCAAAGATTATAAAGTACTTCATAGTAGTTGCATGTCCAAACCAAAGTTCATACGGGGTCTTACCAGCGCCTTGTCCAATTTGTACTCTATTCATAGTATATATTGTTGTATATACTATTTCTCTCCAAAAGATATGTGATACATTGTTTTCTTACACCATTTTTCTTGCTTCTTTAGACACTAGTTTGTTTCTCCTTTTTGCTATCACATTCTACTCTGGTGTCTCATAGGTTGAAAGTTGTCTTGTTATGCCATTATCTTCACAAAAATTGTAAACTCATTTGAAATAAATTCTCCTCCTCTATTGGATATCAAGCATTTAATCTTCAAATCAAATTTATTCTCAACTCTACTCTTAAATATCTTAAATTTCTCAAAAGCTTTAGATTTATCTCTAAGAAATGCAACACACATCATTCTAGTGAAATTGGCAATAAGTAGCATAAAATAACTTTCACCATAAAATGCTTCAGTCCTTGTAGGACCACTCAAATCTATATGAACAATCTCCAAATTTGCTGAAGTAGTAAACATTTTTCTCATAAAAGAACTTTTCTTTTCTTTTGCCAACACACATACTTTGCACATCATGTTAGTAAGTTTTAAAATCTTAGGCAAGTCTCTAAATGCAAATATAGTACTGACCTTCACAGTGTTATCAAATTTTATATGCAAAAATCTCTTATACCATAACCAACTATCATCCACCTTGATAGCTAAACATGTCAGTTCAGTAGGATTCAATAGAAATACATTACCCTACATTCTTGTACTATTATCAATCAATGTGTCATTCTTATCCTCGATAATACAAGTCTTCTCTATGAACTATAACTGATATCCCTTATAAACAAGTTATCCAAAGCTCAAAATATTATGTTTCAAACCACCCCCAAAATAAACATCTTCAATGTTAGTCTTTCCATTAAGTGTGATAGATCATTTTCCTTTTATGTGACATGTTGCGTTATTTCCAACTCCAACTATTCCACCATCATAACTATTGAAATCAAAAAATTTGTTCATTTCTCCCATCATATGATGAGAACAACCATTGTCTATAATCCAATCAAACTTTTTTCTTTTCAACTTGTGATACTAATGCTCTTTCTTCTTTTATTTCTTCTTTTTGAGTGCTCTCTTTTTCAATAGCAACAAATCCAATTTCATCATCACTATCATTAAAGAAATCAACCATTTTGAAATCAAATTCACCATCCTTGTTAACATAAAAATCAATCATTAGATACTCTTGATTTATAAGGCTTTCTAGTCTTAAACTTCTTTTCTCTTTTATGAAATTTAGAAGAATAATGACCAAATGATTTACATGTCCAACAAATAAGAATTTTTTTACCTTTCGGTGCTCTCTTCATAAGAAGGGCAAATCCTTCAATCTTCTCATCTTCTTCATATTTTGTTTGGTTTCTACTACCATAGTCTCCATTTGTACTTGCATTTCTTTTCAACATAGGTCTATCTCTTTGTACACTGAAATCAGTCTCTACTCTAGGAAATTATCCACTTTCTTTCATCCACATTTTAGATGTCATCACTCTTGAAAGAAGAGTCTCTCTTGTAAAGTTAGGTGTGCAAGAGATAACTTTTTCAATCATCTGTGTTGTCTATTTATAATCATGTGTCAAGGTATTCAATATTTTCCACATATAACTTCATCTTCTGACTTCCACAATTCTTTATTCCTATGACAATCTCTAATATTCTAGAAAAATATCCTCTTATAGTTTCATCTTCCAACATCTTAGCATCTTGAAATAAATATATCTAGCTCTATAAATAGTCTTCTTGGCATGTTTTTCACCCTCAAATGTATTACGTAAAGTATTCCAAATCTCATTAGCAAGTCTTAAAGATTTTACCTCTCCATATTCAGTTTTAAGAAGAGCTGATAACATGCTTCTCTAGCAAGCATATTATGCATGAATAGATATTTCTCTAGTTCCTCACAACCCTCAAGCTTATCTTCTTCAATCCCATATTTAGTCTTTATAGTAACCAACCAAAATTTGGGACCCATGCATAGAAGGTATGTCTTCATCTTTTCTTTCTAGCTATCTTAGTTAACTCCATCAAACTTCATACAATCTTTTCTAAAATGTGTCATAGATCTCCTTAAGTTGTTAAGCTTTTCTTTCAAGGACTTGATGCTCTAATACCAATTGTTAGAAAGTAAATCCACCAAGATAACTAGGGGGGTGAATTAATTATGTATTTTAAAAAACTCTCAATATCTTTAATATTTCTAAAATATGTAAATAGTAGATGCAACATCAAAAGATAATCCTAAAAAATAACACTAGATATGTTAACTAGGAAAACATATGATCCGAGGGAAAACCCGAGCATGAATGATGCCCATAAGATAATGTACTAATATAAAATTTTCTTTTGAAAGCATAAACCCTATTAGGAGGCAATGAAATACAATTAGTACATATGAGTCCTT
Organism: Cupressus sempervirens; assembly: GCA_028749045.1. Lineage (NCBI taxonomy): Eukaryota > Viridiplantae > Streptophyta > Pinopsida > Cupressales > Cupressaceae > Cupressus > Cupressus sempervirens. The sequence continues at coordinate 875,129,629 of CM053789.1, forward strand.
ATTAGGAGACTTTTAATCCTTGTGAGAAGTTGTGCCAACCCTGTTAGGAGTTGAAAGGAGGACAACTGAACCCATTGTCCAAATAGCCTTAAGTACTATTATTTTTTAATAATACAATATGAAGTAACAATTTTCCAACAAAAAACTTATCTTTCCCAATCAGTTTCTCTTAAGCTCACTGTGCATCAATTGCACCAATCTCTTCTCTAATCAAAATATATTTTCTTTTAGGTTCTCTCATACAATAACTATCTGCACTCGATCTTGCATAATCAACAAATAATCTCATTGATCACAAAAACCATAATCACAACCTTTCACAAGGAAATAATATTTTCTTTATACCAAGTCTTAAAGAATAAGAATTGAGTCAACCTTGAGGCATTCCAAATTTATAATAATAATATAGGACCATCATAAGTTATTACAATACACATTACATTATAATTTTACACTTATTCCAAGATTACAATCAAAATGTTGGCTCACAACCTTCATAAATTTCCACTCAATGATCTTTTGATTATGCCCTTTGAACCAAGGCATCTTTGACATGTCTTCAACCTCTATCTTAGTTCTCTTGGGCCAATTACATCTTTGTAAGGAGATGGAATCAAAACAATAGTACCCACTTTCTAGAAATGATGTCTAAAAGTTGCTTTCACAAAAATCCTCATAACTTTGTCCAGTCTTCATATTTTTGTGTGTGTGATTAGCTATAACATCTATACATACTATAGAACATAATCCCAAGTGTGCATAATCTGATCTTCAATCCAAAAATAATGTTAAACGTGTCTTCCTTTGTAATTATGCTAGTGTTCACAAAATAACTAGTATATTGACATCAATGACAAATATTGTCATGAACGTAACATATAACCATTGCATCATGTCTCTATAAATGCTAACATACTCCCCTATAGGAATATCATCATTATTTATGCTAACATTATGTTACCTATATACTCCATTAATTTTGCTAAAATTTGAAGGACATAAGAAATATTGATTTAAAAGTCTATGAATATTCCTTATAAGGAAGAGACATCGCAATATCATATGTATGATTTCCATGAAGGAATAAAATGTAATGAAATGTAAGAATTCATTATTCATTCCATGTGTTTGATAATTAGAAGTAAGAAGGAATGTAAGAACATAGGTTATTACACACCAATCTAACTTAGAAAGTTGCATAGAAAATTAAATGTAGGAGTGCTTAATGAGATCTGAAAATATGAATATGGTAAAGATAAGATCTACTGTGATTTAGCTATGCAAAATAAGATCTAACCACAAAATCAAAAGTATGTAAGATTATTTAGGTTCGCCAAAATACATAATAGGTGATCCTATAAGAATATAAATATAATAAAATACCAAAATTAGAATGGAAATGTAATAAGCTAGGTTCACTAAAATGTATAATAGGAAATGGTAAGCATGTTGAACAAGACAAATAACTGAGAAGGGGGGATGAATCAATTATTATAGAAGCATAAAACCTTTTCCAAATATTATTAAAACCATAACATACATCCACTTCTACATAAGATCTTTTAGTTAAATCACAACAATACACCATCAAAAGATAAGCATTAAAGAAAAGGTACACCGACTATTTCATGTTGAAAGCCCAACTATGAAAAACTATGGAGAATCTAATTCTCACGAAATGATAACAAATATAGTTAATTTGAAATTGAATAGGTTAAATCATTGACATCAATTCTAAACTAGTAACACACTGCAACATGGCTTCCATGTTGGGTATTCCATAGTTATCTTTTAGGGATGCAACATTCAGATTTCTAAAGTCAACACAAAGCCTAATGTCTCCATTTTCTTTCTGATGGGTACTAGATTAGACACCCATGAGGAATGTCTAATTGGTTTGATAACTCTCCCATCCTTGAGCTTCATAAGTTCCTCTTGTATTTCAGGGTCTAAGGTAGGATTAACATGCCTTTGTTTTTTCCTAAAACATTTGACATTTTCCTTCAAAGGTATCACATGTTGGAAAATATCTTGTTTGTAAGCTTCAAGGTCATCATATGACCATGAAAAAACATGTCTAAATCTTCTTAACAAGTCTATCAAAGATTTTCTAATTTTAGGGGATTAGATTTTACCAATGAATACCTTTTTTGGAGATTCAGCAGTACCCAAATTGATTCCTTCAAGCTCTTGTGGCTTATTATCTTTGGCATCTAGATGCACTCTATCTTGATTATCAAAGGCACTCTCAAGCACCGCTAGACCCTTAGGAACCTTGTTTTACGTTAACTGCAAAATTTCTTGACCAAAGATGGTATGTTTTCCATCTATTATATCTACAAAAGCACTACAGTCCAGTTCTTAACCATGATATTTATCTTCATTAAGTAGAAAATTCAAGATATCTTTATCATCTTCAAAAACTTTCCATTTCTCTACATTATTAGGAATAGAAGCTCTATTTTTAATTTCAATTGTAGATACACCATCAAGATTAATTACCACATTATCTAGCAAATCAGCCATCTTATTCTTACTTCTATCCATCCAAGAAATGCCAAAAGTATCAAATGTTTCTATCTGATCCCAAACAACATTCATTTACTATCTCAATCTTTTATTCTTGGAGGCATAAGTTTCTTTAATCTAAGGTAGTGTTAGCTTAGAATCATCGATAACATGCAACTTTTGAATCCCATGACTAGTTACAACATTTATTCCTAGCAACAAGGTTTCCTATTTTGTAATATTATTGGTGGATGTAAAGTTCAAGGTAAATGAATAACTAAAAGTATTTTTCTCGGGAGATATGAAGACAACTCCAGCTCTCGATCCTTCTCTAGAACTTGCCCCATCAAAGTACATGGTCCATAAGTTCTGTGAGTTCAAATAATTTGTCACTTCTTGTACAATCAGGGGAGGGCTTTTTTCAATTTCTTGGATTACAAGCTCTTCCCTAAATGCATTGACATTAGTGTCTAGAAAACAAGTTGCATCCTTATCAATACTGTCCTCAAAAATGTGTGTGGCTCTTGGCTCTCCATCAACTTTGACAAATTTATCACCTATGATAAAAGTGGCATATGACAAGTCACATTGCAGGCTATCTCCCATTGCAGCACTCCATTTTCTTGAAAGTAACATCCCATAATGGGGAGGAATATCCACCACAAGGATTGTCATGGTCATTTCAATATCTGGGTAAGCAGCAAGCTTAAAAGGTAGGGCATTACTTGTACCTATAATAGGCACCTCACTAGCATCCATTGCTTTACATCTTCCTTACTTAATATCTACTTATAGGCCTAGGGCTTCCATTACCTTAAAAGAAATAATAGTGTTTGATGCCCTTGAGTCAATCATATAATTCTTTAAAGTTATGCCATTTATGACTAAGTTGAGGAAAAATGGATCAATACCCTACAAATAGGCTACAAAGGAGTTGTTTAAGTACATTTGGGGTATTGGAGACATAACTCCTTTTTGCTCCTTATCTTCCACTATCATTGGTATTTGATGTGATACTGATGATTCTAATTCAACAATACTATCACTTTCTATACCACTCAACCAAGATAAGGCCTTACTCTTATGTTCTTCTATCCTAAAAATTTTAGATAAAGGAACCTTTTTAGTGATATGAGATAGCATAGAAATCATATCAACTAGATCATATGTAAGAGTTTTATGAAGATTACCTCTAATGGCCTACTCTTGAGCAATAGGCTATTTCACTTGTTTGATAACATCAGATCTTGCCTTCATTTCTTGCATCTTGGCTTTGGTTTTTTCAACTCCCTAAAATTGCACCCTTTTTTTTTGGCTTCCACTTCTTAGTTCTACTATCCTTGGCCTTCACAATCATTAGATCTTCTTTATTATTCTCATCAATCAATTTATGAGTGATGTCCTTGATAAACATACTAGATGACTTGCCTACAACAATATCTACATTTCTATTTCTCAAATTATAGGTGCCATGGACCTAAGCAATCATCTCGATAGTGATTCTATCAATCTCCTCCTTGGATGGTTTCCTCAAATTTGTGTGATCTATATTTTCTAATTTATTACATATCCTATCTTCATCATGGTCTTCATTATCTGAAAACACATGCTAATTGTGTAACTAATGGGTATTCCTCTGGTCTACAACATCATATTCAGCTCCCTCCAAATTAGATTCTTCACCTCCATCACATAACTTTACCATATTACAACCTATGCCTTCATGGATTTCTTCTTCCTATGTATCCTTATTTTGTACTTGTTCATTTGCAGAGAAAGATTGGGCAAATGCACAGTAATTAGGGAAGTGAGGAGACTGGCATACAATACACCAAGGAACATCATCTATCATGTTTATAAAATTCCTTTGCAAAGTATTTGGTGTACTTTTATCTTTTCTTCCTTGAGTGGGATTGGGGATTGGCTTACCATCCTTCTATTGAGTAGTATAAGGATAGTTCTACATTTTGGGCTACCCATTATAGGGGCTATTATATTGAGGCTTATCACCAGTACTCTATTTATTTTTCTAGTTTGCTAATGGATTTAGATTTTTCAATAAGTGTAACACTTGACCCATTGTGTCTTCTTTAGTCCTTTTTGTTGCAATAGGTCTTTCACCCTCTTTTTTGGTTCTAGAATTGAACAACTTAGGGTCATCCCTTCTTCCTAGTTTTTTAGAGGCTTTTCTATTATTCTCAATGTTTATAGCTATTTTATAAGCCTCCCTCAAGGTTCTAGGATTTTTTTCCCTAAGACTATATGCCATCTTACTATCAAAAGCATTAAAGTAATTAGTAAGGCATACATCTTTGCCCACTCTCATTACCTAAAATAACTTGTACATTCCTTTTTGAAATCTGACATTAAAATAAAAAGTAGATTCATTAGCACCCTTTTTGATATTGTTAAACTCATTCAAAACAAATCTAGCATTAGTCTTGCCACCATATTACTCTTTAAACTATTTTTCCAAATCACTCCAAGAGGCTACACTATCATCTGGCAATCTTCTGAACTAGTCTCTAGCATCTTCAGTTCAGGAGTACACAAATAGCTTCATAAAAACATCCTCATGTTCCACCTCATGGTCATTTAGCATGTTTATGAACTTTTTGAAGTGTTCTTCACTAGCCACAAAATTGTTACCTAAAAACTTCACAACCTTATCCCTCAGATCATTGGAGATAGGATGTGGAAAACTTGGAATGCCTAGAAAAGATATTTTCTTGTATTTTTTCATATAGATGGGTTTTCTTTGGAATCCCACAGTACAGGAAGTACTTTCTCCAATGGTCTAGTTTCAAATAGGGATCTAAGGCACTTGGACATGTTGAGTGATTGGTAATTGACTACTAGTAACAAAGGATGAGGGAGGGATTGATTGTGACATGTTTAGTCTAGTTATTATGGGTCCACGAGTAGGTATAGATGGAATAGCCTGTGAGGATTTATTTTGGCTAGACGCTAGGACAAAATCGGACTTAATGAACTATATTTTTCTCCTAGTTTCAACAAATAAGGCTTCATTTTCAACCTTCTCCAATTCTTTAGCCAAATTTTCTCTCTCCTTTCTAGCCTTTTCCAATTCTAGGTCAAGCTTAGACATGGTAGGGTTCTTTGGCAAGTTTTGAGGTTCATTGATTTGGACTCCTGCCACCTTCTTTTTTCCTTTATTAGGAATTTTCTCAGTCAAGTCTGCAACCTCAGGTTTAATAGGCCTATAGGGCTAGACTTGTGAGACAATAGGTCCCTCCTCTTTAAGGACACATTCTTTCTCTTGGATTTTGGATTTTAAAATTTCAATGTCTCCAAAAACATCTGAATGAAGCTTAGAAGACTTTGCCTCTAATCTCCTATTTTGTTCTTTCAAAGAGGACATTCTCTTAAGCAAGGTATCTCTCTCAATGAGAATATTCAAGGTTAAAAAAATTCCTTTTCTTTCTCCAAATGGATTTTTTTGGCCTCTTCTTCTGTAGCCCTTCTCCTAAGAATGGCTATTTCTGGCACTAAAACTTGAAGGTCTGCAGTAGTGGCCTCTGAATCTACTAGATCATCTAGACCAATAAGATTTTCCACATATGGTCTTTGTCTAGGACTGAAGCTAACATCTACATTATCTCTAAAAATCCAATTGTGGTTCATTTCATTCACCAAATTTGGTCCACAAGGGATATCCCCTATTGAAGACACATTTTTATCATGGTATACCCTCTTTTCTTGAAAAGAGGTGTTGAATGTCTCTCCCAAGAGCATAGTATTTTCAAATTCTAAACTTTTGGAAGAAGATTCTCTTTGTAACATAGGGTGGTATTGTGAGTGGGTTGACACACTACCTCTAAAGATCCATATGGGATAAGAGTCAACTTTCTTTTTATTTTGGTTCTTTCTACCTGCAGGAGGCAATTCAGTACATAATGGTATCTCTGGATTAGCCTTAGTAAAAGCCCTAGTATTTTTCTTCCTATTAGCCATTGGTTGGAATTTTTTTGAAATATATAGCACTAGCTACAAAACCTTTGACTTGAGTCACCACCCTATAAGGGGAAAGTACTTTTAAATGACCTTAAGATTAAGAAAAATTATAGGGGAAACTTTCTTTGATGAAAACAAGGCAACTAGAAAATGTCAATATGCAACACTAGAAAATTAGAGCCTTACTCTATAGACAAGACACTAGGAAGAGCAATAGCAACAACTATATCTTCTCAAAAAATATCCTTTATACAAATCCCTAGAAGAGTCACCATTTTGTTGGTGTTTTTCGGACTACTAGGTACTCTAAATCCAATATCAGAATGCATAAGATGAAAACAAGCCTAAGGATTAGCTAAGTCCTATTTTCAACAAGGTTAATCTTAGCCCTAAACCAACTTCAACAGAGCACACAAGACTCTCAATACTTTAGGCTCTATAAGGAAAAGGTGGGTGCACCTCAGGGATATGAAAGTAATTAGTTATAAAAATTTCTCTCTTCACACATTCATTCACTTACACTTCTTTCAAAACAACCCCTTATAGCATATTATGGTCACAATTTCTTCTTGGATTTAGAAATAGATTTTCTAATCATAAGAGCTAGTTATAACTAGAAGGAAATCTATTACAAACAATAAAATGGGAAATGATTTTGATTGATATATTTATTTTGCAACTATATGAATCATCAACTTCAAACTCATATCAATTGATCAGTTCCTTATCAATTGTCATATAGAATCAAAATCAACTACCTTAGACCTATTTAATTGACTTGAAATTAAATGTCAATAATGAAATCTAAACTTCATTCTTATCATACCCTTCTCATATATCCCAAAACCCTACCCCTCACTGAAAGCAATTACTTAATTCTTTGAATCAGAAGCAACCAATTAGAGACATACAATTCATCCAAATTGCATTAAGTTGAAAGAACATTATTCATTTCAATCTCAGGATCATAGATACACTAGAAAGGAGACAAACCTCAAATACAAAAATATGCATATTTTCCCTTTGTATTACTTTCTTTGAAAATGAACAAAATATTGATATGGACTCAAGATATGACTCATAACTTGATAATTAGACCATTCATATACACTATATCATCATTTTTCCAAGATTGAAAGCATTCATATAATCAACAAAACTAGACAGACTGTAAAAATGACATAGAACTGAAAAATCTACAAACATCTGACCCTAGCTCCACATCCTGGACATCCTTAAATAGAATTTTCCACCAACTACAAATAGGAGGACCTATCAAATCTGATTGAAAAGTAGAAAACCCCAACAAAGATTGCAAAAGATATTGCAATTAACACCCTCTACATAAAAATTAGGATAATTAGCCACTAGATTGGTATGGCCACAGTTGCTATAGGATTTTTACATTGAATTTTTCTTGTCCTCAGTTGCCTTGGTCATCAAAATTTCAACTGCCTCCACCATCAGGTTTCTCAACTTTCCAGTCACTTTTTCTTGATAAACTACCAAGTATATAAGATCTAATCAGCATTTCTTATACTCCACCTAAAGATCAGCTCCAATCAGATCATGAAACTCTTAGAAATGGCATCCATTTTTCCTTCTTATTTGGTGTTGATTCATCCCTACAAATTCTTCATCAAACTTGGTCAAAACCCTATTGACTGCCACTTGATATCCATGTGTACAACATTTCATAGACACTTGTTTGACCTTTAATCCTTTTGAAGTGTTCCATATGTCGTCTTTTGATTTGTTTGTCTTTGCTTCTAGATTTACCATTCAGGCCCGATAGGACACATGCCTACATGTCATTTCCCCACTTCGGTTATCTTTTGTACATATTCACAATGCAGGAATACAACAATTGTCAATCCCCATGAAATCAAAGGCTCAAGTACAATTGCAAATTTGGGACCCTCGCTTGAACTTACAACCAATCAAGACCTTCTCATATGCCACATAACTCTTTTTGTCGATGTGGAGGCCAATCACAAGTCCACAACCTAAACTTGTGATCATCTTTTAACACCACCGAACATGCGATTTACTGCATTTTGCACCATTGTGACTCGAACCTAGGTTAACCTCTTAACTTTAGCAACCACATGACAAGGATACATTTTAAACTTGGTCACCACTTTGCAAATTATCCTTATCATTGACTGTTTTGACCCGTGATCATGCACAAAAGTTAGTCTTTAGCTATTTTGCAACTTTGCTACTTTATTTCCTTACTGGCTCTGTTATCCTATGACCTTGTGACATCTTTGTTCTGATCATCATCGCGACCTCCTAGTTGCCTGGTATTTTTTCCTTCTAACCATTGTGATCAGGCAATGCCATTATTTAACCTACATCACACCCTCAGACCTACTAGACAAACTATTGACCTAAACTATACAATGGTGTGTTGAACCTTTTTTTTACTACAAGGTTTTCTTGCACCATCGCGACTTGAATCATTAACCATAGCTAACCTCATGCAAATATGTACCTCAATCATTTCACTTATCCATTGTAGAAACCACATGCAAAGCTATGAATAACCATGACCTTAACTGCCTGTTCACCTAGTCACATAATTGCAACTAGAAATTAACTACATAGCTAACTTATTTCAATGGAAAAGATGTTGAATGAACCTTATTTATCTTTAATCGATTAACATCTCCTTCAAAAGTTGACCTATCTAACCTTATGACCTTTCATTATTCTTGACGCATGTCACCTGTTATATTTTGTTTCAATGCTTGATAGAGATATATTGAATGAATGAAAAAAACCTCCTTCAATCAACACTCCTTTGATGATTAAAAATATGCCCACCTTGTAATACTATGATAACACACAACTACAACAAGGATAAGGGAATCACACCATCATGACTTATAACTTGACTACTGCATTGAATGAAATTTTGAATGAACTAAATATAATCATTATTGATCAAATGCTCATTCAAAAACTAAAAACTATCATGCCATGTGCTCATTCGAAGCTCTGATGTTGTGCTCAAACCATCAATCACTCCATCACCATCATTAAGCTTCAAACATTAATTTTGACTGTAACACTGTGAAAAGTAGGGCAATTGACCACATCACAACCTTGGAGCACTTTTTATGAATATAGGATTCTAACTACGACACTATACCAAGACTAGATGTTTGATTGTTGACCCTCTAGCCTAAAATCACAAGTTCATAACTTTAAAAAAAACTTGACCAATAACCCTTATAGACACATGACAAGGCAATCGTCACTTCATTGTGTTAACCCATGGTTAACCCTAATCCATTACAATAGTGCAACAAACTGGAAACCAAATGCTTTCAAATGAATATGTCAGATGAACATATTATATGCTTTATTGATTAGAAACATGAAATTCATTCAAAAATCAGCCATCATTTTTGTTGACCATTCAACCCTTTATGGAGCATGCCATGTCTCATATTTTGATTCATTCTCTTCTTGTACTATCCCTTTCATATGGGCCTGCAAGGACACATGTCATCATGACATATCTTTGCATTCTTTAATATTCTTGCAGCTTTAAAATCTATGCAAATACCAGCCCTTGATCTCCACCATCTAATGACTGAGAAACATTGAAGATTCATCTATCTTATCTATGCCTCCAACCAATCAAAACCATTCATCATACCACCATCATTTTCAAACTTCCACACATTGCATGCACACTTCCTCACTTTCATTAAATATCTATCTTTTCCAAAATCTAGGAAAGTGACCACCACAGATCCCAAAATCTAGGAAAGTTTTAACATAACTAGAACCCAAAATGTATTGAACTCCTCTTGAGTAAATGAAATTTGTTTATTTCTTAATTGAACTTCTCCCCCTTTTTCCATAATGGAAAAGGGCCGAAAACCAACAAAATTGAAAAGCTAAACAAATTTTATAGGAAAATAGAATATTTAAATGAAAACACTTTCTTTATACCTTTTTTGCAACATTGGAAGGTTCTTCTTCCAATTGGTAATAATTGCCCCTAGTTGAGTACTCGAAATGTTACACTCCACATAATGCCTTGCTCGAGAACCCAAGAGAAATAAACTTAACATGTTACGATGTTTACTGAACTATTTTTTTTAAATTTTAAACAACATCAAAGTAACAATGAGGAAGAAATATACAAATACACATCAAGTACACATAAGAAAATTACAAATACAGTTTTCCATTCCTTAAGGGTTCCTTCATGTTGAGTCACATTTCAGAAATTTATGATAATTAGTTTAAGTGTCAAGTACAATGTCACCTTATCATAAAGAAATAGCAAATACATTATCACATTAGAAAATCCATAAGTACAACTAATAATATGAAAGCACATCTAATGAATAACATCCACTACACATGTCACAGGGTATATGAAAATATATACAAGTACATCAATATACAATACAATATCCCATGGGATCTCAAAATACATGATACATAGATACATCAAATGAATAGAAGTCTCCAAGATAAGAATAATAATGATAATGGTACAACTATATCACAAGAATCAAACAAATGTCAATTTAAGGGTGACCCAAATGGTAAGAAGACACTACTTCCTAACCGCATGGTCACCTAATTAGGCTCCCACTCTCACTGTGTAGGAGAGATAATGTACAATCCACACACAAATAATCAAATCATAAAAATAATCCTAGGTAAGGAATCTTTATAGCCAAATCTACCTCAAGTGTAACACAAACTATTGATAAAGAAAAGATAACCAAAGTCAAAAAGACACTCAGCCAAACCAACATCACATACCAAAATCAACAACTAATATGAAGTACAAATCAAATACTAAAACCAAAAGATATAACCACCTCCAAAAAAATCTCAAGTGTCACAAGCATAATAATTAATAGATAACAATTGTCGTTAATAAAAGTAAACCACCAATCACTAACTCTAATAATAAAAAAACACCACCAATGAATGACTGATCATTCATTAATAAAAGTCAACTATCAACAATAAATGGCATCCAATAAATGAGTAACAACTCACAATAAATACAAAATCAAAAGTAATATACAACAAGTATACCACTAGAGGAAAATATTTTAAAAAAACATGAAGGAGACTCTGGCTACATACTGTGGAGTGTCATCACATGAACCAACTCTAAGGTTACCCTAGCAGTCTTTCAGGACATTGGCCTCCTAGTGACTCTGTGTGAAACCAAAATACCCTCTCACGAAGAGGAGACTAGTCATACCTCTCAAAGTATCATCTCATTCTCATCCTTAGTCTATACAAGCACTCAAGCCATGGACAAGGAAAAATCTCTATCTTATCTTTTTAATTTATCTCAAGGCATGGGGGAGGATAGTATTTTAATTACTATATTATCACTTGTTACACAACTTATAATGAGTTACCCTGGCAGCCAATTTGGGCCTCAGCCCCCATTGCAAGCCACTCCTATAGACATGCACCTAGACTACCTTCCCAAAACTCTCAAACCACATTTGTGTCTCATGCAGTATTTTAAATACTATATTATCAATTGTTACACAACTTACAATGAGTTACCCTAGCAATTGATTTGGGCTTCGGCCCCCATTGCAAGCCACTCCCATAGACATGCACCTAGAATACCTTCTCAAAACTCTCAAACCACATTTGTGTCTCATACCAAAAAAGTGATCTTGATCAAATTCAGTTTCTTAACAAGCAACCCAAAAATAAAATTGGTTATCAAAACCAAATTTCTCTTAAATGCTCAATATCATAAAGCTCATAAAACATAAATCTCAATTCAAAACATAAAGTACATCATGACATCCAGTAAAATAATCATAAAAGAAATCTCAAAAATGCCTCTAGTGCACATCCTAACTTGGCCAACTAAACAACCCACAAAGAAAATCATCATGAAAATAAACACCACAAGACTATAAATAGAATATTAGAAAATACATAGTTTTTAGCCAAATAATTTAATTTCATCAATTTCTCTTGTTTAGTTAGGGTCATAAGGATGTGTTTAGAAATAAAGTAAGAATATACCTGTTAATATAAATTGTTATGCTAATATACTTTTTAAATCAATAAGTGTTTAAATGTCGAAACTCTTTGTGCATATAAAATATAATGCAACATTATCATGTTTTTAATTTAAATAATCTTTAATCATGAATAATTTAATTAATAACATAAGTGTGTATTATTAGATTAAATATTATTAATAATTTCATTTCTATAATTTTAATTTGACTTCTATGTAAGACCATTATTAATATTTACTTTTCCTTTAATTTTTGATGCAACTAGAGATAACTTAAAATTGAGTTTATAATTTTAATTAAGTTATTTACAATTTCTCTCATAATATTAAATATTCATAACTAGAAGATTATATAATGAACTCCACTATAACTTTTCTTAAAATATAACTAAATCACAATTATATATTTATTAATTTTCCACTTACATTAATAAATATAAAATCATTTATATGCAACTAATATTTTAACTAAACTTAAAAATTCTTTAATACCAAATTCCACTTTATAACTAAATGAGTAGTATTAATTGTAGATCTTTATTGCCATTTTTTTTTATCAATGTCAAGGTAATTTTCTCTGGTCTTGTTGATACAAAGGAAAGATAGAATATAAATGATGTTTGTGTAGCGAGTCCCCTATCCTGATCCTTATTATGTACATAGTATTTTGAGTCAATGTCTTCTATACATTCTCCTTTTGTAGGAAGCAAAGAATGACTTGTAAAGAAGTATTTGTAAACTAAGGAAAGAAGATATATTCTATTTATTATGAATAATATAAACTTATATTATTAGATGTGATCTTCGATTTGTATAATTGGAGTCTTTTAGGGATATCAATCTTACTACCAATTAGAATTCAATACTTTTAGTATCTTTCTCACTAAAGGTTAAACTTGAAGGGTAATAGTTTAAATCAATAACTACAAACAAGAATTAGGAAATCAAAAGCAAACCAAGAAACTTAAACAAAACTCAAATTTGTATTACCATCAACTCCAAAAATTGTATAACATTCCAAAACTGGCTTTATATGCAAACAAACCCAAAGTTAGAAAATAGATTCTAATCTTAACTCTTAAGATTAATTGTCTAAATTAGGAACTAAAGCCATCCCTTATCAGATTTGAATCTTACATTTCTCCCTATATTTGGAGTCATTAATTTCTAAAATCTAAATACATAGAATCAAAGGATTCATTAGGTAAATAACCCTCACAATAGCAAATAAAAGAAAAATTCTAGCAATAAAAGAGGGTTAATAACTTAAAGATTGAGACTGCGATAAGGAAATCATCTAACTAAAATGATAAACACCAATGTAGGACTCTTAATAATCTATTAATCATCTCAAATGATCAGAAATGGAATGAGAAATGATACAAATAACTCACATTTGTCATCTGGGATAAGGAATTCCTACCTTCAACAATCAATTAAGCAAAGAGAATTACAATGATGCTAATATTGATGTTATACTATGTTTACTACTAATGTTTCAAATGAGATGCAATTTGTCAATAGATAGGGAAGGAGGAGCTACAAAACTATATCAATCAAGGAAACCTCCAGAGTAAAGTTCAAACTTGTTGAAGATCATCGAAAAATTACCAATCTCAAGATTTAGTTTTATATGTTGACAAAAAAGAATGTAGTCATCTTAAAATGTTTAGTACCAATAAACTAGGGTATGCCCTCTTTTAAATGTAAAAGTGTATAGGACGAAAGTCTCGAGCAAGACTTGAGGTTTTCTTCTCCATTCTTTCCTACCAATGCCCATTTGAATGAAGATATTAAAGACAATTATTTTATTTTATTCATATAATATCAAAGCTTTGATCATTTATCGATCAATATAAAATTAAAAAATGAGTAGTATTAATTTAATTTTTTTAATTATTAATATTTTTTTAATTTTTAGAATTAATAAATAATTCCAATAATAATAATAAATCCAAAAATTGAATTTTCAAAATTAATAAATAATCATAATTATTTTATTTTATTTTTTAACATTAAAATAAATCTGAAAATTGAATTTTCTTGAAAAGACTAGAGTTATGTAATTTTGTATTCTCACATGGCTAAGATCTTCTAAAACATGCAATCATAATTATTATTTTTTAATTTTCTATCTCGAATGCATTTGTTTTCCAAAAAAAATTCAATCAACAATTTTGTTTAAATCGGAGGCAATTAGATGTTTTGCTTGATGAATCTTTTTAACCGTTTCTATTGAAGTTTTCAAATAATTCTCTTTCAAACCCTAACTAATAATGTCATTGGTCTTTAAAAAAAATTGTTGAATTTTCTTTGGTTGCTCAAATCTTGAGTTTTCTAGATTAATTTTCAACAGCATGATTCTACAATTTACATCTGACTGCAATTTTTTAAACAACACATGAATCAATTCTATTTCTTAATTACAAATCAAAATTCTCTTCCATATTTTATCCTATAAATTTCAACAAATAACTTTCAGCACTATGGTAGACATGATGTAGATAGAACTTTCAAAATAATTTCAACAAATGAGTTCTCAAACCGTACCTCAATGTGACAACTAAAATTCTAGACAATCTAGTAAATGCATGCAAACTCAAACCCTCTGAATTTTTTAACAATTCTTTTGCTTCAATTCCAAATTTTCCTCCCCAAAACCTATGTGTATAGAAATGAGTTCGAATCTCCTAATAAAGAGTTTAACTCTACATAGGGTTTTCAATTTTCAAACATGCAAAGGCCTCTCCTTAAAATAAACTTTTATTATTTAATGATTTCATGCACACTTAAATAACTTTTTAATTAAAATATTCTTTTATATTTTATTTTCCTCCTCTTTATTAATTAGTACAAGCACTATTTAAAGTGGTCTATTATTTAAATTAATAATAATAATTAAAGCTCATTATTTAAATACAACTCTAGTTTAATTATTATTAATTAAATAATTATAATAAAACAATATTAAATCTTTAATCTTTTAATATTCTCATTCTCGATTTATCCAACTTCTTAAATTAGACTTTTAAATTAAATCTTTTAAAATGAAGCACATATTTAATTAATTATTAATTAATTAAATATCATCATATTCTAATTTTTCTTTAACCAATTTTTTATAATTAGAATTCCAAATTAAGTCTTTTAAATTATAGCATGTATTTAATTAAATATTCTCATCTTGAAATATTTTAATTTTAATCAAATAATATTTATTAATTCTCAATATTATATGATTAACTCAAACATTATAATTAAATCATTTACTAAATAACTCACATAGTCAAATCCACATAAAAGAAACATTCAAAAACTCAAAAGTAAACAACATGACCAAAGATAAACTCATGGGTTTAAAAAGGGTGGAAAGTCAAATACACGTCCTCCTTCTCAGGACAATTAATTAGGCTATGGTTGGCATTGGACTTGAACATTATCTCCCCATTCTTACCATTGAGTTATTGTGATAGGGCAAACTCATCCTAGCAATTCAAGGAAGTCAATGCTTGGTACCTACAAACCTTTAAAAAAGATGAGCATGTTCATGTGCATATATATCTAAGCTAAAAAAGGATTGATAGGGAGTGGTACATCATGTAGATCCTGACTAGCAGGTAACTATTGTAACGAAACTTGCAATAAATAATATAACTATTTCCACATAACCCATAATAGATCTGAAATAAATATGCAATTGAAATCCACATGCAAGAGAATAGACAACATACCCACAAAAATGTGACTCAAGATATATCCTAGGAAACCCTCATTGAGGGAAAAATCCAGCCTCCAAAAGCATCCATCACCACATATTATTCAACAAAATATGATTGCAATACAACCATGGAAGCCTTTAAAGCCATAGCCACTACCAAGCAATCCATGTGAACAAACATGAATCCACACATCTCATGCCACGCTTTCAACCTTCACAAATGCTCCCTTGGCTAACCTATCAAGCCTTGTCCCACTCAACTTTTTCCCTTTTTTCCTTTTGTCTTCTTCTTATCTCTACAAATACCCTTGTGGCTACTTATATAGTAACAAGTCTCACAAAACCACCAAGTGGTATTACATAAACCATGTGTTAAATCCATGTGCTACCTAAATCATTGACAACACATTTAATATTGGAAATTTAATTCTTTTCCCCAATATTAAATAATTACATGAAATATTATCACAATGTTGCAATACAACTTATTAAGTATATACCATGGGAATCTTTACATGTTGCACGTCCATCTAGGTGCAACGTTACATAACAAATAATTTAATATTATATAATAATATTATGCAATGTGTGCAACACCCATTATCTCAACAATCTCCCACTTGTTGTATACATTGCATAGGGTCAATCTGTAGCCACATAAATGAACAAGGGAGCAATCCCTCCTAGCACATCCACCATCATGGATCAAAGTACACCATGTGCTCCATCCTAGTACCCACAACAAAATCAAAGTATCCAGCATGTTAAACATGAATGATCTCACCTCTTATTATGCCTTTGCCACCAGACATACATAGAAGCCATCTAAAGAGAAAGCCACCCAACCTAATGAATTAGAAGATCATAAAATCATGTACCAACTAAAATTTCAAGCACAAAAAACTTGATTCAAAGATAATCACATGTATTTGTAGTTGTCAAAATATCCACAGTTGAAATAGCACCCATAGAAAGTGGCAAATCCATTCAACTATCCATACCTCCAAAGGAATACCAAGTGAATCTCACATGATCAACATATCTAATCTATAACCTACAATCACAAGCCTCAAGAGCAATACCTTCCACATTATTACCAAGAATTTTCCACTGCAAAAGATAATATCAAATCTATAACCAATCCACTCACAACATCTCTAAGAAGTGAATCTATGTAGTATCAAGGACATCCATAAAACATAAAATAATAACCTACAAGAACAATTCTCATAACAAGTCTCTAACACTCTCCCAAGTTCTCCCACAACCAAAAAAGGAAAGAGATGAAGGAATAATCATGACATCTCTCCAATGATATACTTGAGCACAAACCAGTGATCACAATCTCTAACCAATCTCAAATCCAATGTAAGAGAAACTGAACATCCAAAAAGATAACCAAGACCAAAGAGAAACCATGCAAATCATAACTTGTATCATGTCCTTCTACACACACCTCTAGATGCAAACTATGCAAGTATGATGTCCTCCATAAAAATCCAACCAAGAAGCCTCAACAACACCCAAACCATTACATATAACCAATCATGGATGTAAGTCTCTCACAAGAAGATCAAACTTATAAACCATTCCTAATTCAAAGAATGTGCCCAATATAAAATCATCTCCCAAACTCAACCAGCATAACAACATATGCAAATAGAGATAACCAAAGCTAAACCATCTCTCAAATAAACCCTCCAAAATTAACTCATGAACCATAGCTCAAGATCCATATCCATGTAAGACAAGCATAAACATAATGCACTTGAGAGAAATAATGGGTAATACCCCTCAAATAGAAAACCATTGAGTAGACCAAGAGTAAGGAGTGAGAATTCTCATCAAGATATCCAAGTCTCCAACCAAGACTCATCTAAGAACAATATCCTCTTAAGTCCATATCACGTGAATGTCCCTTGGACTTCTTGTTGAAACCAAATAATTTTACCAACAAATACTTCTCTAATCCAAGAGAAATCAACATCACCAGTATCTCTAAGTATCCATGGACACCTATAACTAATCAATCCATTTCAAATCCACATGCAACATATCAATATCTTGAGGTATCTAGCTTATGATCAATGTACTCAATACCAAGAAACTAACTCAAGATCAATGTCAAAGTTCCAACCGTGGCCTCAGAAACATAAACATGAAAATATGATCTAACCATCTTGACCAAAGAGATAACATGTTCCATATGAACATACTATAACATGTCAAAACTCTAAACACGTATCAGTAATATACCATGACATAATAACGAAACCATCCTAACATGAAAGATAACATATCAAATGAAAGCATAAACCACATCTTTACCAAGAGCCTCATTAGTCCTCAAGATGAAACCATCTTCACACACCATTAAGAAAACCATCTCCACATACCATGAAGAACCATCTCCACACACCATGAAGATAACCAAGAACCCCATGAGTCCTCAAGATCTAACCATCTTCACAAACCATATAGATAACAAGTGCACCATGCAAATGTCAAAGATGCTTTTGCAGCAACAAGATCTAAGAGAAACCTCCAACATCTATAAATACTCAATAAATATATTAATGCCAAAAAACTCCCACTCAACTATGGTACCAAGTTACCTATGGAATCATAAAATCCATCTCCTATATAAAGATCCTCCAAGTCTATACGCACAACCAAAGTTTCAACACCAAGTGAAATGAAGAACTAATCCTATAGTGACACCTCATCATTGTCACAAGCTCCCACTAAATCATGTATCCAAGCTATCCATGACATTATGATGGAAAAAAACCATCCTCTAGCCATGAGAATCAACCAAGGCATTGAACCATTAAATAACTCAAAGTGCACATCATGAGCTCCTCAAAAGAAATCAAATAACCATGATCCTCAACCAAGAAGATATACCACCATAACCAAATCAAAAATCTAAACCAATAAAGATCAAGGACGTACCTGTATATCCAATCATGTCATGCCAAAATATATGGCACCATGATCACATCCATGAACTAAGCAGCTAACTCTCAATATGTCCAATCTATCAGCATAAAATAGTCAACCACAATTCTCCACTATGATTGTACCTAGTAACAACATCTCATCCCTTCTACATAAAGAAAAAATCAGTAAATCATGTGACTTAGGGCATAGACAACCCAAATCCAAGCCACCAATTTGAATATGCATCAATAATGAAAGATCAATGGTCAAAGACAACCCATAACCAAGCCATAAATGCAACTTGTAAGTATAGACCACTTACAACACTGCAAAACTTGTAGACTCAACAAGTCACCATACATATCCAAACCAAACATTGATACCCATATCATCATGAGACCAATCTGAAATATGAATTGAGTATACAATGATATCAAATCTAGATCTCTAAGCATACAATTTCATAAACTCACAATGCTACCATAGTCAATATATACCATAAAAATTTTAGATTAATATATCACCAAATAAACTATGCCAAACTTGCGCCAAATTTGAACCAATGTATAGAGCTCTCCAAGAGCTTTTTGTTGACTACTCGAAGTCCAAAATCTAACTCCATATTGTCAAGTTATACCCTAATTTGTGCTCAAAATAAAAAAACATATAAATTTTAGGCTCTTAAAACCTAACAAAATATCAAAATCATAGAACCAAACCTACACCAATTTGTAGTGCTCTAAATCAGCTTTCCAACACCAATAAGAAGTCTAAAATCTAATATCTTGAGAGAAAGTTATGGTTGTTTTACTAAGACTTTTTACCATTTTCACTGTGATTTTTTTTTTTTGTGATAAAAATTTTGAGGGGATTAATTTTGAAAGCCATCACGGGCTGAAACTAAAAAATTCTTTTACTTCTTCTGAACATGGCCAAACTAGGGCATATTATATATCAAAATATATGGAAACATCGACCCAGATCCAATAGCAAGGTTTGTTTTTACCTAGGATGTCATTTCTGCAAGCTCCCCCTAAAACCCTCATTTAAATGAAACATCCAAAAAATTCATTTGTCCAACAATTTCACATGTCCAAAATCTACAATCATCTCATCCTAACATCAATCCCAAAACCCTCAGATCTGTAATAAAAAAAAATTATATTTTTTGCCCTTTCTTATATCCTCTCATGCATTCTCATGGATTCAATCTAGGGTTACAATAATAAAATTATAGCTCTGATACCATTTGTAAGGAAACTTGCAATAAATAATATAACCATTTCCACATAACCCATAATAGATCTGAAATAAACATGCAATTGAAATTCACATGCAAGAGAATAGATAACATACCCACAAAAATGTGACACAAGATATACCCTAGGAAACCCTCATTTAGGGAAAAACTTAGCCTCTAAAAACATCCATCATCTATATTATTCAAAAAAAATACCAATGCAATACAACCATGGAAGCCTTCAAATCCATAGCCACTATTAAGAAATCTATGTAAACAAACATGAATCCACACATCTCATGCCATGCTTCCAACCTTCACAGATGCTCCCTTGGCTAACATGTCAATCCTTGTCCTGCTCAACTCTTTCCCTTTTTGCCTTTTGTCTTCTTCTTATCTCTACAACTACCCTTGTGGCTACTTATATAGTAGCAAGCCCTACAAAACTACCAAGTGGTATTACATAAACCATGTGCTACCTAACCCATTGACCTCACATTTAATATTATAAATTTAATTCTTTTCCCCAATATTAAATAATTACATGAAATATTATCACAATGTTGCAATACAACTCATCAAGTATATCTCATGGGAATCTTTACATGTTGCACGTCCATCTAGGTGCAACATTACATAATAAAATAAAATAATACAATATAGCAATATTATGCAATGTGTGCAACACCCATTATCTCAACAACTATGACTCCCGTTGTTGACCACATCAAACACGTTAGATAGAAAAGTAAACCAAACATGCACACCATACAAATGCAAGTATGGGGTAAGTACTATAATAAGTCTTGAGTACAAATCATCACATATTCAAATATGAAAACTCATCATTGTGAATATAAAATACTCATTATTTGATATCATCATGAAAGTAATCACATTTACTAACCAAGAACCATTAAAGCATCATTAATGTGCTAGTAATCATAATCATCAATCAATATGTGAAATATAATCAACTAAGTAATTATTTGTTGATATACATGTAATCTAAATCATGAAATAATATCATAATTATAAATCCAATATCCTTGAAACTAATACATGCATGAAATAGGCATAAAAGAGTTTGGTAAATATAACAGAAAAATAAACTATGGGTGGGCTTTACACTCCAACAACTTGTGAAGAGATCTAACCTAGATAGAGACAAGGAAACGATGCACAAAAACTCCTACCCTTAGCCACAAGACCAATAAAATATTCCATCCTTACTTTAATCATGTCCTTCACAAGACATAAAGTTTTGATCAGGTCTCCTCTCTTTCTTTTGTAAGAAAGAAACTCATTTTGCACATCACTAAATCTCCTTCTTTGAGCACCATCAACATCATCAAGAATTTTGTATGTTTAAATAATGTCATTTAACTTGTTCTTTATCTACCCAAACTATGCACATAAGTTGTCTATTGTATCAGGCCACCATAGATAATATTAATGTTGTCCACAACAAATTTGGTCTAACCAATAACAAAGGACAATACTTGTAATGTAAGGATACACTTATTTTGCATTTCTTGGTTAGTGCATTGATAACTAGTACCATACTATAGCAACTACTTCTAAACATTAGAAACCAACTCACCAGGAAATACACTAGAAACCAATATACCATTGGCAATCAAGTGTCAACAACATGAGCCAAAAGATGAACCTTGTCAGCTAGAGAACATTAAACCCACAAACTATTAATCATGTCATACTCTATTTTTTTTCATAGCCTTTACAAAATATAGATCAACTCCATCCGATCAATCTAATGAACCACCATAAGTTCATCTTCCTCTTCTTTACCTTCAATAGTATGAGCTTCAGTAGGTAGTATATTAAGATCAATGGTGTAATTTTTATACTAGAATTGATAATATCATGCAACATTATATTATAGAGGAATATTTCTTTGATATCCTTAGTTCTTTTCATTCTAAGCCTTATACAAGACATTTCACAAGCCAACGAATTACTAAAAAGGTTTTGACTATAGGTTACTGTTAGAAAGGTTAATCTTTCCTTGGATATATTTTAATTGGGCTATTCCAAGGGTCCCTACATGTAGTTTGTCCACTTGTACACATGTGGAGGACATGTCATTGTTTGTCCTTTATTCCACATGTAAGGACAACTCTTGTTTATTTCTTTATTTAGTTTATCCTCCTTAAGAGGATTCTGACACTTTGCACACACCTATTATGAATGTGGCATTCATAGAAATGGGAGTTACAAATGCAACTCCTCTCTCATCTCTATATAAGAGATGCTCCTCCTTCTTTCTTCACAACAACACACCACTCTAAGCACTTGATGTTATTGTATTGAGCTATCTTTGCTCCAACACTCTCTCTCTCTCTTCTTTAGGCATTTGCCTTCATTCATAATAACTCACAAGGGGTTTTCTTTGCTTTCCCCTTATAAATCCTTGTCTCCATTGTTGAACCATCTTGGTGTATGCTCTTGGAGTTGCTTATCTTATGGTAACATTGTTTCACACTTAACTTACTTGGATTGTTTCTCGTTCCTTGCTCAACATTATTCATTTCTTACATGGTATCAGAGCTTGGTTATCTAATCCTTGTTTTAAGTTTTGTGGTGAAGGTTGCCATTCATTGGAGCACACCTTATTTGGAGACGTTATTGAGAGAAGAAGATTGTGTTGTGATCTTAGCTCGTTTTAACTAATTTTGTGCATGCAAGCTTCATATTTTTTACTAACCCTCTTTGGAAGGCTTGCCGCCAAAGGGTTTTCTTGTAAAGCTTCATATTTTTCACTAACCCTCTTTGGACGGCTTGCCGCCAAAGGGTTTTCTTAGTAAATTTTAATTTTTTTTTTGGTTTGTTTTGGACGGCATGCCACCAAAACAAAACATATTACATTGGTAAAGCTTTTTATAAAAACACAATAGTAAAGCTTTCTATCTCTCTATTTTTTTTTCTCTTACTTCATTTATCAAAAAAAAAAAAAAATTTCTTTAGAAAAAAAAATAATATATTTTACTACTTTGTGTTTTTAAAAAAAAAAAAAACAAAAAAAACATAGTGCAAAGTTTTTTATATATAAAATAAAATAAAATAAAATAAAAACATTCTTTTATAGGGCGGCCGCGCCACCCCGTGCCTCAGCGAAGCAACCACCGCCGAAGGCACTGTTTCAATATCTCTGCATTTTGGCCTGGGACCTTCCTCAGCAGCTTAACATTTAATCTGCCGAAGCGGTGCAGCTCTGCACCTCTGCGACCCTTGCCGCGCGCAACCGCCACTCTGTATGCTTTTATTTTAAAAAAACCCCCACAACCGCTTCCTCCGCTCCCACCACGCGGCGACCACCGACTTTGGCCGCTCCCGCCACGCGGCAACCACCGCCCGCGGATCACCGCTCCCACCACGCGGCGACCACCAACCGCGGCCCTTTTTTTGCCACATGGCAGCCACCGCCCGCTCCCCTCCATTTTCCAATTTAAAAAAATGTTTCCCCCTCTTTCTTTTCCAATTTTGTTTTAACTAAAATTAATCCAACTTTAATTGTTTAAATTACTTTTTAATTTTCTCTATCACCATTAGTTAAAATTAAAAAACCAAATATTCTTTAAAAAAATAACATAAAATAATAAAATATAAAATAAAATAAAAACAATTTTGTTCAACTCATAAATTTTTAATTTTTTTTCTCCAAATCATCTGATTCTCAAATTAAGGGCATTTTTTTTTTTTCCCAAAAAGCAAAGAATTTTTTCCTAATCATGTCAACATTAATTCCAAAAATCAAACTTAATTATTCGAATTATCATTCTTGGAAAACTCATATCTCATTTATTTTTCGTTTTAAACATCTCTTCGAAATAGCCACTGACCCTTCTCTTGAGCCCGGTTCAGCGGCTACTCAAGATGAGAAAGATACTTGGAAAGCTAAAAACGAAGAAGCTTTAGGGTTAATTGGTATTTCTATTATTCCAGATTTATATGTCTTAATTGCTCACTGTTCTAAAGCTCATGATGCATGGTCCATCCTGAAAACCAAGTATGACAGTGGCGATGAATATCGCAAAATACAATTGCAAGATCAACTCAAAGATCTCAGGTATGCAGATTTTAAAGGTATGGATGAATTCCTCTTAAAATTTGATTCTCTTAAAAGTCAAATTATCGCTTTAGGTGTTCAATTAGAGGACATTCGTTTAATCCATCTTATTCTTAAAAAATGTCTTCCAAGACAGTTTCAACAGTTTATAACCAATATTCATGCACAGCTTGCTATTCCTACTTTATCTTCTCAGTTAACTTATGTTATTTTTCAAACTTTATTGAGACAGGAAGAAGCTAAGCTAATTCAGTTTGGTACTCTCAAATCAACTGAACATGCATTTGTCTCTAGAAATTCAGCTAATAATTTTTGTTCCAATAATCATAATTATAAGCAATCTAATTCAAATAACACCAACAGTAAATTTCATCCCAAATATAATAATACCCATCATCCTAATAATACTCGTAATACTAATAATCAAAGGAACCATTCCAATTCCAAACCTCATTGTTCTTATTGTGGCAAAGATGGTCACCTTGTCAATAACTGCTTTAAAAAACAAAATGATAAAAAAACCTATGAATCATAGTACCAATCATCAAACCTCAAACCATAGAAAAGGTAATTCAACTAGTTCTAATCCTCGTCAAGCTTTTACTTGTAGCTTTAATCTTTGTAAACCTTTAGAATGGATTGTTGATAGTGGTGCATCACAACATGTCACCTCTCATAAAGAAATTTTTGATTCCTTACAACCTGATATTGCTAACATTCCTATTCAGTTAGCTAATAATCAGACTTGTAAAGTTGAAGGACTAGGTGATGTTACTATTCCTAATGGTAAATTGCATGATGTTTTATATGTACCTGACTTGAAAACTAATCTAATTTCTATTTCACAGCTATGTCAGAACTATAAAGTTGAATTCTACAAAGATACATGTTATATTATAGATCCTCAAACTCTTAAAGTAATTGCTTATGCTAAAATGGATAACGACAATTTGTTTAAATTCCATGAATTTGCTAGTTCACGATATTCTTTACATACTTCTATTGATTTCAATATATGGCATGAAAGACTTGGTCATTTAAATTCTGATTATATTACTTTCATGCAAAAGCATAATATGGTTGATGGCTTGCCTAACATTATTCCTTCCAAGATTACCTATACAGGTTGTATGAGTGGTAAGATGCATAGGGAGCCCTTTCCAAGTGGAAAATCATGGCGAGCAACTCATAAGTTGCATCTTGTCCATAGTGATCTTTTGGGTCCCATGGAGAATACCTCCATCCAAGGTTCTCGGTATGCACTTACCTTTGTTGATGATTTTTCTAGATGAACTTGGGTCTATTTTTGCATAGCAAGGATCAAGTTCTTGATATATTTATTGAATTTCAGTTATATGTTGAAAGGCAATCTGGGTATAAACTTAAAATTCTTAGAACTGATAATGGGAAGGAATATGTGAATAATGCTTTTCATTCTTATTTGAAATCGTGTGGAATTAAGCATGAGCTTACTATTCCTTATACACCACAACAAAATGGTGTAGCAGAAAGAAAACATCGGACCATTGTTGAAATGGCTCGAAGCATGTTGCATGCTAAGAATTTGCATTATAAATTTTGGGCTGAAGCCATGTTTTGTGCAACTTATATTCTTAATCGGACTCCTACCAAAGCTCTCAAAGCTATCACTCCAGAAGAGGCTTGGTCTGGTAGGAAACCAAATTTACATCATTTACGGATATTTGGTTCTATTGCTTATGTCCATACGCCTAAACAGAAAAGGCATAAATTAGATGCTAAGTCATCTCCTTATATGTTTGTTGGCTATGATGAACACACTAAGGGTTATCGTGTTTATGATTCCACTACTAACAAAGTTCAAGTTGCTAGAGATGTTTGTATTGCAGAAAATGGAGTTCATGATTGCTCTACTACAATGGATGAAGAATTCAGTGGCACTAAAATTGTGCTAGTGGAGGACCAACCTCCTTCTCTTAACCCTACTCTTTCTCTTAATCAAGTACCACTGGTTATTTCTACTCCTACATCTCATGATACTCAAATAGATACTAATGATACTTTTCTTACTCATGATTCTTCCTCTAGTGATAATTCCATTACAACTAAACGTAAACTTAAATGGGCTCAAAATCTCATCAATGAAGCTGATGATTATATTTCTAAATCTGGTGGAATTAAACATAGACGGATTAATTATTGTAATTATTCTTTGATGACTACTATTATGAATTCTAATGATCCTAAGTCTTTTGATCAAGCTAACTCTCAACCTCATTGGCAGAAAGCCATGCAAGAGGAATATGATTCGTTACTTGCTAATCACACTTGGGACTTAGTCACATTACCTCCTGGCAAAAATCTAGTTTCATGTAAATGGTTATATAAAACAAAATTGAATACTAATAATGAAATTAGTAAATTTAAAGCTAGACTAGTTGCTAGAGGCTTTTCCCAAATTGAAGGCTTAGACTATAATGAAACCTTTGCACCTGTCGCTAAAATGCCTACTATCAAATTAATTCTTGCTTTAGCATCTAAAATGAATTGGCTCATTCATCAAATGGATGTTAAAAGTGCCTTTTTAAATGGTGAGTTACATGAAGAAATCTATATGGCTCAACCTCCTGGATTTGTTAAGAAAGGTAGTGAAAATCTAGTTTGCAAATTGAACAAATCTATTTATGGTCTTAAACAATCACCTAGAGAATGGTATTCTCAAATTAATTCTTTCTTCATTTCTCAAGGTTTTACTAGAAGCAAAAATGATCCTAATTTGTTTATTAAACATGCTACCGATCATATTATCATTGTTATTGTTTATGTAGATGATTTAATTCTCACTTCTAGTTTAGACATTTTGATTTCTGATATTAAATTCCAACTTAAACAAAAATTTCAAATGACCGACTTAGGTATCTTACATTACTTCTTAGGTATGCAAATTTTTCAAACTCCTAATGGTATCTTTGTTTCTCAAAGCAAGTATGCTTATGATCTTTTAGAAAAATTTAAGATGAATGACTCTAACCATGTTTCAATTCCATGTGAATTAGGAACTAAATTAATGAATGATATGAATACTCCTTTTGTTGATGAAACTTTGTATAGACAGTTAGTAGGAAGTTTAAATTATTTAACTCTTACTAGACCTGATATTGCTTATAGTGTTAGTTTAGTGTCTCATTTTATGTCTAAACCTCAACAAACTCATTTTAAAGTTGCTAAATGCATCTTAAGGTATATTAAAGGAACTATTAATATAGGCTTATTTTATGATCCAAACTCTGAATTCATTTTACATGGCTATACTGATTTCGATCTAGGTGGAGATCCCAATGATGGGAAATCCACTTGTGGTTATTTTTTCTTTGTTGGTTCAGGTCCAATTTCTTGGAAAAGCAAAAAGGAACACTCTATTTCCCTATGCTCAACGGAAGCTGAATACAAAGGTTGTACCAATGTAGCTAAGGAAGCTTTGTGGATTCGAAGAATTCTTGATGATTTTGGTCTACCTCAACAATCACCTACACCTATACATTGTGACAATCAAAGTGCTATTGCCTTGGCAAAGAATCCAGTGTATCATGCCCGCACCAAACATATTTCACTTCAACATCACTTCATTCGAGAACAAGTTGAAGACAATCAAATTATTCTTCTTTATTGTAAAGGAGAAGATCAAGTGGCTGATATCTTAACCAAACCACTTTCTAAAGAGAGATTTCAGTTCCATTGTAAAAATTTGGGTTTACAACCCGTTGAAGTAAACTCCCCAAGTAAAGATTAAGGGGGGGTGTTAGAAAGGTTAATCTTTCCTTGGATATATTTTAATTGGGCTATTCCAAGGGTCCCTACATGTAGTTTGTCCACTTGTACACATGTGGAGGACATGTCATTGTTTGTCCTTTATTCCACATGTAAGGACAACTCTTGTTTATTTCTTTATTTAGTTTATCCTCCTTAAGAGGATTCTGACACTTTGCACACACCTATTATGAATGTGGCATTCATAGAAATGGGAGTTACAAATGCAACTCCTCTCTCATCTCTATATAAGAGATGCTCCTCCTTCTTTCTTCACAACAACACACCACTCTAAGAACTTGATGTTATTGTATTGAGCTATCTTTGCTCCAACACTCTCTCTCTCTCTTCTTTAGGCATTTGCCTTCATTCATAATAACTCACAAGGGGTTTTCTTTGCTTTCCCCTTATAAATCCTTGTCTCCATTGTTGAACCATCTTGGTGTATGCTCTTGGAGTTGCTTATCTTATGGTAACATTGTTTCACACTTAACTTACTTGGATTGTTTCTCGTTCCTTGCTCAACATTATTCATTTCTTACAGTTACTATTAGCCAACACTTCATAAAGACAACAAAATTTTTGTTCATGATTGTGATGAATGTTAATGAATAGGTCAACCTACTCTCTCTGATAAAATGCTCTTATATCCCTAGTTATCTTTTGAGTATTTTAAAATTGGAGTTTAGATTTTATAGGGCCTATTAGTCTTCCTTCTCAAAATTAAAAAAATATATATTTTGGTTTTTACTAATTATTTCACAAATTGGTAGAAGTAGAAGCCTTCAAACAAACTAGAGATATTAAGGCTTATAAATCCTTGTATTCAAAATTTTTTACCAAGTATGTTGTATCACATAAGAAGGTATATGAGATCAAGCATCGCAAATTCTCTTCATATCATCCATAGTCCAATTGATGAGTGGAAGTCACCAACAGAGAACTAGAGAATATTCTTGCAAAGACACTAGTTTTGCACAAGATAGATTGAACAAAGAAACTCCCTAAAGTTGTCTGGGCCTATCGTACCACCTAGAAGACTGCTACTAGGCTCACATTCTATGACCTTGTCTATGGAAATACATACATCTTTCCCATTGAATTTGATGTCAAAAATCTATGCACCACTCCCCAATTTACAATGAGCCTTAATAAAGCTCTAAAGGAAAGAGTGAATCAATTTCACTCTTTAGATTAAATGCATTAGGATCCACTTGTTTACATAGAGATAGTTTAGAAGTAGACAATGGTTATTATAGATTGGTTTTGTGCCTACAACCAATTTTTCATGAGATATGTTATGGATAGGATGTTGATCGATGGCCATAAAAAGTTTAATTCTTACTGTTATATTACTTTGGTATAAATATGGGTGCACCAAAGACTAAAAATATACACTCTGTGATATGAATATATCTATACTTGGTCTATTGTTTGTAATCAGTGTGTTACATGATCTAGTGTAAAGGCCCATGTCTATTGTTTTCTTTGGTGACCAAGGAGGAAGCCCTCCTTCTTGTGTTATTAGGTGACTTATTTTGCATACTAGTGTGGTGATTTTATTTACTTTAGCACTATATTCTTTTGTGAGTTATTGTGTCCTATGTATCAAAGGTTATTGTTGTTTTGTTTGTTTAGTAATTGTTGCCACAATTTTTTGTATTATTACATATGGTAATTTGGTAGTTTCTTTAAAATGTTGGCACAATTAAAAGATAGTTCATTTATTGATTTGTATGTAATCTAGATCTTGAGCTCATATCTAATAGACCTTCAAACTCTCAAGCATCATTTTGAAGGAAAACACCCTTAGGCCCAATTGTAATATAAATATTTTTAAACCATAATTCTTAGAATTTTAATTATTTTTCATGGTAACAATTGAGTAATAGATAGGTTCCACCCTTCTTTATTTTGTTCTACTTCATGTCACACTAGTGACATGAAGCATAACTTCTTATATATCATTTCAATATCAAATGAACACTAAGTGGAAATCAATCTAAGGTTGGGCCTAAAGAATTTAAATTACTTATGAACCCCTTGTTTAAAGGAGTGAATTCATTATAAGAATTTTAGCTATTTACAAGAGTGTTATTGATTAAGATTTTATTTATTAATAATCTCATGTATTTAGCAAGTGTGCTTGAACTTCAGATTAAGAGTACATTTAAATTTAATTACCATGTTATCCAACATTAAATAATTGATTTCATCCTTGAACATAGACTAAAAGGCATGATTTAGATTAAGTAGGAATTTTTTTTTATTCCATACTTAAGACTAAGTGCAAGTATGAGAATGGTACAATTTTACCCTTTGGTTAGAGTTTGAAAGTTCAAATTTGTTATTAAGGTTAAATTATGATTTAAATGCATCCATATTAATTTAGTATCTTCATCCCTTGAGTGGATAGTTTTTATATCTCTCATTGATTTTATGACATTAGACTGACATTCTTAGCTACACCTAAGGGCATTTTTATGAGACTAATCCTAAACTACAATGATAAGTAATTATAGACCTTTTTTTATGATGGGTGCTCCCCTTAATGCCATAAACACACAACATAAAAAAAGAAATAACAATAATTTGTAAGAACAAAATATGAGCTTCTTATTATTGTCACAAGTACAAAATTAAAAAAAATTGAATTACAATATGCAAACCCACATGGGTTCCTTCTTTCAAATAATTTGAGAAATAGGGTTGTGAACTATCATTCAAAGTAGTCCTAGACAATCTACAAGCATTCCTTACATAGACATTTTTCCACTGCTTGAGAAGTTTCTAAACATCAAATCCTAACCCTTGAAGCTGACCAACCCTAAAATTACATATAGAACCATCCCAAAACAATTATGACATTTATTTTGGAATTTTTGGGTGGCCAACTTTAGAACACCATAACTTGTGAACCATTGACCCAATTAGCTATTATAACCCCATTCAGGAATCTTCAATTTTTTGATCTACAAGATGTGACTAGCACAAGCTCCAGACAACCTCATTTTGGAGTCCAACCAGAGCTTCTAAGATCTTCAAAACTTAGCCTGAGGTTTTTATACCAAATTTTTACACCAAAAATCCACAATAACTTCATGAATACTCATGATATGGTAGTGAATCTCAATTGGCAAGCTGATATATCCAAGATGAACCTTCACCTCTCAAATTAGAACATTCTAATTGTATGACTGACTTAATAAGTAGAAAGCCTCCACAAACAACAACTCTACACTAAGACAACCCTTATTAAGGAAACATAAATAAAATATTTTTGGTTGATGCAAGATTTCTCTTACACCAAGGATGCTTCTATGTCAAACACTCAGGGTAATTTGAGAAGTGACCCCATCACGTCTCAAGTAGTTAGAAGAAAACCACGATGGTCAACCCCCTTCCTTACTTGCTATGATGAATCTTCTATTGGTATCCCTTTCCACTTGACTAGATACTCTTCATAATTTATATTCCTTGTACTCCTTCCAACACAACTGTCCTATATCTCCTCAATATCCTTTGTAGCTGAAGTAGCTACTGAAATACTCCATTGCACTTTTGCAACCTCATCTCCATCACCTCCTCCATGTTATTCTCTCACATATTAAATGTTAAATTCTATGGAAATATTCAATTCATCAAGAAACTCTACTTTATAGGCATTTTCAGAATCATGCTTTTTTAGTATTTTGCATGGTCCAAACTTCTTCATTTTCAAATTATATATGTACTCACTAAAAATATCACCTTCCTCAAATGAACCATGATATCATCTCTAATCTAAAATCCCTTATACCAACTTTTTACATCTATCTTATACTTGTGCTATGCATTCATCCTTGTAATGTGCTTCCTCACCTCCAAATGGGTGTTCTTCAAAAGTTCTACAAAATCCTCTTCTTTAGCACTACTTATCTTTTCTTTATCCAACTTCATAAAATCATAGGAATTTTTGGGACTGCTCCTATACAATTATGAATGGTGATTTACTAGTACTCATGTTGATAAAATTAATGTATGCAAATTATGCCTGTGGTAAAATCAAATACTAAATTTTCGCTTATCTCTAGCCAAACATCTTAGAAAGTTCTCCAAACTCCTATTTACAACTTCTTTCTATCCATTAGTCTATGGATGATGTGATGAGATGAAATTCAAATCTATCTTCAACTTTTTCCATAATGTATGCCATAAATACCCAATAAACTTGGTCTCTCAATCTGAAATTATACAATTTGGTGGACCATGTAGTCTCACCACTTCTTTGAAAAAATAACTCTACAACATGAACAACATCACTAGTCTTCTTTCAGGGAATGAAATGTGTCATCTTGAAAACCTATTAACCACCACAACTATCAAATCATGCCCTTGTCAAGTCCTTGGTAAAACAAGAATGAAATACATGCTAACATCTTTCCATGACTTCTCTGGTATAGGTAATGGCTAATAATACAACCTTGCATTCTACTTCACTCATTTTTTCATTTGACATACTTTGTGCAAACTTCTTAACATTTTTCCGCAACTTTGGCTAGTAATAATTCTTAGCAACAAAGAAAATGGTTTTATCTCTACTAAAATGGCCAACAAATCCTCCATTGTGTTTATCCTTGATGAGATTCTCTCTCATAGAACTTCTTAGAATGCATAAATGACTTCCTTTAATTGAATCGCATACCTTCCTAGATTATGAAATCAAACCCCTTTGTCTTGTCAACTCTAACAAGTTATATGCAAGCTTCTCAAGCTTCTCCAAAATTAGGATCCTTTGGATACAAATTCTTTAGTTAATTGAACCCAACCACCTCAATTTGCATCTCTATCAACAAAATTTGTCTTCTACTAAGAGCATCTACAACTCTACTACACATCTCACCCATGTTTTTCAAAACCAATATATAACTCTACAAAATCTCAACCCATTTCAAATGCCTTTGGTTCGATTTTCCTTGACTATTCAAATATTGTAAAGCTTTATGATCAACATACAAAACCAACTCCTTAGGAAGAATATAGTGTCTCAACTTCTTTAGTGCCTACACTATAGCATAAAATTCTTGATCGTAATTGAATTATTTCTTTTTGCAGATATTCAACTTCTCACTGAAATAAGCAACATGTCTACCTTCTTAACTCAAAAAAACTCCTATTGCACTACCACTAGCATCACATTCTACTTGAAACACCTTTTTAAAATTTGGAAGTGCTAAAATATGTTGTTTTGTAACTTTCTATTTCAACAAATTGAAACTCTTATCCACTCCTATAGTCCACCTAAATTCTTTTATATCTTGTCTCATTGTTTCAATCAAGGGTCCACAAATAATATTAAAAGCTCTGATATATTTTTAATAAAATCTAGAAAAACCACAAAAATATTTTACCTATGTATCACTCCTTAGAGTAGACCATTCAAGGATAGCATTCACTTTGTCAAGGTCCATTTTTAGACCTTCTATTGAAACTACAAATCCTAGGTACACAAACTCCTTCACAAAACTGCAGTTCTTCATATTTATCAACGACTTTTCTTCCCTCAAATTCTCAAACACCTTATAAATATGAATCATATGTCCCTCCAATGTCTTACTAAAGATAAAAATATTACTTAGATAAATGATGAAAAACTTACCTAGAAATTCCTTCGTTGTGTCATTCATGAGTCCCATGAAAGTTCTTGGTGCATTGGTAAGCCCAAAATCTAGGACTAACCACTCATAAAATCCTTCCCTTTCCTTATAGGAAGTCTTCCATTAATTTCCTTTTCTAATCTAAATCTGATGGTACCGACTCTTTAGATCTATCTTTGTGAAATATACAACTTCACTCAAAAATTCTATGATATCATTCATTTGCAACAGTGAGAATCTATACTTGATTATGATCTTGTTGTAGTCCAAAAATCTATACACATCCTCCATTCTCCATTATTATTTGGTTCTAATACTATTGTTTTATCACATGGACTCAAACTCTCATGAATCAATCCCTTCAGCAGCAACTCATGCACTTGTCTTTTCAACTCTTCACTTTTCTGGTGTCATTCTATGCATTGGCTTCTTTGGAAAAATGTCTCCTAGAATCAAATCCATACAGTGATTGATCTTCCTCACTAGTGGTAATCCATCAAACACATTATTAGATACAATATCTAGAAACTTGTCTAACAAATCTACAACTTTTGCAGGCACCTCTTCTACTTCTTCTTTACCATCTTTTGGAACTATAAAAAAACACGTATGCTCACACCTCAAACCCTCTAGGAACTTCTTTTCATCAAATAAACATACTCTAGAAACACTTTATACCTTATCTTATTTTTCCTTCAATAGGTTCATCTTATGTTTCACTCCATCCCTTATCAAAGTATAGGTATTTGCATGACCATCATGTATAACGTGCATGTCAAAATAATACAATCTACCCAGTAGCATGTGACATATGTCCATAGGTATGATATGACAAAGTACCTCATCCTATTAGCTTCCAATCTTGAACTTTACTAGTCACTACTCATTGAATATGACCTTGTGTTCATCCCATCCCTGAGCAATATGGTATGGATGGAGTTGTTCCTACCTCTTGAGTTTTAATAGTGTAACCATCTTTTATAACACTAGATTGTTAGTTCTTCCACCATCATTGATCACATCACAATATGTATCTTCACATTTTCACCTTGTGTGAAACATTCTCCTCCTCTCATTGGGTTCATTCTTGCCACTAAATAGGACTCTTTAGTTAACTAGGACTTCTCCTTTTCTAGCATCTTTAGAATGTGATGATTTGACATCTTCATCAACATGCACAACTCAAGCCTAGCCTTTGATTCTCCTATCTATCCTTCCTTGGTGCTGGGGACATTCCAATTCCTTATGCCCTTCTTCTCCATAGTGAAAAGGGTTCCATGAAAATCTCTTCTTCCAGATCCTTGCCCTCTTCCTCTTCCTCTTGTATTTTTATTATTTTGATCATGGAAATGATTGGAATTATTTTCCCTCTGGTTATGACTACTACTACTAGGCTCCTCCTTATTTTGATTATCATTTTGGCCTCAATAAGACCATCTACAAGATCTTCCACCATATCCTCTTCCACTTTGTCGACTCTCAAACTTCTTGTTTAGCTTCTCTTGTCCTCTTAGGGAAAATTATTATGACTCCTCAATATTGTTCATTCAAACCATACTTAACTCCTCTTGAATGGTTGGCCTCAACCCATTAAGGTAACAAGAAATTTTTTCCTTGTCATCTTTTGCATGGTCCATTCTAATGAGAACTTGGTAGAGCTCTTATGTATACTCTAAATATATCTTCTCACTTGCTTCAACCCTTGCATTTTATTTAGTAGATCAATATCATAATCAATATTAATGAATTATCACTTCAATTTAGCTAGCACTCAATCTCATCTTGTGATCTTATCCTTACCTCTTTTTATTTTTCTCCAATTGAATCTCCTGCGTCTAGATCTTCACATTACCCTTCAATTTGGCCTTTGCAAACTTGACCCTATCAAGATTCTCAATATCTTCATACTCAAAATATTCTTCTAATTCATACTATGACATTATAATATTGGTTTGATTTTTTTACAATCATGTACCGATATGATAAATGATATAGATTGTGTACATGCAAGACAATTTGGTGAGTGAAAGAACAAATATAGTATCAATCGAGTTACTATAGTTATTATCGATCAACTAGCAAAGAAGAGTTAAATTTTAGTATTAATCGAGTAATTTCAATATTAGCTAAGTGATTTATTACCTAAGTAAAGTTTATAGTTTTCACCGAGCCCAAATAGGAAGAACAAGTTAAGAGCATAATTAATCTGAGGCTGACATTTGATGAAAATAATGAATATTTGAGAATTTCAAAGGATAAAATCAAATTTAATTATGAGATCTATGAGTGGAAAAATGTAATGAAGATCTGATGAAGGAGATTTAATAGAATGGAGATGAGCATAAAGTTCAAGGTGTGACTATTTTTTGAGTGACTAAATACATTGAACCTGAAATCTATGATTATGATTAAGTGACAAAATATGGAAGATTCTAGAAGGTAGAAGTTAGCCATTTGAGTATATGAACAAGGTTATTTTTGGTTTTTGATTTTTTTTTTTGTGAAAAAAAGAATACATAAGGTGAATCAAGCAGAACAAGAGTGAAAGATCAAGCAAAAGGAAGTGTTAAGTGAAAGTGAAATTGTGTGAATCAACCAAATAGATATTAGAAGTAAGAGACAAAGTGAAGCAAAGATTTAAACAAGCAAGGTAGTGCTAAACCTAGCAAATCACTTGATTGTTACTTTCTTACCATTGTAGAAGATAATGTCTCTTAACCGAGTAGACCTTATAAGTCTTTGAAATCCTATATGGTAGCATTGATTAGTGATGTTTGCAAGTCCTTTAAAGCAGGTCACTCTTTATAAATGTCAAGGAGTGATAAGGTCTAGATGATCTTTTTTTAAAATCCTCTAACTAGTTCACATTAAAAATATGCATGTAACCTTTAACAAGGTTAGTTCCTAGTAGAGCTCACTTCAAAATAGTGAAATATTTGGGTTGTCGATTCCCAAGTAGTTTTTCCCTTTACAAGATTTCTAGGTTAAACATCTATGTCAAATGTGTGAATTCTTATGTGTTGCAAAATTTCTATGTTATTTATTTAATGTCACAACTCAATATAAGCTAAGTTATTACTCTGATACTTAGAGCAAGTAAGAAGTAATGAGATGGTAGTTTGAAGTAAAGTTTTTAGAAGTTTGATTTAAGATGTTGAATGTGGTTATGGTTACTAAGTTATTGATATGAAAATTTATGAAGTTTTAATTGGTACTAAAGTGTTTGAAAGGCATGTAGGATAACTAAATATAACTTATTCAGCCCACCTCTCAATCATCTAACAATTGGTATTAGAGCATAGTGCTTAAAAGAAGAAATTTGAGGGGAATTAAGCTAAAGAATTGAAGACATATAAGAGAGAGTACCTACCAAAGATGAACAAGGAGAACTTCTCCTTGTGGGAAAAAAAAGGAAAAGACTACATTTTCCTGGGATTGGAAATAATGCTACACAATGGCTAGATAATGCATACGTTGCTCCTACCCATCTTGTGACCATGGAAGAGATGGCACAAAAGAGAGACCATAATAGTCCAATGATTGAGATTGTATCTATGATGATAAATTAAATATCAAAAAATTATTTAAAACAACATTATAATTGTAGCTCTTTCATTGAAAGCTTATTTATTCTTATAATTTTGTAAAGTAAAGAATAAATATTTTAACTTTTTAATTTTTAAAAAGTAGATGAATTGATAATTTTAGTTTTTTTATTTCAACTATTTTCTTAAGATTTATAATTTGTATAATAAACCTTTAATTTTATTTTGAACACACACACACAATGTAATCAAATGAATATTAATAAATAATTTAAAATAAAACTAAAATAATTATTCTTTAATCAAAAAATATTTAGTTATTATATTTTATAAAGGATATGGAGAAAGCTTAATAGAAGAGGTCTTAGCTCTCAAATGTATCTTGAATAAACATGTTGAGTCATTAGGGCAAGTGATTGACTAAGACAAATTGGACATCTTCTTCTTTAATACTGATCCTATTATGGAGAAACTAATATATGTTATTCTTGATTTTAAAAAGAGTACTCTGCCCTGTAACTATTTAGGCCTTTCTATAAACTCTAGTCATAATGTATCAAAGCTTTGGGATTCTCTCATAAAGAATCTAAAAGTGAGAATGGCTAGTTGGAAAGGCAAGTGATTGTCCTTAGTAGGAAGGAAGATCATGGTTTCTAATGTCTTGTCATTTGAACCTATTTATCAACTCTCATGTATTGATCTTCCTAGTAGTAGATTAAGTGACATTAATGGTTTTCTTAGGTCTTTGTTCTGGAAAGGAAGTGCGGAGAAAATAAATTTTTCCCTCCTCTCTTAGGCCCAAGTCTATAGATCAAAAGAACTTGGAGGAGGTGCAATCAAAAATATCAAACTTCAAGGGAAAGCTTTATGAGCTAGGTTAATTTGGTGAATGATCAGATTCCCCAAACTAAAGTGGGTCAAGATGTTGACTCATAAATACCTTTCATCCTCAAATCTGGTTAATTATTTTAGGGAGACTAATCCCCCTAAAGGATCAAGGTTTCAAATTTTCATGTTGAAATACAAACACATC
Source organism: Cupressus sempervirens (assembly GCA_028749045.1). Taxonomy (NCBI): domain Eukaryota; kingdom Viridiplantae; phylum Streptophyta; class Pinopsida; order Cupressales; family Cupressaceae; genus Cupressus; species Cupressus sempervirens. The sequence goes on from CM053789.1 coordinate 875,168,146, forward strand.
ATACAAGATAATTTGTCTTGGAATCTAGGCAATGAAAGGGATGCTCTTTTTGGTCAGATTCTTGGTGAGGATATAAGGTCCTTGATCTTTTTCCTCCCCTCCATCTTTCCAAATCCTATCTGGTTTCAAAATGGGGATCCAAAGTCAGAGATTACGTGACTTTTGAGGATAATGGACTAAACTGGTAATGGAAAGATTCAGATTCTAAGGATATTCCACTAGAAACCAAAAGTCTTCTCCAATCAATTCTTTGATCAACAAATTTTCAAAGGAGGGAAGGACTCCCTCATCTAGATTGGGAGTAATAATGGTGATTATAGCTCTAAACTAGGTTACGGGTATTTAGAATCACTTCAAGGTTTTTCTAAAAGTAGTCTTCCTCTTAAATTGTGTTGGAATAAGTTTTGCCTTCCTAAGGCAGGATTATGTTCTTGGATAGTCCATCATCATAGGGCCCTTATTGCAAAAAGACTAAAAAAATTTGGATTTCACAGTCCAACTAGATGTCCTTTATGTGAATCAGAGGAAGAAACAATGAATCATCTCTTCCTTCATTGTCCTTATTCAACTTTGTGTTGGAAATGGCTATGCTCTCAACTAGGTTTTCAATAGCCTTCCCTAGTTCCATTCTTAGTATGTTTAATTCTTGGCTTCTTTTAAGATTTGAAAGTATTTTTCCTAGCCTTTAGGTCTCCTCTCCTTCCATAGTTCCCATAGAACTATAGAAGGAAAGGAATAGAAGAATTTTTTAAGATAGAAAAATGTCAGTAAATCAACTTATTAATAAAATAGAAATCTCAAAAATTATTGAATTAACAAATAATAGGTTTTGCTAAATTCTAACATAAAACAAGCCAAAATGACTTATTGGGATGAGAAGATGCATGGAAAATCGATCGGGTTAAAGATCTTGCCCTTTCTAGGTAAAGGGGAAGTTGAAGGTAAATCTTTAAGGGTTGAATTAATATGGAAAATCCAAAAAAAATTGGTTCAAGCTGAATTTTGATGGAGCGTCAAGAGACAACCTAGGTAAAGTTGGCATAGGATGTTGAATTCCCAATGACAAAGAGGAGGAAATTGCAAATATAGAAAAAATCATTGGAGAGCTTACTAATAACTAGGTAGAAATTTCAGCTTTAATAGAAGGCATTTTGTTATGCAAATAGTTGGGAATAAATAAGATAGAAATTGATGGAGAGTTAGACATAATTATTGATGCTCTTGGGAAAGGAGCTCTTTTCAACTAGAAGCTAGATATGAAGCTCTCAAAAGCTCTAGATCTATGAAAATCCTTCAACAAAATAATAATAAACCACATTTATTAGGAAGGTAACAAGAGAGAAGATGAGCTAATATGGGAATTGATAAATTGCTTCCCACAAATAAGTCAAATATCAATCTTCACTCCAATTTTATGTTGCAATTATTTTTTAGAAATAGATAATAGATATCTTGTCATCATAATTTGTTTGACAAGAAGTATTTAGTGAATATGGATACTGTGTTCATTTATGACATTATTACAAGATTTGTATATGTTGTGTATTGCAAGGATGGATGCATTAGGACTATCTACATCCTAAATGAGGTTATTATTATTATTATTATTAATCTTTATTGTACAATATTTTAGGATCTTAATGTCATTATCATTTTTAATTTTTTTGTAAGGATTCTCTAACCTTCTAACAAGTAGTATAAGAGTTTTGGGTGGAAGTTTATATGTGTTGATTTTAGGTCTAATGAAAGGAAGGGCTAACTAAGGAATTAAGGAATCTTTGCTAAATTTCTATACTAGTTATCCATTGATTTGATCTAATCTAATCTGAAAAGGGAAATACTAAAGGACTATCACCCAACTTCATCCTCTCAGTGCCCCATGAGTTGGGTTGTATTATTAGTTTTTCTATAAATGCATGGCTTCACCATCTTGCTTATGGGAAAAACAACTTTTTTTAATTTTCTCGAAGTATATAAAATCATGATTTCATTTATTTATATCATTCTATTAAAATTTGTCATAGACTTTTTATCTTAGTTTAGAATTAATCATTACAATTATAAATTGATATCTAATTATCTATTATCTATTAATTAAAAAATAGAAAATTAAATTAAATAATAAGTTTAATATGAATAACGTATAAAATTAAACAATTTTATATATATATATATATATATATATATATATATATATATATATATATATATATATATATATATATATATATATATATATATATATATATATATATATATATATATATATATATATATATATATATATATATATATATATATATATATATATATATATGGGCATGGATAATGCTATTGTTTACAAAACTAGATAACTAGCAGTTGCACTAAATAGTGCATGGTTTTAGCCAATTTTGATTATGAGTTTCTATGTTCTATCTAAAAGTGAGCTTTAGTCCTTTTTATTGATTTAATCATACTCTCTATCTATCTATCTCTCTCGTCCTTTTATTCACTTAGTCATATGAACTTCGTTGATGATGTTTTGGATCAAAGGCCTCTCATGCAAGAAAATTTTATAGAAAATAAATCCAATGCTCTACAATTCAAATTTGTCTCTTCATAATATAAAGTTCTACATTCTCAACCAAACCAATTGCACAAAGATACATATTGTATAATTTTAGATTAATATCAAACCGAATAATTACATTCATCCAATATTATCTATTATTAAACAGTAGTATGTCCTTATCTACCTCCTTCTAATCCTATACATTGAACATTAACTTATCAAATAATCGATACTTGGGAGATATTTTCCACCAAGACATGCTAAATATCTTATGTTTTTATAATATTTTTAACACTAACCAACAAGTTGACACAATTATTATACTAAACATACATTTTGATACAACATTGTGGTAACATAGAAAACACCATGTTATGGGCATGCGACTATGCCACTATTTATCATGATCTCATTTATACTATCACTTATATAAATAAATTTCTATTTTTACTTCCATCCTCAAATTTCTAATTATTTTGACTATTGAAAAAAAAAAGTGTACTTAAAAACATAATAATAAAAGAAAATAAACCTCACCCACCAAATTACCATCTCTTAATCATGATGAAATCAATTAAAATATATTTACTTTTAAATCTTTATAAAATCCACAATTTGAAATACCCTTACATTCTTTTTCTAAAGATCGTATGTATTACTTCACCAAAAAAACTACCGAGAAATTTACAACTCCAAAGATAGACAACCAATTTAAATTACATAGCCCCCAAAATATTTCCTCAAAACTATTATCACATTTATAATGGAAATATAAATAATAATAAAAAGGTCTCTTAAATACTATTTTCCTCATGTCATATGCATCTCTAATAAAGCTCACATTTTAGGCCTTAGCCTTTCTTTTATGATTGATAATATTGTGTTCTTTGTAGTGGACAAACCAAGCTTAAACTTTGTGTAGCCAAGTTTTATCCAATCCTTTAAAGTAGGTCAATTGTATTTAAATGAGTCTATGTTCATTTATGATGTCTTTAATTATTATTTTAGGTCACTTGCATCTCATATTTCCTGAGTGCTTTACTTTCTTAGTTTTTTGGGTCCCCCTTGCATTACCTTTACCCGTCATGTTCTACATGTTTCCTATTTTTCTGATGTGTAAGGGGTCTAGGTGATTTATGCTTGGTTGGGGTGTGTTCTAGCATCCTCTCAATGAGAATTAAGGTTTTTTGCATTTTATTCTCTGTTATCTTACCCTAACATTCCATGTCCCATAGATACTAAGTTATTGAGCTGATTTTCCCCTTGAGAAAACTATATCAAGTGCATATCTAAAGGATGAAGCCATGATAGTGATTAAGAGGTTGTGAATATGATTATGTCATGTCCAAAGGCCTATGAAGCTTTGGATTGAAGCTATAGTGAATCCCATCCAAATTCATAGAGGTAAAATCAAGTGCTACAAGGGAACACGAGTCTCTGGGTTTTCTACTACATATTCATAGGAACGAAGTTGTTTTGTTGTGCTTCTAAAGTTGTATAAACTTGAGAAAAATCCCATTCCCAATGATCAAAAAGTGTGAACATGATGTTGAATGAATCATTTAGGTCTCATAACCAATAAGGCATGCTCAAGATCTAGCTTCAAGGCCATCAAATGGAGGTGAAAGAATAAAGTGTTATTTGTTGTGCTCTAGTCTAAGAATTGGTGCTGAGAAAGGGTTTTCCATCCTAAGGTAATGAGAAGGTTATTTATCTAGAGGCTTTGGAAATAGAAAGTCAAGTTATTCTAAAATGTGAATATCCTTCAAAGATGCTCAAAATATATTTCCAAAAAATTTAGTGATAAAATTTGTGACCTCGTTATGAAGGAGATGCAGTGTTAAAAGCTTTAGAAAGAAATTGAAAGAATGAAGTGTGCAAGCCATCTAAGGATCACTCTGTATGCTACACTCTTGAATAGAAGGAGAATGGATTTACAAAAACTCTAAGTTTATCTCTCTCTCCCACATAAGGCACTTCTTGTAAAGCTAAAGTATTTATTTTGTTAAGTGATTTTTAGTTATATCACTTTACTTTAAGTAAAGTAATAGAGCTTTCATGAATTTAATATTTTATGTGCAAATTAACAGAAAGTTTAAATAGTTATTACTTATTGAATTGAATGTAGATCATGTCATTATAATAATTGGCCAAACTCAATTTTGTTTGTGTGTTGCCAACATTCTAATTCCTAAAACTATTTCATTGAAATTTCTTGCAATTGGTTACTTCAAGTGTATTAAAATGACTATTTATCAAGAACTGTATCCTGTGCAATCATAGTGAATGGTAATCAGAGTTGTTGATTACAATAAGTGAATTGTCTTGGGGAGTGAATTAAAAGAGCTAATAGACACATCTTTCAAATTCTATGATTTGGGTGATCTTCATAGAAGACTCAATTCTCAACCCAATCACTCAAAAGATTAAGGAGAGAAAACTAGTTGAAGTGATTGGTTTTCCAATGGTAGTTCATACACCTAAGCTAGCAAAAGGAATGCCTCAAGAGATAAAACCTAGAAACCAAAAAGATTTTGTTTACTGACCAGTCTATTCTCATCCCAATCAACAAGGCACTAATGCAATTCGTGTTCAGAATTTTGGAAAAGGAGCAATATTGTGATGTTGATTTCATCTCTTCCACATCTATGTTCAATGAAAAGAAGACTCTCAGATGGGAAGGCATGTAAAGGAAATGGTTCCAGACTGCTCACTCAAAGAAGAACAAAATGCCAAAGACCCTTTCTAGCACAAATCTGAAAAGAGAAATAGTGGATATCCTCACACTCCTCCTAAAACTGAAAGGAAAAGAGGAAATTTTGGAGTTCATCAAGCACCATTTCTTCTTGGTACATGTAATGTGTGTTGAGGATATGTAGATCAACTAGGCATAGATCATCTATGATGAGCTTGCCTTGTGGTTGAATTTGGCCGGAGGATTCAAGTAGTTTTACATGTCCTCATATCTAATATATGCCCTAGTCACTCAACACTTGTGGCTTAGCCTCCATAGCATCCTAAACTATGATGAGCACACCAAAGTGTATGAGTTTTACCCACATCTATAGCTACAAAGAAGCTATGAGGAGTATGTGGTTGTTAATGATACCTTCATAATGAGGTTATGCCAAGAATTTCAAGGATACCCTAAAAGGAAATTTTCACAAATGTGATTTCAGCCATAAGCTAATTTGGATGCTCATTCATCTAGTTTCTGATTTTCTCCTATTTATGAATAGGAGCTTATGATGGATTTCCTAAGAGGTTGCCAAGATATCCAAAAGATAAGGTGGTTCCATTTGAGTTTTGTTGATAGATCCTTGAAGTGAACACCTTGTGTCCTAATGTGAAGAAGATAGTCAACATTCCCTTCCCTATAGTGGTTGGCTCATATTCATGTGCTTCTAGATCAGATGCTTGAAATTTGGTAAAGAGCTTTGAGAGAAAAAATAAATTGTTAAACTCTCAAGTAATTAGGCCTCAATATGATCTAGTTAACTTTGTAAGGGATCACTTGAAGTTGGGATATGCCTATAGGCATGTTCCAGATATTGAAGACTTCTAGTCTAGGTGCCTCAATAAGTACCAAAATTGGGAGAAGTTTTGGTTGTGGTTAACCATTGATGAGATTAAATTTTATAATGATATTTTTGATGTTTCTAACCTTGCAAATGATGGAACCTACATGCATCCCACACCTTAAGAGAAGATCAAAGGCAACCCAATTCTATCTACCCCACTTGTAGATCTAGTAATTAATACTATGGAGGTTCTTATTTAGTGGATAATAAAGAGAATAGATAAATGGGTGGAGTGGACCTATGTGAGGTAGAAAAGGATTGAAAGAACTGGTTCTACAAGTAGAGTATCCACTAGAGCCTCCTAGTCAACCACAAAAACAACCACCATAGCTACTACACCAACATCTATAGAGCCATTACAATCCATTGGTTATGGTGGAGACCAACCTCCAGAAAAGCATGTGCCAATCACTTCTACCTATAGAGTTAGCTCTCTTCCAGACATCGAGAAAGTTGGAGAGAAGGAGTCTAATAAGGATAAGGGGAAAGAATAAGAAAAAATAGTGGCCAAGCCTTCTTCCCTTGTCCATGTCATCAATTTAGATGGTAATACAAGCCCCATGGATGGTTAGGAATAAGATACCTCTCAGCAAGGGGATACCTTAACCCTTTTGATACCTAAGGTCACTACCTTCCCTATTGCTTCTTAGAGAAAATAGGCTCCCCTGATTCCAAGGAATTTGTTTGATCCCATTTCCTTGCAATCCACTATCAATGTGCTCTCTACAGAGTCATGGCTCAAAGAGACCATTGATAGGAAGAAGAGGAGATATGATAAAGCAACTCCATCAAAGGAATTGATCACACAAGTCACCTCATCCTAGCCATCCAAGAAGAAAAAGAACAAGAAGATAATTGTTGCACTGGCTACAAACTCAATAATTGGCCATACACTAGTAGATATTGTTGAGCCACAAAAGGAAGGTAGATTTCATGAGCTTTCCAAAGATGACTTCTAGATTAGAACAATGGATCTTGGCATCCCAGTTCATGACTCCATGGTGAACATGTGGATATCCATCAATGAGAAAATTGATGATAAGCTAGAAAAGCTTAAGGCAAAGAAGGAAATATTGAAGGCCTCAAATAGAGAATTGGTGGAATACATAAAGTTTGCACTGAAGAGAACTTTATTGAGTCAATTTGATTCAAATGTAGAGGAGAATAAAAAAATACTCGTAAAGCTACAACAAGAAAGGCAATTTAGGTAGGCAGGTCAGGCATGGGTAGATTAAATGAAGGCTCAAGGTCCCTTATTAGTGGACATTTTGGGATGCCTAGTATTGGATGCTCACAAGCTTAGGGAAGCAACTTCAAATCATCAAAAAACCATACATAAGGAAACAAACAAGTTGACAAAGAAATTGGACCTTCTAGAAGAAGTAATTGACACAAAGACAAATGTGGCCATAATCATAAGATTCTAAAGATAGGCAAGGAATCTTTGTTTCACTAGAAGAAATCCTTGGATTTTGTTATAGAAAGCTCTACGAGGTTAGAAAATGAGCTCAAAGATGTACATGACCTAGTGCAAAAGGTTATTGAGAAGTTGTTTCAATACTTGAAGATATTGCACATAGAGTCCTTTGTGTCTGCTCATGGAAAGCTTGTGGATATTGAGAGAATGAAATCAAAGTTCTTGGAATTTTTTGATGAATTCATTGACCCACTCAACTTCTAAGTGTCCAAGATCTAGGAACTCTCAATAGCAGATGTGATGTAGGAGCATCTTGGGTTTGCTTGCAATCCTTCATGTTTGGAGGGATTTTGGTTAAGTATTATGGAGCATCGAGCTTGGATTTTATGGAGTTATAATTTTCATGGTTAGGAATGTGCTAGGGAAACATTGGGGAACCTTTCCTCATGATTTCATAGAGATTGGATGGATTGAGTTAAGTTTGAGTTGTTTTACCTCACTATTAGAACTCTATTTTTTTCTAGTTTTTGGGTGCCTGTTGCAGGTTGTGTAACTAACTTTTTGCAATAAATGAGAGGATTCACACTTTTAGGATTAAAGAGAGCTTAGATTACTATCTCTAGTTAAGGTCACAAGTCCTAATTCATTATATTTTGGGAGATATGGCAATTCTCCTGGAGTATCAAATTTTGGCAGTTCTATGTCATAGGTTTCTATGCTTAGCTTTCGGGATGGTTGCACAATTATCCTTGGTGAATAAGCCTTTGCATATTTATGTGGTTATAGAGGTCCTAAATTTCTACCTTTTATTTTAAGCATGAGTTCTAACTCAATCAAAGCTATGAGATATAACAATTTTTCTCAAATATCAATTTTTAGACATTTAATTGTTGTTGGAGGCCAACTTGTGGCTCTTCAAGTATTTAACTTTAGTTTTTAGCATTATGGCCTGACTTGTGGCTTAGATTGGTATAAGTAGGAGTCTTTTGGAGTCTTTTAGTCATTCAATTAAGAGTGGAGAGTAGCTAAAGATTGACTTTTTCCTAAGTTTGTGGACAGAGCACCAAATGTGAGGTAGTTTATAGTAGGATTGTGATGGAATTGTGAATGTGTCGACAGAGCACCAAATGTGAGGTAGTTAACACTTGGATCTTGGATAAGTTGGAGTAGAGCTAGGACTATGGCTAGAGAATAAGGAGATTTCTTGGTGGGCTTGTGAGCACAAGTTGAGATTTCCTTAGGGGTTTCTACCAGGTTATTGTTATGTTATAGATCTTGACTAGCTAGGATTAGTGTTGTGAGTTGGATCTTGAGGGATCTTGCAGAACTAATTTTGTAATTGTTTTTTGTATTTTTTTCTAACCTAGAAGGCCTTGAATTTGGGCATATTGTATATAATCAATTATATTTTATGAAAAACTACTATAATTTGGTATCATATCTTGCATTGTTGCTTCTTGTTGTTGTGTTTCTGCTATGTGGTTATATTGTTGGGGGCTAGGACATCTCCTTTGGGGATTCTCCTACATTGAACTACATTAGATGGTATCAGAGTGAAGGTTGTTCCTAAGTGTGTAGATAGATCATTGAAGTTGTGGTAGTTTACATGAGGACTTGGGTTGGAGATCTTGATCTAAGTTGATCTTGATCTGGTGGTGTATTGTTCTTTTTGGAGTCCTAGATATCTTGGTTCCAAGGTGGCAGATTGTGCTTCTAACTTACAATTGCAAAGGGCTTACAGATGGATTCATGAATTTGAAGATGGAAGATTGATCTTTTTGAAGCATGATCGTAGAGAGTTTTTGGATTATAGATCCATGGTCTTGGACTTGTGATGTGGTTCCTAATTGTTCATACAAAGTGGTAGGTTGCAATCTAACTTACAAAAAAATTGGGTTTGTCACAAGGAGTGTGGGAAGGATTTGTTGCAGAGGGTTTACAAAGATCTTGAGAGATGTATCTAAGAGTATTGGACCCTAAGATGATTGTGAATCTCTGTGATGTGGTGGAGAGGAATTTTTCTAAGATGTCTACTCAATTTGAAACTAGTTTGGTTGATCAAGCTAAGGAGGAGGTTGCTCAATTTGAAACTAGTTCAACTCATTGAGATAAGGATAGGATGAGGAAGGAATTCTATAGATGTGTGTGGACTTGGAGTATACCAATCTAGAAGAGAGTTGTCTGGCTAGTTAAGAGACTTGTTCTTATGAGAAGATGGTATGGCAAGGTCAAGGTGGAAGAGTTTGGTTTTGTTGATTAGATTGTGGAGTTTGATATAGAACTTGCAGAGTAGCTAGAGGTTATTGCTAAAGATATTCCAATCCTTGTTGATGCTGGGATAGAGATTGGTTTTCATGATCAGTCGATTGGGTCTAACATGGAAATTGCAAAGCACCTAGTCATGGATGATATGGTTGCTATTGGTGATGAGTTTTATGTTGCAAAGCATCTTGTTGTGAGCAATCAGATTGCCGGTGTTGTGAGTTTTGCATGTGTTGATGGAGATCTTCATAGTGCTACTGATGTGAATTTTTTTGCTCTTGATACAAATTTTTTTGTTGCTAGTGTGGATTCACTAGTTGCTAATGTGGATGAGGATTTTCTAGTGAAGCATTACGTTTAGTTTTTTCATGGGAGTGAGCATGTCGATTGGGTGGTTGAGATTCTGGTGTTTGACAGAATGATGCAAATGTGGATGATGTGTAGATTGCTTTTCTTGTCCCTATTGGAGTGGAATCCTTTGGTGAAGATGAAGATGGTTGTCACTCTTTCCTTGGACATCAAAGTGTGGGACACACTTTTCTATTTATTTGGGGAGTCTGATGCAGGAGCATCTTGGGTTTGTTTGCAATCTTGCATGTTTGGAGGGATTTTAGTTAAGTGTTGTGGAGAATCAAGCTTGGATTTTATGGAGTTATGATTTTCATGGTTAGGAATGTGTTGGAGACACATTGGGGAACCTTTCCTAATGATTGCATAGAGATTGGGTGGATTAAGTTAAAGTTTGAGTTGTTTTACCTCACTGCCAAAACTGTATTTTTTTTTCTAGTTTTTGGGTGCTTGTTGTAGGCTATGTAACTAATTTTGCACAATAAATGAGAGGATGCACAATTTATAAATTTAGTAGGGCCTATATTACTATCTTTAATTAAGGGAACAAGTCCTAATTCATTATATTTTGGGAGATATGGAAATTCTACTAGAGTATCAATTTCTAGTAGTTTTGTGCGACAAGTTTCTAAGCTTAGCTTTTGGGATGGTTGTGCACTTATCCTTGGTGAATCAGCCTTTGTGCATTAATGAGTTTTTAGAGGACCTAAATTTATACCTTTGATTTGAGGCATGATTTCTAACTCAATCAAAGCTATGAGATATCATTATTTTTCTTGGATATCAATTTTTAGACATTTAATTTCTATTGGAGGCTGACTTATGGCTCTTCAAGTATTTAATTTTAGTTTTCAGCATTTTGGGCTGACTTGTGGCTTAGATTGGTATAATTAGGTGTCTTTTTGAGTCTTTTTGTCATTTATTTGAGATTGGAGAGTAGCAAAAGAGAAAATTTTTCTTGAGTCTGTGGACAAAGCACCAAATGTGAGGTAGTTTATAGCAATATTGTGATGGAGTTGTGAATGTGTGGATAGAGAGCCAAATGTGAGCTAGTTTACAGTTGGATCTTGGATAAGTTGGAGTAGAGCTAGGGCTATATCTAGAAAACAAGGAGATCTCTTGGTGGGCTTGTGAGCACAAGTTGATATTTCCTTGGGGGTTTCTACCATATTGTTGTTATGTTACAGATCTTGACTAGCCAGGATTAGTGTTGTGAGTTGGATCTTGTAGAACTGATTTTGTAATTGCTTTTTGTATTTAGCCCTAACTTGAAAAGCCTTATAGTTGGGCATATTGCATGTAATTAGTTATATTTTATGAATAAACTATTTTAATTTGGTATCAGATCTTGCATTGTTGCTTCTTGTTGTTGTGTCTCTATTGTGTGGTTATATTGTTGGGGGCTAGGACATCTCCTTTGGGGATTCTCCTACCTTGCACTACATAAAGATGCAATCATAAGGAGAGTATCAAAGAAATTCTAGTCAAGGGTCACCTGAATAGATGAATTGACTGAGATGCACAACTATTGGATGGTTTGACTTGACAACATCATCATTCCAGATGTCAAAGAACTAGACAAAGTAATTGAAGCCATGAAAGCTTATAGAGACAAAATATTTACTCCCAAGAAGGCATGATGTTCTGATGCTTTTCCAAACATCTATCATTCTCCCTCTTATCTTTCCTAATTATAACCATTCTTGGCATTTTTTCAGTCTCTATAATGGATAATGATTCAAGCTTGTCCTATTTTTAGTCTTTTATGTTCAAAGATGCTCTGTGAATCAAAAATCTAATGTAACCAGCCATTTTGAGAAGACTTATAAATGTAACCTTTTAAGATGTTAATAAGATTGACAAAATTACTTTTGGAAAAACCCCTATAGCTAGGACTACTATGTATGAATCTAAGTGCATTTCTAGTTTTTTTGTTCATTTAGTTTTAGTATAGTGTATGGAATGAATGTGCTAATGTTGAGAATTGAATGAATGTGAATGAACTTAGTTTTGTTTCCTTCATTCAATAGATTTTATGTCCTACTTTCTTTAGCATAAGAATCTCTTTGTTCTCTCTATTGTGCATCTTAGTCTATGTGTTTAGTATAGACTATTTCATAAGGAAGTCAAAAATTGGTGTATGGAGTAGCTGAGAGATAGACAATCTAGGTATTGTCAAAACATCAACTAATTGTATAATGTGGGATTTACATGTTATGTCATCTTTTCCTTTCTTCCCATTGTCTTAATTAGTTATGCATGTTTCCATTCATTGCATTCTAGATTAGAATAGATTGCATGTTGTGAGTTAGTCGTCCTTTCAATTTCCTAAGTTGTTTAAAGTGTTGAGAAACTTGGTATTTGCCTCTTCTACTCTCTAGTTAAGAGCATACCCACAAAACCCAAAAATAGCCACTACCCCTTCACTAGCCATAGCTAGAGCATCCACTTCCTCATCCAAGAGGAAAGAGTAGTCAAGGTTCGATCCAAATGGTAAGCATTAATCCTCATTTGACATAATATAATATTGTAAGGATGCTTGTATCCAAGTGTCTCCCCTTGATTATTTGAAGATTCATCCTACCAAATTGCAAAAGCTAGTTGATTATTGTAAAAGTGATGCTAATGCCAAAACTCAACCTAATGTCAACTCTACCATTGGCAACAAGTAGCCTCAATTGGATAGTGGCCCACTAGCTGATGAAGAGAATGTTTTGCCTATACTCTCCAAAGAGGAAGAAGCATCAATTTTGGCTACCTCCCTTGGTCAAAAACCTGACCCATTCTATGTGTCATTATACATAAATGGTCATAAGCTTAGTAACTACATAATTGATTCTAGAGCTTCTAATAATGTCACTCCCTCTTCTGTTTCTCGTACCCTTAGCTTGACCCTTACCAAGATATTTGGACATTTCTATTCCATGGATGCAAAGCAGGTCCCTCTAATAGGTTAAGTGAAAGATGCACAAGTAGCATTGGTTACGCACCATGCCAAAAGAATGAAGCTAATCATCCTAGTAGAAGATATTTCAGCTACATATGGTATGCTTTTTAGTAGAAGATTTTGTAGGGACATGGGAGGGGAAATCAAGATGGACTAGTTTCATGCCATCATTCTTGTGGGTAACAAGAAAATCAAGTTGGAACCTGAGGAGAAGACCAAATTCACTTTCTTGAAGTCTGATGATCCTAAGGAACATATCTTATATCAAGAAATAGATTTCAAAAATTACATGATGTTCTCTAACTTTAATTGTTCTAAGGAACAACTAGAGCCTTCTAGTGACCCAGAGATTTAGACCCTAGAGTTCGACAGCAGTTGCGCTTCTATCAGTTCTAGAGCTGGTGTAGTGTTTGTGTCCCCAAATGGAGATGTAACTCAGTTTGCATACAAGCTACAATTCAAAAATACCAAAAATATAGCAGAGTATGAAGCCTTATTTTTAGGAATCATTTTTGCAAAGAAGAGACAAGTCAAAGTCTTAAGAGCTTAAGGAGATGCAAAGCTTATAGTGAAACAAGTTTGAGCTCAATACATTGTAAAGAAAACTAGGCTCGGGAATTATAGAAATAGGGTCTGGGATGAGATTGAGTGCCTGGATGCCTTCTTAATTCAATTTTTTCCAAGGGAGCAAAATGCAAGGGCTGACTTGTTAGCCACATCATCATCACTTCTACTCCCATATCCAGATTTCATAGATAATCTGTACAAGGTTGAATTCTTGTTCAAGCCAAACATTCCTAACAACGTCGAGACATGGAAAGTGTTCAATGATGACAAGCATATTCAATATTTCCTAGAAGGTTTTGAACCTTTTGATGATTAGTACTTTGAAGGAAGAAAAAGTCCATATAAAGATTTCTCTCCTGACACCAAGAAAGAGTTGGAGCTTGGAGTTGAAAAACTCAAAGGTAACAAGATCCATTGGCATCTTAATTCCCTTGAGAAACTATTTGATAGGCATGATGCATTTATTAGAAGGGAAAGGGGAAGAAAAGGTGGAATTTCTAGAGAGTGTGAAGGAATGAACATTGGCACCAAATATAAACTTAAGATGGTTAATGTTGTCACAGAGGTTTGTACCCTTGTCCAAATTTTTTACCTAAGGACAACCTTGTGAAACATGGAAACAACCTCCAAGCTGTGGGACTTGAACTATGAGATTGAGTCTCTGAAGAAGGCCAACTTCCTTTACTATTAGGGTGCACCTAACTACTCTTGGAGAGGAAAAAGGAGAAGAAATGCATGAAAAGAAAATCTACCTATTCTAACCTAAGGGGGTGATGCACCAAAATAGAGTGTTCAACCAATCCTTGCCCATATATGTGCTATTGAACCATCATGACACCAAAGGATATACACATTCAGACTTGCTTTAACCTAGCAACCACATGTAGATTAGAAAACTCAGATGAATGACACAAGGAAGAGAATATTCACTTATATATCATTCATAGGCCAAAAGAGATATAGTCATGCAGATTATAGATCTCTAAAAAATACCAATTAGAGGCAAATAGTTCGTGCACTTTCACATTAATGGTTGAAAGAGATAAGGCAGAATGTCATACAATTCAAAGGCAAAGAAAATTTATAGTGAAATGGTAGAGCAATAATAGAGAAGATAGAGAAGAGTCGACCAGAACAAAATCTACAAAAATTTCCTTTATAGCTCAGGCATAACTAAGATGTCCTCTAACTAAAGTTACTCTACAACCACTGCCATTAAGTCTTACAGAGAATAATCATGTAGATCTAGGAAAAATCCAACCTTGGCACAGGCCTAAGAAATATGATCTTTGATGGAATAGGGTTTTGAAAAGGTAAAACGGTGTCATTAAATAGTTCTGACCGAGTAGATGGATAGGATCAGAGGTGGTGGAGTGTTCTCCTTCATTTACCAAGCACAAAATTCACTCAGAAGTGGTTGAAATCAATCATAAAGATTGGATCTTGTGAGTAAACCCAATATCCCCTATTTCTTGCTCGTGAATCAGCATGATCAAATAGTCAACTAGATTTTGGTACCAGGATGAGCCACGTGGACCAATTATTTCATTTTTTTTTGCCACCCCATGGAGTCTTCACACAGTTGACCAACTCCTCCTTTACTAACTGTGCCACCTCCTCAAAATCCTGACCATGACAGTCACAACCACCAACCTTAACCACATTGCCTAGCCGCAACGTATCTCCCTGAGCCCACGAGGACATGTGATGCTTAGGCGCTTCCCCACAATGTTTAAGTCCCACATACCTCCATATTGTGGGCAAGTGTTGATCATTGATCTGCACCAGATCAACGATCGAGAAAGACTTTCCATTCACTACACTTGTCCACAAAAACCTGGGCCCACAAAACACTTGGCATCTGACCTGGTCTAACTCAGCATTACCCTGGCATACAACTGGTGCCACCTAGAAAAAAATTGACCCCACAAGGACACACAGCAGCAAGGTACATGCCCACATTCCTTAAAATCCTTCCATCTTCATTTTGCGAGGAAGCACCAACCACCGATTAGATCGCATCGAACGGTGGAAGGTAGAATTGGGAACCTAAGATGTTGTGGGATAGGTGTCACCAAGGTGCATGCCAACATTCCTTAATCTTCTTGTATCTTTATATTGCAGGGAAGTGTCAGCCGTTGATCTCAAGAAATATGATGGTGCTTTTAATACATGCATTCTAAACCTCTGTGAATACCCACCATGATGTCATCTAGACACACGTCACCAAAGCACTTCCTTGCACTGTCAAAAAGTCTAACAAAACTCAAAATGCGAGAAAGCGGGCACCTATTGAATTGCCAGCTCATCCTGTCACTTCCCATCCTACAGCCCACAGAAAGAACATGGACCCACAATCCATGCGTCACTAAGGGGCTTCCCCGAAATGTTTAAAGGTCACTTGTTTTGATAATGTAGGAAAGCGCCCACCATAGATCTAGGCAAGATCTGATGGCATAGAAAGTTATAGGCTGGTGGAAACAAAAAGGAAATACCATAAATTTTAAATGCTTTTTTAATTTTCATATTTTTGGGGCATTAAAATAATATAAAAGATGGGAAATAGCCATTGGTCGGATCAAGCATTTAAAGTTCAAATTTTGGTAGGAGGAAAAAAATGGCAACAGT
The DNA here is from genome assembly GCA_028749045.1 of Cupressus sempervirens. Classification (NCBI taxonomy): domain Eukaryota; kingdom Viridiplantae; phylum Streptophyta; class Pinopsida; order Cupressales; family Cupressaceae; genus Cupressus; species Cupressus sempervirens. Next base: position 875,184,450 of record CM053789.1, read on the forward strand.
TAATATCAAAAATAGTTTCTCAAAGGAAGAAAAGACAAAAGAAAAGGGATTGTTATCAAAATACCAAGACATATTTGCTTGGGGATATGAGGACCTAAAGACCTTAGGAATGGTGAATTCAAGCACAAAATTCCCCTCAAGCCTAAAGCCACTCCCTTTAGGAAAAAGTAGTGTAACTACAACCTTATGGTCTCATATGACATCTTTAGGGAAGTTCACAAGATATTGGAGGCAAGAATTATCTACCCCATACAACATTCAACATGGATTGTCAACATATGGGGAGATTAGAATTTGTGTTGATTTCAAGAATTTGAACTAGGCATCTCTAAAGGAAAATTATTCCTTGCCCAATATGGATCATTTATTACAAACAATGGTCAACTCCAAAATAATGTCCATGTCAGATAGATTTTTGGGTTTCAATCAAATTGAGGTAAATCTAAAAGATCAGTTCAAGACTGAGTTCACCACTCCTTGGCAAACATTTTCATATAATAGACTACCATTTGGGCTCATCAATGATGGTGCCACCTTTCAAAGAGCTATGAATTCCTCCTTCACTGATCTAAAGGATAAGATCAACATTATCTACTTGGATGATTTGACAGTCTTCTCCAAGAAAAGAGAAAATCATCTAAGGGACTTGGAGAAAGTGTTGAAAAGATGCAAGGAACATGGGATTTCATTCAATCCCAATAAATCAATCTTCTTTGATACAAAATGAAAACTATTGGGTCACATAGTCTCTCAAGAAGACATCGGGATTGACCCAAAACATGTTAGACTCATCTAGTAGTTGAATTTGTTGGGAAGAAAATCTAGAGCCAAATCATTCATTGGACAAGTTAACTTTGTAAGATGGTTTTGTTGATCTCAGATTGGTTTTTACATGTGAGTGTCTATACACTTAAGTCATTTACAAGTTAGAACTTAGTTCATGCTAAGAAAGTAATGCATGTCAAGCATAACATGTTAGATAGTGCATGTCGAGTGGGTTACTTAGTAAGTGTTGAGTAAACAGTTAGTGTCGAATCACTCAAGTGTCGAGCAGTTAGTATGTGTTGAGTCATTCAAATGTCAAGTGATAGCATTGAAGTTATAGTTCATGCAGAGCATTAGGGACTTCAAATGTCGAGTAAAATAGTTTTGACATAGTTTTTTATAATGGTACAAACTACTATGTGAACCATTTTGGAGCCAACTTAAGGACTGTTTTGCAATCCTAGATGATAAGAAAGAATCTTAATTGAGAATCCCTATGCAATACATGCAGCCAATCAGTTAAAGGGATGAATTGAGAAGCTATATGGATGGATTATAATCATTGATTCATACCTAAACCTAAGTAACCTAGGTCTTCATAAGGAGGAAAAACCCTAAACATTGAATGAGAGAAGAGAAAAGTTTGCATGTGCTATTCATGGTGGCTAAGGAGTTGTAAATTGAGATATATTACAAAATCAATTGGAGGAGAACAAAGGAAATGAGTTAGAGGATAGAAGTGATACATCTAATCAAAGAAGGATCAAGGATACATGCAAAGAGATGATATGTTATCTAGCAGCAGAGTGCTAACCGCAGGATCATTGCTGAGACATTGTAACATGTGAATCAGTTAAATCTCTTAACAAATTAGTCTTAATAGGCTGTAGTAAATCCTTTAAGAGGGTGCTTACTTCATTATAAGTTGAAGCCCTTTAACTAGACACACTTCTAACAGGGTTTTGAAATCCTTTAATAGGGTAAGATCTAACAATCTTGTAAGTCTTTAATATTGTAGATATTTCACAAGGTAGATCATGTTTCATGATCAAACATTGTAACCCTCATTAGATACACTTTACAACTATAGTAGTGAAGATTTGCGGGTGTCATCCCCACCCTAGTTTTACCTTCTCATTGGAGGGTTTATGGGTAATCATATCTTGTGTCATATGTGTGAATGTTTATTTGTTTTCATGTTATGGATGTATATGCTTAATTTGGTATTTCAATCTACATGTAAATTATGAGATGGATGTGTGGTGAATGAATTTATGGTTAAAGTTTTGAAGGACTGATTCAACACACCACCCCCCACCCCCCACCCCCGCAACCTCTCTTAGATTTTTCTTCCCATATTGTATTTCCAAAAATTTCATTCTTGATTTTTACGATATCACCAAGTGCATTGTTGATATGATGAAAGAGAGTCAGAGTTTCAAATGGAATAATTCTGGAAGAAAGGATTTCAATCAAATTAAAGACACCATAGCCAAAGCACCGGTGTTGGTACATCCAAATTATACTAAGGAGTTCATAATGTACTATTATGCCTTAGCCCATACATTATCTATAATGCTCATGCAAGAGAAAAAGGAAGGTATCCAAGTGCCAATTGCTTTCACAAGTGCTCCCCTTAAAGAGCATGAGTTGAGATACTCTCAAATGGAAAAGAATGTCTATGCAGTTGTAAGAGCACTCAAAAAATTTAGATTCTATGTATTGCACTCTCATTTTGTTGTATTTGTACCTGATTGAGCTATCAAAAGCATATTGACCCAACAAGAGATAGGTTTCAACACTAGAGGTGCATGGATAGAAAAAGTTCAAGAGTATGACATCGACCTGAAGTGGAAAAAATTGGTATGAGGAAATGGCTTGTGCAGAATAATTGCAAAAAATTAGGACTTAGGGAAAGAAGATGAATCTTCAAGGGCACTAATGGTCATTCTCCAAGATCCTTGGTTCTAAAACATTGCTTATTTTCTAACTTATGAAGATTACCCTAATGGACTGACATACAAACAAAAAAGAGACCTTAGAATTAAATTAGCTAAGTATATCATATATGATGACCAACTATACAAGAGTGCAATAGATAGAACCTTCTTGAGATGTGTGGAGATACCTCAACAAGAAAGGTTGCTTCATAGTTTCCACAATGAGGCCTATGGTGGTCATTTTTCATCAATAGTTCCAACATACAAGATTTTGAGGCAATGTTATTACTGGCCTGGCATGTTCAAGGATGCTTTTAAGTGGGTGGCCAAGTGTGACAAGTGTAGGATGTTGTCTAGCAAGCCTCAATTAGTTTCTCTGCCTCTAAAGCTAGTTGTAATAGAAGGCCCCTTTCAGGAATGGGGAATTAACTTTATTGGACCAATCAATCTACCCTCTTTAACTGATCATTTCTATTTCATCACTACTACAAACTACTTCACCAAATGGGTGGAAGCCAAGCCAACTAAGAGAACTACTTCTAAATTCATATGTGAGTTCATCAAAGAGAACATTTTGATAAGGTTTGGGGTGCCAATGAATCTTGTCATGGACAATGCCTCTTACTTTTCTTCTACAAAGATTACAGAATTTTGCTACAACAATAGCATACACCTCGATCATTCATCAGACTATTTCTATCAAGGAAATGGTCAAGCAGACTAAAGCAATAAGAACTTGATCAATATCATGAAGAAGTTGGTTTCTTAGAACCAAAAGAACTAGCACAAGAGATTACATGATGCACTCTAGGTAGACAAAGTAAAACCTAAGAAGCCAATTGAGATTTCCTTGTTCAAGTTGGTATATAGAGTTGAAGCTAGCCTTCCTCTCCTATTAGAGCTATCCATCTATAAACTATAGCAAGTAATCGAGGATCCAATTTTCCAAGATGGATTAGAGAAGTGCATTATGTACCTAACCAAGATAGAAGAAGAACATGAAAGGATGGTTGATCACATTACAAAGCATCAAAAGCATTTGAAGACATTCTTCAAAAAAAAGGCCAAACTAAGTGATTTTAGGGAGGGTGATTTGGTCATGTTGTGGGATAGGAGGCATTAACACAAAGGTATGCATCACAAGTTTGACTCCCTTTGGAAGGGCCTTTCAAGATTATGCAAGTAAACTAGAATAATTCGTTCATTTTGGCATATCCTTCTAGAGAGATTCTACCATTTTCTTATAATGGTCATGATCTAAAGTTGTATCTAGTTCATTATTGAAAGTAGGTAGCACCTATAATTAGTGTTAGTCTAGATAGGTTTTCTTTGTGTCTTTCCTTACTTTTTTTTCCCAGATTTCCTAGGTTAGTTTTCCTTTTTTTCACGTGCTTAGCTTAGTAGCCTATTGTAATTTGTCATTCTAGTTGTGTAAAACCAGAGATTCTGGATCCCTTCTTAGACATTTGCAATGGCCAAGTCCCCAGTTAGAGCTAGTTGTTTCCAAGTTTTAGTCCAACCCTTTAAAGCTTGAGGTCATTGGTATTTAAATGAGTCTATGTTCATTTGTGATTTCTAAGTATTCTTTTAGGTCACTTGCTTCTTATCTTTCCTGAGTTCTTTACTTTCTTATTTTTTGGGTTCCCCTTGCATTACCTTTACCCATCATGTTGCACAAGCTTTTGGGTTTTCCAGTGCGCAAGGGGTCTAGGTGGTTTAGGCTTGGTTGGGATGTGTTCTAGAGTCCTCTCAATGAGACATAAGGGTTTCCACATTTCATTATGTGCTATCTTGCCCTAACATTCCATGTCCAATAGATTTTGAGCTATTGAGTTGATTTCCCCCTTGAGAAAACTATATCAAGTGTGTATCTAAAGGATAGAGCCATGATAGTGATTAACAACCTATGAATATGATTATGTCATGCCCAAAGGCCTACAAAGTTGTGGATCAAAGCTAGAGTGAATCCCATTCAAATTTGTAGAGGTAAAATCAAGTGCTACGAGGGATCATGATTCTCTAGGTTTTCTATTGCATATTATGAAAACAAAGTTGCTTTGTTCTACCTCTGAAGTTGTATAAACTTGAGCCAAATCTCAGTCCCAATGATCAAATAGTGTGAACACAATGTTGAATGAATCACTTAAGGCTCATGACCATTAAGGCATGCTCGAGATCTAGCTTCAAGGCCATCAAATGGAGGTGAAAGAGTAAAGTGTTGTTTGTTGTACTCCAATCTGGGAATTAGTGTTGAGAAAGGGGTTTTCCATCCTAAGTTAATGTGAAGGTTACTTATTTGAAGGCTTTTGAAATAGAAAGTAAAGTTACTCTAAAATGTGAATACCCTTCGAAGATGCTCAAAAGATACTTCCAAAAAAATTAGTGATGAAAATATGACCCCATTATGAAAGAGACGCAGTGTTAAAAGCTTTAGATGGAAAGTGAAAGAATGAAGTGTGCAACCCATCTAAGGATCACTTCCTATGCTACAAGCCTAAATAGAAGAAAAATGGGTTTGTGGAAAAGATAAGTTTATCTCTCTCCTGCTTATGTTAATATTATCAAGTATATCTGCATTCCAAATTCTAAAGAAAAGTAATGCACTTCCCATAAAGCTAAAGCATTTGTGTTGTTAAGTGATTTTTAGTTATATCACTTTACTTTAAGTAAAGTAATAGAGCTTTTTTTGAGATAATGGGTGTTGCACACATTGCATAATATTGTTATATTATTTTAGTTTATTTTATTATGTAATGTTGCACCTAGCTAGACATACAACATGTAAAGATTTCCATGGGATATACTTGATGAGTTGTATTATAACATTGTGATAATATTTCATGTAATTATTTAATATTGGGGAAAAGAAATTAAATGCCCAATATTAAATGTGAGGTAAATGGGTTAGGTAGCACATGGTTTATTCAATACCACTTGGTAGTTTTGTAGGACTTGCTACTATATAGGCAACCACAAGGGTTTTTGTTATAGTGGGGGGACATAAGGCAAAAAGGAAAGGAGTCGATTGAGACAAGGCTTGACAGGTTAGCCAAGGGAGCATTTTTTAAGATTGGGAGCATGACATGGGATGTGTGGATTCATGCTTATTCACATAGATTGCTTGGTTATGGCTATGGCTTTGAAAGTTTCCATGGTTGTATTGCAATGGTGTTTTTGTTAAATAATACATGGTGATGGATGCTTTTGGAGGCTCAATTTTTCCCTCAATGAAGGTTTCCCAAGGTATATCTTGTGTCACATTTTTGTGGGTATGTTATCTATTTTCTTGCATGTGGATTTCAATTGCATATTTATTTCAGATCTGTTGTGAGTTATGTAGAAATGGTTATATTCTTTGTTGCAATTTTTCTTACAAGTGGTATCAGAGCTATGGTTTTATTATTGTAACCCTAGATTGAATCCATGGGAATGTATGAGAGGATAAAAGAAAGGGAAAGATATATGAGTTGTTTATTGCAAATTTGAGGGTTTTGGGTTTGTTGTTATGATGGGATATTTGTAGATTTTGGGCATGTAAATTTTTTTGACAAAATAGTTTTTCAAATGTTTCATTTAAATGAGGTTTCTAAGGAGAGCTTGTATAAATGACCTCCTAAGTAAAAACGAACCCCACCACTAGATCTGGGTCGACATTTTCATAAATTTTGATATATAATATGCCCTAGTTTGGCCATGTTCAGAGGAAATGAAAGAGTTTTTTTGTTTTAGCCCATGATGACCATCAAATTTAATCCAGTCAAAATTTTCATCACAAAAAAAATTTAAAAATCACAATAAAAATGGTAAAAGGACTGTCTTAGTGAAATGGTCATAACTTTGTCTCAGAATATTGGATTTCAAACTTCTTATAGGCATTGGAAAGCTAATTTAGAGCACTATAACTTAGTGTAGGTTTGGTTCTATGATTTTGACATTTTGTTAGGTTATAAGATCCCAAAGTTAGATGTTGTTTATTTTGAACACAAATTAGGGCATAACTTGAGCGTACAAAGTCAGATTTTGGACTTTGAGTAGTCAACAGAAAGCTCTTGGAGAGATCTACACATTGGTTTAGATTTGTTGTAGGTTTGGCATAGTTTATTTAATGATATATCTATCTAAATAGTTTATGATATATATTGACTATGGTAGTATTCTAATTTTATGATATTATATGCTTAGAGATTTAGATTTGATGTCATTGTATACTCAATTCATATTTTAGATTGGTCTCATGATGATATAGGTATCAGTGTTTGGTTTGGATACATATGGTGACTTCTTAGGTCTACAAGTTTTGTAGTGTTGTAAGCAGTCTATAATTATAAGTCACATTTATGGCTTGGAAATGGGTTGTCTTTGCCCATTGATCTTTCATTATTGATGCATATTCAAAGTGGTGGCTTAGATTTGGGTTGTCTATGCCCTAAGTCACATGATCTGTTGAATTTTCTTCATATAGAAGGGATGAGATGTCATTACCAGGTATAGTCATGGTGGAGGATTGTGGTTGACTATTTTATGCTGACAGATTGGACATATTAAGAGTCAGATGCTTGGTTCATGAATGTGATCATGGTGCCATAGATTTTGGCATGACATGATTGGATATACAAGTACATCCTTGATGTTCAATTGGTTTGGATTTTTTATTTGGTTATGGTGGTATATCTTTTTGGTTGAGGATCATGGTTATTTGGTTTCTTTTGAGGAGCTCATGATGTCCACTTTGAGTTCTTTGATGGTTTGTTGCCTTGGTTGATTCTCATAGTTAGAGGATGGTTTTTCATCATGATGTCATGGATAGCTTGGATACACGGTTTAGTGGGAGCTCGTGATAGTGATGAGGTGACAGTGCAAGATTAGTTCCTAGTTTATTTTGTATCTTTTTGGTTTGGAAATCTTGGTTTCACTTGGTACTGACACTTTGGTTGTATGAGTGTAGACCTAGAGGATCTTCATGTAGGAGATGGATTTTACGATGCCATAGGTGACTTAGTACCATAGTTGAGTGGGATTTTTTGTCATTGATGTATTTATTGAGTGTTTGTAGATGTTGGCAATTTTTCTTAGATCTTGTTGCTGCAGAAGCATCTTTAATATTTGCATAGTACACGTGTTATCTTCATGGTGTGTGAAGATGGTTCTTCATGATATGTGGAGATGGTTCTTCATGGTTTGTGGAAATGATTGCATCTTGAGGACTAATGGGGTTCTTGGTAAAGGTGTGGGTTACACTTTCATTTGACATGGTATCCTTGGTGCTAAGATGGTTTCATTTTTATGTCATGGTATACTCTTGAAACATGTTTAGAGTTTTGACATGTTATAGTATGTTCATATGGAGCATGTTATCTCTTTGGTTGAGTTGGTAAGATCATGTTGTCATGTTTATGTTCCTAAGGCCGTGGTTGGAACATTGACAATGATCTTGGTTTAGTTTCTTGGTATTGAATACATTTATCATAAGATGTAGTGCTCATGGATACTTAGAGACAGTGGTGATGTTGATTCTTTTGGATTAGAGAAGTATTTTTTGGGATGGTTGATGGTTTCAACAGGAGAGTCTAAGGGGCATTCACCTGATATGGACTTGAGAGAAAATTGTTCTTAGATGAGTCTTGGTTGGAGACTTGGATACCTTGATGAGCATTCTCATTCCCCACTCTTGGTCTACTTGGCAGTTTTCTACTTGAGAGGTATAGCTCATTGTTTCTCTCAGGTGTATTATATTTATGCTTGTCTTTCATGGATATGGATCTTGATCTATGGTACATGAGCTAGTTCTAGATGGGTCATTTGAGAGATGGTTTAGCATTGGTTATCTCCATTTGCATATGTTGTTATGCTGGTTGAGTTTGGGAGATGGTTTTATATTGGGCATATTCCTTGGATTAGGAATAGTTTATGAGTTTTATCTTCTTGTGAGAGACTTACATCCATGATTAGTTATATGATATGGCTTGGGTAGTATTGTGGCTTCTTGGTTGGGAATTTATGGAGAAGATCATACTTGCACAGTTTACATCTAGAGGCATGTGAAGAAGGACATGATATAGGTTATGACTTGCTTGGTTTCTCTTTGGTCTTGGTTATCTTCCTAGATGTTCACTTTTACTTACATTGGATTTGAGATTGGTTAGAGATTGTGATCACCGGTTTGTGCTCATGTATGTCACATGAGAGATGACATTGTTATTCCTTTATCTCCTTCCTTTGTTGGTTGTGGAGAGCTTGAAAAACTGTTGGAGACTTGTTATGAGTATTGTTCTTGCAGGTTATTGGTTTATGTGTTGTGGATGTCCTTGAGACTACATGGATTCACTTGTTTGAGACGTTGTGAGTGGATTGGTTGTAGATTTGACATTATCTTTTCCTATGGGAGCTTCTTGGTATATATGTGGTAGGTATTGCTCTTGAAGATTGTAATTGTAGTTTATAGATTGGATATGTTGATGATGTGAGATTCACTTGGTATACCTTTTGGAGGTATGGATAGTTGGATGGGTTTGGCACTTGTTTTGGGTGTTATTTCAGCTATGGATATTTTGACAACTATGGATATATGTGATTATCTTTGGATCAGGTCTTTTGTGCTTGGTATTTTAGTTGGTATAGGATTTTATGATCTTCTAATGCAATAGGTTGGGTGGCTTTCTCTTTGGATGGCTTCTATGTATGTCTGGTGGAAATGACATAATAGGAGGTGATATCATTCATGTTTGAGAAGCTAGATAATTTGATTTTATTGCGGGTACCAAGATGGAGCACTTCATGTACTTTGATCCATGATAGTGGATGTGCTAGGAGGGATTGCTCCCTTGTTCATTTATGTGGCTACAGATTGACCCTATGTAATGTATACTGTAATACTCCAAAATTGTCTAATTGTCATGACACCAATTCTAGTCTATTCTAATTAATTCTAAAGTCCTATGTCACTAGGTAATTCTAGTTCTAATTTTCACTACTTGACCTAAGTGTCAAATGCAAAAAACCCTAAATCTACATTAATTAGGACATCTACATAATTCCTAAGTATTGAGTCGTATTAGTCACATAAAACCTATTTGATTGAGATTTAATTTAATTTGAAGTGTCTATACTTTAATTAAATTAAATTATATCCTAATACTAATGTACCAAGGAACTAAAAATGTTTAATTTAATAATTATGCCCACTTTAATTAATTGAATGTGATTATTCAATTAAATGGAAAAGTCATTTATGAGGTCATATCTCACTTGTTAAATTAAATAATATCTTTAAAATCCTCTCTTCAGTTCTAAAATAGAAATTCTAAGTGAACTACCTCTCGAAATTAGAATCAATCTAGTTAACTTGCTCTCACACTTATGAAAAGTTCAGTTAACTACTTATCACACTCATATCTGAAATAGTTAACTTCACCTGCACAAGGAAGTTTCCATCTTAACTAAATCTTCTATCTAATCTTAACCATTCATCGAAGATTGATCCTGACCATTGATCCATTCTTGGATTCTATTTAAGGGGTTCTCAATCCCTCATTACAGAAGTTGGATTTTTTATGCTATTCAATTGTTTTTGAATTGAGTACTCACTTTCTAGGCTTTCATATTGTTATCATTTAAAATTATCATTTAGATTAAAGAATGCATGCATCTAGCTTAGTTTATTTTATTTTTCAATAGAATAGATTGCATTTCATATAGACTACTTGCACACTCATACTTTTCATAAATCCTTCATTCTAGAGAGGTTTGGTTGCCTGCATCTCATCATGAGAGCACATAGGCAAAATCCTTCTAGATAGAAGGCAATAGCTCACATTGGCGTACCTCTTGGTGAACCCTTCCATGTTCATTCTAGGATGAATCTATATACAATGAGCATGTTGAAGTGTAGGTGAAAGACCCAAGGCCTCATTTTCAAATATACATTTATGGCGCCCACCGTGGGGCCTGAAAAGACAATTTTTCTAGCCTCATCTATCTTATTTTCTATCATTTTTATCATTCTGTCATACTTGCCCATACAGATTTCCAAATATTTGTGTGAGGATTTGAGGGTTTTGCACATCTCTGTAAGCTTTCTTGCACAAAAAAGTGCCCCATTGTGCAAGTTCTCACACATCACATCATTTTCTCCCGTGGGACAGTAAAATACTTCACATGGACCTAAACAATATTTCGCGCAAAATCTTACAATAGCACAGTTAAGATTCAATTTTTCAAAATGTTGTTTATTACTTTTTACTGACATCTTTTTTGTGAAGCATTGTTACTTCAGTTTTCTAGTTTTCTGTAGCCTAACAGTTGTCTATAGGATGTTTGATGAATACTCCTTGATACAAACTTTCCTAAAACATGAACTGATTGTGTGTTTGTAGGACGTTGTCAAAGATATGATTGTCAAAGACTACTCTAAAAACCCACTAAAACAATGTTTCTTTTTCCTGCTTTCTAAACATAGTCTAATTAGGGCTTGTGAAATTTGTAGGGTGCAAGACAAAAGAATAGGGGATTATGCTCTTCACCACTTTGAGGTCATGACCAAGGGTGAATCAAAAACCTAGAAGCTTCTAAAAGACAACATCTGAGGGAGGTAAGTAGCTTAGTGGTTCTCTAGTGCTAGTCCTTTTCTATGATGAGATGATGGTTTCCTTTCAAGGGGATCAAAATCTTTAGGAAGGATGAGTCTAGATTGATTAAGCTAAGTTGGTAATTAACATGTTATACATGTTTGGGTGAGAAACTAAGGTAGAGGAGTATGCTCTTTCCCCTTGAGGGAAATCAAAAACTTTGAGCCTTGTGATCAAACCACCAGTCTGAGTCAATCCTTTAGAGGGTCTACTAGAGTGATCCAACCTTTGGGAATGACCCAAGTGAGCACACTCCTTTAGTTCAAGATTCCAACTCACTATAATCAAGATGCTTTGTAGAGCGAAAGACTCCAAATCCATATTAATTTATTTCCCTTGATTCTTGAATATCGCTTATCAAGGGGAAGCTCTATCTATTGCACTGGCTGGCACTGGCCTCTGTCTATGGTATGGGCTACTAGTCTCAAATTTTCTTGTGTAGCCACCAGGGATTAATACAAATGGAAGCCAAGTAAAAATCTTTTAGTTAGAAGCTACCTGGTTCACCTCCGAAAGGAGGCATAATCTTTGTGCAAGGAGGGGGAAGAATATCTCCTGTAGAACTCACAATAGGCATTCTACTAGGCATTGGAAGGTGGTATATGCACTTAACCCCTGCCACAAGGTTGTTCACTCAATGTATATGCTATTGAGCCCTTTGAATACACCAAAAACATGGGCACCCTCTAGGGGGTGACACAGATGTGTGAGGTGCACGCATGTACATAAGTTGTGGGACAAAGGTTTTTCCTTCTCTACCATTTTTTTTTTCTAGGGATAAAGCTTGTTTTTTATTGAGTCCTAAACATGTCCAAACTTGCTTAAACAAATTGAAAGTCAAGACTCCCCCATTCCTTTGAGTTGCTTTGCCCTTAGTTGGATTGTATTCAACTACTGCTTGCTTCTTATGTCCTATTGAAAACACTTTGTCTTGTTTGAAACCCAAATGTCACTTTCAAAAATTCAGAAATTAACCTAGTAATCTATCTATTATATTTCAAACAAATCTCCAATCTATTTGGAATAGTCCAAAACTGTCACAATCTCTTTGAAATTCAAGTTTTCTATTTGTCTAGTCTCAAATTTTTGTGTACAACTTTGCAATAGTTCATGCGAGCAATCATATCTTCGTGCGGGTCTATTCAGATCTTCACGCAAGAAGTTGCATATCTCCACATGAGATCTTGCTAGGTATCTTCTGTCAAACCTATCATTTCTTCATGCAACATGGAGCACATACTTTAATGAGTTCTAGTTGTTTTGAGATTTCATGCCTACCTATGAAATTTCTCACGTGCCGCCTAGAGGATCTTCACGCAAGAACTTGAGCTAATTTGTCAAATTACCTTGTTTGAACAACCTGCGATCTGCTTCTAGTATGTTCCCTACATTGAGTTACCTCTTCTCTATCTATAAACAATCCCAAATAGTGACATTTTTCTTGACTAATGACTTGTGGTCTACATTTTAACTAGTCTCGTCTCTCATTTTCTTGTTCATATTTCCTAGTGTTCATGATACTCCATGTCATGGTAGTCATAATCCTTGGTTGTTCTAGTTTTCACTCAGACTACTCATACCTTAGTATACAGCACTCTTCCTTTTTCTTTTTGAGACTACATTTTGGTGTGATCCTTTTCTTGGTTTTTTCTTCTTGTCCTTGCCTATAACTATCGCAACAAGATGTGGAAAAATGTTTTATCCTCTTATAAGTAGGCGAGATCATGCTAGGGGTCATAATCACGATAGAGCTTGCCTTCCATTTTATATACAATCTAAATCCAGTTCATCTAGTGAGGGATCTTCATGATCTCCCTCACCCATCAGATCACCTTGAGTCCAGTGAACATTCTCCATAAACTTATAAAAAACTAGGAACCCTTTGTATCGAGAGGATCTTGAAACTAGCAAAGGTCTCGTATCTTCGAACAAAAAATCTAACTTCCTTTTCAAAGGACCTTTCCAATCACAACACACTAAAATTGAACACATTCCTATAATGGCTGATCACGAACCTAAACATGATAGTCACAGCAAACACCAAGATACACCTAGGAATGATAGAGAGAAAGACCATGACACTAATGAGGAATAGGAAGAGGTGAAAATACTTCCTGAACACATAGCAAAATGCCAAAAAGACAAAAACTTTCAGAAGGTCATGGAAATCCTACTTAATGACGAGAAAGAAAATTACTTTCTCAAACTTGCCCAAGAGGGAGCCAAGCTACCCTCTCATTTCAATGTGGAAACCATCATCATGCCTAAAGAGGAAACTGAAACTTCCAAACTCCAAAAACAACTAAAAATCATGCAAGACCAACTAGCTCAAATGATGTGTGAGAAAGAAAAACCCACAAAAACATACACCTTAGATGCTCTTTGTCCTTTTTCGTTTGACAAGAGCATAGACATTCCTCCTTTCCCAAGAGGAGTAGAACTACTTGGGTATGACAAATACTTTGGAACCAGCGATCCCCAAGATCACTTGCAGGAATTTGGTGCCTTATCTATGGAATTTATGCATAACTAGACATATCTCATGCATAATTCCCTAGAAGTCTAGGTGGTCAAGCTTTGGAGTGGTTCTCACACTTGCCTCCTAGTATCAAAATGTTTGATGAAATCACTAACTTGTTTGTCCCATAGTATTCTCATAACATTTAACACCCTATTAATATCTGAGATTTATGTAACCTTAAGTAGAAGGTTGGGGAGCCTTTCCTCACATTCCTCCAAAGGTGGAGACAACTGTACACTAAATATTCATGCAAGATTCCAAAAATGAAAAAGCTTGACATCTTCACTGATAATCTCCTACCTGATTTTGGGTATAGAGTCCAACTTCAAGGTCCATGTACCTTTGAAGACATGATCACACAGGCCATCTACATAGAGGAATTTATGGTCAAGAAGGGTGAACTCACTCTTTAGAAGGACAAAAAACAAGGCTCCACCTCCAACAAGGACAAAACCAAGTATGTCAACAAGAATCGAGAAATTGTACATGATGGGGTTGTTGACAATGTCACTCCTAAACCTACTAAGGCGGCCTTTAATCTCATAGATGGTCTCAATGTGGCCAATGTTAGGATAAACCATGGACAGAAATAAAAACTACATGCAAATATAACCAATAACAGAAAATAATAGAACACACAGAAATGAACACAAGGCACCAAGATTTAACGTGGTTCACCCAATCCCTGGGCTACGTCCACCAAACAACAAGTCTGATCTTATTACAATCCAGTGATTACAACCTGATTACAATCCGTAATCCCTTACAGCTCAATACTGCCGTAAGAACCAATTTCGTATCACAACATTATGAAAAATACCCAACCCTAAGCCCTTTTATACAAGTATTAAACCGCTTTAGGGTTATAACATGTCAGCCATATGTCGGCTACCATGTCGGCTACTGCCCACTATTTATGAAGTATGTACAGTACTTTCCTGATCAATCACCACAATCTAACAGCCAAAAATACTAAGAAACCTCCTCTTAACAACAAGACATCCAGAAACAAACTGAGAAACTCATGGGCCACACGCCCTAAGCAAGAGTATACACCCCTAGGTGAGCCTTTGGATGTGGTTTACAAAACCTTGTTACAAAAAAAGCTCATTTCACCATTGGACAATTATTTCCCTTATGATCCACAACCACATCCACCATGGTGAAATGAAACCACATTCTATGAGTACCACCAAAATAAGGAATAGAAAACTAGCAACTGCATTAACTTACATCACAAAGTCCAGGACATGATTGATGTTGGTGACATTGTGGTAGATGGACATAACAAAAACTCAAATCACAAGGCCTCCAAAGAGCCCTTCCCGACCTATGAAAAGGGAGCAAGTTCAAAATCAAAACCCAACAACAAGCTTAACTATGCATACTCTAATGATGACAATGTGATAAACATGGTTGAACCTATAGATTTTGAATACTGTGATGTCATTACCATTAAGGGCAAGCAAGATAACTATAAACCCAAGACACCATTTTTCTTGAGGGGCCCTACTTCCAACACATTAAACAACACACCTTTGCAACATTGTGCTAACGCTATTACATGCTCTCACGCCAAATTGGTGCCCAAATGACTTGCACCTTCTACTCTTGATCTTGAACAACATAAAGACAAAACCCTTGCTAGTCCATCTAGAAAAGGTGCAAAACTTGTAATGAATTTAGCAGCAACTAGCTATAGTGTTCTTGATCAATTGAAACAAACTAACACTCAAATCTCAATCTTTGAGCTGCTTAAAATCTCACCTACTCATAGGCAGATTCTAGAAAAAGCCCTCACTAAGGAAAATGTTCCTCAAGATCTTGATCATGAGCAATTTCAATCTATGGTAGGTCACCTAACCTCACTTTACTTTATGTCCTTCTCTGAGGAGGATGACAACTCATTGAGTCACCCACACAATCAACCTCTATACGTCGAGGTCATGATACATCAGACGTGTGTCTGTCAAGTATTCATCGATAATGGCACTAGATTGAACATTGTCTTTGCTTATTTTCTTAGACAATTGAATTATTCTAAGGACTCTATTGATCCTCATTGTAAGATCACTATCAAAGTTTATGATGAAATTGAACAAAAGTCTCTAGGTCTTGTGGTCTTACCCCTTTGTGTTAGTCCTGTGGAAAGGGATGTCCCTTGTCAAGTCCTTGACCTTTCCTTAGCTTATAATATTCTGCTAGGATGGTCATGGATACATGAGATGCACGTTGTGCCCTCCACATACCACCAATGTGTCAAATTCCCATTTCATGGCTCCAAAGCCACTATTCCTATCACTATGAGCTATAACTACAATATGCTCAAAGCTGCTAAAAATTTCATCCCTGTTAAAAAGGAATCCATTGATTATCATGAAAACAAGCTGAAACAAATTGAGCAGACACTTAAGTTGAAAGAAACTAGCATTGGTGAGTACCATATTGAACCAGTATTGTTATTAACATCCCTTCCTGAGTCTCCTCACCATTATGGGAGACCATCTTAGGCAAAAAGTTATTTGTGTTGACACCTCAAACCAAGTATAATGGCACTTTTTTCAAGGCTATAGTTCCCCTAGAGGATGAAAGTGAAAGCAGAGCCATTGTTGCATGGCTTTATAAAGAAGAGACTCTAGTAGATCTAACAGAGCAAGCTCAAGAAATCACTCCTGAGAAATATGGACTTGGTCTTATACTCATGAAGAATTTTGGTTGCAAGGGAACTAGCCCTATTGGGTGCAATAAAAATGGACCAGTTGATCCTATCAAGGCAATAGCTTGAAGAAACAAAGATACATCTATTCTAGGCTTTAAGAAGGTTCCCTTTCATTTGAGAGCTAACAAATTCATACTAGAACCTGAGAGTTCATCTGGAAATGAGTCACAAGCTAAGTCAAATGCTCAAGATGATAAATCTGATGATGAAGATCCTTATCCTTATCCTATTCCTCATGATCTTGCTAAATTATTTGTTGAACTAGATGACTTTGTGCCATGTGTCAACACTATGGATGATACTAGTGATTCTTCTAAGGACAATACTGATCCACCCAGAGCTCATTTAGAAGAGGAAGAGTCTACTCAGGCATTATGTGTTGAATACTTGTGTAAAAATCTAGATGATGAAGGTGAGTATGTCCCTATCAATGTCAGGGAATTCTACAACCTTTTGTCATGTAGCATTGATTCTAAGGAATACAAGTTTGAATCTCTTTCAAAAGTGACTACTAATAAAGACATTAACCAAGTTCATGTCTATGAAAACCAAATCAAAGTGGGTGAAACCTCTAGGGTTAGGTTGGATGGGTCTGATCCAACAAGTGTCCTAGAGTTGTCAATTACTGACATTAGTACTCAAAGGCATTCAAACACACTTGTGGACAAAGTCACTGTAGCTCTCAAATTTTTGGTCCAAGCATTTAATGACTATACTATAAATGTAATCGAACCTGTCACTACTCTTTCACTCACACATCTCGAGCTTATAGACTAGAACCCTACTACATCTAGTGAAGTCCCCACATTATAGAATGACTATGCTCTTGCCTACTACCTAAACATTGTTGAACCTATAACATCTTCCACTAGTGAGCAGAGCATCAACATGAATAAAGATGACATCAAATATCTCAATCATACAATTAAAAAGAAAAACTGCAAAAGGTCTGATGGTGAAAACCACATTGTAGCAATGTCTAAACCTAAAAAAGTATAAAAAAAAAAAAAGATGTATCCAATGGTGAAAACCTCTCTGAGGCACCCACGAATGAGATATTTGATGCACTTCCAAGTCACTTTCAAGAGAGATCATTAGTGTTGATAGAGCCAACATAACCAATCAACCTAGGTACAGAAGAACATCCTCATGTGATACATTTGGCACAGTCACTGTCTCCTGAAGAAAAGGAAGAAGTCATTGCTTTTTTGAGAGAGAAGAAGATAAATTTTTCTTGGACATATTCTAACATGCCAAGTTTAGATCATGATCTCATTATGCATCATTTTTCCATCACACCAAGCATTAAACCAATTAAACATAAACTTTGGAAAATGCATCCTCATGTTGCATTGCTCATCAAAGTAGAATTGAAGAAACTTTTGAAAGCTAGATTCATTCATGCAATTGATTATGCTGAATGGATATCCAACATTTCCCCAGTCTCCAAGCATGATAAATCTATCAGAGTTTGTACTAATTTCAATGATATCAACTTAGCATGTCCTAAGGATGATTTTCCACTTCCCAACATTGATATGATAGTGGACATGACAGTAGGATATGAGATATACTCATTCATGGATGGGCATTTTGGTTATAATTAGATAAAAATTGCACTAGAAGATCAAGAAAATACTACTTTTACATGTGCATGGGGAACCTTTTGCTAGAACGTAATGTCATTTGGCTTGAAAAATATTGGTGGAACCTATCAAAGAGTAGTAACTACAATTTTCCATGACATGATGCATAAGACCATGGAGGAATACATGGATGCTACCTTGGTCAAAAGTGCAAGATGCAATACTCATCTGCAATATTTGGGACCCATCCTAGATCGCATGGAAAAAAAAAGTCTTCGGCTCAGTCCTAAGAAATGTGCATTTCGTGTCACACCAGCAAAGTTATTGGGATACATCATGTCTACAAAAGGAATTGAGGCAGATCCAGAAAAAGTTCAAGCAATTATGGATATGCCTCCACCTTAAAATATCAGCCAAATTAGAGGTCTACAAGGTAGACTCCAATCTATTCACAAGTTCATTTCATAGTTAGCAGATAGATCACCACCTTTTACAAAGACTTTACATAAGGGTGTGAAATTCAATTACAGTCAAGATTGTGAGAAAAGCTTAACATAGATCAAATAACATCTTTCTAATCCACCAATCTTGATGCCTCCTATCTATGGGAAGCCTTTAATTTTGTACATTCCAGCAATTGAAACATCTCTAGGAATCTTATTAGCTCAAAAGGATAAAAATAACAAGGAGAGAGCTATTTACTACTTGAGTCGCATGCTGATCTCTCATGAGAGGAACTACAACATCATTGAGAAAGCTTGCACTAATACATTTGGCATTGATTTACGATGGCTAAGTGTCACAATTATGATGGCAATGTGTCGCCACTGCAACGGTAATAGACGTCGTTGTTTTTTAGTCGCAAATTACAACGTCTATCCTCTGACGTCGTAATTTCACCATTCTAATCTAGCACGACTACCATCACAATGTGTGTGATTCCTGTCGCAAGTTTGACATCCTCCCCACACATTGTGACAGGATCGTGTCGACATCTGGCCACGGGGTCACTATGGCGGCAACCTTCCCATTACTTTTGTGGACATCGTAATTGTGAAATCCATGGCAAATAGTGACGAGGATGTGACGACACTGGCAGCATGATAGCTATGGCGACGATGCCACTAGCCATCGCAATTCTTCAAATGGCGTCGCAATTGCGACGTCAATGCAAGAATTGCAACGGCAATGCTATGCATGCGACGCATGTTTTGTCGCAATGGTTGTGCGAACATTGCAATTGCGACGTTTGTGGCTAGCACTTGGGCAGGGCCATTGTGGTGGTGATGCCAACTATCATTGCTGCCATAGCGACCCCGTTGTAAGCATATTCAACCTGCTGCACCTTCAGCCATGGTGTTTTTGGTACTTTTGGCTAGAAATACATTTAGTTTCTTGACTATATTTCTGCAACCTATGTGGATGCATAGCTTTTACACGTGACCCATTCATTTCCCTTCCCTTACAGAGCAAAGTACCATTTTTGCCTCCCTGCCAAAAGGAACATATAAAGATTCATTAGGACTAAAAGAAATTTTCTCAAAAAAAAACATATACACTGGAGCATTAATACAAAAAAAAAGCACCTAAAATAAGGAACCATCTTCCAGGGATAGGAGCTTAGCAGCCTCACTCTCATTATCTATAGAATTGTGGACAACACTACCATTCTCTAGATCCTCACCAGCTACAAGTTTACCATTTGAATCATTTTTTGGAAGTTTAGTAGCATGATGCCGAGTAATAATACCTATCAAACCATTTGTAGAATGTTTGACATTCTCATGATCTGTTAGCATTAATTTTTGAATAAGCTTCAAAATTTCTACCAATATAGTTCTCATTATCATTGCTCACATCACAGTTCCAAGAATGTCTAACAACCATAATATTAAAATTACCCACAGAATCAATTCCCTTTATTTTAGATTCCTGCTTCTTAACATTATTACTAGACCCATTCGATGTGCATCCATTACTTATGGTATGACTTGACTAGAAGACATTTTTTTTTTAATACCATTGGTTCTTGGAGGCACCATCTGTAATGTAGCATCATGATCTGCTGATGATCTAGATTTACCACATGACTGGCCAGAACTTGTGTTCTTTTCTAGACTTTTTGAAATGAAATTGACATTTGACAAAAGAGATTGCTATCGTTTGGAAAGAATGCATGTTTTCTGTCAGCTGGGGGGCATATGAATCTTGTAAGTGGTTTTCCTTTGGATGTCCAATGTTCAATGACACCCTCTTCTTTAGTTTAGAGCCATTATACTGAGATTCAGACCCACCTACTATTTGAATGCTAGTTTTCTTATCTCGTATATAGAATAGCATGTAAGCTTTCTGGGAAAGCACACTTTTCTCACTAACTGAATAGACCTAGAGTACAAAATATCATAAGAATAACTTCAATCAGTCTAAGCAACTTCAGTATAATTAGTGTTACCATATAAAGAAAAGGTTCTACATAAAATTGTAGTTCTTTTGTGTATCCTATTATACACAAATTATAATGAGCTTGCTCCACAAAATTAAACATGTCTTCACAACTATAGCAAATGTATACCCGATTATCATCTAAAGCATGCCAGATGCCTGTGGATGAACAAATAAAGTAGAAATAATGACCAGAATGTGTGCTCTAGCCATCATGAACAAGAACACCATAAAGAGTGTTCTTAAAATTGCCCTCCTGTGATTGATCAATAGATAGAGAAACTAGAATATCATTCAAATGTGCAATATTTATTAAAAAACTAGTAGATATTACAAAAACTATATTATTAGATTCCACTGAAAATGTGATCCACTGGCAAATAATATTGTAAGGGCTACTTACATGTGAACTGGTAACAAATGGTTTGAGATCCAACGTACAACCAAAGTCTACTTTTTTGTCAATTTTTCCTCCAAATCCAACTACACTGAAGCGCTTGAGATGAATTGTAAGAACATGTGGTGCTTTATCAATTTTGAGCTGTTCTAGAGTCTTCACTTTTACTTTGAATTGTTCACGTTGATCTCTTTTCACAACCCCATCTAACTGCTCCATTGTCGTGTAATGGGATAATGCTTTCAACAAGGAATCTGCTCGAATGATCTCTAGGCTCAAATCTAAGAAAGGATCAAATTAATTTGAGCAATAAGAACATTGTGTGCACTTCACCTACAAGCCAGATTGAAGCAATTGTTAATGAATAAAATACTTTTCTAAGACTATAACCTAGAGTTCCTAGCATAAAAATAATTTTGAAAGGTTCAAGTGACTCAAAAAAGCAGAAATAATGACCAGAATGTGTGCTCCAGCCATCATGAACAAGAACACCATAATCAATCATTTTCTAACATCTTTTTATTTTGTTTATCATGTAGTGTGTCATTCTATTTGTGGATGATTCTGATTGGTGAAAACAAAGTGAATATTGTTACCAGTCACAAAAATTATTTCCAGTGTTGAACTAGAATATACAGCAAACTCTATGACTTGACTTCTATTAGTATATAAAGCTTTCGCAAAGCTTCCTCTTATCATATGTAATATTTTAGGATACAGAGCAATCCAGATTAATCATTTAAGAAAAAAATGGCTAAAGAGATGAAATTCAACTGCTTCAAAAATTTAGCTGGGCATATAACAAATGTAATGTTGTAATACAGAATTGAGCTGGCCTAGCATAATGAAAAAAGAATGGACAAATAATATAAGCCTATAATTCTCAAAAAAAGGTGTGATTTCTAGGATATTTCAATAGCCTTTTACTAATCTTAATAAGTACATGCATAAAACTAAAATTATAAAAACAAAAATATGTTAGTTCAACCTGAGAAATGAAATTAACCTGGCGTCTGAGTAAATAATTGTTTAGCAAATGTATAAAAATGTAATTCTACATCATGCATCTCATTCTGTAGAAGATCAATATCTCATATTCTGGTGTTGATGGATAGACTTATAGCATTCACTCAATCATGCCTAAATTTCATAAATAAATAATCAGCAAAGTCTATTTCCCCTCCATGAATTTTTTTGACCTGGAACTTTTGATAAATCCGGGTAATGAAAATCTAGAGAAAATAAATGTTGTTTCACATGTAAAAATGAATGCTTACTATTCTTTTAATAAATTAATATCTTCCATGACCTATATTTACATATTTTGATATCTTAAAAATGTGGCTAACTTCTGTGACTAAAAAACTATATGGACCATATTCATTGTAAACACTGCATTAAATCAATCAAGAGTAGTGCTCCTCACTATAATTCTATTTCTTTTGAACATACCATTTTATATTAAAATAGAAAGCAATAACATGGTATTTAGAATTGGTTGATGGCCTGTACATATCATTAAATTCTAAATTCCTACTACACATTCTCATCTATATTGCATAATGTCTACCCTACAAAGATATAGCTTATTTGACATTTGATAAAATGATGACGGCGAATGAAATGCAATAAGAAAACATTAAGATTTCTTTAAAAATGAGAACATTCAATGAAAACCTGTACCTAGTAAATTTAGATTAGTCAAAAGTTAGCTTCAAAAAGCATGATAGTTGGCCCAAATAAAACATATATAATAGATGATGAGCAAGCTTACCCTTCCAAAATTTTCTCCATTTCTTAGACTCACTTCTCAGAGGACAAGAGAGACTCTCGTGCACCAACTAAATTATCAATACTAGACCTTATAACCTCAAAATCATGCCTAACTTTGTAGAGCTCCTGCTCATTTTTTGTTGCACGTTGTCTTTGTCTCGATGTTTCCTATTCCATATCTTCAAGCTTCTGTTGCATTTCCTTGAGGACACCACTGGTACCCCTGGCAACCTTCTCCATTTCTTCTACTCATGCCCACATGCTCTCAATCTGCAGTGCCTTTTGCTTCACTTGATCCTGACTAGCAGAAGCTTTTTGCTTCTCTAAAAGCTGAGATGTTCAGGGAGATAAAGTGGGAAAGATAGAGAGGAACAGATAAAGAGATATGGAGGAATAAGGAGAAGGGGTGATAAAGAGATATATAGATGGTGAATGAGAGAGAAAGATATAAGGAGATATAGAAAGAGGGTTATAGGGATAGAGGAATAAATAGGTTATAAAATAAGTAGAGAGAGCTAAAGCAGAGATGGAGATAGGGAGAGGTAGCAAGAGGAAGACAAAAATCATGAGATATGCTCCTAAATTTTCCAATTAGAGTCCTTTCTCATTGGACAAATAAGGAAGATATTCGTAATGGTGCCTAGTACGCATGTATTACATAAATACATGCAAAACATAGAACAATGTATTTTTTTAATTTGATTTTCTACCTCTTCAGTGTACCCATTGCACATCAATGTAGTATTTCTAGTTTTTTATTCATGTTGTGCATGGAAAAAGCATACAGTAAGGGTCACATCAAAGTTTTCATTGGTAAGGAGAAACCCAAAAAATTACCCACCATATTACATGGGCCTAAGGAAAGCTTTATGCTTGACCAAAGGCAAGGCACCTGCAGCTAAAAGTCAGGATGATCAAACTGGAGTGAACAATGACTTTATAGAAAACACTTTGAAAACTTGTTAAGAAAATATATCAACCTGCAATAAGATTGTATTAAAATTAGAATTATATAGATCCATATTATTAAAACTTAAAATACCTGTCAGTATTAAGTGTTCAAAAAAGCACACGTCAGACACCTCTTGGAATGTTCAGGGCCTCCATAACCTTTTCTACAATAAGAAAGAAATCCAAATAATATTAAATCTTTGCTAAAACTCCAATTCACAAGGATGTATAGTTATGTTCTAATAATCAAATACTAATAGTAAAAAACACAAAGCTGAAATGGATATGTCGCTAGTTTTTCTCCATTCATTCATAAAACAAGCTTGATACTAAAATGTAAGTGTTTTCTCTTTAAATTATATCATGTTGATCACAAATACTAATCACAGATTAGTTATCCAAAAGGGTGCAATAATGACAGAGGAGCTAAATACTAAAAGATGCAATGAAGAGTTGCAATTCTTCAAATGATATTAAAAAGGCATCAATAACCTATCCAAGGACATTAATCAGACAGAAGATTACTTTATATTCTATATAGACATAAGTGGTAGTAATCCACTAGACATCAGAAAGCCAGATCCCATGAGTACAATGATTAAGATCAGGAATAGTGACATATATATCACATAAGTAACAAGAGTTACATCAAAAATTGCAACAGTACAGATCACCCATCATTGGGTCATCACCATTACAAAGATATTATATCAGACTATGATCAAATAAATATCCAACATCTTTACAAACCAAAAAGAATCAATCATATCACATTTCAATAAGGCAAATATCAAATACAGTGAATAACTTCAGACCAGTATGGTACATATCACTTTTAGATTATGATAAATCTGTAATAGTGATTACTTGGTCTTGCAAATTGCTCTACAAAAATTCTAATGATACTTATTGCAGATCAGTAATCAACATTAGATCGTCAGGATCTATGACATTAGGTCATTTAGTTGACTATCACTATACTTCCAACTTCAATATATATAATCCTTGTTTAGTCTTTGATATTGATTGGATTGGGAATTTTCACAAAGTCATTTCCATCATTATTAGAAGTGTTTTTGGTTATCAAAGTTTGATTGAAGATATCAGAACTACTTAAAAAGACATTTGCATATTGTTCGTCTATATTCTTTACCAAAGATCAGTTGCATCTCTCTAGCAGTGAATTAAAGAATATATCAGAAGCATGGGTGATATTACTTGTACATAACATCAAGATGCATGCACAATTGCATTGATATATCTACCTCGAAAAAATATTGTTATTAATACCTAACATTTATTTGTGGCAAAATAAAGAATTGAGTATAAGTAATAATAGACAGAAGTTTATTGTGATTTAAAATATAAGGATTTAGTCATAAACCCTTAGGAGTCATATAAGGGAACATCAAACATTAGCTCTAACCTCAAATAAGGGATTATTAACAAGCTGAAAGTTATCCTTGTTTCTAAAGTCAAATCTCTCTTCTTCCAAACTTTCCTTGTCTGATTTCTCTAGACAACATTTCAGGTCATAGGTCTCAGCTAGGTTGTCCACTTTATCATTTCTTCCTTTGCCTTTTGGTTCCTTGATTTTTTATGTTTTCATGAACATCTATCAACTTATCTTTTTTTCGCTTATATCAATCCAAGGTCCTACGATATATAGCTATTGATCTATTCTTGCTTACTATCTTGTTACCTCATCCTTAAAGGACTTCAATGCTATATGTTGAAATTTTTGACAAGGTAAATGTGAGTGAAGTTCTTGAAGCAATATTTGAATTACAATACTTAGTCTGAACAATCCCTCCTATTTAATTTTTTGCAACTTCTCTCTTTCTTGTGAAGCTATTGTCTTGGCATGCCTAGATATCATAGAGCTCTTTCAACACCTTCAGCACGATCCCTTAATTTCCCTAGTTCTTTGCTTGCCATAGTTTCATCAAAACATTTTCTCACCTACTTGTTCCTATCCTTCACTATCACATCTCTTTGTCTATCTTCCTCGAGGTGATTAGATTTGACACACAATGTATTTTTTGATTGACTAACATTAGAAATATTACTCTTCTCATGCACAAACACTGACATGCTAGTCAATGTCATGTACTTTTTAAAAGGTGAAGGATAATTTTGATCAACATCCTTATCTCCAAGAAACTTCACATAATTTGAATGATGACCCCTAGATTCAATACCTACTATGTCATCCTCAATGTATGATGTTGAGATGCAGTAAGAACAATCTCATAATCATCATCAATCCATGTACTCATTTCATTTGTGATAGAAGGAGGACTCAATAAATTAACTACCTCTATTCCTTCCAAGTGTCAAAAACTATTTTCTCTCCTTGTATCTTGTTACCACTATTTTTGGTGGTCTATTAAGGTTAGATTCTGAAAATCTTCCTCCCATTCACTTCCTAACTTGGTTTTTTCTCGTTCTTCCTTTTTCAAGTGAGGCTTCAGTTTTTCCTCTTTCTCACTTTAAATGTTGTGGTTGTTTTATGGAGACAAGTAGCTTTAGGATTTATATTCTCCACCTCTAGCTCATGGAAACCCTTTACTTCTACATATGCACGAATCAGTCTTTTGTACATAGCACTATGCATTGGAGTGGCAGTTAGATTTGTACTTTTTACACCACTTACCAATATTTGGCATGAGTAAATTGAAAAATAGAAATAAACACAATTTGAAAGTTAACATCGTGGATGGCCCCAACACATGAATATAGAGGATGGTCCCTCACAATGACCTTAAGGACAAATTTTTGAAGAAGTTTACAAGGACACAGACATAAGGCTATTATCTTCACCTTTATACATTAGAAAAGTAACAACTTTGTACAAATAAATCAATCAATCAATCATTTACTAAAACTTTCAATTTATTTTCCAGCTTTTCAATCTCTAAATTTTGTCTTTGTAGATTTGTAGTGAGAAGATTTTGGTACACAATCTTCGAAGTTTTCTAGCCCTATAGCAGTTCTAGTTGTGAGTGGAATTTGAGCACATTTGAAGTCCTCCACACCAAGAAGTGCAAAATACTGATCAATAGTACTTAAATAACCATGTTCTTGTGCAATAAATTTAGCATCTACCTCTCATTGACCTTCATGACATACTTTCATATTTAAATTCAACTGCCAATGATATGGACAAGCCTAAGAGACACCCTTTTTTAAGGAAGGTAAAACTAAAATTAATAAAGAAGTAGCAGAATGGGCAGAAGGTATAACCACATAAGAAGGTAGAAGGTATGTGAATGGATGTAGCTGCCTACAATATGCCTATTAAAGAGATAATTTTTCTCATGTTGAATCAATATCATCAACTTCAAGAGCACCCACACAGCCACTAAGAAGTTCTACTCATAGAAGAAATTTGTAAAATATTAATTGTAATTGCAATTTTTTATCATATAACACAGTGATTGTATTAAGCTTCTTTATTGTTTGTGAATGAATGAAAAACCACTTATTTTCTCTCTGATATCAGTTTTATAAATGTTGTTAAATGTACTTTTTTTATGTTTGGAAATTTTGTTGAGTTGAGTCCAAGTCAAATTTGGGTTTGTCAAGTTTTATAAAGTTACAAGTTTCTTAATTAGTAACTAAGGAATAAATAATGAATTCATTAGTGATGTCACAGTCACCTTACTGCTCATGAAAAGTAACTCTTCTCCATTTTCACTCTTCCATGAGGTCACTTGTCCACCATACAGCAATACCTACACAAATATAACATTAATAATTTATTCATATGACCTAAAAGAGAATTGATCAATTGAAAATGACATCAGAACCACAACTCAGATTAATCCATTAATTTCTGTTGACACAATGTTAAAATCAAGGGATAGAGAAAATAGAAAGGAAATAGGAAGTAGATCTAATAAGCCATATTAAATAAAAGATCAAGGTTACATTAAACCATCCTATGCTCTTAAACTAGTATCAGCAACCAGCAACAAATGACACAAAACCAAGTATATGCACGTATGTAAGTATTAATTTTTTTTTCTCAATTTCGCTCTTCCATGAAGCTAGTTGCCTATCATATAGAAAAAAGATACACAAATTCCACATATAACCATATAATCAATGAAATGATTAAAAATTTTAAATTTCAGAACCCTGTACCATGAGCAACTCATGAATAACCTGTTTGCGGGAATCACTGACATGAATGAAGCAAGAAGACTAAAAAGAAATAAAGCTATCATAATATTGTTTTAGGTATGGCTCCAAAGAACCCTACAATATGCCATGTATGCCCTATGAATGATATCAGCAACAATTGACAATAAATCAGGAATATAAACATATAGAAATATTGATAAACTATATTATTCCTACCAGGCCAAAAAAAATTGATGATCATGATGATGGACTACCATCTTGCAGTAAAGATAAATTAGATCAAGCTATCAATTTCTTAAGCTTTGGTGGAAAGAATTTCAGTGGGTTGTGTTTCTTCACTAACAAAAATAATCTAAGCTTGTTAAATTTCTTCAAAGATCATAATAAAATATTTTGAAGTAGGAAGAATCAGTATACTATGTAGTGTAGGTAGCATTGATGTGCCTAGAAGCCTTTTGTTTTTAGCATAAATAGATTTAACATAAACTATTACTCTATTAATGAGGAATGTAGACCTGCTTGGACTTTTTACAATCCTAAAAACTAGAACCAATTATTTTTTCCTTTACTCACAAGGTTATAAAAACTACCATAACCAAAGTCCAAAAAATCCAAAATCCAAAAAGGCATGAATTGGAGAGAAAACTCAAAAGCTTGATAGAAAGAACTTAAAACAATAGATCATTTCAAATCTCAATACAACCTCAACGATGAACACAATTCAAGAAAAAAACTTATTTATTACCAAAAGAATACCTTAGAGCTTCTCTTAGATTGAGATTCCTGTGTAGATTTACTATTATTTGAACTAGACATTGATATCCAGGCATGGTTCAGCATAACTTGAGTTTCTAAGCCTAACTTTCTAACCTCTAAAAATGGAAGTTCAAATGTCAATCCCAAAAAATTAGTTGAATAATTGACTTGCAATAAAAGAAAGTGAGCAAAATTCATATCAGTAGATCACTACAAATTACTCACTTGAAGGTAGATGCTTGTCTCAAATTGGCTCTTTAGAGCATATTCATTAAAAATCGAAGCCAAGGAAGCGATTGTTACCTACAATGTTTCAAAATAGATAAGGATGGTATCGTAAGAAATTATAGTTATGATAAAATAATAATCTTGCAGTTTTTTATGCAAGCTGAAAGGCAGTTAGATAAAATAATTAGTTATCTTAGAAAATCCTGGAGTGAAAACAAATAACTATATTGTTTTGGATTTTTTTTAATTAGAATACTAACGATATTTTTATCATACTATCATCATTATAATCTACTAGAAATAGAAAATTGTTCATGTCCAAACCTATCAATAAATGCTTAAATGCAACACCTTTTCCTATAGAACAATTCATCTACTCTAATTTTAAAAACTTATAGAAATTAAATTTCAGAATTTTGTTAGGAAAAACACGTAGATAGATATGACATTATTCTCATGCTCAAATTACACACCCAGTGATAGCATAACATATATTAATTCAATGAAACTAATTTTAAGAAGGGTTCAGTAATCTAGATGCATATTTCACATGTGAGCAATGGTACTCTGCAACAATCATGAGATAATGTAGTTCAGATTTTGGTGAGAATGTTGAAATGTGATAAATAAACTTAAAGTTTCATCTAGAGTTACTTTTTAGTGAATGTACATGTAATTTCATAAGGATCATTGTGATGAAACTAAGTTACAATCATGATTCCAAGAACAACCTGTCAAATAATAAAAAAGTCAGAATATGAATTTTATTAAATTTTAAAAGTTTAGAGATTAGAGATTGGATCTGTGAAATTTTAAAAGGTTATTTTTTCAAGTGGTTCATTTACAAATCTTGTTTCATTTGAGATGGTTAACAAATTGAATCTACCAAGAATAGCACATGTTAGGCCTTACAAAGCACAAGGATTGGATGTTGGATGTTGTGTTGATGTGTAGGAGCAAGCTTATGTTCCCTTCACCATTGGATCATATAATGATGTTGTACTGTGTGAAATTGTACCTTTGAGTGGTTGTCATATAATTTTAGGAAGGGCTTGGCAGGTTGAGAAGAGATCCCTACATGATGGCAAAAAGAACACCTACACTTTCACAAATAATGGAGAGAAGATGGTATTAACACCATTGGAGGAGCACAAGACAACTTGGAAGGTGTCAGCAAGCATTGGCATCTTTGAGAGGGAAAGCTTCCTAAGAAAAGAGGAACATGGTGAAGAAGAAAAGAGGAACATGGTGAAGCAATGGAAGATGTTTTGATAAAAAAGGATGATACTTTGAAGCAAACAGCTAATAAGAATGAGGTTGAGGAAAAGAACCTAGAAAAGGATGATATGAAGACAAGTTGTCCATTTGAAGGACAAATAAAAAATGAGTAGCAATCAAGTGTTGAAGAGCAAGGAGAACCTAACACCAAAAAGGTTCAAAAGGTTGTAGCAGAGGTAAAGAGAAAGGATGTTGATGAAAACAGAAAAAGATCAGGTCTTGAAGGGCTTGAGGGAAAGGAGATGATTGGAACAAAGATGAAAAGTAAAAATGCTGATGTAAATAGCAAAGAAACAAGGCTTGGAGAAGCAGATATGATATTGATTGGTTCTATATGGTGTCCATTGAAAGTTGGACAAAGAAAATTCACAAAGACAATGATAACTGAATCAGATAGAACAGCCACCAACCAGGAGTTGGTATACCAAGGCAAATGGCAAGGGTGTGAAGACATGTTGCAGACAGTAGTAGAGGTCTCAAGGTGCAAAGAGACTAAGGATGAGAAGACAATGGAGATGAAGAGCCAAGGGAAAGCTAAACAAGGTGAATATATTCCAAGCATGGAGAAGTATGAAAATATGAGTTATTTTTTATTTGTTATTCTAATTTTGTTGTAGGCATATGAGAATATGATGGCGATTTCTAGTGTGGGGAAGATAGCAATAATTGGTAAGAGTTATGTTCTAGAAGGAGCTTGTTATTGCTTCTTGTTTCTACCTATTGTTAGTATCTTATTGAGCTTCACTTTGTTTCGAGAATATTTTAATATTCTCTACTAAATAGGGCCAACCACGTGAAGGTGGAAGCTCATTTGGCCCCACCCCCCTCCCCCTAACATCACTCTACATTCCCCATTAACATCTAACATTCATTCATTCTTTCAACCATTAATAAAATGTAACATTCAATCAATATCACATGATAACATTCATTAACACATTAGATTCATTAACATGCAACATTCATCAATATTCTGCATTAACACATAATTCATGAACATTCATTAGCACATAATTAAATTATTGAGACATAAAATTAAGTCATTATCAATTAAGGTATGTAGATGACAATCATTTCTTTTTTTTCTTTCTATTTCTTTTTTCTATGTAATCTCTAAGAGGAGCATCAGTGTCATTATCAATTCCCCCCTCATCAGTTGTTCTATTCTCTGTTCTTGATGATCTCAAATTCCTATGTTTTTGCAAAGGGGGGTCCACTACAATAACAAATAAAAGAGTTAAATTAAAAATAATTTATTATAATTGTTACAAGTATTTAATTATTTTAAATAACATAACTGTGGCACTCTTTACCTAATCTGACCACATCATTTTGTCTGGACTCAACGTCAACATGGTCATGAACATCGACCCCTCGATCCTCTATAGCTGCTATAAAAAATGTTACATTAATCCAAACACCAATTGCAATTACATATAAAAAATTTAATAGCAAATGTATACCTCCACGACTGGGATGCACATCATGCAAACCTTCGGCATCCACAGATTGTGTAGAAGGATTGTCAGGCTACATTCCAACATCCTATGCATTGTTATCATTGCTTGCTTAAAATAGATATACTCACTTTATATTGGAACTTAACATCAAATAGACTAATTGGTAAAGTATTCAATTTGAAATAAATTTCATTTAGCTTATTTACTTGTGGCTCAGATGCATCATTATTAGAACCTTCCACACTGATTTCAGCTTGTAGCCGTTCAACCATGACTCTATAGCCTTGTTGGAAGCCAATTCTCTTATCCTCTTCTGTGAGGCATCTCTTGAACTCTGAGCCCTGCATTTTTGTGTGGTATGGTGAATTTTACTTGCATTGTTTCATCAACCAATGGAGGGTAGTTAAAATATCAAAAGGAAATGGTAAATAGTTAGCAGGGTTTCCAACCCTTGTTACACCTTATTTTGGTCATGTTGGAGTTGTTCTAAATTGTCTTTGGTCTTTGGGAGTCCTAGAGGATCCAATTTCACTCTTGGTTGGGTGTGTAGAATAAAGGTCAAGTGCTGCAATCTGCCCTGTCACTGGTAACAGCAAGTTTTCCTTAGACCTGATTTGTTTTGGGTTGTGTTGATGTTTGTTTTGGTTTCCATTTATGTTAGAGGGTTGGAGTTGTCCAAAACACTTGGTTTCAAGGTTAGGTGTACGAGGCCTTGAATGGTACAAGGGAGAAGTAACTAGTATGTAGCCTGATGTGATGAGTTGGGTCCATGAATTAAAGGATCAGACGTTGTAACAACAGATTAGTTCTTAGGCCTAAGAATGGTTAATGGTTATTAAATTAATATGATTATCATGAATGATCTTGGATCCTCAAAATATGTGAGGATAAGAAGCCTATAATATAGGATTAAGGCATCTATCAAAGTTGCCAAGTGTCGTAAGAATGTTGTCATAACAACATTTTGCACTTATTGCAAATATTCCATGCAACATGGATAGCCTTGGATTCCTTTGATTGTGGGAGGTTATTCTCTACCAAATAGGCCCTATAATGGTGGAGAAGACACCTAATGGAGTGATGTCTTAAATCTCCAAGCATTGGTTGCATATTGTAAAAAGTTTGAGTTAATGAAGTGGCTGGAAAACTCTATTTTTGAAGTGATATTTCAGTTTTTGAAGGAACAGTCATACTTGAAGCCTAAAACATGTTGATACAATGGTTGAGACGTGTTCTATAGTCATTTTGAAGACTTTTTCATGTTATGTGTTAAGGGTTTGGATGAAATCTTGAATATGATAAACCTAAGAGCCAAGAACCTTCCCAAATCAGTAAAATGGGATAGAATCTGAATGAATTCAATGTGAAGAAGGTCCCCACAAGGAAGTTTGAAATTTGTGATGTTTTAGTGGATTTTTAACTTAGATCCATCTAAGTGAAAGTGAGAAAGAGAACCAAAATTAAGGTGTGGATCATCCAAGGTGGAGTTTTCAAGGTGCGACTCTTGTAGTAAAGAGTGAATAGGATTTAGTTAATGATCTAATCCTATTAGGAGATCCTATAGAAGCATATGATACTAGGAGATAAGAGAAATCTCTTGGTGGAAGTGGAAAACTAAGCCTAGGAGTTGTATCTTACACCAGTGCTTCCAAAGCGTGTTACTCTGCATCATATATTGGTGTGGAGGAACACTGAGATCCAAGTTGAGGATCAGGAGCATAGACAAGCTAGTCTATCCTAGCATTTCCCATCACATTATATAAAAAATTTGATACAATTTTTCATTTACTAATACTTACAACTCTTGCTTGAAGTTTTGAAAAACCACCAGAGTCGAGCTTGTGTGTCCTGTGCTTTTCTAGTCTTGCCTTTGTTGCCTTTGATGTGTCAGGCAATCTATGAAAAGTTTGAAATATGTTAGATAGTATAAATATAGAGGTTAATTAGTACATAATTAGATTCTCAATAGTATCACATACCTTGTTTTACTCTCCACTAGTGTAATATTATTTTTCTTGTCAGTTTTATACTTTCCATCCAAAATCAGAGCCTGCCACTCAGCCTCGGGAACATAGGGCGGACACTCATACCTGGGGTTATCCCGTAAATTTTTTCTCTACTAGTCCCTAATATACTTCAAACATAAACCATCTTTTTCAAGGAGCTTGTTTCTCTCAAATGCACAAGGTCCAAAGAGTTGGGTCATGCTCTCTATAAGATCATCCTTCAACGGTTTGCATTGGTTACTCCACCTTTTAAGTAAAAAAAAACATGTTAGACTCATAAATGAAGTGAAGCTACCTTTAATATAGTTCAAGAAATGGATGAAAAGGAAAACTATTATAGAAATGATATGAAATCAAAATATTGGTTTGGGGTTTTAGTTAGGATATGATGTTCCACCAGGTATGCAAGGTGGGCTCAAATATTCGCAAACACTCATCACTAAGTTTTCTCCAAAAAACATCATTCCCTAAAAAATAATCATGGGATCATTAGTTGATGAAGAGGGATCAAAAACTAAATTATTATTATATCACTATAGAATAATAATAACTTTAAAGTACCTGGAACTTTGGCTACTTTTAACGGAATGCCTTCATCATCGTTGATGATCAATATGACATCCTTCACCGTTCCCGTACTAGGAACATAGGAACATCCAAGAAATGATGTTGCAGCTCCTATTGCAAAAATTTTCATAAGTTTCATAAGTCTTTGTCACGAAGTATAAAAGAACAAATGATAATTGATGTTAAAAAGTTGTAAAAAAAAAATTATTTGTTGTTGTCATAAGAGATAAAAAGAGGGATTTGTGTACCAACAGATGGTGCAACAGTCGATGCCTGTAAGCTGTGTGTTGCTGACTCAGCAGTCAGAAAGAGATTTGTGGTTGTCCTGGATGGAGGCAGCATCATCATAGGATTCAATTCATGTGAAGCTGAAGAATAAAATTTTTAGAGCATGCATAAATATAGAACGCGTGGACTAGCATGGACAAGATTGTTAGAGCATTAAAAAAAAGGATTGTTCGAGCATGTATTTTCAATGATTATGATCATTCCTATATATATTCAGTGGAAAACAGAAGTGGGGAATGGAACATGCGATCTACCTAAACCACCTGTAGCACCCTCATCATGGGAATGGGGCTCGAAATCATGCAAAAAAATCTATAAAGACAACGCATCCATATCTTAATTAATGCCATAATAGAGCATAACATAAAAACCATTATTGAACTCTTGTTATAATTAAAAATTTCATTAATACTTACTTTTAAGGTTTCAGAGGTGTGTATCAATTCATATCCCCTTTCTCTTATTTCCTGAGTAGTAGGCTTTATGGTTGCCAAATGTAAAATTTCTTTGCCAATTTTCTTTAGCAACTTTCTAGTTGAACCGATCGGGTCATCGGTGTCTGCTAAATCAATATAAAAAGGGTCCTCCTTAGGGGGGGGTTGCTGATCAGGGACTGTAGGTTCCTTTCCCTCCCTCTGACCACTGGCCCTCTGTGACAACAATAGTATTAGTATTATCAAAATTACTCCAAAACAATGAAGAAAACAACATTAAAAAAATAACATTTTGCTTCTATCTAGTTTGCACAATTACAATGAGTTTTACTTGCTCATGTGTAGATGAGCAGGGAACATCACCAGCATCCCCTCCAAGCGGTTGCTCCATATTGTGCCCCTGCGTCAAAGATCAAGTATAAAAATGTTAGCCAAAAATTTATTGACTAAATGGTATGTTGGAGTCATTGATTAGAAGTTGGTTTAATAGTATGTACCACCCCCATGATAGTAGCCTCATTTGTATCTATGCAGTTCAAATTGTAATCAATAAGAAGCTCTTCCCCTGCACGTATTGATTTTATCGCACAGATGAATACACGATTTCCCTCGCGCACCTCAAATATGCAATTAGGTTGCTTTATAGTTGACGCAGGTTGTGTACTATTTATAAAACCCACAATATTCCCTATTGCTTTTGGCCTTCCATCAATGTATATAGCCACACTTTTACTTTGATTATTGTCTTGCTATTGTATATAATTTGCCGAGAGGGCATACCTACGCATACTTTTTTTATATTGAACAATATGCATCCAACTTTTGTAATCATAACATGGTCCAACATACTCCATTAATTCAGAAACTTTTTTGTAAGACACCTTTATGTCGTCCATAGAAAATAGGCCCAAACCATGTAGTGATGATGGTGCTATGCGATATATCCTCTCGTTAACACAAAAAAAATTATTGGAGGAAGTTCCTTGGGTACCCAATGTTTCTGTAGATGTTGGTACCTAAAAGGCACCTTGATGTTGCCTTCCATCTCATCATCATAAGAACATGACCCCCCTTGAGCAAGGAAAAATTTCATGCGTTTATTGAATTTCCTTCTAGTCCTTTGACCTCTAGTTAATCTCCCTGTTCTAGATAAACTGCATGTCTCACTTTCCTCTTCTATTCCTATATTTCCCTCACTCGAGGAAGACACTTCTAACAAATACCTATTCGTTGGTACCTACAAATGGGAGAGATCTTAGAAGAAATCAATCTTACTATTGACAAGTGTATTAAATAGACTGTCTATAAGGAGTATTGACTTATACCTGTCGATCCATGAGACTGTGCGGGATGCTCCTGAAAGGGGTTCAATTCTGCAAATGTAATTCAATTATCATGAGCATAATCACATCATAATCATAATCACATCCATCATTAGCATCACATAAAAATTAAAAACATTAAAAGGTACACAATAAAACACTTACATCAGGCTCACATTATAAGCCTACTAGGGAAGTAGGCCTAGTGAAGGGCTAAAACTAGGTTTTTATATCAGCTGATGAGTTGAGGGCTTAGTCACCTTAGGGACATGCTATTTGAATTTTTTTGATGTGTGTGGAAGTGGAGGAAACACCTATTTAAGGTGAAGTCAAGTTTGGCACCTATTGAGGCATTGTGAGCATTTGATAGTTTGTTGATTAGATTGCTTGGATAAATCCATTGGATGGATTGAGGGACATTCATGGGATTATTCCAAAGATGTAGAACCTAAGGTGGCATAAGGATTTGGTGTGCACTCTGACAGGTTATGGAGTTGGCTTGGATCAAGGAGAGGGATCTTATGAAGATGCTTGGTTGGTGTTGTGAGAACACTATGGAAGTCCCTCTTGTTATGAATGATTGCAAGTCCACCTAGGGTCTCTGCATCACCTACAGAGGAAGAATTATTAACCAACAAATTAGTTAAGCACTTATATTATGTTTTCCCTATGAATTTTACTCTAGGTACAACTCCCTTTTATAGATATTTAATGAATTTCCTTTTCTAAACTAAACACTTACAAATGCTTTTGACCTCAAAGAAAATAAGGCTCAATACATTCACGCATCAATATGTGTTTTAAATAGTTCTATTTAATTAATTTAGATTAATAGTTAATTTAGATTAGCAGTATTCTATTTGTAGTTGAAACTTGTAGCTTTTAAATCGATAATGAATAAACTATGTAACCATATATATAAGACAAATATATTTCTGTCAAGAAATGAATATTAAATAGATTAAGGATTGATGGCATACCTCTAAATTCCATCATCGTCATCCTCGTTGTCATCATCATCGTCGTCATCGTCATTGTCCTCATCATCATCATCGTCGTCGTCATCATCATAATCCTCGCCATCATCATTGTCGTCGTTGTCATCGCCGTCATCATCCTCCTCATCAACATCATCATCAACATCAACATCATCTTCATCATCATCATCAGTAGCAGCATCATAGTCATCATCTTCTTCTTCTTCTTCATGAAAATTTGTGACAGGAACATCATTCAATAACTATCGATCGTGATCACCATCTACATCATCTTCTACTTCTTTAGTATCTTCTTCTTCCATCGCATTATACTTTATTGGCCTTTCTCTCGATTCATGTCTAACAACAAATGACCAAACCGGTTTATGTGGAACCTCTGAGTAAAATACTTGCTCACATTGGCTTGGAAGAACATAAGGCTCATCCCCAACTGGCTCAAACAACCTTGTATTAACCATTGTAAATCCATTATCATGTTCAATAATAGTTCTATCAGGATCATTTGGATTAAGTTGTAGCCTATACCATTTGACAACAAAGAGTACTAATTTGAAGGAACTAAAGTCACACTCAAGTATCTCATCCAAAATGCCATAGTATCAATTTTCAGACTCTTGAGGATGTAAGTTGTTTCTAGATGAAATATTAGTCACTTGAAAGACTGCAGTTAATCTTGAATCACAAGTTTTCTTCGTGTCATCCAACACTTTGACGCAAAATTTTTGACCATTACAGAACATAGCCTTGTGGTGTTTAACCTGCAATAATATGTGAAACATGTCAAAATGATTGTATCGTGAGTTGATAAACATACAGGTGATTAATAAATTTGTACATACCTAGAAATCTCTTGAACCATGTGCTAAATCTATTTCCCTTTGCGTAACATTGGAATCTCCATTACGATGAGCTTCTTTAACCAATGCAGATACACCTTCCCATGTTAATGTGTGACCAAAATGTTGACATCATTCAATCCATACCGTCATCCAATCAAGATTGTTTGCAATATACAAATGTAGTGCATCCCACTCTCGAGCACCTATACAAAAAAAAAATAGACAACTTACAACCGATTTATTTTGAAGATTAAGAAATAATTTATTACAATAACATCTTATAATTTATTACCTCTCACTTTCCTCAATGTACCTTTCCCCATCAAGTACTTCCCTTCTAATTTTTTAAAAGGCTCGAGATCCCAAATGTGATCTACATGGATATTTGATGCAAACTTAGGAAGATATTCAGTAATGTACACCATAGTCTGGTATACCATATATTCCTCTACCATAGAACCCTCAGGATGTGCTCTTTGTTGAACCAAAGCCTTCAAAGATTTCAAATGCCTCTCAACCATCCACATTGACCTAGTGTGTATACATCCACACAATTCAATCTCCTGAACTAGGTGTATGAGGTAGTGTTCCTATGCATTGAAAAAAGTTGGAGGTAGACACTTTTGCATTTCACACAGTAAATGAGGAATTCTTCTCTTCCAATAGTTTATATCTTCTTTATGGATTTCTTTAGATGACAAGCACCTACATTAAGAGATTCAAGTCACAAAAAATATATAGATATGAGACTTTACAAAATAATATACAATAGATTACATAGAAAGAAAAAAAAATCGCAAATATAATAAATATATACAACAAATTGAACAGATATTACTACTTACCTCATATATTTTTGCAAGATCGTATATCACTTGTTTGATGTTATTGTTGAAGTGCTCTGGGAGAGATAGAGGAAGCACATACTACAGTAATTATAAACCAATCATTTCATTGTTTTCTAACATAACATAACGAACAATACATGTAGTTTATGAATATATTGTAAATACAGAAGAACATAACTTACCTTGATGAAAATATGCCAATCATGCATTTTGAGCCCTAGCCCAAATTCACTTTTTTTTTATATGAGATTGTTTATGTTCGCAGAAAATCCTGTGGGAAATCAAATTTTTTCTATGACTTCTTTTATGGCATCACTTTGCTGCTCCGTTAATAACCATGGAAGGGCACTTATATTAATCTGATCTCTATTGCTATTTGAGTGAATGAAATTCTTCAATGCATGATTGGATTCATGTATTTCATTACAAATTTTGACAATTTTTTCTTTGTCACGCCTTCCATCCAATATTTTCCACAATGTCTTTGTTATATTCTTTCCAATATGCATAGTATCAAACAAATGCACAATTTGTAAGTGCTCGTAGTAGGGCAACCTACTAAATTGTCTAGGATAACTTTTTAGTCCCTTTGGAAGGTTGTCAGTATTGCCTTGACGACCTTCACGATCATCAATTACACAATTAGTAAACAAAAATCACAATAGAAATATATAAATTACAAACATAAACCATTAGGTGGAACGACATTACCTCGATGATTAATTCTATTATATTCCAACTTCTATAGGTGAGGTGTCATTCTTTGTGGCTTTGATGTAGTCTCTTCTTTCCCATTGAAAAGATGTTTTTCCGTACTTTGATACTTATGATTCCTATGGAGGAAGTGTCTACACTCATCAAACACC
The DNA here is from genome assembly GCA_028749045.1 of Cupressus sempervirens. Classification (NCBI taxonomy): domain Eukaryota; kingdom Viridiplantae; phylum Streptophyta; class Pinopsida; order Cupressales; family Cupressaceae; genus Cupressus; species Cupressus sempervirens. Next base: position 875,224,207 of record CM053789.1, read on the forward strand.
TGCTTTCCTAAACTTTTTGAATAATGAGATTTCATCTTTGGACCTCAAACTGGACATGCAAATTTTCCCTTTGTTTGAAGATCTACAAGATAATGATATAATTGGATTATTAAATATGTTAATTTTTATAATTAGAATTATTGTGCGCAACTTGAATTCACTATAACATAACACAAAAATGTGTTAGCCCTGGGGCATCATGTATTGTCCATGCAAGTATTGCATGGAATTGAAATTGTCTTTGTCCTATTGGTCTAGATATGTCATACATAGTGACACCGTTCCATAACTCCACCAACTCATCGATAAGAGGCTCAATATATACATTCATATCTTTTACTTGATATTTACCTACTTGAATGAATAGTATCATTACATAATTATTGTGATCGTTTTACTGCAAGATTTGTAAGTACATGTAAATTAATAACTATCAAATGATAAGATACCTAGAACAATCATTGTCAACATAATGTGCTCCCTCTTTATTGACATCCACGGAGGAATGTTATTGTTGATAACAAAAATAGGCCACACCGAGTAAACAAATCTCATCTCTCCAAATGGATTGACACCGTCCGCTGCCAATGAAAGCCTGAGATTATGAGGTTCTTCTTTGAAGTGTTGCCACTTTTCCTCTATGTGCATAAATGTTGAACCATCCATAGGGATTCGAATAATGTCATCTCAACTTCTATTGCATGCATGATAATCCATAAATTGAGCCAAGCTACTACACCTGAATAATTGTCGCATCTGTGGAATAATGGGGATGTAACAAAGAACCTTTTGAGGCACCTTTTTTGTTAGTCAATCTATTTGATATCTACTCGTGTGACATACAGAGCATTGTGTTGCAAATTCATGTTCTTTATAATATATAATATGATCATTGGGACAAGCATGTATTGCTTCATACTCCATTCCAATATCTTTCATAACAGCAATTAATTCTCGATATGAGCGAGGTAGAATATTTGATGATGGTAATAGAAACTTGCCTATCAATCTATAGCAAAAAATATAAGTTGTTAATATAAACAATATTAGTGGTACATTATTCACCCTTTGTTAACTATAAAGACATATATGACATACCTTAACATACGTGACATTGTTAAGTTGGATAAACCATTCATAACCTTCAAGTTCAACAACAACAATACAACAGAGAGAAGAGTTGTTTGGGAGTCTTTGTATAGGGGCTCGTATGCCTTCTAAAGTAGAGGTACATCGAGGCTATCATCATCATCATCATCAGATACGCTTGGACTAGATGTGTCATGGATCAATGTATTTATACCATCCTCTTCAATTGTGTTTTCTAGTGCATGATCGTCATCTTCCATGGGATCATTATCTTCACCTTGGATATTTGCACCTCCATGTTCCTCCACTTTGAAAACCATATTCTTCGGATTGTTGTGGTTCATATCATGTACTTCCGTAGGAAGATCAACCTATATAAAATTGATTAACATAAATAAACCATGATCATCAACTCATCATCAAGTGATTTCATATGTATATAAATTGTTAAAATGATATAGTGAATGACTTACCAGTGGATGATAGTCATGCCCCCCTTCAATGTGACCATTCTTCCTACAATGTCTCTTAACTATTTTGATTAGCAGTCTTCTACGGTTTAAGCCCTTACAAATATTACAAGGACAATAACATTTTCCATCACCTTTTCTTTTCAAGTTAGACCACAATCTAGTGATTGTCTCCCTGTTTTGTTCTTCACTTATATTATCTGACATGATCGTTCTTTGCAGGAAGCAAAAATTGGGCTATGAAAACTTTGGTCTACAACTTTCACAAACTAAGAAAAATTGTCGAAAGTACACAAATCTTCTTAGACCTAGCTAAATACTTTAATATTTTAAAAATACTTTCTTTGACTTTATTCCTAAGATTATTTGTAAAACTTTGACCAACCGCCTGAAGGTCTTATTTCAAGAGACCTTACAACATTAAGCCACTAAAAGTAATTTCAAAACATATAAGCTAAAATTCTAGTTAAAATATACATTAGAATAAAAAATATACAATTTTCATACCCGAGCGCGTGGCTATAACTCGTGCAACGGCCTTCTTGCTTAGCTGTAGAAGCTCTCCGAAAATCAAATTATACAAACCACAAGGTCTAACAAAAATTTCAAAACATATAAGCTACAAGTCTAGTTAAAATATACATTAGATTAGATTCAACAATACCAAGCAATGTTATTCAGAATTAGATTCAACAAACCTTAGCAGTGTAAATAGCCATCTCCTCTAAACTGGACTCCAGACACGAGGGGGCATTCACATACTCTTCCCCTAAAGGTATCCTGAAGAACAAAAGCCACTATTCTTGAGTTTGTGAATTGCACCTCGAGATGAATGAAGCTTAAAAGGAATGAAAATTGTTTTCATACATTTAAATCAGGATGTAATATTTATTCATAAGTATATACCTTGCAAGCACTTAAAATTGTTGTTATATGTGTTGCAGGAAAAGAAGAAGTTTATACTTATGTGTATAGACGCACTTCCTGTATGCAATCCAAAGCTCGAATTTTATCAAGTGTGTCCAATGATGGGGAGAGACCTTCGTGCAAGCAGAAGATCTGCAATGAAATAAAAGAAAAGAAAATTTTCTTATAGTAAGAACAAGTTTGTTGTGCTACACAAGGTACCAAAAAAATAGTGTATAATATCTTTTTCTTTACCTGGCTTTCAATTCAGCATGAGAGCCTTTAATAGAAAAGTCAAGTTGATAACATATTTAACAAGAGCTGCAGGGCAGCATAGTTCCTGTGTAAATCCAAGAAAATGTGTGAGGATTGACATAGATTTGCATAAGTCCAAGAAGATGTGTGAACATTGACATAGATTTTGTGAACATTTTCTATGTAATGAAGATTTTATTGCAAATGGAATGAACCTAGGGGTCTATTGGTAAACTGATTATTTGTATCAAATGGTGTAAAATTGAAACTAAAACCATTTCAATTGGCCATGCCACTCATGGACTATTCCTCCATATGTTATAATACTTTCATCATATATCACAAATATGAAATAGAATGTGTAGCACACTGAAATAAAGCATTAAAAGATAGTGTCTAAATGTAATTAAATATATGGAACGGGTTATAAGAATCTGTACAAATCAATCAGAATGGGTTGAAATCAGTGCCCAACTTAAGAAGATCAACACTGATAATATGTCAAATATTTATTGTTAATTTCTGCTCGTAGCTTTAGGGAAATTAGCTAAGCAAGCAACAAAAGAGCTAATAGATTGTAAGAGTATACCGTTTAAACTGTGTATGCTCATTTAACAAGAGAGCCCATAATTTGGCATGAAATACTCAAGACAATAGAGGAGCTTCTACCAAATTCCCAAGAAATCTATAAATTGGATGAACTCAGATGATTTTTTCATTTTATTTTTGCCAAAGTTTTTAGTTTCCTTTAAGCTTTCCTTGTTGGATTGTATATTCTTCTCCCGTTCTCCTTAGAACTTATAATCGAATCAGTTAGCTGGCATATTATTGTGAAAATATGAGTCATTTTTGAAGATACCCTGCTAGGATCCCAAGGAACTTAATATGACTATTAATGATGGAAAACTCAGAGAGTACGTAAAAGAGAAGGGCAACCACGGATTCTTGTTTTAAATTATAATTAGTTTCAGGTCACTTATATGTCATGTCAGTGGCATGAAAATTATTTTAATGTGTTCTTTGATTGAGGCTTGAATATAAAGTCCATAGGAGACATTCTAGTTTATTATAACTAGATGAAAAGGTAGAAAAAGTGTTACATAATTGAAAGGCAAAGGCAACTTACGAACAGATAAATAGGAATTCAAGCAACAACTTAAAAAAGACTATGTGAGAAATTGATATATGAAGAAAGATGAAGAGTAATATCAAATATGAATTGAAAAACACAATATTATCTATTGAGAAACAAATCCCAACTAGCAGGAAAGAAAACATGCAATAAAACAAGAATTGATTAATTTCTCGTCTCTAGCCACCTAAAAATTTCTACATGTTGCCGTTGAAATATTTTACAAAAAATCCATCAATAAAACCCTAATTAGTATTATTGTTTGGAAAATGATTCAAAATCTTGGACCCAAAGTTTGGGGCACTAGGGCCTAGATCTCATAAGCTTATCAGCCTTAGCGAGGCCAAGTACAGCAGACTCAAAAGTTATAATATTCTACACAATTCTCTTGTCAAACTCCTAAACCAGATATAAATTTAGGCTATGAGGCACATACAACAATTCCCATTGCCAGGCATGAAAAATGAAGTCAAGCTCATTGTGCACAGAATCGTAACCGCAGGCAAAAATGCCCATGTCTGAGTTGGACATAACACAAAAGCCACAACTATATATTTGATATGCATCTTACTTCAGCATTTCATGTAACACAGCCAAATCCAAAAGAAATCTTGTAGACAAACTACCTAAGATTTATAACCTTTATCTTCCAATATCTAATGGCTCCTTATAGGTGTTAATACGAAGAAGCCAACTGTCAAAAACTGTGGCAATGATAAACATTTTGAAAAATAAAATTGTATTAGGTATAAATAAAAAATAGTGAAGAATGGTGTAGACTTGTAGCCAGAAGATAACACAGTGAAAATTGATGAGCTCTTTGTTATCACCCACCTCAAAGAAATGTGCATATCAACTCCAAGTGTCAAATGTCAGCTGTAAGTGCAACAATGCAAGTTTTCATCTATGTAACTTTTTTTTTTGCTACAGTCAATGCTGATACATCCTGCTTTAACATAAATAGATTCAAAAGGAAGCATTGTCAACTTAAGAAAAATAGTAAAAATATATAGATGGATAAATGATGCATTTTTTTGGTATATTGTTAACTAGTTGAGCAATAACAAAAGCTACGCTGACTGCTTGAAACTTTTTGTATGGCTTTTCCTGCCCCTATGAAGAAGATGAAAAAATTCCATAGATAGTAATCAAAAGGAATTAAGCCTACTAACAACAGCATGATTTGCATTGACAGAAAAAACCACAAATCCATACATTTAAAGAATGACTTGAGTGATCTTTCAAACAATTTGAAAATGAGCTCTGAACAAATACTTTTAACCATATTTCCTTTTATTATGCTATGTCTCCCTACAAGAAAAATAAATAGATCTACAAGAAAAATATTACACATGCTCATCTGTATGCCAAACTAAACATGAAATTAAACAAGTGTTACACCATTTGTAGAAATGGGAAGCTCAGGAGCACCCTCTGCGAGAATGATAGGCCCAACACTTTGGTACTTGCTCCCTCAAGCCAAAACGTGCCAGCAAGCACAGCAACCTAAACACTTATTTTTTGATTTTTGTTTGTTCTCTTTCATGGCCAAATGCTACTCATCGAGTGTTATTGAAACTAAATCTGTGCAAAACATCATACAAATTTATAGATACTCTTTTGTTGCAGACATTAGAGAGGACAAAAATGAGGTGACTTGAAATCTCTCACCATCTTGGGCACAAAATTGCAAAGGCATATGGTATTGATTTCATAGCTAGAAGCCTTCCTCTCTTAAAGTGATACCTTTATTAACTTGGCTCTGATACCATGTTAAATAATGAAGGATATTTGTAAATGTAATGGATCTCTCTAGGTGATAATCAATATAGAATGGATATGAATTAATTCAATATTGAAAAATGTTTGCCAGGTCTGAATATATAATTAGATCACTTATTAGAATTCCCAATCTGAAGTGATAGAATCATTTATGAATCTTGATAATCTGAAGAGATAGAATCATTTATGAATCATTTATAGGTCATCTTATTTAGTGCAATCAAGAGGCATATGAGGGGCGGTTGTAACTGTTCAACTACATGTCTCCTTGAGGAGACACATAGGCATAAACTTAATTAGCCAACAAATCCAAAGGTTATCGATTATGATTAGTCACCAAACAAATTATCAATAGACCCTATGGTCATCGTCATGATTATTTGCTAAGCCAATTTCAACATCAAAGCCTCTAATATGAATATAGAGGATCATAACTTGATCCCATATGATTTTCATTCAATCCATCTTGATTAGGGATATACTACCCGATCCAAGAGATAGATATAATGTGATTGTTCATATTTTCATACTTAGTTTAATAATGACAATATCTACTCAATACAAGGATGCCAATCAACTCACTGCCATCACTGCTAATGCTTCTAAATTAGCACAAGTGCTCTATATTATGTTTTTGGTACTGAGTTAAACGAGAAAAAGAAAAGAGCATGATTAGTTGTCACATATTATTTGGGCAACTCAGTGCCAAAAATACAACCTTTAATGTGAAGTGAGGAGCTGCAATAGAGTGCAAGGATTAGAACCTCTCCCCAAGTTTTTAGTAGACTAGGGAAGATGAAGATTTAAAATGTTGTAATGCAGTTTATGAATCATGATGATGATTTTTAAAGATAATCACTATAAAGACAATCCTAATTTTGGTTGAGTCCTAAGTATTCCAACCATGCAAGGAACTTTGTATGATGCTGCAAGGAATGCATTGATGCATTTTTGGATTTAGTCTTCTCAATTAAATTCAAATGAGTCAACCTTGATAGAAAACACTTTTGTACTCATTTTTGGACTCATTGGATATATTTTATCATTTAATTTTGTAAAAAATATATTTTTCTATCCCTTCTGCTCTCTAACATCTAGATGATAGATCATAGAGTGAGATCTCAAACATTGTGATTCAAAAAACATATACAATATCTTCTAGAAACAACATCAAGTAAAATCTTGGATAGAAGAAAAATTGTTATGTATAACAGAAAGTTGTTTTTAAATAAACTTAAGCAATTTTTAATTTACCAAAGTTTTTTCTAAGCCCACATTTGCCAACTGTGTAAAGAACTTCATATGATGCTGCGAGGAATGTGTTGATGAAGCCAAAAAAATGTGATTTTTTGATTAATCACTAATTGCCAATGTTCATGATTATGTAATTGTGAAGGACATGTCTGAATTGTATCTACTCTGATTTACAATCAATTTTCATCCTATCATTGTGAAAAATGGTAGTGTGATGTTGCTTGTATTACAAAAGGGACGTTGCTTGTCAATCTTGCTGAGGGTACTAACCCCAAATCCCTATAAGGGACATTGCCTCTTGACCCTTTTAGGTGCTCCATCCCTAAACCTGTGCCAACGATTGTCCCCAAATCAACCCTTGCTAACCACCATCCCCAAATCAAGATCCTAGGTCCCACCCTTCCCAAGACTCTAAAGGAACATAGAATTTTTTGCAACTTTGTACTTAGTTTTTAGGTTGACTTCATACAAAGGAAATTGTAATTGAAAACTATCAACAATTAGTTATCATTTATGCAGTGTGTAGTATGTATTGTGCAATACAATTTAATCAAATACAATATGAACATAAATAAGAAAAAATGTATCTCATAATTTATGGAATAAGCTTTCATTTTATTTTATTTTTGTATTTCTATTCTATAAAACCATGTTTTGTTAATTTTTCCATCTTTATTTTACATGTGTTGAAAATATGATTTTTTCTTGATTGATTCGTGATAGTTTGATAATTTCTGAATCTTTTGGTTTGCCTTTTTTTTTACTAAGAAGATTTTTACTACTATGGTAGATACTATAAACCTTGGCAATGAGGGCCATACTTTCATAACTATGCTAGATATATAATACCACTGCATTTCTGTGTAAGATACATGCAACCAAATGTACTTTTTATTACTAGCCATTTTGTGGACTTAGGGCCTTTCATTTCCAATGAAAATAATGTTCTATTATTACTTTTATACTTGAATTAATGAATATTGAGCAAGGATTTTTGAATTTTATTCATTATATGAATGTTTAAACTTGAATCTTGATCTCATGTAATGGGATACTTGTAACAATTTTCCAACTTGTATCCCAAATTTTTAATATATAGTCGTAAATCTTTTGCTACCATCCTACCATAATGGGCTTCGAGAGTGAGATCTTACCACCCAAGGATATGCAAAATAAAATAAGCTTTGATGCATTGGACTATGAGGAACAACAAATTTTCATGGATTTAGCATGTCTTTTTTGTTGACAAATCCAAGCACACTACCATGGAAGTATGGGAGGCATTAGCATGGAGCTCTCAGTATGCAATGGAAACACTTAAAAACAAGTGTCTTGTTCAAGAAATGAAAGGGTATTAATGAGAAACATTAACAGATATAATGAGAATGCATGACCATCTACGGGACATGGGAAGATAAATTGAAAATAGCTTGAGCCCACCGCATTTTTGGCAACCAGGAGATAATTTACATCTGGTATGGTTGTGTCTCCTCCCATTTTCTACTTCATATATATAATAATAATAATGATTGGAGAACAAAGGAGTAATGGGTTTGTTTGTTTTGCACCTTTCCATCATCCTCCTCTGAATGTTGCCCTTGGACCTTTTGCCGCAGAGATCCCCATACAATATAGTAGGTCAAACAAGCTCAATGCATTGAGTTAGCCGATGCGTGTCTCTGCCCCTCTCAATGCATCAAGTTAGCCGATGCGGGTCTCTGCCTGGCCCTCTCAATGCCTTGAGTTTGCCTCAATGCCCCTCTTAATGCTACTGAAGTCTCCCGCATGCCTTTCCTTTTCGAAGAACCTTGTGTCGATTTCTTTCAAATCAGGTTTTTCAGTTTTTTTTTCTCTTATATCCTGGTGGCGTCACAATTGTGACGCCTTCCATCGCAATTGCAATGGCATTGGGCTAAAATTGAAAAAAAAAATCCAAAAACACATTACCTTTTCTTGCCGTCGCAAATTGACCCCTAATGTATTAGTGTTGCTTGGCAATTGTCTTTGCTTCCCAAAAGTTGAGACTCTACATGCTCACTCACACTACATGGTTGGTGGCTAAAATAGATCCACTAAAGTACTTTCTTAGTAAGGCAACTCTCACAGGAAGATTGGCTAAGTGGATCATGATAATCAACAAGTTTGACATTTAGCATGTTGAACGAAAGGCTATCAAGGGACAAGCAATTACAGATCAGCTAGTAGATGTACCTATGAAGAGTTTCCTACCAATCAACATCAATTTCCCTGATGAGTCAATTCTGACACTTACACACCAAATGTGGGTCATGTTCTTCAATGGGTCCTTCACACAATAGGGATCTGGTGCTGGATTACTCTTCATAATGCCACAGAGATTTTTGATACCCAAAGCATACACGATTGTATTTCCTGGTACAAATAACATTGTCGAATACAAGGCTTTGATCAATGGCATGAAAATGGCAACTGAATGGAGAGTGGATTAGTTAGATATATTTAGGGACTCTCAGCTCATAATCAACTAGGTTATTGTTGTGTACCAGACAAAGGATGAGAAATTGATTCCTTACAAATGCATGGTTGATGACCTGAAGAAGGATTTTGCACACATCACCTTCCAAAAAATTCCTTGAGCAGATAATAAAGTGGTTGATGCCATGGCTACTCTGGCCTCCTTATTACAGATGCTCAAAAATGATCTTTGACATGAGTTCTTGGCGGAAGCGTCACACTACCCAGCCTATGATACCCTTAATTCTAGGATGGTCTATTCTATTGTAGGAAAAAACTCATCTCGCTACCATCACATCTATTCCTATCTCCATAACCAAACCATTCCAAATGGTCTGACTCAAAATGTGAAACATTACCTAATTTGTAATACTTCATGGTATGTCATTATTGCTAACGACTTGTTTAGGAGAGGTCTTGACAGAACACTCCTTAGGTGTTAAGAACCCAAAGATTCCAAATGTGCATTAATTGATGTTCATGAGGGCATTTTTGAATCCCACTCAAATGGCTTAACACTAGCTTGCAAACTCATTAGAGCTAGTTACTATTGGCCTAAAATGGAGAAAGAGGCAATCAAGTACGCTAAGTCTTGCAAGCAGTGTCAACTCCATGGGAATCTGATTCACACTCTAGCCAAGGAGCTAATTCCATCTACTATAATGTGGCCATTTCAACAATGGGCCTTTGAATTGGTGGGTCAAATTCACCCAACTTCTTCTAATGGACATAAGTTCATTATCATAGCTATAGACTACTTCATGAAATGGGTAGAGGCAGTACCTCTCGCAATAGAAAATGGAAAAACTGTAGCTCTTTTTATCACAAACTACATTATCTATATGCATGGTGTACCATCCTCCTTCATTACTAACAATGGAGGACAATTCAAAAACAAAGACCTTGAGGAGCTATGCAAACGATTCAAAATCACACAACATTGGTCTTCTATCTACTACCCCTAAGGTAATGGCCAAGTAGAGGCATCCAATAAGACAATCCTCAAAATCCTCCATCACATAGTCAGAAAATCTAGGAGAGACTAGTACTTCCAAATTAATCCAGCCTTGTGGGCATATAGGACAAGCATCAGGACTCCAACAGGTACAACACCCTTTGCTTTGGTTTATGGAGCAGATGTTGTGCTTCCAATAGAGGTTGAGATTCCTACCTTGAGAATCTCTATGAAAGGTCTTATTTTTAATGAAGATTATAGGATAGCTTAGCTTCAAGAGCTAGTGCTACTAGATGAATGTCAACAAGTGGCATGTGATCATCTATGGGCTTATCAACAACGAATGTCAAGAAGATACAATAGGAAAGTTAGGCCACGTGACTTCAAACTAGGTGATCTTGTCCTGAGAGAGAATCCTAAGAACCAACAAAAATGAGAGTCCAAAAGGGAAAGTTTGAACCAAACTAGCTTGGTCCTTACATAATCCTTGTAGTGTATGGATCTGGTGATTACCAGCTTTCTACAGCTAAGGGAGAAGTGCTCAAAGAACCTGTCAACACTCTCCACCTGAAGTAGTTTTATAGCTGATCTAATCTCAGAAGCTCTAAAATATTTACCTTGGTAAAAACTTAGCAATAGGCACCTTGGTAACACCAAAAAAATTGAAAAAATACAAAGAAAGAGAAAAATACAAAAAATACAAAAAATTGAAAAAACAAGAAAAGTATCACTGGTGAAAATTTGGAAACAAGCATCATGGTAGCAAAAAAATGAAAGCCCTACCAAGAAGGTGAAAACCTAGTAAAGAGGCACCTCTTATTCCCAATGTTCCATCCTACAGTGCATCTTCTAGACCCTGTACAGTTGCTTTACTACTTTTCCTACTTTTCGCTCATGTATCCATGGATTGAGTCTTCTCACAACTAAGGGGCCTTGCTCTCCAGTGTCCTAGAGTCTCTTTTGTGATAGTCACCAGTCATTCTGGTTGTGTCTACCTACTATCGCTAGTGTCACTCTTGTTAAGATTCTCCTAATAGAATCTCTTTTGCAATAGTCACCAGTCATTTTGGCTGTGTCTGTCTACTATCGCCAATGCCACTCCTTGTTGAGATTCTCCTCATAAAATATCTTTCGCAATAGTCACTAGTTGTCCTCAACTATATCTTCCTACTATTGCTTGTGTCATGGTTCCAGATTCCTTTAGGGAAAATCTCTCTTGCATCAGTCACCAGTCATTCTAGCTATGTCTGTCTACTATCACTTAGTCCTCATTTGGTTCTTCATCTTGAAGATTCCTCTGTTGACCTCAGTCACTAGTCATTCTGATTGCATCTGCCTACTATTGTCACCCTACTGAAGAGATTCCTTTCATCTATATTCTAGACATTAATGCTTGACATCAATCCCAAAAACATTAAACTCAAAATGACATACTTGTTTGGATATGCTAAGCATTGTCTTTGTTTTTTTTTTCTTTTACTTTCATCATGCCTCCTCAAGCAACTCGATGATGTCATTTCTAACTAGAGAAGTAATGACTAGGGGCATGATATTTTCTTTGTTTTTTTGTTTGTGGTTTAGTTCCAATAAGTTGACATATTCCTATAAAAGGGGTGTCCACTATAAGAGCCTCCATCTCGTATTGGATGGCGGGGTGTACCTCCACTCCTTTTATATGGATACATCAATAACGTTGGTTCTTCTCCTTATCTGTTGGAGTGAACTCTTCATACTATAGTACATACTGATAATTGTCCTATTAAGTGGATGAATGGGTCATTGCAAGTATATCTAACATACTTTTTCCTCAAGTTACAAACGTAAGGGTCATTGCAAATAGAATTTTCACTAATTACTTAGCATGAGATGGATCTCTTGTGTGTTTTGTGTGTCTACCATGCAAACAACATCTTGGTCATCCTAGCATTTATGCTCTAATGCTTATGTTAAATTGCTATATTAAAAGGGGCAAATGTTCTAGTCATTCTGGCTTCTTGTGCCATGAATGCTTACATTTCATCCTGACAAAACAAATGTCCTATTCATATTCTCATGATTGCAATATAAGTGAGAATTGTATGACATCTAGGGTTTTGGCTATATGTTCAATGATGATAATTTTTGAGGCTTGATAACCAGACCTAGGGTTGCATCTAGCATAGGATTGCATTACTTGGTTCAGCATATGATTCGAATACAAATCTACTTTTTCCTTCTGTGATGAGGGATTCTTAGTCTCTCTAATGTATCATGATTCTTCATGGTTGCACAAGCATTTGATTCTTTAGTTAGTCCTCTCACACTCCTTGATTAGATACTTGTCACTCTCAAGCAAAAACATGAAACAATACATTAGATGTCAGTTTATTCACCTGTGCATTTCATCCATAAAACCATACATCCATCTCATCTACATAAACAACTCAAATCAAGCATGCATTCATACATCAATACCATATTTTTCATCCCATACTCATAACATATAGCATCTCATGCAAATCAAATTCAAAGACAAAAACTGATAATGACATGAACACAAGATGCTCAACTTAAAATCTCATATATATATATATATATATATATATATATATCGGTATCCAAAGAACGTGTCAGTACAAAATGGGTGCTACTTGAGCATTGTCAGTCAAAAATGATACAAAATGGTGCTGGAACACTAATCAATACATAGCCAAAATCACAAAAATCGAACGTAAGAGCATCAAATGTCTAACTCTATCCATTGCCCTCACCTCTTGGAGGAGGAGGAGGAGGAGGAGGTAGCATGTCTGGCCTGGCTGGCTAGCGCACACCTCCAGAATCTTGAGCATACTACAAAAAATGAGGCACTTACTGAGCCTCATCAAGAATTATGATAGAATATGTTGCAAAGTAATAGGCTACGCGGGCCACCTATAGTCTCACCTCATCTTGTAACATCTCCGCCCTCTGCTCAGCTACCTATACTTGCTCCCACAGCCTCTAGATCTCATGATCTCTCTCTATGATCCATGCATCCCTCACCGCCACCTATATTTGCAACTCTCCCATCTGTCAGGAGGCCTACCTAATCCTCTCCCTCACCCTCCTAAAGGCATCCTAAGGCCCAATAGTAGGCTACTTCTACATCTCCTCATCTAGCATCTTAGGCTATTACTCAAATGCTTGCTCTCCACCTACAATCTTTGTCATCGGCCCTGCTCCACCCCACTTTTGCCAGCACCTGCATCTAATCCCATCTACCATGGGGGAATCTACAGCTATCATACCCTATGTCTCACCTGTGGTGGCTACTACTATGGTGGTTGCTACTATGTTGGCTGCTCGACTGGACCCTGTACAGGTGCCTAATGTGGTCCCTGCACCGCCATCCCCATGGCATCTATGAAACATGGAAAGGGGTGATTGATAAAGTATGCCTAGCATGCAGGCATCATCCCAGCATTTGTTATCTTCAAGAGGTAATCCCACTGTGATGAAACTAGTTTGCACATGTCAATCATCGACCTCCCAGTATCTAGTATCGCAGACCACCCCCGATCCAAATCTCTCGCTAATCTCACATAAGCATAGTACTCCTAGGAGATATCATGTGGTTGTCCATACTATCTCCACACATGTGCGATGGGGAATCTCTTAATAATCTATGTCGCTCGGCCTAATAGCAGCCGCAAGGAGAACATCCAGCTCAACTCTTTAGGAGCATCATCCCAATCCTCGATCTCTCTCTAGGGCCACCATACGATGGAGACTACGTCATCGAGAAGGCTCCACCAATGCTCTATCTTACCCAAGCTTACTTGGGTAAGCTGCCCTCTATATCTACATATGTATGGCTCCATGGGCTCTCGGGCATCCTCAAAAATGGGTTGCATTAGTGGTAAGTGCTCCCATGCCCAAATCTGTAAAACATATACTCTGGTGACCATACTCCTCCGCTCATGATACATTATCTCATGCAACTCATAGAACATGTGTGCTAGCATGCACTGGCCCCATCTGAATCGCTCAAGAGAATTGAGCATCCATTGTAGCATGATCCCCCACCTGCACTCTAGCCCATGCTATTCTTTGTTAGGCACCAAGAAGTAGCTGATGAAAATGGCTTACAGTACTGCTAACCTGTGTGTGGTCCCATAGGTATGGACAAGCTCATCCCATGTGATGGCTCACCCTATCACCAACTCCTAGTGGAAGATAGCCCTTAGTGCCTCTGTGTCAACTCGAGGCACTATTTTGTAGACCACTCGTAGCCCATGGAAAGGAATATGCAAAATAATATAGATGTCCTTAGGAGTGATGGTCATCTCTCTCTATGGTAGGTGGAAGGTATTCATCTTTGAATGGAAACGCTCCACCAATACTGTCAAGAGGTCATGATTCACTAGCATTGCTGGGATCCAGCATAGAGAGGTAAGTCACAAATGCTCAATATGTGCCATATCAGCATCATCTAAGCTCCACAACAGAGCCCCGTATGATGGATGGTGTGACCTGAATAGGATGTCATCAAAGACCATCTACACACATGAACAAGAACATGCAAATGGTTAGTACTCGCTCAACAAGTTAGAAAGATGGTAAAACAACTGTGAAATTAAAATGAAACGATCAAAAATGCAATTTCTAAACACCAGATTTTTGCTCGAAAATTCATGCTCTTGCACGAGAAAACACATCCTTGCATGAAGAATCACAATCTCGCACAAGAGGTGACGAGACTGTGAGCAATGAATGCCTAAAATCCCACACATCTTGCACAAATGGTGAGTATCTCCCACGCAAGATTCCCCATCGAAACATGCAAAGAAACATTGGGTTGTGTATCTTCACACGAAGAAGGATTGAGCTCACACGAGGAAGGACACCCTCGCACGAAAACTGATTGACCACAAATTAGAACATGCAAAAAACATGCTAAAAAACATCAAAATGCATGAAAATTCAAATACAAAGCAAGTTTGTTGACTACTCACTAGAGGTTCATAGTCTGTCGACCGGCTATGTCGTATGGAGTGCTCGAAATGATGCAATCACACTGGGACTGTCATATCTCTCTCAAAGCTCTCTTCTCCACTAAGCACAAATGCATAAATGATTTGAAAATGAAGCCTTGGGCCCTTATATAGGTTTTGACCTAATTTTTCAAAGTGCTCCAATTTGTGTAGAAATCACCCTCTGCTAATTTGACCGTTCTCAATCCATTTTTGGGATCGAATTTGAAATCTAACACACCTAAGCAGTTCAAAAATGTATTTTTAAATTTTGGGACCAACACGATCAAATGCTTGTGCAGTCCAAATTTTTTTGATACTTTGACAATCTTGGAACCTTTTCAACTCAAATTTCTTCAAATTTTCCAAATTTGTTCTGCAAAAAGTCAACTCTAGTCAACTTTGGTCAACTTTTGGTCAAACTTGGTCTTCTAGACCTCGAAATCATGTTGAATCGACTCTGAATTTTCTTCTAATCATTTTGATCCCTTCTATATTCTACTAATTCTTTAATTTCTTCTATGTCTTCAAACATACTACTTTATTTCACATTTTTGGTGTGTCATCTTTTGGTTTTGCTCCCGAAGGGGCAGGATGATTACATCATTGAATCTAAATTTTGACTCAATCTGAATCTTCATTGTTCAAGGCATTCTATTCTCATCTTATGTCTTCATTTCTAGGGGCATCTCATCACTAAGGGCATCTTCGTCCCCTCTATTTGGCATCATTTTTCATCTATCTCATCTTTCTATTTCGTCGATTATATCTTATAATGGTCTTTGTCAAAATTCAATGGACAGGTATCAGGGCAGTCTCCTAAGGATCAAGCCTTGTTCTGAGGATGATTCTATGACTCATTATTGGATCTTGCTATCAATTTAGGTATCTAGGTGTTCTATCTGGATCCCTTAGGGTTAAGCTTCATTTTGGAGACAATCCTTAAAAGCTTATCAATCTAAGTATCTAAGTGTTCTATCTAGATCCTTAAAGGTTAAGCTTCGTTTTTGAGAAAACCTTTAAAATGCTTATCAATTTAGGTATCTAAGTATTCTATCTAGATTCCTTAAGGTTAAGCTATGTTCTAGAGATAATCCTTAAAATCTTATCAATTTAGGTATCTAGGTGTTCTATCTAGATC
Organism: Cupressus sempervirens; assembly: GCA_028749045.1. NCBI lineage: Eukaryota > Viridiplantae > Streptophyta > Pinopsida > Cupressales > Cupressaceae > Cupressus > Cupressus sempervirens. Next base: position 875,240,675 of record CM053789.1, read on the forward strand.
CCTTAGGGTTAAGCTCTATTTTGGAGACAATCCTTAAAAGCTTATCAATCTAGGTATCTAAGTGTTCTATCTAGATCCTTAAAGGTTAAGCTTCATTTTAGAGAAAACCTTTAAAATTCTTATCAATTTAGGTATCTAGGTGTTCTATTTGGATTCCTTAGGGTTAAGCTTCATTTTGGAGATAATCTTTAAAAGCTTATCAATTCAGGTATCTAGGTGTTCTACCTGGATTCCTTAAGATTAAATTTTGATTTTGAAAATAATCTTTAAAAGCTTATCAATTGTTGTCATCAATTTCGTAGCCAATCTTACTTATTGATCTTCGCATCATGCTTTCTGATCTTCTTTAAATCGAATGTGTTGCTCACACATTTATTCAAAGAGGGGCAAAATCTAATACCCCAAAATTGGCTCATTGCCATAATCACCAATTCTAGTCTATTCTAATTAATTTTAAAGTTCTATGTCACTAGGTAATTCTAGTTTTGATTTTCACTACTTGACCTAAGTGTCAAATACAGAAAACCCTAAATTAATCAGGACATCTACTTAATTCCTAAGTATTGACTCGTATTAGTCACATTAAACCTATTTGACTGAGATTTAATTTAATTCAAAGTGTCTATACTTTAATTTAATTAAATTATATCCTAAGACTAATGTACTAAGGAATTAAAAATGTTTAAATTAATAATTATGCCCACTTGAATTAATTGAATGTGATTATTCAATTAAATGAAAAAGGCATTTATGAGGTCATATCTCACTTGTTAAATTAAATGATATCTTTAGAATCCTCTCTTCATTTTTAAAATAGAAATTCTAAGTGGACTACCTCTTGAAGTTAGAATCAATCCGGTTAACTTGCTCTCACACTTATGACAAGTTTAGTTAACTACTTATCACACTCAAATCTAAAACATTTAACTTCATCTGCACAAGGAAGTTTCCATCTTAACTGAATCTTCTATCTAATCTTAACTGTTCATTAAAGATTGATACCGACCATTGATCCATTCCTAGATTCTATTTAAGGGGTTCTCAATCCCTCATTACAGAGGTTGGATTTTTTATACTATTGAATTGCTATCGAATTGACTACTCACTTGCTTTCTAGGCTTTCATATTGTTATCATTTAGATTAAAGAATGCATACATCTAGCTTAGTTTATTTTATTGTTTAATAGAATAGATTTCATTTCATATAGACTACTTGCACACTCATACTTTGCATAAATCCTTCATTCTATAGAGTTATGGTTGCCTGCATCTCATCCTAAGAGCACATAGCCAAAACCCTTCTAGATAGAAGGAAATAGGTCGCATTGTCAAACCTCTTGGGTGAACCCTTCTATGTTCATTCCGAGATGAATCTGCATACAATGACCATGTTGAAGTGTAGGTGAAAGACCCGAGGCCTTATTTTCATGTATACATATACAACAAGTGGGAGATTGTTGAGATAATGGGTGTTCCACACATTGCATAATATTGTTATATTATATTATTTTATGTTATTATGTAATGTTGCACCTAGTTGGACATGCAACATCTAAAGATTCCCATGGGATATACTTGATGATTTTTATTGTAACATTGTGGTAATATTTTATGTAATTATTTAATATTGGAGAAAAGAAATTAAATTCCCAAATATTAAATGCGGGGTCAATGGGTTGGGTAGCACATGGTTTATTTAATACCACTTGGTAGTTTTGTGGGAATTGCTACTATATAAACAGCCACAAGGGTAGTTGTTGTAGTGAGAAGACATAAGGAAAAAAGAGAAAGAGTCGAGCAGGACAAGGCGTGACAAGTTAGCCAAGGGAGCATTTGTGAAGGTTGGAAGCATGGCATGGGATGTGTGTATTCATGCTTGTTCACGTGGATTGTTTGGTTATGGCTATGACTTTAAAGGCTTCTATGGCTGTATTGCAATGGTGTTTTTGTTGAATAATACATGGTGATGGATGCTTTTGGAGGCTTGGCTTTTCCCTTGATGAGGGTTTCCCAAGGTATATCTTGTGTCACATTTTTGTGAGTATGTTGTCTATTCTCTTGCATGTGGATTTAAATTGCATATTTATTTCAGATCATTTATGGATTATGTGAAAACAGTTATATTCTTTGTTGTGAGTTTCCTTACAGCTTTTAGAAATTTAATATTTTACATGCAAATGAACGAAAAGTTTAAATAGTCATTAGACATCAAATTGAATGCAAATCATGTTGTTATAATCGTTGGCCAAACTTAATTTCATTCATGTGGCACCAACGTTCTAATTCCTAAAACTATTTCATCGAAATTTCTTGCAATTGGTTTCTTCAAGTGTATTAAGATGTCTATTTATTGAGAACTATATCCTATGCAATCATAGCGAATGGAAATCAGAGCTATTGGTTAGGATAAGTTAATTGGCCTGGAAAGTGAATTAAAAGAGCTAACAGACACATCTTTCAAATTCTACAATTTGGGTGATCTTCATAGAAGACTCAATTGTCAACTCATTCACCCAATCACCCAAAAGCTTAAGGAAAGCAGACTAGTTGAGGCAGTTGGTTATCCAATGGAAATTCATGCACTTGAGATAGTGAAGGGATGCATCGAGAGATACAACTCAAAAAGTAGATTTTGTTTCCTGACTAGTCTATTCTCATCTCAATCAACAAGGCACTAATGTAGTTCACATTAGACATTCCCATAAAGGAGTAGTATTGTGATGTTGATTTTGACTATTCTACATCTATGTTCAATGAAAAGAAGACCCTCAAATGGGAAGCCATGTAGAGTACATGGTTCCAGACTACTTGCTCAAAGAAGAGAAAAATGCCAAAGACCCTTTTTGGCACAAATTTGAAAAGAGAAATAGTGGATATCCTCACACTCCTCAGACTGAAAAGAAAAGAGGAGATTTTGGAGTTCATTGAGCACCATTTCTTCTTAGTAAAAGCAATATGTGTTGGGGATATGCAGATTGACTCGGCAAAGATCATTTGTGATGAGCTCGCCTCATGGTTAAATTTGGCCAGAGGATTCAAGTTGTTTTACATGTCCTCATATCTAATATATGCCCTAGCAACACACCACTTGTGACTCAGCATCCCTAGCATCCTGAACTATGATGAGCACACCAAAGTATATGAATTTTACCCACATCTACAGCTACAAAGAGCTATGACAAGTATACAGTTGTTAATGATGTCTTCATAATGAGGCTATGCTAAGAATTATAAGGATGCCTTATAAGGATATTTTCACCGAAGGTGATTTCATCCATAAGCCAATTCAGATGCTCATTCATCCAATTTCCAAGTTTCTCCTATTTGCAAATAGGAGCTTACAACGGATTTCCTAAGAGGTTGCCAAGATATCCAGAAGAGAAGGTGGTTCTAATCGAGTTGTGTCGACAAATCTTTGGAGTGAACATCATGTGTTCTAATGTGAAGAAGATAGTCGGGATTCCCTTTCTTATAGTGGTTGGCCCGTACTCATGTGCTTTCAGATCATATGTTCAAAATTTGGTAAAGAGCTTTGAGAGTAAAATTAATTTTTTAGACTATGAGGTACTCATGCCTCAATATGATCCACTTAACTTTGTAAGGGATCACTTGAAGTTGGGATATGCCTATTGGCATGTTCCAAATATTGAAGACTTCTGGTTCGGGTGTCTCAACAAGTACCAAACTCGAGAGAGGTTTTGGTCGCGGTTAACCATTAATGAGATTAAATTGTATAATGATTTTGTTGATGTTTCTAACCTTGCAAATGATGGATCCTACATGCATCCCACATCCTACAAGAAGATCAAACGCACCCCAATTTTTTGTACCCCACCTACAGATCCAATCATTAGCACTATGGAGGTTCTTATGCAGTGGATGATCAAGAGAACAAATTAATGGGTGGAGTGCACCCGAGCGAGGAAGAAAAGGACTAGAAGCACTGATTCTATAGGTGGAGTATTAGTTGGAGTTACCCAGTCAACCGTAGCAACAAGAACCATAGATACTACATCAACATTTGCAGGGCCATTATAGTCAATTGGCCAGGGTGGAGACCAACCTCTAGAGAAGAATGTGCCAATCACTCCTACCTGCAGAGCTGGATCTCTTATAAACATCAAGAAAGTTGGAGAGGAGGATGACAAGGATAAGGGGAAAGAATAAGAAAAATCAGTGACCAAGCCTTCTTCCCCTATCCAAGCCATCAATTTGGACAATGATACCAACCCCATGGATGGCTAGGAACAAGATGCCTCTTAGCAAGGGGATGCCTTATCCTTTTCGATAACTATGGTCATTGCCTTCCCTGTTGCTTCTTAGAGCAAGAAAACCCCCTTGATTCCATGGAAGTTGGTTGATCCCACTACCTTGCAATCCACTATTAATGTGCTCTCTATAGAGTCATGGCTCAAAGAGACCATTGATAGGAAGAAGAGGAGATATGAGGAAGCAGCTCCATTGAAGGTTTGGATCACACAAGTCACCTCATCCTAGCCATCAAAGAAGACAAAGAAGCAGAAGATGATTGTTGCATTGGCTATGGATTCAACATCTGGTCATACACTAGTAGAGATTGTTGAGCCATAGAAGGAAGGAAAATTTCATGAGCTTTCTGAAGATGACTTCCAGATCAAAACAGTGGATCTTGGCATCCTAGTTCATGACTCCATGGTCAACATGTGGAAGTCCACCAATGAGAAAATTGTAGATAAGCTAGAAGAGCTTAGGGCATAGAAGGAAATATTGAAGGCCTCGAATAGAGAATTGGTGGAATAGATAAGATCTGCACTTGAGAGCACTTTATCAAGTCAATTTGATCTGAATGCAGAGGAGAGTAAAAATCTACTCCTAAAGCTACAACAAGAAAGGCAATTCACGCAGGTGGGCCAAGCATGGGTACATCAGATGAAGGCCCAAGGGCCCCTATTAGTGGAAAACTTGGGAAGCCTAGTATTGGACGCTCTTAAGCTCAAGGAAGCAACTTCAAATCATCAAACAACCATACAAAAGGCAACAGAAAAACTGAGAGAGCAATTGGCCCTTCTACAAGAAGTGATTGACATGATGACAAATGTGGCCATTGTTGGAATATTCAAATATGGAAAGAGTACTTATGAGGGGGGGGGGGGGGGGGGGGGGGTGAATCATAAGTATCATATTTTTAAACAATAATACTTTTAACTGAAAGTAAATTGCATACATGTAAATGCATCAAGTAAACATGAAATTTAACACATGCATCAACAACTCATAACACTGGAATTTGGTAACCCAGAAACCCTCCAGGAATAAGAAGGTAAAACTGGGGTGGGGATGATACCCACAAAAATTACTGCAAAAATATTGTTCAACCACTTCTAATGGTTTGCCCTGTTAAAGGCCTTACACTGTGTCAATAGTGACTTGGTTAGAGGATTTCAAACACTTAACATGAAGTGTCACCCTGTTAAAGGATTTTAATCACCTAATCAAAGGATCTACAAAATAGTTGTTAAGCTAGCCTATCACCATAGGATTTTCATTCTAATACAATTGCTAGAAAGTATTTAGGTATAATGAACTTGATAAATTACAATCCTTGATTGCTGAATGCAGGCACCTTTATCGCTTTCTCTGATCTTGATCCTTTTGTGATCTTATAACCCTCGCTTCTGAAAATAGTTTTCCCTTGTGCACCCTTGTATGTCCACTCATGTATCTTTACAATGAAATTTTGTCTTCCTTATAAAGACTTCAAAGACTTAGGGTTAGATTTGGATCTACGATCCATATTGAATCTCAATTTCTCGCTCAATACTTGTCTTTTACTGATTGGTTGCATGCCTTTATCATTTTTCTTATTGGCTGCATATAGATTGCATAGGAAAAATAAAAGATTCAATCTCATCATTAAATCCCTTGAATTTTACCTTATGTCGGCTGCAAAAACTGTTTGCATCATAGTTTGTGCAATTTCAAACTTTTATGTTGATATTCTGTGTTACTCGGCTCCTAAAGTATTGTTGATGCTCGGCACATGTTGTTTCCTGGATAGCTCGGCACCTAAAAAAAACTTTATCACTCGGCACCTATTAACACTTGACACTTGTTACTCTCGGCACTTGTTAACACTCAGCACTTGTTACACTCGGCACTTATTGTTACTCGGCACTTGATATAGCTCGACACTTCATCTTACTCGGCACTTACTCTTGATCTTGATTAAGTGTATTAACACTCAGTTGTCAAATTTATTTTTTAAGCTAACAATCTCCCCCTTTGACATGAGTGGCAAAAACACTTAACTAAGATCCTTGTGACTCCTTATTAATTGATCCTGTATGTACACTCAGTGAGTTCTGTCCTGTTCAAAATTTGCTATCAAAATTTTCTATCTCAAAATTTGCTATCTCCCCCTTTTATCATACTTATCATTTCATTCCTGTACTTAACTCCCCCATACTTAATCACTTCTTATCACTTCCCCATACTTATTCTCCCCCTTTTTGACACTTATGTCAAGGGTCTTACAAGGAAATGCCATACTTGGCCAAAAATGTACTATTTATTTCAAGGAGTACCTTCAGAGCTGCATCCCAATTTGCTAATGCGACATCCAATGTCTTATGCTGGATGGAAATCTCTGCTGCTAGGTGTACAAGTCCATTAGATGAAGAAAGATTGGGGTCTTTCTTGAGGAGTGTCTCTGCATTTATCTGCTCCTTTTGAAGTAGTTCCAAATGAGGAGCTATTGATGATTGAATTTGCATCAATTTAGCTTTTGTGGTTGCCTCCTCTGCTACTAAGATAGCTAACTCTCTTTGTGTGTGAAGCGATTGGGCAAAATGCTTCTCACTCTGAGCTGGATTTGTGGGGAGTTGCATGCTGGAAATCTTCAGATTGTTTTCCAAGCTCAGTATTTTCTAGCTAGTGTCCTGTGTGAATGTGGAAAAATCACACAACTTGTTGTATAGGGAAAAGATGTTTCCTAGCACAGTTTTAACTGTTTTCATTTTCTTTGCCAGTTCTTCTTGTGACAGTGCTATATCACCGGATATTTTACTATTTACCTTGCCTTGGAACTTCCTTTCTGACCATTCAAGCAATCTGGCATTTGTTTCCTGGTCTTCATTAGTCACCTGGTCAACTATATCAGATAGTTGCTCTATAATTGGTCTTGACTCATCTGGAGACTGTAAGCAAAAAGCTTCTATGAATATGTCTTTGATTTCATTCAAGGTAAGCTTATGCTTATGTTCTTTTCTTAGTGCTTCTTGTCTCCTTCTTCTGTCCAATGCACTCTGAATTTCATTGATCTTTTCTTCAGTAAGAGTGCTAGATTCATAATATGGGATCTTTATTTCTTCATCAAGCTCAAGAACTCCATAGTGAAGTTTCCTGACTGCCTTTGATGAGCTCGAGCCTGGTGTTCTGATTTGTAGTTGTAACCCATCTGTGCTCAGCTGTTGAAGAGTCTGTGTTGGAGTACCAAATTTTGGTAATGCAACTAGTGTTTGTATTTTTGTCTCCTCCTTCTTCTTTATCACATCTTTTTCTTCAGCTTGAGTATCCCTTTTATGACTTCTCGGTGGGGTTGAACTTGTTGGTTGTTCAGATGTTTCTTTTATTTCCCCTACTGTTGTACTCAGCATTTGAAGTGTATAAGTGACTACACTTGGTGGAGATGGTGGTGGAAGAAATAGAATACCAATAGTTTGTATGGTCGAAGGTGGCACTTGTGCTTTTACCTTGACTATCTCTATTTTAACTTCTGGATTCTATAATTCATCAACACTGACCAATACAGAATTTGAACTTAATTTTGCTACTAGTGATGATTGGTCAAGGATTTCTAAATCCTCCGCAGTTAATGGATTGATGTTTGGATTTGAAGTGTCTGTAACATCTTTTATTTTTATAATATCTGCAGGTGTGATGGTGGCATGAGGAGGACTAGGAGGAGATACCTGTGTTTCTTGCATACTTTGATCTTGAGGCTCAGTTGTATCTTTCTCTTCCTCTTTCTCCTCTGTATGTGCTTTTTCTTCCTTTTCTTCTTTACTCTTCTTCTCCACTTGTTCCTTCTCTTTTTCTTTGGTTCCTGACATCTTCTTTTCCCTTGTCTTGGCACTTGCCTCTACCTTATATTCTTCATTATATACATCTTCTATTTTCTTGTAAACTATTTTCCACAATCTTATGGATTTAGTAACTACCTCTTCAATTTTATTCTGCAATATGTTGAACGCTCTATACTTGGGAGTGAATCTATTATTATGCCTTTTTACTGCATTTGTTACTTGATCTTTAGTCAAATCAAGAAACAATATGGCTAATGTTGACTCCCTTATCTCTTTTTTCATTTGTAAACAAAAATGCCATTTATCCTCTACAATTTTATACAATTCTTTTGGCAAAGATTTACCTAATTCTAGAGGTGTGTGCTTATATTCAGCCATCATAGCATACACAAATTCCTCTAATTTATTTTTCTCTTCTTTGGTGAGCTTAGAAAAATTCAGGTTCTTTAAACCTTTCAAATCATCATTCCTAATTTTTGAACATAATTTGTCTAGGGCTTGTGTTTTATCACTTGAAATTGACTGTTGTCCTCTGATTCTGTCTTCTCCTCATCTGTTTCAGGTTGGAGAATAAATTTTCTTTTCTTTTACTCAGCAGCAGTCTTCTTTGAGTCTTTCTTCTTTCCTTTTGCCTCCTCTTGGGCTTTTTGTGCTGCAACCCTTGTGGTAGGTCTCTTTGGTGTAGGAGCAGCTACTTTCTTCCCCTTTGATTGAGGAGCAAGAGGAGTTGTGGCCTTTCTTTTAACTGGTGCTTCCTCGGCTTCTTCTTCCTCAGCACTTTCCTCTTTATCTTCTCATAACCCTTGAGTCAGACCTTGAAGTTTATCTCCCTCTTCTTCAATGACTTCTCCTTCCTCTTCTATTGTTTCTTCTTCTTCAATGCCAAATTTTCTCTTGATTTGTCTCACCATTTTCTCTTTCTTCTTTACTGTAGAAGCAGTCTTCAAATTTGTTATCACCCTTGATTTGACAACATCATAGGTTCCAAAAGTTTTTACATTTTTATCAGCTTCTTCTGCAAGTAGGGTTGTTATTGCTGTAGAAGCTTGATCAATATCAAGTTCATAACCTAGTGGCCTAAGCCATCTTACTCTAGGTATAACTGCTTATATGTAGGTATAATCTATATCTACAAGAAAAAAAATGTCCTTTTCATATTTCTCAGTCAATGAGACTAGAATCCTCATTCTTTGTTTCATGGACTTTTTGAAGTCCTCAAAGTAACTAGTCATTTGGGCATCAAAATTTTCACCCATCTGTTCAATGTATCCATTGATTTTTTCAACAATTGTTTTGTCTGGATTCCACCTTACCTTACCCACAGAAGGGAATTCTTTCATCAGATAGAAAAACATGCACATCAAAATTGATCCAAATTTGCATTGAGCTCCCTTGCTCTTCCTTATAGCTCCCATATTTTCATTAATCTGTTGAAACATGAGCTCTACTAGATCATAAGTGTGATCCTTTTTTATTATCTTGTATGCAACATCAACTGCTATACAAGGCACATTGTTTAACCTGCTTGATTGATAGAATTTATGTGAAATAATTCTCACAGAAAAATCTAGTAGGGGATATGTGACTGTGTCGATAGTCATTCCTCTATTGTTCCATTTAGCACCTGTATTTTTATCTATTACTTCCCTTTTGTCACTTCGCAGGGTCTTTGGCCAATCTAGGGTTGGAATACCAGTAACCCTATGAACAATTTTCTTGGTGAATTTTACTGGCCCTGACTCTAACCAAAAAGCTCCATCGTGTATTTGACTCAAAACTATCCATACCCATTCAGTTTTGAAAACAATCGAAAATGCTAGGGTTTTGGTTAGTCCTTTTCTTTCTATTATTGAGAACTCATCTTTCAGTCTTTTGTTCTCACATAGTTTATCATATGCATTATAGATTTCTAAATCTCCTATGGCTCCAATTTTGCAGTTATAACATCTGCGAACATCTTGGACCATAAAAACTTTATCCGAAATAACTTATAATGCACCGGCATGATCATTTTTGTATGCTACTTTTGGAATGGGCTTAAATTCAGGTTGTTTAACTTCATTGCTGACCAATTGTATCTCATGACTCTCTCTACCCCTAGTGGTTCCTGACCCAGATGCCATTGTTTTCCAAACTAGGGTTTATGATTTAAACAAGTTTATAAGTTCTACGTAGCTCGGCACTTAAGTAAAATACCTCAAATCAATGAAACTTGTCCCGAATCGCTGTTGAAATCTTCACAAATGGCTTCTGAGCTGATCTTGATCTTCTCCGCTCTTCTCGGCTTTGTTTCTCGTTTGAATGGTGGGAAAATGATCAAAAATCAGATTTATGTACCCTTCAAAATAGAGTAATTAATGCTTAGTGCACTGCTAACTGTCTACTCGGCACCTGAAAGGTTTTAACATGACTCGGCTCCCATTGTGTTTTACTTTGCTCGGTTCCTATTGATATTTCACAGCTCGGCATGAACTATCAACTCGTTCGTTGTTAGCAACTCGGCTCCTGAAGACAACTTTGACAAATCTTGTAAAGTTCTTCAGTTTTGACTTGGCATCTTTGCTTATGCTAATTTCTTCTTTGCAGTTCTTCTATGTCTTGGCATTGATGTATGATGTAACTTGGTTTATCAATCCCTTACACTTATTCTTGCTTAATTTGATGAGGTGTGATCACTTGACCTATTAGATGAAGTGATCTTTGCACTTGATGTGCTATACTCATCTTTCTTCTTCCATGTCTTATTCATTTCACTTCTGATATGTCCAACATCTATCTTTGTCTTTCCATTGCTGAACTCAGAACTTGATGCCTTTGACCTTGTTGGGCAATTCCTGCTGACATGACCAGTTTTTAAGCAACTGAAACATGTAGTTTGACTCAACCATCTTTTGTAGTTCCCTCTAAAATGTGTTCTTATGCAGTTCTGTGGTATATTCTCATATTCTTGACAATAGTGACAGTTGTACCTGGTGTTGTAATCCCAAAATTCATGATTTTATATTTAATGTCCACATAGGCTTTGATCTACATTCAAAAGCTCTATGTCCATACTTTTTGAAATTATAACAATGTCCATCAAATCTTGATGTCTTAGTAGTTTTAGTTCTGCATTTATATGCTTGATGACCTTGCTTCTTGCATCTATGACAATGGTTTATGCTTTTAGGTTTATCATGCTGATGGGCATTCTTGCTTCTACATACATTAGATGTATGTCCTTTCTTTCCACAGAAATGACATATAGGTTTAACATCTTTACCTTTATCACTTCTTTGTTCTGCACTCTTTGATGATTCTCCAACTTCAGTGAGGTTGTATCCAAGTCCTGATGTATCATGGGTTGATCTTGGAGATTTCAGTAATTGCTCAAAATATTTGATGGCTTCACTTGACTTGTTGAGATTCTCTGCCACCTCTCTTTCTCTGTTCAATTCATTTTGCATTTGTTCATTCTGCATCTTCAAAGTAGAGATCTCAATATCTTTCATATTGAGTTCATGATGAAGGTTCATCATTTGAGCAAGTGTATCCATCTGCATGTTTGAGATCCTTGTCAGTTTAGTACATTTTTTTTCAAATATGTTTGCAAGATTTCTTTTGTCATTTTCCATCATCACTTTATCTTCAACTGCTCTTTTCTTGTGTTCAGTGATTTCACATATCATTCTGGCCTGTGACTCATGTTCCATCTTGAGAGATCTTATCTCATCTACTTGAACTTTGTTTTTCTCCATTAATTCTGCTATTGCTGCATCAAACTCTTTTGTATCTCCGTTGGAAAATATGTTGGTGGTACCAATCTCTTTGTAGTGTATATCATTTTCAGCTATGGCTAGATCCTTCCTTTTTTTTAATGAGTTTTTCAACTTGTTTCTAAATTCCTCCAAGGTATGCAGAGCAAGTTGCACATCTATCACCTGGTTTTCAATGATCTTCCCAAGTTTGAAAACTTCCATCTTTAGATCTTTTCCTCCAAGTTGTTAGGCTTTTCTTTGTGAGAACCTAAGTTAGCTCTGATACCAATTGTTGGAATATTTAAATATGGAAAGAGTACTTATGAGAGGCGGGAGGGGGGGAGTGAATCATAAGTATCATATTTTTAGACAATAATACTTTTAACTGAAAGTAAATTGCATACATGTAAATGCATCAAGTAAATATGAAATTTAACACATGCATCAACAACTCATAACACTGGAATTTGGTAACCCAGAAACCCTCCAGGAATAAGAAGGTAAAACTTGGGTGGGGATGATACCCACAAAAATTACTGCAGCAATATTGTTCAACCACTTCTGAAGGCCTGCCCTGTTAAAGGCTTTACACTGTGTCAATAGTGACCTGATTAGAGGATTTCAAACACTTAAGATGAAGTGTCACCCTGTTAAAGGATTTTAATCACCTAATCAAAGGATCTACAAAATAGCTGTTTAGCTAACCTATCACCATAGGATTTTCATTCTAATACAATTGCTAGAAAGTATTTAGGTATAATGAACTTGATAAATTACAATCCTTGATTGTTGAATGCAGGCACCTTTTTCGCTTTCTCTGATCTTGATCCTTTTGTGATCTGATAACCCTCGCTTCTGAAAATAGTTTTCCCTTGTGCACCCTTGTATGTCCACTCATGTATCTTTACAATGAAATTTCATCTTCCTTATAAAGACTTCAAAGACTTAGGGTTAGATTTGGATCTACGATCCATATTGAATCTCAATTTCTCGCTCAATACTTGTCTTTTACTGATTGGTTGCATGCCTTTATCATTTTTCTTATTGGCTGCATGTAGATTGCATAGGAAAAATAAAAGATTCGATCTCATTATTAAATCCCTCAAAGTTTACCTTATGTAGACTGCAAAAACTATTTGCATCATAGTTTGTGCAATTTCAAACTTTATACTGATATTCTGTGTTACTCGGCTCCTGAAGTATTGCTAATGCTCGGCACATGTTATTTCCTGGATAGCTCGGCACCTAAACAAAATTGTATGACTCGGCACCTGTTAACACTTGGCACTTGTTACTCTCGGCACTTGTTGACACTCGGCACTTGTTACTCTCGGCACTTGTTGACACTCGGCACTTGTTACACTCGGCACTTGTTAACACTCAGCACTTGTTACACTTGGCACTTACTGTTATTTGGCACTTGATATAGCTCGGCACTTCATCTTACTCGGCATTTACTCTTGATCTTGATTAAGTGTATTGACACTCAGTTGTCAAATTTATTTTTTAAGCTAACAGCCATTACTCACGAGATTCTAAAGATAGGCAAGGAGTCATTGTTTCATTGGAAATAATCCTTGGAGTTTGTTATAGAAAGCTCTATGAGGTTAGAAAATGAGCTCAATGATGTACACAACCTGGTGCAAAAGGTTATTGAGAAGTTGTTTCAATACTTGAAGATATTGCACACAGAGTCCTTTGTGTCTACTAATGGAAATTTCATGGATATTGAGAGAATGAAATCAAGTTTCTTGGCATTTTTCGATGAATTCGTTGACCCACTCAACTTCTAAGTGTCCAATTTCTAGAAACTCTCATTAGTAGATGCAATCATAGAGAGAGAAACAAGAAAATTCTAGTCAAGGGTAGCCCGAATAGATGAATTGACTCAGATGCATGACTACTAGATGGTTCGAACTAAGAACATCATCATTCTAGATGTTGAAGAACTGGACAAAGTAATTGAAGCCATGAAATCTTATAGAGCCAAATCTGTTATTCTCAAGAAGGCATGATGTTCTGATGCTTTTTATCATCTACCATTCTCCCTCTTGTCTTTCCTAATTATAGCCATTCTTGGCATTTTGTCAGTCTCTGTAATGGATAATGATTCAAGCTTGTCCTATTTTTAGTCTTTTATGTTCAGAGATGCTCTGCGAAGCAATCATCCAATGTGACTAGCCATTTTGAGAATGCCTATAAATGTAACCTTTTAAGATGTTAATAAGATTGGCAAAATTACATTTGGGCAAACCCTTGTAGTTGGGACTACTATGTGTAACTCTAAGTCCATTTCTAGTTTTTTTGTTTATTTAGTTTCAGTATAGTGTATGGAATGAATGTGCTAATGTTGAGAATTGAATGAATGTGAATGAACTTGGTTTTGTTTTCTTTGTTCAATAGATTGTATGCCTTACTTTCTTCAGCATAAGTATCTCTTGGTTCTCTCTGTTATGCATCGTAGTCTATGTGTTTAGTATAGTTTATTGTGTAAGGAAGTCAGAAACTGATGTATGATGTAGCTAAGAGATAGACAATCCGGGCATTGTCATAACATCAACTAATTGTGTAATTCAAGAATTAACTATTACATCATCTTTTCCTTTCTTCCTATCGTCTTAGTTAGTTATGCATGTTTTCATTCATTGCATTCTAGTTTAGAATAGATCATTGCATGTTGTGAGTTAGTCCCCCTTTCAATTGCCTAAGTTGTTTAAAGTGTTGAGTAACTTGGTATTTGCCTCTTCTGCTCTCTAGTTAAGAGCATACCCCCAAAACCTTAAAAACAAATTCATTGCACATCTTGCATTCAAAAGGGAGTTGTACCTTTCAATTCAGGGGTCCTTCATAGATTACTACATTAACCCATTCCGTTGTTAACTTCTTTGTCCTCCATAAGCCATTGGACAAGTTAAGGGCCTGTTTGGTTGTGGAAATATGAAAATGGGAATAGGAATACCTATTCTGGAATACTTATTCTCGAATAGAAAATGGGGTTACATATTCCTATTCTTGTTTGGTTCACCCAAAATTTGATGTGGAATACACGGACTCAAAAATTTAAGTTTTCTAAAATAAAAAAAATTGGAATAGGAATACGTATTCCTATTCCACCTATTTAGGTGGAATAGAAAATTCTCATTTTTGGGCCAAAATTGGAATACGTATTCCTATTTTATTCCTATTTCAATTCTAATTTGGTACATTCAAACAAAGAATTCAAAATTCTAAGAATATATATATGCCTATTCCACTTGTATTCCTGTTTCCAAACAGACTCTAAGAATTACGGTATAAACCAAAAAGATAAAAAAGACAAATTGTTAACCAATACTGTGTAAGATTGATATCTTTAAATTTTCAAAATAGCATATGCTTCCTAAATGATTTGGACTAATTATGGTGGATATGTGATAATTTACTTTGAGATTGTAATGATATATAATGTCCATGTCGTCAATTGAAAAAAAGCAATCAATCACAGTGTGCATAGGGGGAGAGTACGGTGCAAAACTTTTTATTAATATCTTGGAGTACATCCATACATTTGTCACACCACAGTATTTTTTCAACAGTAACATGCCACACAAGGTTCCGAAGATTCAAGGGATTAAAGCACACTTTGTATCTCGGAGCAGATTACACGCTGAAGTCAAGCTTGTGAACAACTTATTAGAAAACTCGCTGGCCGAAGTTCCTCCGACAAGGAAAGAATCAATGAGCCCCAGCTTCAATGCACTTTCTCCTATTGCGCAGAAGCTTGTGAGGGATTCTACAACCAACATTGAGAGCAAGCATAACTCTAGACCCTCAATAAATGGCTAGGAATGTTGTTCTTCATTTTTTTCAAACAGATAAGCTGTAGTTATTGGTCTTGCATTTAACCATGATCATGTGTACTTGGTTGAAACCAGTTGTGTTTTCTCGGGGCAAATAAATTGGATCATGGAATCTAGTCGGAACCGGCCACCTTAACATCACATACTAATAGAAAATTGGAAAAAATAAGTTAACTTTGACTATTTAACACTTTTAATCTGGAATGAAGCTTAGTGTGTGATGTTTAAGCAGTACCAACGACCCATCATCCTTTGCAATTTCTTCAAATTCATTTATTAGTCTGCATTGGTGACTCTGTCATTTGAGGTTCTGAAGTTTTTTTCTAATCTTTCCAGACTGAATTCAAAGATACAGACATTTAGTATGTAAACGTTTCAAAATCCTTCTTCCCCTGGCTCATTGTATTATAGTTCTTGATGAAATGTGGAACACGTTTCAGATATTTATTTATTTTTAATCACTTCAGCGATTTTTTACAAAAGCTCTGTTATGGTTTTTATATAAAAGGCCCTCTTTCAAACCCAGACAGGATGATATACCTGTGTTTGTTATTTCAATTTCAACTCCTTGTTGGCTCTACAGATTGATGTAGCCAAGCATATGAATTTTTAGTTTGATTTTGGTGGCAGTGCTCCAATTTTTTTACCTCCAATCACAAATTGATCTTATTCGCTCGTTCCGCTATTATATTTTAAATGTAAAACATGTAAACAATGTGTACAAGATTAAAAAAACAAATTATATGTAAGAGGCATTGTTGCAGAAATTTTCTGCATTTAGAAATTCTTATATACTGTGATGATGGGTTACAGCCCAGTGGCCCGACTAAGAAACTCAACATCAATTCTGTAACAGTGATTTTCCATAAAAAATTTAATGCGGAAAGTGTGTTTAATATTTTCCAACTTTATTTTTGAAATGGTGAATTCATAAAATAATTGAGTTCACAATGCACATAAGTGTCATCGTTCATTTGTTTGGTCAGTACTTTTTAATATTTCTAAGTGCTCATCATTTCTGACAAGGCTGCAAAAGGGTTCAAGATAAGACTTTGGTTGATGGATATTAGTATCAAAATATTTTATTGTCTCAAAATTTAATATTTTTTTTGATGAACCTATAGTATAAACTATTAGAAATAAAAAATAAATATTAACTATAAAAACTTGTTTAATTCTACAATGTGATTGGTCACTTTAAATAAATAAATGTATAATAATAATAATAGAGTCATTCGAAAAAGATTAATTTGTTTATTTTTTATTTAGTCCTTCATACACATTTTTCAAGTATCTTTAACCTCCTCTAACATAGTATACTACCTTCCAAAATTATTAAAGCAAAATAAATTGGCAATGTGAAGCCAATGTTGATATCTTTACAGTTTGTACCAAATTGGGAGCTCCAAGGTTTGTTATAAAAATTAGAGCATCAACAAGATAGAAGTGGAATGCGGCTATGCAACCGACCAAATCAACCCGATTTGATTATATGGGTGCATTGCGCAGTTGGGTTATAAGAATGGTTGAGATATTGGCATCGTAAACATTAATGTGACAATGTTGAATCAAAGACATCCAAGTTAAATTGTTTAACACATTGCTTTGATGAAAAGAAAGGCAATCATACCATAGTGAGGAGCTTAGATGATGCACTACACGTGAACTGTTGAAAAAATGTCTCAAAGAATTTTAATCTCGATTTGGCTATGACTGCAATATGTTCATGTTAGATAATGACAACAATTGAAGAAAAGCAGAAAAAACAAGATTGTGAAAACAATCTTTTTTTTCTATTTTAGAAAAATAATAGTTTTTTATCTTCAAAAGGAAACTTCAAGTTTTTGAGGAATAAATCAAGTTTTATTCTATGTTGAGAAGTTTTTCTCTTATCTTCAAGAGACTATATCTTTCTTCTCTGTGAAGGCATAAAGATCAATGTTTGAATAGAAATATGGTAGTAGCAACTGTGAAGTTGAAGATGTAATGAGTTTCTTCTGAGCAATAAGAATACCAATACTTGCCCAATGGATGTTTCATTGACATATTGTCAAGATTTTACCACGTATATCTGTGTATTTTTGTTTCTCTTGTTATTGTTATTTATTTCTCTTATTGTTTCTTTGCACAAGTTTGCATGTGAAATATCTAGTCTTGTACATACCATCCAATACATTAAACTTCCTACTACATTTTCATAAGGTACACGAGACATATAATCATTTTCTTCCTTAGTACTAGGACATAAACTTGAAGAAAGCTTAAAATGAGAAACCAAAGGGATATTAACAAGTTTCACATTTTGCATACTGAATCTAACGAGAATCTTCTCCACATATTTCTTCTACGATAACCAAAGCTTACCATGTTCCCTATCTCTATGTATCTCTATACCCAAAATTTGTTTTGTTGTTCCTAGATCCTTAATATCAAATGGCCTAGCCAACTGAGTCTTCAACTTATTAATTTCAGCCATGCTTTTACTTGCTATAAGCATATCATCAACATATAAAACCAAGATAATGAATAAGTCATTTTCTAAACTTTTAAAGTAAACACAATGGTCATACTCACGTCTTACAAAGTTTTGGCTCACCATGAAGGAATCAAACTTCTTGTACCATTGCCTGGGTGACTGCTTCAGGCCATACAATGATTTCTTGAGTTTGCAAACAAATTTTTTGTTGTGGTCTTGAACAAACCTTTTTGGTTGTTCCATATATATATCCTCATCCAAATCTCCATGTAGAAACGTTGTTTTAACATCTAGTTGCTCTAACTCAAGATTAAGTAATGCAACTAATGCTAATACAATCCGAATAGAAACAAGCTTAACAACTGGTGAAAAAACCTCATGAAAATCAATGCCTTCTTTTTTAGAATATCCTTTTGCTACCAGCCTTGCATTGTACCTTTCAATTTTATCATCAACACCCTTCTTTAGTTTGTAGACCCACTTGCAACCAACAACCTTTCTACCCTTTGGAAGTTCTACCAAGTCCCATGTCTTATTCTTCTCTAAGGCATCCATTTCTTCTTTCATTGCTATTTTCCATTTAGCATTACACATTGCTTCTCGATAACAACTTGGTTCCCCATCGTTAGAAATCAAAGCAACTAATGAAATGAAATCATCATACCTTTTAGGAGGATTCTTAACTCATGTAGATCTTCTAAGAGATGGTTGTGGCATTTCCACAATTTCTTGTATGTTTTTTAAATCTGCACCTTCTTCTTCAGAGAGATCTTCTTGCTCTTTTTCTTTTGTAGAAGGATGAGTTTCCAACTGAACTTGTTGATATTGTGGTACTTCTTTCTATTCCAAATTATTTTCTACAAAATCTGATTTTGTTAGAGAGGATTCATCAAATACTACATCTCTACTAATGATGATTTCTTGGGTGATGATTTCATGGGTGATGATTTCATGGGTGATGATTTCATGGGTAGTAGGACCCCACAATCTATATCCCTTAACTCTATCACCATAGCCAACAAAGGAGTATTTCTTGGATTTTTGATCTAACTTAGAACACTGATTTTTAGAAACAAGAGCATAAGCATCACAACCAAATATTTTTAGATTTGAAAAATCACATGATTGACCTATCCAAACCTCTTCAGGAATCTTGCAATCTATTGCAATTGATGGCGACCGATTTACCAGATAGCATGTTGTATTAACTACCTTTGTCCACAACTCTTGCTGCAATTTGGAATTATTGAGCATACTTCTTGCTCTCTCTAGAAGAGTCCTATTCATGTGTTCAACAACACCATTTTGTTAAGGAGTGTAAACTATGGTTTTATGCCTAACGATCCCAATTTCCTTGCAATAGTTCTCAAACTCTAAAGATGTGAACTCACCTCCATTATCTTTTCTCAAATACTTGATTGATCTGCTTGTACTCTTTTCAACAAAAACTCTAAATTGTTTGAATACACCAAACACAACAGCTTTACTTTTAATAAAAAAGACCCATACTTTTCTTGAGTAGTCATCTATAAATATCACAAAATATGACACCCCTCCAAAAGAAACTACAGGGGATGGACCCCAAACATTTGAATGAATATAGTCTAGAATACCTTTTCTTATATGGCTACCAGAGTGAAACTTCTTTCTACATTGCTTTCCAAACATACAATGCTTACAAAAATTCAAATTCAAAGATTTTAAGTTTGGAAGCAACTTACGATTAACCAGTACCTTTAGCCCTTTCTTGCTCATATGACCCAATCGTTGATGCCATAAATGAGTAGATTCATCACTTTCCTTAGATACCACTATCGCATGATTTACATCTGTGCTTCCTTCCAGCCTATAAAGGTTTCCAACTTTTGTAGCCTTCATCACCACTAAAATTTCCTTAGACACTTTAAGAACTCCACCTTGACAAGAGAATTTATAACCACCAAAATCCAAAAAACCCAAGGAAATTAAATTCTTTTTTAGTTCTGGTACA
This sequence comes from Cupressus sempervirens, assembly GCA_028749045.1. NCBI lineage: Eukaryota > Viridiplantae > Streptophyta > Pinopsida > Cupressales > Cupressaceae > Cupressus > Cupressus sempervirens. Next base: position 875,260,780 of record CM053789.1, read on the forward strand.
TGTCTTACCCATATTAGTGTCTTTACAATACCATCAAACATCTTGATTCTAATACTCCCAATCCCAACAGTCTTACAAGAAGCATTATTTCCCATAAAAACAACACCTCCATCAATAGGTTGGTAAGAAGAAAACCAATTCCTATGTGGACACATGTGATCAGAAAATCTAGAATCTAAAATCCATTCATCTTGACTTTGTAAGATATTACAAACAAATAACACTTCACCAACCGTACCTGAATTTGCCTTAGTTGGACTCATTTCCTTTTTGGATTCATCATTCTCTTCTTTTCTTTTCCAAAATTTTTTCTTGAGATGCCCTGCTTTATTGCAATACCAACATTTTCCCTTACTCTTTTTGCCTCTTGACTTGGATCTAGATTTATCTCTCGAACCTTCCCCTTTTTCTGTGGAACGACCTCTAGCTACCATTGCTTCCAGTGTGGAGGTTTCTATATTAGACTTCCTTTGCACCTCTTCAGACAAAAAAATCAAATTCAAGGGAGTCAGTTGTACTAAAACTAATAGAAGTAACTAAGTGATTCCAAGATTCGGGCAAAAAACATAACAATGTAACTGCTTTGTCTTCATCATTAATTTTTACATCCATACTACCCAATTGACAAATTAGAGTATTGAAAACATTTAAATGATCAGCAATTTTTATACCTTCCTTCATTCACAGGCTATACAGTTGCCTCTTCAAGTAGATTTGATTTTTTCATATAAAGACTCTCCATTCTACCCCATGAACCTACAGCTGTATCTTCTTCAACAATATTAAAAAGAACCTCATATGCCAAACACAATTGGATCATGCTTAGGGCTCTCATATCTAAATCCTCCCAATCATCCTCTATCATATTTATTGGTTTCTTTGACTTTCTAGCTAATGCCTTACGCAATCCCTATTGCACTAACAAGTCACGTGCCTTGAGCTTCCATAGCTCAAAATATTTTTTTGCCATTAAAAGTTCTCCACCTCAAATCTTTCATTTGAAACCTTTACCACTTGATACTACAAAAAACTCAACACCAAATTCTAACATAGCTACTGTAAAAATGAAATTGCTCTGATACCACTTGTTATGGAAGTGGAAGCATTAACCAGAAACAATATACTTTACAACACAAGTTAGATGCAAAGAAACAATAAGAAAAATAAATAACAATGACAAGAGAAACAACAATACATAGATATACGTGGTAAAACCCTGACAATATGTTAAGGAAACATTCACCGGTCAAGTATTGGTATTCTTATTGCTCAGAAGAAATATTGTAGTAGCAACTGTGAAGTTGAAGATGTAATGAGTTTCTTCTAAGCAATAATAATACCAATAATTTCCTAGTGGATTTTTCTTTGACATATTGTCAAGGTTTTACCACATGTATCTGTGCATTGTCATTTCTCTTGTTATTGTTATCTATTTCTCTTATTGTTTCTTTGCATCTAACTTGTGTTGTAAAGTATATTGTTTCTGGTTAATGTTGCCGATTCCATAACAGTTCACGGAGTAAATTTATTGAAAGGCTTCTCAAATTTCAAGCATTTGCCTTGGTAGGAGTAGATCTAGAAGCATAGGAGCTTTGAGGGATGGGCAAAGAAAAATCAATTTTTTGAAAATTTGTGCTTTGGAATCTTTCCAACAGATAAATTGTTGGGCATGAAGTCGAATTCTACCATCTCTGCATACAACCTCTCTGTCCACCACAATATAAAAGACTCGAGATTTGGTATAGCATATAGGGTATGCGGTTGACAGGGAATACAATGATTTTCAATATGATTTCCAGTAGAAGGATTTATCAAATATCTTCAAGAACTTTAAAAAAAATTTGACAAATAAGCCAAATGTCTACAAAATGGGGAGTCATGAAAAACACAGCTAAGATGTTTGACAAATGTCATAAATAATTGTCATCTTCACCAATAAAATGAAATGATTGCAAAGTGTATACAAAATCATGGATTTTGCAGCAGGCTCTCAATACCTTCAAATTAATGAAGTGTTGTAGAGCATAAGCTTTATTCGCAGACTTTTAATCAAATGCAATAGTTGAAGACATACTAGGACCAATTCTTGGTTATAAGGCCATTTTGTAAGGTTGTAAGGTCAACGTTGATGCTATAGTCAAATATAGTATATGAGAATGGAAATGATGTTTAATGTTTTTAATTTATTTGAATCATGTTTGGCACATTTATGAAGTAAGAAGGGTCATCGTAATGTCAATGTGCCAAAATGCCAAAAATAAAAAGGATTGGCAATACACATGAATCATTTCACAATATGTCCATAAGCACATATAAAATGGGGATCAAATGTGGCACTGCTATAACTTGAGAAAGTTTCCACAATACATGTACTTAATAACCAATGCATCTGAGTTGAATGTCAACACATTGGTAGAGATTTATATGTCATATGCTTTGAAATGTGATCTTGATTAATGCAATGGTTAGGGAGTGTATTGAGAAACTATAGGAACTCTCCGAGAAAAAGCATTTGGTTGGTGGAAACAAACAATCTATGATAGGAATCTCCCTCATGAATGGTTCATAAGGCACAATATTTGGTGAAGATTTTGTAAATGGGGTTGCAAGCAGTGTGGGTTTAACCATGGAAGAAACTTTGTAGTTAAGCGCGCTCAAGCTGGAGTAGTATTGGGATGGGTAACCTCCCGAAAGTCTCAATGCTTCACCTCTATGAGCATCACCTAGATCCAATGCATGCTAAGTGTTTCATTCATTATCATGAGAGATGGGTTTGGTGAATCACTACTAATGAAATATTGGTCAATGAGTTTGACTCAAAAATCACACAGTTAAATCACGATGGCAATATCACAATTTAACTTGTTGTGGAAAATATCTCCTACTTACCAACCTCTCTCATGTTAAATTAAAAAGATTGATTAGTTAATGTCTAATATAATCATTGGTCTTATATAAAATGAGATGTCGCGAACTCACAAGAGACATTGGCTCACTGCCAAAAATCTCTCTTCCAATGTCACTTTTCGTCATGACCTATATAGATTCAAAACTGTAACCAAACTCTGATAAACCAATAGATTTATAAAAGATATAAGAAATTGTTAAACCATGTCACAAATTCCACTAGAAACACTCGCCTAGAGCTAACAAGAAATCTTTCACAAATTCATAATGTGGGCAGAAATGACAGGCTCGCACTTTGGTAACCATTTGAAGAATATCAATATTCAACCAAGTCATAGTGTTGTAGCCAAAGAAGACCATGCCAGATATGTGTACCGAATGTTGAAATCCTAGACAAGGAAAATCTCTTGTTCAATAGAATGCCTCAAAAAAATGTATATTCTCGTCAAATGCAATGATTGGAAGGTGTGCATAAAGCATAACTGTTCAAAGTTAGAAAACCTGCAATCTGATTGCCGCAAGAAGAATATTTTGTTTGGCATATTTTATTTAAATGTGGCTCATAAAGTTAGCATTTAATTGGTTTAGTAAAATGCTTCAAGGAGATTAGAAATATCAACAAAGCACATGAACAAATTAAAAATAAAATACTCAATGCTATGTCATCTTATGGATTTCAGTCAGATACTTCATTAAAATGAATTTAGAGGCCTTGAAGAAAGAATGGAAGCACAAACAATTTGCATCACCTATTTGCCAAAATGCAAGAACAAATATGAAGATAAGTCAAAGCACGTGAACTTGTACGACCAAATCATATAATGTAAGTTTACTAGTACTTGCATCTTTGAAGGGTGCAAGAGTTATACCAATAGTTATATATATAATGCTATTGTGTTGTTGATGTATAAATTTTGGTCACAAAATTCATCCTCTATGATGTCCTGACCAACATTAATAATTAAAAATCTTTGATTTTCTATATATAACAGTCTGGACAACCAAAATAGTCCTCTACCTATTCTACCTACCAAACACTTCTTATCCTTCTATGAACTACACTCACTTCTCTTTTGATAGTATCAACACCTCCTATTATATATTTTTTCAATCTCATGCATCTTTTCCTTTCTCACTCTTGTTTATATCCATTCTTCCTCTCTACAGAAAATTGCCCCCTACTCTTCTCCCATTCACATCTTCTACAACATTGTTGGTTGAGAGTTTCCACTTCCTTAATACCATTGAAAGCTGGCATTTTAAAGTCATGCCCCCCTCCGTTCTCCGTCCACCACACAGCCTTGGAGAATACGATCCTCTAAGCAAGTGTGGCTATACACACGCTATTAGAACACTATATATATAATATTCCTTTATGTATTTCATAACCATTAGTCCATATGCCTTACCTCATATATTATATATACTTCATCCATTTTGCTAAATGGTAACATGTGACCATAACAAAAACTCTATTGGAAAGAGAATATCCTTAAATAGTTATCCAGCTTACTATACCATACAAATATGTCAGGCACTAAGATTATAAAAGGCTAAATGGTCAAAGGATAAAGCGAAATTGTTCCTCGTTAGAACATTATACAAAACAAAGGTAGTTACCGTACTTACTCATAAAGTTCATTGGCTTTATATTCCAACATCAAAGAGGATGACTAAATCCCTGATTCAAATTGAAATTCACCAAGGCATGCATTTGGATTCAATACTACTTTAATTCTATAGAAACGCCAAAACATATTCCATTGACTAGTGTGGGTGGCAAATGCCATGACCAATAATCTTTATTACCCACATTTAACGTGTGTAACCTGTCTAAACATTTCATGATATTAAAAATGTTGGTAATTCTTTTAGAAAAGAAGTAGCTTCAAATAAAGTAAAGAAACTTTAATAATTACCAGGATCCCTAGGAATGGATGCATCTCCCCCATCACTAACAACCCTTGTTTCGTGAGCATAAGGTGATAACTAATTCTTTAACAAAGAATTTGGGTATAAGAGGAGGCAAATTCTATGACTGGAAGAACAAACTACTTATGCTTTGTGAAGCTTATAAGAATATATTCAAATGCTTTGTTACACATGAGAGAATAATTGATTTGAGAAAGAAACACAAAAAAAAAAATATGGGAAAGAATTCATTGCAAATTCATCATAGAGTAGCATAAGAATGAGTTCATTGCACGAGATATCCAAACTAAATAGAGAAACGAGAAAGAATAATTGTTTTAAAATTTTAAAAAATCAGATCTTTTAAATGTCCAATGTATTTACACCACACGACTCATTTTTATTGCACAATGTATTTACACTATACAACTCATTTTATTGTACAGATTTTATAAACCAAGTTATATAAGATATCTATGCCTGTAACATTGGGGATAGATAAAATATGAAGATTCCAACATTTTTTTCCTATTACCTTAATAAATAGAAAATCAATAATGGATTTGATAAGAGTTTAGAAATCTCTTCCACTTATCTACCAATATAAGTTTTAACAATGAATTTAACAGCAACCATGTATATTAGAATAATGAGCCAATAGTTACATTTATCCAAATTTAATTCTCTTTGAATTGTATAAACTGGTAGCTAGCCTCTTTGACAATAACATGTGGTGAATCAATAACGCTTTCTTTGACAAATGTCAAATCCAGTAATAAAACATGGAGTTCACTTTCATTTTATAATGTATATATTGAACGGCCCACATTGGTCGTACGAGTTTCTCAGCCGAATGATCATCACAAACAGCCTTTATTATATAATTTAAAATTAAAATCCTATTGTTTTACAATTTTTAAATAATTAATTAATTCCCGTATTTAGCCATCCTGTCGGCTGTATAGCTATTTCGTAACGTGTAATGTATCACTGTTCCCAAATCACTACAAACATAATCCATGTCATTCCTGTAGACAAGATGGAAAATTCACGCAATGCTATTTAAACACCAAATTTCCTAATAATGTCTACCGAGGACAATTTTCTATTAATTAGGTTTTACGTTAATTAATACAATGGCATATGTCGTTGCTAACTGCACAGATGCAGTGGAGGCCTAAGCGTATCCGAACACTTGTTCCCCAGAGAAATCTGAACTCTATGAAACACATTCGGTACCAGAAATTGGATACATCATCTTTAGCCATAATGGCTTTCATCTTTTTATGTTGATTTTTCTTTTTTAAAATCTTTTGATGTGGTTGTAGCTGAATTTGATTTTTCTCTGTTTGTTTTGTTCTGAGAGGTATATTCAGATAGGGAGTGATAAGTATAATAGGCATTTCAAAGTGCTGAAGATTCACCGGACTAAAACATCGAAGCTTCATATAAGCAAAGATCCTGTGGTTTACTCAGGCTAGGAGAGGGAATGATCGCCATGAATAAGACTTGAGCTCGGTCCATTTGAATCTACTGGAAGACCCGCTTGTGGAATGGCATGTACAACCATTGAACTAGTTGTCTACCAAGTCATCCGTTTCCTCTACCCATTGCCAGCGTTGTTAATTATTGTTAGTTGGACAGCTGTTATTTCTGACTTGGAAATAGCAGTTGTATTTATGGGTAGCTTGGACAGCTGTTCGTTCTTATCTATGTATAGCAGCATTAGTTATGGGTAGTTTGGACAGCTGTTTGCCCACTTGCTGAGAATTAGTAAATGATTATTGCAAAGATAATTATTTACTAATTTTAGTGATTCCCTTATGGTCACTTTGCAACCAATTCTATTATTGGCTGTCGAGTTGTCTTAATCTCAGCCATTGGTTTGATTTAATCTTGGTCGTTGGTTTACCAACAGGAGTAGTATAAAAAGGGGTCATTGGGTCATTTGGAGAATAAATTTTGGAGAAGCAATTTGTAGTGATAGCAAATTGTCTTGCAGTGTTAGCAAGGGCGCAGTGTTAGCGTGGGGATAGCAGTGGGGAATATTAGCGGGAGAAATTAGGAGGTTGTCGGAGTTCTGTCAGTGAGAGGTAAGGAATTTTGTATCTCTTGATTTGCTGAAGTTTAATATAATTCCTCATCTGTAGAATTGGTTTTCCCTTAGGGGTTTTTCTAGGGACAATTTGTTCGAAAATATTGTGTTCATTGTATTGTTTATTTCTTTCCATATTTTATAAGTGAAGTTGTTGTTGTGCTATTTTTCGATATTAGCTGAGAATTTATTTTCAGCAGTTTAATAATCGTTTACGATAGGAGATTAATAATCAGTGACTGCAATAGTTGATTTTTTCACATGGTATCAGAGCATTGTTAAGGGTAGAAGAGTTTTGCCCTAGGAAAGAAATGTTGATCTCTTTAGATTTATTATTGCTTTAAACCTTTGAGATGGCTTCAGCTGGTTTGAGAGATCAGGATAGATTGGATGGAGCCTCAAATTTTGATGTCTGGAAGGCCAAAATTTCTTTATTGTTGGAAGAGAATGGTATCAAGGATTATGCTGCCAGTGTTGTACCTATACCAACGGATGCAACACAGCTTGCAGCATATAGGAAGGACGATGCCAAAGCGAGGAGGATTATCCTTGATGGTGTCAAGGATCATATTGTTCCACATATCGTAGAGCTAGATATAGCGAAGAAGATGTGGGACGCCATTCTGAATCTGTACCAAAATGCTACCACCAACAAGAAGTTGATTCTCAGAGAGAAGCTAAAGAATACCCGGATGAATCAGCGAGAAGACGTCACAAGTTACCTCACCAGGCTTAGACTTGTCAAGGATGAGTTAGCAGTTGTTGGAGATAACCCTAGTGATGATGAGCTAGTGAGAATATCCCTAAATGGGTTTACTAAACAATGGAGTGTCTTTGTTCAAGTTGTCAGTGGACGAGATACTTTACCGAGTTGGGATCGACTATGGACTGATTTCACTCAGGAGGAGTTTAGACTAAGTCTTGTCAATGGGGCCAACAAGAGTCAGAAAAATGAGGTGGAATAAGAGAATGTTGCCCTAGCAGGTAAAGGGAAAGCAAAGAAGGGATCTAGCAAAGCATCAAATTCACAAAGTGAGAAGAAGAAGGACCTTTCTAAAGTCAAGTGCTTTGGATGTCACGAGTTTGGCCACTATGTCAGTGATTGCCCAGAGAGGAAGAAGGGTAAGAAACAAGTGGCAGCTGCTTCAGCAAGTGCGGAAGAACTCTCCAGTAGAATGGAAGATGAGTTTGCACTCATAGCTTGTATGATTAGCTCAACCTCACAGTGTGTTTGATATATAGATAGTGGGACGTCATTTCATATGACAGGAGTTAGAGAGTACTTCTCCAGTTACAAGGAGGAGGACACCAATATCCAGATTTCTATGGGAAACTTGTCCAAACTCAACCTTGTTGGGAAAGGGACTGTTCAATTTCAGAGGGAGAATGGAAAGATAATTCCACTTCATGATGTGTTATATGTGCCAGGCTTAGGTATGAATTTGATTTCTGTATCTGTTCTTCAGGATAGGGGGTATAATGTACTCTTTAGAGGGACAAATGTGTCGATAAAGCACAAGGATTGGAAATCACCCATAACTATTAGAGTTAGGAGTGGTCGCCTTTATAGATTGCAGTTTGATACTCCTAAGGCACTTATGAGAAACAATAATCTTAGAGATCTTGGAGAGCTATGGCATAGGAGGATGGGCCATATTCATCATGGAGCACTTAGATTGCTTCGTGACACGGTGACAGGTGTTCCAGAGGTGAGCATAGAGCATGACGATGTATGTAAGGGATGTGTGTTGGGGAAGTTTGCGAAAGCATCTTTTCCAAGGAGTGACACTAGATCTAAGGGTGTTCTTGATCTAGTACATTCAGATGTTTGTGGACCGATGTCGACGAAATCTCTCAGAGGATATGAGTACTATGTTACTTTTATTGATGACTTCTCTAGAAAGACCTGGATATACTTCTTGAAGACTAAGGATGAGGTTTTTAGTCAATTCCAAGAGTTCAAGGCTCTTGTGGAGAACTCGACAGGAAAGAAGATAAAGGTTCTTCGGTTAGACAATGGAGGTGAGTACAAAGAAAATGTCTTCCAGGAGTTCTACACCAGAGAAGGAATCAAGAGAGAATGGATTGTTCCTTACAATCCACAGCAGAATGGAGTTGCTAAGAGGAAGAACCATTCTATATCGGAGGCAGCAAGAGCTATGCTACATGATCAGGACATGCTCCGTTACTTATGGGCAGAGGCGTGTAATACAGCAGTCTACATTCAAAATAGAGTTCCACACAAGGTGCTAGGGAAGATGACACCAGAGGAGGCTTTCACAGGGAAGAAGCCAGATGTTAGTCACTTCAGGATATTTGAGAGTTTGGCATATTTCCATATTCCTGGAGATACACGTACAAAGTTAGATCTGACTGCAAAGAGGGGGTACTTTGTTGGGTACAGTGAGACCTCAAAGGCATACAGGATTTTCATTCTGGGGACTAAAAGAATTATTGTCAAACAGGATGTCAAGTTCATGGAGGACAAGGGATTTAGGAGATCCAGAGATTTGCTAGCAGATGATCAGAGTAAGCAGCCAACAGAAGCTCCAAGACCAAGTCAAGGGCAGCAAAGCTCAAGTACAGTTACCAGTACGAGTGTAGACTCAGTTAGTGAAGATTCACAGAGTATGGAGCAACAGGTGCAACAAGAAATGCATCTAGAAGACTTAGAGGTTGACATTTCATCCTCTACAGTTGGCAGTAGGAACCATGTGGTTCCAAATACACAAAGGGATACTCAGGAGTTTGTGGGAGCTCCTAGGAAGAGTACTAGACAGCGAAGACAACCAGCCAAGTTCAATGATTATATGGCATTAGTTAGTCAGTTGGTAGATAGTGAGCCTTCTAGCTATCAGGAAGCTGCAGAACATCAGGTATGGCGTGATGCTATGGTTGAGGAATATTCTTCAATAATGTAGAATGATGTGTGGGAGGTAGTACCTAGACCAACAAATAGGGCTATAGTTGGATCACGCTAGATCTATAAGATAAAGCACGGTGCAGATGGTAGCATCGAAAAATACAAGGCAAGGTTCGTGGAAAAGGGGTTCTCTCAGAAGGAGGGAATAGACTATGAGGAGACATTTGCTCCTGTTGCCAGGTATACTTCTATGCGAGCTGTAATCTCACTTGCAGCACAGATGGGATGGCAAATCCATCAGATGGATGTCAAGACAACATTCCTTAATGGTGAGTTGAAGGAGGAAGTATACATAGAACAACTTGAAGGCTTTGTAGCACACAGCAAAGAGACCCACGTGTGCAGATTGAAGAAAGCATTGTATGGACTCAAGCAGGCTCCTAGAGCGTGGTATGAATGCATTGATACATACTTGCAAAAAATGGGCTTTGTGAAGAGTGAAGCAGATGCTAACCTCTACTACTTGATGGTTGGGGGTGAGATTCTCATTCTTGTTCTTTATGTGGACGACCTATTTCTTACACGTTCACTAGGGCTCATAGTGGATTGCAAGAGGAACCTTGCAGAAGAGTTCGAGATGAAGGATTTAGGACTTATGCACTACTTTCTAGGCATGGAAGTGTGGTAGACAGATGGGGAGATTTTCCTTGGTCAAGGGAAATATTGCATTGAAATCTTGAAGAAATTTGGGATGGAGGATTGCAAAGCCATGTCTACACCCATGATCACGAATTGGAGGAAGGTAGATACAACTAAGGAGAAAGATGTAGATCCCACTTTATATAGACAGTTGATTGGTTCGCTTATGTATTTGGTCAACACTAGACCAAATATAGCATTTGCAATAAACTCTCTTAGTCAGTTCATGGTTGAACCAAAGAGAATGCATTGGATAGCGGCTAAGCATGTGCTACGTTACTTGCGTGGTACAGTTGAGTATGGGATCAGATATGTTCGAGGTGAAGGTATCAGGTTGATAGGCTATACTGACGCAGATTAGGTAGGAAGTACAATAGACAAAAGGAGCACTTCAGGGTGTTGTTTCATCTAGGGATTAGGAGTTGTATCTTGGTTCAACAGGAAGTAGAAGTTTGTGGCTCTAAGTTCAGCAGAAGCATAATACATAGCAGCTAGCATGGCGACATGTGAAGCTATATGGCTTTGGAAGTTGTTAGTAGCCTTGTTTGGTCAGAAGGTTGAGACTACTATGATACATTGTGACAATCAGAGTTGCATCAAGTTGTCTGAGAATATAGTGTTTCATGATAGGTCTAAACATATAGATATCAGATATCACTTCATCAGGGATTGTGTACAACGAGGTAGTGTTCGACTACAATACATACCTACAGATGAGCAGGCAGCAGACATTCTGACGAAGGCTTTGGGAAAGGCCAAATTTATCTTTTTCAGAGATAAGATGGGTGTCATGAAGAATAGCTTCCTCGCTAAGAGGGAGTGTTAATTATTGTTAGTTGGACTGCTATTATTTCTGACCCAGAAATAGCAGTTGTATTTATGGGTAGCTTGGACAGCTATTCGTCTTTATCTATGTATAGCAACATTAGTTATGGGTAGTTTGGACAGTTGTTTGTCCACTTGCCGAGAATTAGTAAATGATTATTGCAAGGATAATTATTTACTAATTTTAGTGATTCCCTTTTGGACACCTTGCAACCAATTCTATTATTGGTTGTCGAGTTGTCTTAATCTCAGCCATTGGTTTGATTTAATCTCGGTCGTTGGTTTACCAACAGGAGTAGTATAAAAAGGGGTCATTGGGTCATTTGGAGAATAAGTTTTGGAGAAGCAATTTGCAGTGATAGCAAATTGTCTTGCAGTGTTAGCAAGGGCACAGTGTTAGCGTGGGGATAGCAATGGGGAATATCAGCGGGAGAAATTAGGAGGTTGTCAGAGTTTTGCCAGTGAGAGGCAAAGAATTTTGTATCTCTTGATTTGCTTAAGTTTAATATAATTCCTCATCTATAGAACTGGTTTTCCCTTAGGGGTTTTTCCAGGGACAATTTGTCCGAAAATATTGTGTTAATTGTGTTGTTTATTTCTTTCCATATTTTATAAGTGAAGTTGCAGTTGTGTTATTTTTCGATATTAGCTGAGAATTTATTTTCAGCAGTTTAATAATCGTTTACGATAGGAGATTAATAATCAGTGACTGCAATAGTTGATTTTTTCACAAGCGTCAATCTCAAGGAGCTCATTACACCACGTAAGCCTGATGATTTGGACATCACTAATTTTGACATTTACCGGCACCGCACTCTTGTTTATCAGTGTATGATTGTCGAAAAGTCTGAACAAACCGACCAAAGTTTCTCAAAGAGTGAAGCCTATTGGCTTAATTAATTAATTACCAAGCCTAAAAAGAAAAGTTTTGAGATAGCCTATCAACCTATAATTTGGCATGACAAAAATTTAAAAAAATTGTTAGACATTAAAACTGAACCATTTTTATGTGGAATTCTTTTAGAAACTTCTAAAACAAAGACATTATAGAGGACAAGATTGTCATTCTTAAGAAAAGTAAGTCAATTTTGACTATTTAATACTTTTATTCTAAGAATCAAGTGATCTCAGAGATGAGGATGCACAAGGGACTTGGGGACTTTGTTCCCCCATCCTAAGCAGTGCCACCAAATTCCACCAAGGATGGGGGGACGTCCGAGTGTTGACTATTTCCTAATTTGACTATTTATGTTCAATGTTTGATATCCGTGGGTTGCCTTTTTGCTGATTTGACTATTTATGTTCAATGTAGATATTCCAATTCAATGCAATGTTCAAGTATTTGCTCTTTTACATTTTATATCTTATAGTGCAATATACCTTTTCTTAACAATGTTCAAGTATTTGTGCAATATACCTTTTCTTAACTAACATTTGAAGTACCATACGTATCCCCGCCACCATCCCCCTTTGTCCCCCTCTCCAAAAACTTGTCCCCCATTTTGCCATCCCCATCCCCATAGCAGTGTAACTATGCTAATTAGTTATTTCCCCAAAACATAGCAAAATGCAAATTTGTCAAAAAAAATTTAATGATGTGCTCTATTGATAGGCATGTAAAATAGGGAAGCTTGCATTATTATAGTTCTAACAATTTGACAGCAAGCCTCAACAAAATATTCTCTCATGGGAGCCACCAGACCCAAGGACTAGCTTGTGCCACCACGGAGCGGGGAAACCGAGTGGAAACGCTAACCACCATCACCACCATTGGAAGAGCAGTGGCAGGAAGCCTGCGAGCAGCGGCTAGAAAAGTTGCGCCCCCAACAGCAGCCCCTAGGTGACGTAGTATCAACCGAAGCATTAGGAGGCATTCTAGAAACCGTACAAGGGGCATTACCCCAATGATTGAGAAGCTCCTGAAGGTGGGCCACCTCCAAAGCCACCTTGTTGGCTTGCACTTGAATCTGCATCATTACATTATTACAAATGCACGCTTTAGTGTACATAGCAACATTTATGTCAAGAAAACTGTGAGTGAAAATAACAACATTTCTATCTTTCCACAAAGTGAACAAAATCTTCATCTTGAAAGTATGCCAAATCTAGGTAAATTTTCTAGGGAACCTGGGGTAATCGCCTAAAATAACCATATGCCAAGAAAAGGGTTCAGGCCGAAACGGCTTAAAGAAATCATGAATCTAGTGCCAATAGTTTTGAGCACACCTACAAAACCAAAAAATATGCGAAAAAGACTCTACTTGCCCACAAAATGGACACCGAGGATCTGAAACCCCAATATGCTTAAGCTGAGGCCCAAGGGGAAGATCTTGAAAAGCTAGGCACCAAGCAAAATGTGCAATCTTGGGTTCTATAATGGCACTCCAAATATTGTCAAAGTGCTTTCTCCACTGAGAAAGGGAAGACTGCAAATGCCAACACTAGTTTAGGGTATCCACCATGGGCAGATGGGAAGAAAGTCATCGATATCCCAAACTTGGCTTGCAGCTAGTGAAGGGAGTGGCAAGATCCACTTCCAGTCAATCCACCAAGGTTGAATAGACTGAATACCCACCTTGTGGATTAAGTGATCTGGAATTATAGAAAGTAACAAATCAAAAGTTTTGTCGATCTGAACAGGCAAGATTGAACTGGACTTGCATATCTTCCAAGATCTAAGACTCGTGGAGACCCTTGAGAAAAGGTCTTTAGGAGTCTTGATTCCACATTTGAAAAAACGTAGAGCACTGAAAACTTGAGTCTTGGCTAGAGGAATACTCTGGATGGCAAACATAGGAGACCACCAAATGTTTTGTTGGTTCAAAGAGAGCCCATCGCAGAACCCATCACCAGACTAGCGAAGCCAAGGTTTGACAACTTCTCAAGCTTTCCATATGCTCTTAATAATAAAAGAACCATATATGTGCACGAGTTATCGCATGATGAGAGGGATTTGAAAGCTAATCCCCTTCCATGCAGGCCTATTAATAGGGAACCTAAAAGAAATGCAATGTCGAACCAGAATCTTCCAAGCTTCATCTCCAATGATGGCACGTATAATCCATTTTGCACAAAGAGAGAGGCCTTGCTTTTGTGTGGAGGGAATGCCAAGGCCTCCAAACTCTTTGGGTAGACAACAAAATTCCTAAGCAACTCTATGGAATTCATGATGGTCGAAACCAAAAGCCCAAAGAAAATCATGAAGCAATCACTCTAGTTTCAGATAAGAGGCTTTGGAAGGAGCTCACAAGAAGAATAATCAACATGCGTAGCTGCCAAAACTTTAAAGAAAATCTGAAATTTTCTCGCTAGAGAAAGGGGTTTAGTAAGCTAATAGTCCAGCGTCTTTCCAATCTTGACAAGCACAACATTCCACAAATCAACTGGCGAAGCTTGAAAGGCAAAAGGAATGCCCAGAAAGTGGAAAATCTCCCTGTGTGTGACCCATTTCCATTCAAATTGGTTAAGCCACGGTGGAACAGGCAAAAAAAGACTAACGATAATAGAGCATTTTATGCCATTGAATAGCAAAGTCAGAGGCTTGACAAAAAAATTCCAAGCAATTCAAGGCATTAGTGATGTTTTCCTCATCCTCCAAAAGAGTGAAACGAATCATCAGCAAAATGATCATTGACCATCTAGGAAGAGGAATCTAGTAAGGAAATGCCACAAACCAAACTTGAAGAAATGGAGTGGGTTAACAAGTAACCAAACCCTTCAGCAATAAGAACATATAACGCCAGAGCCAGAGGGCAACCTGCCTAATGGAACAAAAGAGCCCAAAGGCTTCAGATTGGGAGCTATTGATAGTAATACAAGCATTAGCATCTCCAAAAAGCATCTCCACAGATTGAAGAAAATGGGGACCAAAACCAAGAGCTTGGAGCATAGTCAAAATGAAAGACCATTCAATCTAATCATAGGCTTTGGCAAAATCAATTTTCAAAAAAACAGATGGTTGATTGGACTTACGAGCCCACTCCATGCCTTCCCAAACAACAATGATGTTGTCAAGAATATACCTGGATTTGATAAAGCCAATTTGCTCTAGTCGCACAATTAAAGGAAGAGGATGGCAAATTTTAGGAGAAATTGCCTTGGCAATGATCTTATAGGACACATTAAGCAGAGTAATGGGCCGCCAGTTACAAATATCCTCAGGATCGCTAACTTTAGGTATGAATTTAATGTTTCCTTTGTTGATAATAGCTCCTAAGCTTTTAGAATGATAGGCTTCAAGATAAACTTTGTGTAGGTTAGGACCAATATACTCCTAGAGGTGTTTGTAAAATTCACAAGGAAACCCATCGCACTCGGGGGACTTGTCATCAACCATGGAAAAAATTGTCTCCTTGAGGTCTCGAGTGGTGAGACGCTACTTACAAAAAGCACGTTGCTCAACCACTAGGTAGTTTGGTGTAACAAAAATACACTTTCTGAGGGCTTCCTCCCAAGCAGCTAAATTTCCCTGCAAAGCAAACACATTTTTGTAATGGTGAACAAAAGCTTGCAGGTGGTTAGGGACACTGGAAAGAATAGAAGTGTCTTGTTTAATTTTTTTAATCCTAAAATTGGTATGACAGGCTCGAAGAGCCTGGAAGAACTCCTTCGAAGCCTTATTGCCAACCTCCAATGGAGGCAAGCTTTGATTTGGGCCCCTTGAGCAACATAATTATCCGCAGCCTGTTTGTCATGATGTAGTTTGGCAAGTTGAATTTGCAAATCAATATCAAAAGGGTTAACAGTGAAATCCTCAAAAGCTTTCTTAAGAGTTGTGGTAGTGGACTCATAAGACCACCTTCTAAAAACCACCAACTGACGCCCATAGATGCGTAGAAATTGAGTGGTTTTGGTAATGGCATCATTCCACCACTGAATCCACCCGGTCTGAGAATGCGGACATGGCTCCAAATTCCAAACACATGGGATATGAGCAATAATGGAAGCATGCATCAGCACTGACGTGTTGAGGAAAAACTAATTCCTAACAACTCGTTGGACAGCTGTGTGTCATGAAATAGAAAAATAAATAGGATAGTGGTATGATAATGTCACATTTGGCAAAGGAATGACGTGTAAATCTCGATCCTCAGAAAAGGAGAAAAAAGATTGTGCAGTAATCATGGCACGATCAAAATGTTTTAAAATGCGGTCAGAGCCAGCTTGAAAGTTGGACCAAATGTGCCAAACCCCACTATGTTGGCGGTGGTTAGTATTGGTATCAAAAAGGCCCAATTTATTACGCATGTAGCACCAGGGTTGCCTTTCCCTAGCTGCCCAATGAAAAGGCAAAATGTCATCTTTGTCAGAGGCCAGCTCAACCATATTGAAGTCACCACACATAACCCAAGTAGTTGGAGACAAGTTGTCAGCCATCCAGCCCCACAATTGAGATCTTTCCACATCATCATGGGAAGTATAAACATTAACTACTCCAAAAGAATGATTGTTGATAAAAAGCAAAAGCCAAATTATTTTGTGCATGGGCTCAGAACCATGCGAAATAATAGCAAAATGAAGACGAGGTGACAAAAGAGTAATTACACCACCTCTACTAGATTTGTGTTGAGAAGAAAACATAATGTCATCCGGTCAAATGATGCAACATGCAAAAGAAAGCATAAAACCGGAGATCTTAACTTACTGCATACAGAGAAAATCTAAATTACCAAAGTCTATGATGGGTATCCCTGACATAGTACTTTCTAGAAAGGTCGATAAGACCTCGCACGTTCCATGATAAAAAAAATTCATGAAAAGTCTTTCATGTCTTCCTCGTCCTCGAGAGAGGAGTAACTATTATGCAAGAAAGTTGAAACTTGGTTAAAGTTAGAAGGAAAATCCTCTGGGTTGATAGCTCGACATTTCTCCTATGGTTTCTTAGCACGTCCGCGAGGACTGCGAGAACGCCACACATTTTGAGTCGCAGTGGAAGAAGCATCAGGAGGAGTGTGAACCACAACCAAGGTGTTAGCCCTTACAGCCGCCTTGATCCCTTGGGAACTACCAAGGTTTGAAACCTATGAAACACCAAGGTTTGGTTCCAAAAAAACCACTTGCATTCCTACAATGGTCGGGGTTTGCGCTCCTGTTGAAATAGGAGGAACCAAAACGACAGCCGCATATGACTGTTTAGGAGCCGAGGGAGCCTTACCCTTACACCCAACAATGGTCCATTCTTCTTTTTGCTTCCCTTTTGCTAGTTTGACAGGGGCCTCTTTAGGCAGAGGTTTAACCATGGGCACAACCAAAGGGCAATCCTGAATCTTGTGTTCCGTTGACTAGCACTTATAACATGTGTTGGGCAAGTTCAAATAAAGAACTTTCTAGGAGAAGGTTTGAGAACCAATCTATATCTCCATGGAATTCTTAAGATCCTTGGAGAGATCAACCTCAACGCATATGTGTTTCTGAGGATGAGCATTGAAAAAAAATTCATGTTCCTTTGTAATAACTTTGCCAAGGGTATTGGCAATGGACTCAATAAATGGCCAACACGGCAAGGGTAAACCCAGGAACTCAACCCACACAGGAACCCGAAGCTTTTTGTCATCAGAGATGGTGAAATCTCTTGACTATCTTTGAAAAACTAATAAGGAGGAACGCACTGACTAAGGACCATTACTAATAACCGCGTCTGCTTGCGACGAGTTGGCAAAGCAAAATTTAAAAAAAACCTTTGGTAAGGTTTTGCCCAACGTCAAGGCAGACTCCATGAGGAGTCTAGCTCTTGTTAACCCATTCTCGAAGCATAGCTTCAAGAGGAGTCCTACCCACAAAATACCCTATTAAAGTATGTTGTTCTAACCAATCACAAGCGGCATCAAATTCTTGCAAAGGAAGGATAATATTAGGATTAGCTCATGAAAGACCTTCGGGACAAATTTGCGAGGATTGTTCAATGGAGGCGCCATGGCTTTCCAAAATAGCAATGTAAACACCAGTATCAACAACTAGGTCACCACTGGTCGAGGCTATTATAAACTAGCCTAAAAACTCCTGCAGTAAATGTAGTTTGACAGGTGGAAAACACATAAGGAAAGCTCAGATAGAGAGTCGTACGCAAGGAAACTCAAAGATTGCATGAAACCCTAGTAGAGCAAAAAAAGTTCAAAGCTCGTGACTTGACTTTAATAATGGACTCTTTTTTTTTGCAAAATTTTCAAGGTTAATAATTTTGTTCCAATCATACAAAAATTAATTGGCTATTAACCAAAAAAATAAGTTAGTTATCAAGGAGCTTATCCATAAATACAAGTCAATTTGTAATGAAAAGGGGAGCTTTTTGGCAAAGGGGAAATTCTAGAAAATATTCAAAGGAGTTGTATGAGAAGTTTTAGCTTGACATTTTATACTCAAAACTTTTTGAAATTGTATATTTTCAAAAAGGACAAGAAATAATGCATTTACTTTGTGTATCTTGAGATGAAGTTATCATTATTGACTTTTTGTATGTTAATAATATCTTTGTGTATTCTTGAAATCAATTAGTTCTTGATTCAAATGCCCTGGCACCTAGGTTTGAATGTGACAACTTGTTTCTTCATATGTTGAGATTTGTTCTTTTTCTTTTGTAATTGTATAGTCAAACATGTTTTGTGCATAAACCCCTTCGTAATCATTATTATTTAGAAATCTCAAATGGTATTAGTATGTCTATTGTTAAAATTGTTAGCATTTCCTTTAATTTTGTGTCATATCATTTTTGTACTTTCAAGTGAAAAGTACACAAAAATTACAAACACCCCCCATCATATGAGAGAGTTGTTCCTCTCAAACACATTTGTGCCAATACCATTTCTACTCTATGTCTTCTATCATATCTATCATAAAAATAAATCAAAATCAACTTTAGGCTACAAAATACAAACTAATAAACTTTCTTTTCTTTTCTTTTTTCACTCTTTTAAATCTTTCAAATCTAAAATCGTTTCAAGATTAGTTGTCATTAGGTTTGAGTTTATTATAAACTTCAAAAAAACAAAAAAAATCCTACAAATTTTTTTGTTAAGTGTAGTTTTGTTTTCTCCCAAAAACCTAAACACAATATACAAACAAATATTATTGCACAACTAGACTTATCTTTCCAGATTTAGCAAAATTATATTCAAGTCTTCTCAACATATGACTTGCATAAAAAAAGTCAGAATCAATTGATCAATTCCAATATTTTGTATTGCTTAAAGCAACAGATAATTACAAATAAAAATAGCAATCCAAAAGGGTTGCACAGAGAGAAAAGCAAATTACAGTATCAAAATAGCTGTCGAAAAGGACTGCACAGAGGATAAAGAAAATTAGTATCAAAACAAAGCAGCTCAACTCACTCACATCAGTACTATACTACCAACAAACCAACAATGAATGGCGCCTTGAAAATGGTCTTCGGCTTTCATTATATTCATGCTCGTCTCAGAAGTCAGAACAGAGCCTTTGCATGGCATTATTTTATAGTAACTTACTATATGTGAAAATTCTAGCGTTGTGTAAATACCATTCTGCAATGCCTTTGCATGGCATTATTTTATAGTAACTTACTATATGTGAAAATTCTAGCGTTGTGTAAATACCATTCTGCAATGCCTTTGCATGGCATTATTTTATAGTAACTTACTATATGTGAAAATTCTAGCGTTGTGTAAATACCATTCTGCAATGTTATCAACAATCTTCTTTAAAATAATGAAAGCGTTCAGAGAAAGATTCTAATGAGCTCAATGTTTGTTGCCAAATTTCTAACTACAAAATTTGAAGGTTGATAATTCCCAATCAATGATTACAAGGCAAATGTTGTGTAGTGCCCGCCCCTAAGTCGCATTTCTGTTATCATTGCCAAACTCTTTTAGGCCAATTTATGTTTGATGATTAGTATTATTATTTTAGAGATTTTCAGATGTTGTTTTACACTCAGTTTATTATATGATGAGATTACTTGGTACTCTATATTTCATGCATGTATGATGATTATTCAATGTTTTCAGTTATCGATGACGATTAGTTAGATGGTTTATTATCACATGTGCCTTCTTATGGATACTTACCCCATACTGCATGTGTATGGTGTGCGTGTTTGTTTTATTTATGTATGGTGTTTCTGATGTAGTTAAGGAAGGGAGTCGTAGTCACTTGCTAGTCGAGATCTACACGATGCACCACTTCCTGCCATTGTCTGTTTAGCTTAGAATATTGTGTTTGTACATGCGTGGATTTTATGCAGGTTGCAGGTACCGGGTATCGACTTCCCTGAATTGTCAAGATGAGCGTACCCTATCGCATTGTCTCAATGGTAAGAGAGGGGAGATAAACTCTTAAGTCCAAATCCTAAACCATTTAGCCAATTGTCCTAATTGATAATTAGGACAAGTATCTGAGTTAAGTACCCTCTGAATGCATCAAATGATGTAATTTTGGGATTATAACCCTTTTTGTTTTGATTTAGTATGTGTTTTTCTATGTAGGGTTTTCATATGTTGTTATATGAGTCCTTGATGTATTTTCTATTAATTAAGTCTAATTAAAAAGATTAATTAATGATTTAATTTAATGAAGAATTAATATGATATATTTAATATTTAATTAATTGAAAAATTAATTAAATAAAAGAATTAAATTTGGAAATTAAAATTCAAAGATAAATTTAGAACAGGATAATATTTATTTAATTTAATAATAATATATTTAGAGTTCATTTTTAAATAAATGCTAAATATTATTGTTATTTAAATTAATTAAATATGTTATCAATTAAGTTCTAAAATAAATTAAAAGTTGAAAGATATAAAATTATTAAGAATTCTAGATCGCATGATCTAAGCATGAGTTTAAATATGAGAAATAAATTAAAAGATTAAATAATAGAAATTAATAATGTTATTTTAATTTCATGAAGTACACATGAGATTAAAGTAATAAATTAATTTAAAATAGAAGTCAAGTAGAATATTAAATAAAGTTATTTAATAAATCAACTTAATGTGCATGAAAGTTGAATGCAAAATAAAATAAAAGATAATAAAGATTAATTTGGGAGTTAACTGAGTGGTGCAAAGAGTCTTCTCAGGTGAACGCACAATTAGTGCCCCGATTCGAGGAGAAAACTCCTTATCACAACTTTGGGGGTTCATTTTTGTGACACACGAATTTGGACGGAAATTTTTGGGAGACTACTTTTGGAAGCGAATGTCAGAAGGCTGATACCAAGAAAGTTTTCCAGAAAAAGGTTATTGAGGGGAGCGAATTCTCTTACAATTCCTAGAGATTGCATAATAGCATCAGGATCAGGTAGGGTCTTGTATTTTTGATTATCCATTAAATACGCAATTATCCTTTCTTGTCTTCTTCGTGTCTGGAGTTTGTAAATCCGATTTCTCTGTGATGAAAGTTTTAACCTTTCAATATTGTGAATTCATTAATTGTTCGTCAATAATTTTTGTATTCATGGAGACTGGAAGAGTTTTTAGAAACCTTGTTTTCTAAATTAAGAAATTAAGATTTAATTGGGTAAGGGTTTTGAATGTAAAATTGAAAGTTCTAATTTTTTAAAATTAATATATATATATATATATATATATATATATATATATATATATATATATATATATATTACTTGGAGGAAAATTGTTTTAATAAAATTAAATAAAACTAATTTAAAATAAACTTAATTTATTTTATACATTTATTAAAACGAAGTTAAAGATTTTAAATATTTAAAAAAATAAAATTATTAAAAAAAAATAAAATGTATTTGGGGTGGGGCGGGGCCACCACTTCCCACGCCCCACACACTTTCCCACGTTGCCACAGCAGGTGGTACTGCCGCAGTAACACCTGCGGCCGCAGGTGGACAACAGGCTAGTGGGCCTTTAAAAACACCATTTTTTAAAAAAAAGTATTACGATTTAATTTTTATAAATCATTTTTTTTTAAATCGTTTTAAATATAATTATTTTATTTAATATTATTAGTTAATTTAAAATTTATTAAATTTTAAATTATATTGAAATTTTATTATTATCTATTAATAATTTTATAAATAAATAAATTATTAATAAATATAATATTATTCTTTATGTATCATTAATTAATCTTATTTAAGTTTGACTTAATTAGGATTAATTAAATCAAAAATTTGTTTAAGCAAATTTAATATTATAACACTGATTTTAATGGAAGCGTAGATTATTATAATCAACTAGTATTATTAATAATTTAATTATTACCTTAGATTATTTTAGGACTTTGACTTAAAATTAATTAGAGGTAATTAGGTGTTTCATTTGGAGTTAGGAACGGGATAATTTGTAAAGGTGAACTATGGGTTCTATCTGTTTAAAACATACGTTCAACTGGAAATGGAAACCTCACATTAACTCAATAGTATATTATCAATCAAATTGAACTATAAGACCTTTTACTTGAAAATAAACACTGAAAACTGAAACCTTATTGTTTAACTCAACTGTATGTTTTCAAATCAAAACCAATTGTGAGACTATGATGTTTTCTATATATTGTTTATGCTTTGAGTGTTATAGAGTTGGTTTAGCGTTGACCAGTTTAGGTTGTTACCAGAGGCTCGGGGTTGTGAATGTGATGTTATGATGATTTGTTCTCGATCTTTTCAAACCAACCAAGGTAATGTGATAGTATGCTCTATGATAGATGTATTTACTGTTTTTTATTGCTTTCCAGTTTCCTTGTGTGAAGCTGAGATGTATGTATTTGAGATACCTAACTTAACCATTTTTGAATCTCGATCAGTTATATGTGATAACCATTTTTGAGTCTCTATCAGTTATACTTGTATTACCTTCTGGTTGCTTTGAGAGGACTGAAGTGTTCGTTTAGATCTTGATGATGTCATGTTGTGTCATGTTTTCACTTGACCATTTTGGAGTCTTCGATCAAAATTGTAAGTTACTATTGGAATACTTTCTGGTTGCTCATTGGAGAACCATTGGATTTTGTGATTTATCATTGATGCATTCAGTTGCTAATAGAGAATTGTTGTGATCATATGATTATTATTTGATGCTTATTTGTTGCTCATGAAGAACTGATGTAATTTTGTGGCTTATCTTTTATGATATTTTTCAGTTGCTTGTATAGGACTGAAGTGATTTTATTATAATTATTTGATTCGTGATTTCATGAGCCTAAGGTAGGTTATCTATGTGTAGTGTCAGGAAGTGGCTTGCAATGGGGATCGGGGCCCTAAGAGGCTGCCTGGAGTAACCCATTATAAGTTGTTTTAATAAGTGAAAACATTTACACTAAATGAGAGAAAATAAACCTAACAAGATAATTGTATGTTCTCTCCCATGCCTTGAATGCTAGTACAGACTAGGATGGGGTAGAGAGAACGCTTGATTACGACTTTGCATTCCGTAGTATGCCTCGTCAGTACGAGAGGATACTAGTGGCCGCAAGGATCAGTAGGGACCCGGGATTCCTAAGGGATTGCTCGGGTAACTTCTACGTGACTTTTGCGATGACACTTTCCCGCTTGCATATTAAGTTTCCTACGTGTCTTTGTGGTGCTTCTGGATTTAGATGTCGATCTTTTTAGGAACCCTTGAGTTAGCATACTTATAGGATTTCTTAAACTTAGAGAGTATTTATGATTATAGGTTTTGTTATCCTATTTGGGACTTGAGACTATCTCCTCAGCGCGGTGGGAGTGGACTATTTAGGTTCCACGCGGTCGGGTGGTAGTGCTTTTTACTCTTACCATTGAGATCCGTTCCGTGGTTACCGTGGCTGGAGTTTTCTTGGTTGGCATTTACCTTCACTATGTTCTTGGATTTTAGGATGGATGGTTAGATTTTATGATAGATGTTTTATCATTATGGATGTATGGACGTATCATGTATGGTGAATAGTTTCATATATTTTTACTGTACTTTGTAACATGGATTCGTGGAGGTTGATGCATTTCTATTTTTACGTATGTATATTCTTTTAAGCCTTTCATACCCTGTGACTTGTACAGTGGATGATTGAGCATTCCGAATTAATTTGCCAAGAGGCATTCGGAACAAATGTATATTATGAACATGGGACTTTCTGATTATTCTTTCATATGTATGTGATAGTTGTTAGACTTAGAATTAATTAAATTTAAAAGTGACTCAACGTCTTGGGATCCTTAAGAAATGTAACTTGCAATGTATGTTGTTCGATGATTACATGTTATTGCTTCCGCTACTATGTATTTGATGTGTATGTTATTGGTCGATGATTACATGTTATTGCTTCCGCTACTATGTGTTTGATGTGTATGTTATACATTCTTACTTTAAAAAAAAATGTTTAGCAAACTTAGTGAAACTTTAGGTTAATTCTTTTGGATCCCTTGGCGGGGTGTTACATGTTGAACCTGTCAATCTCAAGCAACAAATTATCTGCCTACCCCACCAATGCAAGTCAGATTACATGAATGCCGTGACAATTTATGAAGGGAAGAAGAGTTGCTCAAGAGAAAATAATTAAAAGTGTTTAAAAAAAAATCCAAAGAGTTACATTGCAGTAATTGCAGCAATCCACCTGGCAATATTGCATGCAGTGAAAGAATTGGCTGTGAAAAAGCAGCATTGCAGTCCCAGCAAATAAACTTTGAAGGGTACAACAACCAGAGGAAATGACAGAAAACATCATCTCCAGTCAACATCCACAACTTAGTGGATACTTATGCATTCTCCACTTTTGTCAGTAAACACTGAATGCCAAAAACAACAAAAAGAATTCCACCAGAAATTGCAACCTGCTTGCCAAAAAGGTGATAAAGAATATAATCAGTAAAATCGGAACTGGAATTCTGCCCGAAGGAAAATCATACAGGGCAGATTGTTTACCATCTTTTCAGATATACGAGATGCCAAACTCTTGCCACCAAACACAGCTGCAGTAGTGCACAGAGCCTGCCCTCTGCAATGACAGCATTTAAACATTCTAATTCCCTCCAATTAATGTGCAAAATGTTTTTAACTGGTCATTGGTCCAGAAACCTTTTGTAAATCCTACTTGTCTTTTACAATATATTACTCAGAATAATTAGATCTATGACTGGATGAGAATTCAACACATTATGTAACGTACAAACAGTTATTACATATGTAAAACACAAAGATATGGAGAAAAAGAACTGGTCTCTAAATTATCAAAATTTAAAATACAGTTTAACTTTTATTTCCAGGAAGATACATACAAAATACCACCGAGAACTACACCAAATGGATTTATATCTGCAGCCAGTCCTATAGTAGCAATCTGCAAATTGATATGAATGGAATAGATTATCAGTTCCAACTGAATCCATATCAACATAATAACATTCAATAGAAAATTATCTTTCCAAGGTCAATCCAGTGAGAGGCATTGCATACCTGGCTCTTATCGCCCCACTCTCCAAAAAATGTTAAGGAAAATGCCTGCAAAGTGATATAGAAACCTTCAACACTAAAAACAGTAATTCTTTATGGGCACCTAAATTTAGAAGTATGACATATTTGGTAATTTAATAATGTTTGTTCAAAACCAGATTACTTGCCTCGAGAAGTATTGGTGAAAAGAACTGAGTGAAGAATGGTCTCTGCTGTTTTTTCGTATCATCTTCAACCTACTAACATAACCAGAATTGTTACTGACAAAACAAGCTACCATGTTTTTTTTGAAGGCAGAAGTATTAACACACCCAATTCATTGCCAGAACCATGCAACCAACCCCCAAAACACCACTGTTTCATATTTTCAATGCAATGCAAAGAGGAGCTAGAATAAAAATTCCTGAAACCGTCATATGGCAAAGGCATCGACTTGCGAGGAGAAAATTATAAATTTCATATTTCAGATAATTTAGTTGCTTGCATACCTTACTCCCTTTTATTGTTGCTTTATTAGAAGAGGCATTATCCTTCCAATCAGTGGACTGAAAAATGAACCCACAGATAATTCTAGTCAAATTTATAAAATTAGCCTCAGTTGCATCATTTTAATTGAAAGCAACCTGGTACTTTAATAGCAACTCATTATATAAAAGTTAAAAGGATTGGTCAAACCACAGTAATTAATTCATAACTAACCAGCTTAGCTTCCACCTCAGCCAATTCTTCAGAGTCTCTGCGGAAGGAGAAGTGCCTTTATTCCCTTATCGTAGAATATCAAAAGGATAAAAACATAGTAAAAGCTACGTAACTTGGGGAGTTGTAGATAAACACACCCTCCCTCTGTGATGCCTTCCCATAATGACCAAAATCCAAATGCAAAGAATAAGATTGTTGTGATAATGTGAGTCCATTTCCGAGATAACTGCATCATTTTTACAAAATGACAAATTTGGTTTATACAATGTTAAAATATTAGAAAATACAATACGAAATCTCAAAAAAAATGCTTCTTCATACATAATATAAATAGAGATCCAGGATTACAACAATCCAACACAGAAAGAGCACTTTTCCCCAAAAATGTGGAAAATGAAAAGAAAGAGACAGAAACAAGAACCTGGAGGCTGGAACATTTCAACATTCAATTGTGATTTGCACAGAACAGTTACAACCCGGATGATAAATTCCAAATCAAGCAATAACAATCCATACATTGTATAAAGGTCTCAAGATCACTGATCTAAGAATTCATCTCCACAGGAAAACAATTTTCATTTACTTGTCATACTAGAGAATCCCTAGCTCTGAGAGACAAGTACCCATGTCCCTGTGTATTCCTGAAATTGAAGGGAAATTTCAGGCTAGTCCTTGCTGCATAAGGCCACTCAAGGAACATCAATGATACCCCTTCTGAGTAGTGAATGTGCTGAAAGGAATTAAAATTAATATATTCAAAAAGGCAGATCAGACTTGGTATCAATACTGGTACCACATGAAGGCATGGGAACCCATCAATTGGATGAGATTGGTGACAGAGAACAACATGGGCCTGTCTCATTTATTATTTATATAGACATGGAGGAGAAGAAGAAAAATAGTTTAATGGTGCGGAAGAGAAGTGAACTGAAATGAAGAAATGTTAATGACGTCCAAAACACAAACAGTCTAAGGGACCAAGAATCAAATCCTAGGTCATCTTCATGTTCTCAATGTCAGCTCTTTGGTTGTGGATCTTTATCAGGAAACCAGCAGTTTTATGAAGCCTTGCTTTTTTGAAAAGATGTTTTAGACAGCACTCCTTCAAATTGCTCTGAAAGTGATCACAGATATCTTGGTAAGTAGTGCATTCAAAAATAAAGTGTCATTCAGATTCAAGTTCAACAACTCCTTTGATGCAGAAGTACATGTTCTTTCGTCCCAAACCTCTTTGGGAACCGTCCATCTACCTATCTCATATCTTAAATGATGAGAACCCGGTTCTTAGTTGTGCCCCTAATAATCTAGCCTTGCCCTTAATTTCCACAAGCAGTCTTTTTCGTCGTGATCCCAAGTGGGATAGAAGTCTTTCACAAAGTGGGCTTTTTTTCACCCCATTTGCTTTCGCCACATGGCAGCCCTGAATTTTTCTAACACAAGTCTTTTTGTCTCTTCATTAGTATTGCAACATTTTTGCAAGTCAATGTCCAATATACTCAACCACTCCCTGTTTTGTTTCATCCATGTCTTCTTTCTATCGACTAACCTCTCCCCGACAACCAACTTGGGCCAGTGGTCTTTATCCATATTTTGGGAAGAGTGTGCCAAGAGACTGGGAAGAAAAAAATGAAGAGAAATGACAGAAACATTCATGTGAGGATAAAAGTATGGCGGAAAGATGGCCTCCAAGGAAAGGAGGCAGAGAAAAACTACAGGAGAGAAGGGTAGAAATTAGAAAATGAGGAAAAAAGGGGAAAATCAGGGGATAGTTTGCACAATAGATGTAAGAATATACAACAAATTGGGGGTTTCCATCACATTTAGCAGATTACAAACAAGTTCTGAAAGGAACAATGGCCTCTCCATAAAATTTACAGTGAAAGGAAGATAAAGGCTTAGCTGCATTAATCCAGTGATCAGTGCCTTGGAAAATGGTCTTGGTAGTAGTTGATGGCTGCCCAAAGTCTTGTTTCTTGGTGTATGTCACTGTACACTAGGCCTATTATATGAAGCTGAAGCAATTAAGAATCGCCAAGGCCTTATTTGTCCACTGATTTGGGTTTCTGTTAAGTTGAGGCATCCTCTCAGAAACTATGGTAACGTTGAGGATAGATGACTGTGTGAAGAGGACTTTTGTCTTCATCAACTTTAGAGAGCTTAAAACTGTGGAGATCCAAAAAGAGAGTTTGTAACTCTGGTAGTGGAATAAGCTTGTATTGTCTTCAGCGATGTTCAGATGATTCCGAAGAAGTTTGTGGAAGCTCTACTATCTCAAATTTTAATGTCTTGCAATCTCAAATGGCTAAAAATTGGAATGCTTTAACCTTCTTATATTGTGGACTAGAAATATGATTTTATACAAGATTCGGCTTACAAATGCATAAGAACATTAGAAATAATGACTTCAGTATGCGGCACTAAAACAACCTATTATAAGCCATATCTTAGTGTTACAAATTGATGCTCTTAATGTAGTTCGACTCAAACTAAAGAATAAGAGCTTTACCTAACTACATGATGTTTATTGACCTCTTAAGTGCAATAACCCTGATAGGGGAACTATCATAGGAACTATGGAAAGGGTACTATAATTTGTTGTCTGATGGTATGTTTGTGTAGGCATCATGACTAAGGCAAAGATATACCTAGGTTGTGTCACATACCCATAATCACCAATTCCATCGATGATGACTGTGGAAGAAAAGAAAGGTTGTCATTTTACATGAACAACCCAACAAGGAGACAATCTTTAATTATAAGGAACGGAACAAGTTAGAGCAGGAAAAGATGACACAGTTAGTAGGGCATGACAGCCTTTCCATTTCTCTACAATACTCACGAAGGCATGGGTATCTCTTCGTACATCAGAAAAAGAATAGAGCAATCAAGGTAGGCTCTAAATCACCTATGACTGCATAATTTGGGGGAAGGCTCTATTTTGGGATGAGAATCCAAAGTACGGCAATAATACTTTGCTCAGACTGAGGAAAAGACAAGTTTAACATCAGATGCCAGGGGTGGATTGCGAGGAGGGACTAATCAAACATATACCCATTCAATTATGTTTTCTGGGATGTTCATACCTTGTTCCAAGGCTTACCATTTTGGCATTAGCGGGGAGGTCATTGGCAAAGAATTAGGACTAAACCCGCCAGTCACATTAGTTTGACAGTTTCAAGAGTCTTTTTATATTTTCTGCTAATCATGCAACATTGCATTTCATGAGACACCACTGATTTGAAAATTGTAGCTATCTATAAGTTGACTAGTTAGTCCAGCTACACGCACCTTTTTGTAATCACATGAAGAGAATATATTGACTTGGTGGTCAGCATCTCCTTGAAGATTCGTGACATAGCTTCATGGATCAAGTTAAATCTGGCATTTGTATCAGGCATTGACAGTTCGAGCTTTTGGTGCAACAGCAAATTTGAGCTTTTGGTGCAACAGCAAATGATTCCAACAATTAGTATCAGAGCCTTGGGTCATGGGTTCGAGTCTCCCTTCAATGGGTGTTGAAGGCTCTGTCAGTGCTAAGGAGGAGA
The DNA here is from genome assembly GCA_028749045.1 of Cupressus sempervirens. Classification (NCBI taxonomy): domain Eukaryota; kingdom Viridiplantae; phylum Streptophyta; class Pinopsida; order Cupressales; family Cupressaceae; genus Cupressus; species Cupressus sempervirens. The sequence continues at coordinate 875,290,705 of CM053789.1, forward strand.
TTGTTGACTTGGTTAAATCTGGCATTTGTATCAGGCATTGACAGTTCAAGCCTTTGATGCAACGGCAAATGATTCCAACTAATAGGGGTGGAGTGTCAGGCTGCATGCATGAGTTTTAGAGGTGAAAGCAATAAATCAGATAAAGATTGCATACAATAGAACCTACACTAGAGGTTGAATGATCTTTGAGTGGATAGATGTCATACCCTGTCTAGAAGCATCCATTCTATCACAAGTAGTAAGGATCATTTTGGATCAGGATGGGAAGACAATGTCAAAGAAACTAGCTGTACACAGCCAATAACATTTGTTTGAATGATTCTAAGGCCATTTCATCAAACCCTTTTCCTACAAATCTTGCAATCACTGTGTTCCCTGAGATTGCATCTCTTTGCAACATTTTGTCAAATATTTCATGTGCCTTGTCTGTGCTCTACATTTTGTGTACACGTCTATCAGGACTGTTGCAACAGCAACATCCCCATGCTCTTATTTTGGCACAGGCAAGGAGGATGTGTGTTAAAAGACAAGGAGAGCATATTTCAAAGGGGAAGAAAGATACACGGGGACAGGAAAGGGCATGGTGTCTCTTGCATACAGGTCATCAGGAAATTGCACATAAGTGAGGTGGAAACATATGCCTCAGTCATCAACGTTTTCAATTTTGTCCTTAAAGTATATTTCTCCATATCTTATTTTCCAAAATATATTGACTTTTGAATTAACTACTTAGTTAAAGGTAATAACCAAGGTTGCATGGGAACGAGGGTACTTGGGGTACTTAGAGTATGGGTATGGGTATGGTATGGCTGCTTTTCAAAATATGGGACAGGGGTACTTGGGTATGTCAAACTTCATTTTTAATTATACTTTTATATTTATAGAAAATCCGAAATAATGAGTCATGACAATGGTTTTTCAAAACAAGAACAGTGATAAAGTTTGCAAATGTAATGTGTTGTTTTCAGTTTCAGATTTGCTATATGTTTGTAATAATAATATGTGATAAATGTTTAGATGCATAACAGTGAAGGCAGACTTTACACATGAACAAGAAGATCATAAATCATATGGCAATGACATATTGCAAATGATAAACTTCAGACTTGAACAGTGATAAAGTTTATTGTTAATCAATATGTATCAAAGTTTCAAATTGATTAGGTATTGAATTAAGCTTGATAAACAACCTGATACGCAAGCAAAAACTGGAAAAAAATAATCAGAATTTTTAATCAAGGTCCTTAGCTATGATGCTCTCCACCAAGTACGTGGGTACATGTACCCAGTACTTGGGTACGTGGGTACGTGTACCAGGGGTGTGGGTACAAGTACCCATGCAACATTGGTAATAAATTTAGGTCGATGATTTCTAGCTGATACCATTATAAGTGATGCCAATTATAATTTGGGGGTTCTTATGTATCGGATGCATGACTGATTACCCTAAAATACTCTTGCTAGTAAGACTTGTTATTTAAAGGAGTCGATAGTTCATTGTTATGATGATCTTTTCTTGGAATTCCATTAGCTTTTTTATGGACTATAGAAAAAGCTTAGATGATTTTTAAAGAGTGTATTTAGCATTTAAGTCTTTTATTCTAGTTTTGTGTCTGTGTAAGTTCATGAATCTTACAATAAATTATCATTGTCAAATGGTTACTCTAATGTTTGAAGGAAATGAGAGGAAGGTGAATGACATATCTAACTTATTAGTTAGACCTATGTTTATTTTATCAACAATAAGAGTCCATACATTTGATTATATCATTAATAGTTTTAATAAACAAAGCGTATTTCCATTTTTTATTATGGTTTGAGCAACTTGGAAGCATTGACAACTAGCATACAATGTACACACAAGATTTAGGATCACTAAAACCAAGGACTCAGTAATGGATTTGATTTGACAACACAACCCCTCTGATAAGGTGAGGGTTGAATCCCACCGAAATTAGAAAGGCTAAATAAGGAAGATCTTTCACTTCCGAAATGGCGAAAAACAGAGAATCCCAATAGGAATTCACAATACAAAGAACTATAATCAAATCGCATAGATAATGACTACCTACAAGCCGTGCTTAAACACCCGTCGGGGAAAACTTTCTAAGGGTGTACAAAGATAGCCAACAGCTACACAAACTACAAAAACAAAACAAAAATGTGTCCAAGATATATTAAATCAATCGGCCCATTAACAATAGTTTGATTGATGATTTATTTTATAACGGGAACATTACATATTGAGTCAAGGCCATAATGCATTGGTTCTAAGAATTTTCTATGTTAGAGAGATTTAATCTCAAACTTGTAAGAATTTATGTATGTAATCCTAGATCAATCAATTGTGATCTACTTGTTCAAAATTAGGAACATCTCTTCTAGTTGTAAAGCTAAGCCAAGAACATGTGCTAACTTATATGGAAACAGATGGACTTAGGACCCTACAAGGGCATAAGTAAAGGTTTGTATTCCTCTAGCATGTAGACTAGTCCCCTCTATCTGAGGTGATCACGTAAGGATACATCCTATGAACTGCTTAAGATAAGCTTATCTGCTCAAGATTGATTGTAGTCAAGAAGTGTATTATATTGATAGACCGTCAACTCTACCACCTAGCTAGCGGATGGTTACCACTAAGGCCAAGGATTCTAGTGTTGATCTTGAGGAATTGGACTGATTTTGCCAGAAGCATGTGGGCCTAGGGCCAACCACATGCCTGCAATGGATGTCCTCATTGCTTAGTTGTCCAATGGACTACAAGGAAGAGAATTTATAATGAAGGATAAGTAGGTGATAACTTGACCAACCTCGTAGTATGATTATGGGCACGGCTTAATGTGGAAATGCTATACTTCATCCTGTTAGAATGAAGACAAACACTCATTGTAGTATGGGATGTATTGAATCATCTTCCCAATTATCCATTAGTGCAAATGACCAAGGAAAGGAATTGTACCCACAATGTAGAGAGTAGTGCACCAACATTCATTCTCTTTACGATGTGCTATGGATAGGAGATGATAAGTCATTGTATATGAGCCAGTTAGTATTTTATTTCTGAAGCTTATGAGTTAGTAACTATTGTCTTTGTGATTTATTTATTATTTAGCCGCTATTTTGATACATGTTGAAGCTACTCATTATGTATGTGATGCATTGAAAAGCTAGTTAGCATGTGTACCTATGATGTGAATGAGCTAATCCTTTGTATATGTGACATATGTTAAAGATAATCACTATGTGGGATTGTGATATGACCCTCATATGTATACATGTAAGCTTGTAAACCAATTATTGATAATGATGGATATGGAACCAATACCTTGTAGCAATCAAAATCTTTTATTTAAATGGGACCAAGTTCATAGAAACCCTTAACTATTAGTCAAGATTAAAAAGAGATCAGATATCTCATCAAGAGGAGATAGTAAACCCCTCTAAGTTTGAAATATACAAATCCTTAAACTTCCGACAAGAGGATACATAAGTAGAGTCATTAGGAGTGAACCCTCAAGGCTTAGTTCTAGGTCTAGGGATGGTCCTAATTATTGAGCCTAGACACTATCAAGAGTAATCACATAGTGTGCTAACGAGTTGTCACCACCATGGTGAACGGAGGAATTTTTAAATTGCCAAGTATTTCTCGATTAAATGAAATATGTATGATTGGGTGATTAAGTTAATAATTGAAGTCAAGTGAAAAAAAATAGTAGCAACTAGTGTTGTTGTTACAGGCTGTAAATCATGAGATTTTAGACTAGGGTAAAATTGAAAACAAATCTAGAATCACTATACAATTAAACTAGTCAAAGAGGTGGCAATCCATTTCTTTTATATCAACACTCCATAGGATGCAATGATCCTCAATTTCATCATCAACCACAGAGATTAACAAGGATAAATCGTGACAAAGATATCTAATCAGCAATAAAACAACCTGATACTAAATCCCTTGTGCATTGTAATTTCACATCTAACTGAAGGAGCTAGCAAGTTGTATCTAACAAGGTTTATGTAAAGGTAATTTACCATTCAGGACCATTGTGTTGTAACACTTTTAGACTTTTGGGACTTTGCATAGTCGTTGCATAGTGAATAAAAAAGGTGGTGAAGTTAGTTTTAAAATCTTGACATGCGTGGATGGAAGTATTATAGAATGTGTTGATAGATTGCAAACTTTGTGTTATTAAGGGAAAACATTAACAAAACCATGGCTGTGAGAGCTTATGTGTAGGTTCTTTGAGAGATATTGTCAAGAGAATTACAAGTGACTTTGATCCATATGGAAGCGGCTACACAGGCAGTCCTTGGGTTTAAGATGCCCCTGTGACCTCAAGTCTCTAGTAAAGGGTCTAGATCGGAGATAACTCTAGGGATTGGGGTTATTCCTAACTTTCTTGACCTTTCTTGTTCTATAAGCTTTAGGTGAAGGTAAATTGGGTGTTAAACAGTGGAAAAGAGTTAAGAAAATCTTATAACTTGTATTTAAGACATTATGTGCTTCTCATCAGCAAACTAAAGTAGTGAATAGGTTGACTACCTTATAGTCAATATTTGCACAAGAGTGCATGTTGAGTTGAGACCATCTTGTGTTCGTTTTATCTGATTGTTATGCGTTTGTGAAACTCAACCCCAAACCCATAGGAACTCGTCTAAAGACTCCTAGATCAGTTGATTATGTTATACTTATCCACTTGTTCAGTACTCAATCTTATTATGTATGACTCTTATAAGTGTGAACCATCAGGATATTTATGTAGCTATAGGCAATAACTGACCATACCAATGATCGATGTATGGGCTACTACAAGGGATTAGCAAATGCTTGCCTAGTTCACAAAGGTGAAGTTGTCGATGGCCACCCTAGCTATTTTTTGGTAACATTTAGTAGGTTTTATTGGACTGTGCCAATAGGGTATACCTTAGAGCTATTGTTGTCTCTTTTGGATTAGCCAACATTCACTTGGTTCAAGGAGGTGAAGGATTTCTATAGGCTATCCAAGATATAATATGGTAATGGTTGCACAGGTAATTACATCATCGTTTAGTAGTGTTAATTGAAGTTAACCATTGCATCAAGAGGGTTCACTTGGAGTCGCGTGTAACACGGACATTATCAATGTGAACTGTTATTGGGATTGTGAAGAAGATAGATGACAATATCAATAAGGTTATCATGTGGTACATGTCGGAAGCTACTTCTCCCTGGTTGGACATACTTGATAACAGTGGACTACAAATCGGAATCCACTGGGCTAGCTTGTCTCAGTACTTCTGAAAACCCTTGGGATTAAAGATAGACCCATACTGTAGTATAGGATGCACCTATTCTCTTCCCAATTGTTTCATGGTATACATGACCTTGTTGGATTGAGAACAAACCCCAAATGTAGTATGGGATGCACCAAAGGCTCTTCCCAAGCATGATTTTGTCCTCTAGTGATATATCATTTATCCAAGATAATTATTGTTGAATTCATTTTTGCAACAAAACAGTAAATGTACCCAAAGCTGCAAAACAATCCTCAAAACAAATTTGAAAACTAGTGATTGCTACTCTATAATTTAGGACTGGCAATTTTAATGCATGTCTACTGTTGGTGATCATAGTGGAGGATGCTTGGTGGCTAAATATCTCTGATGGTCACTGTCTCAAAGAATATAAGAATAAAACATCCACATTCTAGCACAAAAACAAAAGGAGCACTGCAAGCTACTAATTTAATAAAAGCATGTGCAAATGGATAAACATAAGGTCCCCAATATTCTTGACGGAGGCTAGGGCATCCCCCATCACTAAACTTCTGGGTGGGGCATACCTTAGGGTAACAACACCTACAAGGGAAGATGTACCAGCCTCCCAGATTTTGCCGCCATTTTGGGATTGTAAATGAGGTCCTTGCCAAACTTCCCAATTCCAAGCCTAAGAGGAGGATGAATGCAACCATGACCATTTACTGTATGTGCCAGATGCATGATGACTGCTATCAGTCATGTCATATGGTAATGAATGAAAGGACATGGGTCAGAATTCATTTGTCCATTAACTTGTACTTGCTCTTCTAAATGGACAACCCATACACAAACATTTGTTTCATCCAATAGTCACAAATTTTATATTGGTTGGAAAAAATTGCATTGGATGCTGTAAGGCATTTCAAAGACTGATACTTGCGTGAGGGTTGTCATTTGTACCTAGTTTGAAGACTCGTCTTTGGTTACATTACATATGGCACTTGTCTAAGAGATGCCCTGCCCTATAATGAATTTCATTCTTGCTGGAATACATTCACCAACCAAGAGTGCTACTTAACACACTGCATATATTCCGAACAAGTTCTTAAAAAGGTCTTTACATGTTACAAAAGTTTGTTATAGAATTTTTTTAATCCTGCTCCATTTGTTGCCATGTCAGTATATTTGGTGAGTGATGCAAACAGTAATGCCATTTGTTTTGATCCAACCATCATATAACATGTTATTTCTCATATATGAATTCTTTCTAGATTGGACATCTTGTAGTAGGTGTTGTAATGTGTCTAGATTCTTCTTCCAACATATGAACCATCATTAACATCTCTTTCTGGTACCCAATTTCTGTCTATTGCACCAAACATCATTGTTATACTTGGTTGTTAGTATCCACTACAGTGGTCGAATCACATCAAATAATTTTCCATGTGCCCTCAACTATCTATGCAGTCTATCTTTATGATGTTAGTTGTTTGAAACTTGACAGATTAACATTTAATATTAGTTGAAACTTGATTTAACTTCTTCACATCATTCTAATGAATCAAGAATTTGGATCAAAACAGAGTAAGCGTATTAATTAATTCAAGGAGTTGCAAGCACAAGAGTAATTTAATATTTGCACGCATAATCAAGATAAACATACTATCTTCTCAATCAAACCATACAAGAACCAAACATCATTGAAACATAATTGATCTTTTGTTGACATTTGTTGATTGAAAATTCCTGTAAAAACTTTATAAAATTGTTTCAACTTCCATTAGCTCTTTGCAAAGGCTCTAACCAGGATCATTCCTGAAATTTTATATAACTTCAGCTATCAAATCTATAGTGAGTAGGATGATGATCAAAAATTCATTATGGGTCAAATGGGAAAAATCTTTACAGTTTATGACCAAACATTGGAAGCCAACAGATAAAGTAAGATCAACTAATGACCTTTATTTCTATGCCCATGTCAAAGATTTGAGTGAGAGCTTGCCAAATGGAACTCAAAAAGCAAAAATTGAAGACTTGATTACATATAAACTACAGGTCCTTGCATATTCTTCATCAAAGGAATAAATTTCTCTTTGAGGATGGATGGGTATAATTTTCAACGGGACAATGACAAAATTAGAATTACATTACAAGTTGCCTACTACAACCTCAAGTTCTTAATAAAGATTTATCAAGGATTGTCCAACAGAGATATTCTAAGTGATATCATGAAGCAACCATGTCCATCTTCACTTAGCCCCACAGATGTGACATAAAATTGTAGTGCATACGTCATCCTTCCTTTTAGTAATGAGCCTAATGACAAGTATGAATAAGGAATGTGAAATTTTCAGCCAAACCCCTAAGATTTCTCTTACTTTAGAGGAGTTCTGAGAGATGGGATGAAGTAAAACATCGAAATCCTCCTTTCCCTGAGCACCAGTTTTCTGAAAGCACATTCAACCGACCAAAACTTTGATTGAAGTCCATAGTTCATGATTTCAGTTCCCTAAACAGAGAATTGATTTCCCAGAATGACTCTTAACCTTTTCTGGTACAGGCCTATTTTCAAAATTGATATTTTTAATATCAGATGAGCATGACATGTACCCAACTTAGTTTTGAATGTTTTCCACCATTTTCTAGACTTGGAATTATTCCCTTCAAATTTTCACGGTTTGTTAATGTAATAGTGATGGCTATGTCTTAATGGTATCTCCAAGAAGGTTGATTTTTAGTTGTTGAGCATAGGCTAAAGCTACAAAAACCAAAACACCCAAGCACTTTGACCAGAGAGGTATATCCTTGAGGAAAGAGGCCTAGTTTTATGGTGTGGAATTATCAGATAGTATATTAATATTGCTACCATCCATTAGTTCCAATGCTTGAGGTTAATTTCTGCATGGTTTTAACAAAGATTAATATAGTATAAAATGAATTCTAATTCTGATCACATCCTATTAGGTGTTTTACTACTTAGCCTTTTAGGCAATATGACCATAAACTACAAACAGCATTGCATTGTAAACATGAAACCTGATTCAAAAAGTTAGGTCACTTGTATGGCCAAGAACAAGCCCAAGGGAAGTTGAAAAGACCTACATAAAAATTGCTTGAAGAACACAGAGGATGAGCAACCAGTGCCTTGCTATAGCTGCAGATTATTATCAGTGCAGGCTGAATTTTGTTTTCACTGTTTGGTCAACTTGTTTCTTTCATTTGGACTACCAAGGGTTTTTTTCTGAAAAAACACAGATGGTAGGGATACAGAATAAAAACTGGGTGTTTCTCAAGTCTGAAATAGAACAAATGGCACAAAAAACAATGAGCCATGCTGCATTACCAGGATGACCTGTTGTTTTGTCCTCATTTTCAGAAATATGTTTGTGCTTAGTACAGATTTCCATATAAGTAAACCGCAAAATGTTTTTGTGCATATTCTTTATTTAGTAAATTAAAACAAACTAGGTGCTAAGTTGGCTTGGAATTGATTGATATTTGTCCTACTAGTTAGCCATGGTGGAATCGATCATTAATCCACACTCCGTATATTGTATAGAGTCAAACACCTAAGTGGCAAAGAACCCAAATGTGCACTTCAGATATCTTAGATCGGAGTCCTGTCTTACAATGCATTCACAACCATATCAAAGCAAATCCAAGTGAGGTTGAGGTGTGTGTAGCTTAAAAGTGGGCTAGGAGTTGGGCTGTCAAACTAAAAATATCCCAAATTGTACAGAACCAGCAATTCAAATGGCAGAGCCACTAAAGCTGCAAATGAGAGATTCTAGGATAGAATCCTTAATGTTTTGTGCTTTCAACATGGCATCAAAGACAGTCTGAGATTACTGAGCCATTTGTCTCTCAAAGTTAGCCATGAGATCTACTCAAATCCTAGAACACATTTTGGTTTGAAGACTCAAGAGTGAGTCAAGGTTGCAATAAGTGCTACTGAGAGCCTAGTTTGTGTGTTTTGTATGTTTTTCTTGTATGTCTTTTCTTCATGGTCTTAATCTCAGTGATCATGGAAGCCAAAGTTGCCAATTAAAGGCAAAAAGTTGCTCAGCTAGCAAAACTTGGTCAACAAGTCAAACCTTGGGTCAAAGGTGTGAATTTGCCTCAAATAGGTCTAAATAGTCTTAAGGTAACATTTGGCATGATTTTATGTCATATATAGGCAAGGAAGCCAAAAATTGCTTGAAAATGTTAAAAGTTGCAAACGTTGTCAACTTGACAACTTTGCAACATTGCAACTTTGTGACAACTTTTTGCACAATGATGCAACTCGGGTTTTGGGAGTTGCTACAAACCAAGAATCAGTTGGATCAGTTAGAGGAAGACCACTTAACACCATTCCAAGCCATTGCCAAGGTTGGTTGGTCCAGATTGTTCATAGTGTACAGCATTGTGCGGATAATCCATCACAGAGTTATGGTGTTTTCATTACATTGTATGTATTTGGATTGAATAAGCTTAGCTTTTGTTTTAATCTGTTAGATATACCGTGTTGAGGTTCTGTACATAATTAGGGAGTCTAGTTGGCAGTTTGAAGTGTTCAATAAAAATCTTTTCAAACACTGCCAGTTTCTGGCCATAACTGGGCAGTGCTGAAAGAATGGATCATAGCCTTCATTGCCACAGTTGAAACCTACTGAAATCAGGGGTGATGGAGCTATACTCATTGTACATTAGTCCTAAGAAGATTGGAGACCCATACATTAGGATAGCTAATTATGCTGACAAGCCCTAGGCAAGCCAGAGTATAGCCCGGCTAGGTATCAGAGTGGAGAATGAGGTCAAACATGGAAAGTTTGATGAGTTGGTTCCAAACTTGTGTTGGAGAAGGAGTGTTGGAGAGGGAAGAAGCTTCCTTGAGGAGCTGAGGATCTTGCCAATCCAATTGGTAAGATTAGAAGAGTGGAGAATGGAGACAGGTTGGTAAAGGTCTAAAACCCTTATAAACCCTAGGTATGTGGTTTAGGATTGTACGGATATGGCCAGGAGGAGAGGCCTAGTAAATCTCTTGAGTCTCTGAAAAGGGTATCCATAAATCAAATTTGTTTAAGGGGTTGTTATGGAAAGTTTGGAGAAAACGCTCAAGACCTGTTCTACAAGACCTAATTAGGGGCTTATAGACCTAATAGAATTTCTAGAGCAACTTCTGAGATTGGTAAAGAGGGAAAGCTTAGGAATGGATTCAAGCTACCAGCTATGCCAATGTTGACGAAAAATAAGTCCCCTTACATGCTTGTAAGTCCACCAAAGTCAGAACACAAATTTCACCAGTTGAAGGCAAATGCCAAGGAAAGACAGTTGAAGAAATTGGAAGTTTAGTTGAACTTGGAACTAAGAGGAATTGAGGTCGTCATGAGGATTTCTCTAAGGTTGAAGTGAAGGTGAGAAGACTTATTGTGGCAAGTTCCTATCACCATGGAAGGTCACACTCCAGAATTCTCAAACCAGATCAGGCCAGTAGCGAAAATGGCAGAGCACCTAGAGATGCACTCGGAAGGGCCTAAGTTGAAATCCCAGGTGGTCCAGTCTCCATGACATAAGAGATAGACTACAATATCGATGTATACTTGTAACCTATAAGCTTCAAGAATGCAAGTCATTTGTGTGATGTGTTTTACTTTTATAATTCATAAAATCTCTCATCTAAGATTTCGTGAAATCAAACTAGAAATGGGATGGAGTACTTCAGAAACATTTCTGGAGTGATACATGACTGATGCTTCTACTCTTCTCCCAAAAAATATTTGTCAAATTTTCATGCACACTTTAATTTATATTTACAATAGAATTATAATACCAACTCCAAAAATTCCATTTTGCCTCGTGGGCACTTGATCATTTTCTAAGACACATTTTCCATAGACATTCATTCACAACATTATACAGATCAGCTCTACAACCAAAAGGCTCAAAAAATGTGTGCCACTCCAACATCCATGTAATACACCACCCAAATTTTAGTGCACATACCTTCAAGATGTTAGATTGAGGTAGTTTCAAAGCACCCAGTATTAGCCATGATGTTAAGCCTAACATTCATAAAAATTAAACACTAAAGCAACCAAGGGCCTTGATCAATGGCGAATGTCATGCTGATCATAACATGCAACATTGGGACTTAATATTATAAAGTCCATGCATTAGAGATACATGATATTATCAATGATTCAATACGTTAAAGAAGCGTGGCATATCCCGGACTATGCCATCTAGACTTGCTTAGTAATTAGAAATACTAAATTATTCTGTTTTTATGTGCCTATATTCATGATGCAGATCATGGAAGAACCAAAACAAAAATACAATATAGTTCAAAGATTCTGAACTCAAATAGGAAATGCAAACTCAAACTTACCAAGTTTGGTGCAGCCCAGCCAAAAACTACAGATATAATAGTCATTACCTGCATTGTAGAGAAACATTAATTCATACTGCAAATTAATTTCACCAACAAGTGTCTGCTGTGCTAAAGATCGGAAACTATGCTCAGATAGCATTAGTTACCATCAATTGATAAACAGAGATAACTAGCTTGCAAAACTCAAACAGACAAAATAACTGCACTTACAGTGAGAGCGGCCAGGCATCCAGCTAAAACCAATCTTCTTGAATGCCGCATTGCCATGATCTTTATTGAATACATAAATAATAATAAAATGTAAGCTCAAATATAGAAAAACTCACCTATTCTAAGTAAATTTGTATTTTTCTATGCAATGAGAGAATTGAACAAGCCCATTGTCACAAGAATTTCAAAGATCGATACACATCTAGATTTGAACAAGCATTTATTGAACATTAACCATATCCTAAGATTGGAAACAGTGCAAGAGATTATTAGCAAAGCCATGTGAGTTATAAATATACAAATTACTCATAAGCAGCAGTAAACCATCGGGCTAATCTATGGATTCAAAGCATGCTAATGAATGACATTGATACAAAGCCAAGCAAGCAACACATCTGAAATGTTAATCCCCTATCAGCACCAGCCTATTATTTCTGAAAACTGGCAAAGAGTGCACATAGCACTTTTCCATGCCAGATAAAATCATTATAATTCATGATTTATCATAACTGAGTCAATTCGGATACAGATACTAGAACAAATTAGTAAGATTGCAGGAATTTCTGATGGTCATATTAAATGGTCTTAACTATCAGCCATAAAAATTGAACTTGTCTGACACACCGTTCAAGGTTATACCAAAACCAAAATGTCAATCCCACCATTAGAATTTGCAGAAGTGAAGATGGTACCTTCAAGACAAATCTGAGAGCAGCCAAAGCAACAAGTCTAATTCAGGTTCAGAATGGGGGATGGCTTCTTTCTTCATCCCCCATGACACTGACAAGGAAGCACATGTTATGAAACTCTTTGAAGATCTTAAATTAGCCGCTGTCCTAAGCATACAATCACTAAATATGGAAGAAGATATAATGCTAATAATTGATGTAATACTGAAAGGATCAACCATGTTCAAACTAACACCCTACAAGATGTTAGAACTCTTGTTCTGAAGTTTGCAATGGTGAGATTTCAAAATTCTTTAAAAAAGATAAATACACCAGCTGACCACCTGTAAAATATTGAATTCAACCTAAAAAATTTATGGTCACATCCTTCAAGACTGGTAAGATGTTCTCAACTCCTGACTAATTGAGTAAAAAATGCATTTGCTGTGAAAACAATGATGTGACAGGCCTATGTTTTCATTAGGTTTTCCACCTCCTAAAGTTTATTTTGTCTATATTACCAGATCCATTGGCTAAGCTGTCAGATAAGAGTCCCGTTCTTACCAGATTCCATATTCAGTTTTGGCCCGGCAACGATACATTGAAGACGTTTGTTTTGCTTCAGTCCTCGTATTAATTTATTTATATATAATAATATTATAAATATACTATATTTATTATTTATATATTATTATACAAATATTTCTTATAGATTCTGTGAACCGGATCTACAAACCCAAATCAGGATCCATACCAGAACCGGCAACTTAGCTTTATGTGAAAGGGAAATTCACATTTTATAATTAAATTTCCCTTCAAGCAAGTAAAATATATGTAAATTTGTCATTGACAAGTTTTCACCTGCTTTTTGACCATCTACTTTTCAAGTTCTTTGATGAAAATTTCATCTTCATCAATTTATCCAAGGAGAAAGAATCAAAACTAAATGGTTGACTGAGGTTTAATACTTACTTCAACCAAAAACTGCTTGAAAGTATCAGCAATATTAACAACTTGAACTTTATTATATTAATGTCCTGTTGTTTTCTCAATTAGATCTTGTGTCTCCATTATAACATCAACAATATCACTATGACCAGCTTCCATCTTATCAATACCTTCCTCGAGCAAGTCAATTCTTAGTTTTATAAGCTTTATCCATTCTTCTAAAAAAGAAGTATTGGGTCTGTCCAAAATGACTTCATTGAATGATAGAAAAAGCGAGCTTTCACGTGGCCTTTAATTGCAGCAGGAGATCTGGTTGTGTTTGTAGTTCCTCCTTGCATTTGTCCAATAAAACCCTAATCACATCAGAATCCTTCTAAGCTCTATCATGTAAGCCCGTGGCTTCATCAATGACCTTCAATTCAATGCAAAAAAAAAACACTCGGCCATGGCTTCATCAATGACCTTCAATTCAATGCAAAAAAGAACACTCAGCCATTGTTTGGTGGCACTTGAAATGTATTTCATCTCCTCTATAACTGAAGCATCTCCCTGAGAATTGCAGCCAGAGTAGCAATAGGGTCATTATAGAACCATAGAGGACCAGCCAAATGTTTAATGTAAAAATTCAAATGCTTCACTTGTTCTTTTGGCACTTGTTTGGTTTTATGATCCTTGCCCATCCTGGAAACAACAGAAGCAACACTTGATTGCCTGTTTTGAATTTAAGCACCCCTTATTTGTTTTCCCAAGTCGACATTGAGATTTGATACTTACATGGCAACAATTCTCTTTCATCTTTATCCACTATGGGAGTCGCAAGATGAGCAATTCTTGAACCTTGTGCATCTGTAAAAATGACATTTTTGCTTGAAGCTTCCAATGAATTCTCTATACTGAGATCAATCTACAAGTGGAATAAGTAAGTTGAGAACACTTCTTTTAGTATAGGTACTACTCAAAATATTTTCGTCGCCTACTATTCCATGAGGCATATGAAATCCCACGTGCTCTAATCTAAAAAACACTTAATATGGTGTATCTCTTCTTTCTAACTGCATATTCATTGCCACAATATGCCCAGAAGTTTTCTAAGTTGTATTTGTGTCTGTAGATAGAGCTAAGAAATTTTTCTATGGTCTCATTGGGATCAAAGAAAGATTTTCATCATGAATTTATAGATTCAGCTTAGATAACTTGTCATCTAATCCTTTGTGATGCAATAAGTACAAACAAAATAGATGAGTTGATAGTGATAGGAAATGTTCCAACAGTTCTATGTTTTCCAAACCAAAGTACACTTCACAAAATTGCTCTGTCAGCATAAGTAGAATGACATTGTCACACACATTTTGATAAGATATATGGGGCACCTATGAATCCCATGAGCCTAATATATATGAATGTAGGAAATTGGAAGAATCAATTATCCTTCTACAATTGGGGTGCTAGCTTCTAGGGAGACATTTATTGTAATGAATTTGTTGCCACCACCTAGTCTGCCCTATTAGCTCAATTCAGATCTGAAAGGTAAAAGAATAACCATGTAATTAGCGTCAATTTTTAACCTTGTAGAAGGATTTTGGCTTATCTGAGTTTGAGATCAGACTATCTTATATTGATAGTAATGTGCAGCTAAATAGCAAGCAAGGGAAAAACAATGCTTCCTTGTGACAAAGGAACATGAAAGATGATGCATTTGAGAAATGGTTTCTTTTCAAGACTATGGTAAATGTCACTTCATTGCTAATAAAGATAGAGCAAAGATTCTGCATAAAACATTCTACTTTATTCCAAAGCTTGTATGTTATCTTAGAAAACTTCCCCAGGAACCTGTAGTGTACAAAATCTGGCACTATGCAATAACAATAATAATCTAAAAGTTAAATAACTAAAGTTTCAAACCAAAACAAGATAAAATAACCAATTATTTAATGGTTCAACTAGAACCATAGATACAACTGCAATTTCACCTACTAACCTGCATACTTCCAGAGCAGAGATAATGCAATTTTTGCAATATTGACCGGCTATGTAGGATCAAAAACAAATGAGACAACTAGGCTTGTTTCTTGGATTAGGCAATGTCAAAATCCAATGGTCAGATTTCAAATCATCAATAAGGCATGGCATCATCGGACATGATGTCATGACCCACAATTGTCCATACCTTAGAACAAGTGATACATGTTGCATTCAAGGTTGATAGGTCCCTAGAATCATCCATTCAAATTACGTGATAAATTTGAAACTCATTAAAGCACTCAAATACAAGCTGCTACCCAAACTCATAAAAGCACTATAATACTGGCCCCTAATGTTTCTTCACTAATCAACAACACACAGCAGAGCCATATGATGAAGGATTCCCGGCACCAAATAAGTTGAGTTGCTGTATAAACATTAAACGCAGAGCCAAGCACAGCCATATACAATATCAAAGTGCAAATGTTTCCCTTGAACCATCCAATTAAAATACCAAGCACAAACTAGAAAATTGTCAGTAAAAGAAAAAGCATTTAAAAAGTTGCCAAATTGAGAAATGATACTCCATCACAAATAAACAGTGCCTAATTCAATCAAAACTGATGCACTTCCAGGATTAAACTAGAAACAATCTCCAAATACAAGTTCCATTATCCATCCAGACAAACAAAAAACATATACCAAAAGCTGCATTCCTTATTTTTTATGTGTTTTTCTTGCGTTACTAGAGAATCGATTCAAAACAATAAAAAGAAAGAAAAACATATATCCAAACCATAAATGCAGAATCCAGAATTAACATAAAGGAAAGATTGCATGCACGATAACAATGAAATTTCAAAAAAGGGCAGCACAACACAAGATCCAGCTAAGAACTGTTAATTAATCTATTCTTGAAACTTCCGCAGTTTCCAGCACCAA
Source organism: Cupressus sempervirens (assembly GCA_028749045.1). Lineage (NCBI taxonomy): Eukaryota > Viridiplantae > Streptophyta > Pinopsida > Cupressales > Cupressaceae > Cupressus > Cupressus sempervirens. The sequence goes on from CM053789.1 coordinate 875,307,046, forward strand.
ACAATTGCAATTGCTCTATAACACTATATTGACCACATGCGTACAGTCTAACACTTAAAACAAGAACTTTCCTATTAACAGCAATTAAGTTATAGACTTACGGCAGCCACGAAAAAGGTCTTGTCCCCTATCTCTGAAAGAATTGTCATTGCAAGAGACTTTGTAAATGCCTGCAGATAACCAATATGCAGGGCCAACATAGTCAGGATCTTTAAACACAAATATATGAAAAAGTGGAAGTGGAATTTTAGAACTTCCTTACAGAAATTGACTGAATACAGAGCCAAATATACAACTGTGTTGTAATTTCGATTAGGCCAAGGGTATCATAAATGAATGATTGAATTTTTGTAGGGAACTAATCTGAACATCACAGCACACGCCCACCCAAAAAGAAAATAGGATTTTCCTCAATAGTTTTGCCGACAAGACTGATGCCTTCTTTGATACGCTGGGATGAATAAAAGCTACAAATTAGATAAATATTCAAGCAAGAAAAGGAAGGCATTCATGTGCATACCTCCATTAATGAAGCACCCATTACTGCTTCTGCTGTGCAACACCCGACAGGTTACTTATCTCCTAATCTGATACCGATGAGTCAATCTGATTACTCAACTACAGAAATACATGCAACCCAAAGGATTTTTTTTAAAACACCAAAATTCGGCCAAAAGATCAGTTGGTTTACCAACTGTCCTCAAAGTAAACGAATTCTCATTTGAATTCCACCAAACGAACAGCTAGGTTGTCAAAATTTCATCGCAACCGACGATTTCCAAATCCGTTGTAAGCTTTTGCTCGTCTGAAATCAAATTACATCGGTGCAATGAATCTCAACAAGATCTTTGCGTGAATTGAATGCAAGTAAAAGTGTGCATCTGGATTAGCGTTGTTATTATTAATTAGGCGAGTAAACCAGAACCTGGATTGGCGTGCTCACGTGTCTTGCGTCTGATGTTGTAAGAAGTCTGGTCTTCTTTACTATTATTATTATTAGTATAATAATACTAATAATCGTTTGACCACTAATATAATAATACTAATAATCATTTGACCATTTCTTCGCATACGATTCCTTTTGCAAAGCAGTCCAAAAGTGTTTAAACCCAATTTTCCTCTCTTTTTGGAAAGATGTGGCTAAATCCTTATGAAACGGATCTTTTAATTTTGAAATGTTCCAAAACTTTAAGGGCCTGTTTGGTAGCTGGAATTAGAATGGAATTGGCATTCAAAATTCTAAAAAAATTCTAATCCATTGTTTGGGTCCGCACAATCGAAATTGGAATTGGGAAAAAGTGGAATCTGGTATCCCCATTTGACCCCCAAAACAAGGATTCCATATTCCTTCAAAATACTTGTTATTTGGAATTCCCATTTTAATTCCCATTTTTTGAAAATGAAGATTTCAACTAAAGTAAAATTTAATTGGGTTTGACTTCTGGATGTTCATTTGGAGGCACATTTTTTTGCACTAATTTTTGAAATTTAATTTTTATAAATGGAGGGGGAATTTTCCACTATTACTTGCTCATATATTTGCCACTGTTGAGTAATTTATCAGACTTTTTCCGCCTGATCCGCCTCAGTAGTTACTGCAAAAAAGTTTGGTGAAATAACTTTTCACATACATTGTTTCTCAGTTAAATGAATTATATGCAGGACAAAAACAATTTACTCTGTTGATTTTTTTCTGACGTAAAAGTGTTTCCAGGTAAGATTTCGTAAAATTTTAATATAAACATTTAGACTTTGCACCTGTGAGTTTGAATGTTGTGATGATCAAATTTTTTATTGGATCTCTACAGATATATATTTTTTAATGGGATGTTTCTGACTCTTATTTCATCAATTCTTGTGATTCGGATTCATTCAACAAGACTTGAACAATATATATATTTCATATCAGTAATTATGTGAATTATAATCAATGGTATTTTTTTTATAGAGCAAGAGTCATAAAAGTTTTAGTATCCAGTAGTACAATCTCGTCCTCATCCGTTATGATAATGTTTACTTTCAACATGACTTAATCTTTTTATACTTGTTAAAAATGTTTGGACTTCAACAAACCTAATAAGTATTGATTTTTTTTGCATGATGATAATGCTACAGCTGGATGATAATATTTTGCATGTTATTTTGGCTAGTATTCCAATTCCACAATGTGCAATCAAACGGAGGAAATGTGTACTTTCACAATGAATTCTTGGTCAACCAAACAGTTCCAAATTGGATTCCCTAATCATAATCTGGATTCCAAGTTCTAGAATCCCAAAGCCGGCATTTCGAATGCCAATGCTTAATTTATATTCCAGCAACCAAACGGGCCCTAAGATTATTAGTTCCTCCCTTTGGCATATCATGCAATTCAATTTTTCAATTAAATTGACCAATCAATTCATAGATTTAAAAGATTAAAATAAATTTCAAATATTTTACAAATCACATTTTCTATTTATTCTATTAGACCATTCTATTTTAGGTAGGGAGAAAATTCCAACAAAAATACAAATATTTTTCTAACAACTCTATCATGCATTAATTACAACTTTATTTTTTCCACATTTGTAACATGTTTATTAGATTTTCAAAAAAGTAATATTTTTATCTTCCACCTCACACCACTTTGAAGAAAATTAAATGTCTAATCAATATTAATTATCACAATTTATTTTTCTTACCAAGTTCAAATATAGAGTTAAATATTTTTTATTTCTTATTTTAAATATATTTATTAGTTTTACATTAATGTTTATTTTTATCAATTGTAAAATGTTATTTTATAAGTTTATACTATGTTTTACTAGCTACTATTTTACAATCTTGATCTAATTTTTTTAATATCATTTTACAAATTGTTAAATTAATACTACCTCTCAAACTTATTAGATATTTTGATAGTTTGAATTAAGTAATCAACAATTTATTTATTTTAATTAAATATTTCAACTTATAATTAAATTGGTAGAAATGAGTAGTTCATTCATATAATATAATTTCTATTGTTATTTATATATTTCTTAAAATATCATAATTATTAATATTTTTAAAATTCCCTTCAACTCTCTCTATCATTCTACCTTTACTTGTCCTTATAACAACATATCATTCTCTCTTTTAGCTCTCTCTTTCTATCCTTCCTTTCTATCTACAAATCTCTATTATACTTCTTTTCCAATTATTGGCAAAAACTTTGACACATTGTGTCTCTTGTTAATATTTCTCTCTTCCAATATTCCAAATTTTAAGATTATTATCATGAGTAGCTCCTTTCAAGCTATTTAATTTAATTATTGGTTAGATAACTTTATAGTTCTTTTAATTAAAAATAATAATTTTGTTTATATACAAATTTTAGTAAAACATTTATGTTGTCTTTGGTATGTTTTTGAATAAAAAAGTAGTAAGAGGGTGTCGGTATGTGATACAATTGGGACTAGAGGATTATCAACATCTAGCACATTAACAACATCACATAGCATCCACTTTTTGCCTCAATCAAAAACATAGAACAAAGCATAGTATCTTAAAACAAAATTAAACCTAACAGGAGTAGCACAGTTAAACTAAGTGTTTAGATAAAAGATGAGTCATGCAAGGCCAATAACAACAATAGTTTTTAAAAAACTAATAAAGCCCCTAGGGCTACCATGCACAAGATGGTAAAAGGGAGAGATTCCCATAACCAACTAAACATTAGCATTCTCTCCCAGTCTCTTAGAAAGGAGGGTCGAGGTCCATTCCTCCTCGAGGAATTGGAAGAGATCCGTATAATCTTCATCAGCTTTTAGCTTGACACACACAATCCTTTCCACCATCAGACAAAGGGTGACTAAACAATCGTGCTTCACTTTAATGACAAACTTGTTAGTGTTATGCATTTTGTTGGTGAGTCATGCAACACCCTTCTTCAACCCTTTCATAGCCTCCTCTAGGTCTGGAAGTTAGTGTTTGATTTTGCCCACCATACCACCAAATTTGAGGGTGTTGGTGTCATGCTTTAGCTCCTCAGCAACTACTTGTTGGGGAGGAGGCATTAGGGGTGGGGCTCAAAGTCAAGGTTTGGGAAGGATAATTACTGGGACCATGGGGAGGGGAAAGGGGAGGAGTAATGGAGCACCCAGAAGTCATGTCCTTGATCACAAGGGGGAGGAGTTATTTCTTCAAATTGGAAGAGTGTTGGGAAGACTCATCAATAGAATGTCCATTAGATGCTTTCGACTTGGTGGACTCACTAGCTTTGAGGGCTTTTTTGCATTTTTCTTTTGCTAGTCTGTTTGACCTATGGGCTTTAAGGGCTTCAATATAATCATCTGAGTTAATGTTAAAACTGCTTTGTTGCCTCTCTTTTCAACGGTCGGGTTTTTGTGGGGGATCTTCGCTCTTTTTACTTTGGAATTCTTGGAATCAAAAGTAGGAGAAATGGCTTCTTTTTTAAAGTGATTTTTGACACACCTTTTCCTACTAGTACCAACCTAGGGGAGAGAAATGTCCTATGTCGAACCAGATGGGGAGGCCTCATTATGCGACACAACTTGGACAGACACATTAATCGAGGGACAAAGGGCCAAGTGAAACTTATACAGTTTATTAATAAGACCCTGGTGTAGGATTAAAAAACTCTTTTCTTATGGATTTAACCTCTCTAATGGACTCCAGAAAGTGAACTTTGTTAGGATAAACCACGAACAAAAATAAAACTACATGCAAATATAACCAATAACAGAAAATAATAGATCACACAGAAATGAACACAAGGCACCAAGATTTAACGTGGTTCACCCAATCCCTAGGCTACATCCACCAAACAACAAATCCAATCTTATTACAATCCAGTGATTACAACCTGATTACAATCCGTAATCCCTTACAGCTCAATACCGCCACAAGAAGCAATTTTGCATCACAACATAATGAAAAATACCTAACCCTAAACCCTTTTATACAAGTATTTTATGTCATTTTAGGGTTACAACATATCGGCCATATGTTGGCCATAACTTTAGTGGCGAATCTACGAATGGCGAATAGTACCAAAAAAATTTCTATGAATGGCAAATAGTACCAAAAAAATTTCTACGAATGGCAAATAGTACCAAAAAAAATTTCGGGGTGATGCCCCGAACCCCACTAATTATGAAGTATGTACAGTACTTTCTTGATCAATGACCATAATCTAACAAACTTCCCTTCTAGGGTGAAATATTTTATGATGATATGGCAGATGTGGGACCAAATATCAAGAAGGTCTCTACAAATGTAACCACAATGCTTCTCCACAAGCTAGTCCTTGGGAGCTCTAAAATAGTGGTTTAGACTTTCCTAGTTTGAAGTTCTGATAGTTTTTAACCATTTGTAGCCCTTAGTATAAAACCCCATAGCATTTCTAATCACCTCTTCATTAACCTCAGAGGTTATCCAATTCATAGTAACCCTTCATTTATTATAGGTAGAGACAAATTGACAAGATATTATCTCATCCTAACCTTCCACCATGCTCTCAGTGAAGGGCAGGATAACACCCTCACTGCACACAAACATCACTGCAAGGTTCTTCTTGTACACTTCATCAAACTTGTTGGGCTCAATTCTAAGCTTGGCACCACCCATGGCAAAAAAATACAGAGGAGGTGATGGAGAATAAGTGTTGGCAGAAATGGTAGGAAAAACCCTTTTGAATACAAAGTCAAAATCTATATTGTCTTATTAGGGAGTAATGACTATTGTAACCCCATTGTTTTGTAATTATGGTTATTATTAAATGTCCATCTCATATCATGCATTAGACATCTATACACATGTGATCTTTTATATATAAAATTGGAGATGATTTTGGTAAGATCACCAAATCCATCATACTTACTTTTCTTGGGAGCATTGTTAAATTTGTTATTATTTTTATGACACCTTAAAGGCTTATACATTGGCTCACCAAATCAAACTAGTCAACACATACCTCCAAGTACAACCCTCAAGGATTTCCACCAATGGGGTGTGTTGGATGTACAACCCATGATTAACAAAAAAAAGTTAACGCTAAGTCACATGGCGCACAAAATAGAGGTGTCACTCATAGCTAAAAATGGTGAAGACATGTTCATCTTACCTTAATAGGCTCTAAGTATTATCTGGCAGTTTTGCAGTAGGACATCGACATCTTAAGCCTTCCATATGCAAACTAACCACTTCAATAGAGTCAACCACAACATTACCTTCACGGTAGATATGGGCATTTTTTTTCCTAAAATTGCTAGAGAAGGGTATTGACATTGAGGACAATAGGGCATACTCTCCAACCAACCTTAGCCTTGCTTTGGACAAGTTCAACTACAATTTTGGAATCACCTTCAATCTCCAATTATACCCATAGAGCAACAACTTTAAGACCCCAAAGCAGAGCCATACCTTCCACTTGGTTGACCATGTGATCCCTAAGGGACCCAAAATAAGAAACTTTTAGTTGGCCATAGTGATTTCTCAAAATTCTCCCACCATCCTGCACATTAACTGTGACAACACCACCGAAATTTAGCTTTACCCAACCAGAGAAGGGTGGTGTCCACTTAGCCATGGCTCTAGCTAATTTTTAAAGTTATCAAGTTTGTCAAACCCAGGATTTAGGTTCTGACCTTGGGAAAATCATTGCTCCATAAGAGTTGAGGAAGAGTCAGGGCATTTCCAATTGCACATAGAGAAGCCCAGTGTGAAGAGTGGCATGTTGGCTAGTTTCAGTGTCTTCAAAAATTTGGATGTTCCTTTCTTTTTCATATACACCAACATATATGAAAGGGTGTCAATTTTGAGAGGATTTTGAGTAGAGGGTGGTTGGCTGCTTATCACGAGTGATGAGGGAGCTTTTGTTATCAAAAGCTCCTTGTGGCCATCGAACGAAGCCATTTCTTATGTGAACAAAGGATGAATGCAGTCCCAAATTCCAAATGAAATCAATGACATCAGATCTATAAGAGTGGAATGAAGCAGCAACCAGTTTGCTATGCACGGCTCCCTAAAGTTGTTTTTCTTTCTCATTCCATTGGCACAAATTCGGGAGTGTTGTTCGACAATGGTTGTCATTCCAATGTGTCATTGCGGTGATCTAGAAAGTGATGCTAAGGGCAAAGCTTGTGTCTAGGTGCAAACTCATAGTAGATGAAGAGGTGGTTAATGCTCTCCTCCTTCTTCTTGCACATTATGCACCTATTGGCAAGGCTGAAGCCCCTGCTCGATATCTTTGGTATGTTGTGATATTTAAGTTGTAATATTATTAGTTGAACTATTAATTAACAATCACACCTTAGTATGAAAGGTTAATTAATTATTTGTATTTTTTTTTTGTCCATGTCATCCTCTTTATATCTCCTCATCTCTTTATTAATCTATCTCACCATTTATATCTCTATCTCTTACTCTTTATATTTTCCTCTCTATCTCCCTTGATATATTTATATCTTTACCTCTCGATCTATCTCTCTATCTATTTTTTGTTTGTCCTCTCACTCTATATTCATCTCTCTCTCTCTCTCTCTCTCTCTCTCTCTCTCTCTCTCTCTCTCTCTCTCTCTCTCTCTCTCTCTCTCTCTCTCTCTCTCTCTCTCTCTCCCCCCCCCCCCCCCCTTTGCACCCCTCACTCTTTATATCCCCATCTCTCCCTACTTTATCTTCATATCCTTCTTCTTTGTGATATGGATATAGATATAGATATATACATTGTAATGTCCTTGGAATATTAGGGAAATAACTATAACTTCTCACACTTAATATATCTAAATCTTGCACTTGAATTGAATAGTGTACATTAGAATCAATAAAAATTAAAAAGCAAAATTATGAAACAACCCCCCATAGGGAAACAAAATATAAACCAGACAAAGACAAGGGAGCAGAACAAAAAAACCAGGAGAGGCCCAAAAGTCAAGAACGTTGCTTAAGCAATTTCTATACGTATTTCGCAGCTCAAATTTCCAGCTTAGACATTCTTCCAGTTGCCTCTTTCATGTTAGACATATCTTTATCAGGTTCCTAGATGTCCTTCTTCTTTTTTTTGGATCTGGTTCTCTTCCTCGAGCCATCCTCAAGAGACCTATCTTTGGCGTTGTTAGGAGAATGGTCATCCTCCTTGCTGACCCTGTGTTCTTCAATTTTTTTGATGAGCACTTTTATGTTCTCATTAGCCTCTTAAAGGATGTTGTATCTTTGCTCAACAATATTTTACATAAAGCCCTTGATGGTTTGAAACCTACTCTTCACTTCATCCACTCTGTTATCCATTTCCTTATCCTCCTCTATTTTCTTGTTCTGGAAACTATAATTATCCCTTTCCAATCTGCTTACTCTATATTTGAGCTCCTGAATTTCATGGAAAGTCCATTTAGTGGTTTGATAGCTATCCATACACTATTTTTTGCATTGTTAAGCACATCCATTTGAGGGTTTTCCTTTGTGATATCACTTAAAATCACAAAGGTCGAGTCAATCAGCTCCTTCATTTGAATTTTTCCCTCTTTGTTCTCCTTGACCATTCACCACATTCATGTTTTTACCCGAAATCATGCATTTGTAATGGTTGGGTCCAAATTCCTCATAATCATGCTTGTGCTCTTCCCCACACCCCTGTTTCTTATCATGCTCATCACTATCCTTCCCTGTCTCCTAATTTTCCTCATTGGATTCAAAATCTCTCCCTCTTTTCACTCCCCTGAAAGTCTTGTCCTCTTAATCATCCTCTTTGTTGGCAGGCATTTTTATGGTAATGTTTCTCTTACCACCCATCCTCTTATTGTCCTCCCCCTCTCTGAGATTGGTCTCCTCTTCTCCAAAAATGTTGTTGCCCTCTGTGTCCACGCCCTCTGCCCTTTCATTATAGTCCCTATCAGACAAAATCTCAAAGCCCTATTTAGGTTTGGTATTTACTTTTTTCTCCTTTCTTTCTATTTTGATGTTCTTTTTTCTAGTTTTGTACTATGGGGTAGCATCCTCCTCTGTGTCCAAGTGCATCTCTTGGCTATCCTTAGTTTCAAAAGGTGTATAGTCCTCCTTTGACTCACTTGAATCATCTCTACCCTTCTTCCCCACCTTCCTATTCTTAATTTGTTTCCCCATAGACCTAGCTTTAAAAAAAATTATAGATTAACAGTAGGAGCCCATCATGGAAGGTTGGATTACTTAAGTGCTTCTCCTTATAGTTATTAATATTCTCATTAATAGACGAGTAAAGGAAAAAAGGAATAGATATCTTTGCCCCATACCTGAAATGGTTAAGAAGCACAAAATGGTGGGTGTAGAGGCGGTTCAATCTTGTGTCAAGGGAAATGTACTTGATTATAACCCTCAGCACAAACCTCCATAGTGGCTTAATAGAGCTCGGTAGGTAGTAGGTACCTTTCTTCACTAAGTCCTTCTTTTCCTCCAAATCTTTGGTGAATTCAACCACAACCTGCCCAGAAATATTTCTATCTCTATAGAATTTCTTCCCCATGATGGGTATGCAAGTCACCACAGAGATAACATCCTCCGTCATTGTGAAATCCATGCCATCAATCTTTATAATCCCCTCATTCTAGCTCTTAACCTTGCATCACGTAACAAAGGGTTTCCATCCATGAAGTTGTTCAATGAAAGTGGTAACTTTGCCTTTTTCAAAATGCTCCACACCTTAGAGCATCTATGCCACTTTTGAGCTTCATCCTTAGGTTCCCTCCTATGTCTTTCCCCCACCATGATATCTTCCTCTCTGCAAAATTTTCTTCTAGTATTGATAAACTTCAAAGCCAAATTATCATAAACATTAATAGTTTTTGCACAACTCCTTTTCACCTTATGTACTTTATGCCCAAAATCGATCCTCAAAGTGAGATGATGGATATTATTGATGTGAATCGTAAAATTGATGTCGTACTTACCTATCATATTTCTAGACATTTCTCATAACTCATAAACTTTCATAATGTACCTTTTATGATTCCCAATCTACCCAGGATCCTTTCCCTTTCTATCATCTCAAGGATTTCCTGTAAAAAGGTATGCCCATTCATCCACTTTGCCACTTCATTATTCTTAACTACCTAGTTGGCCAACCTCTCAGCCACTTGATTGGCTTCTCTATACTCATGAGCCACATAAGTATTATCAAAATTCTTAAGGTGTTGAATGCAGTCTTCAATGATATTCATGATAGTCCACGTAGGCTCATTCTTCTCATTAAGACAATCTATAATATTCTTTGGGTCTCCTTCTAGCCAAATATTTTTGACTCCCATGTCCCAAGCTAGTTTGATAGTTTGATGAGTCATAGTCGCCTCTGCATAATGGTTAGTTTGCATACCTAGAGGTGCTGACACAATAACAATCCCTTTTCCATGTGTGTTTCTGATGATACCTTCCACCCTAGCCTTTCTTGGGTTGCCTTTGGCCACCCCATCAAAATTTTATTTGTGCCAACCCTCAACGGGAGAGTCCTTCTGCAGCCTTTCCTCTTATTAGTATCCATATCCTTTGTGCTAAGAAGAGGGTTAAGACCTTTATTGATAGAGTAGTTTTCTAATAAAGCTTTGAGGCTTTTGTGGAAGACAATTTTAGCATTTGTTTCTTTCTCCCTAAAAATTTTGTTAATCCGCTCTTTCCATACTCCCCAACAAACATGAGGAAAAGTCCATTTCCACAAGCCCTTGTTCCCATCCCCATACAAACCATGGTGCCATTTCTCAAAGAGATTAGTAGTGTTGTTAGGAAAACACCAAGTCATATTGAAAAAAGACGGGAAAAAAGACCAGATATCTCTAGTGAAGTGGCAATGGATAAAGATATGATCCACACTCTCGCTACGATTTTTACACATAATGTATCTGTTGGGCATCATATTTCCCCTCTTGGTGAGGTTGTCCACCGTCAAAATATAGTTTTGGAGCATAATCCAGAAAAAATGTTAATTTTGGGGATAAGACCTAGATACCAAGCATTAGTCCAAACAAGGGTAATTCCTTTGTTTTGCATGGTCTCATAGCTAGAGGCTATGGTGTAGTTTCCATCCTTTGTCTCCCCCCATATAATGGCATCCTTGTTGTGGGACAAACGTATATGCCTAACCATGTCCATCAGTAGCTTTAGTTCCTGGGATATCTCAGTTAGATTAATCCACTCATTATTTTCCTTGTAGTCACTTACTTTGCACCCAAAGCTTTCCATACAAGAGTTTGCCCATCTATTAAATGGCTCTATGTTCCATAATGGTCCTTGTCTTAGCCAATCATCATGCCAAAAATTAATATTTTCACCATTACCTAGTTTCCATTTTGCTTTCTCAAATGTTGTACTCTTTGTCCTCATAATGTCATTCCAAATGTTAGATCGCCTTGGGTCAAGGTCCCTACTAATGAACTGTCTAAAATTGATATTGGCGGCATACTTGTCCTTCAAAATATCCCTCCATTCCCCTGTGTTGTTGAAAATCATCCATATCTGTTTAGCTTGGAGGGCTCTGTTGAACTATTTAAAATTCCTAATTCCCAGGATCCCTTGCTTTTTGGGTCTATAGATGGTCTCCCAAGCCACCAACAGATACTTCTTATTTTCATTAGTACCAGCCCGCATGAAATTCCTCTAAATGGATTCCAAAGTATCAACCACCTTTGAAGGAATAGAGAAGAGGCTTAAAGCATTAGTTGGCAAGTTTTGTAATGTAGATTTGATTAGAAGCACTTTGTCTGCCTGACTCATGGTGACGCCTTTCCATCTCGCTAGCTTTTTATTGAATCTATCGATGAGATTATTCCAAAAGAGGTCAAGAGGTTTGTTCCCCAAAGGAAGCCCCAAATAGGTGGAAGGAAGAGAACAAATATTACAACCCAAAATGCTTGCAATTTTCCTCTATCTATCCGTTGGGGTGTTTATAAAGAAGACCAAACTCTTGCTCTAGTTAATGAGTTGACCAGTGGCATTGGAATAAGTATTGAGGATGCTCTTCACATTTCTAGCTTCTTTCACTGAAGCCTCTTGCTCTAAAATGGTGTCATCCATGAATTGTTGATGGGAGAAGATCAGGGGATCAGAGGAAGGTTTTAATCCAACAATTTCCCCTCTTCTTCTTTTGTCATGAATAAGTCTTCCTAGGGCTTCTGCCAAAATGATAAAGAGGGTCACCTTGCCTAAGACCCCTAGAAGATTTAAAGAAATTAGAGGGGGTCCCATTAACCATAACCATAAAGGAGGGGGTGGAAATCAATTGAGATGTTATCTTTCTAGTTTTTTCTTTGAAACCAAAAGCTTCTAGAATTTTATCCATGATCCCCCAATCCACCATGTCATAAGCCTTTGAAAGATCAAGTTTGAGCAAAAAAGCTTCCTTTTTTCCTCCCTCTAAGGAGTGGACCACCTCATGCACAACAATGGTGGAATCAACGATTTGTCTACCAGGGACAAATCCCAATTGTTGAGGTGCAATAATCTCTCGTAGTAATTTGATAATTCTATTAGTTAAAACTTTTGCAAAAATATTGTAAAAAGAGTTTTAGAGACTAATAGCTATGAAATTATCAAAAGAGTCTGCACTTGTAACTTTAGGAATCAAAACCAAAAAAGTAGCATTGATCTATTTAAGCAAGTTCTTGGCTCCAAAGAATTCCTAGACTGCTTTAACAAGGTCATCTTTAATAACTTCCCAATACATCTAGAAGAAAAAGTAGCAAAACCACTAGGGCTTGGGGCTTTCTTAGCTGGAAAAGCGAGAACAACTTCCTTAACTTCTTCAACATTTAGGATAGCAACTAGGGCCTTATTTTGTGTAACATTTAACATGCTAGGAATGGTATTGAGAATTACATTCTGGTCCTCTTCACCCAAGTTTAAATCTTTGGATAGGATGGTAGAGAAATATCTAATTTCTTCCTCCACTATCTCTTTATCCTCCCCTATAGTATTGGTCCCCTTTTTAATACTACTAATTCTATTGGAAGCCTTGTGTTTCATAGTAGATAGATGAAAGAATCTAGAATTTTTATCCCCTTCCTTGAGCCACACTGATCTAGACCACTACCTCCAAAACATTTCCTCTTTTCCCATGATGTTGTGAAGGTTAGCCAAAATATCCTTTTTAGAGTTTAGCCTACTTTCATCATATCCCATATTCTGTATCTCTTCCTACACCTCTATAAGATTCTCCAAAATCCTATCTTTTAATTGAAAAATATTACCAAAGTCCATTTTGTTCCACTTTTTGATCTCCATTTTAGTGTTCCTAAGTTTTTTAGCCACCTTACACATATGATGAAGGTATGACTCTGATACCACTAATGAAGGTACGCACCACCCCTACCAACTCACAATCAAAATCACAACAAGATGGATATAGAGATGACAAAAATGCTTCACAAAGCATCCATTAATACTTGAAAATTCACTACAAGAGCTTACACTTGAAAAGCTTCTATTTTTCGAACTTGATTACAAATGATAATAAGCCTTCCTTAAATAGGCACTTCTAACTCAAGACATTACAAACACAACCAATGTGGGATAAAAGGTAAATACAACTACCTTTAAATAAATATTAAATTCCCACCCAAATACAACTAAGCACCCAACAAATATTAAATACATGATTTATCCAAAACCTTCTAGAATTTCCACCTACACACCTCGATTAATGGAATGACAACTATTTTTATTATTTTCTATTTACGCCACCCATGCACCTTGAAAATAGAAATTCCTCTTTTCTCCTTTTTCCTTTATTTTATTTTTAAATTATTTTTCCTTCTATTTTCGTCACTTTCTCTCTCCTCCACAATTTTTTTTTTTCAACTTTTTTTTTTTTTTTTTGCCTTTTTTTCTTTTTCAATTTTTTTTTTTTCCAATAATTTTCCAATGCAAGATGCTCCTGCATCAATATAGTGGGGCCTTCCACCTCTATACTCCACCACTCCTTAATTTTGTCAAAAAGACTAGGGTGAGCAAACCATGTCTTCTCAAATCTGAAAGGGAAAGCCCTTTTCCTATTGATAGTTTCTAAGGTAAGAGAAAAAGGAGAGTGATCCAAACCAAGTCTTGCCATAGAGGAAAGCTTGCAATGAAACTGGTTCATCCAATCCAAAGTGATTAGGGCCTTATCTGGCCTAACCTAAATGCAGTCCATACTGACTCTCCTATTAGACCAAGTGTATTTCCCACCCCCAAGCTCTACATCTAGAAGGGCCAGGTCTCTGATCATATTAGCCAAATGTTGCTTGCTTTACAGGTCTAGTGGGAGCCCACCTAAATTCTCCATGGCCAAAAGAGGAGTATTGAAGTCTCCCATAATAATTCCCTTAGGATCTTCCACCATGGCCATTAAGTCAAATATTTTATTCCAATAAAGACTTCTACCATTCTTAGAATTAGGGGCATAAATATTCATAATAGTCTAGCTGACCCTTTCCTTGGGATTTTTGAAATGCATGAGCAAAATATTACCTTCATCAAAAATTATTTCTACTTTAAAAGTATCCTTCCATATCGCTAACGGACCTCTAGAAGCCCCCTCATAATTTGTAGCCGCATTCTCCATACCTTTATTGAAAATAATCCTTTCAACTTTCTCCTTCTTCATTTTAGTTTCCTTAATCAAGAACAAATATGGCCTATGATCCCTTAGCATATTCCTAAGGATTTCCTATTTGTGGATTCCATTGAGTCCACAAATGTTCTAGGAAATGACTTTCATAGTTTATTTTGGGAGCACATTTCCTGGATGGTTCTCTGGGTCCCATCCGCAATATTTCTTCTTGTTTCTTCCTTTCTAATTTGGTGCTTGTTCTTCCTGCCTGGAGTGTTGGATTTATTTCTTATGTTAGATTTTACTCCACTCCTCATGGCTACAAGAGAGACCAACGATGGGTCCCTATTGGTTTTCTTTTTCTTATTCTTAATTGTTATTTATGGTCCTACATTGGCATCTTTACAACTATCAAATAGAGCCTCCATCCTAGAAAAATGGCCAGGAGTAGAGGCAGAAACCATCTCAAGAAATCAGTTTACTTTCATTGGCGAAACCCCATTGATTCTACTAAAGTTTGATTCATGTGTTAGAGAAGGTCCCCGCGCCTCCATAGTGCCCCCAAAATCCTAGGTGTTAGGGATGAAGGATGCTTCATTGATTTCCTCCACTATGGTCTCCTCATTGATTTCCTCGACTATGATCTTGTCTTCCTCTATATTCTCCCTGCAAACAACATCATCCTCCCCCGCCACCCACCCCTCCCCAATCAGTGTTATGGTTTTTGGGTTAGTCTCAAAAACTTCCATTCCACTATTGCATGTTGCCATCTGGGCCTTTTGTTGCTCCAACTCCTTATTATCTAGTATTCCTTTCGAGCTATGGTGATCCTGCAGGATCACCATTTTGTCTCTCTCTCCTAGAACTTCCCCCTCAGGGGTCTTTCCATTGGGGGCTTTCTCTTTCCACACCTTCTTGGAAACCTAAACATGAATTAGAGGTTTTTGTTGATATTGGGTTTCTTGTCTTTTCCATTCTTTTCTTTGATCCTTGAGGGCTTTTTCCTTTTCTATGAAAATAGGGCACCATTTGGCTTTGTGTCTTGCCTTTTTGCAATGGAAGTAGGTGATAGGTACATTTTCATAATCTATCTACTGCACTAACCTTCCCAATATTGATTGAAACTCAATCACTTGAGGCATATCCTAACCCTCAACCACTCCAACACATATTCTAGCATATGTGGGTCTTTTCTTGGCTACTGTAATTGGATCAATAGATATCAACTGCCCAAAAGAGTTGGCTATGCCATGAAAAACATCTATGTGCCAGTATTCACAATATGATATTCACAATTGAGTTAGGTCGACATTATGCATGATATTATCTTCCTAGTTTTGATTCAATCAATATACATACAGGTGATATGCTTTAGATGTCTATAGATATGTTTTCTTGTTTTATCAATAGAACACACATTACTACTATCTATGATCTCACTCCTTTCTTATTTCTCTGTTA
This sequence comes from Cupressus sempervirens, assembly GCA_028749045.1. Classification (NCBI taxonomy): domain Eukaryota; kingdom Viridiplantae; phylum Streptophyta; class Pinopsida; order Cupressales; family Cupressaceae; genus Cupressus; species Cupressus sempervirens. Next base: position 875,323,034 of record CM053789.1, read on the forward strand.
CGAGGAGTACCAAATTATCCTACATTCTCTTATGAATATTCTCTTCCATGTAAATATTCCCTTCCTAGGTACTTCATAAACATATATATTTCACCCATGTTCTTGTTTGATGTCAAAGTCACTTTATATCTTAAAACCAATGGTTATATTCATTGGAAATCTAAAGATGTATCTTTCCTTGCATGAAGGATCAAAACCTTTCATTAGTTTAATTAAGTTTTATTATTTGTCAAGCTATGCTAATTTTAATTTTGTATCAACGTGGTTATTTCCATGATTGATGTAAATAAACCGCTTCTTTTATATGCAACACACAAGCCTCAATTTTGAGCTCTTTGGTTTTAAATATATTTCTCCCAATACTAGTAGAATATATAACTTTGTGTACATTATGGAGAAGATGGAATTAGTTGACATTCACATTTGGTTCTAATTCATAATTTTATCAATGGCTAATAATTTTGGTGGGGAATTTTGATACTCTATTGCCTACACAATTTTTTTCATCAATCTCCATGTTTTACAAATCATCATTCTACTATGTTTTTACCAAGACTCACTCAATTAGTTGTCATCTAATATAGATATTGTTAATTGGTCCATAACCTTGATGTTCTTATTGTAGACACCTAAATCTGATTACATTACTAAGTAATCTTATTTAGTCATCTTCTAGGACATTATTAATTAAATGTTCAATATTTAATTAATTAATCGTCATTCCATAGTTAACTAATTAATTTAATTAACTATAGTCCAACTGATGAAATCAAATGACAACTCAAAGTCAAATTATCAATTAAATCCCTATTCCTCTATTAAATTAAATGATTTCACTATACTTATTCAATTTAATCCCACATCCCCTTTTATTAAATAAATCATTTAATAAATCAGTTCCCAACCCCCTAACCATTCCTAAACCAAAACCTGGATTAGCGTGCTCACATGTCTTGTATCTGATATTGTTAGAAGTCTGGTCTTCTTTACTATTATTATTAGTGTAATAATACTAATAATCATTTGACCATTTCTTCACCTCACTTGTATTTTTATATGAGTCCTTTTGCAAAGTAGTCCAAAATTGCTTCAACCCAATTTTCCTCTCTTTTTGGGGGAAGATATGGCTAAATCCTTATGAAACAGACCTTTTGATTTTGAAATGTTCCACAAGTTTAAGATTATTAATATTATTATCTTCCAATATTCCAAATTTTAAGATTATTATCATGAGTAGCTCCATTCAAGCTATTTAATTTAATTATTGGTTAGATAACTTTATAGTTCTTTTAATCTTAAAAATAATAATTTTATTTATATAAAAAAAATTTAGTAAAACATTTATGTTGTCTTTGGTATGTTTTTGAATAAAAAAGTAGTAAGAGGGTCCTGGTATGTTGTATAGTTAGGACTAGAGGATTAACAACACCATAGATCATCCACTTTTTGCCTCTATCAAAAACATAGAACAAAGCAAAGTATCTTAAAACAAAATTAAAACTAATAGTAGTAGCATAGTTAAACAAAGTGTTTAGATAACAGATGAGCCATGCAAGGCCAATAACAACAATAGTTTTTAAAAAACTAATAAAGCCCCTAGGGCTACCACACACAAGATGACAAAAGAGAAAGATTGCCAGAACCAACTAAACATTAGCATTCCCTCCCAACCTCTTAGAGAGGAGGCTCGAGGTCCATTCCTCCTCGAGGAATTGGAAGAGATCTATATAATCTTCATTATCTTTTGGCTTGATACACGTAATCCTTTCCATCATTAGACAAAGGGTAACTGAACAAGCATGCTTCACTTTAATGAAAAACTTGTTAGTGTTATGCATTTTGTTGGTGAGTCATGCAACATCCTTCTTTAGCCTTTCATAGCCTCCTTTAGGTCTAAAAGTTGGTGTTTGATTTTTCCCACCATACTAGCAAATTTGGGGGTGTTGGTGTAATGCTTTAACTCCTTAGCAACTACTTGTTGGGGAGGAGGCATTACGAGTGGGGCTCAGAGTCAAGGTTTGAGGAGGATTATTACTGGGACCATGGGGAGGGAAAATGGGAAGGGTAATGGAGCACATAGAAGTCATGTCCTTGATCACAATGGAGGGAAGTTATTTCTTCAAATTGGAAGAATACTGGGAAGACTCATCAATAAAATGTTCTTTTGCTAGTTTATTCAATCTATGGGCTTCAAGGGTTTCAATACAATCATCTAAGTCAATGTTAAAACCACTTTATTGCCTTTTATTTAATTGTTGAGTTTTTGTGGAGGATCTCTGCTCTTTTCATTTTGGAATTATTGGAATCAAAATTAGGAGAAATGACCTCTTTTTTGACGTTATTTTTGACACACATTTTCCTATTAGTACCAACCTAGGAGAGAGCAATGTCCTATGTCAAACCTGATGGGGAGGCCTCATTATGCGACACAACTTGGACAACCACATTAATTAGGGGACAAAGGGCCAAGTGAAACTTATACAATTTATTAATAAGACCCTATTGTAGGATAACAAACTCTTTTCTTATGGATTTAGCCTCTTTAATGGACTCAAAAAAGTGAACTTCCCTTCTAGGGTGAAATGTTTCATGATGATATGGAAGATGTGGGCCAAATATTAGGAAGATCTTTACAACTATAACCACAATGCTTCTTCACAAACTACTCCTTGGGGGCTCTAAAACAATGGTTTAAACTTTCTTGGTCTAAAGTTCTACTAGTTTTTTTTACCATTTATAGCCCTTGGTATAAAACCCCATAGCCTTTTCAATCACCTCTTCATTAACCTCAAAGGTTATCCTATTCACAATAACCCTTCATTCATTCCAAGAAGAGACAAATTGACAAGACACTATCTCATTGTAACCTTTTGCCATGCTCTCATCGAAGGACAAGATAACACCCTCACTACACACAAACATCACCACAAGGTTCTTCTTGTACATTTTATCAAACTTTGTTGGGCTGCCATGGCAAAAAAATACAGAGTAGATGATAGAGAATAAGTGTTGGCAAAAATGGTAGGGAAAACCCTTTTAAATACAAAGCCAAAATCCATATTGTCTTATTAGGGAGTAATGACTACCGTAACCCCATTTTTTCATAATTATGGTCATTATTAAACTTCCATCTCATATCATGCATCAAACATTTGTACACGTGATCTTTTATTAAAAAAGCTAGAGAAATTTTGGTAAGATCACCATATCCATCATACTCACTTTTCTTGGGAGCATTGTTAAATTCATTATTGTTGTTATGACACCTTAAAGGCTTATATATTGGCCTACCAAATCGGACTAGTTGAGAATGGATTGAAGAAGCTAATAAAAGAAGGAGGTTGAGATCATTGCTAAGAGAGATTGTTGAAGAAGACTATGTGTTTCAATCATTGTTTTGTCACTGATGTCAAACCTACTATTTGTTGGTAAGATAACTGCTTATAGGATTCAAGTACTATCACTTAGTTGATCAATGAAGAGGATTTGATCAAAAGATGTAACAGTAACACTTAGAGGAAAGGTTGAGCTATGATCATGTAATGAAGTACAAGAATAAGTTAAGATAGTGATAACATGATGCATTGATAATCTACTTAAGGTTACAAATGTTGGCTATACTAAGAAAGATTAGAAGGACAAGTTATACAAAGTTTGTCTACCAAGCTTGACCAAGTGGATAGTAGGCATTGAGCAAAGTCAGTGCAAGCCGAGCAAAAAATAAATTGGAGCCGAGTAAAAGTAAAATTCTAGTGAATGTTGAGCAAGATAGTTGATGTCGAGTAAAGTTTAGTTGATGCCAAGCATGAGTAAAATTTAGTTGAAGCCAAGTGATTTTATAGAGGATGCCAGGTAACAAAGTGTGTGCCAACCATCAGAAGGTTGATAATACCAAGATGCTACATTATTTTAAAGATCATCGATTCGATGAATTTGAGCTGACAAGTTTGTTTTCTTGGATTGTGTGAACCAGGTGGAAGATAAGGATGATGAGCTGGTGGCATAGAATTCAAGGTGAACTATTTTTAGGCAAATTGAAAGTGGATTCTAGAGGAAGTTTCTAGAAGAGATATGGAATATGGGGTAGATACATTGTATCCTACCTAATAGATCATAACCCTAAAGTGGACAATGGAGAATGAGTGACAAAAGATCTTAATTTTCTATTTATAGGAATGGTTGTTTATGAAGCAAGGTTATCATGTGTGAGAACCTAAGGAAGACAAGGAGTCAAAGGGTTTTTCTTAATCAAGTGACCTAAGAGAAGAGTCTACAATGGCATGTTAAGCAAGAAGGCTTAAGGAGATATATGCTTGAAGGGTGAAAAAGCTATCCAAGCTACAAGAAGTGAAAGCCAAGCATAATTGAGGGCTGATTAGAGATCTGTAATCTACAAATGAAGTTGTAAGTTGTATCAGATCAAGCCTTACTGTTACTCTCTAACAATTGTATTAGTCTATGGTAAATCCTTTGGATTAAGGTTGACTTAATAGTCATTTGTAAATCCTTTAATTGGGTGACATTCCAAGTGAATGGTCTAAAGTCCTCTAATAAGGCTCACTTCTAACATGGTGATTGAAATCCTTTAACAAGGTCACATTTAACAATCTGTATTGTAACCTTTAACAGGGTTAGCCTTTCACAAGGCATCACTTCATAAGAGTAAAAAAAGTAGCATATTACTGGTGGTTTTTCCCGAATTGGGTTTCCACATAAATCATTGTGTCATGTGTGTTGATGATTCTGTTATGTTTCATGCTTTACATTTCTGCAAGTTGATTTGAGAGTAACCTACAAGTTTAAAGTGATTGCATAATATTATGGACGCATGCATGAGTATAAATGTTTTATGGGTTCACTAAGCTGTGAAAAGTTTTATTTATACATCTAGACTTTGGATAAATAATTCACCCCCCCCCCCCCCCCCCCCCCTCGCCCTCTTAGTTATTCTAAAGAATTCCAACAATTGGTATCAGAGCCATTTGCTTATGAGGACTAGTTTGAAGGTACTAGAAGCACAAAGATCAAGATGTTGAAAAGAGATGTACCTAAGCTTAATAGAGATAACTTTCCTACATGGAAAATTTTGATGAAGCTACACCTTGGAGGACTTGGAGATCATGCACAAACTACCATTTCAGTGGAGCATGTTGATCCAGCAGGAGCCCTAATTGTTGAAGATATGAAGAAGAAGAAAGAACACAATCAAGCAATGTTACAGATTACCTCTACCCTAAGCTATGTTGAATTTGATGATATCAAAGGTTGTAACATTGCAAAGAAAATGTGGGATGCCCTAACCACTATCTATGGAGGAGACACAAATGTTCAAAGAGCCAAATCTGAGAGTCTCAGAGGTAGGTTTGATGATATGAGAATGGAAGAAGATGAGAATATTGCTCAATATGTTGCTAGGATAAAAGAATTTGTTAGTGCAATAAAAGGAGTGACTAGTCAGATAGATGATGATACTATGTTAAGAAAAGTCTTGAGAACACTATTGCCTATTTATGCTATTAGAGTTTCTACAATTCAAGAACTAAGATGTATTCTAGGAAATAATCTAACCCTTGAAGGTTTGGTAGGTAGGCTCACTACTTTTGAGCTATCTAACTTTGACAATTACAAACTTGAGAGTATTGAATTTGCTTTCAAAGCTAGGTTTTTATTAAAGGACTCTGAAGAGCCCAAGTAGGAGAAGAGGAGAAAGATAAAATATGTGTCCAGTGATAGTGATGCAGATGAGGAAGATGTTGAACAACTGGAAGCACTACTAGCAAGAAGATTCCTTAGAGGTAAAGGCAAGTTCAAAGGTAAGTTACCTATCATTTGTTTCAATTGCAATGAGGTTGGTCATATTGTTGCAAGATGTACATAGAAGAAGACCTACAAAGGTGGTGACAAGTACAAAAACATAAGAGAAGATGACAGCAAAGATTATAAAGATAAAGGCAAGAAGTCATGCTACATTGCAGAAGAGGAAATAAAGGATGAATTTGATGAACATGATGACAAAGTGGTGTATGTTGCAATGAAGGATGAATCTAATGAAGATAAGGCAACTGTACTTGTGACTTGTGTAAACAAAAATGATGAATGGATCATTGAAAATGGATGCTCACATAATATGACTAGAGACAAAAGTAAGTTCATTACCTTAAATTGTTATGAAGGAAATAGTGTAAAATTTGGTAATGATGCACCATGTTTGATTAAAGGAAAAGGTTCTATCAAATTCACAAATAAGATTCTATGTGACAATGCTTACTATGTTGAAGGACTAAACTATAATTTGTTGAGTGTGTCACAGTAAATAATTTGGGATGTAAGGTTGAGTTTGAAAACAAGATTGCTAAGATATATGATATTGATGGAAAATTGATAGGAAAGGGTAATCAAACTAGAAGTAATCTATTCTATCTCGATATAGAGGATGCAACTTGTCTTGTTGTAAGATTTGATGATGTGTGGCTATGGCACAAGAGGTTATGTCATGTTAATTTTGATAACTTGGTTAGTATCAGTAACATGAAGAAAGTTAGAGATTTGCCTAAATTGAAGAAACCTAACAACACAATGTGCAAACAATGTCAGTTAGGAAAAATGTCAAAGCCAAGCTTTAAGAGTAAAGCTTATACCTCTAAAGAAATACTAGAGATTGTTCATAATGATTTGTGTGGACCAACTGATGTGCAAAGCTACAATGGAGATAACTACATTATGCTATTTGTTGATGATTATTCTAGAATGATGACAGTCATGTTTCTAAAATAGAAATCTGATACTTTTCAAATATTTAAGTGGTACTTAGCAAGAGTTGAGAAGAAAAAAGGTAAGAGTCTAAAATTTTTGAGATCAAATAGAGGAGGAGAATTCACATCAAATGAATTTGAGATGTTCTATAATGATAGAGGAATCAAAAGATAGACATCTACCCCTAGAACCCCTCCACAAAATGGGATTGCTAAAAGAAGAAACATGTCTATAATGGACTGTGCTAGAACTCTCATGATGGAGAAGAATTTTTCTTTGAAATATTGGAGAGAAGTTGTAAGTACAACTATCTATACTTTGAATCATGTGCAAGTCAAGAAAGGTACACATTCTACACCTTTTGAACTTTGGTATGGACACTCACCCAATGTAAAATATTTTAAGGTATTTGGAAGCAAATGTTACATTCTTAAAGATTTTAGGAACGGTAAAATTGATGCAAAAAGTGAAGAAGGTATATTCCTTGGATATTCCATAAGTAAAGCTTATAAGTGTTTGAATTCTAACACTAAAAAAGTTGTGGAAAGTGCAAATGTGAACTTTGATGAATATACAGAAGTATATGAGGCTGAACCTATGAAAGAATAGAAGAATAAAAATCATTTTTATACTTTTATGAAGGTATGCCTACTAAATAAGATGCTACAAATCAAGCTACAAACTAACAAAAAGTTTTAGTGACTGCTGAGTCACATCCTATGAATGTCGAGTTGCATTCAGGAATTGGGCCATATTTAGATGTCGAGTTACAGAATGAAGTAGGTGCACATTCTGATTCTAAAGTAGGTGGACATGAAAGAGATGTTGAGATACCTAAAAGAGATGCACATAGTGATTTTGAAGTTGAAAGACAAAATGAAGAAATAAGAGCAGAGCCAAGATTGTCAAAATATGTCAAAAGACATCATCCTGCTACTCAAATAATTGGGGATAAAGATTCTAGGCCAATGACAAGAAATAGATTGAGAAGTTATACATGTTTGCTAAGCATAAAGGCACCCAAATCAGTAAGAGATGCATTAGAAGATGTTGACTAGAGTAAAGCCATGGAAGGAGAGATTGAACAAATTGAGAAGAACAAAACATGGAGTCTAGTTCCTAGACCAGAAGACAAAAATGTGATTGGCACCAAGTGGGTATTTATAAACAAGCTAGATGAAGATGGTGATGTGACAAGGAACAAAGTAATATTAGTTTGCAAGGGATATGCACAAGAAGAAGGAATTGACTATAGAGAGACATTTGCCCCTGTTGCAAGATTGGAAGGAGCAAGAACTCTACTTGCTTATTTTGCATACAAAGGTTTCAAAGTTTATCAAATGGATGTTAAATCTGCATTTCTAAATGGCATATTAGAGGAAGAAGTTTACATAGAACAACTAGAAGGATTTGTTGATGTTAACAATAAGAACATGGTATGTAGACTACACAAAGCTCTATATGGTTTAAAGTAAGCACCAAGAGCATGGTATGAGAGACATCATAATTATCTTATAAAGATTGGATTTGAAAGCACTAATGATAACAACAATCTGTACATGAAGATAGAGAAAGTCAAAGGTATTTTGTTATCTAAAATATTTTTTGATGATATCATATTCAGAGGTCAAGATGCTTTATGTAAGGATTTTGCAAATTAGATGAAGCAAGAATTTGAGATGTCTATGTTTGGAGAGATCAAATTTTTTGTGAGTTTGCAAGTATATAAGATGAAATATGGTATATACATCACTGAGTCAAAGTATGTCAAGGAAATATTGAATTTTTTTGGATTGGAGGATTCCAAACTAGTAAGTACACCTATCGTGATAGGACACAAGATGTCAAAGAATGATGATTCAACTGAGGTGAATCAAACATTGTACAGGTGTATGATTGAAAAATTGCAATATGTTGTATATAGCAGACCTAATATTGCATTATTTGTAGGGATAGTTGCAAGATTCTCTGCTAATCCTAGGGAGAATCACTTAATGGTTGTGAAGAGAATAATGAGATATCTGAAAGGAACAAAAGAGTTTGGTCTATAGTACAAGAAGGATGAACATTTTAAATTGAGAGCCTATACTGATGATGATTGGGCTGGAAACATTGATGACAGAAAGAGCACCAGTGGAGGAGCATTTTTATTAGGCAAGAGACTAGTTACATGGAGTAGTAAGAAACAAAACTACACGTCACAATCTATTGCTGAAGCTGAATATATTGCTGCTACTATATTTTGTACAAACATTGTGTGGATCAAATAGCTACTCAAAGGAATGAAGGAAGAGATCACATAACCAGTGACATTTTATTGTGACAATACAAGTGCTATCAATATATCAAAGAATCCAGTGATGCACATAAAGACTAAGCACATTGCAATCAAGTATCATTACTTGAGAGAATTAGTTCAAGATAAAGAGTTGAAGATGGAATATGTTAATACAAAGGAGCAAATTGCTGATATCTTCACAATAGCATTACCTAAGGATGCTCATGAGTATCTAAGAGGTAAATTAGGGGTGATACCCCTATTAAAGGCTATCTAAGTAACAAGAGGAGTGCCATGCATCAAACAAGCTGATGTTCATATGTTACAAATTGATGCAGTGGATCTTACTTTAGGAGCTGCCTAAAGTAATCAAAGAGCTAAAACTTCAAATCAATCACAAGCAAGGTGACAGAGGGAGAAATTGAAGAAATTGACAAAGTTTATATCTACATGTAAAGATGATATGTCTTTGGCATTATTGTCAAAGAGGGAGAAATGAAAGATGCAAACTCATAATAGATGAAGAGGTGGTTAATGCTCTCCTCCTTCTTCTTGCACATTATGCACCTATGGCAAGGTTGAAGCCCCTATTGGATATCTTTAGTATGTTGTGATATTTAAGTTGTAATATTATTATCTAAACTATTAATTACCAATCACACCTTCATATGAAAGGTTCACTAAGTATTTTTATTTTTGTTTGTTTGTCCCTCTCATTCTCTCTCTATATCCTCATCTCTCTATTAATATATCTCACCATTTATGTCTTCATCTCTATCTCTTTCTCTTTATATCTATTGGAAATATAAGATAGGCTAGGTTACTGAGAGGGGAGGGGTGAATCAGTAACCAATAAAACTTAATCTTAATTCACTAATTGCATTAAAACATTCGTAGCACTTTGACACACAATATGGTAACCCAAAAACCTTCCAAATAGAAAGTAAAACTGGGGTGGGGATGATACCCATAAGCTTTAGTACTATAGTATAAATTTAGCCTATTAAGGCTTACAATGATCACTTCTAATGATCTAGCCTTTTAGGAGCAAGAAGGACTGCTAGGTCCACCTTGCAAAAGGATTTACAAACATAGAATGAAGTATGGACTTAGTAAAGAGATTTACAAAAAACTGTTAAGTCTACCTTGTGAAAGGATTTAACTGTTCCACCTATTGGTGGTTGATCTCTGATCTACAACTTTGATTTGTTGAATGAGATTCCTTTGAAGTGTAATGATCACCTTGCTATGATAGATAAATCTTTTTTTCTCCTTATACTGCTTGTAACCTTTTCACTTCACACTTCTGCTCTTATACATATCTTTCTATATTCATGTCTTTCTTCTTTTGGATGTGATATAATAAATTACATATATACCAATCCAATTTACAATTCATCAAAGCCAACTACAGTACAAGTTTCACCAAAATACACAAAGTTGGCCCAATTGCTGGTGCTCAGGTTCTGAAGACAATATTAGTGAGGTTCTAACACTCGACAACCATTGTCAACATTCGACATCATCATGCACTCGGTAAATATAGAAGCTCAGCTCATACTAATCACTTCCAAGTAGTTTGAACTTGGTTTGCACTGGTGACTCAGCGAACACTGCAAAACTTGACATATAAATTGAATCACGTGGTTGACATTGCATAGCTTGGTCAACACTATCACTATGAGCTGGTCAACACTATCACTATGAGCTCAATATAAATTGAATCACTTGGTTGACACTGTATAACTCAGTCAACACTAGATTCACATTACTGAATATGATAACTTGGTAAGCACTATAAAACTTAGTTTGCACTGAGAAACTAGGTAAACATTGATAAACTCAATTTACATTGATGATCACCAACTTGGTAGACATTGCTTGGTGTGAACTGAATATTGTTCTTAAACTTGGTAGCAACTATAGAACTCAGTATATCCTAAATTACTTGGCTAACACTAAAGGCTATAAGATAAGCTTGGTAGTTACTAACCATCTAATTAAGTGTGTGTGTCACTAATAAACAAACTTGACTGTAATGTCAACAATCTCCCCCTTTGGCATTAGTGACAAAAACACTTATCAATCAAAACTAAATTAAAAAAAAAAGTTAAAAAATAATCTTTAGTCCCCATCCTATGTCTTCAACTCAGTAACATACTCTATTTTTGAGGTTTTTCAGAATTTCTTTTGTAAGAGATGTTTATCTGAATATCTGTACATGTATATGTATATTATTATGGTTCTTCCCCATACATATATATTCAACATACTTTACATATTATATACATCTTCTCATCTTCTCCCCCTTTTATTGCAATATCACCTATTCTCCTTTTTACATATTCTCCCCCTTTTTCACATAAATGCCAAAGGTGTATGCTATACAGTTATTCCAAAATGTGACAAGGATTCATAATGTACCTTTAAAATTAGTGAAATTGTCTTGTCCCAATTTTCTTGCAACACCTTGCTTGCACGCAATGCAATCTGAATTGCTAATAATTCCATCATGTGATCAGCTATGGAGTTGTTATCATGGATGAGAGTTTTGGCATGTGCAATGTGTTTATGTAATGCATCCATGTTCAAAAGAATCATGCCTTGTATATCTATGAGTGTAGTTGTTATCCTAGCTTCTTCCCTTAGTAATTCTGCTTGCATATCAGTCAAAAATTGTATCTTTGTGTAATGAGTAGAACTGTAGCTCAGGTCAAGTGAACTGGTGTGCACTTGCTTTTAGATCTTTATCTATCTTGGAGAGTTTATCTTTGATTTCTTGTGTAAAGATAGATGTATCACATAGTTTTTCAAATAGAGAAGTGACATTGTTGGTAGTATTTTCCAATGAGCTTAGGATAGTAGACAAGTCTACTTGGTATATTGTAATATTTTGTGCAACTAGCTCCAATACTTTGTTTTCAAATTTATACTCTACTCTTTGCAACAATTTTCCTTGCCCATTCAGATCTCCATTGAATTTCTAAACCACTTCCGCTAATTGAGCCAAAATAGGTTGAGAGGTATCAACCTCAGTGCTGAGTGCATCTACAATAATGTTCTTTGCATCTTCTAACACTTGATTTTCTTAGTTTCTTTCCTCTCTAAGTGTCTATTGCTTAGCTTTCTTTTGAAAAAGCTCACCTACTATATGCATTTGATTAAGATTCAGAGTAGAGCTATCCCAATTCGAGATAACTATATCCTCGTCAAGATCATTGTCTTCTTCCTTATCTTTGCCTTTGCTAGAAACTTTAGTACTTGGTCAAGGCTTGTTCTCAAATATCTTTCTACTAACTATTTGCATACTTGAAATAGTAACAATGGTGGGAATGGGCAAAAAAAGTAGATATTGCACTGATTAAAGAAATACCTTGTTGTTGAGTAGCCAAAATTGATGAAGGAGGAAGCACTGACTGTTCGGTAGATGAAGTGATGATCACTTCAGTCAATGAATTACTAAGATGAACTAGTGTAGAGAGTGGTTGAGTGCTTGGATTTGTAGTGTTTGTCACAACCAACTTGGTAGTAGCTTTCTCTGAGTTTGATGGATTTAAAACTTTGATTGCAGAGTGAGGAAGTGAGGCCATAACCACTGTTACAATCTTTTCAGGGTCTATTTCCTTAATACTTTGAATCTCAGGGAGATTCTCCTTGATGGCTTCCTATTCTTGCTCCTCGTCATCTTTATTATTATCATTTGTTTCTTCTACATCATCATTGTCTTCTTCTTCCTTGTCATCTTCACCATCATCTTTGACATGAACAACAAAATCACTTTATTGATGAAGATTGAAGATATTATTCCATGTATTACTGGCATTTCTCACCACATGTTCAATGTCATTGATCAGTATTAAGAAAATGTTAAATTTCAAAGTGAGTTTTTCTTCATTCTGCTTCATGGACTCTTTTATTTCTTTGTCATTAAGACTTAGCATGAGTTGCCTTAGAGTTTGCTCATATATGTCCTTTGGAATTTTCTTAGCATGTTCCCATCTTGGCTTGATTATTTCCATCAATTCTTTGGGAATTTTTTGTGCAAGTTTATTAGGTGAATATTTCCATTTGCCTAGTTTAGACACAATCATGTCTTCAACTTGCTTCATCTCTTCTGTATTTCTGGTTTCATATCTTACTAATTTAAAATTTGCCATGCCAGCTCTAGAATCAATCTCTTTCAATTTATCTTGAAATGTAGGTGGAGGTCATTTGAAAATCACATCCTCTACTTCTTCACCTAATTTCAATTTCTTTCTAGATGTTCTTCTTGTAAATACTGCAGTAGATGACTTGGTAGGTTTGGTTATGATAAGCTTACCTTTTTTCTTGATTGGTTCTTCTTCTTCTGATTTTGTTTCATCTACCTCATCTTCTGCATCATCTTTAATTACATCATCTCCTTTACTTTCTATCAATAGGAGAGTAGAACTAGTTTGTCTCATTTTTGCTATCCTTTTCTTTCCTTTGCTGACAACATGAGGAAGCTTTATCTCTAATTCAATTCTGGCTTTGGCTTCAACATATGTACCAAAATATGTGGCCTTGAAATCTATAGGTTCATTCAAAAATGCCTTAATGATATCCCTAGTTTCATCAATATTAGCCTCATAGCCTAGAGGCTTAACCCATACCACTCTAGGTTTGACTGCTTTTATGTACACTTTGTCACAATCTACCATAAAAAAAACATTATCCTTGTAATCTTCTACAAGTTTCTTTGGATTTTTGAATCTATTATTTGTCTTATCTTTGAATGAATCAAAATAATTGTCCATGATACAAACATAATTCTCACCCATCTTTGCTATGTACTCATTGATCTGATATAGTACATGTACATCTTTTCTCCATACAATTGTACCTTTTGAGGGGAAAATTTTTTGTACAAAGAAGAATAAATAGGTTAAAAGTGAACTAAAATTACATGGGTTATTCTTTGAATTTTTGATGCTTGCCATGTTTTTGTTGAATTGGTTCAACATCAACTCGACAAGGTCGAAGGACATGTTGTTCTTTACCACTTTGAGAGCGACATCAACTGCCTCACATGATATGTTGTTGAGATGACTGGAGCTTATATTTTATATGCTATTACATGAATTCTAAACTTCAACTCCATGTTAGTGACAAAAATAATCTCCATACCTCTTCCATCCCATTCGACAAGAGTTTTATTTTCCAGTTCTACCCAACTTAGGGTTTTGGTAGTCTTTGCCTTGGTCAAAATTGGGAGCCCTGTAATTCACTGAATCATTTTCTTTATTATGAGAATAGGTTACTCCAATTATATCTTCCTGATGTGTACACGGCTAAGGATAAACCTAATCTATTTTATCTAAAATTCTTGGGGCATGTGTGAAATGTGAGTTAAACCCTTGGTTTCCAAGTGTTGATACTTGGATTTTAATCCACCATTCACACATAATTTTTCCAAAGTTTCATCCATTTCTAGGGTTCCTATGTCTTGAATTGAACAATGAAAATGTGAGTGAATATCATTAACCAATAGTACCTTAGGTGGAATTTGTGACTAAGCTTTGGTAGGATCAAGTATTTTTGCAATTGCTAGACTCAACTTGAAATCTGGTGCTTTCCACTCAACTCCTCAAACCAACATCTTAGATCCTTTCTTGATTTTGCTATTGGAGGATGCCATGCTTGGTAGGGTTTACAAAAAAATGGAAAACCTCAACAACAATTTGCACAAAATGCTTGGATGCACATGAATTGCCCTTCACATATAGCTTTTGAAAATTCATGGTGACAAATGAATTCAATTTCACCCTTTTTAACAAATTTCACTTTCCAATTTCCATAAATTCTTGGTATGTTCACTTGCTTGATGATAGAATGTCTTCCACTTGGTTTGAATTAATTGCTTGACAGAGCCATTCATGACTCAGTGTCCACACAACAACTTAGTTATTCCCAACCTTTCTCAGTAGGGTCTTGCAACCCGACCTAGCTCGGTAAGGTCCAAAATTTCATTAGACACTTATTGATCCCTTTGCATCTTGAATGTTGATATGGATCTTTCTTGTTTGATGACTAGAACTGATGTAATATGTCTACTTCAGAATCTTAGTTCTAGTTATCCTTGTTGGAGATCAAGTATAAATGTTTGAGTCACCCAATTCTTAAGTGACATGTGCTTTGTTGCTCGAACTTGCATTCTCAAAAGATTTCAAAATCCACTACTATCTCATCTTCTTTTTGATGTTATCAGCCTTGGCTTTCTTTTCATCTTCAATTCTTCCAGTGTTCATATAGTTCTTGGTGAGGTGTCCAAGTTCTGTACAAATGAAACATCTTCTAGTGGTGTCTCTTGTCCTCATGTGATTTTTTACACAATTTATTCCAATGTGTCTAAATTCTCTATAGTAGTGACATATGCACCAAGTGTTGTAGTCCCAACCAAATATAGCTTTTACAATCTACTAGGTTCAATATCTTAGTTTTGCATTCAGAAGATTTGTGCCCATGCTTCTTGTATTTGTGACATTTGCCTTCAAATTTAGGTTTCTCTTTGCATTCATTAGCTCTATGACCATGCTTATTACAATCATAGCATTTTCCATTGAATTTAGCTTTACCATTAGTCAAAGATTTGTTTGATGTATGACCTAGCTTACCATAGTGATTGCAAGTAGGTCTTTGACTCTTTTGAGCTCCTTTCTTGGATGATTCACCTACTTTTTTATATCCAATTCCTGCTTTGCCTTTTTATTTGTATTGGATTTTCTCATTTAATTGATTCATGTCTACTTGAGATTTCATCATCCTCTCATTGGTTTGCTTTTTGGTATTTAGATCATTATGCAATCTTTCATTCTCTGATCTTAGATTCATGATTTCTTCATTTGCATTAGTAAGCTGATCAATGAAGCCTTCCTATTGAAGGGATAGATGTTGAATTTTATTATTCTTTTCTTGTAATTCTTCTTCTATCTTGTTTTTATCTTTCATGACTTCATACAATCTTATTGACTAAATTTCTTGTTCTTTTTTTAGCTTCCTTACTTCTTCTTGAAGTATACTATTCTTTTCTAATAGTTCTTTGATTGCTTCATTAACTTCATCTAAATTTCTTTCTGAATGGATATCTTCAATTCTTTCTTCAGTTTAGAGTTTTTCATTCATCTGTATTGCAAGATCTTTTCTTCTTTTTACGGATTGAGATAATTTCTCCTTTTCTTTCTTAAGTTTCCCAATAGCCAATTCCAAATCTAGCTTTTCATTATCAATAGCCTTATCAAGTTTGAATGCTTCCATTGCCTCTAATCTTTGCTCAAGCTACTAAACTTTTTCTTTGAGAACCACAAAGCTCTGATACCAATTGTTGGAAATATAAGATAAGCTAGGTTACTAAGAGGGAAGGGGTGAATCAGTAACCAATAAAACTTAATCTTAATTCACCAATTAATCCTTCATATGTATTCTAATCTAATTGCATGCATAAGAAATTGAAAGCATTAAAACATTTATAGCACTTTGACACACAATATGGTAACCCAAAAACCTTCCAAATAGAAAGTAAAATTGGGGTGGGAATGATACCCACAAGCTTTAGTACTGTAGTATGAAGTTGTCTTATTAAGGCTTACAATGATCACTTTTGATGATCTACCCTATTAGGAGCAATAAGGACTGCTAGGTCTAGCTTGCAAAAGGATTTACAAACATACAATGAAGTATGCACTTAGTAAAGAGATTAACAAAAGACTATTAAGTCTACCTTGTGAAAAGATTTAACTATTCCACCTATTAGGATGAACTAGTGGTTGATAACTGATTTGCAACTTTGATTTGTTGAATGAGATTCCTTTGAAGTGTAATGATCACCTTGTTGTGATGGATAAATTGTTGGTGCTCCTTATACTGCTTGTAGCCTTTTCACTTCAAATTTTTGTTCTTAGACATGTCTTTCTGTATTCATGTCTTTCTTCTTTTAGATGTGATACAATACATTACATATATACCAATCCAATTTATAATTCATCAAAGTCAACCACAATACAAGTTTCACCAAAATATATAAAGTTAGCCCAATTGCAGGTACTCGGGTTCTAAAGACAAACTCGGTGAGGTTTTGACACCCAACAACCATTGTTAATGCTCAACATCATCATGCACTCGGTAGACGTATAAGCTTGCTCATACTAATCACTTTTAAGTAGTTTGAACTCGATCTACACTGGTGACATGGTGAACACTGCAAAACTTTACATATAAATTGAATCACTTGGTTGACACTGCATAGTGTGATCAACACTATCGCTACAAACTTGGTATAAACTAAATCACTTGGTTGACACTGTATAGCTCAGTCAACACTAGATTCACATTGCTGAAGTTGAAAACTCAGTAAGCACTAGAAAACTTGGTTTGCACTGAGAAACTCGATTTACATTGATAATCACCAACTTGGTAGATATTGCTTGGTACGAACTGAATATTGTTCTTGGAACTCAGTAGCAGTTGTAGAACTTGGTATAGCTTGAATTATTCCTTAATACTATAGACTACAAGATAAGCTCAGTAGCTACTAACCATATGATTAAGTGTGTGTGTCACTAATAAACAAACTTGATTGTAATGTCAACAATATCTCCCTGTCTATCTCCCTTGATATATTTACCTCTCGATCTATCTCTCTATCTATTTTTTGTCTATCCTCTCTCTCTCTCTCTCTCTCTCTCTCTCTCTCTCTCTCTCTCTCTCTCTCTCTCTCTCTCTCTCTCTCTCTCTCTCTCTCTCTCCATCACCTCTTTTCTGTATGTTTAAATCTCTACATCTCCATATTTCTTCCCTCGTAGCTATCTATATCTTATTTTCTCTCCATCCCTTTTATCCCTATATATCTCCTTCTCTACCTCTATCTATATAATACTTTCTACCTCTATTTTTATCCTTATATATCTCTCTCTCTCATTATCTCTTCTTTATATATTTATATCTTATGTTCTCCCTCTCTCCCTTTATCTCTCCCTCTCATCTTCATATCCCTCTTCTCCTTAATATTTAACTCTCTCTCTCTCTCTCTCTCTCTCTCTCTCTCTCTCCCTCTCCCCCCTTTGCACTCCTCATTCTTTATATCCCCATCTCTCCCCACTTTATCTTCATATCCTTCTTTGTGATATAGATATAGATATAGATATATACATTGTAATGTCCTTTGGTTAGGTTCCTTGGAATATCAGGGAAATAACTATAACTTCTCACACTTAATATGTCTAAATCTTGCACTTGAATTGAATAGTGTACATTAACTCAATAAAAATTACTAAGCAAGATTCAATCAACAATATATATACAATATAACATGGATGAACAAATTTATATTCTGACATGGAATGAAATGTCCATTTTTTCGATTACCTTATGGTGGGGATTTATTGAGCTTCAATTTCTTAGTTATATTCTATACAGTATTCACAATTGAGTTAGGTTGACATTATGCATGATATTATCTTCCTAGTTTTGATTCAGTCAATACATACAAGTGATATGCTTTAGATTTCTATAGATATGTTTTATTGTTTTATCAATAGAACACACATTACTACTATCTATGATCTCACTCCTTTCTTATTTCTTTGTTATGAGGAGTACCAAAGTATCCTACATTCTTGTATGAATATTCTCTTCCATATAAATATTCCCTTCCTAGGTACTTAATGAACATATATATATTTTGCTCATGTTCTTGTTTGATTTCAAATTCACTTTATATCTTAAAACCAATGGTTACATCCATCGTAAATCTAAAGATGTATCTTTTCTTGCATGAAGGATCAAAATCTTTCATTAGTTTAGTTAATTTTTATTATTTGTCAAGCTATATTAATTTTAAATTTGTATCAACATGGTTATTTCCATGATTGATGTAAATAAACCACTTCTTTTATATGCAACATGCAAGCCTCAATTTTGAGGTCTTTGGTTTAAAATACGTTTCTCCCAATCCTAGTGGAATATATTACTCTATGTACATTATGGAGAAGATGGAATCAACTGACATTCATATTTGGTTCTAATTCATAATTTTATCAATGGCCAATGATTTCGGTGGGGAATTTTGATACTCTATTGCCTACACATTTTTTATCATCAATCTCCATGTTTTACAAATCATCAATCTACTACATTTTTCACAAGAGCCACTCCATTAGTTGTCATCTAATATAGATATTGTAAATTGGTCCATAACATTTATGTTCTTATTAGTCCTTAAGGCAAGGAGTTAATGTTCCCAATTTTGGTCTACAAATTTTTTATATAATCAAAGTAAACCTATTGCTAAGGTCTTAAAATGATTTATTTTTAAATTATTTTTTAGACATTAATTCTTTATTTTTGATTGGTTGATTCATATTTTCCTAGGGATAATATTGATTTACCCATAACAAAAATTACTAGAAATTAAATTCTAGACAATTCTCCAACTCTAAAATGTTATTTGAAGCACTGTGAAATATTGTTCAAACCTGCAAGCTTGCCTCTCGATGAGCAATGGTGAAAGGGACAATTTTTTTATAAAGTTAAAATAATCTTTTTGTATCGTTCAAATTAAACGTCTTTGAACTAGAATCTAGAATTAAGCTTTTCGATAGAAATATTTATGAAAGAAATTGAAGTATTGGGTCATTGATAATTGTTGAATTGTAGTCTTGTGGAGGCCTCAAAAAGATCTTCCACAACTGCATCAAATATACTCAGAGAAACCCTAATTCTTCCCCTATTAGACTAGCATTCTCTGACTCTTGTGCAATAAGGTCAGAAAATAGTGTCTTGGAATTGTCTAGATCCCCAAAAATGATAACCCTGGGAGCATCCTAAAGAAAGGGGTTATATACATACTTAATCCTAATGCGCTTGGACATTGTGACACTTGTTATTTGCATGGGCACATATAAATTATGCAAAGTAGAGACAACATTTGAGTTGTTGGTGTTGAGTGAACTCACTTGGATGGGAGATTGTGTAGAACTTTATTAGACAATGATGATTGAGGTATAGAGATGATGATGGTAATAGTGAAATGAGGGTTTCAAATAAAGGTAGTGAATTTTCAAATTACAATAGTGAATTGGGGGTTTCTGATGACTATGAATTAGGGGCCTGGAAGCACAAATAAGAACCTTCACCTCACCTTTTTTTATTATGAGAAAATAAAGCTTTGAGAATGCTTTAGAAACCTTCGTGCAAATGTAATTGAAAGGGAAATTGTTTTCAACTGCCCTTCATGCATGTGCCCAAATGGAGGCTTCAAACAAGGTCTTCACATCCATCAAAGCATAATTATAAGGCAATTTTTAAGATATTATAATTGCAAAGGCAATTTTCTTTCAGATATTATAATTGGAAATGTTATTTCCACATATAGATATGAAAAATGTCAAAACATAGATAAAGAATTTAAATTATATCCAAGATAATATAACTATTGGTGGCAATGGATAAAAAATAGATGTAAATTTTTGAGGAAAATATTTTACATCCAAAAGGATTAAAATTTAGTTTAAATCTTTCCACTAAATTATATTAATACAACTATCTTTAAAATGTCCAATAGTCACATTTGTAAACATCTATGAGCATGTATAAATTGATTTCATATCTTTTTTTATAGGTAAAAGGCCATAAGGCGCAAGATTGTGTTTAGATTAAAAATCCATCTCAATTGGGCATCAAATATCAAAGATGAATACGTACCATTTGTGCAACCCTTACATAAATATATTAGATTAATTTAACCAATTTTAGTGTAGGGTAAGGTTGGAGTCTATTTCGATGAATTATTTTGAGATATAATTTGGACTAAAATACCCTAAGAGCATCAATCTAGGACTTGTAAGATGATGAGAGATGCATTGGCTATCTTCTTAAGGGATGAAGACAATAGGCCAAGTGGTTATGAATGCAATCTAGTTCACATACTAAGGAATCAAGTTAAAATATTTTAAACTAATGAATTGAAATATACACTCCAAAGAATAAAATTCTCTTCATAATAGAGTTGACACTTGCAAAATAAAATCTACTATCACACTTGGATTCAATCAAATTCCAATAGTGAAAATCACAATTAGTAATAACACCAACTCAATCAAACATCAATACTAAAAATTGCATTCAATAAATTAAATATCAATACCAAAATTTATTTATTAAATGCTCTAATATGTGTATTAACATTGGAGACTAGGATGGACTCTGTTTGTGACAAGAAGTTCATTTGTGACATGAGGTCTCCAATAATAGTTGGTAGATAAGGTAATACCAAGCAACAGGAAGTTTATGTTACAATTGATAGTTAAAGGAATACGAGCACTAGGAACTTCATAATACTGTAACAAAGAGGCAATAATAAAGAAATTAATCTTAGACAAATCAATCATTCAGAGTTTAATAGGGTTCATTCAATCATGAACATACGAGTATATGTACTCGTTCACAAACCTTGGATAGATTATACATTTATTGTACTTCTTTTGTTAAGATTGAACTATATATATATAAATAAATATATATATATATATATATATATATATATATATATATAAACAAATCATACACATGATATAAAAATAGATTTCAATAAAAACACATTAATAAGACTACCCAAACAAAAATTAAGAAATGTCTCACCTAAATTTCCCAAGAGGGGGCCCTCCCTCCAGTTCACCAGGTGAGAAAAGATTAACGCACACTTGCTACAACAACTCCAATTTCAATCTAATTGATGCATTCCAATGCAATATTAATTTGAATAAAACTTATATTATATTAATATATGTCCCATATACACACATATACTTATATAGCTTTTAGATACTAAAGTTGAATCAAGTTAAATAGTTATGGTCACTAGCCATTCTAAATCACAATTGGTTTTGTTTTTTCTTTAAGCCACAAAATTTTAACTATAAAATTGATGTAGGAGCATACTAGGTGTCAGAGCAATCTTGCATCACCCAAAAATATGTTATTTTAGTTGTTTGAATAAGGGTTGTCTTAATGCAAAGTTGTTGTTTATGGAGGCTTGCTACTTAGCAAGTCAATCATATGAGCTCGGAATGCCCTAATTTTAGAGGTGGATGTTCATCTTGGATATATCAGCCTACCAATTGAGGCTTAGTGCCATATCCTGAGTAGTCATGGATTTATCGTGGATTTTTTGTGTGTTAGTTTGGTATAAAAACTTTAGGCTCATTGTTGAAGGCCTAAATGTGCTTGCATGAGCCCCAAAAACTCGATGGATGGGTGCTTGCTCATATCCAAGCCTATAGATTAGGAGTTGAGGATTCTAAAAAGTGGTTATAATAGCCAACCAGAGCAATGGTTTGAAAGTTATGGCCTTCTAAAGTTGGGCTGACCAAAACTTCCAAAATAAATTTCAAAATGTGTTTGGCCGACTCTATATGTAATGTTAAGGTTTGTTAGCCCTAGGTATAAAGTTTGAGTGTCTAGAACCTTCCCGAGTGACATAAAATTTCCTATTTAAGAAATGTTCATACATTGACTAAGACATCTTTGGGTAATAGTTCACAACTTTGTCTTGCTGATGACTTTAATGAAGGTGCACATGTGGGTTAGCATGTTGTAATCCATAATTCTATAATTTCGCATTTGCGGTGATAATAAGGAGCCCATATTTTGTTCTCGCAAAAATTGAACTACTATTTCTTTATTTTTGTTACGTGTTTAAGGTATTAAGGGGAGCACCCTTCATAAAAAACAAACATAATACTAATAATAATAATAGTATGAATCCTTCAGTTGTAATGCATCTGTGATTTTGAACTCTAAGTTCAAAACTATTTTCTCAAAAATGGAATATAAAAAAAATGATTCTTAAGCATCCAATCCAGCTACACCATGGATCTTCACATTCATTTGATCATCTACTTTTGCCTATGCAGTTCCTATAGAAAATTAAATCTAAATATGTCATTTTTTAAATAATTGATTACTTTGGGAATTATTCTCCCATCTTTTAGAGAAGTACTAAATATCCTAATTCACTATCAATAAACTAGCAAATAGGGACTACATGCTAAGGAAATTAAGGGAAAGGATAATGAAAACATGACACAATTGAGACCCATCATTTCCCCCAGAAAACATGACACAATTGAGACCCATCATTTCCCCCAGCTGGGGGAAATGATGGGTCTCAATTGTGTCATGTTTTCATTATCCTTTTCCCTTAATTTCCTTAGCATGTAGTCCCTATTTGCTAGTTTATTGACTAGGTGGAAGGTTGACATTGTCCTATATTGTCTTAAGGGAATCCTCTAAATTAGTAGTTGGGTTTTCTTTGCCTTCATTATTTCTCTACAACTACCCTTGTAATGTTGCCTTAAGTTGTTGATTTTCTTGTTGTAGCTAAGCGATGATTTGGAGCAAGTTAGTAAAAGAAACAAAAATGCTATCTAATGTTGCCACTATTATTGCAATGGCATTAAGAGCACTATAAGTATTGATGAGATCCTTAGGAGGTGATCTAGAAAGGGTATTGATCTATAGTAATGTCTCTTTCTCAATAGTGCCAACACCTTGCTTTGGCTCTAGGTGATAGGAGCTTTCTTTGTTTTCATTCTTTTCTTTCTCTGGAAGATGTGTAGGGGGAATGGAGGAGACATTTTCCTCACAAGAAGGCTCTTGATTTCTTTTTTTTTTCTTTTCACTATGAGTATGGTCTCCTTCCTATTGATACATCCTCTCAATATTGCCCTACAACCTCTCATCTTGCCATATAGTTGAACAATATCAACATCTTTCTCTATATTAATATCCTATCAGATGGGATTCTCTTCACTAGAGAATCTTGTTTAGGATATTCTAAGATTTCTAGTATTCTCTTTAGGATTTGTAATTTTTGTATTAGGGTTATTCGTATTCTCAACATCCTTACTAGGATTTTTAATGTTTTCATTGGCAAATTCAGTAGCCCTACTAGAGTTTTCATATGGATTTTTCGACATCCACATTAGGGTTTTGTAGGCCCTCATTAGGATTTTCCATGTCTTCATTAGGATTTTCCATGTCATCATTAGTAGACTGTACATTTTTTTATTCCTTCTTGTGTCTATTCTAGCTTTGGAGTTCCCTATCCACTTTTTCTTTCTATTTTCCATAGGAATTGTTGGATAGTATCTCTACCTCTACATCCATAGAAACATGGTTAGTGCTAGCTAAGTTATCTATTCAACTGGTAGACCATGGAGGATTTTGGCGCATTGAGGATCTACTAGGTTTCTACTATCTATTTGGAGAAATAATAAGACACTTCTCTAGCATTTTGGGTGTTTTACTAGTAGGATCATCTTTAGGATTTTATTTTTAGAGGGTTTTCCCTTTAAGGTCTCTACTTTACTAGGTTTGGTTCTTCAATTCCTAGGCCAGATTCTACAAATGTATCCCAAATAATGTGAGGCCTATGACATTGAAGGCAACACATAACTAAGAGTTTGATTAAATTATGATGGGCCAAAGAATTATCATGGCCTTCCCTAAATTGATTGCATGCCCACTTCAAGGAATTATACAGGTAAGCTAACCTAACCTTAAATGAAGCATGAGTCTCAAGTGATGAGCATGAATAATTTTTTTTTAAAGACAAAAGTGGACTAGCTACTATATATATTATTAATAAAACATGATTTAAAGTGTTAATTAGGAAAGAAAACCCAATATCATTGGCATTGCATAAAAAGAGTTAGAAAGTATTCACCTATTACAATATTGGGTGCAAGAAAGCCAACAACAACATCTCAAAACATAATCCCCCAAATCTATACACTATAAGAACTCAAGTCACATAAAATTTGCAACCAACAATGAACTCAATGTCAAATCAGCCCACTTACTTGTGAGCTTTTTTATTTTATGTAATCACTTTATAAAATTCTTCATCAAGAATAGTATTGCCAAGTGGAATGGTCCTTTCTTGATGAAAATCATCACAACCCCTATTAGCCAAATAATCAGCCAAACCATTTCCTTCACGAAGGGTATGTGAGATAAGGAATTCAACAAATAAGTCTAAAAGGAGCAAAATTTGCTGAAGGATATAAGCCAATTTCCAATAATGGGATACTCTTTTAATACAAGCAATGATTATTACCAAGGAATCCTCTTCCACCTGAATGTTGCAGAAGCCAACTTGTTTTGCCAACACCAACCCAAGAAACAATGCTTGTGCTTTTGCCATATTATTTGAACCATGAGGGATGGAAGAAGATTTGAAAGCTAGTACATCACCATGGTAATCTCGAATGCATACACCAACACAAGATTGGCCTGGATTGCCCCGAGATGAACCGTCAAAGTTCAGTTTGATTTGTTTGGCAACAAGTAGAACCCAATGTACTTTATCTCTAATATGGGATGAAGCTTCACTTGGTTGATCACACCAACCAATAGGCACAAGGATGTTTTTCCACTCATGAATAATAACACTATCCTAGGAAGACAATATTGGGTTGCATTTAAGTTTTGAGTGACTAGTTTTTACCACTTCTGAAATGGATTTTTCAATAGAACTGAGAACATTTTCAATTGTGGAAGGGTGTTGGTGGAAGACTCTCTTGTTCCATTCCCACCATAAGGCCCATACCACTAAAGCCAGAATGCAAGTCCAAAGGCTAGAGAAGAGTGAATTGGTATAACGCTTAGGTCAAGATTGAAAAAGATCCAATAATTTATTTGGAAGGGGAGTGAGATAATGAAGTTTGGCAAGTACAAATAACTAACATTGCTAGGCAAAAGGACAATTGAGGAAAATATGATCCCTGGTTTCAATCTCTTGGTTACAAAGAAGACAATTGAAAGGATGAGAGATCTTAAATTTAGAAGGCCTATCACTAGTCAAAGCCCTCCTTTTCAGCGTGATCCATGCAAAACATCCAACCTTAGGGAGGGTGACATGATTCCAGCAGAAAGAAAAAGCACAACTAGGAGTGTTACATGATACTTGATGTTGAATAGCTTTGTAGCCTTCTCTGATAGTATATGTGTCATCTTTCCTAGGATCCCAGAGAATTTGATCTACTTTTCTTGATAGGTAGAATACCTTGCTTGCTAATAACTTTGATAATCTTTCTTAATCATTTGATGATATAGAGAGATCCCCCAAGTCCTTCCAAATCACTTTTCTAGAGAACAAACAGATTGCTGAAACAAAGCCAATTAAATAGTAGTCCCAAACTGTTTCCATTGTATCAATGAATAAAATTAAAATGACCTTCACAAGTGATATATTGGCCTATAAATCTAGTCACTCCATCCCAAGGTGGCAAAGACTTACACAAAAAGCCTTGCACTTGAACTAGTTCCACTAACTCATTTTGTTGAAGAAATTTTATTCGGATGTCTTTTAGGTCGGTAAACTTGGAGCTAGCAGTAGGAAACTACAAATCTCTAATTTAGGGAAAGTCTATTACCACAACAACCATCTGCACTATAACTAGAAATTTTAAGCCATGGATTGTAACACTATCATTCAGAAACCCCTGTGAAAAACCCATGGTGAATGATCATCATGGCCACTTAATTGCTCAAAATATTGAAGCCATCCTACATGGAAAATAATCTTAAATGAAGGTAATAAAAATTTCTTTTAGTCATGATGAGGTGATCAAATAGGTGCGAGTGATGAAGGTGATGGATGACATCATAAGATGGGTGAGTGCACCAAGATGGTGTACAATTTAGTGGACACCACAAAAAAAAACTAAAAACATGAATAACTCGATCGGTTTATATGAGATTTCAAAAAGTGGCTAGGATTGGTTCAAGCCTAGCAAAAATACATTAAAAAAAAACCTGATTAGGTTTCTAAGATGAAAAATCTATTCAAAATCCAATTAGGTTTTGAAGACATAAAAAAAGGCTCCACTCCAAAAGCCATAACTTTCACATTCGAACTCCAATTGACTTCGTTCAAAATGTGTTTGAAAACTATTAAAGAGATCTATAACATAATTCAACTAAAATAATAGTAAGAAATCAAGATTTTTCTTTCCATGCATTACAATCAATTATGGTCTAAAATAAGCAATCATTATTTTCCAAATGTGGAGCAAAAAGGTAAGTAAGAGTATTATCATAGCTTTTATCTTTCTATCATCTCTCTCACTCCCTTTATCTCTTTCTCACACAAAAATTCACTCACTCATTTAATCACTAACTCCCAATCTCTCTCTCTTACTAACTCTTAACCTCTCTCATTCTCACACCAACTCCTAACCTCTCTCTCTCTCTCTCTCTCTCTCTCTCTCTCTCTCTCTCTCTCTCTCTCTCTATCCATGTCCAATCCCCTCTCACTCTCTCTATCATATCCCCAATCTCTCTCTCTCACTCTCTCTTATGCTATCCCATCTCTCTTTGACCCCTAATCCCTAACTCCCTTCTCTCCCCTTGACCTCTGATCCTTGAAATGGGAACTTCATGTAGAGAGAGAGAGAGAGAGAGAGAGAGAGAGAGAGAGAGAGAGAGAGAGAGAGAGAGAGAGAGAGAGAGAGAGTAGGGGATAGGAAGAGGGAGAGGGAATAGGATAAGAGATTAGATATATTATGGTTAGGGTTTGTGCCCAATAATTTCCTATGAGGTGGGATATTATCCTTTGACCTTCTAACTAGGTTATTAAGATTGTTGGGTTTCTCAATAGGGTTTAAGATAGCAGAGGAATACTTTGTACCAATGGGGATACTATTGACTACATAATTTTTTTGAGGCTTATTTATCCCAGGGTTTTTACTACACTTCTTTGATAATGAATAAGATATGATTGGGGTTGGGGAAGGCTAGGATTTTGAGCATACTTAGTGCTGGAAAAATGCACCATTTATTCTTTAACTTGATTTTCATTCCTATTTCCAATATTATTCTCCCTTTGTATCTGATCTTTTCCTATCTTTGTCTGAGGATTTGCTATGTTTCTAGGCCTATTCTTCCAATTATTTACCAATTACTATCCCTTTTCTTATCCTTCCACTGTTGAATCTAGGGTTTTTGAGCTAATATTCCTCATACTTTTGAAGATTCTCTATTTCTAATACTATGGAGTCTGACCCAATCTGAAAAACTATTACTATGGTTCTTCATTGTTGATTTGATTTTCTTTATTTCAAAATCCAGAGGAAGATCTTGTTGATTGCCCTTACCACCCCTTTCTTTTGTTATTCACTTCCCTTTTCCTATTAGTTGTAATGACACAATTTCAAATCTTTTCCTATCTATACTTGGGGAATGCCCTGATTGGAATTTGTGGTCTTCCGCCTCATATCTCTACTACTCTTTAAGCTGGTTCCTAATAATTTCATTCTTGAAGTGTTTATGTGAATCATTTCCTTGTAAAGGTGGCTTCATTGATGAGAAATCTTGTAAAATTTTGAACCAATTCGTAGTCAAACTAGATGAATTAATTGCATATTTTGTTTTCGTGAAATGAACAATCTTGGAGTTCGTCACTGCAAATGTTTTTTGTGGAAGAGCCATTTTTTAATAAAAATTGATAAACTACTTACTCTTAATTAAATATTAAATGACTAAATTTAATAACTTTTTTCATGCACACTCAAAGCACTTTTAATACAATTTTTACATTTTTTAACCTTCACTTTATTGATTTTGGATAACACTTTTAGAATCGTAATTTATAATTCTAATTAATATAATAATTAAAACTCATTATTTAAATGAAACTCTAATTTAATTATTATTAATTAAATAATTATAATAAATCAATATTTTCCATTTAATATTTTGATTCTCTTTGCATTCAATTTTCTAATTTAGACTTTTAAATCAAATCTTTTAAATTAAAGTACACATTTAATTAATTTCCAATTAATTAAATATCATCATATTTTAATAATTTCCTTTTTAAATCAAATAATATTTAATATTAGAATATCATATGATTATTCCAAGCATCATAATTAAACCATTTATCAAGCAAATCACATAGTCAACCCCACATAAAAGCAACATAAGCAAAATTGACCAAAGTTAAAATTACACAACACACACAAAGAAAAAATCACAAGTTTCAAAAGGGTAGGTATTTAGATAAATGTCCTCATTCTCAGGACAAGTAATTAGGTTTGGCTGAGATTGGATGTACACATTATCTACCCATTCTTACCATTGAGTTTTTGTGATAGGGTACACTCCTAACAATCCAGGGAAGTCAATGCTCAGTACTTGCAACATACATAAAAGACAAGCATGTACATGTGCATATATATCTAAGCTAAACATGTAATGGTGGGAAGTGGTACATCATGTAGATCCCAACTTGCAAGTGACTATGACTCCCTCCCTCAACCACATCAGGCACATCAAACATAAATGTAAAACAAACACATACACCGTGCACATGCAAGTATGGGGTAAATATAATTAATAAAACATGACTATATATAACATCATATTCTAACATAAGAAACTCATCATCATGAAGATATAGTAAACAACATTCAAAGAAACATTATATGACATCATTATGAAGGTAGTTACACTCATTGATTAAAAGCAATTAAAGAATCATTGTTGCAAGTAAGTAACCATTACTATTCCATATAATCAATTACCCTATATATCAAAGTATTGTATTTCAAATATTAGTTTAGTGCTAACATGTCCATAATAGAGTCAGATAGAACTTTAACAATGAACTCTACAATGATAGTAAATGAGAGGTATTACATGAGATCTGTTTACTCGGTGTGGCCTATTTTTGTTATCAACAATAACCTTCCTCCATGGATGTCAATAAAGAGGGAGAAAATTATGTTGGAAATTATTTTTCCAAGTATTTTGTCATTTTATAGTTATTACATGTAATTATAAGTAGTATTTTGTCATTTTATAGTTATTACATGTAATTATAAGTCTCACAACAAAATATTCACAATAATTATATAATGTTGTTGGTGTTCATTCAACTAGGTAAGTACCAAGTTAAAGATATGAATGTATATATTGAGTCTCTTATTGATGAGTTGGTGGAGTTATGAAATGATGTCACTATGTATGACATCTCTAGACCGATAGGACAAAGACAATTTTAATTCCATGCAATGCTTGTATGGACAAGACATGATGCCCCAAGGATGACACATTTTTGTGGTATGTTATGGTGAATTCAAATTACAAATGATAGTTCTTATTATTATTAAAATTAACATATTTAATCTAGTTGTATCATTATCTTGTAGGTCTTCAAACAAAGGGAAAATGTGCATGTCCATTTTGTGCTCCAAAGATGAAATCTTGTTATTCAAAAATATATTTTCAATGAGAAAGAAGAGACTACATAAAAGTCATGAATAATGACACCTCACATATGGAAGTTGGATTATAATTGAATTACTCATCAAGTTTATGTCATTCCATGTAATGGTTTACGTTTGGAATTTATATATTTCTATTTTGTTTTGTTTGCTAATTATGTAATTGATGATCGTGAAGGTTGTCAAGGCATTACTGAGCACCTTCCAAAGGGACTAAAATGTTATACTAGACAACTTAGTAGGTTTCCATACTATGAGCACCTGAAAATCATGTATTTTTTATACTATGCATATTGGAAAGAATATAAAAAAGACATTGTGGAAAAGATTGGATGGAAGGCGTGCCAATGAAAAATTTATCAAAATTTGTAGTGATATTCATGAATCCAATCATGCACACTAAAAAGCTTTATTGAATCAAATAACAATGGATACCAGATTAATATGAGTGCTCTTCCTTGGTTATTAATAGAGTAGCAAAGTGATGCCATAAAATAAGTCATAGAAAAAACTTGATTTCCTATAAGATTTGCTGCAAACATAAGTAGTCCCATGTCAAAGAAAGGTGATTTTGGGTTAGGGTTGAAAATGCATGATTGACATACCTTCATCAAGGTAAGTCTTGTTCTCTATTTACAATATATTTGTAAAACTACATGTACTTTTCATTGTATTATGTTAAAAAGGAATGAAATTACTAGTTTATAATTGTTGCAGTATGTTCTATCCCTATCTCTCATTGAGAACTTCAACAATAACATCAAACAAGTGACATATGATCTTGAAAAATACACGAGGTAAGTAGTGATATATGTTCAATTTGTTGTATATATTTATTATATTTATGACTTATTTTATTTTTATGTAATATATCTCACTGTCTCGTATTTATATATATTAATGTCTTGAATCTCTTGTAGGTGGTTGTCATCTAAGGAAATCCATTATATATATATATACACATATATTAGAAGAGAAGAATTTCTTAACTGATGTGTGAAATGCAAAAGTTTGTATCTTCAATTTTTTTCAATGCACAAAAATGCTACCTCATACACCAAGTTGAGGAGATTGAATTTTGTGGACCTATGTAGACTAGGTCAATGTGGATGGTTGAGAGGCACTTGAATTTTTGAAGGATTTAGTTTGACATAGAGAATGTCTTAGGGTTTTATGGCAGAGGGATATATTGTATACCAAACTATGGTGTATGTTACTCAATATCTTCTTAATCTTATAGCAAAGACCCATATAGATTGCATCTGGGATCCTAACCCCACTAAAAAATTCCAAGGGGAGTACTTGGTGGAAAAAGATAGACTGAGGAAAGTGAGACATGGTAAATTATTAGATGTTATTGTAGTTAATTATTTCTTAATATTCTAAATAAATCATTTGTAATTCATCTACTTATTTTTTTGTATAGTTGCTCGAGAGTGGGATGCATGACATTTGTATATTGCAAACAATAAAGATTAGATAATGGTATCGATTGAATGATGTCAATTAACAAATTGGTCCCACATTAACATGGGAAGGTATGTCTTCATTGGTTAAAAAAGCTTACTGTAATGGAGACTCCAATGTTACACAAAGAGAAATAGATTTACCAAATGGTTTAAAAGATTTTCAGGTATGTATAAATTTGTTAATCACTCGCATGTTTATCAACTCATGATGCAATAATTTTTATATGTTTGACATATTATTACAAGTGAAACACCACAAGGCTATGTTATGCAATGGTGATAAACTTTACACTAAAAATTTGGGTGATACAAAAAGAACTTGTGATTCTGGGATAAGTATAGTCTTTCAGGTGACTAATATTTCAACTAGAAATAGCTTACATCCTCAAGAGTCTCAAAATTAATACTATGGCATCTTGGATGATATACTTGAGTGTGCCTTTAATTCCTTTAAATTAGATCTCTTCATTGTCAAATGGTATGAGCTACAACTTAATCAAAATGATCTTGATAGAATTGTTATTAAACATGATAATGGATTTTAAATGATTAATACAAGGTTGTTTTAGCTTGTTGGGGATGAAGCCCATGTTCTTCCAAGCCAATGTGTGTAGGTATTTTACCCAAAGATTCCATATAAACTGGGCTGGTTATTTGTTGTTAAACATGATCCAAGAGTACAAAAACATTTGGGGTCAAATTACGATGGCAATTTGCAACGACAATGTGATTTGTTTGTGATTTTTATGCTTTTTTGCAAGTTGTTGATATGAGATTGTTTTAAAGTGAAGAATTTGTAATGGAACAATCATTATTTTTTCAATGATGTCAAACTTGCTACCTTCTGGTGAGACAATTTATTTTTGGTCTGAAAGTTGTCATTTAGTTGATTGACAAAGAGGATTTGAGAAGAGGAGATGCCAATAACACCTAGAGAAAGGTTAAGTTATTTGGTATGAAAAAGAAGCCTTAAGACTAAGTAAGACATTGATACTAGTAAATTTATTATCTACTTAAAGTCTAGAATGAAAGATTGCTCAAGTTAAGACTGGAAGAAGATCAAGTATGAAATGTGTCTATCAAGCCTTACCGAGCAATCAATGCAAGCCAAGCAAAAATCAGTTGAAGCTGAGTGAAAAAAAAGCCTTGCCAAGAAAAGATGAAATTTAGTGCAAGTTGAGTGATTGTCAATATATGCCGAGTAAAGTTTAGTTGATGCCGAGAATTAGTAAGCTTTAGTGTTTGCCAAGTGAACTAGTGTTGGATGAGTGAAAGAACAATATAGAGGGCAAGTGACAACATATTGATTATTAGTATGAGTATTCATGTTAAGTTGTAGACTTCATGAATTTGAGTTGAACATTTTGTTTTCTTAAATTTTATGAATCACGTGGAAGATAAATATGATGAGTTGGCGGTACATAATTCAAGGTAAACCATTTTGTGGTGAATTCAAGTAAGATTGTAGAAGAAGTTTTTAGAGGAACCAAATGGAAAATTGGGTAGATTCATTGTATCCTACCTAACCCTAAAATGGATGATTGTGTTAAGCAGAAAGAGATCTTAAATCTCTATTTATAGAGAGAGATGGTTAGAAGAAAAGGTTGTCATGTGCAAGAACCTAAGGAAGACAAGGAGTTTAGGGCATTGCTTCATTTAGTGGTCGAATAGAAGAGACTATAATTGGCATATAAAGCAAGAAGGCTTAAGAGTATGAATGCTTGAAGGGTGAACAAGCTATCAAAGCTAAAGTGTGTGAATGCCAAGTAGAATGGAGGACTAAGACAAAGATCTATAATCTGCAAGTGAGTTGTAACTTGTTATCAAATCAAGCCTTATTGTTACTTTCTAATCATTGTATCAGTCTAGGGTAAATCCTTTGGATTAAAGTTGACCTAACACTCATTTATAAATCCTTTAACTAGGTGACATTCGAAGTGAATGGTATAAATTCCTCTAATAAGGCTCACTCCTAATAAGGTGATTGAAATCCTCTAAGAAGGTCACATTTAATAGTGTGTATTCTAACTGTTAATCTCATAATGGTTTTGACATTTGAGTGTCAACAAACTTAACCAATTTCTACATAGAAGTTGAGTAGACTACATATGCTGAGCTACAATATGTGCCAAGCCAAAATTCCAACAGGTACTGAGTAACTTTAGGTGTTGAGCATTATATAGGTGTTGAGTGATATATAGGTGCCAAGTCAAAGTTGATGCCAAGCAAGTCAGAATGCTTCATGTGCCAAGTGAGCCAGAACTATGCATGTGCCAAGAAAGATAGAATGTAATAGGTGCTGAGAAAACTAGGATCAAATATGTGATGAGCACCAGTAATCCAGTATGTGACAAGTAACACAGAAATTGACATACGAGTTTGTACCTTCACAAACTTAGATGTAAACCATTTTTTGAGCTAACATAGAAGGATAATAAGGATAAGAATGAATCTTTTATATTTCCTATGCAATCGACATGCAACCAATAAGAAAAATGGAGAAGGCATGCAACCAATGAGAAAAATGCAAGGAATAAGCAAGAATTGAAGATTTAATATGGATCATAGATCCATACTTAACCCTAAGTCTTTGTAATCTTTAAAAGGAAGATAAAAACCCTAGTGTATGTATGGATGAGAGTAGAGTATGAGTAAACTATAGCAAAATTCAGTGGGAGCTATGAAAGACTTGGTGAACAGAGCAACAATTGCATATCCAGTTGATCATAACAGAATAAGGGATACAAACAGATATCAGATCAAGCAAGGATCACATCAAAATGAGTAGATCAAGTGCCTAAAATTAGCAATTGAAGATGGTAAGCAATCAGGTCAAAAATTTCTAATACTATCTAGTGATTGTATTAGATAGTGAAAATCCTATGTGATAGGTTAGCTTAATAGCTATTTTGTAGATCCTTTGAAGAGGTGACTAAATCCTTTAATAGGGTGACACTTCATGTAAAGTGTTTTAAATCATTTAACTAGGTCACTATTGACATAGTGTAAAGCCTTTAATAGGGTAGGCCTTTCACAAGGCAGACCATAAGAAGTGGTCAAACAAATATTGCTACAGTGATTTTGCGGGTATCATCCCCACCCTAGTTTTACCTTCTTATTCCTGGAGGGTTTCTAGGTTACCAAATTCTAGTGTTATGTGTGTTGATGCATGTGTTTACTTTATGTTTATTTAATAAGTTTACATGCATGTAGTTTACTTTTAGTTATTTGTTTTAAAGGATTTGAAATGGTTAAAGTGTGTTACTTTTGATTCAGCCCCCCTCTCAGAAGTACTCTTCCCATTTGAATATTCCAACAATTGATATTAGAGCAAGGTTCTCACAAGGAAAAGCTTAACAACTTAGAGAAAAGATATGAAAATGGAAGTCTTCAAACATGGGAAGATTATAGATAATCAAGTGATTGATGTGCACCTCGCTCTACAAAAATTGGAGGAAGCCAAAGAAGAATTGAGAAAGTCCTTGAAAAGAAGGAAGGATATAGACATAGCTAAAAATGACATACACTACAAGGAGATTGATACCACACAAGTGTTTGCCAATGGAGATTCCAAAGAATTTAATGCAACAATAGAAGAATTGATGGAGAAGTATAGAGATCAAGTAGAAGAAATCAAAATACTCAAGCTTGAACAAGAATCACAAGCCATAATGCTTTGTGAAGTAATTGAACAAAAGAAGAAAGCCATTGAAGACAAGGCTATGATAGAAGATGACAAGAGAAATATTACTAATAGATTGGAGGAAAAGACAATTGAGTTTGAAAGAATCTCAAACATAGAGTTAGATACCCTTAGCCAAATGATGAATGCACATCATGAGCTGAATATGAAAGACATTGAGATCTCTACACTGAAGATACAGAATGCACAATTGCAAAATGACCTAAAAAGAGAAAAGGAGATAGTAGAGAGCTTCAATAAACTCAATGAGGCTATCAAGTACTTTGAGCAACTACTAAAATCACTAAGGGCCACTAATGATACTTCAGGACTTGGTTACACTAGTACTAAACAAGGAGAATCATCCAAGGCTACAAAGGAAATGAGTAAACAAGGTAAGAACACTAAACCTACTTATCATTTCTATGGTAAAAAGGGACATACCTCTAATGTATGGAGGAGCAAGGATGGCCATCAACATGATAAGTCTAAAAATTCAAGCTTTTGTCACAAGTGCAAAAAGCAAGGACATCAAGCATAAGAATGCATGACTAAGACCATGAGAACACCAAGATTTGAGGGTCACTACCACAACTACAAGAAATATGGACATAGAGCATCTAAGTGCAGATCAAAGCCTATGTGGACCCTAATCAACCTACAAAGGGAAATAACCATGGTCATCACTACAATTGGGACTATAACACCAGGTATAGTTGTCACTACTGTTAGGAATATGGACACATTCCTAAAATTTGGCTAAGGACACATTTTGGAGGGAACTATAGCAGATGGTTAAGCCAAACCACATGTTTCAATTGCTTAAAGAATTGCTATATCAGTAGGTATTTCCCAATAAGGTCGAAGGCACCCAAGTCAGAAGTCAACAAAGGAAAAGAGAAGGTAGATGTTGAACAAATCAAAGGGCAAATGAACAAGGCTTGGAAGAAGAAAGATGAGTGCAACACATCAAATGGAGGGATCACTTCACCCAAGAGGTTGAGTGATCACACCTCATCCAACTAAGCATGAATAGGTGTGTGGGATTGATATACAAAGATATATCATACATCAGTCCCAATTCATACAAGTACAGCAAAGAATAAATCAACATGAATAAAGATGCCAAGTCAAAATTTGAAGTTTTTGTAAAAACTGCTGAGTTGTCCTTAGATGCCGAGTAAAGCTCTAATGGATGTCGAGTTGTCAGTAGTGACCGAGATGATGGTTGATGCTGAGTTGAGAAATGTCAATGGAAGTTGAGTGAAGTGGAAATCTAATGGAAGCTGAGTGGATGAAATCCAATGGAAGTTGAGTCATGTTGAAACTTTCAAGTGCCGAGTTTATAGCTATATGCACTAAGCATTTAATGCTAGGTTTTGAAAGGTATAAGGTCAAATTTTGATCATTTTTTCACCATTCGAACACAAAGCAAAGATGAGAAGAGTGTAGAAGTGATCAAACAACAACCTTGAAGCCTTTTGCACTGATTTCAATAGTGATTCATCATAAATTTCATCGATCTAAGGTATTTATCAAGTATTGAGCTATGCAATTTTTAAAGTTTTAATATATTGAAACCCTAGATCAGTATAATGGCTTCTAGTTCTAAGAACCCTAAAGGAAAAGAAAGTCATGAGGTCTAGTTGGTTGGTAATGAAGTAAAACAACCTAAGTTTAGACCTATTTCTGAGGTAACCTACAAGAATGACCCTGTCGATGTGTTGTCCATAATTCCACCCAAGGTTGTCATGGTGTAGGATGTAAGGAAGTGTTACAACTGCAAGATAGGGGCTATAGGTGACCTTGATATTTTTCAAGAATATGATAAACTATGTGACAATAGGATTTTGAAGGATGAGTTTTAGATAATTGAGAAGAAGGGTTTAACAAATGCCCTAGTTTATCCCACAGGTTTCAAAATAGAGTGGATATGGATTATCTTGAGCAGAATACACAATGGTTGTTTATGGCTAGCAATAGGATCAATTAAGATTACCAAGAGGATAGTACATAGGGTTATAGGTTTCCCAACCCTAGATCAGCCTAAGACCCTAAGAAGTGATTCAAAAGAGGTTATTGAAAGGAATACAAGGGCTAAATGGAATAAAAGTGGTATGAAAATTGGTACTGTAACAAATCCTCTTCTAGATTTTGCAGTGAGAGTGATATCTCACAAATTCTACCAATCCAATAGATTAAATAGTGTGCCATGCATTGCTATTGATATAGCCTACAAGCTTGTAAAGAAAGATCATACACATGTTCTGTTAGAACTGATGTTGCAGCAGATAAATGAGAACCTAGGAGCAATACGAAGGTCAAAAGGTGCTCAATGCAAGTGTGTACATATTCTTTTATGTCTCAGAAGAGTTTCCTTCAATTGGGAAGGTGAACTAGAATCCAAACAAAAATACAATCACTCAAATCAATGAGTACATTGAACAGATGGGTGACAACTTTGAAACCCAAATGACAAGCTATTTTGAGCAAAGAGTGAGAATACCCGTTTCCCTAGTGGAAAAACATATCAATGACATATGCTTCTTGGTAGATATTAACTACATGTATATACAAGCAACAGTTCCAAGAATGAGATGGCTAAGGCCATTGGGTTATGAGTTAGATGTTGATGAAGCATCAACAACAATCATAGCATTGCTTGCAGAAGAGATTGACAAAGAGGCACCCCACTTTAGAACATATGATGTTGTGCGTTCCAAGGTAGATATGGAACTAAAAAATACCTCCACCTTAAAGAAGAAGGATACACTAGTGAAGAAAATAAAGAAGATTTGGTGCAAAAATTGAAGGGGTAGAAAGTGCTGAAGAGGAAGAAGAAGAAGAAGAAGGTGAAAGTGAAGAAGAAGAACAAGGGCAAGGCCCAATGGAATTGACCTAGGGCTTAGGAGATGATAAGGAGGAAGGTGCCAAGGAAGAAGAAGCTGAGGAAGCACCATCACAAGCCGAGTTAAAGAAGAGAAAGGCTAAAACTTAGCCTCCAGCCCAGCCAAAAAAGAAAAAGAAGAGTATAGAAACAACTCAAGCCAAGCCAGCACTTGTAACAAGAGCTACCACAAGGGCCTCTACTCAAAAGGCTAAGAAGCAAGAAAAAGAGAAGAAGAAGGCCACTGGATAGACTGGTCAAGTGCAAAAGAAAAGAAGAAAGTATGTTGCACAGCCATATTCTGATGACGAGGAGAGAACATAATAAAAGGATATCAACCAATTCAGAGTGGTAAGCCATCCTCCCAAATCTGCGATAGATAAAATTTGTGAAAATATTAAGAATGCAGATTTGACTGATTTGAAAAGCCTTGAATTTAACAAGTAGAGAAGAACAAAACAAAATAGAGGAATCAGTATATGCCATGATGGCTGAATTTAAGAACACACCTCTAAAGCTAGACAATACCATGCCTAGGGAATTATATGAGATAGTTGAAAAAAAATGGCATTATTGTCCCAAAATGGGGAAGGAGATCAGAGAATCTAAGGCTAATAAGAAACATGGTGGAAAATTCACACCTAAATATGGAGCCTTCAACATCCTACAAAATAAAATTAAAGATGCAGTGAATAAGTCCACACAATTGTGGAAGTCAATATACAAATTGACTGATGATAAAGATGAGGGACAGGATAAGGATGAAAATAAGGCTAAAGCTAGTGAAAAGGGAAAGGAAGCCAAAGTAGTGGAGGAAAAGAAAATAGAAGAGAAGATGGAAGGGGAGAAAACAACAAAAGGAGAAGAAAAGGATAAAGAGGAAGAGGATAAGGAAAAAGAAGAGGAAGAAACACAAAAGGGAGAAGATATGGCAATAGTTGAGGAATAGTAGCAAGAAGAAAAAAGTGTGCAAGACACATAAATGCCACCCCCTAGCCCTCCTCATATAACCATCACACCTACAGACACAATAACTATCAAGGATGTTCTTGACACTTCTGCTCACAACATCAATCCCCTAACTATAGAGGATCTCTCCAAGATCCTTCACCAATCAACTTTACAGGAATAGTTATGCACAAATCTAGTATTGGTGAGTGTGGATGACTTGAAAAAGGTAGTAGTAGCACCAATAAGGGACAAGGTGAAACCATAAGAACTACCTTCAACCATCTTTATAGCTAATAGCAGTCAATTCCTAATGCTTCCACCATCTTTTCCAATAGTTGATACATCTGTAATAATTGATACCACAATGCAAAAGCCAAGTGTAGAGGCAAATAAGCACACAGAGCAAATAGGATAGATTTTTACATCTGATCCTACAATACAAACAACAGGTACACCCCCACCAATTTTTGTCATAGATCAAGGGAAATCTAAAGAAGCCAAGGAGAACACATCAAAAGAAGAGGAGTAGGCTGCAATACAAACTCTAGTAGAGTTACCAAAAATAGGCACTCCTGCAAAAACTCTTCAGAAGACAAACATTGATGCAACACCTTTGCAAATCTCCACACCAGGCTCGAGTTCTAAAAAGATGACTAGAATACTTCACTATGGAGACCCTGAGTTAGATGAGGAAATTGTCATACCTACCTATGATTCAAAGACTATCACCATTGAACAGATTATAGAGATGTAGGATGCATTAAATAGAAGGAGAAGACAAGAAATACTCAGAAAGGAGTATAAGCACAAGCAAACACTACTTGAGATAAAGGGCATCTTTATGGATGCCTTCAACTTGCAGTCACCAGATGAGTCAAAATCTATAATGGAACAATTATTAGATATAGTTGACTAGGTGACAAGTGAAGACTAGGACACAAATGTCAAACTTATGGAATGGTCTAAAAGGAAATTTCAGGGAAAGGTAAATGAGAAAATGTCAAGTGAAATAGCACTTGCACAAGTAGAATTGGCCAAGAAAATTGAAAAGGTCAAAACTGTACTTGAGAACATTTTATCACTATATAAAAAGCTGTGTGATTTTTTCAATTTCACACAAGAGACATGCTAGAGAATATTGCGGTTGGAGAGAAATATTAAGATTTCTAGTATGAAATTACCAAGAGATCTAGCTCAAAGTGAGAAGCATTTTGCCCAATCGCTTCACACTCAAAAAGAATTAGCTGCACTAGCAAGTGAAAGTGAAGAGGTCAATATAAAGGCCAAATTGATGTAGATATAGTCCTCCATTACCCCACATCTGGAGGTCCTCCATAAAGAGCAAGCCTATGTAGAGAATGTTTTAAAGAAAGATCCCAATCTTTCTATACTTGATAGGCTTGTACATCTTGCTATAGAGACTGCCATCCAACATAAGTCAAAAAAAATTTCTTTAGAGAATTGGGATGTAGCTTTGAAGATGATCATGGAGGTAAACAATACATTTTTGGCTAAATATGGTATTGCTCCTTAGAACCCTTTAACATAAGTGTCAAAAAGGGGGAGAAATAACAATAAGGAAGATATGATTAAGGGGGATAATAAGATTGTAGATAGCCAAAAAAGGGGGAGATAAGACATAATGTGTAAATAGTGTGGGGAAGAAATAATGTTTTGGGGGAGATATGAATAAAACCTGCAAGTGCAGACAGAGCAGACAAAATGGCTCAGCACACAGGTACAAATTATAGAAATAGGGAAAAGGCAAAGAATATTAGGTACATTTAGTACATAATTTTGGTTAAAAGAATAGACATACTACAATTAGCTCAGGGGGAGTTATAAGGTATTTTGAATTTTTTTTGAAATTTTGTACATATGCAGAGCAAAATGATTAATGTATTCATAAGGTTAGATCAATATTGTCTACTTAAGTGTTTTTGACACTCATGTCAAAGGGGGAGATTGTTGATCTCAGAATGGTTTTGACATTTGAGTGTCAACACACTTAACCACTTTCTACATAGAAGTTGAGTACACTACATATACCGAGCTACAGTATGTGCCAAGCTTGAATTCCAATAGGTGCCAAGTGACTTCAGGTGCCGAGCATTATACAAGTGCCAAGTGATATATAGGTACCAAGTCACAATTGATGTTGAGAAAGTCAGAATTCTTCATGTGTCGAGTAAGCCAGAACTATGCATGTGCCGAGCAAGACAAAATGTAATAGGTTCCTAGCAAACCAGTATCAAATATGTGCCGAGCACCAGTAATCCAGTATGTGCCGAGTAACACAAAAATCAACATATGAGTTTGTACCTTCACAAACTTAGATATAATTTTTTTTTGAGCTGACATAGAAGGATTTTGAAGGATAATAAGGATAAGAACGAATCTTTTATATTTACTATGCAATCAACATGCAATAATAAGAAAAATGGAGAAGGCATGCAACCAATGAGAAAAATGCAAGGAATGAGTGGGAACTAAAGATTCAATATTGATCTTAGATCTATACCTAACCCTAAATCTTCATAATATTTAAAAGGAAGATGAAAACCCCATTATATGTGTGGATGAGAGTAGAGTATGAGTAAACTATAGCGAAATTTGGTGGGAAGTGTGAAAGACTTAGTGAACAGAGTAGCAATTGCATATCCAGTTGATCATAACAGAAAAAGGGATACGAATAGATATCAAATCAAGTAAGGATCACATTAGAATGAGAAGATCAAGTGCCTAAAATCAACAATTGAAGATTGTAAGCAATCAGGTCAAATATTTCTAATACTCTATAGCAATTGTATTAGATAGTGAAAATCTTATGTTGATAGGTTAGCTTAACAACTATTTTGTAGATCCTTTGGAGAGGTGACTAAATCCTTTAACAGGGTGACACTTCATGTAAAGTGTTTTAAATCCTTCAACCAAGTCACTATTGACACAGTGTAAAGCCTTTAACAAGGCAGGCCTTTCATAGGGCAGACCATCCGAAGTGGTCAAACAATTATTGCTATAGTGATTTTATGGGTATCATCCCCACCCCAGTTTTACCTTCTTATTCCTGGAGGGTTTCTGGGTTACCAAATTCTAGTGTTATGTGTGTTGATGCATGTGTTTACTTTATGTATATTTAATATGTTTACATGCATGCAGTTTACTTTTAGTTATTTGTTTTAAAGGATTTGAAATGGTTAAAGTGTGTTACTTCTGATTCACCCCCCCTCTTAGAAGTACTCTTCCTATTTGAATATTCCAACAGTAACCTTTAATGGGGTTGGCCTTTCACATGACATCACTTTAGAAAAGTGAGAATTAGTAGCATGTTATAGTGGTTTTTCCAAATTGGGTTTCCACATAAAATCCTTGTGTCAAATGTGTTATTGAATGTGTTATGCTTCATGTTTATATTTCTGCAAAGTTGTTTTGACCTAGGATAGTACCCTACAAAGTTTAAGATTTTTATGATGTAATGGATGCATGTATAATAAGGTTTTATGGATATGGGTCTACTAAGATTGAAAAGTTTTATTTGTACATCTAGACCTTGGATAACTGACTCATCCCTGTCTCTTAGTTATTTTAAAGAATTCCAAAAATTGGTATCAGAGTGCCATTGTGCTTAAGAGGACTAGTTTGAAGGTACTAGAAGCAAAAGATCAAGATGTCAAAAAGAGAGGTACCAAAGCTCAACAAGGAGAACTCCCATACATGGAAAATTCTGATGAAGCTACACCTAGGAGGTCTTAAAGACCATGCACAATTTACCATCTCTACTGAACATGTCAATCATGTTGGAGCCCTAACTGTTGATGATCTAAAAAAGGAGAAAGAACACAATCAGACAATGTTGGAGATTTCCTCTGCCCCAAGTTATGTTGAGTTCGATGACATCAAGGGTTGTGATAGTACAAAGAAGATGTGGGATGCTCTTCACACCATTTATGGAGGAGATGCAAATGTTTTGAGAGCCAAATTTGAAAGTCTCAGAGGTAAGTTCGATGATAGAGGGATGCAAGAAGGTGAGAATGTTGCTCAATATTGCTCTAGAATAAAATATGTTGTTAATTCTATAAAAGGAGCTATTGGTAAGCTAGATGATGATATTGTATTAAGAAAAGTATTGATAACACTCCTGCCCATCTGTGCTATTAGAGTTGCTTCCATACAAGAATTGAGATGTATACTAGGTTCTAATCTAACTCTTGAAGGTTTGGTAGGTAGGCTCACTACCTTTGAACTCTCTAATTTTGATAACTTCAAATATGAGAATGTTGAATTTGATTTCAAAGCTAAATTATCATTAAAGAAACCTAAAGAGAAGAAGAAAAGGGTAAAATATGTTTCTAGTGATGGTGCCACAAATGAGGAGGATGTAGAATATCTTGAAGCAATAGTAGAAAGGAGATTTCATAGAGGCAAAGGAAAATTCAAAGGTAAGTTACCTATCATATGTTTTAATTTCAATGATGTTGATCATTTGTTGCTAGATGTCTAGAGAAGAAGAGCAATAGAAGTGGAGACAAATACATAAGTAAAAGAGATGAGGACAACATAGATTACAAAGATAAAGGCAAGAAGTCTTGCTACATTGTAGAAGAGGAAACCAAATATGGATCTGACAACCATGATGATGAAGTGGTGTATGTTGCAATGAAGAATGATTCTGATGAGGATGAGGCAACTGCACTAGTATCTTATGTGAACAAGAATGATAGATGGATCATTAATAGTGTGTGTTCACATCACATGACTAGAGATAAAAGTAAGTTCATTAACCTAAATTATTATGATGGAAATAGTGTAAGGTTTGGTAATGATGCACCCTATCTAATAAAAGGAAAAGGATCTATCAAACTCACAAAAAAGATCATGTGTCACAATGCTTATTATGTTGAAGGGCTTAACTATAATTTACTAAGTGTGTCACAACTAAATAATTTAGGTTGCAAAGATGAGTTTGAGAACAAAATAGCTAAGATCTATGATACTGATGGGAAACTAATTGGGAAAGGTGATTAGACTAGAGGTAATCTATTTTATCTTGATATAAATGATGCTACTTGTCTTGTTGTAGAATTTGATGATGTGTGGTTATGGCACAAGAGGTTATGTCATGTTAACTTTGATAACTTGGTAAGTATTCATAACATGAAAAGAGTCCAAGATTTGCTTAAAATGAAGAAACCTGACAATATAATTTGTAAACAATGTCAGTTAGGAAAAATGAAAAAGTCTGGTTTTAGGACTAAGACTCACACCTCTAAAGAAATTTTGGAGATTTTTCATACTAATTTGTGTGGAGAAATTAATGTTCAAAACTACAAGGGTAACAAGTACAATATCCTATTTGTTGATGATTATTCTAAGATGATGACAGTTATGTTTTTGAAATAGAAATCTAATGCTTTTCAAATGTTTAAGTGGTACTTAGC
This sequence comes from Cupressus sempervirens, assembly GCA_028749045.1. Lineage (NCBI taxonomy): Eukaryota > Viridiplantae > Streptophyta > Pinopsida > Cupressales > Cupressaceae > Cupressus > Cupressus sempervirens. The sequence goes on from CM053789.1 coordinate 875,367,800, forward strand.
TAGAGTTAAAAAGGAGATAGGAAAAAACCTAAAATATATATGATCTGACAAAGGAGGAGGATTTACATCAAATAAGTTTGAGATGTTCTATAATGATAGAGGAATCAAAAGATAGATATCTACACCTAGGAGCCCTCCACAAAATTGAATTGCTAAAAGGAGGAATATATCTATAATAGACTGTGCTAGGACACGCATGATGGAGAAGAATGTTGCTTGAAATACCAGAGAGGCTATAAGTACAACTATCTATACCTTGAATTGTGTTTAAGTGAAGAAATGTACTCATTCAACACCTTCTAAATTATGGTATGGATACTCATTCAATGTAAAATATTTAAGGTATTTGGAAGAAAGTACTATATTCTTAAGGATATTAGGAATGGTAAATTAGATGCTAAAAGTGAAGAAGGTATATTCCTTCGCTATTCCATATGAATTAAATCTTATAATTGTTTAAATACTAATACTAACAAAGTTGTGGAAAGTGAAAATGTGAAGTTTGATGAATATACAAAGGTACATGAGGCTGAACCTGTGAAGGAACTAGAGGAGTACAAATATTTTGTATACTCTTATGAAGGTATGCTTGCTGATGAAGATATTGTAAATCAAGTTCCCAATCAAAAACAAGTTTTAGTGACTACCAAGTCACATACAATGAATGTCGACTTGCATTCAGGAACTAAACTACAGTCAAGAACCAAGTTGTAGATAGAAGCTGAGACACATTTCAATTATGAGATTAGTGTAAATGAAAGAAATATTGAATTACTAGATAGAGAAGTGTGTAGTGATTCAAAATTTGATAGACCCAATGAGGAAGGTATAGCAGAACCAAGATTGTCAAAGTATGTCAAAATACATCACCTTGCTGAACAAATTATTGGAGATAAAGATGCTAGACCAATAAAAAGAAATAGATTGAGAAGTGATACATGTTTTCTAAGCATGCATGAGCCTAAGATAGTGGAAAATGCCTTGGAAAATTAGGACTAGAGTAAAGCCATAAAAGAAGAGATTAAGTAGATTGAGAATAACAAGACATGGACTCTAGTTCCCAGACCAGAGGACAAGAATGTGATTAGAACCAAGTGAGTGTATAGAAAAAAGTTAGATGAAAATGGTGAAGTCACAATGAATAAGGCAAGATTAGTTTGTAAGGGGTATGCACAAGAAGAAGGAATAGACTATGGAGAAACATTTGCCCTTGTTGCAAGATTGGAAGGAGTAAGAACTCTACTTGCTTATTTTGCATATAAAGGTGTCAAAGTTTATCAAATGGATGTGAAGTCAATATTTTTGAATGGCATATTAGAAGAAGAGGTTTATATAGAACATCTAGAAGGATTTGTTGATGCTAACAACAAGACCATTGTATGTAGACTACACAAATCTTTATATGGTTTAAAGCAAGCCCCAAGAGCATGGTATGAAAGGCTTCACAACTATCTTGTAAAGATTGGATTTGAGAGGACTGATGATAAAAAAAATCTATACTTGAAGATAGAAGGAAGTAAAGGTATTTTACTAGCTGAATTTTTTGTGAATCATATCATATTTGCAGGTCAAGATGGACTATGTAAGACATTTGCAAATGAAATGAAGAAATAATTTGAGATGTCTATGTTTGGAGAGATCAAGTTCTTTATTGGTTTGCAAGTATATTAGATGAAATATGGTATATACATGGCTTAGTCTAAGTATGTGAAGGAAATATTGAATTTTTTTAGATTAGAAGACTCCAAACTAGTTAGCACACCTATGGTGATAGGACACACGTTGTCAAAGAATAATGATTCAAATATTGTGAATCAAACATTGTACAAGTCTATGATTGGAAAATTGTAATATGTAGTGCATAAAAAACTTGACATTGCATTATTTGTTGGGATAGTTGCAATATTCTCTAATAATCCTAAGGAGAATCAATTGATGGCTGTTAAGAGAATTATGAGATATCTAAAAGGAATAGAAGACTATGGTCTATACTACAAGAAAAATGAAAAATTTGAGTTGAGAGCCCACACTGATGCTAATTGGGCTAGAAATATTGATGACAAAAAGAGTACCCATGGAGGAGCATTTTCCTTAGGAAAGAGGTTGGTCACCTAGACCAGCAAGAAACAAAATTACATATCTCAATCTACTGCTGAAGTTGAATATGTGGCTATTGTATTAAATTATACAGACATTGTATGGATCAAACTACTCAAAGGTATCAAGGAGGAAATCACTGAACCTATGGTACTTTATTGTGATAATACAAGTGCTATAAATATATCAAAGAACCTTGTGATACACACAATGACTAAGCACGTTGCAATCAAGTATCATTACTTGAGAGAGTTAGTTCAAGACAAAGAAGTGAGGATGAAATATGTCAATACAAAAGAGAAAATAGATGATATCTTCATGAAAGCTTTACCTAAGGATGCTCGTGATTATCTACAAGGTAAACTAGGGGCGATACCCCTATCCAAAGCTACTTAAGAAGCATGAGTAGTGCCCTGCATCAACTAAAGCTGAATGTTGTGCCTTACAACTTGATGTAGTGGATATTACTCTTGATCTTAGATTAGTTTTAACTATTGAGTGTCAACACACTTAGGATATATACTAAGTTCATGCTGAGCTAGTATACATGTTGAGCATAATATGTATAGATGTCGAGTTGAAATGAGTGCCGAGTCACTCATGTGCCGAGTAGTTCAAGTACTGAGTGAATAGTTGATGCCAAGCAAGTTCAAGTGCCAAGCAAGACAAAATTATAGTAAGCCATGAGTATTAGTGTTATCAAGTACCGAGTATCAAAACTATCAAGTGCCGAGTAACATAGATTGGACATAGTTGTTTGTGATGGCACAAAAAAATATGTAAACCATTTTTGAGCTAACATATGGAGAGATTGTCATCTTTTGGAGATAAGGACGAATCTATTTGTGGAATTCCTACAAAATTACATGCAGCCAATCAGGAAAATAGAATGGTAAAGAGGCAAAGTGGATGAATCTAAGCCATAGATTCATACCTAGCCCTAAGTCTCAAAGTCTTATTAAGGAAGATAGAACTCTAAACTTCTTATGAGTGTGGGAAAGGATTGTAGAGAAGTTTTCATGTGTAGACTTAACATTCATGGAGGCTTAGAAGCTATTGTGAAGGAATGAATTGTAGAATCAGTGACAGGAGAAAAAAGAATGGAGGATACAACAATTTACATGTTGACATCAAATCAGAAGGATCAAGGAGATTAATGTACATATTTGATCTTTAATTAGGTGACCAGAGCCAATCACAAGATCTATGCCTTTACATCCTAATAGGGGATTTTGGTAAAATCTCTTAAGAGAGTAGTCCTGACAAGCTATAGTAAATCTTTTAATAGGGTGACATTCCAAGTGAATGATCATAAGTTCTTTAACCAGGCACACTTCTAATAGGGTGTTGAAATCCTTTAATAGGGTAGGATTTAATAGTCTTTGTAAACCTTTAATAGGGAAGGCCTTTCACAAGGCAGAACATGAGAATGGTCAAATAATGTAACCTTAATAAGTGAACTTTATTACTACAATAGTGAAGAGTTGTGGGTGTCATCCCCACCCTGGTTTTACCTTCTCATTGGAGGGTTTATGGGTAATCATATCTTGTGTCAAGTGTCTATGTGAATGCATTTACTCTACATGTTATTTCAATAAGTTTATGCATGTATGTTTTTAAGATTAAAAGTTTTATTGGTTCAAAGATTAACACTTCAGATTCACCTCTCCTCTCTAAAGTATACATTTCCTATCTATAATTCTAACAATTGGTATTAGAGCCTTGTTCTCTGAAAGAGAAGCTTTATAGCTTTGAGGAAAGATCTTGAGATAGAAGTCTACAAGTTAGGAAAAGCTATTGAGAACTAGGAAATTAAAATACAAATTATTATTCAGCAGTTGAATGAAGTAAGAGAAGCTTTAAAGAGTTCCTTGAAGAGAAGGATAGACATTGCTATTGCTGAGAATGACACACAGTACAAAGAGATCAACACTACCAAGCTATTTGTAGATGGAGACACAAGTGAGTATGATGTAGCAATTGTAGATCTGATGGAAAAGAACAAGATCCAAGCTAAGGAAATCAGATATCTCAAGTTAGAGCAAGAATCACATGCCATAATGCTATGTGAGGTAACTGAACAAAAGAAGAAAGCCATGGAAGAAAAATCCACGATGGAAGAAGACAAAAGAGTTCTATCTCAAAGACTAGAAGAGACATCATCAGAACTAACCAAGATCTCCAACATGCAATTGGATACTCCAAGCTAGATGATGAATGCTCATCATGAGTTGAATGTCAAGGACATTGAGATTATTACATTAAAGTTGTAGAATGAACAACTACAAAATGACTTAAAGAGAGAAAAGGAGTTTGCTAAAAGTTTCAACAAGCCAAGTGAAGCAATCAAATATTTTGAGCAATTAATGAGATCCCCTAGATCTAACAATGATACATCTGGACTGGGATACACAAGCACTAAAGAAGGAGAGTCATCTAAAAGTGTTGAACAAAGGAACATTAAAGTTAAGGATTCTAAACCTACTTGTCATAATTGTGGTAAGAAAGGACATACTGCTAATGTGTGCAAGAGCAAGACTACAAATCAAAATGCTAGACCTAAGAGCATGATTCATTATCACAAGTGCAACAAGCAAGGTCATCAGACACATGAATGTAGAACCAAAACCATGCATGCACCAAGATTTGAAGGTTATTGTTACAACTATCAAAAGTATGGACATAGAGCTTTTGAATGTAGATCCAAGTCCACATGGTCATCAAACATGCAAGCAAGGGTAAGGAACAATGGAAATTCCTATAATTGAGATTATAATACAAGTTATAGTTTTCATTATTATCAAGAGTATGGACATGTTCCTAAAAATTGCATAAGGACACAATTCAGTGGTAATTACAAAAGATGGTTGAATCATACTACATACATTAGTTGTTTGAAGATTGGTCATATTAGCAAGCATTGTCCAACAAGTTCAAAAGCACCTAATTTAGAGTTCATCAAGGGAAAAGGCAAGGTAGATGTTGAACACATCAAAGAAGAGATGAACAAGACATGGAAAAAGAAAGATGGATGCAACATATCAAATGAAGAGATCACTTCACCTGATAGGTCAAGTGATCACACTTCATCTAACTTAGCAAAGAGAAGGTATGTGGGACTAATATTTGAATGCTTTATCATACATCAGTTCCAAGATAGGTTAGTACTGAAAAAGATATATTAGCATGAAGGAAGATGCAAGTTTATGAGAAAAATCCAAAGTTAAAACTTTAAGTTTTCATATAGTTTCCGAATAAGAAAAGTTGCCTTCAAATATTGAGTGAATGATAATGTGTGTCGAGTTGTTAGCCAAGACTAGTTGGAGCTAAGTAAGCAGTGGTTGTTGAGTAAAAGGTAAATCTAATAGTAGTTGAGTGAGGGTGAAATTCCCATGGATGCCAAGTAATGCATAAATCACATAAGGAACTGAGTGTGCAACTGTATATGCACTAAGCATTAAATGCTATGTGTTGAAGGGTATAAGGTAAATTTTCAATCATTTTTTGTCATTACAAACACAAAGGAAGAGTGAGCAAAGTGAAGAAGTGATCTTCAAGCAAGGAGAAAGCATTTGTACATATTTCAATAGTAATCAAATGTTGTTTCATCGATCTAAGGTATTTCTCAAGTGCTTAGATATGTTGTTTCAAAGTTTGTTGAAACCCTAGATTACAAAAATGGCCTCCAGTTCTAAAAAACCTAAGGATAAGGAAGTTTTTGAGATTTAGCTAGTTGGCAACGAGGTCAAGCAACTAGACTTCAAGCCAATTCTAGAAGTTGCATATAAAAATGACCCAGTTGGTGCTTTATCTATTATTCCTCCCAAGGTCATAATGGTTCAAGATGTTAGAAGATGTTATAAATACAAGGTAGGAGAAATAGGAAACATGGAAATTCACTAGGCATATGAAAAATTATGTGAGAATGGAGTTTTGAAGGAATAATTTAAAGTCGTAGAGAGGAAGGGCTTAACCCATGCCCTTTTATTTCCCAACAATTTTCAGAACAGAATGGATTAGAATCATTTTGAGTAGAATTCATGATGGTTTTATATGGTTAGGAGGACCCATTAAAATTTCAAAGAGAATTGTGCATAGGGTTACATGTTTCCCAACCCTAGATTGGCTCAAGACTCTAAGGAGGGATGCTAAAGAAGAAATTGAGAAAAACACAAGGGCAAAGTGGAACAAGAGAGGAATGACTATTGATACTATCAAAGATCCACTTCTAGATTTTGCAGTGAGGGTCATATCACACAAATTCTATTAGTCAAGCAGATTAAATAGTGTTCCATGTATAGAAGTTGATGTAGCCTATAAGATTGTCAAAAGAGATCATACTTATGATCTTGCAGAATTACAGTTGTAACAAATCATTGAAAACTTAGGAGCAATAAGGAAGTCAAAGAGTGCTTAATGTAAGTTTGGTTCAATACTTGTGTGCATATTATTTTATGTACAAGATGAATTCCCATCTTTTGGAAAGGTTGACTGGAAAACAAATAGATCATTGGCTGTGCAAATACATGAATACATTGAACAAATGGGAGACAACTTTGAATCATTAATGACAAGTTATTTTGAAGACTTTAAGAAGTCTATGAAACAGAGGTTGAGAATTCCTGTTTCACCAGTGGAAAAGTACTACAATGAAATTTTTTTCTTAGTTGACATTGATTACACTTACATTCAAGCTGTAGTACCTAGAGTGAGATGGCTTAGGCTGCTATGGTATGAAATAAATATTGATGAAGCCTCAATAGCTATCACCGCACTTCTTGTAGAAGACATTGACAAAAGTGCTAAACATTTTGGTAACTATGATGTTGTCAAGTCTAAGGTTGAAATGGAGTTGAAAACTACCTCAACTCTAAAGAAGAAAGATAAATTGATAAGAAAATTGAAAGCCAAATTCAGAGAAGGTGATGATGCTGAAGGAAATGATGAAGATGATGATGAAGAAGAAGAAGAGGAAGAACACGAACAAGGTCAAGGACCTCTTGCCCTAACCCAAGGCATAGGTGAAGATGAAAAAGAAGAAGGTTCCAAGGAGGAACAAGCTAAGGAAGCACCAACTAATCCAAAACCTAAGAAGAGAAAGGCTAAAATACAACTTGCAAAACAACCTAAGGGTAAGAAAATTGTCAAACCAAGCACTGCTAAGCCTACTACTCTACTACAAGAGCATCTACTCAAAAGGCTAAGGAGCAAGTTAAGGAAAAGAAGAAGGCTACTGAATAGATTGGTCCTGTGGAGAAGAAACAAAGAAGAAAATATGTAGCTCAACTTGATTCTGATGAAGAAAAGACCAAGTCAGAAGACATAAGCCAATTCAAAGTGGTAAGTCATGCTGCCAAGTCTGATTTAGAGAATATTTGTGATAATATTAAAGATAATGTAGACTTAACTGGTTTGAAGAACATTGATTTCAGAAAGATAAGTAGGGAAGAACAAAACATGGTTGAGGAATCAGTCTATACCATGATGGCTAAGTTCAAGAATACCCCACTTGAACTTGATAATTCAATGCCTAAATATTTATATTCTATTGTTGAGAATAAATGACATTATTGCCTTAACATGGAGAAGGAAATAAGAGAGTCTACATTGGCTCAAGTAATGCCAGAACTTACAAAAGGACAAATAACTAAGGCTAACAAGAAGCATGGGAGCAAATTTGCACCCAAATATAGAGCCTTTAGCATTCTCCAAAACAACATTGAAGATGTTGTTAACAAATCCACTAAGATGTGGAAGTTGATATATGATTTAACAACTGTCAAGGATGGAGAAAAGGATCCCTTTGAGGGAAGGAATAATGGAGAAGAAGAAACTGAGAAAGAAAAAGGAGATAACATAGTGGAGGAGACACAATAGGGAGATGAAATGGCAATAGATGAGGAGCAGAAAATAGATCAAAGTGTGCAAGACACACAATTTCCACCATTGAGCCCTCCACATAACACTTCTACAGCTATAGACATAGTAATAGTAAAGGATGTTCCTAAAAACTTTGGTTAGAACATCAATCCATTGACTGAAGAGGATCTTAAGAAGATCCTTGACCAATCAAAATTACAAGCTCAATTATGCAATAATCTTGTATTGGTTAGTGTAGATGAATTGCAGAAAGTAGTAGCTAACATAACTAGGGATAAGGTGAATACACAAGAACCACCTTATGCCATCCCTCTAGCTACTAGTGGTCAATTTTTAGTGTAAACATTAGAAGATACATCAGCAAAGTTTAACACCATAGTCAAAGTTGTTATGATTGAACAATGGACTCAGATTACAAAGGAGGAGAAATAGTCTACAAAGGAACAAACATGATAGATGGATACTTCTATTCCTAATGCACAAGTACAAGGTGCACCACCACAAATGATTATTATTGATAAAGACAAATTAGAGGAGGAGAAGGAGATTCCAAAAGAAAAAGAGCAGGAAGCAATTCAAACTTTGGTAAATCTACCAACTACTGGGACTCCTACAAGAATGCTTCAGAAGCCAAGCATAGATGTTATGCCACTTCAAATCTCTGCACCAGGCTTGAGCTACACAAAATTTGCAAGGGTACTTCACTATGGAGACCCTACATTAGATGAAGAGATAATCATTCCAAATTATGACTATGACACTATTACACTTGATTAGATAAATCTAATGTAGGAGGCATTGGAAAGGAAAAAGAAATAGGAGACTCAAAAATGAGTATAAACAAAAGCAAGCATTACATGAGATTAAGGACATCTTCTTAGATGCCTTCAGCTTGTAATCACTTGATGAAACAAAGCCCATTTTGGAGCAACTCTCAGATTAGTGGACCGGGTGCAAAGTGAAGACCATGACACCAATGCAAAACTAATGGAATGGTTAGAGAGGAAATTTCAAGCAAAGGTCAATGAAAAGATATCCAGTGAAATAGCACTATCATAGGTAGAGCTAGCTAACAAAATTGAGAAAGTGAAGAAGGTACTTGAGAATATATTCTCATTGTACACAAAATTGTGTGATCCTTCAATCTTCACACAAGAAACTAGCCAAAGAATAATGAGCTTGGAAAGAAATATGAAAGTATCAAGCATGCGATTGCCAAAAGATCTAGCTCAAAGTGAGAAGCACTTTCATACAACACTTCACACATAGAAGGAACTAGCTATATAGATAGTAGAAGAGGCTAATATAGAGCCAAATTAGTTCAAATCCAAGCCACCCTAACACCTCACATGGAGATTCTACAAAAGGAACTAGCTTATGCAGAAAATGTATTAGAGAAAGATCCTAATCTTTCAACATTAGATGGCTTAGTTCACCTTACAGTAGAGACAACAATACAAATTAAATCTCTAGAAGTTGCAATACAAAACTGGGATACTACTCTAAGAATTGTGATGGATGTAAACAAGACCTTCTTGGCAAAATACTTAGTCCATGTATAGACCCTTTGACATAAGTGTCAAAAAGGGCGAGAAATTGTAAAGGGGGACTAGATAAATCAAATGGCTAGAAGGAGACTTAATCTGCAAGGGGAGACATGTGAAGAGGGGAGTCAAAAGAAGAGCAACCAAAGGGGAAGTACAAAGTAGAAAAACAAAAATAAGGCATATCAGACCATATTAGATAAAGAGTATCAAAATGAATCAGCATGAGGAAAATCTAACCAGAGAGATTTTGGAAACACATAAGACACATTAACTCAGGGGAAGTTATAAAATTTTGAGGTATATAATCCTTTACAAAATTTTGAACATTTTTGAAGTTCTGTATATATATTGAGCTAGATGTATATTATACTCAAAGAAATTAGATTCATCATGAATAGTTAAGTGTTTTTGCCACACATGTCAAAGGGGGAGATTGTTGATCTCAGATTGGTTTTGACTATTGAGTATCAACACACTTAAGATATTTACTAAGTTCATGCCGAGCTAGTATACATGTCGAGCATAATATGTATAGATGCCAAGTTGAAATGAGTGCTGAGTCACTCATGTGCCGAGCAGTTCAAGTGTCGAGTGAATAGTTGATGTCAAGCAAGTTCAAGTGCCGAGTAACATAGATTGGACATAGTTGTTTGTGAATGCACAAACAAATATGTAAGCCATTTTTGAGCTGACATATGGATAGATTGCGATCTTTTGAAGATAAGGACAAATCTATTTGTGGAGTTCCTATGAAATTACATACAACCAATCAAGAAAATAGAATGGTAAAGAGGTAAAGTGGATGAATCTAAGCCCAAGATTCATACCTAACCCTAAGTCTCGAAGTATTATTAAGGAAGACAAAACCCTAAACTTCTTATGAGTGTGAGAAAGGATTGTTGAGAAGTTTGCATGAAAAAACTTAGCATTCATGGAGGCCTAGAAGCTATTGTGAAGGAATGAATTGCAAAATCAATGAGAGGAGAACAAAGAATGGAGGATACAAAAATCATCACATTAGATCAAAAAGATCAAGGAGATTAATGTATGAATTTGATCTTTAATCAGCTAACCAAAGCCAATCACAAGATCTATGCCTTTACATCCTAACAGGTGATTTTGGTAAAATCTCTAAATAGAGTAGTCCTAACAGGCTATAGTAAATCCTTTAACAAGGTGAAATTCCAAGTGAATGATCAAAAGCTCTTTAACTAGACACACTTCTAACAGGGTGTTGAAATCCTTTAATAGGGTAGGACTTAATAGTCTATGTAAGCCTTTAATAGGGTAGATAATGAGAATGGTCAAATTATGTAACCTTAATAGGTGAACTTTATTGTTGTAGTAATGAAGAGTTGTGGGTGTCATCCTCACCCCATTTTTACCTTCTCATTGGAGGGTTTCTGGGTAATCATATCTTGTGTCAAGTGTCTATGTGAATGCATTTACTTTACATGTTATTTTAATAAGTTTATGCACATTTTTTTTTAAGGATAAAAGTTTTATTGGTTCAAAGGTTAGCACTTCAGATTCACCCCCCCTCTCTAGAGTATACATTTCCTATCTATAATTTCAACAATTACTTTAGGAGCTTCCTAGAGTGATGAAGGGATCAAATTAGAAGATTTACAATCACATGTAAGGTGATAGAGGGAGTATCTAAAATTGATTATGTTTGCATATAGAGATGACAAGTCTTTGACATTGTTGTCAAAGAGGGAGAGTATACCTAATATTTACTGAAGGGAGATAGTGTGCCTGAACATTTGCCTAGTAAGAGGGAGAAATTACCAAGGGAGATATAAGGGAAAAGATGTAGTAAAGGAACTTGACAAAGCTCACATCACCCTATACAGAGGAAGGACATATACTACACTGATAGAGGGAAAAATTTCAAAGATTTATTTTCTTTTTTGTATTGTTGTTGGTATTGGTTTGCCATCAATGCCAAAGAGGGAGATTGTTGATATGAGATTGTTTTGAAGTGAAGAATCTATAATGGAACAGTCATTATTTTTTCAATGATGTCAAACCTACTACCTTCTAGTGAGACATTTTATTTTTGGTTTGAAATCTATCATTTAGTTGATTGATGAAGAGAATTTGAGAAGATGAGATACCAATAGCACCTACAGAAAGGTTGAGTTATTTGGTATGAAAAAGATGCCTTATGACCAAGTAAGACACTGATACTATAGTGAATTTCCTATCTACTTAAAGTATGGAATGAAATATTATTCAAGTTAATACTAGAAGAAGATCAAGTATAAAATGTGTCTACCAAGCCTTGTTGAGCAATCAGTGCAAGCCTAGTAGAAATCAGTGGAAGTAGAGTGAAAAATAAGCCTTGCCAAGCAAAGATGAAATTCAGTGCAAGTTGAGTGGTTGTCAGTATATGTTGAGTAAAGTTTAGTTGATGTCAAGAATCAGTAAACTTTGGTGTTTTTTGAGTGAACTAGTGTTGGGTGAGTGACAACATATTGATGCTGAGTGCTAGTATTCATGTTAAATCATAGATTTGATGAATCTAAGCTAACTATCTTTTTTTATTGAATTGTGTGAAGCATGTGGAAGATAACTATGATGAGCTAGTGGTATAGAATTCAAGGTAAACCATTTTGTGGAAAATTCAAGGAAGATTGTAGAAGAAGTTTCTAGAGGAACCAAATGGAAAAGTGGGTAGATTCATTGTATCCTACCTAATCCCACCTAACCCTAAAATAGATAATTGTGATAAAGTGGTTAAATATCTTAAATCTTTATTTATAGAGAGAGCTAGTCAAAAGAAAAGGTTTTCATGTGTGAGAACCTAACAAAGATAAGGAGTCTAGGGTACTATTTTATTCAGTGGCCAAACAAAAGAGACTGCAATTGGCATGCAAAGAAAGAATGCTTAAGAGTATGAATTCTTAAAGGGTGAACAAGCTATCAGAGACGAAGTGTGTGAATGACAAGTAGAATGGAGGACTAAAACATAGATCTGTAATCTACAAGTGAGTTGTAATTTGTTATCAGATCAAGCATTACTATTACTTTCTAATCATTGCATTAGTCTAGGGTAAATCCTTTGGATTAAGGTTGACCTAACAGTCATTTGTAAATCCTTTAATCAGGTGACATTCCAAGTGAATGGTCTAAAGTCCTCTAACAAGGTTCACTTCTAATAGAGTGATTGAAATCCTCTAACCAGGGCATATTTAACAGTGTGTATTGTAACCTTTAATAGGGTTGGCCTTTCACAAGGCATCACTTCAAAAGAGTGAGAATTAGTAACATGTTACTAGTGGTTTTTCCCAAATTGGGTTTCCAAGTAAAATCCTTGTGTCAAATGTGTTATTGAATCTATCATGTTCCATGTTTACATTTCTGTAGAGTTATTTTGACCTAGGCCAATAACATACAAAGTTTAAGATTTGTATGATCTATTGGATACATGCATAATAAGGTTTTACAGATATGAGTCTACTAAGAATTAAAAAGTTTTATTTGTACATCTAGACCTTGGATAACTAATTCACCCCCCTCTTAGTTATTCTAAAGAATTCCAACAAAAGTGTGCCTGATGTCGTCATTATAACGATGTTGGCATTGTAATTGCAATGTTTGCATGATTATAAACAAAAAAAAAGAAAACACAACATTAATCATTCCCCATTTGATCATTTGTGGAGAGCTATGAGAAAAAGAGCGTGGAGAGCTTCAAACAAGGGTGGAGAGTTGTGAATTAAGTGTGTAGATCAGTTCTGAAAGAGTGTGGATTGATGATTTTGTTACCATGTTGAGCCCTTGCTTTGCATTTCATTTTCCTATTGTGTCCTTTCTTTGTGATTTCATTACCATGTCATGCCCTTGTGATCTTTGTGTCATTGTTTTACATTCTCCCTACACAAAAGACTAAGGAGTGGAAGAGGAGTAAGTTTTTCGTTCCCCATTTCTTCTATTTCTGTGACTACAAATTCAAATGAGCTAGTAGATGAAATGAAAGACTTCCATATCAAAAGTAAACCTAACCTCTATGGATGATATCTTGTTGGTATATATGGATTTTGAAATCAACCTTAGCTGATGATTTTGTGCTAAACAATTGTGGGATTTAATATATTTGTACATTATGCTATCTATACCTCAATGAAACAAGTAAGAAAGTGTATATCTACAATAACATGGTGTTTGTGTTTACATAATCTCTAACAACTGTAATAGAAAAAAGGTGTGACCAACTACATTTTTGTGTATATCAATTTACTAAGCTTCATCAAACACTGCCTCTTTGAATCATATAAAATAAAATACCTTAATGGAGAAAAAGACAATTATCTGTCAAAAATGTTATTACCTGAGCCAAAATATGATCTATTTCATCAAAGACAAGTATAATGATGTATCTCATGCTCAACCATTTTTATGTCATCCACTTTTTAAGTGTACTAGGTGTACTATTATAACATGCTCAGTAAAAGGTTCACACCTTTTGATGTAATTTGCAACATTAGTAGGCACAACACATGCTGAAGTTATGGATGTATGCTTGCCCATTTTTTGAAAGAATTCTTGATTCTCTATAAAATTTGTTTGAAACGAGGATTGTATGCCAAAACAATTCATTTATAGGATGATATTTCAAACTACTACAAAACAAAATCTAGATAGAAACAATAACAACTTGCATTGCCAACTCTCTTGGCATACACAAAGTGCCTGTAGTGCATTAATCTTTGGATTAACTCTTCTCAACATACCCAAGACAAAAAAGTAGTCTTTCTAGACCCACTGTGAGCCTAAACAATTAAATTTTGATGAGGTGATCTAATAATCATTGGAAGATTTATTGCTTGGATTTTTCTCAACTTCTCAAATCCCATCTCTGAGTAGAGACCCCTAAGTAGTTCAGATGAAATGTTCAAGTCCTCAAATTTTTTTGCTGAAGTATAAGGAGTGTCCCCAGTAGTAACCTGCATTAACATTTCATTGAGCAAAAATCATTTATACTTTCAGATAAAAGCTATCAAGATGCATGCATTGGAAAGCAGTCAATGACTATCTTCTCAATGAATAGAAGATAACCTCTACTATTTTGATAAAGGAGGCTTAATAGCTCATAGTATGTATTACTATTTATTAGTGATACAAAGGCTTCATAAGTAACCCATTATATGTACAATTTTTCACATTTAGTCTATCACGTGTTCTTCATTGTTTTGATAAATCTTTGGAACGGATCAAAAGTTTAATAATCTAAATTTTGAAAGAAAGCTTGAACCTTGGCTAAGATGTAATCACTTGTAAAGACAGAAGGAAAAATAACATTTTCATAGTGACTTGTCATGAATGATAGTCTAAGCATATAATAATTTGATCTATAAAAATCCTTGATTTCAAATTGATTACAATTTTTATTTTCTCCTAATCATGGAGTAGCCAATCAAAATAATAACAACAAGAGCATGAGCTGGTCACCCCACCACTATCTACACTACAATCAATTGAATGCAATTGAAACCTCTAAAGATGATATTTAGAAATTGGCAAAGAAAACATTGCGTCTACTTGAGCCAAGTTTGTCAATGTAGACTCATAATTCCATAGAAGACAGAGAAATCAATATAGTCTTGATGATTCTATTGAGTTAAACATTTGTTGTCTTAGTATGGAAACTCATTCAAGAATCCTTTGGTCCTTGCTTACAAAGAAGAGACTCCAAAAATTACTTCCTGAAAATAAAATTCATTAAGATGATGTACTTTTGAGTTGGTAAAAATGAGCCATGTTTTTAATGATGTATTTACACTATTCAAGTAAATCCTTGCCCTTACTGTGTTTTAATGGTTTGTGTTGTACTTGGTATTTGGTTTAAGATATTACCCTTACTGTATGGTTAAAATTGAATAAATATTGGTGAATTTAAATCCTCTCTCTGATCTCTTTTAGTGGGACTTTATAGTAGCTATACACCCTTATTGGTTTTTGTTAGGCATATAAATGTCACTAGATGCCTGTGATCCATATTATTTAACTGTGAGGCATGAGTTTGGCTATTACAAAAAAATGGTTTGTAATTTATTTTTTATTCATTTGTAGGCATGACACATTATCATTAAAATATGTTTAAAATTCATGTTAGCATAATTACTACTATCACAAATCAATATAGACATACACATACAAAGCCTTAAGCATTTTTCAAAACATTCATAAGGAGCTTTATCAAGAGAGAGAGAGAGAGTAGTTTCCATGAATGTAGCAGTAGAGCTATGATGATATGAATAAATCACAATCTTCCTACACAAAAGATTGAGGAGTGGAAGAGGAGTGTTCCATAAGTTGGGATCTTCTCTCCTTGAAGAAGTCCAGCTATGTAGTTAATTGAACTAAGGTAGAAGAAGTAATTGGTTGGCATTGATATGCAACAGAATCTATCCCCTGATCAAAAAAAAGGGAAAATATAAAAATACTTCAAAAAAATTGTACTTGTAAACAAACCAATCTTCACCTTGCATGATTGAATTGAATGGTTTGATCAACATCTTTAGAGATTCTAACCTCCTGATTCTCTTCTCTTTATGTATGCATGTAGCCTCAAATCAAAAAACTCTTCAAATATAGAAAAATAAGAAATTATCACAAGGATAGTCTTGCAGTCCATGCCCAAAGATATTCCTCCCTCTCATGGAATAACTCCATGCTCATCTAGAATTGAATGAAAAACTATACAAAATAAGTTTGTGTACCTGTTGACATTCAATGTTTGTCATTTTAGAAGTAGCCTCAAGCTTAGTACATATATTCATTCCCTACATCATCTAACCCTGAGCCACATGCCCTCTACCCCTTCTCTTGACTCAACTTCAATTCCACCTATTATTTTCTACCCTTTATCTCAACATCTTGTACTATATTTTTCCAAAAAAGTAGAATATAAATCATTTTGATTGACAAGTATCTTGAGATTTTGCTTTATCAATTTGCAAAAGAATCAAAATTTCTAGAATTTCCACGGTATTTTTTGACATTTGTTTAGCTCCTAAAAGGATGGACTAGAAGTTTATATGGATCATTATGGTAGGCTGATTTAAAGAAGAGGAATTAAGTATTTAAAGAAGATACAGAGGCTCACATGACTGAAAGCAAGGAATTAATAAGAATAAAGAATGACATCATGGTGATGAAAATAAAACTAAATATGCTAATGCTAATGCTAATAGATAATTGTTGTTCATATTGAAATAAAATAAATCAAAAAACAAATTCCATTGCAAAAACTTTGGAGGAGATAGCACTGAGTCAACACAGGCCAAGACAAGGATAGGCACCAATGTGTGAGAGATTTGGGTGGTCACGTTGGGCATGCTAAAACTAATTATTATTAATATTTCTCTGCTTAACCTCTATGAATGTATAATAAATTAGATTTTTAATATTGAAATATGTTTTATTATTTAATTCATAAATTTCCTTTTCCAGCACTTTCATACTTGGTTGAAATTAATTAATTCACTAATTAAAAAAAAAAAAAAATTTTAGTGTTACTAAAATCAATCAAATCATATAAATTTTCTTATTTACAAAATTAATGCCTTTTTAAACAATTCATTGATTCTTAGTGGATGTGGAATGCATCTTACAAATCTTTGATGACATCCTTATTAGTAAGAAAGTGATTGTATTTGAAATTGAAAGTATATTTGCTTGATATTTTAATATACTGAATAAATTATACTAAAATCCATACAATTTTAGAATATTGTGACATGCTATACATTATTCAAATATTTCCAATCTTAAATTTTTAATATATATATTTAAAAAAATTATAAAATTTATTGAAAGTTTGAGTGAAACATTCATTTTTTTGAACAATTGTAAACTCTTAGAAAGTGTATTGTTGTTCTTTATTAGCATTGACAGGCTTCCCTTAAACAAAATCAAGATGAAGATGCATAAATGAAACACAAATTATGACATTTCCTTCATTGCACCCATATCTTCTCTTTATGTCCCTAAGCTAGACAATAATGTCTATTGGTTCTCATCAACAAGTAAGATAATTAGTTTTCTACCACTATCAAAACTTATCAATGGGAGAAAGATAGTTCAAATAAGTAATCAATATGAAATGGGAGTTGTGTTGATGCGATAGATGGAGATATAAATGGAGCATATTTATAGGGGTGAGATGGGTTGATCATTGGGTCAGAAATGTGATGAATAGGGATGAAATGCAAAGGTGGGATGTTGAAAATGAATAATGGTGAATTTGAGTGAGGTGAGGTGAAATACATTTTTCCAAAATTGTTTTGAGTTTTCCAACTACTTATGAGTTTAATCGAACACCATATTTAAGTCTACCACTTATGAGTTTTGAATAGGTTCTAAAAGACTAACTTGTTCAATAATTCTACCATCTTCAAAAACATATGTGAAGATATAAACATTAAGTACAACATGTCCAATATTTTTGCAAATATACACATTAATTACAACAAGTTTTTCTTTCAAAACCATATGTGCAAATATAAACATTAAGTACAACATGTCCAATATTTTTGCAGATATACACATTAATTACACCAATTTTTTCTTTCAAAATTATATGTGTAGATATAAAAATTAAGTACAATATATCCATTTTTTTTTGCAAATATACACATTAAGTACACCAAATGTTTTCTCTCAAAACCATATGTACATATATAAAGATTAAGAACACCATGTCCAATTTTTTTCAAGGTTTTCTCTCCAATGTCAATGTGTATGTTGAAATGGTTATCAATGATAGATCTACCAAGTACAAACAATTCAATAAAGCTACAAGAATAAGTTATTCCCATGAAGAAGGATCATGTCAAATAATACAAGGGAATTTGATCAAAATAGGGAGACAATTGCTAGATTGTTGTCTAACTTTCAAAGAGAAGGTGATGAAAAATGTTATTGTCCTTTCAAGGGTTGTAACGACTTAAAGACAAGAAGTATCAAAATTGAAACAACTAAGAGACATTGTATAGAGAATGGTCACATTGAAGAAGGGCTTGATTATCATCCATTGATAAGTTGTTTGTTATATTTTTTTCACAATTAATATACATATGAACCATGAAATGAGGGTTTGATTATCACATTGAAGGGGGGGTTTGATTATCATCATTTCTATATAGGTCGATCTCCCTAGGGTAGTGTTAGAGTGGGGTTCTCGTTATGCCAAAAGATCGATCCGTCAATGTCCAATACAACCACTCAACTTATAGTACACAAGAGGCACTTAAGCCCTTGTCATGAATCTTGAGGGGAGTAATGACCAAATTTCCAACAATCTCCCCCTCAGCATTACCTGAGGGTCTGAGGATTTGCACCCGTGACCAAGCTTTGATACCACTTTTAAAAGTGGGGTTGTCATTACACCAAAAGACTAATTTGTCAATGCCTGATACAACCACTCAACTCATAGTATATAGGAGATGGTTAAGCCCTTGAGGTGGTTAAGCCCTTGTCTTGAATCTCAAGGGGAGTGTTGACCAAATTTCCAATAGGTAATACGTGATATGGACTACCACATCTCGGAGGAACATGGAGGTGTGAATATGGAGGAATTTGGAGGTGCGTGTATTGAAGGATAAGATCATGATCCCATGGAAGATGATGCTCATGCACCAAAAAACACATTTGAAGATGATGGTATGAATGTATTGATCCATGACACATTTGATATTAGTGGTGGTGGTGGTGCTACTACTAATGATGATTATGATGAGGCTAACATTAAGGCCATCCATGATATATCTCTACTTGAGAAGGCAAACATGACTCTTTGCGAAGGATCCCAATCAACTCTTCTCTTTGTTGTATTATTGTTGGTGAATTTGAAGGTTATGAATGGTTTTTCCAACATAACAATGTCACATATGCTAAGGTTTTTCATATACGCCATTACAGTCTATAAAAGGTCAAACATTTACCATTAAGATTGTTAATACTAATGACTTAAATATTACCACCATCAAATGTTCTCCCTCCCTCATACCAAGAATTATGTGCCACTATGAAACATATTGGAATAGAGTATCAAACAATAGATGCTTGTACTAAAGATCATGTTATTTATAAGAAAGAATATGAAATGCAATAGAATGCCCCAAATTCCATATGAGCATATATTGAGATGATCAAGTGACCAAAAAGGTGCCTTGCAAGATTCTTTGTTACATCCTCATTATTCCACATCTTAAATGATTATTCAGGTGCAGTAGCTTGGCACAACTTATGGATTAACATGCATGCAATGAAGTTGAGATGAAATTATTCGAATGCCTATGAATGGTTCAACATTTATGGAAATAGAGGAAAAGTGACCACACTTTAAAGAAGAACCTTGAAATCTCAGGCTTTCTCTCACAACTGATGGTGTCAATCCATTTGGAGAGATGAGATATCTATGTTTACTTAGTGTGGCCCATTTTTGTTATCAACAATAAACTTCCTCCATGGATGTCAATAAAGAAGGAGCACATTATGTTGGCAATGATTGATCTAGGTATTTTATTATTTATTTTTATCTACATGTAATTATAAGTCTTGGAGTGAAATGACCACAATAATTATCTGATGTTGTTCATTGAGATAGGTAAGTACCAAGTAAAAGATATGAATGTATATATTGTGCCTCTTATCGATCAGTTGCTGGTGTTATGGAATGGTTTCACTATGTATGACATCTCTAGACCAATTAGACAAAAATAATTTCAATTCCATGCTATGCTTGTGTGGACAATTCATGATGCCTTAGGATTGATACATTTTTATGGTATGTTATACTGAAATCTAGTTGTACACGATAATACTAATTCTAAAAATTAACATATTTAATCCAATTGTATCATTATCTTGTAGGTCTTCAAATAAAGAGAAAATTTGAATGTCCAATGTGTAGTCCAAATATGAAGTCTCGTCATTCCAAAAGTTCAAGAAAGTAAGTGTTTGATGAGTATAGGCACTTCCTCCATAGAAATTACAAGTATCAAAGTGCCAAAAAATATCTTTTCAATGGGAAAGAAGAGACTACATCAAAGCCACAAAGAATGACACCTCACTTATGGTAGTTGGACTATAATAGAATTCAAGGTAGTATCACTCCACCTAATGGTTTATATTTGGAAATTATATATTTTGATTGTATTTTGTTGGCTAATTATGTAATAGATGATCATGAAGGTTAAGGCATCACTGATCACCTCCCAAAGGGACTAGAATGATATCCCAAAGAATTTAGTAGGATGCCCTACTATGAGTAGCTATAAATTGTGCATTTTTTTGATACTATGCATATTGGAAAGAATGTAACATAGACACTGTGGAAAATATTGGATGGAAGACGTGACAAAGAAAAACTTTCCAAAATTTGTAGTGACATTCATGATTCCAATCATACAATGAAAAATATCATTGAATCAAATAACAATGGAGACCAAATTAATGCAAATGCCCTTCCTTGGTTATTAACATAGCAACAAAGTAATGCCATAAAAGAAGTCATCTGAAAATTTTGATTTCCTAAAGGATTTGCTGCAAATATAAGCAACCTCATATCAAAGAAAAGTGAATTTGGGCCAAGGCTGAAAACACATGATTGGAATACCTTCATCAAGGTAAGTCAAGGTCTTTTGTATTTATAATATATTTGTGAAACTACATTCAATTTTCATTGTATTACATTAGAAGAGAATAAAATAATCAGTTGACAATTGTTATAGTATGTGCTACCCCTATCACTCCCAGACAACTTTGACAATAATATCAAACAAGTGATATATGATCTTGGAAAATACACGAGGTAAGTAGTGCTATTTTTTCAATATATCAAACAAGTAATATATTTTAAAGTCTCTTGTTTATATGTTTTTGTGTCTTGAATCCCTTGTAGGTGGCTGTCATCTAAAGAAATCTATAATGAAGATATAAAATATTTGAAGAAAAGAATTTGTTGACTAATGTGTGAAATGCAAAAGTGTTTACCTTCAACCTTTTTCGATGCATAAGAACACTACCTCATGAACAAAGTTGAGGAGATTGAAATGTGTGGACTTGTACAACCTAGGTCAATGTGGATGGTTGAGAGACACTTTAAATTTTTGAAAGATTTGGTTTGACAAAGAGAATGTCCTGAGGATTATATGTTTGAGGGATATATAGTAAACTAGATGATGGTGTATGTTACTCAATATATTCCTAATCTTGTAGCAAAGACCCATATAGATTGCATTTGAGATCTCTTCTCCATTAAAAAATTTGAAGGGGAGTACTTGGTGGGGAATGGTAAATTTGTGAAAGTGAAAAGTAATAAATTATGAGATGTAAGTCATCTATTTACTTTTGTATAGTTGCTAAAGAGTAGGATGCAATACATTTGTTTATTGTAAACAATCAAGATTGGATGCCGGTATGGATTGAACGATGTTAACATTCTAGTCATAGATTAAAATAGGAATCTATATCTTTATTGGTTATACAAGATCATTGTAATGGAGATCCCAATGTTACACAAAAGGAAATAGATTTAGCATATGGTTTAAGAGATCTCTAGGTACTTATAAGTTTGTTAATAAACTGTATGTTTTTGAACTCATGATGCAATAATTTATACATATTTGACATTATTGTAGGTGAAACACCACAAGGATATGTTATGTAATGGTTATAAATTTTGCATCAAAAAGTTTGATGACATGAAGAAAACTTTTGATTTTGGGATAAGTTCAGTCTTCCAGGTGACCAATATTTCATCTAGAAATGACTTACATCCTCAAGAATCTCAAAATTGATACTATGACATTTTGGTTGATATACTTTAATTCCTTCAAATTAGTTCCCTTTTTCATCAAATGGTATAGATTACAACTGGACTATTATTGAGCATGAGAATTGATTTCCAATGATTAATACAAGGCTGTTTGAGCTAGTTGGGGATGAGCCTTATGTTCTTCCAAGCCAATGTGAGCAAGTATTTTACTCAGAGGTTCCACTAAACTAGGTTGGTCATTTTTTGTAAGACATGATCCAAGAGGAAGGTCAATAAAGTATAATACAATGGAAGAAGAAGATACCGATGAAGAGGAAGAAGTGGATCATGATCGAGAGTTAGTCGATGATGTTGTTGGTCACATAACAAGATATATTGTCAGTTAGTGTCAAAACACTTAATCATAATGAAAATATAGTTGTAACTGAGTTACTAGTATGTAGTATTAAATGATCTCACAAAGGATTCAAGCAAACAAGTTAACCTTGTAGATAGTTGTAGTATCAACTAAGTTGCAGTGGCAACCAAGTTGACAGTTCACACTGTGCTCTAATGTGAACTGAGTTAGCAAAGTAGTCTTGTTCTAACATAATAATCAAGATGGAAGAGTAGTGCAATTTGAGTTAGAAGCATCTATTGAGTGATCAATGTGAATTGAGAACCCAGTATCTACCGAGTGCTACAGCCAACCAAGGTGATAGTGGTGACTGAGTGTTTCCAGTATCGCCCGTGTAGGACATTGACCTGAGTTACATCACTGATTTGACTTGGTGATTTTTTTTTGGAACTATTCATGTTGTAGCTAACCTATGAAGAAATTTATTTGATTGGATATAAAAATAAGGTATTTTGTTTATCCAATAGAGTATGTTTTTTCATTGTATCACCATTCAAGAATTAGTAAATATTGAATGGAAGATTGTCTAGAAGGCTATAAGCATTCCAAGGAAAGGAAGAGACTTATCTATCATAGTCATGTGATCAGTTTACTTTAAAGGATCTTCATCAGTAATCATATTTTTATTTTAGAGATCAATCCACTAATTCATCATAATAGGTGCATCAGTCCCAAATCCTTTAATCAAGTGGACCTAACAGTCCTTTGTAGAAACTCCTAACAAAGTACATAATTAATTGTATTTTATAAATCCTTTCACAAGGTGGACCTAATAGTCCTTATTGCTCTTAACTCAGTAAGATCATCATAAGTGATCATTTGTAAGCCTTATTAGGCCAATTTTGTTACTATAGTAGTGAAGCATTATGGGTGTCATTCCCACCCCAATTTTACCTTCTACTAGGAGGGTTTTTGGGTTACCAAATATTGTGTTATGGTGTTGTTACTTTACTACTTTATGTTTCATGCATACAAGTAGATTAGACAACTTAATAAAGGGGTTTAGAACAAGAAGTTGAAGTGGTTCCTAATTCACCCTTCCTCTTACTCACTTAGCTTAGATTAAAATTCCAATAATTGATATTAGAGCAAGGTTCTCTTGTCAGAAAGTTTAGCAACTTGAGAGGAAAGATTAGAGACAATGGAAGTATACAAGCTAGAGAAAGCCATTGAGAATGAAAAGTTGGATCTACATGTGGCCATATAAAAAATCAACAAATTGAAGGAGCAACTCTCTCAAACCCTAAAAAGGAGAAAATAATTAGTAGAAAAAATGAATGACAATCTCTACATGGAAGAAATAATTGAAGATATTTGTAAAGAGAAAAGTTTAGATGAAGCAGATGTAGCTATAGAAGATCTACTTGGAAGGAACCTTATTCTTCAAGAAGAAGTCAGAAAATTGAAAAGAGAACAAGAGATTCATTTAGTCAGGACATGTGAAGTCACATAACAAAAGAACCAAGCTGAAAATGGCAAGAATATGGTAGAAGAAGACATAAGACTACTCAACACCAAGATAGAAGAAAATGAAAATGAAATCCACCATCTTTCACTACATCAGGTAGACTTGGTAAATTAGATGAAGAATTCAAATCAAGAAATCATCCATTTGAGGACAAAAAATGAAAGACTCATGAATGATCTTAAAGCAGAAAAAGAAACCAATGAAAAAATGATGAATTCACAAGAAAGAATGAATCAGTTAGCTGAGATATCCCAAAAAAGATAGAAAGGTAAAGTGGGATTGGGCTTTACTAAACAAGAAAAGTCATCATAGAAAGGAGCTCAAAAAAATAAAATACCTACATGCAATCATTGTGGAAAAATAGGGCATACTTCAAACAAGTGTTGGAGCAATGGAAAGTCAAAGTTTAATGGAAAATACTATAGTTGTAACAAGCATGGGCATAGAGGAATTGAATGCAAGGAAAATGTTTCTCATGCAACAAATAGGGTCATAAATCTTTAGAGTGTAGAACCAAGTGTTAGAAATAGGGAATACTAAGAGTGGGGGGGGGGGAGGGGGGGTGGGTGAATCAGTAATCTATAAACTTTAGTCACCAACTGGATATTATTACTTACTTTAAACCATGCATAACAAAGCAATAAAGTAATGTTGAATAGTAACAATAGCAATGCACAAAGATAACTCATAACACCATATTCTGTTAACTAGGGAAACCCTAGCCAAGAGAAAACATTGGTGGGGATGATACCTGCTAGATAATATATTGACATATAAGTTCCTTATTAGAGGATGGACCTTATTAGGAGTCAATGAGAAAATTCAGTATAAGCAGTCCCTGTTTGGAGATTTTGAATCCCTTTTAGGAGTTCTACCAACCTTGTTAGGAGTTGTGCCAACCCTATTAGGAGTTGTAGTATAATGTATGCAAGAAGAGCCCACTGCCCAAACATGCAATTTCAACTACAAGAAGAGCTCACTGGCCAAACAAGTAATTTACTATTATTTTCCTTCCTTATTGATCTCTAATCTTCAAATCAATCTTGGATCACCATATAGCTCATACAAAAATTCACATCTATCACTTCACAAAAGTTCACTCGCTTAGCAATCTTACAAGATAACACTTGTAAACATAACTTACACACTACTTATTGCAAGAAGTCCTTTGCATAAATACAATGCCTTTACGCAAATTACTACTGGGTTGGCTAAGACCATAATTCACTTTTCCAAGTTAAAGTAAACATCTAGGATGTCGGCCCTAATTGGACAAGTAATTGTTTTGTAAACAAAACAATTCTTTCCTTCAATTCTGCTATCCAACTTCATCAAAACATGATTAACTCTGTTCTATATAGTTCGAACAAAATTTTGAGGTTATACATATCATCAAAAACATGTATACAATCTCCATGTAACTTTCCTTGTCATAATATGACGTCTACAACATTTTATAAACACAACAATACACTGATGTAAACCAAATTCTATACTTAGACAATTTTCTGATTACCAAACACTAAGTATCTTTATTTCTGAGGTTTCTTGTTAATATATACATCATGTGTTTCCATTAATGATGACAAATACATATCACTATTAGCTAATTGTCAACAATATTCCCCTTTGGCATTGATGGCAACAAAATAGGGAAAATTGGCTAAGTGACAAAAAATTAACTATCAAAATAAACATTACATCTATTACAACTTGTTCAACTTTACATATATGCTTCCCCTTACAATATACTTTACACTTTTACAATATTGACATGTATCTCTCCCCTTTGTATCTCTCCCAATAATTACATGTATATAATTTTCACATGTATCTCTCCCCCTTTGACATCAATGACAAAGGTCAAAATGTCAATACTGTCCAAAAAAACTATCAAAACTGTTGTCCTTCCTTTATGCTGAAATAATCTTCATACAATCATCAAAAATAATCTTCAAGCTATCCATACCTTGGGTCCATGTCTCTTTTTTAGACTCCATTGATGTGAGAATTGCACATAAAGCATATGATGCAATCTCAACTGCATTGGTATTTGAATACAAAAAGTTTGTATATGTGCCCTTGGCCTTGACACATTCCTCTTACTGCTTCTCAACAAAAGATAACTTTAGAGCAATGGATTCTCTAAAATCATATGTTCTCTTCAAGATCTTCTCTTTCCAAAGTTCTAGGTTCCTAGTCTCACTGTGAAGACTAGCAACTTGACTCTCAAAATCATCTACTTTGCTAGATGGATGTTGGATCTAGCTAGATAAAGCCTATAGCTCACTCATCTTAGTCTCTATCTGAATGTCCAAATCTTTAGTTAGTTTTTATGATAAGGTACACTTAACATATAAAGCTTTCCCTACCTACTAGCATTTTTGAAGTTCTTTTATGCATGTATAAGGATTGACTAAGTCGTTCTTGATATTCTAGAAAATGGTGCTAAATAGGTTAGCATCATGGGAAATTTGAGCCTTTGCCTCTGCAACATTCAACAAGTTTGTAAACTCATAGAAAATGACTTTAGCATTACTTGTGCTCTTTGTTTGGGATCTAACTTAGTCTGCTTAGCTGTCAAAGTGCCATGTAATCTATCTGTCACTTCCATTAAAATTTTCTACAAAATTTTCAAAATTTTATTCTTCTATATGAGTTTGGATAAGGATGAGATCAGAGCAATTTGATCATCATCATTAGTAGCCAAACTAGCAAGAAAGAGAGGAGTAGATGAACTAGATGGTTTAGTTTCATCCTCCCTCTATTTCTTTGCTTCTTCTTGTACTCTTTTCTCTTCCTCTTCCTTCCTTTCCTTTTCCTCTCTTTCTCTCTTCTCTTCTGATCTTTTCCTCTCTTCTTCCTCTATTTTTTTTTTCTTCTCTTCTTCAATCTTTCTCTTATCTTCATCTTCCTTTCTTTTCCTTTCTTCCTCAAGCAATTTCTTCTTTGCTTCTTCTATTTTCTTCTTTTCAACTTCTAGTAGCCTCTTCTCTTCCTTAATTTGTTTTGACTTTTCTTCAATATCTTTAGTATTTGGTACATTTGGTTTGAAACCACCAAATGGATTGGTATAATCAATGTTAAGAGTAACATTGGTTTGATCAATCTTCATAATATCACCATTTAATAACACTTTCAAGGTTCTAGGAGCTAGAGGAGATGCTTCCTGTAACTCTGACACCATCTTATTGATAGCTACTACTATCTCCTTTCTCAATTTATCCTTCTCACCAACCATAAATAAGAATAGCCTCAACTTATTCCTCAAGTATGGTGCAAGGTTATTCAACAATCTCTTAATTTCATCTTCATCCTTAGTCTTGCAAATGGTCCTTAGCATAGACTTTTGAAGTTCAAGGTCTTCTTCTCTTGATGGAGACTTCTTATCTATAAGTCTCTCATAGACTTTCTGGTTAACTACTACTTTGATATCCTTCATACTTAGATCATTTACAATGATATGTCTCACAATAGATATATCAATCTAATCCTTCTCAAAATTATTATATAAATCATAAAACTTGTTCATCTGAACAAAGTTTTCCTCATTGGCAATCATTGTGTTAATCTTCTCAATCTTTGGCTTTTAGGTTTGTTGAGCTTTGCTTGCTGCTTGTTTAGGTGGAGTCACCTTTTCTACTTTCTTGGTTTCCTATTCCTCATCTTCTTCATCACTTGACTCAATTGTCAATAATGTTTTCTACCTCTTGCCAGGTCATCTATTTGACTCTCTTTGCCCTTTTAGACACTATTTCAACCAATCTCTATGATTTTCTCTTTTCATCACTAGGTTGAACATCAAACACTGCTGCATAAGGAATTCTTTGTCCCAAAGATGTCTTAGTAATTGAAACTAACAAGGGTTGTATGTTTAATACACCTTGTTTTATTGTCTATCTCATGACCTTTGATTCACTACCTATTATTCTAGCCTCTAATAGTGCCTTCTTCATTATTGACTCAACCTTCTTATGAGATACCTTCTCCAAGGTTGCTTTGTGAGCATGCTATGTGATCTCATCATACGTGCCAAATCTATACTCAGCTTTATCTTTCTCTAAATTCAACTACAAATCAATGTAGCCAACTACAACATCATCATTCAACTCATAGCTGAAAGGATCCAAAAATGTCTCCTGAGGTTCCACTACTTGAATGCAAGTATGATTTGTATAAACTAGAATACATATATCCTCCTTGAATCTATCCACAATTGCTGGTGAAATCCTAAATCTCTATTTCATCTCATTTTGAAAAGTCCTCATAATAAGATTTCCATTGTCCAATAGTTTGTTTGCAGGGTGTCTTCTGCATACCTTTGAAACATTCTCCATAGTGCATCTATCACTACTCATTATATATGTTACTAACAAGTAAGGAAATCTCTTCAGCAGATGAAAGAATATGTGATTTATCAATGATTGGAATCTAAATACACCATTCTTTGTCCTCTTAATCTTTTCAAGGTTTTCTAGGAGTTGTATTCTTAGTATTTCACTCATATTTACTTTCTCCTTCTCAACACATATCTTATAAACTACATATAAATCCTACTAAAAGTTCATCTATCTTTGAACTTGCACAAACTGAATAAGTAATAATTCTACTAAGAAATCTCACATCATCTTGCTTGATGGAGCTGATTACCATAGCCTTCCCTTGTATACTATCTTAGTGCAACTTTCCACTGTCTTCTTAACCATCTTCTCTCTTATGGGTACACTGCCTTGTTTGCTAAGACCAGTTACCTCATGTAAAGGTCAACAAAAATATCTACTACATTATCTTGCATCCACAGTTTTCCATCATGTATCCTACTTAGTATAATTTTTATCCACTCATCTGTATCTAACTCACTATAGAAATGATACTTAAACAAGTCTAATTCACTTAAGTGTTCAAATCTGGGCTTCACTGTCATGTCATGGTTAAAGGACAATTCCATATCCTTATTTATATGTTCACTTCCAATTGATTCAAACTTGCAATTCAAATAATTTTCTACATCTTCAAGGTAAACAATGTTGTTCATAGTAATAGAGAATGTAGATTTAGGGTTTCCTTCATTAGGTTTTACGAAAACTATCTTAAACTTAGGTCTATCCTCATTCTCAACACTATGTACTAACAACATATCCATGATCTTTATCAATATGAACTTTTTGCCAAACAAATTTGTAGAAAAATGATAAAATACCTCTTTGCAAAAATAGGGTTTGCTTAAAAATTGCTCTGACAAGTCACTTCAAATGTGTTCGTAATGAAGTAAAATTCAATTCTGTACTCTGTTTATCCATCAAATTGAACTTGCATTTATTGTGTACTTCACACATATGAAAAAGTTGTTAATTACATTTTGTAATCGGATAACTACTCAAACTCATCTATCCAATCTTCAAATATCACCCAAGGTTTACTATAGCCTCCTTCCATCATGAAAAACATCCTCAAAACTTTGCATCACAAAATTTTCTACAAAAACTTACTTTTCATCTTCTGTTATAGAATCAATTCTTACTGTAATACCAATAGCTCTAAATTCCTTCATAGCTTGTTTAGATGAGCTCCAAATCACAAGCAAGCTTAGGTACTATTGGTAAACAAATTGTTCTTTTCAATTGTAACTCTTAAATGCCCAAACTTGGAACAATATCTAATTACAAATAGTTGAAAAGCTATTTATGGATGGATTGGCTTTTCTCTGAATTGGTAGGTATAGCTCCCTAGACTAGATTTTTAATGAATTATGTTTTTATGCTAAACTAATTTGGGGTGTGTTCTTGACCCAAGAATAGAAGATGTAGAACCAAGCTAGACCTAAATAGGATCTAACTCAGGAAAATAATTTTTTTTGAATATCTAAATAAGTTTATGAATCGACACATCTTAGGAATTCATAAAGCTTAACTAAATAATAACTAGCACTTAGCTAAGTTAATTTGAATATGAATTGCAATTAACAAATGGAAAATACTGAAGGGATTTCTCTTTGAATGAACAATGAAACCACTTATCACATTCATTTGTTGCTTCGAAATAGGGGAGTGAAACACTATTCTTCCTTCTCTTCAATTCAAACAAAAGAGAAAACATAAGACTAAATCTAACAAAACTAGAACATAAAATAATTGATATAAAATACCATTCAATTACCTCTGCAACATAATGTACTTCACACCAATTTTTTTTGGATCTTTTATTAATCTTTCAATCTCATACATATACAATTTGAAGATGACCCTTATAATGGAAGTTCAATCGGTTCATCTTCTCAAAAATGACAAATGGCAAGGCACCAATTTCTCACATTTCAATAATTACAAAAGAAAACAAAAGAAAAAGCAGAATGTGAATCACTTCAACTTCTTCCCCTTTTCTACTTTTTCTCTATAGGCCTTGGTGGCAACTATGATTGGGATGAACTCTTCATGCCTAGGCACATGTATATTGGTATACCTTAAGAGCCATTTGGAATGCTCTCTAGTCAACTCCTTCACATCATTTAGTTGATTTGGTAGTTCTTCTATGGCCACATCTATGCATCCGCTAAGTGCTTGGAGTTTAGTAACCCTATTTTGACTACTAGAAGATACATTAGAAAAATTGTTCAAAAATTTGAAAAAGTTCTCCTTCATGACATTGGTCCCAATGAGTGCTTTTCCTTGGCCACTAGTCTATGAATCTGTATGTAATCCCTTCATTAGTTCAAATCCTTTTTCTTGTGTCTTCTTCACTTTATCCTCTATTTCTTTAAGCCCTCTCTCTGCTGACTGGATCATTTTCATCTTGAATTGCATGCTTTGAAGCCACTTGAATAGAGGTTCATCTCCCTTTGACAAGATTTTTGCTTCAATCACTTCCTTGTCCTTCATCTAAATGATCACCTTCAAGAGGGAGATGCAATCATCACACTTCACCCTTTCTCCAGCCAAAGTATTGCTATTTGATATGATGTTATCTTTTTTCATTTCCAACCTTAAGATAATATTTCCAATCTATTCTATAATTGTAGCACCTTTTGATTTGAGATTTTCAGTCCATTCCTTACAAATCTGACCAAAATGCCGATCTTCTTGAAGTTGAGAGATGAGGGCTTGAACCTCAGCAGTAGTAGGATTTTTGGTCACTGATACTCTAGAGATGGCTGCTAATGGAGTAACTAACTTTTTGATGAACTTAATCAATTCTTCTATCTCAACCTTCATTTTGGTCTTGCACAATTTCAAACTTTCTAATTGTCCTTCAATCACCTCATTGGTTGACTTCCACAAGCCAACTTTGGTGTCATGCCTAGCTTCTCCAAGGTCCACAGAGTGTAGAGTAAAATTATCAGTAGTCATGTCTTCAATCCTTCCTCCATTCTTGGGCTTGGCAATCTCCATTGTCAAGTGCCCTGTTTCTATATCTTGCCCAAATATGGACAAGGTTTTCTGCTTCTTTACTTTTGCCAATGTAGATCTAGAATGAACTATGAGGGATACAATATCTTTGGTGGAAGTGCTTTCATCTTTTCTTTTCCTCTTCCTCTCTAGAGTATCCTCCAACTAGGAGTTTGTACCTATCACCTTGGAGGCCATCCCAAGTGATTCTATACTAAACATCTTCTTCTTAGCTAGAGTGATTATCACAGCAGTCAAAGAGAAAGGATTTTTTAGATCTCGAGAGATGAGATTAGAATAACTCTGATCTTTATCTACTTCTAGATTTTTTTTTGCTTCTTCATCAAACTCAGTAGATTCACTACTACTACTCTTTCCATCTCCCAAATCTATTATTTTTATTGTAGAGCCACTTGGTTGCATAAGTGTAGCACTTGTTGGTGGAATAGGGCTATGATGAGGAGAGGGAACTGGAGTGGTATGGGGAGAAGGGACTGGAGAAACATGAGGTGATGGATCTGGTTTGACATATGGGGATGAAATAATGATAGTAGCACTATCCTTTGGCTCCTTTGTCTTCTTTTCTTCAGCACCAGTCTAAGTTCCAATGACTAGGAGGAAGCCATCATAACAAGTCTTGGCTATCAGGACATTCTTGTCTGGAGGTTGATCACCTCCACCTGAAGGTTGAGCTAGTTCTTGAGTGGTAGCTATTGTTATGCCTAGTGTAGCACTCTAGGATAAAGAAGGCATTGCAGCTATTGGAGAAGCTTGAGTGGCTGCACCTTTGCTCTGGCTCCTCTTAGTTGTCCATTCAACCCACTTCCTCATTCTCTTGATGATCCTAGCCATCATAATATCTAAATTCTCCTCAACATCTACATAAGGCTATGAACTGATAGGAATGCCCCTTAACTTAGTTAAATATGTATTACTATACATATTTTGGCCATCATCTTCCAAGCCTTCTACATCAAAATTGATATCATATGTTTTAATCTGCTCCACTATGAGCTTAGCAAAAGCATGATCTCTACTTTTAAGCTTGTCTCTACAATCTACCCAATAGTCTTTGACAGTGGTAACATGTTTGATTATGCTCCCAATCTGCAACACATCTCTTGCATATCCATTTAGGTCAAACAAAGGTCTCACGACCTCATATGCCTCCAATTGAAATTTAGTCTCAAATGCTTTGAGCATATTTTTCACATCAGAATGAGACTCGCAATTGTAAACTCCAACCTTCATTGGGAATTCATACCCTTTCTTCTTCAGGCTTGCACTCAGCACATTCACCTAGATTGCCTACCTCATGATCTCTATCAGCACAATCATATCACTCGGATACTTGGGCAGCTTTAAAAGAAATCCATTGAAAGCTACAAGACACAAATATGAGAAGGATGAGAACTAGATAAAATAGCTACTGAATTGACTAATATCCTCCATTACCTATGGACTGAGCCTCCTCTCTGGGCATCCTTGGAGTTCCCGACAAATTCTCATCATAAATACGTCATTAACCTTGACATATTCTGCATAACTCTTTTGCAATTGCAAACATGGATAGAACTCATAGATTTTCACATCATCAGGAAAGTTCTCTATTCTAGGAAAGCCTAGCCACAATTGTAGAGAAGCTAGCATATAAATAAGAAAAGAAGACATATAAAAGGTGTTGTAAAACTTCACGACACTAAGGGCTCTGGACAAATGTTCACTTATCTCATAGGCCCAATCAACATACCGTGTATCTGAACATATAATTTGTACTAGAAAGAAATATTGTTCCACAAAATTGAGTGCTTCTACCTCACCTTTCAATATGTGCAAGAGAACCAAAATGTCTACTATCTTAGGCTTGAGATCAATGCTGAATAGAGTTTTAGGAATCTTACTTGTGGCACCCTATAGCTTTTGAAACTAGGATATCATAATTTCTTTTCTCCACACCATCTTCTTCAAGGAAAACTCAGACATTGCTCCTCCTACTATCAACTCAGAAAACTCCTCCCATTCTGGAACTCAAATTCAATTCACCATAGCTTGCTTATCAATAGATATTAGATCTATATGGTCAAGCAATAGAATTTGTTTGGTATCTAGGTTGTAGTGATTTATGCATTCAAAAATCTAGTAGAGCTTGAACTACCACTAAAAACCTAGCTACCTCCACTAGCCCACTTCCTCGAAGCTTTTCAGTTATAGGATGAATTGGCTTCAACCTCAACCTCCTTTGAAAATATTGCATGTCATAGAAATGGAGTGAGGTATCTGTGAAACTCTGCAATGTGGATTTAATTCCATTAAGTCCATCAAATCCAACAAATCTAGTTGCAATTTTTTTTGAGGAAGAAGTGAATCAAAACTTTGAACTTGAATGAAATGTAGAGGATAGAATTTGCAAGTATAAGAGATTTGAAAACATTGTGCAATTCAATAGCATAATAGTTTAAGAAAAAGCGGTAATTTGAAAAACTATTATGTTTCCCTCTATATAGAAATCCTAATTCACCCGTTAATCTTCAAGATCTGTGCCACCTGAACGAATTGAAGGATAAATCTATTGAATCAATAAATGTGGGAGCCTCTAACAGAAATTTTGATGTCTTTTCACTATTTCTATTGGCCCAATGGTAACTTTCTTTCCTTTTATATTTACCTTCCCATTTTCCATTTAGTTTCAGAAAATTAAGAATAGAGTACTCTGTAAGGAAATATCCACTTAGCCAAATTCTATCTAGTATACCTTTCCAAGAGTGGTTAGATTGTTTCTATTAACATCTTAAGATCCCTCATGTGTAATTTGTGAACCCAATCTATTTAAAAAGTTGATCTCTTTGTGAATGTAGAAAATCATCCTCATGGGTTGAAAACTCGCTAAGGAGAAGGTGATCTTTAATTTTTTGCTCAAGATTTATTTACATTATAACTCTTGAGTTAACCTTTTCTCTAGGTTTAGAAAACCACAAAAGGACTATGCAAGTTGAAAGGGGGGCCCACTTCTTCACCTCTTTCCTTCACAATTGTTTTCAGTGGAAAATGAACTTCATGGGTCGCAACCTCGCCGAGGAGAAGTCATCTTCAGGTTTTCTACTTAAGATGATTTCAAGCATCATGATGAATCCCAAGTGTTTCTTAAAGTAAAATACTGCAATGAAAACAAAGATTTTCCATAAAATAACTTGTTATCTTCTTATCTTGATCCATGATCTTCATTTGTTAACCATTGTAGGGAATCA
The DNA here is from genome assembly GCA_028749045.1 of Cupressus sempervirens. Classification (NCBI taxonomy): domain Eukaryota; kingdom Viridiplantae; phylum Streptophyta; class Pinopsida; order Cupressales; family Cupressaceae; genus Cupressus; species Cupressus sempervirens. The sequence continues at coordinate 875,402,606 of CM053789.1, forward strand.
CCTTCATGGGTTAAAAACTGCCAAGGAGAAGGCAATATTTGATTTTTTGGAAGTGTTATTTTTTCATGGGAAAAGTAAGACAAGTCATGAACAAGTCTAGTTTTGTAAATAGCTTCATGAAACACAAGAATCTCCATTGAATTAGGTACTAAGCTACCCATATGACATCAAGGAGAAACCTACTCAGCCATGAAATGTGAGAGAAGCAAAAGATGGGAAATTTGATGGAGAATCTTTTCACCTAAGGAGGGAAGACTAGACCTAGACATACCTAGACCAAACTAAGACACAAAATTTTCCACTTTTACAAAATGGGTACTTGTAATTTCCCATTTTTTGGAGGAGTTAATTATAAATTTATCAATTAAAAAAAAAAAAATATATATATATATATATATATATATATATATATATATTACAAGGTAACTTTATATATTAAATAAAAAAATCTTCTAGAGGTTGTTGGAAGAAGTGGAGAAAAATTTAAAAAGGAGGCTAACCTATCGAGGAAAAAAGAATAAATAGGCATTGAGGGCTCATTTCCTATCATTGAGATTTATTATTGATTTTTGCTTATGTGCATTGTGGAGCCTAGGGTTTCTACAAGTAGTCACAATTGGCCATTGAGAACGAAAACTCTCAATTGGTACACAATTTTGAGGGTGTGAAAGATCACCTAAATTATTGAAGCTATGGGAAGGATATTTCAGTCCTTTCACTTGTGCTTAATTTCTGGTTTGGAGTTTCAAGTGGACTTGCACTTTCACCATATCATCTTTAGCAGTCAGTCTCCAGTATATGATCAATCCAGCTTCTTCATTTCAATATGTAGTTACAACAAGTTCCCAATTGTATACAGCCAGTTAGGGTTTCTCTATAATGTCCCAGGTCATAATGTTTTGGTGCTAAAAATTTCCATATCATTTGTAAAAACATTTGGTTTTCATTGAATGAATACATTGGCACTATTATTTCTTTTATTCAACAATTTACTTTTAGCAGTGTATTAAATTTAGGATTTTTTTAGTGGCATATTGGAAAGGGTCATTACAGTATAAGATGAAAAGTGGGGCAATAGGTACCATCTAAACATAACTGGATACACCCTTTCCCAACTTCACTACCTGTAATTTGGTCTCTGACCAAAGTTCTCAAATTCTAATGCTGTAAACAAGCTTAATTCAACCTAATTGAATCAAACTCAATAGTTGACTTTGATCTTCCTATCTCATCATCATCATCTAACTTTTCTTTTGAGATATATGTTCCTTTCACAAATGCTTCATTAGGTTCTTCTCGAAGTTCACTCACAATTTTTCTTTATTCTTCATTGTTAGTTTTAGAGTTCCTTTCATGGTTCCTTCTATCATTCCTTCTATTTCCAAATTTTCTTCCATTTTTCCCTTCTATCTTTGAAGTTTCTATCCATTTTGTAATACTTCACTATGTGTCTAAAGTTTTTGCATAATTGACATACATGTGCTTTGCTTCTAGGATTCTGGTGATCATCAAGTGCATGAAAATTCCAAGCAATATGTCTCAAGTTGTTATGCTTATAACACATGATCTATCTTCTACCTTCATAAGATCTTCCTTCTCTTGATGTTCTTTCATTAGATCTTCTTCTATCTGCATGGTTAATATTTCTAGACATTCTACTATTTCTTCTATCATTATCATACTTAGGTTTCCTACAATCAATTGCATTATGACCTGTACCATAAAAATTATGATAATTAAAGTCCTTAACATGTTTAAATGACTTATTAGTACAATCTCTTTTCATATGACCTATTTCATTACATAAAAAGTACGTACCCCTAAATTCATACCTGGCTTCCTTAGGAGTCTCCATTTGCTTTGGTTCATCCAAGATTTCAACTTCCTTGTTCTGCTCAACTTCTTTGGGTTTCTCAAAAGATTGATTAGATTCAATCTTATCATCAAATTTTTCTTTTTCTTTTGGATTTTTTCTAATCTTAGGTTTCTTCATCGACATGTTAATTAGATAGCCAAGACCAATCTTGTCATAAAAAGGTCTCTATATAGACGTAGAATCATCAAGCTTTTCTCTACTAGAATAAAGTTTCTCAAGCTACTGTTTGCACTGTGTCAATTCACCTTTCACAATAGTATTATACTTATGGAGTTCTTCATGATCTTCTTTCAATGTTTCAAATTTAGATGTTTTCTTTGCTAGACTTTCTCTTAGATCTGCATTTTTAGTCTTGAAATTAGATTCAATTTGGCTAGGATCATTTCTCAAAGTCAACTTTAAATTTGTAATCTTCAAGATCTTGTACTCTGTCTTCAACTTTGAATAGTCATCATCACTAGTTCCAAATTTAGTAGATTCAGGCTTTGATTTTAGATGTTCAATCTTTTCCTTCAACTGACCAATGTATACTTTGGAGTCTTCATATATGTCCTTTAGCTTATCTCTTTCTTCAATAAGGAGATCAATTTGTTCAAGAGCTTCTTCGAGGTTCTTGATCAACTGTTCCATATCCATAGGGATCTTACTTAATCTATTAGGCCTCTTCAAAGTAACTACACTCTAATATTGTTAGAAATAGGGATTACTGAGAGTGAGGGGGAGGGGGTGAATCAGTAATCTACATACTTTAGTCGCCAATTGGATATTATTAATTACTTTAAACCATGCATAACAAAGTAATAAAGTAATGATGAACAGTAACAATAACAATGCACAAAGATAACTCATAACACCATATTTTGGTAACTAGGGAAACCTTGACCAAGGGAAAACCCCAATGGGGATGATATCCACTAGATAATATACTGATATATAAGTTCCTTGTTAGAGGATAGAACCTATTAGGAGTTAATGAAAAAATTTAGTATAAGAAGTCCCTATTAGGAGACTTTGAATCCTTGTTAGGAGATTCCAACCCTATTAGGAGTTGTGCCAACCTTATTAGGAGTTGTAGTATAATGTATGCAAGAAGAGCCGACTGCCCAAACATGCAATTTCAACTACAAGAAGAGCTCACTACACAAACAAGTAATTTACTGTTATTTTCCTTCCTTGTCTGATCTTTGATCTTCAACTTGATCTTGGATCACCATATAGCTCATACAAAACTTCGTATATATCTCTTTCAAAAAATTTTGTTCACTTCAAAATCTTGTAGGATAACACTTGTAAACATAACTTACACACTACTTATCACAAGAAGTCCTTTGCATAAATACCATTCCTTTACACAAATTACTATTGGCTCAGCTAAGACCATAATTCACTTTTCCAAGTTAGAGTAATCATCTAGGATGTTGACCCTAATTGGACAAGTAATTATTTAGTAAACAAAACAATTCTTTCCTTCAATTCTGTTGTCCTACTTCATAAAAACATGATTAACTCTATTTTGTACAGTTTGTACAAACTTTAGAGGTTATACACATCATCATAAACATGTATACTATCTCCATGTAGCTTCACTTGTCATAATATGACATCTGCATCATGTTATAAACAAAACAATACACTGCTATAAACCAAATTCTATACTTAAACAATTTTTTGATTACCAAACAATAAGTATCTTTATTTATAAGGTTTCCTATCAACATGTACATCATGTGTTTCCATTAATGACAAAAAATACATATCACTATTAGCCAATTGTCAACATCAAGAATTGGAATCCTACTAAATAACTTGCTAAAGCTATCTTTGGTTGGGATTACATGTGGTGCAAATATTATTTATGTGGAGAGTTTGGGCACATTGGATCAAACTGCATGAAGACTCACCTCAGAAAAAGAGATCCCACCAAATGATGCTATATATGCAAAGAACTTGGTCATCTAGCAAAGTATTGCATGAATAGAGGAAAATTTGAAGATGAAAAGAAATAAAAGGGTAATACAATTAGGAGACAAGTGAAGCAACAATGGGTAAAGAAGTATCTAGAGAATTCTAGTGAAATAAATGAGGTCATTGATACCCAATAAAATAAACTGGGTGATTCAATCATCTCTGCATAAATATGCAAAGAGACCACTAGAGCTATGATAAAAAATTATATTCTACATCAATTCTAGTCATCTAAGCAAGATAGTCCATACCAACATATTAGATGCACTTGGACATATGAAAGACTCAAACCTAACCAAGCATGGAAAGACTATACTAATCAAGCTTCAAGACCAAACCAAGTATCTTTTACCTACCCAGGTATGGAGCATTAAATAAATCCCTAAATTTAGAAATCTAATAAAAGGTAAAGATTGAAGCTTTGTTTTCACTATGTTTTAAAAATTCTCTTTGACCTCAACATTTCTTAAGCCCCCAAGAGTAATTTTAGTGGAAACCATTAAAGGATATTCTTAGGCGAAGTCTTCATCATGAAATTATTCTTCAACTAAGTAGTATGGAAGTGTCTTCTAGTTTAAAGGTCAAGAAAGGTTCAAAAATGTTGGTAAAGAGTTTGGATTGCATTCCTCCAAAATTCTAGCTATATCAAGAAATTGTAGAGGAGATGGATCCTTAAGGTGCTAACTCTTCCATTCCTCCAAAGGTATTACTCATCGACAATATCAAATTGTTTTATCATTGTTCTATCCAAGAGCTAGGAAATCTTGAGCTAGTTCAGGCCTATACAAATTTATGTAAAAAAGATGTGTTGAAGTTAGATCACAAGCATCTGGAGGTCAAGGGCTTGACCCACATCATCCACATGCCTAAGAACTTTTAGATCAAGTGGATTAAGCTTATACTAAGCTGAGTTCACAATATGTCATTTTGGTTGGGACATACCTATCCTATCACTAATAAGATGATTTACACAATAACAAGGTAATCTATGATAGAGAAAGACAACACTATTAAAACCCTAGGTTAGGCAAAACTTACAAAGTTAATACTTATTGAATGGGATAATAGAGGCATGAAGCTGAACAATATGATAGACATGGAAATCAAGTTTTGCATCCATGTGATTGCTCATAAAATCTACAACTCAAGTTGTGCCAACAATGTGCCATGCAAGGCAATGGACCTGGCATACAAGATTATAAAGAAGAACCTATCATTTGATCTTTCTAAGCTTTATTACTCTAAGCTAAGAAAGGACATGGAGAGAATTCGGGCCTCAAAAAATAATTCATGTAAGTTCGATTCACTATTAGTATGTTTGTTCTTGTATGTTAAGAAGTTCTTTCCTTCCAAAGAAAATGTTGTTTGGAAGAAAGACACCCTTGTTCTATATCAAATCAATGAATTCATAAGTGAAATGGGTGAGAAGTTTTATGGCATCATGGATACTTACTTTGACAATTTCAAAGAAAGGATGCAAAGCAAGCTTATAATCCCTGAGCAACTTGTCAAAGATTAAGAGTAGGATATATGTTTCCCAGTTGACTATGACATAGTTCACATTCAAGCAGTTAGACCTAGGATAACATGGGTTAAACCTCTATCACATGAGATTAATATTGATGAAACAAAGGGTATTATTGAGGCTCTCATCAATGAGCCTATAGATCCAAAGGCTACTTACTTTGGAACTTATGATGAAGCAAAGCCAAGAATCTCTCTTGAGGTTCAGATCCCTCAAATTATGAAGAGAGGAAAGAAGAGGTTAAAAACCATTGGAAAGAAACTTGTCAAATCAGACACCAAGGGTAATGATGTAAAAGAGGAAGATGAAGAGGAAGATAGTGATGAAGAGAAAGAGGAAGAAGAGGAACCTCCCAAGAAGAAAGTAAAGACCCCATCCAAGTGTTGGAATGTTCAAAATGGGAAGAGTACTTCTAAGTGGGGAGGGTCGGGGGGGGAATAAGAAGTACCAAAATTTTAACCTTTTTCAATCCTTTAGATCAAATAATTGAAAAGTAAACTGCATGCATGTAAACATAAAAAATGAACATAAAGTAAAAACATGCAATAACACATAACACCAGATTTGGTAACCCAAAAATCCTCCAAGAATAAGAAGGTAAAATTTGGGTGGGGATGATACCCACAAAAATTATTGAAATAATAATTATTTGACCACTTCTGATGGTCTGCCCTGTGAAAGGCCTGCCCTATTAAAGGCTTTACACTGTATATATAGTGACTTGATTAGAAGATTTACAAAAAATTTACATGAAGTGTCACCCTATTAAAGGATTTACAATAGGCTATTAAAGCCACCTAATACATAGGATTTTCAATCACCTTCTCCAAAGGTTCTTCTACCTAGCTATTAAGCTATCTTGTCAATATAGGATTTCAGCATCTAATACAATGGCAAGAAAGTATTAGAACAATGAACCTGATAGTATGAAATCTCTAATTTCTGAATTCAAGCACTTGATCTGCTCTCTCTGATCTTGATCCTCTTAGATCTGATGTTTGATTGTGTCCCTTGTCCCTTGTACTATTATGATAAACTAGATATGAAATTGCTGCTTTGTTCCTCTAAGTCTTTCCTTCTTCACACTGAAATTCACTATAGTCTCCCCATACACTACTCTCTCCCTTGTATGCAATGGAGTCTTTGATCTCCTTTTAAAGAATGCGAAGACATAGGGTTAGGTATGGATCTACCATCCATATTGAATCTCAAATTCCCACTCATTCCATGCATTTTTCTCATTGGTTGCATGCCTTCTCCATTTTTCTAATTGGCTACATGCAGATCACATAGGGAATGTAAAAGATTTGTCCTTATCCTTTTTCTCCTTTGAAATCCTTTTATGTTGGCTCCAAAAATGGTTTACATCTGAGTTTGTGAGGGCACAAACTCATATGTTGATTTTGTGTTACTCGACACATATTGGACTACTGATGCTTGACACACATATTGTTCTGGATTGCTTGGCACCTATTACACTCTATCTTGCTCCACTCATATATGATTTTGGCTCACTTAGCATATGAAGCATTCTAGCTTGCTCCACATCAACTATGAATTGGCACCTATATATCACTTGGCACTTATATACTACTTGGCACCTATTGAAATGCTAGCTCGGCACACACTGTGGCTCGACATACATGGTGTACTCAACTTCAACATAGAAAGTGGTTAAGTGTGTTTATACTCAAATGTCAAAACCATCTAAGGCCAACAACAAGGCACTCAAGAGAGAAACAAGGTCAACTCTTGTGATTACAACTACCAAGTTGAGGAAGGCAAGAAAAAATCTAAAGCTTTAGGATGAGGGTGAAGATGATAAAGATGAAGACAATATCCCAATTATATCCTTAAAGAAGGTACCCCTTACCATTGAAAAGAAACTGGAAAGTATAAGGGAAGGAAGGGGCATGGCAGGATTTAAATACTTCAAGTATGACTTCAGAAGCAAAGAGGAGAAGAAATAGATTGAAGAAGCATTAGTTGTGAAAATGGCAAAGTGGAAATATGACCCTTCTGAGCTTAAGGGGCATGCTCTTGAAAATATACTAAAGGATGTTTCATACCATTGGGATAATGAAGAAAAAATATAGAAGGATATTAGAGAGTATAATTTAAGAAATCCCATGCCTAATCTCTCTGACAAATAAATCAAGGAGGCAATGTCTAAACATGAAGATAAACATACTCCTAGATTTAAAGCTTTCCAAATTTTGTCAAGTAAAATAGAAGATGTTGTGTAGTCCACAAAAAATACACGAAAGAACATTTTTGACATTAGGGAAGAAGGAGATCTTTTAGAGATTCAAACAATTAAGGATTCTGATGATGAGAAGATTGTAGTAGAATTCATAGCATCACTTCCCTCCACTCCACATAAGGAAACAATTGTACAACAATCAATTGAGTTGAACCCAATTCAACATGGTAGTGAAGTGAAGACTGCCACACCTACACCAAGTTCTATCATAAAGGAAACTGAGCAAAATACTCCCTCTATCTCAACTGAGAATCAAGTTCTCTTAGTCTCCACTGAGCAACACCAACAAGAATAGTAGAAGGACTTGATTGACAAAGGAAAACCTATCATTTCTTCTTTAGCAGCCAAAAGCAAAGGCAAAAAGAACATAGTTGATGGCATTGATCTTGATGAGGATATTGTAATCTTGAAGTGGGACCAATTAAATCTATCAACTGAAGAAATGGACATTTTGGGAGAGCTATGGAAGAAAAAAACAAAGCAAAGAATGCTAAGAGCTGAGAGAGATAGGAGCCAAGTCTTGGAAACCATCAAAGAAATATTCATAGATGCTCTATCTATAGAGGTAAATGAAAAGGTCCTCATAATTGATCAATTAATTGATATTGTGCACAAGTTCAATGAAGATACTAATGGGCATGACAAAATTCTGATGAAAGTTGAGAGAAAGTTTGAGAGTGAAGTGCTAAAAAATGTAGCACAAAAGATAGTAATTGATCAAGTAGAACTATCTACTTTGATATCTTCATTATAAAATGTTGTAAATAATTTTGTATCTTTATTTGTAAATTTGAGTGATTCCACTAACTTTAACAAGGAAATAAAAGAAAAATTGGCCAAGATTGACAAGGACTTGCAGGAGAGTGTAAATTAGTTGGCACTCAATCTAGGCTCCAATTCTAATCATTTTGCAAAATCTAGTTTTTTGATAGATCTTCATGCAAAATTACTAGGGGAAGAGGCCACAATAAGGGAAACATTGTTTGATATATAAGGTATGATAGTTCCCCACATGGACATTATGCAAAAGAGGACGGATCATGCAAAGACATTAGTCAAGGACACAAAGCTATCAATTGTCGATCATATGTATGAGTTATCAGCAAAGATTCAGCTTGATCTACATATTTTGAAGGTTTTTCAAGATAACTGGGATAAGACTTTGCCCATAAATTTGAAGGTACACCATTATTTTGTTTCTCATTTTGGCCTAAACTTATAAATATTTTGACATTTGTTACAAAAATAAGGGGGAAAGAAAGTCTACAAAGGGGGAAAGCATATAGAGGAAGTATATGTACATATATGTAAAAGGAAATATGTATAGAAACAAAGATATGTAAAAAATAGAAAAAAAAAAAAACAATTTTGAAAAACCAAAAATAGAGTTTTTAGTTAAAAACATGTTGCATAGTCTTTAATACAAATCAAGCTACTAGATCAGCCATATTCCAAGGGGGAGTTTGACTAAAGAATTTTTTTAGATCTTGTGTATGATAAGTGTTTTTGCCACTAATGCCAACGGGGGACATTATTGATCACATGACAAGATATATTGTCAGTTAGTGTCAAAACACTTAGTCATAATGAAAAGATAGTTCCAACTGAGTTACTAGTATGCAGTGTTAACCGAGCTCACAAAGGATCCAAGAAAACAAGTTAACCTTGTAGATAGTTATAGTAGCAACCAAGTTGACAGTTCACACCATGCAATGTGAACCAAGTCAACAAAGCAGTCTTCTTCCAAGGTAGTAATCAAGATGAAAGAGCAGTGCAAGCTGAGTCAAAAATGTCTACCGAGTGATTAGTGTAAATTGAGAACCCAATATCTATTGAGTGCTAGAGCTAGCCAAGGAGACAGTGGTGATCGAGTGTTTCCAGTATTGCCCAAGTAAGACATTGACCTGAGTTACAACACTAAGTTGACTTGGTGATTATTTTTGGAACTATTCATGTTGTAGCCAACCTATGAAGGAATTTATTTGTATGGATATAAGGTATTTTGTTTATCCAATAGAGAATATGTGTATTCATTGTATCATCATTCAAGCATTAGCAAATATGGAAGGGTAGATTGTCTATAAGACTACAAGAATTCTAAGGAAAGGAAGAAACTCATCTATCATAGTTAGGTGATCAATTTACTTCAAAGGATATTCATCACCAATCATAGTTTCATTTTAGAGATCAAACCACTGATTCATCCTAATAGGTGCATTAGTCCCAAATCCTTTAACTGGGTGGACCTAACAATCCTTTGTAGAAACTCATAATAGAGTACATACTTAAGTGTATTGTATAAATCCTTTCACAAGGTGGATCTAACAATCCTTATTACTCTTAACCAAGTAAGATCATCAAAATTAATCATTTGTAAATCTCAACATGCTAACTTTATTACTATAGTAGTGAAGCATTGCGAGTGTCATCCCCACCCTAGGTTTACCTTCTACTTGGAGGGTTTCTAGGTTACCAAATATTGTGTTATGGTGTTGTTATTTTACTATTTTATGTTCCATGCATACAAATATATTAGAAAACTTAATAAAGGGGTTTAGAACAAGAAGTTGGTGTGGTTCCTAATTCAACCCCCTGTCACTCACTTAGCTTACATTACATTTCCAATAGATGCTCTTATGCAAATGATGTTGCTATTGATCATGATGATGATGCTTCTACTAATCATGATGATGATGATGATAATGATGATGATGATGATGATAATGAAAACAATGACAATGATAGTGGTTATGATGATGTCAATGATGATGATGACCTTGATGATGAGATGGATGAAGAATAATATCAATGATGGGGGGGTTGATTAGCTAACATTGAAGGGGTATTTTATTATCAATGAAAAGAATCAAACGTACAGTTATGTGATCAATGCTTATGCTATTCAATGTTGAGTTCTTGATAGATCAATGATTAATTTCATTAACTTGGCATGTACCTTTTAATGTTTATAATTCATATGTTATGCTAATATTCAATGTAATTTTGAGTATATGTATCATGAATTTTTTAGCTAACATAAGGCAATTGATTTACATATGTAGAAACCCGAAGCTATTTCACGAGCATCCCACATAGTCTCATGGATCATGAGGTATGAGTTAGTACACCCCATAGAGATTAATGTCTTTTACTATTTGTAAAATATCTCTCTCATTGCCACCTATCTCTCTTATTTTGTGGAGTGTAGGTACTAGAAAATAGGTATTTGTTAGATTTTTCTTCCTTGAACAAGGAAATGTAGGAATGGAAGAAGAAAGTGAGACATTTAGTGTGTCTAAATCAAGGAGATCGACTTGAGGTTAAAATATTAAAAAAAAATTGAATTAGTGCATGATATTTTTCCTTTCTCAAGGGGGATCATGTTCTGATGATTATGAGAGTGAAGGTGACTCTGATGTGCCCTTTAGTTACAAACATCTATAGAAACAATGGGTGCCTGATGAACTTCCTCCAATAAACACTTATTTTTGTGTTGGGGAGAGGATATATCACATAGCACCATCCTCATTACAAGGTTTGAGCGTATTTTCCATAGATGACATAAACGTATCTTACAACAGGGTTGTTGAATTGATGGAGTATGCTAGACCTTGCTATGATTACAGTAGTTGGATGTAGATTGTTAGATATTAAAAAAGTATGTGTAGGTTTGCACTTGTGGTAAATTATATACAACAAAAAGTTAATGAACAAAGTAAAACAATAGCTATATACATTGACGAAAGGCCAAAAGCATTAAGGAATATTGTAGGTTTTATAAATAGTACACAACCTACATTAGCTAAGAAGCGACCTAATTGCATATTTGAGGCATGCAAGGGAAATCATGTATTTGTACGTGTGATAAAATCAATACATGGAGGTGAAGAGCTTCTTATTGATTACAATTTGAATCACATAGATACAAAAAAAGCCACTATCACGGGCGAGGTAATATGTACTATGTACATTTAAAATCAATTCTAGTCAATGAATCCAACACACTATTAAATTTTTTTTTTTTTTTTGCTAACTTGGAATAATAACACGTGTTTTAACATGTCTCAATGATTTTTTTTTTGAAATAAAAGGCTATAGTATGGATCAAAAGCCACACGATACGGATGATGATGATGGTTCTCACTAGACTTCTTCTTCTTGATAGGTAAAACTCATTATTGTTGTAAAAATTAGATACAAGAAATATGTTAATGTGTATTTTTTATTATGTTTTATTCTTCACTACTATTTTGCATAGATTTTAAATATAGCGCTAATAATATTGTTCTCACAAATGAGTGCTAATCAAGAAAAGGGAAAGGAACAAGTAGTCCACAAGGAGCCATAGGATGAGCTGGATCCATTCATTATTGATTTTGTGTCAGCCACTAATCCTATGGTTAAACTACAAAAGGTCCTTTGTACGCTATCAAGAGTGTTAACTCAATTGGCATTAATTTGACCTTAGACTCCTCAAATACAATAGAGAGAGGATGAGTTGATGCACCTAGTTCAAACTTATATAGTAAGTATTAATGTAGTTTTTAATTATAAAAAAAGTTCAATAATGGTTTTAATAATATACTCTTTTATTTATGTCATTAAATAAAATGCATGTTCTATTTTTATAGAGGATGCAAAATAGGTTAAAGGGCCACGCCCTAGATGTAGATACTTTAGGTGGTTTAGGTACATTTCATGTTCTATCCTATACTTATGTTTTCCTTGAACAATATTTTTTTTAATAGCTCTAAAAATATTGTTCTTTTTTTTTTATGCTCTAACAATCTTATCTTTCAACACCTAAAATTGATCTTATGTTCACTACGTTGCCTACTGTGAGGAACAAAACTAGTGAGGTAATGTCGACTGCAATGTCGATAGTACGTAGCATGGCCACAAATGCAATGGCAACACATATTGGTAAGTAGATTCCTCTTTTTCTCTCTCATTTTCCATGTATTTATTTCACTTGAACTATTATTTCTTAGGTGCCATTTTGTAATATTGGATTCATTTTATGCAAGAGGCAACGAGGACATTCTTGGATGTACCTGTGTTAGATGTACAGGAACACTAAATAATTGTGATCAATTTCTTGTGAGCAATGAAGATGACTTCCCTTGAGAGTATCTCAATTTCCAGGTACTTTAAAGATTGATCCTTTCTTTTACTCTATAGTCTTATACTCATAATAAAATGCACCAAACTCTCGTATAGTCCCTTGTAATAACTACTAATCCCATTATTATTTTGCAGGGAATAATCTATTTTATGAAAAACTTAATGATGAATGTTTGCACATATTTGGGCCAACCATACGCACAGGGTATCATATTTTGATTTCATTGCTAGATCAAATTTCCTTTGATCAATTTCTTTGAGTAAATTAAAAGTTAGCTTCAATTCATTTATGAATCTAATAGTTTTTTTTCTTTTCTTAAAAGGTGGAATTTACAAACTAAAGAATTAAAGGATAAACTCATTGATGTCATGACAACACTTTTTGGACCCAATGTCTTTCAAAAACTTAGGCTCCTTGAGAAAGTGGGCCAAGCTTTGAAGTACATTAGGCACAACTATAAGACCCAAATGGAATGCAACCCTTATTATGACCAGCCCCCATATAGTCCTATTATTAAGTGGGATAATCTTATAAAGGATGCCACTAAGAAAAGAGCAAGACATGGTGGAGAAATAGTACCAACCAAGGAATGAAGGTATGCCATAATATTAAAAATGAAATTATGTACTAATTACTTGTAATAATTATGTGATCTAACATATTTCAATCTTCACATAGGTTGCTTCACACATCAAAGGAAATCAAAACAAGAAAACATAAGCACGAGCAACATAAGCTTGGCTCAGGTGGATATTCAAAACTTGTTGCACAAATTGTAAGTATAAGTAAATGAAAAATTATATGAAAATATTTATAAATTGTAAAAAAATTGATCTTGATGAACTTGATTAGAACAAAAATTCATGATACCAAGCAAAAAAGTAGGCCTTGGTTTTTAAAAAATCACTTCTAAAGAGGACAAGAAATTAGCCTATAGATAAGGCTATACAACCGTGGTTGAACTACTCCAAGAAATGAGTGTGCAAGGTTCTTCAGCTGGATCTATCAATGAGATAAATAAGTCCATTTATTTTTATTTCAAATTGAATACTTTAGCAATTACTATATTTGACTTTAAGTTCCAAAAATATAAGTCATTATATTTTTTTTAAGAAAGAAAACAATGATTATGTATTTATTTAAAACTTTATAAAGTGAATATATTTATATGTATTAAAAGGAATGATTAACATTTCTCAGTGTTTGTCTTGTATTTATATGTATATATTGTTGATAAATGCCCTAATTATTTACATTGGATTGCAACTTGCCAATTGTGATACACCATCTGAGCCCCATGGAGGCATTGATTTGAATGTGCATTGTAGTACTAAAGGTATATATTTTCTATTCAATTTTTTTTTTTGAATTATTAATACAAGTAAACATTTTAAATTGAATTTGGTGTAGTAATACACATTTAACTATAACATGTGTTGTGATTAAGAAAACATCTTGTATTGCAGTTGTAGGGGATGCAGAGATTGTTCCTGATAAGCGTGTTGAGGATCAAGCCATCAAGAAAGATGATGTGGTTGGAAAAGGTAAAGAGCACTATGCTTATGTTATTTAAAATCTTTAAAGACTTGATTTTAAAAAAAATTTAACCCTTTTATTTGTTATTGCAGAGGACCCACCTTTGTAAAGGACAACAAGATCACGTCCACAGGTGAGAATAAATAAATGTTGATGACAACATGGATATGCCTTTGCAACAATATAGGGAAGGAAAAAAAAGAAAAATACAAAAAAGAAATGATTCTCATTTATGTAACTTATTTGATAATGATTGATATTTATGTCTCAATGTTTTAGTTATGTTCTATTGAATGTTTTATTGAATCTTATGTTTTAATGTTAATGTGAATGTTCTAATGAAGCTTATGTGTTAATGAATGTTATCATGTGATAATTCATGAATGTTACATTTTATCAATAGAATGAATTACTTTTAGATATTAACAGGGAATTTAGATGTTGGGGGCGGGGAGGGGGGGGGGGGATGGGTCAAATGAGCTTCCACCTTTATGTGGTTGGCCCTAATTAGGAGAGAATATTAAACCAATTTTGAAACCAAGTGATTCTCAACATTAACCTATGATTTCATGACAACTAACTATGTCAATTAGTTCATTTCAGGCAATGCAGAAGGAGGCCATAGTTCAACATGCAATCTCAATTCATATGCATACGACATCAGGTGGAGCTCAAAAATGCAATAGGTTTGCAATTTTGTTAGAGGTCGTCAATTAGGTATTCTAAGTTATAGACCATCACGAACATTGTAACTTTGACTCTTATAGTAAAGGGTAATGTCCTCAGTATGCAAGCAAATCAAGACTTTCTATGTGCTAGCTTGCCGAGGACATTCTCTCAACCATAACAACTAGAGTTCTAACATTCATGATGGTCTATAATTTTAAAAACTTAATAGACCTATTAAATAAATGTAAACATGGTGTGCTTTTTCAGCTCCACCTATTGTCCATGGATATAGAACACAGTTGCACGTGCGTTCTTGATTTAGAGTGGCATAATCTTATTCTAGATGCAATAGAAAAATGACATACACCAGAAGATAGGAAAATGATGTCACTTTTATAGTTCTGGAACCTTTTTTTCCTTATATTTTTTCACACGTATCCACATGAATATGAATATTTTTTCACACATATTATTTAAGAACATTATTTTCTTCATATTTTAGGTTGAAATAGGTGTATTTTTCCATTGATAATCTTGTAGTCCCTATATAGCTGAGATATCCCACTTCACCAAAGGATATGTGTTATAAGGTACATGTTCTAGAGTATTTTTTTTCATGGCTAATGTAGGAATTCTTAGAGATGTATGTTCTAGAGGAACCAACTTATCAATATTGAATTATTTGGTTTCTTTTTTCATGTATAATTTCATCATTTGATGTGATATGGGAAAGACAAACAATCTCTAGATACACATAATTTATTTTCATAATTTTAAAATGATTGTAGGCATTAAAAAATTAAATGGGTTCTATTAGAGAGAAGGTACCATTCAAATGGATCCCAAATGAATATTTATATGTGAGAAAAAGTGGGAGCTTTGAGGGACATGTGCTAATTACTTGAATGAATACTTATATGAAAGAAAATGTGGGAGTTTTGAGGGACCATCCATGGACTATCCTTATATTATCATACACCTCCATTTATGTGCTGATTAGTCTCTACCTCATCCATATAATGAGTTTTTTCAATTATTTTAGGCTTAACATTAGTTATCAACCTAGAAGATGCATTGGAGCATTTTGTTTGAAAGAGTATTTCATTGTGACAATGCTATTAGGAATTAACTGTGTAGTTTTTGATTTAAACTCATTGACCCATATTTTGATTCACACATGAATCCATCTCTTAAGAGAATAAATAAAACACCTAGCACTCATTGGATCTAGTTGATTCTCACACTAGGACTTTCCTTTATATGTGTAGTTTATGAGTTAAACTCATTGACTCATATTTCAAGAGTAGTGATTCACACAAAATCCATCTCTCAAGAGAATATAACACCAATTGGATCTAGGTGATGCTCTCACCCATCCCAATTTACTCCAGCTTTGGCAACCCCATTTGCAAAACCTTCACTAAGTATCTCATTCCTCACCCATCATTTTATTCTATTGATCATAAAAGTCGTGTATATAAATCACCCTTAAACATTACACACTTTCACACACTAAAGGAAAAAAAAAAAAGGTTAAAAAAATTAAGGCAACTTTTTTAACACTTTTAACCTATGAAACAAGTTTTAATGTATGATTTTTAAGCATTCACATGTGTAGATCTTACTTACATTTTTATTCATAAATATGTATATTTTTGATATATTTTGCGACAAAATTAAGGTACTAATCCTCATTAAGACATTAAGACATCAAAAAGGTCATTTACAACTTGGTCAAGAATGGACCAAAGAAAAAAATGCTAGAAAAAATCAGTAATGATATGTCACTAACATTACAATAATAATCTTAATAAATCTCGACAAAATATCATTAAATATAGATCTAGGAGTATTTCATAATTCCAACAACTAGAACAAGAAAGTGTACATCTACAAAGAAACTACCAAAAAGATTCCAATGAATATAATAAGTATCAATGATCCATAACAATGGTATTTTTTAGGACTTTTGGTAAGCAAAATTTAGCAAGAAAAATGAAATTTAGTGTAACTTTGCAATAATATTACAAGTACCAATTATAATCAAAATTTGTTACTACAATTCTCCATAATCATAAGAAAACCTCCACGATCACTATTGATATTCTCAATGGACAAGTCACATTGGCATTAGTCAATTCTTGCCCTTCAAACCATCTCATCAGTGCTAACTAGGTGGGTAATATTAAAATAAGTAAGTGTACTACTATTGATCTTGTATAAAATTGTTTTAGATAAGAAGCTTCTCGATGACATCCTACAAAAGGGGAATAATTTGTTAGAAGATAGAACAAAAAGAAACTAAACTCATTTCCACAATGAAAACACCAATTGTAAAAGTTTGAAACATGGTATTATTAACTATTATTATTTCTCAAAGATTCTCTCTCCAATATTCATATGGTATACATCATTGAAATACATCAGATCATTCAGTTCTATTAAATTAAAAAAATCAACCTTACCTTAAGTTGTTGGATTTGTGACTTTAATTGACTTCCCTCATTAGTTATCACAAAACAAGCAATTGACAAGACAAGTAACTCCAAAGCCTTCTTTCTTGGTTTCATCCAATTTGATCTAAAGCTGCTTTCTTTTAATCATCGAGTATGACAATTGATGTGTGAAGCTTACAATATTGTAACAATCACAACCTTTACCTTAAATGGGTCAATATTGATACTTTTTGTACTACATATTTGTAACAATAGAATGATGATGAGTTGCTTGAAAATGATGATTTTCTTGATGGTCCATGATGATATTTGTTTAGTGATTGTTGATTATCAATGTTGACATTATTGTTTTTTAACTAAAACATTGACATGGTGGTGTATTTTTCTATGTTGCTTTAATATTAGCATAGTGGTGTATGAACTTATGTACTACTGCATCTATGTACATATATATATTTTATTTTTAAAAATATTGTTGTATGTAAGGCAGACCCAAAATGAATATGAAACCAACCCAAAGAAATTTGAGTGAATCTTGAACCTAAATCAGTACCCAAATTTGAATCGATGAGTTAGCCAAATTGCTTGACCTCAAGTAATTTCAAACTAGGATGCTCAAAAATCTCCACTCTTTCCCACATTGTATCCTCAAGTGAAGGATTCTTCCATTTCACAAGATACTCCAAAAGAATCTTGTTCCTCAACCTCTTCTCCCTCACACCCAACACCATTCCAAGTTATAGGATCAATTTTCCTTCGTCAACCACAAATAGAAGCACTTGTGAAGGGGCATTTTTCTATCTAAGGGCTTTCTTCAAATAGGAGACATGTAGAATATTATGAATTCTGCTACTAGCTAGAACTTCAAGCTCATAGACTACCTCACCAATCTCTTCCTTAATACATTTTAGGGTCCATTAAATCATAGCTTTAGGTACTTGGATCGATTCCCTTTGATGGAGGATCTTATATGTGGTGAAATCTCAAGAACACCATGTCAGTAGCCTTAAAACTCTCTTTTCTAAGTTCCTATCAACATATAGCTTTTGTTGGGTTTAAGCATGTTGCAAGTTTTTCTAAGTCTTCAAGATATCCATACTATGTTGTGTCACATCCTTTGCTCTTGGAACTCTACAATCTGTAAAGAAAAAATCCAAATATGAAGTAACATCATGAAAATAAACTAGAAACAACATTAAAGGAAACCATACTAATTAGCATGAAATATGTTGTGTGGTAACAATATTCTACCAAGTGCAACTACTTGGTTTGAGTAATTACAAAGGTGGAGATGTGTGCAAATTAACCACTTCAACATCAAGAAGGACTAGGACATGGATAGGAACCCACATTATAGAATTGAACCTTAAAGTATGATACACAGGCTTTCCCATGCAATGACTATGATCTAAAAAAAAGTAAATTTTTGTGTCATGGATATCCATTGGTCTTGCAATGGCATAAAGGCAATTTAAAAAATAATAATTTAACTAACTATCATAATTGCAATGGTTAGTTTTGATGGCTATCTGTCCCTTACACAACATAGTTATTGCAACATCATCGTAACTATGACAACAAGATCCAATGGATCACTGTCACTTGTATAATGTAAATTTTGCATACACATTGCAATTGTGATGGTAAATCAAAACTTTAAACCATCATAATTATGAAGGCATGCTGTCACACTTGCAACATCATGAACATGAAGTCATGCCCCTCCCTTCTTCCAAGTTATGACAATTTTTACTATCGCAAGTATGATGGATGCCCTTGCCATGGCAATCTATGATAGAATTTTTTTGACAAGAGCCGATTTGTGGTTATGCCACTAGGGTGATAGGTAGATGTCACAATTACAACCTGTTGTCACAAAACATGCCCAAATATAGTAGTGGAGGAAGTTCAATAAAATATAATGTAATGGAAGAAGAAGATGTTGAGGAAGAAGAATAAGTATGAGATGATGGTCATGATCGAGAGTTAGTTGATCATGATGTTCCTAGCACAAATTTTCTTGAAGAAGGAGAAGATGATGATGATGTTGTGCCTGTTGATCATGACAACAACAATGATGACAATGATGATGATGATGACGATGACGATGATGATGATGATGAGGAGGAGGATGATGATGGTGGTGGTGGTGGTGGTGGTGATGATGATGATGATGATGATTATGATGATTATGTTACTGATGATAATGATCATGATGCTGAGATGGATAAAGAAGATCAATGACATGAATGAAAAGTACAGTTATGCAATCAATGCTTATGCTATTTAATATTTATTTCTTGATAGAAATGTATAGTTATGCAATCAATGCTTAATATAATTGATTTGTGATGTTCCTTTTAATGTTTTAAATTTATATGTGATGCTTATGCTGGATGTGATACATTCAAACTTATTGTTGTTGCTGCTGATTTTATGTTTATGTTTTTTGTGATGCTACCACCCTTAGTTGAAATAGGTAATGGACTACAAACATCATCAACCCAACTTTTGTTGCGAGTCCTTTATAGATAGCATAAAGTAAAGGTAACAAATAAAAAAAATGTAATGATTATGATGGTTACATATTATTCATGTTATCTACTATATAATTTTGCATATACGTATCGTTAATGTTTTAGCCAACATAAGATAATTGAATTACATATGGAGGAACCCAAACCTCTTTCATTAGCATCCAACACAATCTCATGGATCATTAGGTATAACTCAATATACCCAATAGAGATTAATGTTTTTTATCATTTGAAAAATATCTCTCTCATTGATAGCTATCTCTCTCATTTCATTGAGTGTGCGTACTAGAAAATAGGTATTTGTCATGTGTGTCTTCCTTGAGCAAGGGAAATATAGGAATGGAAGAAGAAATTAAGACACTTAGTAGGTCTATACCAAGGAGATCAACTAGAGGTCAAAAGATTGAAAATAAATTCAATAAACACATGGAATATTTCCTTCCTTAATGGAGCTCATGTTCATATGATGATGAGAGAAAAGATGACTCTGAGGTGCCCTTTAGGTACCAACATCTATAGAGACAGTGGGTCCCCAAAGAACTTCCTCCAATCAACATTGTGTGTTGGAGAGAGGATATATCACATAGAATTGTCATCATTACATGGTTTGGCCTATATTCCATGGATAGAATAAAGGTCTCTTAAATAAAGTTGTTGAATTGATGGAGTATGTTAGACCTTGTTACAATTATAGTAGTTGGATGCGAATTTTTAGATATAAAAAAGTATGTATAGGTATGCACTCTCAGCAAATTATATACAATAGAAAGATAATGAACAAAGTAAAAGAGTAGCTATATACATTGACAAAAGGCCAAAAGCATCAAGGACTATTGTAGGTTTTATAAATAGTGAGTGACTTGCATCAACTATTAAGCAACCCAATTGCATATTTGAGGCACACGAGAGAAATCATGTATGTGTATCTATAATAAAATCAATAAATGTAGGGTAAGAGATGCTTATCAATTATAATGTGAATTGCATAGATACAAACAAAGCCACTATCATGGACAGGGTGGCATGTGCTATGCACCATTTAGATCAACCTCCAATAAATGACTCCAAAATGCCATTAAATTATCAAGTTTTTTTGCTAACATTTCTACTAATATATGTCCCTCTCTTCCTAGTTGTAAACTATTAGTACTGTTCAAGCTAGTTGAGTGTAATTAGCACTTATTTTTCCATAAATAATTGAATTTTTTATTGACTCACATTTTGGTATTAAATAGTAAGATGAACTTGTACATGATTTAAAATCTTTGAAAAAAAAAATTGAGTTATACAAAATTATTGTATCGTCTAATTATCTCTTCTTTTAATTAAAGCTCTCTTATAATTGTTTACTATTCAACACAATTTAGAATAATAATACACATGTTTTAACATGTCTTAATGAAGCTTTTGTAAAATACAGGGCTACATTATGGATTAGAAGCTACATAGAGGTGACAATGATGATCCTCATAGCACTTCTTCTTCTTGACATGTAAAACTCGTTATTGTACAAATTAGATACAAGAAAAATGTTAAATAATATTTTTTTTCTTCACTACTATTTTTGAGTAATTTTAATTATATTATTGATAATATTGTTGTAACAAACAAGTGTTGATTAGAGAAAGGGAAAGGAACATGCAGTCCTTGAGGAGGAGTACTATGAGGAGGACTCATTCGTTGTTGATTTTGCATCAACCCCTAATCCCATGGCTACAGTTCAAAAAGCCATTTGTAACACTTGAAGAGAAATTAATTAATTGACATTTATACACCCTCCGACTCATTAGTCAAAGAGGAGAGGGACTGAATTGATGCACCTAGTTAGTAATTATACAATAAGTATTAATGTAATTTTTAATTATGAAAAAAGTTCAAAAATGGTTTTTATATTATACTTTTTTATTTATGTCATTAACAAAAATATGGATGTGTTGTTTTTATAGGGTTTTTTGACTTGTTATGTACCTCATGGCCTAGATGAGGGTGCTTTAGGTGGTTCAAGTAGATCACATGTTATATCCTCCACTTGTTTTTTTCTCGAAGAATCTTTTTTTTATGCTCTAACAATCTTGTCCACAATAGTCAACACTTTTTTATGTTCTAAAAATATTATTCTTTAGCACCTATTCATGATCCTATGGTAACACTGCCTTCAATGATGAATATAACCCCAAATGTAATGTTGCCTATAATGTCACCAACATGCAACATCACCACATATACTACTGCACTACCTAATAGTATGTAGATCTCTATTTTTTGCTCTCATTTTTCTTGTGTTTATTTCACTTGAACTATTCTTTATTGGAGGCATTGTGTAATATTGAATTCATTTTATGTAGTAGGAGATGTCACACATGATGACCAATATTTTTTTGGAGATACCTATATTAAATGTATAGGAAAAGTGGAGAATTGTGTCTTGCTTGTGAGTGATGAAGATGGACTTTCCTTGAGAGTTTCCAAGCTTCTAGGTACTTTAAAGACTAGTCCTTTCTTTTACTATACAATCTTATACTCATAATCTAATACAATAACCCCCTATGTAGTCCCTTGCAATAACTAATGAACCCATCATTATTTTGTACGAAACAATTTTTTTTAATGAAAAACTTAATGATAAGAGATTGCATATATTCAAGCCCACCATATGTACAGGGAAAAACATTATATCCTATCTAAAACCCCAATCCACTATTTTGATTTCATATCACTACTAGAATAGTTTTCTTTGATCCATTTATGAATTTTACTATTTTTTCTTCTTAAAAGGTGGCAATCTCAAAGTTTGCAATTAAAGGAATTCTCACCGAGAGTATGACAAAATATTTTTGACCTTGTGCATTTTAGAAATTTAGGTTCCTTGAGAAAGAAGGGCTAAGTTTAAGGTATATTAGAGACCACTACAATGCTACATTACAAAATGACCCTAACTATGGGCCCCCCTACATTCCTTATTTAGAGTGACATAATCTTTAGTTGGATGGGGAGGAGAGAAACAAAAAACATAATGGACATAAACCACCAATTGGTGAAAGAAGGTATGTGATTTTGTTAGAATGTAATTATATATGTACTAATTACTCTTTGTATTTGTATAATCTAACATATTTAAATTTTTTTATAGATTTCCCAACACATCAAAGGAAACAAAAGAAAGGAAACAAAAGCACGGGAAACACAAGCTAGGCTCTGGTGGTTACTCAAAACTTGTTGCATGAGTTGTAATTATTAGTAAATGAAAAATTGTATGAAAATATTTATAAATTACAATCAATTCAGTATTGATGAAACAATGCAACAAAATTTCATGATACCAAATAAAAAAATAGGGCGCATAGCTCAAAATAAAACAAACTATTAGAAGAGGAAAAAAAATAAGCCTACAAACATGGCTATTGAGTTGTGCCTAAAAGGTTACGAGCTAAAATGAGTGGGAAAGGTTCTACTAATGGATACATCATAGTAAATAAGCCAAAAGATTTTTATTTGAAATTGAATACTTAACAATTAGTATATCATTGTTATCATTTTGGGTGTTTGGATTAATTTAACATTTTGTATTGCAACTATAGAGTGTTGCAATACTTTAGAATAACTGAGAGAGGGGTGGGGGTGGGGGTTGTGAATCAGTTATCCAAGGTCCAGATGTATAAATAAAACTTTTCTCAACTTAGTGAATCGATAAAACATTTATCATCATGCATACATCCATAAGATTATGCAATCACTTAAAACTTGTAGGTTACTATCAAATCAATTCGCAGAAATGTAAACATGAAACATAACATATTTAGCAACACATTGAACACAATAATTTATGTGAAAACCCAATTTGGGAAAAACCACCAGTAACATGCTACTCTTTTTCACTATTATAAAGTGATGCCCTATGAAAGGCCAACCCTATTAAAATTTACAATACACATTGTTAAATGTGAACTTTAAAGGATTTCAATCACCCTATTAGGAGTGAGCCTTGTTAGAGGACTTCAGAGCATTCAATTGGAATGTCACCCAATTAAAGGATTTACAAATGGCTGTTAGGTCAACCTTAATCCAAAGGATTTACCCTAGACTGATACAATTATTAGAGAGTAACAATAATACTTGATCTAATAATAACTTACAACTCCATTTGCAGATTATAGATCTCTATTTTAGTCCTCCTTTCTACTTGGCCTTCACACATTTAAGCTTTGATAGCTCATTTACACTTCAAGCATTCATACCCTTAAGCCTTCTTGCTTAACATGCCAATGCAGACTCTTCTCTTAGGTCACTTGATGAAGCAATGCCCTTTACTTCTTGTCTTCCTTAGGTTTTTGCACATGACAACCCTTGCTTTTGACCAGCCATCCTTGTAAATAGGAAATTAAGATCTTTTGTTGTTCATTCTCCATCATCCAATTTAGGGTTAAGATAGTTTAGGTAGGATTCAATGATTCTACCCCATATTTCATATCTCTTCTAGAAACTTCTCCTTAAATCCTCTTTGAATTCACCTCAAAATGGTTTACCTTGAATTCTGTACCACCAACTCATCAATCTTATCTTCCACTTGGTTCACACAATCTAAGAAAATAAACTTGTCTGCTCAGATCCATTGAATTCATGATCTTTCAAATAATGTAGTCATTCAACATTAACTTGCTCCTAATGCTTGACACATACTGCATTGCTCGACATCTTTTATGGAATCACTTAAGCACAAACTAAAGTTTATTGGTGCTCAGCATCAACAAAACTTTACTCAGCATCCACTATTTTGCTTGACATACACTAGTATAGTCTTTTACTCAACTCCAACTAATTTACTTGTAGTGCCTCTCATGTTTGCAGTCTGTACCTTGTCTATTTTTGATTCGAGAGGTACTTGATACTCTTTTGATTTTTGTACCTTGAGATGACCCAAGGGTCGATTGTTATATTTTGATTTCCATACCATAGATACTTTGTTGCTATGTTGTTCAATTTATCATATCTTCATGTTGATGCTATTTTGAGATGACAGTAGATCTATGATATTTGATTATCTAGTTATATGATGTATTGGTCACATATGTGGTTTTTATGATGTGATGGACCTTATGCTTTGGTTATTTACTTCATTCTCGTCTTTTATGATTATTGCAAACGTGAGTGGTGTAAATGGATTTATGATTTATTTAATGCTTTAATTTCTTTGGCTATTATGTTATATGCAATTGCACTTGATCGTGTGTTTTAGTGTGCAAGAATTATATCCCTGGTAGTGGCCTATGGAGTTACTGATCCAGCTGTTCATATTTTGCCAATGTCACTCCTATATTGTCGACATATCCTTATTTAGTTATTTAATATTAAAATATTTCAGTGATTAGTAAATCCAAACTCATTGCATTATGTGATTAGACTAGTGAGCATGCCTATGCATTTAGAAGTTCGCATTCGTTGCGAAAGTGTTAAGTGATTTTATGTAATTTTGGGTTTTCGAGTTTTAAATCTTTTTGGATTTAATTTTTGGCAGCTTTGCCTTAGGTGAATTTCCATTACGGATAATAACCTATTTTTCGTTTGGGTCAATTCAGAGTTTAACTACTCCAGCCAACTATTTTCCATAATCAACTATTCACTCAAAAAGAATAAATATTAGAAAAGTGAATTCATTATGCACTTCACACATTTTGGAAAATTGAATTTGGAGAGCAAATTTGGAAATCCTCTTCTGAAGGATTATTGTTTTTCTCATTGTGGGAGCTGTGAGTGTGGGATCTTTGCGAGGTTGGTCTCGTTGGATTCAGCTCAAGGAGTTCTCTCTTTGCCGTCAGTTTCAGCAGTTTTGGCAAATTGGTTATTTTACTTTGTGGGTTTCTGTTTTGGCCTCTTTTTCCTTCAGGTAGGGCCTTCCCGTTTTATTGTTTTCACTCCATTTCAGCTTCCATTTCTTGTAGCAATATGTTAGGAGGCTAAGAACTAGTGTTCCCCTCTGTTTCTAGTTGCTAGTCTTGCCTGGTTGGTCGGGTATGAATGTTTTTCTTGTTTTTGAAATGGGGTTTTGAGTTTTTGGGCCGTTATGCTGGCCGTTTTTACATACGATGTCCATTTTTATTTATTTTTGGATTTTTGGGGTTTTTGAACCCAAAGGCCAAATGGGTTTTAATTTTGGAACTTTTCCAAAATTTAGAGTTTTTACCTCATTTTGCGTGCCACCCTATTTTCTTGGGTTTGCTTGACACATTATGGTTCGTGGACCTAGATGATCTGTTTGGATACCAGTCGAAATAATTTTGCATCTTTTGTTGCATTGGGATGCATGTAGCATCCGTCATCCCGATTATGTTTTTGGTTGATTGACTTTTGTTTGCTTTCTCATCCTGTCCTTGTGTATGATCTCTGTAATGGTGGTGCGCCACACACATGTATATTGTCGAGTGACCTACAGGGCCTGATCTTCTATGGTACTTTCAAAAGTTGTGATCATTGGGGTTGGGTTGGGAGTTTGCATGCCTACGGGCACTCATCGTTGGATGAGCATGGGTAGGGTAGGGTAGCATATGGAGGGGGCTTCTATCTCGCAGCCTGGTGACCTTAGTCCCATAGGGTTGGAAGAGGAAGTTTTAAGTAAGTGATAATTAAATAAACATTGGGTGGTAATAACATTAAATAAAATAAAATGGTACTTTTGTGTATTGGCCTTTCGTTGAGGGAGTTGAGCTACACAGATCTGAGCTTGGGCTTTTGATGCCAAGTGACTCTCCATGGTGTTAGTCCCTACATAGTATCCCACTGAGGTGTCTGACCAGGACCTGTAGTTTATGCATTGTCTATGTCTTGGATTCAGTCATCATACTGCTTGGCGTGTGTGTTAGCCATGGTTATTATTTTGTGTGTGTGTGGTTGGTTCATTATCTCCATCAGCATGGCGGGTGTGGACCTACGGGTACCACGTGGTTGGGAGGCATAGCTACCTTCACCACTACTAGGGATCGGTGTACAGAGACGGTCTATTGTTCTAGCATGATTGTTGCTGGATGTGTCACTTGGTACTTCGATTTGCGGAGTATGCTTTCTAGTGATTTATGCTTTCATTGGGATGTTGTTTTCCATGTTTACATGATGTTGGTTCTATGCATTCCTTATTTTGATGTTTAGCATATGGTAGATGATGTTATCTGATTACAGGGTTATCTTATGCTTTCTACTAACATGTTAGATTTCATTTACTTATATGGTAACATGTTTAGTAGTGATGTCCCTATCACAACAGCACCGATGATCTAATCGGTGGCTTGGGATGTTATGCGCGTGGGATGGCTAGGGCCCACGATGGTCTTATGATGCCATTTATGGTTGGGAGGAATCGTGTACTTGTGGTTGATTTGTTCCTTGCGATGTTATTTCAGTTGCGGTGATGTTCCTTTCTGTTCCTTTTCTATTTGTTAGATGTTAGATTTCATTTTCTGTATTTTAGTTACTCAGTTCTGGTTTGAGTGTTCTAGCCTCAAAATGTGGATCCGGTACTCCCCGATGGGAAGGTTCTTTTGTCAAATTTTCCCTATTTTTGAGTTCTGGAAGTGTTTTTGTTTTGTATGGGCGACATTTGTTCAGCAATGTTCGACATTTAAAAAATGTGTCGCACGCCCATACAAAATGTATCGTACGATTATGTAAAGTGTCGTACGCCTATTGGAGAAGTGTCACGCGACACTTTCCAGTATCGCACGCCTCTTAGAGTTGTGTCGTGCAACATTGTTAAAGTGTCGCACGCCTTAAGGAAAGGTATCGCCTAGTCCCTGAAAGTGTCACACTCCCTCTTGAGAAATGTCGCGTGACACTTTTCTATGCTGCATTAAAGTATCACACAATTTTTGTGAAAACTTGCACCGGCAGACAACAGGCACTTTTTGTCGTGATCCAAAATTTTTAAGAGTTGATCCGTATACCCTTTTGGGCATTCTTCAACCCTATGTTGTTGCATTTTGATTTCTGATGGTTTTTCTTGAAATCTAGTTTTCGGGTTTCTGTTTTAGTCCTTTGGGGTTTAAAATATATCGTTTAAGTATAAGTTGATGTAACTTAAGATATATTTTAATATATGCGATGATTCATTTGAGATGGGTTTCAGACCTCTACGGGCTAAGATTAAGATTCTAAGAAATTTCAGGGCTTCAGATTTCAGACTTAGCCAATTTTCAGGAGTCTGTTTTGGTCTTTTAGCTCGGTCGATCTCTTATGTTTTCTTGTTTGTGTTTTGGTTAGTGGTGACGTTTGGAGATCCATTGGGTATCAGGATGGTCGTTAAGTCTTTCGTTGCGATCTATATGATCCGTGTATGTTGTTGTCATGTGCACTTACACTTGTAAAATAAAAATTATTTTGGCTTGTTTTCATCCTTGTTTCCAAGGATCTTCGGGTGGGGCATTACATCACTGCTCAGCTTGCACTAAGTTTACTCGACATCTACTATCCACTTGATCAAGCTTGGTAGACAAACTTTGTTTAACTTATTCTCCTAAACTTGCTTAGTGTAACCAGCCTTTATAACTTTAAGTAGATTATCAATAAATAATGTTATCACTGTCTTAGCTAATTCTTGTACTCCTTTACATAACATAACTCAACCTTTCCTCTAGGTGCTATTATTGCATCTTTTGATCAAGTCCTTTTCATCAAGCAAATAAGTGATAGTACTTAAATCTTGTAAGAAATTTTCTTACCAGAAAATAGCAAGTTTGACATCAGTGAAAAAATAATATTGAAACATATTGATCATAGTTGTATCAATCTATTCTCATCAGTCTCCTTCTTCAACGTAGAGGACATACAGGTTGATGTTCATGATGAGAATGTTGAGGTTGAGGGTGCCAGACAAGATGATGTGACTGGGTTAGGTAAAGAGCACCATGATTATGTTATTTAAAGTACCAAAATACTTGTAACAGTTATATTTAAATGTTCATAATTTAACTCTTTTATTTTTTATTGTAGAGGACCCCCCTTTGCATCACGAGCAAAGGAATAGGCATGCACAACTAAGATCACAAGTAGAGCCAAAAAGAACTGCTAGAGGGGGAAATGAATTTGATGATGTGGATGTTCCTCTTCGAGAATTCAAGCATTCAAAAAAACATCAAACAAGAAAAAGAAATGATTATTATTTATGCAACTTAATTTATAATGGCTTGTTTTTATTTCTCACTAAATTGAACTATGCTCTAATGAATGTTCACAAAATATATAATGTGTTAATGAATATTGATGATTTTTGTGTGTTAATGAATGTTAATGAATCTTATGTGTTAATGAATTTTATCATGTCACAATTAATTAATGGTACATTTTATTAATGGATGAAAGAGTGAATGAATGATGTTAGATGTTAAAGTGGAATTTAGAGTGATATTAGGGGAAGGGGGAGGGAGAGGGGGGAAATGTGCTTCCACCTTCATGTGAGTGGCCCTATTTAGTAGAGAATATTAAACAATTCTCAAAACAAAGTAAAGCTCAAAAGGTTGTTCCTTATCTAGGATCTCAAATGTACCTAAACACTTGCCACTAATTATTGCAAGCACAAAAAGATTACAAAGGAGACCGAGTGTACACATTTGTGTGTAACTGACACTATTAATGAACTCACTGTTGAAATTCCTCTAGCTCCAATTGACATTGTTACAATGGTATTGTTGTAACATATCAAATTTCTAGACTGAAAAATAGATACTTCATTATGAAATTCATAACTAGAATCGAATAACTGAAAGAATTTAAAATGGTTAGGTAAAGTACAGAACCATATTACCGAAGTAAACATCTTTTACACTTTTCAATCCCTTTCATGTGAAAATAACTGAATTGATTTCTCAAATTGAACTAACTAACTAATCGATTTCTATAAAAATTCAAATGGAACTAAATTATTTTCATATATTTCATGAATTATATGATAATTTTATAAGAAATGAACTTACAAGATAGAATCCAGAAAGAAACATACATAAACTAGCTAAGGTATCTAAAGTCATTGTGCAAGCCTCAACTTTCTGGTAAGAAGAGAAGCATTGTCATAGGTTTAATCTCCCAAAACATGGACCTTATTAATCCCCACACAATATTTTCACAAGAAAAGCCCTCCCTACCCTAGGGTTAGGCTTGGGGCACTATCAGTCTAGCCATTTGAGCATACTAGTTTAGAATGTGTACTCAGTAATAGATGGGCATACCTGATTAACTGGAACCACCAAAATCATGTGATCAAATGGAAGCCAAGAATGCCTCTAAATGACCTTGGCCATGGATTTAGATGGGTTTATGATACCCGATCGCCACTACTCAACTTGACAACAATGTATATAACTTGGACAAGCATGAGCTTACTTGGGAAATCTATAGAAGTTTACTATAAAATTTATCATATTATCATCTATGGTAGTTTTGATTTCTCTTCTTCCCTTGTAGGGATTTTCGTTACCTCTTCACCTGCTTTCATTGGCCATTCCAACCAAGGTGAGTCCTTGGTGTTGTTCAACTTTGTTAATAATGGTATTCCATCCATTGGTCGGTACACCTATGGTAAACAACTAATTTAAAGATGTACTTCAAATTAGGCATCATGTCATTCTTATCATTCAAAACCACACTTGTTCAAACAAAAGAAAAATCACAAACATATCACAAAAATGAAAAAGACTTGTTATCTATTGTTGATTTTTGGATCTACTACAAATGTACTAAGCATTGCGATAATGTGGTATATGTGTTCCAAAGGCATGTCTCCTCATATTAATAAGTATAAGCCATGAATAGACACATCCCTTAAAGGGACATGTCTATTTGTTAATTAATAATTAATATTATAATATTTTTTATAATATAATTATAATAAATATAATCATATATATATAATATATAAGATAATGACATTCAAATTAACTAAAACTTTAACACTCCCTCTTAGTCAAGAAGGATAAATACAATTTGATAATCAAGGATAATGCTCTATCACTATTTTACCACTATTTTACCCAACCCATAGACATTCAATTTAATGATGTCTAAGATCTTAGTTGGTAAAACACTTAGTATGCATTTATGCCAATAACTCAAAGACATTATAATTAATGTCTAAGCTCTTAGTCATAAGTCTCACAAAATGCATACTTACCAATATGTCTATTATGTATTTATACAAATAGCTAAAATATAGTCAAATTAATGACATCTAAGCACATATTTGTAAGTCTCACAAAATACGTATTGCATGATTTAAGTTTTAAGGATATCTTTGATTAGAAGATATCCACCATTTTGATATCACATTAGATATCATGAGTATTGGTCTCCCAAAATACATAATATTCACCAATTACTCAAATGTAAGGTTTGATATTACATCTGATATCAAGAATATTGGCCTACCATATTATCAATGATATTCACCAAATACTCTGAGTAATGGTTTTCCATAATGTTGAGATGCAAGACATTCACCATTTACTCAATTTATTTGATCTCATAATAAAATTTATTGTAAGATCATCACCTTACAACAACTTCTCTAAATACAAGTGATGATCATGTGGAAGTCATCACTTCCCCATGATGTACACAGTGGGTAGGCCCATTAAAATCACATGGTCACAATGTATGAATCATAATCCTCTTTACTGCAACAATTTATTGATCACTAGAGAATCCATCTCATCATGGTTTACTTCCTTTGAATGAATATGATCAAGATCACCAAGGGTTGACTGAATCATCTCCTCTATCTATTCCCTCTCTTTCAAGATTGCGTCTAATGAAATGCCAGACCCCCTCTAAATCTCAATCTCCTTCTTTTTCTTGCAAGAACATTTTTGAAGGAAAAGATCAAGACAAATAGCTCTAATAATATAGATTGAAATACAAATAAGAAAGAGTTTGTAATAGATAAATGTAATACTAAATATTTATCTCATATGTCTTAAACCATAAATTGGCCCCATATGTATCAATTTAGAAAAAGTGTCTAATAAGTTGGAATCGTTGTCCAATACTTTTATCATCTTTATACTTGATCAAATGGATCTCCCTTTATTCCACTAGTCTTATCTACTAGCATTGCATGGTCAATTCGTATTGACCTTCTCATACCTTGTCATACCCTCTCTTGATAGAGGCATGTATTTTATTAAGGGGAAGTGAGACATAATTTTTTAGTATGCCCAATACCTTGGTTGATCACCTTATTCCATCTACTATGTTGTGGTGGATCCTGTTGTACACGTGGCATTTGAACTATTCGTCTCTTTCCTTTTCTTCATCCTTTACATTTAATACACCTTGGTACACTTCTCTGCATATTTGATTTAATGAGTGGGATGAGATTTCACAAGAGGACTTAACATGTGGTCCCCCAAACTTCTTTTACCTCTCATGCAATTATTTATGGTTAGCACAAATTGCAGGTGTTTTTGATTTGCCATTGCAAATCGTGATTTCGCTTTTATTTGAGATTTTTGAAATGTGTCTCCTAGATTTTCCAATCACGGTGAGTTGTATAAATCATCTTCATATGCAAAGAAATACATATCATCTC
This sequence comes from Cupressus sempervirens, assembly GCA_028749045.1. NCBI lineage: Eukaryota > Viridiplantae > Streptophyta > Pinopsida > Cupressales > Cupressaceae > Cupressus > Cupressus sempervirens. The sequence goes on from CM053789.1 coordinate 875,435,120, forward strand.
AATAGAATGAAATTGAGCATCTTAGTACCATCTCTCTCCCAAATCTACTCTTTTGGCATAACAATGGCCCTCAAATCTCCTTGCAAGCATCACCATAATAGGTCAAAGAGCATCCTGCAAGACTGCAAGTTCACCTAACCCTCAAACACACTTGTATCTTTGGTATAAATATTAGAGAAGTTGTCTTCCTCTTCCTCATGTTTTGGAGTAGATTGGCTTCACCAAACATTTCAAGAGGTGGGAAATTGCTATTCCAATTTAGAAAACATAGACATCGACATGGAGAACATGAATAGTGAGTGGATGAATGGACATCTAAATGAAATACTATATCTACTTGAGATGTGCAATCTATTGAGGGAAACCCTAGAAGATATCAGGAAGCAATACTCTTGAATTTGAATGTTATTATCTTATATATATTTATATATAAGATAATGACATTCAAATTAACTAAAACTTTAATGCTCCCTCTTAGTCAAGAAGGATAAATACAATTTGATAATCAAGGATAATGCTCTATCACTATTTTACCACTATTTTACCCAACCCATAGACATTCAATTTAATGATGTCTAAGATCTTAGTTGGTAAAACACTTAGTATGCATTTATGCAAATAACTTAAAGACATTATAATTAATGTCTAAGCTCTTAGTCATAAGTCTCACAAAATGCATACTTACTAATATGTCTATTATGTATTTATACAAATAGCTAAAATATAGTCAAATTAATGACATCTAAGCACATATTTGTAAGTCTCACAAAATAAATATTGCATGATTTAAGTACAACACTTACTCAAAATGTATAGCACAAAATTTAGCCAACTAAAGTTGTCACACATCAACACTCCCTCTTAGGTAGGGAGGATAAACACAAGACAAATATTACACCATTGGTAATATTAGGAATGGCAAGTTTTAAGGATCTCTTTGATTAGAAGATATCCACCATTTTGATATCACATTAGATATCATGAGTATTGGTCTCCCAAAATACATGATATTCACCAATTTCTCAAATGTAAGGTTTGATATTACATCTGATATCAAGAATATTGGCCTACCATATTATCAATGATATTCACCAAATACTCTGAGTAATGGTTTTCCATAATGTTGAGATGCAAGACATTCACCATTTACTTAATTTATTTGATCTCATAATAAAAGTTATTGTAAGATCATCAACTTACAACAACTTCTCTAAATACAAGTGATGATCATTTGGAAGTCATCACTTCCCCATGATGTACACAGGGGGTAGGCCCATTAAAATCACATGGTCACAATGTATGAATCATAATCCTCTTTACTGCAACAATTTATTGATCACTAGAGAATCCATCTCATCATGGTTTACTTCCTTTGAATGAATATGATCAAGATCACCAAGGGTTGACTGAATCATCTCCTCTATCTATTCCCTCTCTTTCAAGATTGCGTCTAATGAAATGCCAGACCCCCTCTAAATCTCAATCTCCTTCTTTTTCTTGCAAGAACATTTTTGAAGGAAAAGATCAAGACAAATAGCTCTAATAATATAGATTGAAATACAAATAAGAAAGAGTTTGTAATAGATAAATGTAATACTAAATATTTATCTCATATGTCTCAAACCATAAATTGGCCCCATATGTATCAATTTAGAAAAAGTGTCTAATAAGTTGGAATCGTTGTCCAATACTTTTATCATCTGTATACTTTATCTAATGGATCTCCCTTTATTCCACTAATCTTATCTACTAGCATTGCATGGTCAATTCTTATTGACCTTCTCATACCTTGTCATACCCTCTCTTGATAGAGGCATGTATTCCATTAAGGGGAAGTGAGACATAATTTTTTAGTATGCCCAATACCTTGGTCGATCACCTTATTCCATCTACTATGTTGTGGTGGATCCTATTGTACACGTGGGATTTGAACTATTTGTCTCTTTCCTTTTCTTCATCCTTTACATTTAATACACCTTGGTACACTTCTCTGCATATTTGATTTAATGAGTGGGCTGAGATTTCACAAGAGGACTTAACATGTGGTCCCCCAATCTTCTTTGACCTCTCATGCAATTATTTATGGTTAGCACAAATTGCAGGTGTTTTTGATTTGCCATTGCAAATCGTGATTTCACTTTTATTTGAGATTTTCTAAATGTGTCTCCTAGATTTTCCAATCACGGTGAGTTGTATAAATCATCTTCATATGCCAAGAAATACATATCATCTCAATAGAATGAAATTGAGCATCTTAGTACCATCTCTCTCCCAAATCTACTCTTTTGGCATAACAATGGCCCTCAAATCTCCTTGCAAGCATCACCATAATAGGTCAAAGAGCATCCTACAAGACTGCAAGTGCACCTAACCCTTAGACACACTTGTATATTTGGTATAAATATTGGAGGACTTGTCTTCCTCTTCCTTATGTTTTGGAGTAGATTGGCTTCACCAAACATTTCAAGAGGTGGAGAATTTCTAGTCCAATTTAGAAAACATAGACATCGACATGGAGAACATGAATAGTGAGTGGATGAATGGACATCTAAATGAAATACTTTATCTACTTGAGATGTGCAATCTATTGAGGAAAACCCTAGAAGATATCAGGAAGCTATACTCTTGTGTGTAGGTAACCATTCATTGCCTTGGTTGTAGTGCAAGAAATGGTTCTAGCACTAGTAGTCGATCCAATTATTTTGCAAGTGAAGTCATGTCAATGAAGCATTGATCATTTGAGTGACCCTACATAACACAATTGAAAAAATTCATATCTATCCCAATTATAAAATATATAAGTAGAGTCCATTCTCAAAACCATAATTTGCCACATTTCCCTTATCTATACCACAAGGAGAGAATTTTGAGTGCATGAGGACAATGTATAGTAATTGAGTGTCCCAAAAGTGTTTGTGGAAAGTACACGACAAATCTATGTACCAATAAACCCAAGCACTTGTTGTGAGTTGACCCTTGATATGATTTTCCATGTCTATGACAATACATTGATATGATAACCAGTGCTAAACAATTTCTCAAGTTCTACAAATTAAGTGATCTAGAAGATACAATAATGGGGAGCTTCAAGCTTGTGAAGTAACTTTGACCTATAGTTAGGACAAAAAAGTGAATGGAATAAATACATTTCAATGCACTCAAATACCAACTTTGAACTAGGCTTTGATACCATTGATTTTTGGATCTACTGCAAATGTGCTTAGCACTGCCATAATGTGGTATGTGTATTCCAAAGGAAAACTTCCTCAGATTAATAAGCATAAGCCATGAATAGACATGATCCTTTAAGGGATATATCTATTTGTTAATTAATACATCAAGAAATATTTGCATTAATTAAGAGGTATGAAGAAAATAATATATAAACACTAACATAACCTAAAATGAATGCTTTATGGGAATTAAGGAGCCTCTACTTAGCGACTTAAGCTAATTTGATTGTGAATGAAATGCGATTACTATTTGGAGAGGCCTGTGTTCAACCAAAGGTATTATGCTCAGTGCATAGATATAAGAGTAAGAGTAGAGAGAAGGAGAAGAATGCCATCTCCACCAAACATGAAATTTTTTAAACCTTCTTTAGGCTCAAGCGAGCCACAACTCAAGGTGGTAGTCTCAATCAAGAGCATCAGTTTCAAGTTCACTAATTTAGATGCAAAGGTGGCACCAAGTGTACATGGTCATTGTTGACACAAAAGTTTCCACCCATCGTAGAGGTATGACCCTCTCCTTTTGTAACATGGAAATGACCTCCAAGTGTGGGTTTTGCACTTTGAGGCCAAATCTCTAGAGAAGGCAAACTTCCTTGTTGTGATGTGGAGCCTAATCAAACTCAGAGGTTTATTTGGTGTGTTTTTCTCCCCATATCATTTCTACAGGGGTAGCACCCCCAAGATAGGGTCAAGGGGCAGCACCCTTGTGGGGTCATGGGGCAATTCCTTATGTGTGCTCTCTATCGAAATATAGGGTGGGGTCGAGGGGCAGTACCCCCATAGCCAAAAAATTTCTTATATTGTAAAAGGCACCAACTACTATTTTTCCCATTAGAAGACTTATTCTAGCCCTAATTTTGTAAGGGACAAAAACTTGTATAAAAAAGCTTAGGGTTAGGGATTTCATGATGTAATGGTTATATTATAGCTTCTTGCAGTGGTATTGAGATGTAAAGGATTGTGGATTGTAATCATTGGATAATAATAATATTGGACTTGCTATTAGTGGACATAGCTCAGGGATTGGGTAGACCACATTAAATCTTGGTGTCTTGTGTTCTCTTCTATGCAATCTATTATTTTTAGTATTGGTTATATTTGTATGCAACTGTTATTTTTTTCTAAGGTTAATTCTAACAAGTGGTATCAAAGCCAGACAATCATCATTTTTTTAGCTCAAACTGTTGTTAGTTTTTTTTAGCTAGACCATCATCATTTTTTTAGTGATCCTCTAAAGGAAGGTCTCATGGTTGAGCGGGAGCAATGGTAGATAAGGGTAAGCTAAAGGTGAAGAATTTTAATGGGCAGAACTTTTAGTTATGGAAAATGCAAATGGAGGACTATCTTTATTAGAAGAATTTATGGAAGTTGTTGAAAGGAAAATCCAAGAAACAAGGCACTTGTCAGATGAGGATTGGGATATTTTAGATAGAAAGGCACTTGGAAGAATTCGTTTATGCTTGGCACCAACAATGACATTTGATATTACAAAAGTGAAGATGATGAAAGAGTTGATACAAACCCAAGTAGAATTGTATGAAAAGCCCTCTACTTCAAGCAAGGTATTTCTCATGAAGATTTTATTTAATATGAAGATGAAAAAAGGTGGATCTATTGTGGATCATTTAAATGAGTTTCATACTATTACTAGTCAGTTATCTTTTGTGGGTATTAATTTTGATGAAGAAATTAGGGCTCTCTTGATTTTGTGTTCTTTGCCTAAAAGTTGGAATGGCTTGGTAATGGCTGTGAGTAATTCTATTTCTATACCTAATACCCTAAAATTTGATGATATAATTGGTGTTATTTTGAGTGAGGAAAATCATAAGAAAACCTCAGGTGGATCTACACCAGGAAGTTCTTTGAATGCACAAAGAAAAGGTAGAACAACTGAGAGAAGAAATAATTCTGAAAATTTTGAGAAATCAAGAGGAAAGTCAAAGGGGAAGAGGTCTTAGTCTAGAGGACCAAGAGATTGTTGGTATAGTGGTAAACTAGGGCATATGAAAAAATATTATTGGTCTCAAAAGAAAAATGAAAGAGATAAACCAGAAGAGAACAAGGAGGAAAATGTGGTAAGTAACAAATCCGAAGAGGATCCTTTGCTTCTATCTTTAGAAAGTGTTGATGATTCATAGGTTTTAGATTCTAGTGCTTCATTTCATGCTACACCTCATAGAGGTTATTTTATTGATTATGTCTAGGGGGATTTTGGGCTTGTTTATTTGGGGGATAATGAAACTTGTTAGATTGTTGGAAAAGAAAAAGTTAAGATTAAGTTGCAAGATGTGAATCATTGGCTACTACGTGAGGTAATACATGTTCTAAGGCTAAGTAGGAATTTAATTTTAGTAGGGTAACTTGGTGATTAGGGTTGTGTAGTTACTTTTAATGACAAAAATTGGAAGGTTCCCTTGAAGTAGCAAAAGGTGTGAAATTAGGAACCCTATATCTTTGTATAGGTCATACTGTTTCTTCTACTTTGATTATTTCAAAGAAAAATGGATTTTTAGGAACAATTGTTGTAGTTGAGTAGGGAGAACAAATAGTTGCTATAGATTTTCATATAGCACTATGGCACAAAAAACTTGGGCACATGAGTGAGAAAGTTTTACCAGGTTTGAAATGTATTAATATGAATTTCTATGAAAGTTTTGTGTATAGAAAACAAAAGAGAGTGAGTTTTGTGAAGAAAAATAGTGAGAGAATAGAGCTTGTGCATACAAATGTATGGGGACCAGCTTAGGTATCCTCCCTTGGTGGCTCTTATTATTATGTTACATTTATCAATGGTGCAACTAGAAAAGTATGGGTTTATTTCCTTAGACAAAAATCTAATGTATTTCAAACTTTTAAGAAATGGAAATTCTTGGTTGAAAATAAGACTGGTAAGAAATTAAAATGTCTCAGATTTGATAATGGTGGTGAGTATTGCAATCATAAATTTGAAGGTTATTGCTCCACTAATGGTATTTGTAGACAAAAAACTATTCCAAGGACTCCACAAGATAATGGAGTGGTTGAACACATGAATAGGACTATAATGGAGCATGCAAGGAGCATGAGGTTACATGCTGGGTTGCCCTTAAACATGTGGGAGGAGGTTGTCAATACTACTATATATTTGATTAATAGAGGTCCTTCTACTCCTTTGGGTTGCGGTATTCTAGAGGAAGCATGGACTGGTAAGAAGGTGAGTTGTTCTTTTCTCAAAACCTTTGCTTGTGAAGTATTTTCTTATATAGATTCTGAAAATAGAACCAAGCTAGAAGTTAAGTTAAAGAAATGTGTATTTATTGGATATGGCATTGATGAATTTGGTTATAGGCTTTGGGATTTTGAAAATCATAAAATTGTAAGAAGCAGTGATGTCATATTCAATGAGAAAGTGTTGTACAAAGATCTGTTACAACAACATGAAAAGAAAGAAGATGATTATGTAGTGCTGGATGATAATCCAAAAGATGATGTTCCAATAATTCCTCATGGTTTGCAACAATCTCAACAAAAAATACCACACACCCTAGTGAAAGTTAGATGGTCAACAAGGCTAAGTAGACCTCCAGAAAGATTTTCTCCTTCTTTGTATTCTACTTTACTTATTGATGTTGGTTAACCTGAATTTTATGTTGAAGCTATGCAGGTGGATACAAAGATTCAGTGGGAGTCCATAATGAAAGAAGAAATGGACTCATTGCTGAAAAATAAGACATGAGATTTATGCCAATTGCTTGCCGGTAAAAGTTATAGAATAAATGGGTTTATTTGTTGAAAGAAGAGGATGGAGGTAAGAAATGATTTAAAGCTAGTCTAGTTTTAAAAGGATTTGCATAGAAAATGATTTTAATGAGATATTTTCTCCTGTTGTTATAATGACTTTTATCTACACTATTTTAAATATTGTGGCTACTGAAGATTTTCATTTGGAGCAACTTGATATTAAAACAACCTGCCTTCATGGTGATTTGGATGAAGATATATATATATATATATATGGCATAGCCATAGGGATTTGAGGTCAAAGGTAAGGAGAACTTAGTGTGTAGATTGAAGAAAAGTTTATATGGCTTAAAGCAAGCACCTCGACAATGGTATCCAAAATTTGATAGTTTTATGCATGAGCATGGATATGGTAGGTGTCATTTAGATCATTATATTTATTTTAAAAGGTTGGATAAAGGATTTGGGGGAAACAAAACAAATCCTTGGTATGAAGATTTATAGAGATAGAAACAACATGAAATTGACATTATCTTAGGCTGATTATACTACAAAGGTGTTGCAACATTTCTCTATGGAGAATGCTAAAGCTGTTAGCACACCTTTATGTGGTCATTTGAAGTTGACTAAGGAGATGCATCTAAAGAGAAAATAAGAGGAGGATAAGATGTCCAAGGTACCTTATGCTTCAGCTGTAGGAAGCTTGATGCATGCTATGGTCTATAAAAGGCCATATATTGTACATGCAGTGGGAGTTGTTAGCAGGTATATGAGTCATCTAGGAATTGAGCATTAGAATGCAGTAAAATGGATTCTTAGTTATTTGAGAGGTACATCCAATAAGTGTTTATACTTTGGGGGCTCTACTATTGATTTATATGGATATATTGACTTAGATTTGGTAGAGGATATTGATACCAGGCATAGTACTATAGGTTATGCATTTACTATTGGTGAGGCAGTCATGAGTTGGGTTTCTTGATTGCAAAAGGTTAATGTTTTATCCACTACAGAGGTAGAGTATGTTGCTACTATAGAGGTATCCAAGGAGATGATATGGCTTCCATTCTTCTTGGAAGAATTGGGACACCCTTAGAAGGATAATTATTTGTTTATAGATAGTCAGAGTGCCATTCATCTTGCAAAGAATTTGATTCTACATTCAAAGAAAAAGCACATACTTTTGTAGTACGATTTCATTTGGTCAGTTTTGGATGATGGAAAGTTAAAGCTGGAGAAGATATATACATATGATAATCTAGTAGATATGTTTACCAAGGTAGTAACAAGGGAGAAGCTAAACTCCTCTTCAGAGATGGTTGGTCTTCTCGACTTAATAGAATAAAAGAACAGTAAAGTCTAGGGTGGTTTGATATTCTAATGGGAGCTACAGGTTTAGTAGTGCTATGATCAGTCTCCAAGTGGGAGGTTATTGTTGTGGAGTCTGATCAGTCTCCAAGTGGGAGATTATTGTGATGTGGAGCCTAATCAGACTTAGAGGTTTATTTGGCATAGTTTTCTCCCCATATTATTTCTATGAGGGTTTGGGGGTATTACCCCAAGACGGGGTCAAGGGGCAGCACCCTAGGTGCCTAACAATCCTCACTATTAGGGTGCACATAAACTACTACTTGATACAAAAAGGGAGAAGGAAACTAAAAATAAAATGCTGAAAGAGAAAGGAGGCGATGCACCAAGATAGAACATGATTAAAATCTCTGCCAATGAATGCACAACACATGAATGAAATACCCAAATACACAGATCTTGACTCTATTCTACCCTCTCAGAACTCACACGTAGGTTTGGAGTTAATTAAATGTTGAAAGGAAAGATATCTTCATAGTGCAACAATCATCAAAAATTTAAACACAACATATAACCCTAACAAGTAGAAAATAAAAATTCAAACAAGGCAAGGTACATGTACAAATAATATATGGCAAGAAGAGGTAAGAAGTAGAAATTTCATTAATGGAAGAAAAAAGTTGTAGAGCATAACACTACTACAAAATATAGACAAAGAAGAATCCAAAAAATATATTAATGACTATCTTTTAAAGAGTTTAGACATAACTCTTATTTAATTATGGAGTTCAAACCCCAACTAGGTAAAGTTGAGTTGTAGAGGAGAGTAACAATTGAGAATAATAAGAAATCAAATCTTGAAGTGCAATCTACCCATAAAGTGACAAGGAGAACCCAAATCAATGCACCCAATCATAAGAGAGATCCAATTGTTGGAAATGATTGAAAAGATCATGAGGGAAATTGTATATGAAACTGGTAAAAGAATGTTCTCAATCATTGTTTTGTCATTGATGTCAAACTTGCTACCTGCAGGAATGACAATTGCTTTAGTGATCCAAATACTATCAATTAGTTAATTGACAAGGAGGAGGCAATCAATAAGATGTAACTAGAACACCTAGAGAAAGGTTGAAGTTATGATGTTGTAATGAAGTACAAGGATCAAATAATCCATTCATGAAAAAGTGTATTGATGACATACTCTAAGACACAAAGAATGGGCACACTAAAACACATCAAAGATGTAAGGTTTTAGCTAAGTCATTTGTAAAGCCTAACTAAATTCATTAGAGAGAGAGAGTTGAGCAAGCTAGTTAGTGCCGAGAAGATACAAGTGCTGAGTAAAATGCAAGTGCCGAGCAGATACAAGTGTCGAGTAAACTACAAGTGCCGAGAAGAAACAAGTGTCAAGTAGATACAAGTGCCAAGCAAATACAAGTGCCGAGCAGATACAAGTTTTGAGTAACACAGAGGTGTCAAGCATCAGTAAACCAATAGTGTCGAGTTGCTACATTATTTTAAAAATTAAAGATTTGCCAGATCTAAGATGACAAGGTTGTTATCTAGAAGTCTGTCAATTAAATGGAAGATAAGAATGATGAGTTGGTGGCATAGAACACCATGTAGAATGTTTATGAAGATACAACTGGACTCTAGATGAAGTTTCTAGCAAGATATGGGGTAGATACATTATATCCTACCTAATCCATTTGAAACCCTAAAATTGGAGAGGGAGAATTGAGCAGAAAAGGAAAACTAGATTTCTATTTAAGGAGTCATAAGGTCATGAAGCAAAGAGAGAGAGGTGGTCAAGCATGAAAGCATAAAGTGTTGAAGGAGGTGCTAAGGAGAAAGAGAGCACAGTTACTTTGTTTCGATAAGAAGACACCAAATGTGGATGCATTGGGATGATGAGTAAGAAGACTCAAGGAGATGAAGCTTGAGAGGAAGACAAGCTATCAGAGCTGAAGTGATTAAAGCCAAGCAAAAGGATAGAACTGAAGTGAGATCTAAAATCTGCAAAGTATGTTGTAAGTTGTATGAGATCAAAAAGCCATTATCATTACTCTCTAGCAATTGTAACAGTTAGTTTAAATCCTATGGACTTAGGTTGGTTTAATAGCCATGAGGTGAATCCTTTAACAGGGTGACATTCCAAGTGAATGTTCCAAAGTCCTTTGACCAGGCCCATTCCTAATAGTTTGGTGAAATCCTCTAACAAGGTCACATTTAAGAGTGTGTTGTAAGCCTTTAACAAGGCAAGCATTTAACAGGGCATCACTTTAGAAGAGTGAGAATCAAGTAGCATGTTACTAGTGGTTTTTTCCAAATTGAGTTTCCATGTAAATCATTGTGTCATGTGTTAATCTTGCTTGTTTTATTGCTGCATATTGATTTACTGTAATTTGCTCGGATGATTATTTTAAGCTTGGATGGATGAAAAGTTTATGGGCTCACTATAGTTTGAGAAAAAGTATTATTATGGCATTTGGACCTTGGATAACTGATTCACCCCCCCCTCTCAGTTATTCTAAAAAATTCTAACAATTGGTATCAGAGCCAGACTATTGATTCAGTTTAAAGGGACTATAAGCAGAAAAGATCAAAATGCCTAAGAGAGAAGTTCCCAAGCTCAAAAAAGACAACTTTTTTGCATGGAAAAGTTTGATGAAGATACATCTTGGATCCATAGGAGGTTATGCCAAAAATTCAATTGTTACTAAACATGTTGATCCAACTGGTACTCTTACTGTAGAAGATATGAAAAACAAATAGGAACACAATCATACAATGCTAGAAATTGCCTCTGCACTCAACTATGCTGAATTTGATTATATCAAAGGATGTGACACTGCATTCAAAATGTGGAAAGCCCTATCAAACATCTATGGAGGAGATCAGAATGTACAAAGAGGAAAAAGAGAAAGCCTCAGAGGAAAGTTTGATGATATGAAAATGGAGGAAAATGAGAATGCTACTCAGTATGGCGCAAGAATAAAAAGAAGTGGTAAGTGTAATAGGATGCTTGAGTGGTCAATTGGATGAAGATACTGTTAATAGTAAGTTCTTAAGAACCTTGCTCCCTATCTATGCTATTAGAGTATCAACAATACAAGAGCTAAGATGTGTACCAAGAAACAATCTAATTTTTGAAGGTATATTGGGTAGACTCACTGCATTTGAGTTATCTAACTTTGACAACTACAGACCTAAGAATGTTGAATCTGCTTTCAAGGCCAAGCTATCACTGAAAGATGCTGAACAGGTGAAATCAAAGAAAGGAAGAAAAATGAAATATGTATCCAATGATAGTAGCACTGATGAGGAAGATGTGGAAAAATTGGAAGCACTACTAGCTAGAAGATTTCACAGAGGTAAAGGAAAATTCAAAAGTAAGATGCCTATCATTTGTTTCAATTGCAATGAAGTAGGTCATATTGCTGCCAGGTGTACACAGAAAAAGGATTACAAGGAAGACAACAAATACAAATTCAGAAGAGAATATGACAAGAGAGATTACAAAGACAAAGGTAAGAAGTGTTATATTGTAGAAGAAAATTCTGATGATAATGATGATGAAGTTGTTTATGTAGCCATGAAGGACCAATCTGATGAAGAAGAGCCTACAGCACTGGTAACATGTATGAACAAGAATGATAGGTGGATCATAGACAGTGGATGCTCACATCACATGACAGGAGACAAAAGTAAGTTTGTTAACTTTACTCAGTATGATGGAAATAGTGTTAAATTTGGTAATGATGCTCCATGTCAAATCAAAGGAAAAGGTTCCATTAAGCTCATAGAGAAAATTTAATGTGATAATGCATACTATGTTTAAGGATTAAACTACAATTTACTAAGTGTCTCATAGTTAGGCAATGTAGGATGCAAAGTAGAATTTGGAAACAAAACTGCAAAAATCTATGATACTGATGGTAAATTGATAGGAAAAGGAGATCAAACAAGAAGTAATCTATTTTACCTTGATATGGATGATGTTTCTTTTTTTATTGCAAAATTTGATGATGAATGGTTATGGCATAGAAGGCTATGTCATGTCAACTTTGAAAACCTGGTCAATATCAGTAAAATGAAGAAAGTCAGAGGTTTACCAAAATTGAAGAAGCCTAATAATATCATGTGCAAACAATGTCAGCTAGGAAAGATGAAAAAGTCAAGTTTTAAAAGCAAAAACTATACATCTACAGAAGTACTTGAGTTAGTTCATACTGACTTATGTGGTCCAATGGAAGTACAAAGCTACAAAGGAGATAAATGCATAATGTTGTTCGTTGATGACTATTCCAGGATGATGACTGTTATGTTTTTAAAACAAAAATATGATGCTTTTCAAATGTTTAAGTGGTATGTTGCTAGAGCTGAAAAGGAAACATGAAAGAGCTTGAAATGCCTAAGATCAGACAGAGGTGGTGAATTCACATCAAATGAATTCGAGATATTTTGTAATGATAAAGGAATCAAAAGACAAACGTCAGCTCCTAGAACTCCCCCATAGAATGGAATTGCTGAAAGAAGAAATAGATCTGCGATTGACTATGCCAAAACATTAATGATGGGAAAGACTATTGCTCTAAAATACTGGAGAGAAGCTATAAGTGTAGCTATTCATACACTAAACCGAGTACAAGTCAAGAAACGTAAAAATACAACACCTTTTGAATTATGGTATGGTCACTCACCCAATGTAAAACATTTCAAAGTGTTTGGTTGCAAATGCTTTATCCTTAAAGATGCTAGAAATGGAAAATTTGATGCAAAAAGTGATGAAGGCATATTTCTTCATTACTCCACTAGAAGTAAGGCACACAAGTGTTTGAATACTAACACTAACAAAATTGTGGAAAGTGCAAATGTAAACTTTGATGAGCATATAGAAGTCCAAGCTGAAGAACCAAAGAGAATGGATGAATACAGAACTTTTGTGTATTCTTATGAAGGAATGCCTATTGATGAGGATGTTGTCAATCAAATTGAAACTCAACAAAAAATTTTAGTATCAACCCAATCACAACCAGTGAATGCCGAGTTGTATTCAAAATCTGAGTTACAGAATGAAGAAAATGCACAACCTGATCCTGAAGTCAGTATACATGAAAGAGATGAAGAACAACCTAAGAATGAAGTGCATAGTGATCCTAAATCTGAAAGATCAAACATGGAAACAAGGACAGAACTAAGATTATCCAAATATGTGAAAATACATCACCCTGCTGAACAGATAATTGGCGACAAAGATGTAAGACCAATGACAAGGAATAGACTGAGACATGAATAATGTCTGATCAGCAAATCTGAACCTAAGATAGTATATGGTGCATTACAAGATGATGATTGGTATAAAGCTATGGAAGAAGAGATTGATCAAATAAAGAAGAACAAAACCTGGAGTTTAGTTCCTAGACCAGTTGACAAAAATGTGATTGGCACCAAGTGGGTATTTAGAAAAAAGCTAGATGAGAATGGTGAGATTACTAGAAACAAAGCTAGACTAGTATGCAAGGGTTATGCTCAAGAAGAAGGACTAGACTATGGGGAAACATTCGCCCCTATTGCTAGAATGGAAGGAGTAAGAACTTTACTTGCATATGCTGCATATAAAGGTTTTAAAGTCTATTAGATGGATGTAAAATCTTCTTTTTTGAATGGTATATTGGAAGAAGAAGTCTATATTGAACAACCAGAGGGATTTGTTGATGAGAACAATAGGGATATGGTTTGTAAATTACATAAAGAACTCTATGGTCTAAAACAAGCACCCAGAGCATGGTATGAGAGACTTCACAAGTATTTAGTACAAATAGGATTTGAAAGAACTGATGATAACAACAACATGTACATCAAATCAAAAGAAGGTAAGGATATTATAGTATCTAAACTCTTTGTGGATGACATAGTGTTTGGAGGAAAGGAAGTACTTTGCAAAGGTTTTTCTGACAAAAAGAAACATGAGTTTGAGATCTCTATGTTTGGAGAGATCAAATTTTTTATTGAATTGCAAGTACATCAACTCAAACATTGTATATTTGTGACACAATCAAAGTACATCAAAGAGATTCTTAAAACGTTTGGATTGGAGGAGTCCAAACCAGTAAGCACACTAATGGCAACTGGAAATAAGCTATCCAAAAATGATGAATCAGTTGAAGTCAATCAAACAATGTATAAATCCATGATTGGAAAACTACAATATGTTGTACATAGCAGACCAGACATAGCATTAGCAGTTGGAATAGTGGCTAGATTCTCTACTAATCCAAAAGAAAAGCATCTCATAGCAGTAAAAAGAATAATGAGATATCTTAAAGGAACTGATAACTTTGGTCTATACTACAAAAAGAATGAAAAGTTTGAGCTAAATGCATATATAGATGTAGATTGGGGAGGCAACATTGATGATAGAAAAAGTACAAGTGGAGGTGCATTATTTTTAGGTAAAAGGCTAGTTACTTGGACTAGCAAGAAACAAACCTGCACATCCCAGTCAACTGTAGAATCAAAATATGTAGCAGCTATAGTAAATTGCACAAACATTGTGTGGCTCACACATCTATTGAAAGGAATGAAAGAAGAGGTAACTAAACCTATGATACTGTATTGTGATAATACAAGTGATATAAACATATCCAAGAATCCAGTAATGCATGCAAAAATCAAGCACATTGCAATCAAGTATCACTATGTCAGAGAATTGGTAGAAGACAAACAAGTGAAATTGGAGTACATTCACACAAAGGAACAAACTACATATATCTTCACCAAACCATTGCCCAAGGATGCCTATGAATATCTTAGAGGCAAGTTGGGGGTAATGCCCCTAACTCAAGTAGTTTAAAGCAACAAGGAAGCTGCCCTGCATTCACAGGAACAAATTATTGAAATATCTAAAGAATGATGTAGAGGATGACAACAAGAGCAGAAACTCCAAATTAGTCACAAGCATGGTGATAGAGGGAGAAAACATGAGATGCAAAGCTTATACTTCACATGTTAAAGATGCTACATCTTTGGCATTTATGTCAAAGAGGGAGAAATATGTAAAAAATTGATCAATACTCAGAAAAAGGGAGATATATATGAAAGAGGGAGATTAATGGAGAAACTGAAAGATATATATGAGAGCCGTAGTAAGGATGTAGTAGCCAAGAAAAGTAGTAGACAACGTATACAATCTTGGTGGTAACTAAGTTGATCAATTGATCAGATTGGTTTGTCATCAATGCCAAAGAGGGAGATTGTTGGAAATGATTGTATATGAAATTGGTAAAAGAATGTTCTCAATCATTGTTTTGTCATTTATGTCAAACTTGCTACTTGTAGGAATGACAATTGCTTTAGTGATCCAAATACTATCAATTAGTTGATTGACAAGGAGGCAATCAATAAGATGTAACTAGAACACCTAGAGAAAGGTTGAAGTTATGATGTTGTAATGAAGTACAAGGATCAGATAAGCCATTGATGAAAAAGTGTATTGACGACATACTCTAAGACACAGAGAATGGGCACACTAAAACACATCAAAGATGTAAGGTTTTAGCTAAGTCATTTGTAAAGCCTAACTAAATTCATTAGAGAGAGAGAGAGAGCTGAGCAAGCTAGTTAGTGCCGAGTAGATACAAGCACCGAGTAAACTACAAGTGCCAAGCAGATACAAGTGCCGAGTAAACTACAAGTGCCGAGTAGATACAAGTGCCGTGCAAATACAAGTGCCGAGCAGATACAAGTGTCGAGTAACACAGAGGTGCCGAGCATCAATAAACCAATAGTGTCGAGTTGCTGCATTATTTTGAAAATCAAAGATTCGCCAGATCTAAGCCGACAAGGTTGTTATCTAGAAGTTTGTGAATTAAATGGAAGATAAGAATGATGAGTTGGTGGCACAGAACACCATGTAGAACATTTATGAAGATATAGCTGGAATCTAGACGAAGTTTCTAAATAAGAGCAAGATATGGGGTAGATACATTGTATCCTACCTAATCCATTTGAAACCCTAAAATTGGAGACAGAGAATTGAGTAAAAAAGGAAAACCAGATTTCTATTTAAGGAGTCATAAGGTCATGAAGCAAAGAGAGAGAGGTGGTCAAGCATGAAAGCATAAAGTGCTGAAGGAGGTGCTAAGGAGAAAGAGAGCATAGTTAATCTATTTTGATAAGAAGACCCTAGATATGGATGCATTGGTATGATGAGTAAGAAGACTCAAGGAGATGAAGCTTGAGAGGAAGACAAGCTGTCAGAGCTGAAGTGATTAAAGCCAAGCAAAAGGATAGAACTGAAGTGAGATCTAAAATTTGCAAAGCATGTTGTAAGTTGTATCAGATCAAAAATCCATTATCATTACTCTCTAGCAATTGTAACAGTTAGTTTAAATCCTATGGACTTAGGTTGGTTATAGTAGCCATGAGGTAAATCCTTTAACAGGGTGACATTCCAAGTGAATATTCCAAAGTCCTTTGACCAGGCCCATTCCTAACAGTTTGGTGAAATCCTCTAACAAGGTCACATTTAATAGTGTGTTGTAAGCCTTTAACAGGGTAGGCTTTTAACAAGGCATTACTTTAGAAGAGTGAGAATCAAGTAGCATGTTACTGGTGGTTTTTCCCAAATTGGGTTTCCACGTAAATCATTATGTCATGTGTTGATCTTGCATGTTTTATTGATGCATATTGATTTACTTTAATTTGCTAGGATGATTATTTTAAGCTTGGATGGATGAAAAGTTTATGTGCTCACTATAATTTGAGAAAAATTATTATTAGGGCATTTGGACCTTGGATAACTGATTCACCCCCCCCTCTCAGTTATTCTAAAGAATTCTAACACCAATCCAAAAGATCTTATTATTACATGCACTAAAGAGGCATGGAGTGCATTGTTATCATGGAAACAAGACCCAAGAAGTCATTGGGCATCGAAGAACCAGCCCTGATAGCATGCCATGGACAAAAAAACTGCAGGGGGGGTGGGTGGTGGGGGTGGAATATGATTTTCCTGAAATTGAATGCTAGCCATAGATATAGATCCTCTATTGAAATGAACAACCTAGATGCAGAGAAAATCTCCTCCAATGAAAAATTAAATCACCACCATTGATGTAGATCTTCCCCTTGAGATGGACATTTGAGATGCGAGAGAATCTTCCCCAATGAGAGATTATAATGAAACCATCAATCAAGATGAGCTTTATTTCCAGTGGAAGATTGAGATGTAGTGAGGAGACTCCAAGATGAGCCAAATCCAATGACTTCCATGTAATTTTAGGCTTTAGAGCCTTGCAAAGACTCTGCAGTGTGAAGAAACATCGAAATGGTAACGCATGGCAACATGGTGCAATTCCTAGCTTTAGAGCATTGAAGGAATAAGAGCACATGAGGAAATGCCAAAATGGAAACATGTTTTAGCATCTTGCACTATTCTAAGCTTTGGAGCCTCATAGAGACTCCATAGTATGAAGAAACACTAGAATGGTGACACACGACAGCATCATATGATTTTTCATTTGACAGAACAAATGATGATCTTCTAATATTTCATTGAATATTTGTCATCAATATACCTATACATGTTAGGCTAACTTAAGTGCTGGAGATGGGACCCTCCACCATGTGGCAAAATTCTAGCCTTCGGGGCCTCATAGAGACACTGCAACATGAAGAAATATTGGAATGGTGACTTGTGGCAACATCTTGCACTTTCAAGAAGATGGGCAAATAGCTTGTGAAAATATGGGAGCTATTGGATCTTGCCTATGTGGGTCAACCCAACCAAGAATAAATTGAGTTCACCTAGTCAATGAAGAAACTAAGCTAACAAAAAATATTAGCTGCCAACATTAGTGGGTTAATCCAAAATAAGAATCCAACCCATTGAAAGTTTCTCAGATTGGTTATCAGTGATCAAATGAATGGGGGGCAAAATTGGCTAACATTCTTGGTGACTTAGAGGGGATGCTTTCCTGCTAAGAATGGATTAGTGGCTTGAAGCAATCCATTGGGCATGGAGTCACCAAAAGGACAACATGTCATCCCACTTTCAACTTCACAAAATCTACCTCTACAACTAACAAAATTGCAAAAATGCTATATCTAAGAGGGAATAGTTGTGCTTGTGCAATTCTTGGAAAGTAGAAAAATAACCTACTCTAATATGTACAAGAATTTACAAAACAAAAAATCAAACAAAGCCATTGACTAGCTTGTTGAAATTGCTGCCCTTCCTTACAAGTTGATTTCTTCTCCCATGTACATGGGTAGCTAGATGGATTAGCAAGCGTGATAAGCATACTACTGCAGTTTGAAATCCCTTCCCAATGCTGAGAAAAATGAAGCTCTCCAAAACTAGGACATTGTCTTCCTAAGAAAGACATGCTTTCTCCTTCTTTTTATCTTCATCCTCATGCTCTAGAATGAGCATGACTGGGGGCAACTTGCATTTCTATAGAGCTAGATGCCTGATTGGGCATCCTCTTGATGACACTAGATCTAAGGAATCATCATTGATCATTTTGTTCTTTGCAACCTTCAAATCCTTATGACCAATAGGGGTTGGCTCTAATGTTATGGTTGGCGGTGTGTGTGCTTCTTCATGTTGCAGCTACAACACATGTCCCTCCCCAAGCCCATGCAAATCCTTACAAACAAAAGGCTACACCTCCTATACTTATGTAGGATCTTTTGATGTGGAAGAAATAGATAGATGTGCCTCCTTTGATGTCTCTATTTTAGTAGACAACATGCTCACAAGCTTCACTTGTAGTTCTTTCTCACACCTTTCCTTTTGTACATCCATCTCCCTTGCAAGAATTGCCTCATTCTCTCACTGTTGGGCCTCCAACTACTTTGCAAACTGTGCCTCAAACTACCTTTTTTGTACCTCTAGCTGCTACAACAATATTTCTCTCTCTACAGTATGTGTTGGCTCATGAGTAGCAACCTGTACCTCATGTACTTGGGGCAACCTAGGAAATGTTTCTTTCTCCACCATATCGTGGAAGAATTCCTACTACAACACATGGTTTGGATTTTTTTCTTTTTGCAATAGGCCCTTAGGTTCCATCATAGACTCAAAAGATAAATTTTGTTCCTCAAGAATAGGAACAACCTCAATGTTCTTTTCCTCCATGGCCCCTTGTTGCAACACATACTCCTCAATTGGAAAATTATCTTGTGGTGTCTCTAATGTGGGTAGAGGCATGTCCACTTCATCAATGATGAAGAAGGGAAAATAATCATTTGGGGCCTCATCATCATCAACATAGGATGAGACTCAAGGTAGATTGAAGTGGAAATTTGAGGAGGATTTCTTTGTATAAAGCTAGAAAAATTTCTCCTTTGGGGCTCTTATGCTTTAGCTTCTTTCATTTGGGCAAGCTTAAGCCTCGCCTCCTCCTTATATTTCTTTTGTCTTAACTCTTCCTCCTACTGCAAACTGAGGAGGGCTTGGTGAGCCTCATTAAAATAATCAAGGGCCTAAGACACCATCTTGCAAACATGAGGATCATTCTTCCACATCTCCTTCTCATTACACAAATCATTAAGAAAAGAAATCATAATGAGCATAACATAACCAAATCCCCACAATATGTATCCTCATAAGGATTATGAACATATTAACAAATCTTATCTATCTCAACAAATCCAAGGACCAAATTGTTTATGTTATCATAAAGCTCTCCTAACTTGGCCTTGGGATCATTGTAGGGTTCTATGGAAGACTCAATAGGTTGGTCATTTGATGTTGTAGGGAAACCAGACCTAAGGATTGTTCAACATATGGGCCTGATTTGTTCTTCCTCTCTTGTTGCTCTTCAAACTCCTAGACTAATATGAACTTGTAGGGGGGAATCTCAACACATTCATGGCCAAAAAAATACAAAGATTTGGGGTAAAAATGGCCTCTTCATGATATGGGGGAAAGTGGGAGGAATATTCATGAGGTGGGTCCATGATAAAGCATTTAAACAAACAACTTCATGGAAATCCTAAAGAAACATAAATCCTTGAAAGCCATAACAGCACTTGGTCTATTGAGCCAATAGATGTATAGAGTCACCATGGTGTTAAATTAATTCCTCTAAAGGCTAATTTCACTTAGAATAACACCCAAATTCTCAATGGATAGAGATCAACTAGCTAACTAGAAAACTTATGTACTTGAAGTATCTCCCACCATGCGTGCCAAAAACTATGGTATGATCGATAGAGGTTCTGCAAATTGATTTGAATCTTTAAATGATTGTCCCACCAGGCATGCCAAAACTATTGACACAAAAATTTGCATCCTAGCTTGAGGTATGACCCTCAAGTGACCTTGTGTAACATGGAAATGACCTCCAAGTGTGGGACTTGTGCTCTAAGGCTAAATCTTCAGAGAAGGTTGAATTCTTCACTATTAGGGTGCACCTAAACTATTGCTTGAGAGGAAAAGGGAGAAGGAAAGTAAAAGTAAAATCTTCAAAGGGAAAGAGGGTGATGCATTGAGATAGAACATGATTACAATCTCTATCCATGACTGCACAACACATGAATGAAATACACAAATACATAGATCTTGACTCTATTCTACCCTCTTAGAACTCACATGCAGGTTTGGAGTTAATTAAATGCTAAAAGGAAATACATCTTCATAGTGAAACAATAATCAATAGATTAAACACAATATATAACCCTAAGAAGTAGGAAATAATCATTCAAAACAAAGCAAAATACATGAACAAATAATGAATGGCAAGAAGAGGTAAGAAACAAGAATTTCATTGATGGAAGACAAAAGTTGTAGAGCATAACATTGTTACAAAATATAGACAAAGAAGAACCTAGAAAACATATTTACAACTTCCTTTTAAATAGTTCAAGCATAATTCTTATTTAACTATGGATCTCAAACCCCAACCCAGTGGAGTTGAGTTGCAGAGGAGAGAAATAACTTAGAATCAAAAGAAATTTGATTTTGAAGTGTAATCTACCCATGAAGTGACATGGAGAACCCAAATCAATGCACCTAGTTGTAAAAGAGAGATCCAATCCAAAAGATTTGATCATTACATGCACTAAAGAGGCATGGAGTGCATTGGCATCATGGAAATTATAGTGCCTACCCATAGTTTGCATTTTTTCTATCATTGTTGAACTCTTTTAGGCCAGTTTTATGCTTGATTATTAGTAGAATTGTTTCGAGATTATAAAATATTGTTTTACACTCAGATTACTCAGTACTCTATACTTCATGTATGCATGATGATTATTACAATATTTTTAGTTATTGATGATGATTAGTTAGATGGATTATCATATGTATTTTTTTTATGGATACTTACCCCATATTGCATGTGTATGGTGTGCGTGTATGTTTTCTTTATGTATGCCATTTCTGATTAAGGAAGGGAGTCGTAGTCACTTTCTAGTTGGGATCTACATGATGTACCACTTCCTACCATTTCCTATTTAGCTTAGAATATTGTGTCTATACATGCATGGATTTTATGCAGGTTGTAGGTAGCAGGTATCGACTTCCCTGAATTGCTAGGATGAGCATACCCTATCATATTATCTCAATGGTAGGAGAGGGGAGATAAATTCTTAAGTCCAAATCCTAAACCTTTAAGCCATTTGTCCTAAAAAATTAGGACAAGTATTTGAGTTGTGTACCCTCTGAATGTGTCGAATGATGTTAATTCGTGATTATAACCCTTTAGTTTGATTTTGTATGTGTTTCTCTATGATGGGTTTTCGTATTTTATTTTATGAGTCTTTGGTGTATTTTTACTAATTAAGTCAACTTAAATTATTAAATTAATGATTTAATTTAATGGAAAATAATTATGATATATTAATATTTAATTATATTTAATTAATTAGGAATGAATTAAATAAAAATAATTATAAAAAGAATTAAATTTGAAGATAAAGGTTATAAGAATAAATTTAGAACATGATAATATTTATTTAATTTAATAATAATATATTTAGAGTTCATTTTTAAATAAATGCTAAATATTATTATTATTTAAGTTAATAAATATTTTATCAATTAAGTTTCGAAAATAAATTAAAAAGAGAAAAGAAATTAAATTATTAAAGTTGTTAGATTGCATGATGTTTGCATGAGTTTAAAATAAAAGAAATTAATTAAAAATATAAAACAAGTGAATTTTAATTGCATAATTGTGCATGGGATTAAATTTAATAAATTAATTAAAAGAGGAGTCAACTAAAAATTAAATAAAATTATTTTATTAATTAATGAATGTGCATGGAAAAGATAAAAGAAAGATAAATAAAGTTAATAAAGTGTTCAAGTCTGGTGAGCAAGGAGTTCTCCTGAGTGAATGCACAAGTAGTGCCTCGTTTTGAGGAGAGAACTCCATATCACCAATTAAGGGTTCATTTTCGAGGGATGGGAATTTTGAGAACAAATTTTGGAGAAGGAATTTTTGGGAAGGAGAAGGCTCTGAGAAGAGGAATCTCTCTATAGTTTTCTTGGGTGTAGCAATTAGCATCAGTGTCTAGGTAGACACTTGTGATTATTTGCTCAAATTTAATATGCTCTTCCTTTCTTGTCTTCTTTGTGGTTGTGGTTTGTTTGTCTATGTTTTACTGTGATGAATCTTGTAATCTAGGTAATTCTTGTAACAAATGTTTTATATAGTGAAATTTTGGTATGCATGTTAATTCTTTCTATGTATGAAGAGATCGAGGAAAAACTCTACTAGAAACCCTCGTTCCGTAGATGAAAGAAATTAGAATTTAATATGGGTAGGGTTTTGAAAGAAAAGAAATTTCTAAGATGAGAAATTCGAATGGTTGATAGTAATTCTTCTATCAGACTATATTTGCAAATATATATATATATGGGGGGTTATTGTTTTATAGAATTTATAAAAAAAAATTTATTGTTTGAATCTTGTTTTATAAATTTTATAAATTTAAATTTATAAAAAGTCAAAAAATAAAATAAAATAATTGGGGGGAGGCAGGGCCACCACCCCCCACCTCCCAACCCATGGCCAGTGGTCGGCGGTAGCTGTACCTATTTTCGTAGGTACTGTGACAACTGTTACAGGCCCTACAACAACAGGCAGGGGCCGCATGACCTACCTTTAAAGCCAACAAGCTTTAAAAGATACGCTAACTTTGTTTTTAAAAAAAAATTATTATTAATTTTATTTATTAATACATTTTAATATTATTTTAATTGTTATTAATAATATTTATTATTACGTGTTTTTAATAATAATAATATTATTTAATAATCATTATTAATAAGGTTTTATTATTAATTGTTATTAATTTTAATTATTATTTAAATAAATTTTATGAACTATTTTTAATATTTAATAATTATTTAAAATATATAATATAATAATTAGTTAATCTAATCAAATTTAATTTAATTTATTTAATAATGGAAGTCACTTCTTAGAAAAGGGAGATTTATTTAATTATTAGTAACATTGATTTCAATAAAATAATGTAAATGATTTTATTAAAAATCAATGGGAATTAGTTTAATAATTTAAGTAAATAAATAATTATCTTCTAATTATTTTACAAAATTGATTTAAAATATAATGGGAGGGTAATTCTAAAATTCATTTGAACAAGTGAATGGGTCAACTTGTAGGGTTAACTAGAAATCATTTACTTGAAATGTACCTTGAAAATGAAAACCGAAAACTTTACTTTTAATTTAATAGCGTGTTTTCTAAATCAAACTAAACTATGGAATCTGCACTCTATGTTCTATTTGTTGTCCATGTTTTGGGGTTTTTGGGTTGACCTAGCTTTGACCAATCTTAGGATGTTACCAGAGGCTCAAGAGTTATGTGATTATAATGCTATGCTAATTTGATCTCAATCTTTTTAACCCAACCATGGTAATGTGTCTGGTATTCTCTATGAGATGTTTGATGCATTGATTGTATTTTCTTTCTAGTAATCTTGCTTGACATTAAGGTGAATGTATGACCTACTTGACTTAACCATTTATGATTTCTCAATCAGTTATATTTGAATTTCTTTCTAGTCGCTTTGATAGGACTGAAGTGTTTGAATGATTTGTTCTTGATGATGTCATGTTGTGACATGTTGGACTTAACCATTATGAGTCTTTGATCAATACTTTTGGGATGCTTTCTAGTTTCTCATGGAGAATTGATGTGTTATTGTCTTTTGATGCCTTCGAGTCACTTGTTAAGGACTAAGGTGATATATTATGATTTTTTGATTTGTGCTTTTATGAGCCTAGGGTAGGTTATCTACATGTAGTGTCAGGAAGTGGCTTGCAATGGGGGTCAAGGTCCTAAGTGGTTCCCAGGGTAACTCATTGTAAGTTGTTTAATAAGTGAAAACATTACACTAAATGAGAATAAAATGAACCTAATAAGAGTCTTTGTATGTTCTCGCCCATGCTTCGAGTGCTAGTATAGACTAGGATGAGAGTAGAGAGAATGCTTGTTTGTGACCTTGCATCCGTAGTATGCCTTGTCAATACAAGAGGATACTAGTCGCCGCATATGGATGACTAGGGGCCTAGGGTCCTTAGTGACTGCCAGGGTAACTCTAGCATGATTCGTACGATGATGCCCACTTACATAGTAGGTTGCCAATGTGTCTTGTGTGCCTCTGGGTCTAGATGTCGATCTATTTTGAAACCTTTGAGTTAGTTTTCTTTTAGGTTTTCCTAGAATTAGAGAGTATTTTTATATTTGGTTTGATATCCTATTTGGGACTTGAGACTATCTCCTCAGTGTGGTGGAAGTGGGCCATTTAGGTTCCACGCGGTTAGGTGGTAGTGCTTTTTTTTACTCTTACCATTGAGATCCATTCGTAGTCATCGTGGCTAGAGCTTCCTTGTCTGCATTTCCTTTTATTCTATTCATGTATCATTATGATGGATAGATGTATCATGGATGGTGTATGGTTTCATTTATTTTATTGTACTTGTATCATGGATCCGTAGAGGATGATGTATTTCCCATTTCTACATATGTATATTCTTTTAAGCCTTTCATACCCTATGACATGTACAGTGGATGATTGAGCATTTTGAATTTAATTTGCCAAGGGGCATTCAAAACAAATGCATATTATTTAAATGACATTGGACTTTATAATTATTCTTTTATATGGATGTGGTATTTGATGGACTTAGTTTTAATTAAATTTAAATGTGATTCAATGTCTTGGGATCCTTGAGAAATGTAACATGTTATGTATGCTTTTAGTTGAATGTATGTTATTTCTTCCACTACTATGTGTTTGATGTGAATGATTTATCTTTTTTGTTTCAAAAAATAAAATGCTACCAAACTTTGTAAAACTTTAGGTTATTTCTTTTGGATCCCTTGGCAAGGTGTTACAGAAATAAGGCCCAAGAAGTCATTGGACATTGAAGAACTAGCCTTGATGGCATGCCATGGACAAAGAAAACCACGAGGAAGGATAATAGGACGTGTTATCCGCTCGCAACATGCAGGGTTGACTACAGGGGGGAATATGATTTTCTTGAAATTGAATGTCGGTTGTCGATATAGATCCTCCATTGAAATGAATAACCCAGGTGTGGTGAGAATCTCCCCCAATGATAGATTAAGTTGCCACCATCGATGTAGATCTTCCCCTTGAGATGGATGATCGAGAGAGTCTCCCCCAATGAGAGATTAAAATCTAGTTATCGATCAAGATGAGCTTTATTTCTAGTGAACAGTTGAGATTTTGTGAGGAGACTCCAAGATGAGCAAGATCCAATGACTATCATGCTATTCTGGGCTTTGGAGCCTTGTAGAGACTTCGTAGCATGAAGAAATGCCAGAATGGAAACACATGGTAGCATGACACAATTTTGGGCTTTAGAGTGTTGAAGGAACAAGGTAGCATGAGGAAATACTAGAATTGTGATGTGTGGTAGCATCTCACACTATTTTGGGATTTGGAGCCTTGCAGAGACTCTATAGTATGAGGAAACACTGAAATGGTGACACACAACAACATCATATGTTTTTTCATTTAACAGAATGGATGACAATTTTCAATCTTATACTGAATCTTTGTCATCAATTTGCGCATGCATGTTGGGCTAACTTAAGCACCAAAGATGGGACCCTCCACCATGTAGTGGAATTCTAGACTTTGGGGCCTCATAGAGACTCTGTGGCATGAAGAAATGTTAGAATGGCGATGTGTGCCAACATCTCACACTTTCAAGAAGATAGACAAATAACTTGCAAAAGCATGGGAGCCATTCGATCTCATCTGCGTAGGTCAACTTGACTAAGAATAAACTAAGTTCACTCGATCAATGAAGAAATTGAGCTAACACAAAATATTAGTTGCCAACCTTAGTGGGTTAACCCAAAACAAGAATCCATCCCATTAAAAGTTTCTCAGATTGGTTATCAGTGATGGGCTGAATGAGGGGCAAAATTGGCCAATAGTTGCTTCTCATGGAGAGTTATAAGTTAAATTATTAAAGAGTTCCTTTTTTAAATCTTCTATATATATATATATATATATATATATATATATATATATATATATATATATATATATATATATATATATATATATATATATATATATATATATATATAAGGTCCCACCCATTAAAATATGTATATCTATATACATGTGTAGTTTAGAGGATTTATGATTTATTTTATCAACATATCCTCTTGATATAAGCACATGTGTATATATACATATATTAATAGGTATGGACTATATATATTGTTTTAATACCATGGTGGTATCACACACACACACACACATAGAGTCACTCACATATATATGCATACATATATATATAGGTGAAGATAAAAGACAAAGGAGGTGACACCACAAAACAACAAAGGTAATCGTTTTGAACATGAATTTTGATTATGATTGATAATAATTGTTTATATGTGATCCAAGTAGCTCATGTATGTCCAATGTATGTACCCTATTATGAAGTCTCTAGATCCTTACCAAGGTAGTTAGAGGCCATACCTGTGAACGGACAAATGGACTAGAGTAGTCCCCATTCCTTAAATCTTGTTTAACAATGCTTTCTGCCCTTCGTCTGCCTCTACAACCATTAGTGCAACAATTCCACAATAATAACAAGTTCTTCCATTTAAATCAATATTAAAATATATCACAAAATAATTTTAGCAAAAATTAACCACCATCATCAATAACAAGTAATTAAAATAAAACAACAATTAACTACCATCTCCATAAAAAATAATTATAAAAATCACTTTCACAATAAATGGTTAAATATAACTTCCTCTTTTCACATGATCAAGAAAATGACAGTTTTTAACTAACCATCTCAATGGCTGTAACTTATTCTAATCAAGTCAAATTTTGGGATGTAATAATTGTGATCATTATTGATTTGACTAAATATGCCATAATCTTTTGGGTAGTCTCTTTCATTTTAAGAAATTTTAATTTTTTGTAATTACAATAGTCTTAGATTTTTTTGCACTTTATAATGATTATCTCTATATTAACATGATAGGGCTCATCAATGAAGGTTGGAGAATAATGAGGGGGCATAAGTAGGACACAAAGAGAGCCTCAACATGTCTTATGATCAAAACTGGGTGGTTTTCATGTGAAAGCATAAGTTAATTTTTTCCTTTGAAAATGTTGCTCCAAGTTGCAAACAATAGATTTATTTCCCCTCCCAAACTCATTTTTGACCAATCATTTGGTTATTGCAAATATACGAAAATACATTCAAACACTTTTTGGCACTCCTCTATCTACACATTTTATGCTTCACTATTGGGCCTTATATATTTTAGGCATATACATAATTTAAAAAAAATAAATTAGTAACTATTTTTTATTTTTATATATATATATATAGATTTGTTATTTATATTTAGTAATAAATTTACATGGAGTAGTGGTAGTAGTAGTAATAGTACTAACTATACCATACTATACTATATAGAGGCAAACTATACTATGATCATAAATAATAACTAGGCCTAAGGCTGTTCACACCCGTCATATGATCATGTAGAAGGAAATCCAAATAATCCTTTATCGATCTTAGCTATAATTCCATAATTTTTTTATGTTCCCACATGACCTAATTTTTCATTCACTTACTTTATACCATTACTAACAATACATATATTCATGCATATGCACATTATCTCTCCTAAGCTTTTGAGATACATCATACCATTATCATAACTAACAATACAAATATGAAGAACAAGTTTTTTAGTCAAGATCCTAGAAGGAAAATTCAGCAAGGTTATGGGCCTTCAATTAGATATAGACTCGGGACCCACATCTTAAAGATATAATGCTATTTGATAGAAATTACTACTCTCCTACTCCTCTTGATATTTTAGATTGCCCATTTGGTTACAATCATTCACTCTCCCCCCACTATACACAACCCTCACTGCCACTCTCCTATGGGATTGTAGCAAAGTAACATAAAAGTTCTTTTTAGTCTTTGCAAGACTAAGAGAGGACTTAAAACTACATGATTATCATTAAATGAGGGGGTAGGGAGGTTTTGGTTTTGTGGTGTGGGCCTATTAAAAGATCCTCCTATGATCTATCTCAAAAGACCAAGAGAGAGAATGTGTGAGTGCATGAATACACATTTTCCCAATAATGGTAGAAAGTAAGTGAATGCAAATTAGGTCATAGGGGAACATAAAGTAGTACATGGGTCTGCAACTAAAATTGATAAAGGATAATTTGGATTGTTTTGTACATGATCATATAATGAGCATGAATAAGACTAGGAATATTTATTGTTTATGGTTATAGTATAGTTTGTCTCTGCATAGTATAGTATGGTATAGTTAGTACTATTAGTACTACTACCACTGCTACTAACTAACCTAGCCTCTTGTTGCTCCTATGGGCCACTAATGTTGTTGTATGTAATCCACTTGTACTATTGTGTTTACAAGACCCTTCCTTTTCTTTTTCCTTTTCCTTTTCTTCCTTCTCTACTAAAAAAGATCACTACAAAGACATAGATCACAAGGGTACAACAAGAGACAAAATGAATATTCACTCCTAAATCCTAAATGAATGAATGGAAAAAATAGGTAGGGGCATAAGTTATAACACAATCAATTAAGATTTAATGACTTTTAGTTTCCCTTTCATCCCCCTGACTCAACAAAATATTCCATTGTGCAGCCCCCTGTTTTCTCTTTATCATTGATTTTTGTTAATGTAAAGAGGAGAGAGAGTGAAGGGCACATGGTGAGAACACCACATCAAATCCATGTACGAAAAAGAGCTATATGCAACGGCATGTATATATGTTTCTTTAGTACATATATAATGTGCATACACATATTTATATGATGTGTGGCTTAGGGTCAACATATATACTAAATGAATATATGGATGCCATAGGAATGATCATGTTATACAATTAGGCCAGGGGGTTGCATTTTTTTTACAACTTAGTGTTGCAACATAGAAAACAAACATATTGTTTCAACTATCCTCCACTCTTTTATTCACATAAAAACACATTAGCTATGAGTTATGACCACCACCAAAGAAGAGGAACTTCCAATCCTTCAATTATGTTCCACTTTGAATCAACTCATTACAAGATAGCAATGTCCCTTAATATTGTGATCACAAATTTTAGATATTCAAAAACTTATTTGATGAATAAAACCTTCAATTTATTGTTGCCAATAAACTCATTAGTCTTAGTAAATATAATCATGATCACAAACCCACAAAGAATCCACAAGGTTATTTGGTAATCTCTATTTCATGCTAATACAATAATAGATATTATGGTCATATGCTTTAGGGGGCCACAAGAAACTTGTTGGGATTTACCTTTTGTAATTTTGATAATTTCACTATCTACATTTAGTAGTCAAATCACAATTTCTATACATTATCAAATCATTTCAATCCATAAATTTGTAAGAAACTTGTCTTCTACTTAGGGCGATATAGGGTCAACAAAAGGTCCATTACAAATACATTAAACAAAAAATTCTAATTTTTGTAGATGATGCCTATCTTTTTACTATAAACTATCATTTCATAATAGAATCATTGTGTAAGAAAATCATCACCATAGAAAGGCTTGCTTGGTGTCAGAAGAGCATGTGTAAGAAAAGATAAGACAAATAAAGAAGTATTTGGATTGCCTACTACATGATTATATGATGGGCATGAACATGCCTAGGCATATTTATTATTTATGATCATAGTATAGTTAGTACTATTACTACTTCCACTACTATTGACTAACATAGCGTCCTGTTGGTCATTAATGTGGTTGTATGTAAGTCACTTGTACTACACTATGTATACAAGACCCTTCCTTTTCCTTTTCCCTTTCTTCCTTCTCCACTAAAAAAGATCATTGCAAAGGCATAGATCACAAGGGCACAACAAGAGACAAGATGAATATTCACTCATGAATCCTAAATGAATGAATGAATGGAATCAATATGTGGGGGCATAAGTTATAACACAATCAATAAAAATTTCATGACTTTTAGTTTCCCTTTCATCCTCCCAACTCAACAAAATCTTCCATTGTGCAACCTCATGGTTTCTCTTTATCATTGAATTATGTGTATGTAAAGAGGAGAGAGAGAAAAGAGAACAGAGAGAAAGAGCACCACATCAAATCTCTGTACAATAAAGGGCTATAGGTTAGGACATGTATATATGTATATATGCATTTTGCATGTACATTTTTACATGGTGTATGACTCTGGGTCAATGAATATAATAAATGAATATAGGAATGCCATGGGAATGGTCATGTTGTACAGTTGGGCATGAACATGACTACTTGATGTTGGAAGAGTATGTATAAGAAAAGCTAAGACCAATAAAGGATTATTTGGATTACCTACTGCATGATCATATGATGGGCATTAACATACCTAGGCTTGGTTATTAATTATGATCATGATCATGCAAAATAAAATCCAAATTGAATTATATTTTTAAAAAAATTCATGCCTAACAGTCGCAATATTGGCACCAGAATTGAATTTGTGATGTCATTTTTTATGGAGATGGGGTATAAGAAACTATACATCCATTTCTGATGGACAACCATTGGTTATACCACATCATTGATAGAAATATCATCACAAATTCAAGTTGACCGATAATGGGTGTCAAGAAATTTGTTTGAGTGTGGCAACGACTAGTCATCACAATATCAAAAGAGTTTCAATTTTTTGGATGCCTTATGCGTCGCATATTTTAGGTAACCAACCCATGAATTGTGATAACTTTAGCCATCAAATTTGCAACAACAAGACCAATCATCGAATGTTTGTGATAGATTGGATTTGATGTTATGATTAAACCATAAATAGAAATAAAAATTACATGCAAATATAACCAATAACTAAAAATAATAGATCACACAGAAAAGAACACAAGGCACCAAGATTTAATGTGGTTCACTCAATCCCTAGGCTACATCCACAAAATAGCAAGTATGATATTATTATAATTCAGTGATTATAACCTAATTACAATAAATAATCCCTTACAACTCAATACCACTGCAAGAACCAATTTCACATCACAACTATGAAACAATCCCTAACCCTAAGCTCTTTTATACAAGTATTTTTACCACTTTAGGGTTATGATTAATAATTACATGTTGGCCCAAAATCTCGATAAAATAGGGCCCAATTTTTTTTTTCAGGGTAATGCCTCAAGCCCCAAAGAATTTATAAAGTATGTATATGTAAGGAAACTTAGGTGCGGAAACAACTTCCTACACTAATCTCTTAAGAGAAGTATGGTGCAGATCCTATTAAAATCTTTTCTACTTACAGATTCAATATCATGTTGACAACAATATTGCAACCAACCATGCATAAAGAAAATAGACAGAGAAAGAAACACATAACACAAGGATTTTCCGGTGGGGAAAAACTTTTCAGTAAAACAACCCCACCCCTTCAGAACCTGCACAATGTATTATCTTCAACACAAGGTTACAATAAACTTGCAATGCAAGTTCAACATCAACAATAGAAGACTCTAGTAGCTACTCGCAGTAGCAACAATACACCCTTTTTTTCATCACATCTCTTCGTAACCCTAAAAAATGCTTATAACATGCACTTCACTTTAGGGATACTCCCAAAAGGTAAACCGTATTAGGGTTTTTACCATTCTTTGAGAAAATAGGAACCCCAAAAAATTTACAGTACTCAAATATCTTAGTTACCACATGTCTTCACCTGTCATTGAATCTTCCTAACATAGCTCTTACGTGTCATAGGAATTCGTCATAACCGTTTTAGTCATGATCTCCTTACACACAATTCAAGATGTTGACACATCAACATTATTTGCAAGAAATACATTTTACAAAACAAATAATAAGAATAGGAACTATACAAGGTTGAGACACCTTATTCCTAACAGTATAGTACTTTCCTAATTAGTCACCACAATCTAACAATCTCCCACTTAGGGACTGATCAAGCTCCACACTAAATAATAATCTCCCACTTGGAGACTAATCCTGTAGCTATGACGCTACTCCATGAGGCTCCCATTGGATCAAACCACCTTGGACTCTGCTATTATTTTATTCATGTTCAATCTAGAAGACCAAATACAGCTGAAGAGGAGTGCAACTTCTCCCTTGTTACTACATTTGTCAACATATATGTTGGATTGTCATGTTTATGTATCTTCTTCAGCTTTAACTGTCCATCCTCCAAAACTGACCGAATGAAATGGCACCACAACTGTAAACAGATAATTATCCTTTTAAGGGTGTCCTAATTCTTCCAAGAAGAACTGAAGCCATATCATCTCCTTGGCTACCTCTGTAGCAGCTACATACTCTACCTCTGTAGTGGATAAAGCATTAACCTTCTATAACCTAGAAACCTAGCTCATAGCTACCCCACCAACAATAAGGACATAACTTGTAGTAATCTTCCTGGTATCAATATCCCCTACCAAATTTGAGTCAACATAGTCCTATAAATCAGTAGTAGAGCCCCCAAAATGTAAACACTTATTAGATGTTCCTCTCAAATATTTGAGAATCAATTTGACTGCATTCCAATGCTCAATTTATAGATGACTCATATGCCTGCTAACAACTCCCACTGCATGTGCAATATTTGGCCTAATACATACCATAACATACATCAAGCTTCCTACGGCTGAAGCATAGGGTACCTTGAAAATATTATCCTCCTCTTCCTATGTCTTAGGACACATGGCCTTAGTAAACTTTAAATGACCAAGTAAAGGTGTTCTGACAACTTTAGCATTCTCCATAGAGAAATGTTGCAACACTTTCTCCACATAATCAACCTGAGATAACATCAATGTTCTATTCTTCCTATCTATACAAATCTTCATACCAAAGATTTGTTTTGCTACTCGCAAATCCTTCATACAAAATGCATGTGCTAATTGGAATTTCAGCCCCTCAATGTGATTCATGTTAGATCCAACTACAAGCATATCATTAACATATAAACATAAAATCATGTAGCTATCATCATCCAACCTCTTAAAATAAACACAATGATCTAAATGAAACCTATTGTATGCATGCTCATGCATAAAACTATCAAATTTTAGATACCATTTCCGAGGTGCTTGCTTCAAGCCATATAAACTTTTCTTCAATTTGCAAAGTAATTTCTCCTTACCTTGACTGCAAATCCTTGTGGCTAAGCCATATATATCTCTTCATCCAAATCACCATGAAGGAAGGTTGTTTTAACATCAAGCTTCTCTAAATGAAAATCTTTAGTAGCTACAAGACTTAAAACAGTATGGATAGAAGTTAGCTTAACAACAGGAGAAAATATCTCATCAAAATCAATGCCCTTTTTCTATGAAAATCCTTTCACAACTAACCTATCTTTAAATATTTTCTTACCTCCTTTCTCTTCTTTCAACCTATAAACCCACTTATTCTATAAAGCTCTTTTACCTGCAGGAAACTTGAATAAATCTCATGTCTTATTCTTTAGCAAAGAGTCCATTTCCTCTTTCATTGTAGATTCCCACTGAATCTTAGTAGCCACCTACATAGCTTCATCATAACATTCAGGTTCACCAGCACCAGTAAGTAAAATTGAATACAAAGAGGGAGAGAATTTTTTGGAGGTATAATTTTCGTTGTTAATCGTCTAACATTCATCAGTGTGTGTGCTATTTGTTGTTGCAATTATTGCACATCATGAGGAATGGCTAGAACATCAGCTTGTGGAGTATCATCCAACACTACAAAATCATCTTCTTTCTTCTCATGTTGCTGCAACAGATATTTGTACAACACTTTCTCATTGAATATGACATCCTTGCATCTTAAAATTTTATGATTTTCAAAATCCCAAAGCCTATAACCAAATTCATTAATGCCATATCCAACAAATACACATTTCTTTGACTTAGCTTCCAGCTTGGTCTTATTTTCAA
Organism: Cupressus sempervirens; assembly: GCA_028749045.1. Lineage (NCBI taxonomy): Eukaryota > Viridiplantae > Streptophyta > Pinopsida > Cupressales > Cupressaceae > Cupressus > Cupressus sempervirens. Next base: position 875,469,859 of record CM053789.1, read on the forward strand.
AATCTATGTGAGCAAATGCTTCACAGCCAAAGGTTTTGAGAAAAGAATAACTCATCTTCTTACTAGTCCATGCTTCCTCTGGAATACCACAACCCAAAGGAGTAGAGGGACCTCTATTAATCAAATATATAGTAGTATTGATAGCCTCTGACCACATGTCTAAGGGCAACACAACATGTAACCTCATGCTTCTTGCATACTCCATTATAGTCTTGTTCATGCATTCAGCCACTCCATTTTCCTGTGGAGTCCTTGGAATAGTTTTCTATCCATGAATACCAGTAGTGGAGAAATAATATTCAAATTCATGACTGCAATACTCACCACCATTATCAAATCTGAGATATTTTAATTTCTTACCTATGTCATTTTCAACCAAGCATTTCCATTTCTTCAAAGTTTAAAATACATCAGATTTCTATCTAAGGAAATAAACCCATACTTTTCTAGTTGCATCATCAATGAATATAACATAATAATGAGATCCACCAAGGGAAGATACCTGAGCCAAATCCCCATACATTGGTATGCACAAACTCTAATTTCTCCTTTTTGTTTTCCTTCCCAGTCTTTACAAAACTCACTCTCTTTTTTTTTCCATACACACAACTTTCACAGAAGTCCATATTAACACATTTTAGACCTGGTAGAACTTTCTTTTAATGAAGTACTTCCATTACTTTCTCACTCATGTGCCCAAGTCTGTTGTGCCACAACACTGTATTAGAATCTACATCAACTATTTGTTCTCCCTACTCAACTAAAGCAATTGTTCTTGATAATTCATTCTTCTCTAAAACAATTAAAGTAGAAGGAACAATATGACCTATACAAAGATATAAGGTGCCTACTTTTCACACCTTTTGTTACTACAAGGGAACCTTTTGAAACCTTCCAATTTTTATCATTAAAAGTAACTACACAACCCTCATCACCTAGTTTCTCTACTAAAATTAAATTCCTACTCAGCCTTGGAACATGCCTTACCTCATGTAGTAGCCAATGATTTCCATTTTGCAACTTAATCTTAATTTTTCCCTTTCCAACAATCTGACAGGGTTCATTATCCCCCAAATAAACAAGCCCAAAATTCCCTTGGACATAATCAATGAAATAACCTCTATGAGGTATAACATGAAATGAAGCACCAAAATCTTAAACCCATGAATCATTAAAACTTTCTAAAGACAGAAGCAAAGCATCCTCTTCGTATTTGTTACTTACCATATTTTCCTCCTTGTCTCCATCTAGTTTATCTCCTTCATTTTTCATTCAATTCCATCAATCTTTCTTTTGATGACCTAGTTTCCCATAGTACCAGTAATCGTTCAGTCATCTTGATTGAGACATCCTCCCCTTTGACTTTCCTCTTGATTTTCCACAATTTTTACAATTACTTCCTCTCTTAGTCATTCTACCCTTGCTTTGTGCATTCAAAGCACTTCCTGATGTAGATTCACTTGAGGATTTCCTACAAGTTTCTTCACTCAAAATAGCACTGATCACATCATCATATTTTAGTGTACTAGCTCCAGGAACATAATTACTCATAGGCATTACCAAGCCATTCCAACTTTCAAGAAAAGAACACAAAATCAAGAGAGCCCTAATTTCTTCCCCAAAATTGATACTCACAGAAGATAACTGACTAATAATAGTATTAAACTCATTTAAATGATCTACAATAGATCCACCTTCTACCATTTTCATATTAAATAAATGCTTCACTAGAGATACTTTGTTTGAAGTGGAGGGCTTTTCATAAAATGTCACTAGGGTTTTCATCAACTCTTCTATTTTCTTCACTTTTGTAATATTAAATGCCACTGATGGTGCCAAGCATAATCAAATGCTTCTAAGTGCTTTTCTGTCTAAAATATCCCATTGATCATTTGACATAGATCCTTGATTCTTGGCTTTGCCTTCCAACAGCTTCCATAAACCCTCAACTTACCCTTGTCTACCATCTCTCCCACTCAACTATGAGCCTTTCTTCTAGAGGATAACTAAAAAAAAACTAAGCTCTGATACCACTTGTTAGGATTAAACCACAGACAAAAATAACAATTACATGCAAATATAACCAATAACAAAAAATAATAGATCACACAAAAAAATGCATGGCACCAAGATTTAACGTGGTTCACCCAATCCTTGGGCTACATCCACCAAATAGCAAGTCCGATATTATTATGATCCAATGATTACAACCTGATTACAATCTATAATCCCTTATAGCTCAATACTGCCGCTAGAACCAATTTTGCATCACAACTATGCAACAATCCCTAACCCTAAGCTTTTTTATACAAGTATTTTTACCGCTATAGAGTTATAATTAATAATTACATATCGGCACAAAATCTTGATAAAATAGGGCCAAAATTTATTTTTTTCGAGGCAATGCCCCAAGCCCCAAATAATTTATGAAGTATGTATAGTACTTTCCTAATCAATCACCACAATCTAACATTTGACGCCTCTCTTTGTCAAGTGTACAATGACATACCATCATAATATTGACAACTTGTTGAAAAATATCCTCAAATGTACTAGTGGCTTAAAGTGTAAGGGATTTCAATCAGTTTTGAAGACCACCTCACTTGGCCAAGTCAATTGGAGAGTTTGAAGGAAAATTATGAAATACTTTGAGAATATTCCAATGTGTTGATTTAGGAACCAACACCAAGGCAATTTTTTATTCTACATGAAGACATTATCTCCAAGATCAATCTCTATTAAGTTATTTTTAGTCATCCAAACATTAAAATATTTCTAGAATTATCCTATTCTAGATAGTCCCCCTCTCTTGTCCAAGATACATGGAGAATAACATCAGAGTCATCTCCTATAATTTAGTGGAATTGGGGATGAAATCAACAAATGCATCTAGCTCTACCCAAATCCCCTTCTTATCAAGGGATTTAATGGGACCATACACATTAGCCAAATGAAAGTTCTAATTTAAAATAAAACTACCAATTTCACTCCAAATCTTATGACTCCTGGCCCCAAAAAACTAAAATTTCACCAAATCTATATTCCAAAAAATTGCTAAGCATCTTGAGGCCCTAATTGATCACACTTCTTCTACTTTGTAATTATTGAGACTTTTACTAAAATCTTTAATTTATCCTAATTTAAGTTTTGTTTCTTGTAGAAAGATAACTTTTTCCTTTGTCGGGAGAATGCTATACTTGACTACACAATTCTTAGTGGTATTTAAGCCCCTAAGATTCCATGATAGGATCTCGTGGCTCCTTGAGAAGGGGGTTCTCTTCCCTTCTTCAATTATAGATGTGATTTTTACTTGACCCTCAACTTCCTCATCTTTTTTTCTCAAAATTTTAAAGTTCTTCTTCCTAAATTTTTCATTGATTTATTTCCAAAATTTATCTTCACCTTATTAGAGGGGATCGCCAAATACCTAGTTTCTCCTATTCCATAGGTTCTAGCCTATTGTCTAGAAATACAATAAAATTCTTAGGATTTTATACCCCCCCTCTTCAAGAATTTCTTGAAGAAGGGGTTATTTCCTTTTTACCATTTCTAGAGATTGGGATACCTCTTCTAAAATCTTAGAATCTTCTCTAGTAATTCCCAAAGACTCACAATTAGTTTCCAATTTTAAGAAATCCTTATCTGCCAAGATCTTATTCATGTATATTTTATTTTGTACTTCAATTATTCCCTTCCCCTCATCTATTACTAGAGAGATTTATATTACCATCATTCATCAATGTTATCCACTAATTTAAGGGATGAAGATCTATTATTTCTCCTTCAAATGTGGGTAATTGTGACACATGCTAATTTATTTAGGTTTATATTTATGATATCCCTAAGAAAATTTCCCTTCTTTAATAATTCAAACACATCCTTTGTCACCATTTTAATTATTTCCTTTCTTGGATGGTAACTAGCCTCCCTATCAAATAAAATAACATCCTTAGTTTTATTCTAAACTGAAAGGTTCCCTTGGGTGACATAGTGTTTTCTCTTTGTGGTGTTTAATTTTCCTCCTAGTTTGATCAAGATTCTATTTTCATTATCTAAGAAGCCCAACAATGTGATTCTTTTTTAAGAAGAAGAAATTGATCTCTACATCTATGTTGTCTATTAGTGTCTAAACACTTGGTCATTTACTAGGAAAGGATGAATGGTCATCACTGTGACTGAGTCATCTAGTAAAGGTTGAGCACATGAAGACTTGTTTAGTTTTCATACGAAGCAAGTTAGAGATTGCCGAGCACCCTAGTTGAGATCAAGCACATATATAAGGTGAGCTAACACAATAGATATCAAGTAAATTGAAAAGATAGCTTTTTCCAAGCAAACAATAAGAAATAAGTATGTAGAAGTTGAGTAAACTTCGAAGGGCGGGGGTTGGGGGTGTGAATCAGTAGTTAAAAAATGAACCCATAAATTTTTTACCACACATCCATCTCATAAATTTGATTGAGAAACTAAAATAACGTGTAAAGCACATACATCTAAAACATGTAAACATATAAGCAATCACACATTTGACACCATATATGATTACCAAGAAACCCTCCAACTGAGAAGGTAAAACTAGGGTGCAGATGACACCCACAAATCTTCACTACTGTAGTTGTAAAGTGTATCCAATTAAGGTTGCAACGGTTTGACCATAAACTATGATCTACCCTGTGAAAGGCCTACCCTGTTAAAGGCTTACAAAGACTGTTAAGTCCCACCTTGTTAGAGGATTTGAACACCCTATTATAAGTATGCCTAGTTAAAGGAATTCTAATCATCCACTTGGAATTTCACCCTGTTAAAAGATTTACTTTAGCCTGTTAGGACTACTCTGTTAAAATATTTTACCAAAATTACCTGTTAGGATGTTTTAGCATAGATCTTGTGATTGGCTCTGGTTGCCTGATTAAAGATCAAATCCATACAATGTCCTTCTTGATCCTTCTGATCTGATATAACAATGTTGTATCCTCTATCCTTTGTTATTCTCAAAATAATTCTGCAATTCACTCTCTATATCTTCCAAGTCCCCATGAATGCTCTGTTTGCACATACAAACTTCTCCTTCAATCTTGCACACTCATATGAAGTTTTTGGGTTTTTCTCTTCCTTAAAAAGACTAGGAGACTTAGGGTTAGGTATGAATCAATGACTTAGATTCATCCATATTGCCACTTAATCCTTCCTTTTATCTAATTGGCTACATGTAAATACACAGGGATTCTACAAATAGATTCATCCTTATCTCTAAAGAATCAAAATCTATCCTCAAGTTGGCTTAAAAATGGTTTACATAGTTATTTGTGCAATTAAAAACAAGTATGTCAATTCTATGTTACTTAGCACTTGATGATACTGATGCTTGACATATACTGTAATTCTATAATGACCTGACTCCTGAACTGCTCAAAATCTTCTGTTTCCTTAGCATCTAAATCAATTAGCATGGTCTAACTACTCAGCACTTGAGTGACTCAGCACATGAGTGACGACACTCATTACAACTCATCTTAGTCTAACATTTGTATACATGTGTTACTAGTTTGGCATGAACTAAGTAGATGTCTTAAGTGTATTGAAACTCAATAGTCAAAACCAATCTAAGATCAACAATCTTCCCCTTTGACATGAGTGTCAAAAACACTTGAATATCCATAATCAATCTAATCTTCTCAAGTATAACATAACCATGATTCGACTTATATACAAAACTTCAAAATTTCAAAATTTTGTAATAACCTATATACCTCAAAATCTGTAACTCCCCCTAAGTTGATATATCTATTTTGTATCCAAAAATCTGTGCTCTATCTGAGTAGATTTGTCTCTAATGATAGTCATTTATCTGATACTCTCTTCATAGCTGATATCTCTGGTTTACTCTCTTTGTTGTCTCCCCCATAAGATATTCTCCCCCATACTTCCATACTCAACAATAACCTCCCCCTTTTTTACACTTATGTCAAATGGGTTGTACACTATACACATATAGTGTGTTTGTCCAGAAATGATTGATGGAGCACCATTATTATCTTTAGAGCTACATCCTAGTTGTCACATGCAACATCTAGTGACTTAACTTGAATAGCAAGCTCGATAGCAAGGTGGACTAGGTTGTCTAGTGTAGAAAGATTGGGGTCTTTCTTTAACAAGGTTTCTGCATAACCTAGTTCCTTATGCAGTATCTCCATATGAGGAGTGAGGCAAGCCTAGATACATGTCAATTTGGCTCTTATATTACCCTCTTCTATTATTAATATAGGTAATTGACTTTTTGAGTGAAGTAATGACTGAAAATACTTCTCACTCTGAGCTGGGAAGTTAGGTAACAGGGTACCTGATATGTTCAAATTTCTCTCTAGCCTCTCAATATGCTATCTAGTCTCTTGGGTGAAGAGTGTAGGATCACACAATTTTGTATACAATAAGAAAATATTCTCAAGTATCTTCTTCACATCCTTAACCTTGGTTTCCAATGCAACTCGAGACAATGCTATCTCACTAGATATCTTTGCATTAACTTTCCCTTGAAATTTTCTTTTAGACCATTCAATAAGTTTTGCATTAATGGATAGGTCTTCATTATTAACCTTCTCTAGAATATCTGATAATTAATTCAAGAATGGTTTGGTTTCTTCTAGAGTAGGCAAGCTGAATGCATCTAAGAATATGTCTTTGATTTCTTGTAATGCTTGCTTCTATTTATACTCCTTCCTAAGCATTTCTTGGTGTTTCTTCTTTTCCAATGCTTGTTGCAAAATTCTTATTTTCTCAATTGTCATAGTGTCATAATCAAACTTTGGAATCATTAAGTCTTCATCTAAAAGGAATATCATCATAATGAATTACCTTTTCAACTTTAGACAAGCTGGGGCTTGGCATTGAGATTTTTAGGGGTATTGCTTTCGTGCTCAGCTTCTGAAGAACTTTTGTAGGAGTACCAGATGTTGGTAAAGTTACCAATGATTGTATGGCTTCCTGGTCCTTTACCTTTGGTGTTTGTTCTCCTTCTTTAGATTTGTCTTTATTAATGACTATGACAAGAATTGCACCTTGTGTCTGTGCTGTAGGTACAGATGCATCGATCTATCCTATTTTTTTTGTTGATGTTTCCTTATTTTCTTCTTTTGCACTCTACCTCTACTCCATAGTATCAATTTTCACTAATGTGTCAAGCTTAGTAGATGAGTCTACTGATGTTTGCATTAGAGTTTGCACTTGATTAACTGAAGGGATGGTAGAAGGTGGTTCTTGTGGATTCACCTTATCCCTTGTGGAATTAGTTACTACCTTCTGAAGTTCATCAACACTAACCAATACTAGATTTTCACATAATTTAGCTTGCAATGTGGATTGGTCAAGGATCTTCTTCAGGTCTTCTACAGTCAAGGGGTTGATGTTCTGAGTTGAATAATCAAGAACATTCTTAACAGTTATAGTTTATGTAAGTATACTTGTGTCATGTGGAGGGCTCATGCTTGACATTTGTGTGTCTTGCAAACTCTATTCTTCATGTTGCTCTTCAACTGTGGCCATCTCATCTGTCACCTTTTGTGTCTCCTTCATAGTAGTATCGTCATTTTATTTTACTATCTCGTCTTTATTATCTTCCTCCTCATCATCATTATTTCTTCCCTCAAAGGGATCCTCCTCTCCTTGTTTTACTATTGTTAATCCATAGATCACTTTCCACATTTAAGTGGATTTCTTCACAAAATCTTCAATATTGTTCTGGAGTATGCTAAATGCCCTGTATTTAGTTGTAAATTTGCTACCATACTTCTTATTTGCTTTAAAAATTTGACGTTTGGGCAATTCTGGCATCACCTGGGCTAGTGTTGATTCCCTTATTTGTTTCTCCAAGTTTAGGTAGTAATGCCACTTATTTTTATCAATAGTATACAAATCCTTTGGCATTGAATTATTTAATTCAAGTGAAGTATTCTTAAACTTAGACATCATTGCATAAATTGATTCCTCAATCAGATTTTTCTCTTCTCCATCAAGTTTTCCAAAATCAATATTCTTCAACCTAGTCATATCTGCATTATCCTTAACATTATCACATATATTTTCAAGATCAGATTTAGGTGCATGACTTAACACTCTAAATTGAACTTTATCTTCAGATTTCATCCTTTCATCATCTATTTCTGGTTGTGCAATATATTTCCTTCTCTACTCCTTTTGCACTAGCCCCTTTTGTTATGTAGCCATTGTCTTCTCTTTGGCTTTCTCCTTGGCCTTTTGTTTGATGGCTCGTGTGCTTTCTCTAGTGGTTGGTGTTGTAGGCTTTACTAGGCTAGGCTTGGCAACTTTCTTTGCCTTGGCTACAGGTTGTGTCTTAGCCTTTCTCTTCTTCTACTCAGCCTATGCTAGTGCTTCATTGGTTTCTTCTCCCTTGGCACCTTCTTCTTCTTCTTGGTCCTCACCCATGCCTTGGGTTAAAGCTAGAGGAAGTTGTGCTTGTACCTCTTCTTCATCTTCATTCTCTTCATCATAATCATCTTCTTCTTCCTCTACATCAACACCCTCTCCAAATTTCTTCTTAAGTTTCCTCATTAGTTTATCCTTCCTTTTTAATGTAGAGGATGTCTTCAACTCCATCTCAACTTTAGATTTCATGACATTATAATTTTCAAAAATCTTGGCACCTTTATCAACCTCCTCTACTAGGAGTGCAATGATGGTAGTTGAGGCTTCATCAACATTGATTTCATAGCCTAAGGGTCTTTGCCATCTTACCCTAGGTATTTCTTCCTGTATGTATGTGTAATCAATATCCACAAGAAAACATATGTCATTGTAGTGTTGTTCAACTAAGGAGACAAGTATCCTTAACCTCTGCTTCATATATTTCTTGAAGTCCTCAAAATGACTAGTCATTAATGACTCAAAGTTATCTCCTATTTTCTCAATATATTCATTAATTTGGATAGCCACTGATCTATTTGTTTTCCAATCAACTTTTCCAAAAGATGGGAATTCATTTTGTACATAGAAGAATATGCACACAAGTATTGAACCAAACTTACACTGTGCACATTTTGTATTTCTTATGGAACCTAGGCTTTCATTTATCTATTGTAATTGAAGTTTTGCAAGATCATAAGTATGATATCTCTTGACACTTTTATACCCAACATCAATAACTATGCAGGGCACACTGTTTTACCTACTTGATTAATAGAATTTATGAGAAATAACTCTAATTGCAATGTCAAGTAGAGGATCAATTATGGTATCTATGGTCATTCCTATCTTGTTCCATTTTGCACCAGTATTTTTCTTAATTACCTCTTTTGAGTCACTCCTTAAAGTCTTGGGCCAATCTAGGGTTGGATATCTAGTTACGCTATGAATTATTCTCTTTGAAATCTTAATTGGACCACCTTGTAACCATAGGCATCCATCATGTATTCTGCTTAATACTATCTTGATCCATTCAAATTTAAACACCGTGGGGAAATATAGGACACAAGTCAAACCCTTTCTCTCAACAATCTTAAATTCTTCCTTCAAAACTCTATTTTCACACAACTCATCATAGGCTTGTCTTATTTCCATGTCACCTATGCCTCCTACTTTGCAGTTGTAAATTTCTCACATCTTGGACCATTAAGACCTTAGTTGGAATCATTGATAACATGCCTTTTAAATTTGAAGAATGGGAGTGAAATCGTTGCTAGAATCATTGTAGTCACTTTGAACAAAATTTTGAATTTCCTTCTACACCTTTAGCTCTTGCATAAATTCAAAATGACAAGAAATGAATAAAAAATTGATCATATACCCTTCAAAACCTTTCATTTAATGCTTAATGCATGTATAATTGTAAGATTTGACATCAATATGACTTCAAAATCACTCAACATCTATAGGTATTACCATCACTCAATAGCTACCATAGAATCAACATCAACTAGCTAGCCTAACAGCTCTGCTCTAACTAACATTCCACTTGGCATCCATTGAAAACTTTTCATGCTTGGCAACAAGACGAAAACTCAAAAGATTTAACTTGAATTTTCAAGAACATCTAGCATCTTGATTCATGCTAATGGAGTCCTTTCAGTACTAGCTTCTTTTGGAACTGATGTATGATATGATATTCTAAGTATTAGTCCCACATACCTCTTACTTGCTTAGTCTAATGAGGTGTGACCACTTGACCCATTGAGTGAAGTGTTCCCTCCTTCATTTGATGTACAACAACCATCTTTCTTCTTCCATGTCTTGCTTATCTCATCTTTGATATGTTCAACATTTGGCCTACCTTTGCCTTTTTCAAATTCACAACTTGGTGCCTTTGACCTAGTTGGACAATACTTACTAATATGACCTGTCTTCAAAAAACTAAAGCATGTGGTTTGACTCAACCACCTCTTGTAATTACCACTGAAGTGTGTTCTAATACAATTCTTTGGAACATGCCCATATTCTTGACAATAATGATAGCTATATCTTGTATTATAATCCCAATAATGAGAGTTATTTTTGTTCCTTACCTTTGCTTGCTTGTTTGATGACCACGTTTGTTTGGATCTGCATTCAAAAGCTCTATGTCCATATTCCTGATAGTTGTAGCAATAACCTTCAAATCTTGGTGCATGCATGATTTTGGTTCTACATTCACATGCCTAATGACCTTGCTTGTTGCACTTGTGACAATGAATCATGCTCTTAGGTCTAGCATTCTAATTTGAATTCTTGCTTCTGCACACATTAGCAGTATGTACCTTTTTACCAAAATAATGACAAGTGGGTTTGGAGTGCTTACCTTTTTCATTCCTTTCTTCAGAAGTTTTGGATGATTCTCCTTCTTCAGTGCTTGTGTACCCTAATCCTAATGTATCATTATTAGGTCTATGGGATCTCAATAGTTTCTCAAAGTACTTGATAGCTTCATTTGGTTTTTTGAAACTTTTAGAAAATTCCTTTTCCTTCTTTAGTTCATTCTTTAGTTGTTCATTCTTCAAATTCAACATAGTAATCTCAATGTCCTTGCCATTCAATTCATATTTGGCATTCATCATTTGACTTAGAGTATTTAGTTGCATGTTGGAAATCTTGGTTAATTCTGATGACGTCTCTTCTAATTTGTGAGATAGAACTCTTTTGTCTTTTTCAATCATGGCTTTATCTTCCATGGCTTTCTTCTTTTATTCAGTTATCTCACATAGTATTATGGCATGCGATTCTTGCTCTAACTTGAGATTTTTGATTTCCTCAACTTGGATCTTGTTCTTTGCCATCAGATTTGTAACTGCTACATCATACTCACTTGATTTTCCATCTGCAAATAGCTTAGTAGTTTCAATCTCTCTATATTGTGTGTCATTCTCACCAATAGCAATTTCCTTCCTTCTCTTTAAGGAAATCTTTGAAGCTTCTCTTGCATCATTTAGGTGCTGAAGAATGAGTTGTATTTCAATCTCCTTGTTCTTAATATTTTTTCCTAACTTGTAGACTTCCATTTCAAGATCTTTCCTCAAAGTTGTAAGGCTTCTCTTTTAGAGAACAAAGCTCTGATACCAATTTTTGGAATTACAAGTAGGAAAGTAAACTTTTGAGAGTGGAGGTGAATCAATAGTTAAAACATGAACTTATAAAAATTGCACCACACATCCATCTCATACATTCAATTGAGAAACTAAAATAACATGTAAACATATAAGCAATCACACATTTGAAACCATATATGATTACCCAGAAACCCTCCAAGTGAGAAGGTAAAAATGGGGCGGGGATGACACCCACAAATCTTCACTACTATAGTTGTAAAGTGTATCCAATTAAGGTTACAATGGTTTGACCATAAACTATGATTTTCTCTATGAAAGGCCTGCCCTATTAAAGGATTACAAAGACTGTTAAGTCCCACCTTGTTAGAGGATTTGAACACCCTATTAGAAGTGTGCCTAGTTAAAGGACTTTTGTTCATCCACTTGGAATGTCACCCTGTTAAAGGATTTACTTCAGCCTATTAGGAATAATCTATTAGGAGATTTTACCAAAATCACTTATTAGGATGTTTCAACATAGATCTTGTGATTGGCTCTAGTTACTTGATTAAAGATCAAATCCGTACAATGTCCTTCTTGATCCTTCTGATCTAATATACAAATGTTGTATCCTCTATCCTTTGTTCTTCTCAAACTAATTTTGCAATTCACTCTCTATATCTTCTAAGTCTCCATGAATGCTCTGTTTGCACATGCAAACTTCTCCTTCAATCTTGCGCACTCATATGAAGTTTTAGGGTTTTTTTCTTCCTTAAAAAACCTAGGAGACTTAGGGTTAGGTATGAATCTACGGCTTAGATTCATCCATATTGTCACTTAATCCTTTCTTTTATTTGATTGGGTGGATGCAAACACATAGGGATTCTACACATAGAGTTGTCCTTATCTCTAATGAATCAAAATCTATCCTCAAGTCAGCTTAAAAATGGTTTACATAGTTCTTTGTGCAATTACAAACAAGTATGTCAATTCTATGTTACTCGACACTTGATGATATTGTTGCTCAACATATACTATAATTTTTTTCTGACTCATCTCCTAAACTACTCGACATCTTCTATTTCCTCAGCATGGTCTATCTACTTGGCACTTGGGTGACTTGACACTCATTGCAACTCAGCTTAGTCTAACATTTGTATGTTGTACTCAACATGTGTTACTAGTTTGGCATGAACTAAGTAAATGTCTTAAGTGTGTTGACACTTAATAGTCAAAACCAATCTGAGATCAACAATATCTTGTTTCCCATTAAATTCTTCCAACAGTTGGTTTTAGAGTGTAGTTCTCTTGGAAGAAGCCTATTAGCTTGAGAAGATCAAATCTTGGAGATGGAGGAATACAAGATAGGAATAATCATTAAGAACCAAATGATTGAAATCCAGATCATACTGTGACAACTTGAAGAAGCAAGAGAAAACTTAAGGAAATCATTGAGGAAAAGGAGAGAGATAAAAATTTGGCAAAATGACACACTATATAAGGAAATAGATATAGAAGGACTATTTGATAGAGGAAAGACTAGTGATAGCAATGAATCAAAAGACAAACTATTGGAGAAGAACAATATTCTAAGAAAAGAGGAAAAATGACTCAAGAGAGAACAAGAAGCTCAATCAATAAGACTTTGTGAAGTAATAGAGAAAAAGAAGAAAGCTGAATAAGACAAAAGACAAATGGAAACTAGACTTGAAGAGAGATCATTTGAAGTATAGAAGTGTTAGAATATACAGTTCACCAATATAACTAGGGGGGTGGGGGGGGGGGAGGGGGGGTTGGGGGGGGTGAATTAGTTATCCAACTATTATCACAAATGTCAACCTTAAACAAACTTAACCATATGAGAAATATAATGAAAAACCACAATAAGATACTCATGCACAATAACACTAGATATGTTATCTAGGGAAACCCTTGATCAAAGGGAAAACCCTAGTGGGGATGGTGCCCACAAGATGATGTGCTAATATAAAAGTTCCTTGTTAGAGGATGGATTCTATAAATACATTAAGTACATATCAATCCCTATTAGGGGACTTTGAGTCCCTATTAGGATATTCTAACCGTATTAGGAGTTGTGCCAACCCTATTAGGAGTTGTGGAAGATAGATGAACCCACTGTCCAAAAAGCTTTACAGCAAGACAAATGAACTCATTTTACAAATGATCTTTGTATTATTCTTTGTAGAATAATAGAAATGAATAGTACATCCTTCCTCTTTCTCTATCCTATCAAGAAGACTTTTGATCCTTTAGATCTTGTAATGAGATCAAAAAAATTACATTTAATAATCCCTTGGATTGCTTACATGCACTTACCAAATACTCTACTCCTCTTCGCACTTCCTTTATTACTTCACATACTCAACTGTGTTCCATACATTGTAAACAAGGAAAAAATATTTTCTTTATATCAAATCTTCAAGATGATTCCTTGAGTTGGCCTTGAGGCTTTCCCAATTGATTATAATAAGATAATTAATTGATTCTCACAATCAGCTCACAGTCTATATAATAGCACTGTTGACTTACAATCTATAAAAAATATAACACATGTGACTTCAAGTCTTACACATTTGTTGATGTCACCATCAGACTATCCTCTGTAACTAGTTGACCATGCATCTTCTTATTACATCTAAGATGAAAGATATAATACAAATAGGAAAAACTACTTTCCAAGCCGTCTGTCTTTGTAATACTCTTAGTAAATAAAGCATATCTTTTGTACATATTTGACTTAGACTTTGTATTGAACCTTAACATCAGGACATAGTATAGAACATGTCCTTAGCTACACATCACCAAACAATCAAAACATTATCTATACAACTAAGATCTCAGTCGATTACTTTGGCCTTCTTTACAAACGTGTTGCTATGTTGACATCAATGAAAAAATTAGTTTTGAATGCATCATGTTAATACTCTCCAATGCTTAGGATACTCCCCCAAAGTAGTATCATCAACATTCATGCTAACAACCTCTCCCTTTGGCACTGATGGCAACATAGATGAAAAATATCTAAGTTCCATGAATACCAAAATAATACTCTGCTACTGCCACTGCTATTCTTATCTTTTCAAATCCTCTTTATCAATCAAATCTAAAAACCTTTGGAACACTACTCTGTTCATCTTCTTCTTAGGATTAGCAATAGTCATTCACAATAAACAACTCACCATAAATCAAAATTCCTCATGCTACATATCTCCTCCATAGAGATATTCCTCCTTCTCTTACATGAATCTTTCTAAATCTCCCTAATCTTCTCCCCATACATACTTAGGATATGTTTTCTTCTCTTCTATTTCTTAGGACTTCTTCTCCCCCATTTGTTAGGATATGTTTTTCATGCATATTCTCCCCCATTGGCATCAATGTCAAAGGCCTCAATATGTCAAATTACAACTTCAAGTCTTCAACCAGCTCAAGTGTCCAAAGACACTATTCAAGACCAAATACTAAGGGTCCTCAATGACTCAACTCATCACAGATACTTCCTAATACAAGAAGCATCAACATTTAGTCCAGTCTAACAATAGTGTGATGTACCACTAAATTGATGCACTTAGTACATCATCTACTCTAAAATAGGTTGCAGCATAACCCCAAGCATACCTCTCAAGTACTCAAATGTATCTTTAGGCAAAGGCTTTGTAAAGATATATATCTGCAATCTGATATTTAGTACTCAAATACTCTAATCTGATCTCTTTTTCTACTACTTTCTCTCTCAACACATGATACTTAATAGATATATTCTAGTCTTAGAATACAATACATGATTCTTAGACATACTCAATGTACTTTTGTTAGCATAGTAAATGATAATAGGTTGTGTAAACTCAATCCTAATATCCTTCAATATTTGTTTCATCCACATAACTTGATTGCAATTATTTTCTACTACAACATGCTTTTCCTTAGTTGTACTTTGATAAATACAATCTTGTTTCTTTCTTAGCCAAGAAAAAAATCTTCCTCCAAGAAAAAATGTTCCACCATTGGTACTCTTTCTATCATCCATACTTCCTACCCAATCCGCATCAATATAAGCACATAGAATGAAATCACTCGATCTATCATACCATATTCCATAATCAGATATTCCTTTCAAATATTTGAATATCCTTTTCATTGGTGCATAATGATACTCCTTAGGATCATCTTGAAATCTAGCTATAATCTCAACTATATTTTTTATATCTGGTTTGGTGTGAGTCAGACAATGCAAACCTCCAATCATAGATATATACTTCATCTACTCAACTATAGGTGTCTCATCTTTGCTGCATAACTTGTGACCAATTATCATAGCTGTACCAATAGGCTTACAACTTTCCAATCCAAATCTCTTCAAAAAATCCTTCAAGTACTTAGCTCATGAAATAAAAATGCCATCACTATTCTGTATAATCTACAATCCTAGGAAAAACTTCATTTCTCCTATTATGCTCATTTCAAACTCATTCTTCATCTCTTCAACAAACTTATCAATTTCCTCATCAATACCTCCAAATATGATGTCATCAAAAAATATTATTATGATCAACAAACCATTCTCAATTTCTTTCAAATACAAGTTACTATTTGTTGTACCTTTAGCAAATCTAAGTTTTGCCAAATAGTTGTCCAACCTTGCATACTAGGTTCTAGGTGCTTTCTTCAATCCATATAGAGATTTCTTTAGTCTGCATACCTATCTTTATCTTTTTTCAAAGGGAAACCTTCAGGCTGCTCAATAAATACCTCTTCTTCAAGTTCTCCATTCAAGAAAGCCAATTTAACATCCATTTGATATACCTTGAACTTATTATTTTTTGCATAAGCCAAGAAAATTCTTACAACTTCCATTCTAGCTACTAGGGCTTATGTCTCCTCATAATCAATTCCTTCTTTCTATGAATAACCTTTACACACAAGTCTTGCCTTATTTGTTACAAATTTTCCTTGCTCATTTATCTTGTTTCTGAATACCCATTTGGTTCCTATAAAATTCTTGTCTTTAGATCTAAAAACTAACTCCAATGTATCATTCTTCACAATCTGATCTAGTTCTTCTTTCATTGCTTGAATCTAATGATCATCTTGACATGCTTCATCAATACTCTTAGGTTCAACTTGAGGATTCAGACATAATTCCTCATTAACTTTGTTTCTTGTCATCACACCTTTATCTCTACTTCCAATTATCTTCTCTGGAGGGTGATTCTTTGTCATGTTTCTGTTAGACATAGGAGTTGTTATCTCAACTCTTCATTTAGATCTTTTTTCTCCTCTTTGCTCAATAATTTGCACATCATTCTATAGGTCATTTTTAGTCTAAAAGAAAATCTCAACATTCTATCCAACAATTCTAGTATTATCTTCTTCTTCATCATAATTGTAATCTAACATCTTTTCCTTAGTTCCAAACTTTTCATCAATCTTTACATTTGCACATTCAACTATTGTCTTGGTTCTATGATAAACACATCTATACGCCTTTCTTTTCAATGAATAGCCAAGAAACATACCTTCATCACTTCTTGGATCAAACTTACCAATATCATAATCTCTCTTAATATAATAGTTTCTTCCTAATATTCTAAAATACTTGACTAGTGCAAAGAATAGATATCTAAACTATGAATGCAAATGATACAAAATCAAAATAGCAACATAGAGTTAGTCTCCAAGAGAGTAATGCAAATGCTAGAAGAAAAATAACATTAAGAGGATGCAAAAACAAGAGATGACAAATACAAGCTAGGTAGCATGCTTATATAGACTAGGAAGAGGGAGGAGGTGGCAACACTAACTAATGCGGAGCAACCATCTATCGAACTAAATATAGAAAAGTATCTTCCCAAGATAGCTAATGGATGCTCACATGTAGGAAGGTGACACCTCACAACCACTCACCTAATAAGATGTTCTTTATTAACCTAAGCGAGATTATTAAAAGTGTAGGAAAACCCTAGCACTATCAGAAAAAATAAATAACCCACTAGGAAATTAAAAAACTACACTAACACCCCCCCATAAGCGAACCTTAGGTGTATGTAGAAATGGGTCTCAACAAGTTAGGCATAATGAGGTACCCTTGTACATAAAATTCCCCCAAAAGAGAGAGAAAAGAGACTAAAAAAAAATCAAGACTCCGAGTGAGAGGAAGAGGCCCCCCAAAAAGATGAAGCATCTTGCACCCCCAGAAAAGCTCACACATGAAGGAACTTGGTGAAGTTATTAGCAACCTACTCAAAATTTGGACAATAGTAAATGTTGATGACGTGACCATGGATGAGATCTTGGATGTAGTGCATGTGGATCTCTATGTGTTTGGTCTACTAATGATGGACCAAATTCTGTGAGATCTGAATGACACTCTAGTTGTCAAAATGTATGACTGATGGTCGTCTAATCTAGATACCAAACATAGTGAGAAGATGTTGAAGCCAAATAACCTTAGTAGTGACATTTACAACCCCCTGATACTTTGCCTCAGTAGAAGATAGAACAATAGTAGACTACTTTTTGCTCGATTAACAAATAGGACCTGAACCAAGTGAGAAGTTATATCTTGAAGTAGACTTGTGATCCTAAGAATCACCCACCCAATATGAATCTATGTAGCCCACCAAATCAAGCTCAATACCTACTACATAGTCAATCCCACAACTGTGAGAACCCTAAATGTAGTGAAGGATCCACTTAGCTACTTTCTAGTATAGCTCATGAGGCCCCTGCATGAATCGAGAGACCATGCCTACAACATATGAGATGTTAGGTCTCCTATGAGTCAGATTAATGAGACTCCCAACAAGTTGTTAGTACAAAGTGCCATGAATAAGTGGAGAAGAACACTGAGCCTCAAGTTTGACTCCAAAAAGGGAGGGAGTCAAAGCAGGCTTACAGTCGGCCATATGAAACCTCAAGAGTAAATCTAGAGCATACTTGGACTATGTGATGGTGATCCCAGAAGGAGACTAAAATATCTCAATCCTAAGAAAGTAATGCAAAAAGCCCAAGTTAGCCATCAAAAAACTATCATGAAGGGAAACTTTGATAACCTTAATGGTGGGTGAAGAACTTCCTATGATCAACAAGTCATCAACATACAAAACCCAAAATAGGAGTGAATCACCCTGTTGTACATTAGGATTAGAATGACATCGAGTGAACCCAATTGATAGAAGGAAGGAGTCCATCTTAGCATACCAGGCTCGAGAAGCCTATTTAAGGCCATAGAGAGACTTCCAAAGATGACACACAAGTGAACAATCCTAAAGGAATCCTTGTGGTTGTTCCATGTAGATCTCCTCATAAAGGTCACCATGAAGAAAAACACTCTTCACATCCCTCTAATGTACTTCCCAATGATTAGCTATAGAAATGGTAAGAACAAGTTGAATGGAATTTATTTAGGCAATTGGTGCAAAATTCTCAAAGGAGTCAATTGTAAGAACCTGGGAGAATCCTTTGGTGACCAAGCGAGCCTTATGCTTGTCAATCAACCCATCTGTTACAAATTTTGTCTGATAGATCCACTTACATCGAACAAGCTTTCTTCCCTTAGGAAGAGGGACAAGATCCCAAGTGTGGTTCCTCATCAAGGAACTATATTCTTCCTGCATAGTTGTATCAAACTCAGGAATACTAGAAGCCTCATGAAAGGACTATGAATTTGAGGCAGTTGCAATAAA
The DNA here is from genome assembly GCA_028749045.1 of Cupressus sempervirens. Taxonomy (NCBI): domain Eukaryota; kingdom Viridiplantae; phylum Streptophyta; class Pinopsida; order Cupressales; family Cupressaceae; genus Cupressus; species Cupressus sempervirens. The sequence continues at coordinate 875,489,072 of CM053789.1, forward strand.
GACATGTGGAACATCCTAGAATTGTAAATGAGTTTGCATGGTGCCTGATGGATCCCCAACCTAATCACCTACAAACTGCAAGGTTTGTCTAGCCCAAAGTGGATTGGAAGATGGAGAATCTAGAGGGGATCATCAACCTTTGAATGATGACTAGGAGAGGAAGGAGGTGAGTCCTTTGAATCACTCTCTACATTAGAAGTGGAGGTAGAAGACTGCTCAACTGAATCTGACTCATCAGAAGATCTATCATGTATTCCAACTGATTCCAATGTCAAAGTAGGAGTTGGAGAATTGCTAGAAAGTGAGCTTGAAGATCCCTCCTCAAAATAAAAACTCCTCTTAATGAACAACTCATGTGTAGTAGGGTAGAGCAATTGATAACCCTTCACACCATTAGGATAACCTACAAATATGAGGTTTGTTCTGCGGATCCAAGGCCTTGCGTTTCTCTACAAGAATGTGGGCCAATGTTGGAGAGCCAAAAACTTAAAAGTTTTTAACTGATGGTTTTTTACTACTCCCAGCTTCAAAAGAAGTAACTCCCTTCAAGGGTCAGTGAGGAACACGGTTCTGGATATAACAAGCATAGTTAATGGCCTTTGCCTAACACTGTGGTGTAAGAGATCTAGAGTGAATCATACAGTTTTCCATTTCCTTCAAGAATCTATTCTTCTATTTTGCTGAGGATTGTATGGAACTAAATGCTACAGATCAATCCCCTTTGAAGTGCAAAATCTCTCAAACTAATGGTTGATATACTCATGACCATTGTCAGTGCGCAAAACTTTGATGGCTTTCCTAGATTGCTTCTCTACAAAATTTTTGAAGTCCTGAAAATGATCAAATACCTTTGAATTTAGTTTGAGAAAGTACACAAAAGTATATTGAGAAAAGTCATTTATGAATGTGAGGACATATCGGGCCCTACAAAAAGAAGGATGCTAAAATGGACCAACCAAATCACTGTGAACTAACTCTAGTATTTGTGAAGCTCTCCATGCCTTACTTTTGTCAAAATTTTCCTTATGGTGCTTATTTTTGTCACAAAAGTGTGCACTCTTGCCTGAGGTATGACCCTCAAGCAACCTTGTACAACATGGAAACAACCTCCAAGTGTGGGACTTGCACTTTGAGGTTGAATCTCCAGAGAAGGCCAGTTTCCTTTGCTATCTGGATGCACCTACACTACCACTTTGAAGGAAAAGGGAGGAGACTAAAATTAAAATGCAAAAAGGGAAAGGGGGTGATGCACTAAGATAGAATGGTGGTTACAAATCTATCCATGTATGCACAACACATCAATGAAAAGTTTAGAATACACTAGTCTCGATTCTATTCTATCTCCAAGAATCCACATGTAGGTTTGAAACTAGTTGAAGTGTTGAAAGGAAAGACATATTCACTTATATAGAAATCATCAACAGTTTGGATACAACATAAAAACCTTGAAAACTAAAAAGAAACACCCACCAGAAGGAAGATACATGCACATTTGATAAATGGCAAGAAGAGGTAAGGAAGGAGAACTACTTCATTAATGGAAGGCAAAAAATTACATAGCATAATGCTACTGTAAAAAATGCAGACAGAGCAAAACCTGGAAAAAGTATTTACAACTTCCTTTTAAAGAGCTCAGGCATAACTTAGATCAAACTTGAAGTTCAAACCCTAACCAAAGGTGTAGTCAAGTTGCAGAGAGTAGCAATAAAAAAATATCAGAATAAAATCTGATCTTGAAATACAATTTGTTGTAGAAGTGATGAGAAGGAACCAAAATCAATGCATCCAACTGTAAGAGATCAAATTGAAAAGATCTAATCATTACATGTAATAAAGGAATATAGAAATGCATAGATGGCATGGAACAAGGCCCAAAGAATTTTGTTCAATATTAATGATCAATCCTTGTAATGTATCATGGCCACAACAAATAAATCAGCACCACTATCAAAAAATGTGGGATGGGATAACACACAAGTTAACCCACCGCAGAAGTGCATAGTTGACATGCATGGAAACAATTTGATCTACCCAAAAAATGTATGCACCATTGATGTAGATCTTCATTTGATTATGGATAGCTCATATGCTGCAAAAAAAAATCCTCAACCGATGAATAAAACACCACCGTAGATGAAGATCTTCCTCCATAACCATAGATGACTGAGATGCACTCATAATATACCAAAGATTCTTCTAGATCCAATCACCATCAAATATTTGCAAGAGAAAAGGGAAGGAATGTGAAAATACAACCACTGTTCGATGCAAAAATGGTTCACACAAAATGTTAACCCAGTGCAAAAACATGTGTTAACCTGCAACTCGGCACATGAAGGAAAAGTGGGCCAAATCAGTACATGAAGAAATTGGACTAGATCGACACATGAAGGAATTGAGTAATGTTAACCCTAGCCAAAATGCATGTTAACCCACAACTCGACACATGGAGGAATTGAACTAGCTTAGCACATGAAGGAAATGAACTAGCTCGGCATATGAAGAACTTGAGTTAACATAAGATGTTAACCTGACTGAGAAGCATGTTAACCCACATCAAAAGAATCCAACCGATTGAAGATTTCTTAGATTGATTATCAATGATGGGCTGAATGGGGGCCAAAAAATGGCCAACATTTACCAAGAATGCAACCTTGGCAAATACTACTTGAGAACTGAACTCAAGGCAACCCTATGACCATGCTCTACTGGTTGAGTTGATGCAAGTAGCAAAAGTTAAGATGGCCAAACTACTCATACCATAGTTTACTCACATCATTAGAGTGAGTGAGAAAAATAGTCAAAGGAGGATAAGGAACAAAGTGAGAAAATAGATAGAGTTGTGACTGATGATTTTCTGATGGGGACACAACCCAAGCACAGAATGGACACAACAGGAAAGGGAAAATTTTATTAACTATGAAAATATGCTAGTACACTTAGTGCAGAGAAAACATACTCCAAAACATGCCCTATGGGATTACAATAGCATAAATCTGGAGATAATTTCTTCTCCCAATACCTTCTCTCAAACTCCACTTCGAACTACCTTTTACAATGCCAGAAATGTCCTTAAATAGACCCCAAAGGGTTAAGGATTAGGAATACATTCTAGAAAGTGCTAGTTGGCATCCACCGCCAAAATGGAAGGCTCTAGAAGTCACTTTAGAAGTTGGTACAAAATTAGAAGAATCTAGAAATGGTAGCCAAACTTTCGGGAGGCATAACTTTTGTATTGTACCTCTGATCAATGAACCATTTACATTTTCAAAAAGCTCTCAAAGTGCTTTATAGCCCTATGGACCAGCTTTTCTCATCCTCCATTTTTTGGCCCTGTACGAGGTCATTTAATGCCTCAAACCTGACTTTGAAGCATTCTTAGGATGTCTCAAAAAATTGAAAATTGCGATCACTTTCAAACCATGCGGCCTTTTGACCTGATTCTTTTTTTGGAATGTTCTAAATTACAATTTTAATCTTCCCTCCAATTTACACCTTCTGATTTACCATAATTATGGCTCAATTACATAGTCCTATTTTTTCAACATTTACATGCATCCCAAGGTACTTAAATACTCTAACCTAGAACACTGATAGTGGAACTATGAGAGTTGGAACCTTTATTTGACCCAAATGGGTACCCAAAAATGAAAACACATGAAATAGAAACTATGTCTAGGTACATTTTTTTGGGTGACACAAGATTGCTCTTATACCTCTGGATGCTCCTACATCATTTTCCCTCCCAACTACAACTATAGAATCATTATGCAACTTGCATATCTCCACTAAATTAGGAGTGAACTCAACCCACTTGCCTAAATTTGTGTGAGTGGTCTAATATACCAAGAGGAGCTTACTTGTTAATGAGGGCACACAAAGAACATCATGGAATGTGCCATCCCCAACATCAATAGATCCTCTCCCACATACCTCAATAGGAGTGTCATCACCCATCAAAATAGAAGGCATAGTACATGGCTCCAAAGATGCAAGTTCATCCTTAGATGAAGCCATGTGGTGCGAAGCACCTGAATCAAGAATGCAAGTGGATGGTGAAGAAGCAACTGCAACAAGGGCCTTGCCCTTTCCTTTCCCCTTGCTATTTTATTTTGCCTTGTTAGACCCTTCATTAAAACTTTGTTTGATAGACTCAGGAACACTAATATTATTCTTCTCAAGAATGTGTGTCAAGTGATCAATTTGTTTCTTCAAACATTTATGTTCATCATGACTGGGTCCTTTACAATAGGCACATTGGACCCTTTCTTTCTTAGGCTTGTCACCCTTGGAAGATGGGGTATCAATAGTTTCTTTTGAGTGTTTGATCCTTTTTCCCCTTGCTATTCTTTTGTTTCTTATCCTTAGTATTGTTATTACTACTTTGTACTTTTTGTTCTTTTGTGCCTTGGTTGGCAACCAAGGCATGTGACTTGGAGGACTTAAGAGTGCCCGTCTTGATTAGCATGTCCTATTCCTGAGTGAGATTGATAGAAAAATCATCTAAAGATGGCATGGTGAATTGAGTACCAAGTGCACCCTTAGTAGCATAGAAGGTAGAGACAAACACAAAATATTCTAAACTTAGCTTAGAGAGAATACTAAGAATCAGTTGTTCATCTTTCTTTTCAATTCTTTGCAGCCTTAGTAATTTCAATTTAGTAAAGAAATCCCCGATTGTGTTGAAATTACCTAGACTTAAACTAATTAGTTCATTTTCTAGCATATGACCCCTCATTGAATCTTGTGTGCCAAATAGTGTTTCTAGCTCTGTCCATATTTCATTTGGTGTATCCAAAGACTCAATGTGAAATAGCAAGTCAAGAGAAATAGACAAACACAATGTTCCATATGCCTCATCACATTTGTTAAACCACTTAGACTTATCTTAATCTTTATCAGGTTCAATTTTAAATCCCATAGTTATCTATTTAATCTAGCTTTCCTTAACTGAATTGTCATGTGTGATTTCCACTCAAAGTAATTATATGGAGTTAGGACGGGCATATTTGTTTGATCCATAATGAAGAAATGCAAAGAAGAAATGCTAGAAAGAAGAGAACCCAACCATGAAAATGCCCCTGCACTTTATATTAGTGTGTTTACAACTACCACTAGCAATAAATACAAGTGGTCTTGATTTAAATGCATTACAAAACCCTCACAAAGAGCATACACTGAAAATGTATCTTTGGCACAATACTCAAAGACAAATAGCACCACTACAATCTACTCGAAAAATCATGCACTTTCAAAAAATGAATCAACTCGATACGAGGTTGTATGAGAAAGTTATGATTCTCTGAAGTTCCCAAAATGAGAACTGTGCAAAGTCATGAGTGAGAATCTGCAATTTCTAAAAAATTTATTCATGAAAATTAAAAAATGATTGCACTAGTGGATAGAGCACAAGAAAAAACCAAGTTCATAATAAGAATCATTGGAATCTGAGTCCATATGAGCAATAATGAGGCATTTGAAAACTGTGTTCAAATTTGCGACTGCAAAAAGAGAGGGGTACAGTTGTAGCTTTCCATGCTTGATTCTGAAAAATATACACATTGAATGCAAAAACTAAAAGATACTCAAATGGTTTTTTGGTGTTGTAAACAAAACCCAAAAAACATTTTTCTTTCTAATGTACAAAAGATGTAGCTCTAGTGTAAATCAAATGCCTTTAGCTATAAAAAACAACCCCAACAACCAAAAAATGACATGCAAAGGTTGAATCAGTTAGCTAAGTCAATAAATGGCATGCTGGAACCTACAATATTGATTGAAAACACCAAATATGTAGGTTGGTTGTCAAATTTGAGATTGAAACCCTAGTTTCACAACTTGTATGGCGATCTCTAATCTAGGTGAAATGAAAGCCAAATCTGACTTTCTGAAGCTTTTTGGATGCATTGGAATGACTAGGAATGTTGCCAGTATAACCAGAAATGCTGCAACCACCCAGATGTCATAAAACACGTGTAAACCCCAAAGATTCAAAATGTTTTTGTCAAACTTTTTTGATTCTCAAGATCATCTGAAGATGCAAGAGAAGAGCATACTGAGTTTTTCAAAAACCTACAATAAAATTTATTACCCCCCCCAAAATCTCTCAAATAAGGAAATTAAAATCTACTCTTGCACATAGAATAGCTCTAATACCATATTAGAATTTGAAAAGATTAATAACCCAAAAAATTAATGCAAAGAATAGATATCCAAACTATGAATGCAAATGATAAAAAATCAAAATAGCAACACAGAGTTAGTCTCCAAGAGAGTAATGCAAATGCTAGAAGCAAAATAGCATTAAGAGGATGCAAAAATAAGAGATGACTAATACAAGCCAGGTAGCATGCTTATATAGACTAGGAAGAGGGAGGAGGTGGCAACACCGACCAATGAGGAGAAACCATCTATCAGACTAAAGATAGAAAAGTATCTTCCCAAAATAGCTAATGGATGCTCACATGTAGGAAGGCGACACCTTACAACCACTCACCTAATAAGACATGCTTTATTAACCTAAGCAAGATTATTAAAAGTATAGGAAAAACCTAGCAATATAGGGAAAAATAAATAACCCACTAGGAAATTTAAAAAATACAATAATAGGTAGATGAAGTACTTGATACTTCAGTCAATGATGTGCTGAGCTAAACTGGTTCAAAGATTGATTGGATGCTTGTGTTTTCAATGGTAGTCACAATCAATCCTGCTAAGGCTATCTCTATGCTTGATATTGTCACTATTTTTCTTGGAGAGTGAGGAAGCAAGGCAATAACTTCTACAACAATCTTAACTGGGTTAGTTTCCTCAACATCTTGAGTACTTTCCTTAGTAGCCTCTTGCTCTTGTTCCTCTTCATCATCCTCATTATCAAAATGTGTTACTTTTGGATCATCTTTTTCTTCATCCTTTCCTTGATCATCTTCATCATCCTTGTCACTTATGTTGACTAGAAAATCACTCGGTTTATGAAGAAGATATACATTCTTCCATGTTTTGTTGTATTCTTGACAAAATGCTCTATTTCATTTAACAAAATATGACAAGTATTGAATCTTAAAGTCAATTTCTCTTCATTTTTCTTTATTTATTCCTTTACTTCTTTGTTTGTCAGATTTTGCATTAGTTGCTTCAAGGTTTGCTCATGAATCTCCTTTGTAGTTTTCATTGCTTGTTCCCACCTTGGCTTGATTTTGTCCATTAATTCATTGGGAATCTACTGAGTGAGCTAGTCAGCTGAGTATTTCCATTTTCCCATTTTAGATATCAACATATCTTCAATCTACTTCTATTCATTAGCTATCCTAGATTCATATTTCAATGCCTTGAAGTTTTTTATGCCACAAATTGATTCCATATCTTTCAATTTCTCTTCAAATGTGAGTGGAGACCTTTTGAAAATTATGTCTCCTCCTTCCTTATCTACTTTCTTTCTGGAGAATCTCCTAGTGAAAAATGTAGTGGATGTTTTGGTAGGCTTGGTAATGATTACCTTAGCCTTTTTCTTTAATGGCTCCTCTTCCTTTGATTCTTCATCCTCTGATTCTTCATCTTCATCTTTTCCTTCTATCAACAAGAGAGTGGAACTTGTTTTCAACTTGGCAATCCTCTTCTTGCCTTTGTTAATTGCCTGAGGGAGCTTAATCTGCAATTCTATCCTAGCCTTAGCCTCATCATATGTGTCAAAGTATGCAGCCTTGGGGTCCACTGGTTCATTTATGAGTGCCTCAATTATATTCTTTGTTTTATCAATATTGATCTCATAACCTAGAGGTTTCAACCATGCAATTCTAGGCCTAACTACCTAAATGTATACCTTATACAAACATCATCTTTATAATCCTCAACTAATTTCTTGGAGATTCAAAATCTATTGTTCATTTTCTCCTTGAATGCATCAAAATAATTGTCTATGATGCTTGTATAATTTTCTCCCATCTCAACAATGTATTCATTGATCTGATAGAGTACTAGCACATCTTTCCTCCAAACAACAATACCTTTTGATGGAAAGAACTTCTGAATATAAAAGAATAAAAATGTCAAAAGTGAGCCAAACTTATATGGATTTTTCTTTGATGTCCTAATTCTCTCCATGTTCTTGTTAAACTAATTCAACAGTAGCTTGACAAGGTCAAGAGAAAGGTTATTCTTGACTACCTTGTATGCTATGTCCATAGCTTCACACAGAACACTATTCAACTTGCTCAAACTGTAGATCTTGTGAGCAATGATATGAATATACAACTTCAATTCCATGTCAGTGACACTGCTAATTTTCATTCCCCTATCATCTCACTTGGGTAGGGTTTTCTTCTGTAGTTCAACCCAAACTAGGGTTTTAGTCATTTTTGCATTAGCCAACATTGGGAGACCAATGATCCTATGGATCATCTTCTTGGTGATCAGAATTGGTTGCTCCAACCAAAATTTTCCATTGTGCACATGACTAAGGATGAACCTAATCCACTTCACTTGGAAATTTTGTGGCATCTGATTAATATGGGTTAAACCTTTAGCCTCGAGATGTTGAGGCTCAAGTTTCAAAATGCCATCAACGCATAACTCCTTTAAACATTCATCCATTTCAATTGTACCAATATCTTGAATCACACATTTAAGATGAGAACATATATCATTGATCAATAATACCTTGGGAGGGATTTGCGACTACACTTCACTTGGATCTAGGGTTTCAACGATTGCAGGAGTGAGCTAGACTGGTGATTTCCATTCTACACCCCAAACCAACATGTCTAATCATCATTTTGTCTTACTATTGGTAGCTACAATCTTCACTTAGTAGGGTTGGAGAGAATCCAAAAACTTTGGTAACAATTTGCTCAAATTGCTTGAATACTTTTGAAGATCACTCTGCATACCTTTCTCTTAAAAATTTATGGTAAAAAATGACTTCAATTTCATTCCTTTTGTCAAATTTCACCATAAATGCCTGGTACAAATGGTAGACCAAATTGATAGATTATCATCCAATTTACTTGCACTAATTACTCAATAGAGTCTTCCATCATTCGGTAACTACATATAATTTAGTTACTCCTGACCTCGCTTGGTAGAGTCTATAACCTGACCTTGCTTAGTAAGGATAGTAACTCGGTGATAACTGGCACTTCTTGCTTGGTGATCCCATTACATTCTTGAATCCTAATATGGATCTTTTGTCCTATCAACTAGAACTGATGTTAGATGTCTTCTTTAATATCCTAGTTCCAGTTCTCCATTGAGAAATCAAGTGGAAATAGTGGAGTCACCCAATTCTTGAGTGACTTGATCATCATTGTTCAAACTTGTATTCTCTGTAGATTTTGGAACCCATTGCTACCTCATCTGCTTTTTGATATTATCAGCTCTTGTCTTCTTTTCATCTTCAATCCTTCCAGTATTCATTTAGTTCTTGGCAAGATGACCAAGTTTTTTATAGATAAAACATCTTTTGGAAATATCTCCTTTCCTCATGTGATTTTTTACACAATTCCTTCCAATATGTCCAAATTCTCCACAATAATGATATCTGCACCAAGTGTTATAGTCCCAACCAAATATAGCCTTTACAATTTGTTCTATTGGATTCAGTATCTTGGTTTTGCATTCTGATGACTTGTGCCCATGCTTCTTACATTTGTGACATTTGCCTTCAAATTTTGGTTTCTCTTTGCATTCATTAGCTCTATGACCATTTTGATTACAATTGTAGCATTTTCCATTGAATTTCGCTTTCACATTGCTCTAACATCTATTTGAAGTATGTCCTATCTCACCCCAGTGAATACAACTAGGTTTATTCTTTTGAGCTCCTTGCTTGGATGACTCACCTTTTTCAGTGTATCCAATTCCTACTTTTCCTTTTTGTTTGAAGTGACTTTGCTCATTCAACTAATTCATGTCTACTTGGGATTTCATCATTCTTTCACTAGTTTTCTTTTCAGTTTTTAGATCATTCTACAATCTTTGATTCTTTGATCTTAGGTTCATGATTTCTTCATTTTCATCGATGAGCTAATCAATGAAGTCTGTTTGCTGAAGGGATAGGTGTTGAATTTCATTGTTCTTTTCTACTATCTCTTCTCTTATCCTATTTTTCTCTTTCATGATTTCACACAATCTTACTGAATAAATTTCTTGTCCTCTTCTTAGTTTTCTTACTTCTTCTTGAAGAGTACTATTCTTTTCCAATAGATCTTTGATTGCTTCATCAGCTCCATCTAAATTGTTTGGATGGATGTGTTCAATTATTTCTTCAATATAGAGTGAATCATTCATCTGTATTGCAAGATCTTTTCTTCTTTTTAGGGATTGAGAGAGTTTCTCTTTTTCTTTCTTGAGTTGTCTAATGTCCAATTCCAAATCTAGATTTTCATTGTCAATAGCCTTGTCAAGTCTGAATACCTCCATAGCTGTTGATCTTTGCTCAAGTTGTTAAAATTTTCTTTGAGAACCACAAAGATCTAATACCATTTGCTAGAAATATTATAACAGGCTAAGTTACTGAGAGGGAAGGGGTAAATCAATAACTTTTAAAACTTTTAACTTGATTAGAAATTAATCCTTTATGAGAAACTAAAAACATGAAAGCATACATAACACTTTTAACACACAAGATTTGGTGACCCAGAAACCTTCCAAATAGAAAGTAAAATTGGGGTGGGGATGATACCCACAAGCTTTAGAACTACAGTATAAAGTTGGCCTATTAAGGCTTACAATGATCACTTTTGATGATCTACTCTGTTAGGAGCAATAAGGACTGCTAGGTCCACTTTGTGAAAGGATTTACAAACATACAATGAAGTATGCACTTGATAAAGAGATTTATATAAGACTGTTAGGTCTACCTTGTTAAAGGATTTGAGTGATCCACCTATTAGGATGAAGTAGTAGTTGATCTCTAATCTGTAACTTGGTTTGCTGAATGAGATTTCTCTAAGTGTACAAATCACCTTCTATGATAGATGAATCTTTGTTGCTCCTTATACTACTATAGCCTTTATAATTCATTCTTCTGCTCTTTTCTAATGATTATATTACTTCACTTTGATGATTTGGATGTGATACAATACATTACATATATACCAATCCAATTACATAATTATAAAGTTAGGCATAATACAAGTTAACATAAATATTACAAAGTTGGCCAAAGTGTAGAAACTCAGGCTCTAAATATTGACTCGATGAGATTCTAATACTCAACATCCAATGTCAATGCTCGACATCATCATGCACTCAGTAGATGTAGAATCTTAATCCATACTAATTAATTCTAAGTAGTCTTCAACTCGGTCTTCATTGGTGACTCGGAAAATACTATGAAACTCAACAAATAAACTGAATCACTTGATTCTCACTACATAGCTCGATCAACACTAGATTCTCTGTGAGCTCGACATACACTGAGAGGCTCAGTTTACATTGTTGATCTTTGACTCTATAGTAACTACTCAGTTCAAACTGAAATCTATCTATAGGACTCGGTAGGAATTGAAATGCTTGGTTAACACTGTTAACTTTACAATATGCTAAGTATGAACTTAGAATTTGAATAAGTGTACGTCACTAATAACAAACATGACTAAAATGTCAACATAATATTCTTAGGTAGATCTCTAATAGCATACGTGCTGCTAACTTTCACAATATTATCAAATTTTACATGTCAAAATATCTTGCCATAACCAACTGTTATCCACTTTAGCAACCAAACATGTCATTTCAATGGGATTCAACTAAAATACATTACCTCTAGACCTAGTTTTAGTTCCAATCATCTTACCATCTTTATCCTTGATTGTGCAAGTCTTTTATGTAAATTGCAATAATACCCTTTATCCACCAACTAGCCAACACTTAAAAAATTATGATTTAATCCATCAACAAAGTAAACTTCATCAGTGTTAGTTTTTCCATCTAAAGTAATGGATCCAATCCCTGTAATATGATAGGTTGCATTGTTACCAACTCTAACAATACCTTCATCATAGTTCCCAAATTTAACAAACTTATTCATGTCTCTAGTCATGTGATGAGAACATCCACTATCTATTATCCAATCATATTTCTTCTCTACTTGAGAAACTCGTGCTTTCTCTTCTCTAATATTTTTATCAAGATCATCTTCCTTAATAGCTACAAATTCTATCTCATCATCACTTTCACTCTAACCTTTTTCATCAGATTCCTCATCTTCATTTGCATACAAACAATTTCTAGCTCTTCTAGCCTTAAAATTTCCCTTATACTTTTTCTCTCTTTTAGGACACTTAGATGCATAATGACCAAACTCATTACAAGTCAAACATTTAAAGATATTCTTACCATCTTTTTCTCTTCTTACAAGAAGGACTATATCTTCCTCAATCCTCTTATCACATCAAATCTGGCTCTACTGCTACTAGAAAAGTCTCCATGTGTACTTGCACTTCTAGATATATTTGGCCAAACATTTGAGGCATTGAAAGCTATCTCTACTCTTGTCAGTTCTCCTGATTGTCTCAGTCCTACTTCTACTACTTCCAATTTTCTAAGCAATGTTTCCCAAGTAAACTCTATAGTATAGGTTATAAGTAGTTGAATCATCTAAGCTACTTGTCTAAATAGAGGTATCAAGGTTTTCAAGATCTTCCATACAAACTCATCTTCTTCCTTTTTCCCACCATCATAACTTCTTACATATTCATCTTCCATCATATTAGCTATTGAAAATAATTATTCAATTGTATGTTGTCTTTAATGTTACACAAAATTTCAAGCCTTACCAAGAAAGTCAATGATTGTCAAGCTCACTTGGGAATTGAAGAAAATTTCTTGTGTATGTTGAGCATTCCATTTATAATTAAGTTCAAAAGCCGAGCTCACTCAGGCATAAAAGGCAGATCCTATGTTAACCAAGTTCACTCGGTTACCAAAGGAAAGTTAGTATGGATCCTGTAACAGAGTTCACTTGGTTACCAAAGGAAAGTTAGTTCAAAATTAGTATTAACCAAGTTGGGTCAGTTAACGAAGAGTTTCTCTGAATTGATCAAGTACTCAATTCTATATTAGTCAACTAACAACATATTTAGTTTGGTAGATTTATTGGCTAATGCTAGCCGACATAAGGGATAATTTTTTTTTAATTAAAAGTATATTCAAGCCAAATTGACAAGATTATTCATATAAGTATAAGGTCAAGTTGAGGATTGAAAAAAGAAAGCATGGGATTGAAGAAGATGAATTAAGGAAGTGAATTAGAAGGATATCTGCAAGAGGATAGAGTATCTGAGTTGATCAAGCTACACAGAACATTCCAATTAAAGAGGATCAATTAATCAAGCCAAAATAGAGATCTAAAATCAGCAAAGGCATTTGCATCAAAAATTAGGTTAATTCATTTTTCCTCTCTAATAATTGTAGCAGTGAGTCAAATCTCCTAACAGAGTTAGCATAACATCTATTTGGTAAATCCTCTAACAAGGTGGCATTTCTAGATTGAAGTGTCTAAAGACCTCTAAAAAGTCCACTCCTAATAGGGTGAACTAAATCCTTTAATAGAGTCACACCTAAAAGTGTGTTTTGTAACCTTTAACAGGGTTTGCTCCTAACAGGGCTCACTTCAAAAGAGTGAAAAATAGTAACTAGTTACAACTGGTGTTTTTCCCAAATTGGGTTTCCATGTTAAATCTTGGTGTCTTTTGTGTTCATGTTATTTTCTTTATATTTTTGCAACTAAGTTAATAAAGGTTAATCATATTAATATCTTAAGATCTTTGTACTAACTGAGTGACAATAATATATTCATTGTTAACCAAGTTACAATAGAATATTTAGTGTTAACTTAGTTACATCAAGTTATTGGTTTTATATTGTGTTGACATCTTAAAGGGACTTTTGAATTTTTTTTTAGTAATTGATTCATCCCTCCCCTCTTACTTACTCCTTTCCATTTCCAACAATTGTTATTAGAGCTTTTGGTGCTTGTAGATAAGGTTTCAAGGACTGAAGTTAAAGATCAAGATGTCTTAAGAAAAGAGAAATTCCTAAACTGAATAGAGATAAATTTCAAGCACGGAAGGAACTATGAAACTAAATTTCGCAACCATTAGAAACACAGGCTTAAAATATCTAGATAAAAAATATGTGGCACCTTTTGGACCTTTGTCTATGGATCAAATTGTGGAAAAGAAGAATCACAACATAATGATAATGCATTGCCTCTACTTTCAATTATGCTAAATTTGATGAAGTCAAAGATTGTCCTACTGCTCATGAAATGTGGAACAAGCTAAAAGATATCTATGGAGGAGATAAAAATGTGAGGAGAGCTAAGGAAGAAAGTCTAAGAGGTCAACTTGATCAGATGAAGATGAGAGAAGATGAAAACATTGTACAATACAATGAAAGAATCAAAGCAAGTGTAAGTGCAATCAAAGCCTTAGGAGGGAAAATAGATGATGTGAAAGTAGTTAGAAAGGTACTAATAACTCTTCTTCCTATTTATGCAATTAGAGTGTCAATTATTCAAGAGATGACATAGGATCCTAAAAATGATATAACTTTGGATGCACTAGTGAGAAGGTTGACAACCTTTGAGTTAGATAACTTTTATAACTATGTTCCTAAATCTAGAAGCATTGAGTCTGCATTTCAAGCTAAACTATCACACAAGAAGAAAGGTGGAAAATCTAAAAGCAAAAAGTCTAACAATGAAGATGAAGACAATTCTGATGATGACCTTGAAGTCATTGAAGCCCTAGTTGTTTCCCCAAAGGCAAAGGAAAGTACAAAGGTAAAATACCTCCAATTTTTTTTTCTTGTGAAGAAGTTGGTCACATTGTTGCAAGGTGTCCAAACAAAGAAGACAAAGAAGAAAAGAAGCATGACAAGTTCTAAGGAAAGAAAGATTTCAAAAGCTACAAAGAATACAAGGATAAAGGTAAGAAATCTTGTTACATGGCTAAAGAATCTGATAATGGTGATGAAGATAAAATGGTTTACATTGTTGTAAAAGTTGAATTAGATGATGACAATGATAAGATGGCCCTCATTTCTCATATTAGCAATAATGACACATGGATTATTGATAGTGGTTGTTCTCACCACATGACTGGTGATAAATCTAATTTTGAGCAGTTGGAACAGTATGATGGTGGGAGTGCTAGATTTGGAAATGATGAAACTTTTTATGTAAAAGGAAAAGGTCACATTATATTAGTTGATGAACTCAAGTGTGACAATGCTTACTAGGTTGAAGGATTGAAACACAATCTACTTAGTGTTGCACAGTTGAACAACATTGGATTCAAGGTCAAATTCATGAATGGGAAGGCCAAGCTACTAGATGGGAAAGGAAATCTAGTTGGGACTAGAAATCAAACAAAAGGTAATCTATTCTATCTAGATCTAACTAAAAGTTTATGTTTCCTAGCTCAAGTGGAGGAAAGTTAGTTATGGCATAAAAGGTTTTCATGTGAATTTTGATAACCTAGTCAACATAAGCGAGAAAAAAAGAGTGAAAGAAATTCCTAGTCTAAAGAAACCTGATTTGAGCATGTGAAATAATTATCAAAATGGAAAAATGGGAAAGACAAGTTTCGAAAGCAAGAACTATCACTCTAAAGAAGTTCTGGAAGTAGTTCATACAGATCTTTGTGGACCCATTAGCATAGAAAACTACTGTGGAGATGCATACTTTATTTTATTTGTTGATGATTATTCTAGGATAATGACAATTATGTACCTAAAAGATAAATCTGAAGCCTTTCAAAAATTCAAGTGGTATCTAGCTAGAGTGGAGAAAGAAACAAGAAAGAAACTAAAGTGTCTAAGGTTAGATAGAGGATGAGAATTCATCTCAAATAAATTCAATGAATTCTACAATGAAAGAGGAATAAAAAGACAAGTGTCTACACTTGGTACACCTTAGTAGAATGGCATAGAAGAAAGAAGAAATAGATCCATTATGGATTGTGCAAGAACACTGATGATAGAGAAAAATTTTGTAATCAAATACTGGAAGGAAGCAATCAACATAGCAGTTCATACCATAAACTAAGTTCAACTAAAGAAGGACTCAGATCAAACACCTTATGAATTATGGTATGGCTATAAACCTAATGTTTGTTATTTCAAAGTATTTGGAAGAAAATGCTATATCTTGAAAGAATCCAAGAAAGGAAATTTTGATGTAAACAATGATGAAGGAATATTCTTGGGATACTCCAACAAGAGAAAATCATATAAATGTCTAAATATTTCTACTCACAAAGTTATAGAAAGTGCACATATGAAAATTGATGAGTCTGCAGAAAAGAGTGAAGAACAAAGAAGAAAAAAACCTAAAAACTATAGAAACTTTATGTTTCTGCAACTAAGTTAAACAAGGTTAATCACATTAATATCTTAAGATCTTTGTGCTAACCGAGTGACAGTAATATATTTAGTGTTAACCAAGTTACAAAAAAATATTTAGTGTTAACTGAGTTACAACAAGTTATTGGTTTTAGATTGTGTTGGCATCTTATAGGGACTTTTGGATTTGTTTTTGTAGTAACTGATTCACCCCTCCCCTCTCAGTTACTCCTTTCCATTTACAGTAGTTAGCATCTTGAAATGCACATATCCAATTTTGCAATCTTACTCTTTTTGTATGTTTATCTCCTTCAAAATAAGATTCTAATGCTTTCCAAATATTATAAGATGTTTCGAGTAACTTTACCTAACTGTATTCATTCTCCAGGAGAGCTAATAGTAAAGCTTCTCTAGCTCTCATGTTGCACAAGAAAAAATCTCTCTCTACTTTACTACATTCTTCAATCTTCTCTTCTGTGATAATTGTCTTTTCATTCTTTGTCAAGAGTTAGTAACCTAGACCCATACATAGTAGACGAGTCTTCATCTTCTCCTTCCAACTGTCATAGTTAGCCCCATCAAATCTAAGACTATCCTTTTTGAAAATATTTTCCATTGATCTCCCAAAGTTATTAAGCTTATCCTTCAAGGGCCTAATGCTCTTATACCAATTATTAGAATATATAGTCCACCAATATAACTAGGGGGTGGGGGGGGGGGGGGTGAATTAGTTATCTAACTATTATCACAAATATAAACCTTAAACAAACTTAACCATATGAGAAATATAATCATAAACCACAACAAGATTCTTATGCACAATAACACCAGATATGTTAACTAGGGAAACCCTTGATCAAAGGGAAGACCCCAGTGGGGATGGTACCCACAAGATGATGTACTAATATAAAAGTTCCTTGTTAGAGGATGGACCCTATTAGGAATCTATAAATACATTCAATACATATCAGTCCTTGTTATGAGACTTTGAATCCTTGTTAGGAGATTCCAACCCTACTAGAAGTTGTGTCAACCTTGTTAGGAGTTGTGGAAGACAAATGGATCCACTATCCAAATAGCCTCAGGTAAAGACCAATGAATCCACTATCCAAATGATCTCTCTATTATTCCTTGTAGAATAATAGAAATGAATAGTACTTCCTTCCTCTTTCTTTGTCCTGTCAACCAAACTTTTTCTCCTTTAGATTTTGTAACTAGATCACAAAACTCACATCCAATAATCCCTTGGATCTCTTACACACATTTACCAAGCACTCTTCTCCACTTCATACTTCCTTTATTACTTTGCATACTCAATTGTGTTCTATACATTACAAACTAGGAAAAAATCTTTCCTTTATACCATATCTTTAAGATAATTCCTTGAGTTGGCCTTGAGGCTTTCCAAATTAATTATACTAAGATAATTAATTAATTCTCAATTACCATACCACTTTCAGCTCATATTCTATTCAAAAAATTATACTTGTGACTTCATGTCTTATGCATTCACGGACATCACCATCAAATTGTCCATTGTCAATAGCTAACTGTGCATCTTTATATTACATCTCAGATGAAAGATATAATACAAACATCAAAAATTGCTTCCCAAGCACTCTTGCTCTATATTTCTCTCAGTAAATCAAACATATCTTCCATACATATTTGACTTAGACTCTATGCATTGAACCTTAACATCAAGACATAGTATAGAACATGTCTTTAGTCACACATCACTAGACACTCAAAACAATTTCTATACAACTAAGATCTTAGTATGTTACTCTGGCAATCTTCACAAACTTACTACTATGTTGACATCAATGACAAACATAGTCATGAATGCAACATGTAAATAATCTCCAGTTCTTAGGATACTCCCCAAAAATAGCATCATCAACATTCATGCAAACAAGAAGGTCACACATAATTAGTTGGATATGATTAATCAACTAATAATTGCAACTTAGGAAGCAAACAAAAAGGACATGGGGATTATAAACATAAGGTCACAAAATGAGCAACTGAGAAATGAGTTAAGGAGTGAAAAATAACTTCTAGAAAGAGTGAATAAACCAAGTGAGGCTATTAAATACTTTGAAGAACTGATGAGATCACCCAGATCAATAAAATATACTTCTTTACTGAGATACACCAAACACTTTTCATCGACTAAAGAAGGTGAATCATCAAAGAGTGTAGAAAAAAGAAATGAAAAAACCAAAGGTAAACCTAAATGTCATCATTGTGGAAAATTTGGACACATAGTTAGCATATGCAAAAGCAAGAATGGTATGCAAACTTCTAAACCTAAGTCTATTGGTAATTATTCTAAATGCAAGAAGGTAGGACATCAAGCACATGAATGTAGATAAAAGAGAAGTGATTCACTCTCTACATTTAAAGGATAATGCTATAACTATCATAAATATGGACATAGAGCTCATGATTGTAGATTCAGGAAAAAATCCAATTGAACACCTGAGAAATAAGCACATGTACCAAGAAAAGGAAATTCCTATAATTGGGACTACAACACATGTTATACTTGTCACTATTTTGGAGAGTACGGACACATTCTAGAGAATTTAATTAAGACACATTTCAGAGGACTAGTATATTTTAGTTGTCTCAAAGTTGGACATATTAGTAGAAACTATAGAACCAGAGCACCAACACCAAACAATGGAAATGAAAAAGGAAAAGACAAAGTTGAGGTAAAGAAACAATGGAAATAAATAGTCAAAGATGGAAGTAATGGAGCAAGAAAAGTTAAGATCACCCATTCCAATGGATTAGGTGATCGCACCACAACTAACTAAATGAAGAAGGTATGTAGGAACTATATATTCAATGATATATGTTAACATCAATTCCTAACATATATGTGCTAAAATTTCATATTTGAATAAGTAAATATGGATCAAGAACATATCTATAAAGAGAAAAAGAGAGTCATTTGCAACATGTAGTATCGAGCATCAATAGTTCAATATGTATTGACTGATCTTTGCAGTATAGATTGGGTGATCAATTGAGTTGATGTGTTGATTGAATGAATTAGTGTTGCCCGAGTAAGTTAACAACAACTAGGTGTTTATAAACAAGCATGGAGACCAAGCCAACTATCATACACCTACCAAGAATGAAGACATTTATTGTAGACCTAAAATGAAAATTTGGAGGTATTTATTGAATTTGAGTATACTTTTCTATTTACCAAGCGATTTCAAAGCTCACAAGTGAGTTAAAGGCGATTAAGGAAAAATTAGCAATGAAACAAGAAAATCACAATGGAGCATTGGGAAACTTGATAACATAAGCAAGTGTTAATTTTGGTGCTAAGTTAATTTTTTCTGAAGCTATCGTAGAAGAGTTTTTTTTTAGAACCCTAGACTAAAATTGCATGAACGAGAGAAATGTTAAAAGGTCGAAATGCTCAAATTGTGAGGAACGACCAGTATCCTCCACCAAATTTTAGGAATAGTTTTAATGTTGAAATGATTGAAGATGATGTTGGTGTCTTGTAGTCAATTCCACCCAAATTTTTAACCATTTAGGATGTAAGATCTTGCTATCTATGCAAAGTAGGAGAGCTTGGAGATTTTGAGATAAGGGTGGCTTATGAGAAGCTATGCAAAAATGGAGTACTAAAAGATGAAAACAAAATCATTGTTGAGAAGGGCTTGTCCATGCCCTAAGTTTTCCAAAAATTTTCAAAGTCAAATAGATAAAAGTCATGCTCAGTTGCATCCATGACATGAAGATATGGTTAGAAGGAGGACCAATCAAAATCAACAAGGCTATAATACGCTAAGTTACTGGCTACCCTACCTTGGATCGATCAAAGAGTATAAGGAACACAACCTAAAATGAAATTAATAATTTGACCAAAGAAAAATGGAATGGTTGTGGGATCCCAATTGATGTAATTGAAGATCCTTTAATTGAGTTTGTAGTTCGTGTGATAACATAATTTTTTTACCAATCCAACAAATTGAATAACATGTCATGCATTGGAATAGACCTAGGCTAAAAAATTATCAAAAAGGATTTTTCTGATGAACTTGCTAAGCTACAACTACAACAAATAATAGGAAACTTGGAAGTAATAAGGAAGGCAAAGAACATATCATGTAAGTTCAGATCTTTTCTAATGTGTATATTTTTCTATATACATAATTCATTCCCTACGATTGGGATAGTAGCATGGGATAGAAGCCAACTTGCTATGGAGTAGATAAATGACTTAATTAATAGGTTGGGAGAAAATTTTGAAGCCATAATGGATAACTATTTTAAATAATTCAAAATCAAAATGAGAAACCGAATGAGAATCCCCAAATTAGACATAGACAAATATTATGATGAGATATGTTTTGTAGTGGATATAGATTTTGTGCATGCTTAGGTAGTATTACAAAAGATTACATGGTTGAGACCTATGCCTTATAAGGTGAATTTTGACGAGGTTACATTAGAAGTGACTACTCTTTTGAGTAAAGATATAGGTGCAAATACTGAGCAATTTGGCATATATGAGACAATAATGGCTGAGCTAACTATAGAGACAAGTGTGCCCTAAATAGAAATGAAAAGAAAGAGAAAAAGTCTTGAGGGAAATGATAGAAAAGAAGGGGAAGGATAAGGACAACCTGCTAAAGCTGATGAAGGAAAGGGAAAAGAACTAGTTGTTACCAAGCCTAAGGCAACCAAGAACAAGAAAGTAGTAATTATTGATCCAAAGGTGAAAGCTGATCTTAGTAAAGGTGTACAAAAGTTTATTACACCTCAAAAGACAAAATGAAAAATCATAACAAGATCAAAGACAACCCAAACCTTGGTTGTGAAAACTAAAGGAAGTCCATCCACTAGTCATC
This sequence comes from Cupressus sempervirens, assembly GCA_028749045.1. Classification (NCBI taxonomy): domain Eukaryota; kingdom Viridiplantae; phylum Streptophyta; class Pinopsida; order Cupressales; family Cupressaceae; genus Cupressus; species Cupressus sempervirens. The sequence continues at coordinate 875,510,302 of CM053789.1, forward strand.
TCACCAAAGTAGAATATACAAGAGAGGTCAAGGAGAAAACTAATCATAGAACAAGAGAAGGAAGAAGATGGTGAAGAAACTAAGTTTGATGAATTGAGAAAATTGCCGATCATAAAAAGACTCCCTTCAATGATTGTGGATCAAGTATGTGAAAAGATTAGAGAGTTAGCAAATTTTGCAGGATTCAAGGATATTACTTATGATTCTTTGAGTAATTATGATCAAGTTAAGCTTGAAGGAGCTATGATTGATATGATGACCAATTTTAGATGTACATCCTTGGAATTGGGAGATGGATTCCCAACAAGCTTGTATAAAAATATTGATGCTAAATGGAAGTGGGCATTATCTATAGAAAAGAAAATAAGAGAAACTACATTGGCACAAATTATGCCAAATTTAGGGAAGACACATATGTCTATAGCCCTAAAATATTTTGTAAAGAAATTCATGTCAAGAGATAGGGCATACAAAATTTTGAAAAATAAAGCTCATGAAGTTGAGCAAGACAGTATTCATATATGGAAAGAAACATTTGGACTACTTACTCCAACAATAGAAGTTAGAGATGGAAGAGATGTGATAGAATTTGAAGATGCTAATAAGGAAGAAGTTGCTAAACTAATAGAAGAAACCCAACAACTAGTAGGCTAGTGAGAACAACAAGAGGTTGTTACCATTAAAGACATATCTAATACACTTCCATAGAATCAAAATGTACTAACTGAGGAGGATATGTAGATTTTAATGTCAAACACAACTCTACTTTGTACAAATCTAGTTTTATTACAAATTGTAGTTTATCCAAAGATTGAGAGTACAAAGAATTATAATTTTGACATTACATCAGTTACAAAGGATACAAGTGTTGAGCAATAGGGCAAGGAAATAATTGTGTTTTCACAATTTACTTATATGCCTATACTTCAAATAGAGGTGAGGATAGAAGAGGTCAAGGGTATAGAGTTGATAGAAGAGGAGATGACACCAAAAGAGAAAGAAGCTTCCCAAGCTCTTATACAGTTGCAAAGTTCAAAGCCTGCAAAACCATTGACTAGAACACTTGAACAATAAGTGTCACCTACTCAAGAGAAGCAACAACATATATCAAGATCAATTAAGAAGGGAAAACAATTGCAAATATAACCACCCAATGATACAACCCCACGATCTTAGATCATGAGTCAATTAGAGGAAATGATAGATGCGTTAGTAAGTCTAGATGAGGTAATTAATTTACCCATGTATGACTTGAACAATTTGACACTTGAGAAAATGCAGGAATTACAAACTTTATTGAGCCACAAGGAAAAACAACAATAGCCACATAGAGAACACAAAAAGAAACATGTATTACACATTGTTTAGGACATTTTTGTGGATGTATTTGGCATTACTGACTTAGATAATCACCATCAAATCTTCTATCAGTTAGTGTATATAGTTGGCAAATTTCACTCAGAAGATATAGAGACCAATGATAACTTGATGCAATGGTCTAAGAGAAGATTTGAGCATAAAGTATTGGAGAAAGTCTCTTGTGAACTTGTAAATAGACAAGTAGACCTTTCCAATTTAGTCACACAATTACAAGAAATTTTGAAGACTATTCATTCATTATACATGAAACAATGTGATGTTGAGTCATTTATACTAGAAAGTCAATGTTCTATTGATTTATTACATATTGATATGTGGGCAAGTGTTATTTCATTGGGCAAGGATGCAAGTTCAAGCTCACTCTCATACAATAAGTTGACATTTGGTCAGTAGAGGTTAGCCGAGCTCACGACTAGAGAGTGAAATACAAAATATGTTGATATTAATTCAATTCTAGTTGTTACCACATTTGGAGATAATTAAGAAAGAAGTTTCTATAGCACAAAATATTTTGAAGAAAGACACACTTTTCCACATATTGAAGTTCTAATTGATCTAGTTACCAAGCTAGAAATTTAATTTCAAGTTTTGGAGAAAGCAAAGGACCAATGGAATAAAGGCTATGCAGATATTTTGGTTGGCCACAAACAATTTTTTGATAAGCACAAGCTAACACCAACCACCCCAAGCCATTAGTGACAAAAACAAGGGGGAAATAGAAGTCAAGTCAAGGAGCCAAAAAGGGGGAATATAGGGAAAGTTAAGGACATAAAAAGGGATAGCACACAAAGGAAAAAAAGGATTCATCAAATGTCACAACATTATAATTTTTAATATTTTAGATCCAATTATAGTCTCAGGGGGAGCATCACTATTTGCATGGACAAATCTTTCATGATAAACAACTTTTGCCACTAATGTCAAAGGGGGAGATTGTTGATATCTACACCTATGTTTCCTATTAGTGTCCAAACACTTAGTCATTTACTAGGCAAGGATGAATGGTCATCACTATGACCGAGTCATCTAGTAAAGGCTAATCACATGAGGACTTGTTTACTTTTCATACCGAGCAAGTTAGAAATTGCTGAGCACCCTAGTTGAGAACGAGCACATATATGAACCAAGCTAACATAATGGAGATCGAGTAGATTGAAAAGATAGTTTTTTCTGAGAAAACAATAAGAAATAAGTATGTAGAAGTTGAGTGCCAGTATGAATGTTATTTATGCCCAAGCATTAAAACATTCAGATGCCGAGCAGACCAGTTTTGTCATATGAGTTTGTAATTGCACAAACACCTATGTAAGTCATTTTGGATAACTTCTATACAATATTTAATGATTGTAGAGATAGTTAAGATGGAGATTACGTATCATTATAGATGGTAATGATCCTAAGGAAAGAAAATCAACCAGTCAAAAAATTAGAAGGAAACAAAAAAAGAAGATGAACTATGAACCATTGATTATGATCCAAAACTTTCAAATATTGTCTATTTAAAGAGGGTTCTAACCCTAGGATCAACACATAATAGTACATTTTGACTCATCTTTTGAAAAAAAATTGTCAAATTTTTGACCTATGTTGGTCAAATTTTTGACCAATCACTGTGTCGTTATTTTTGTCATCAAAATTTTGACCAATGATTGTATGTGTTAGAAGTTCAACCAAGCATTTGGTTAAAAATGACTTTTGTTGTTGTGAGGACCATTGGTCATTTAAATTTTGACCAATCTTGGTTGAAATGTCCACCAAACATTGATCAAAAGTTTGACCAATGTTAGCCCTTGATCAACGAGCATGCTAAACCCATGACCAATGAATTGGTCAAAATTTCTACCAAAGTTTGGTCAAAAGTTGGACCAATGTTGGTCCTTGATCAACCAACATGCCAAATCGATGACCAATGCATTGGTCAAAATTTTGACCAAACTTTGGTGGAAATGTCGACCAAGATTGGTCAAAATTTTGACCAAGATGATTTGTTTAAAAAAAATTTACTGGAAGATAAATATCCAAAGTAATCACTGATGATAGCCTGTTTAGTGATTAGTTTGGATATTTATCTTTAGGTCTTTGGTGGGTCAACCACCACCTTGAGATGATATTTCATAGACCTATATTGATGGCACTACAAGTGGCTATAGATGGATGAGGTTCTCCGATATTGTCTACATATACATGTCCAAATATGATTGTACCTTGATCATTTCCCTCTCATACCCTTGTAAATAAAGCCACTTCAACCAAGGAATATAATCCCCAATATTAACACACCAATGATACACAAAAGACTCCTCAATTGCCTCATAAATAATCTCCTCTAAGAGCCCCGACTCCTCTCCAAAATACTTCTCATTAATGATCACAGACATGAGAAAATTGAAGTTCAAGAAGGAGAAGAACCTCTTTATGTTAATACTATTCTATAGTTGAGCCTTCTCAAATAGAGAAGTGACTCCTTTTTGAAGTTGTTGGGATCTCTTGGGAGAGAGAAGCTCAAGAACACAAATCCTTCGTGAAATTATCTAGAAAGGGCCATATGTAGCCCAAGAAACCATTGAATAATTGTACCCCAAATGCTTCCCTTGTGAAAGCTAAGGATTTGATCCCAAATCCTTGTCATTCACTATGAAACACTCTCTCGCTAACTCTATAGAGCTTATTATCAAAATAGGTTGGATGCCAAATTTGACATGCATAACTAGCCAACAACTTTTAGCAAGAGAAGCTAAGATTTGGTGAATTGGCCTTTTACTATCAAGAAGAATATGAAAGTGTCCAATTAGAGGAAGACCACTTGGGCCTAGAGGAAGATGATTCTTTTTATTAGAACTTGCAAGGATTTTCAATAGAAAAAGAGAAACATAAATTGTAGCAACTCTTGCCACAATAAGAGGCCATGTCATTGTTAGCTCCATCTCAAACCTCTAATTTTATTTGTGAATGTTATTGAAAGTACATTGGGTTACAACACTTATGTAATCACACAATTAAAAATTATGCCTTGGGCATTTTCAAACATCTAAACATCTTTAGTATTGGAAGATAATTGAACAAATTTCATATTTTGAACTTAATTTATCTATCATCGTCTATATCTCTGGCAATCGAGATTCTCACATTGTACAACTTAGTTTACACAATATACTATAACATGATATTAATGCTTAAAACAAGTGAAATTTTTTAGACCAAGTCACAGTTAGAGATAATAATGAAATATTTCTTCTTACAATGACCTAGTCCACAATCAAGTCTATGCAATTATCTTTATAAAGTATCATATAGATTGAAAAAGAAGTCCAACTTTCATTTTCCATTGGTTTTACCAAATATGAAAACTTTTTCTAATAACCAAGTAAATGTAGCTATCTCAAATCAAGATACTGTCAATGATTGCTAACTTAAGGTGTCTCTTCAGCAATGCTACAACCATACATCAAAAATAAGTTATGAAGAAAAAAAGTATTTTTCAAATGATTTTTTTTACAAAGAATGAAAAAAGACAACCCATTGTACCACATACCTTTTCTCAATAAATTCCAATCGCTCCTCCCTTTGGCTTCCACCTATTAGCTCCCCAACCTGTGAAGTAGTGCACATATCATTAGGTTTAGCTCAATCCTAGAGAATTACATCATGGTTAATTTGCATTTTATTTCTTACATCTAGGCTCACTACCTAAAAATATCAAAAGATGAGGAACCTACCTTTGGTACAAGTACTTTGATGGAAGAAACAATCCTATCATCGTCATTGAGTCGCATGTAAAATGCCTTGATCATTTTTGAATAGTTGTACACAATAACTGGCTTTTTTAAAATATTGCTTTAGTTAAATATCTGCATCAATTAGGTACTAAAAATATCATACATTTTCCCAAAAGTTGGATCCAACACTCTCATGAAAGTGGATAGTGCATATATAATCATATTTTTTGTCAATGATTCTAGTATATTCTAGAAAAACATATTGGAATCTTATGCTTTGCATACCTTTCATGCTCTAATGCTAAATCAATGTCCCATTTTACCTTGTTCTCAAATTTCTTATCTGTGACCTGCTTATTTGCAAATAGATACAAAATTCTCAGGTCCTTATTGTCTTTAAAGTTTGATAAGTCAAGAAATGTAAATGATAATATATGTCTATAACTACTCGCAAAATAAGTATAGCCTTCTCTAATAGGTGAACAAACTCTATGTAGGTAATACGTTCAAATGGAGTTGAAACTAATTTGCAAAGACAATCTATGGTAGTCTGGTCGGTTCTTTAGTTTAGAAATTTAATATCATCAAAGCAATTATCAAGCAACAACTAACAAAGGAATTTCACATAATCTTCTACACAATTCATTTCATCCTGCAAATGAGATTACAATATTTGTAATATTTTATCAATCTTCATCATCCCAATATAATTTAAGATCTTTACTAGATATTTAAATCAAATTAAAGAATCTCAATTTATTCATAGTATTTTTTTCTTAGGGCATCAACTGTGAGAATCCAATTTACTGTAAGAAAATGAGTAGAATAAACCATTGACATACTCCATTATCTTTATAAAAGTATCATATAGACTAAAAAAGAAGTCCAACTATCATCTTCCATTGGTTTTACCAAATATGAAAACTTTTTCTAATAACCAAGTAAATGTAGCTATCTCAAATCAAGATACAGTCAATGATTGCTAACTTAAGGTGGCTTTTCAGCAATGCTACAACCATACATCAAAAATAAGTTATGAATAAAAAAAGTATTTTTCAAATGATTCTTTTTACAAAGAATGAAAAAAGACAACCCATTGTACCACATACCTTTTCTCAATAACTTCCAATCGCTCCTCCCTTTGGCTCCCACCTATTAGCTCCCCAACCTATGAAGTAGTGCACATATCATTAGGTTTAGCTAAATCCCAAAGAATTACATCATGGTTAATTTGCATTTTATTTCTTACATCTAGGCTCACTGCCTAAAAATATCAAGAGATGAGGAACCTACCTTTGGTACAAGTACTTTGATGGAAGAAACAATCCTATCATCTTCATTGAGTTGCATGTAAAATGCCTTGATCATTTTTGAATAGTTGTACACAATAACTAGCTTTTTTAAAATATCACTTCAGTTAAATATCTACATCAATTAGGTACTAAAAATATCATACATTTTCCCAAAAGTTGGATCCAACACTCTCATGAAAGTGGATAGTGCATATATAATCATATTTTTTGTCAATGATTCTAGCATATTCTAGAAAAACATATGGGAATCTTATGCTTTGCATACCTTTCATGCTCTAATGCTAAATCAATGTCCCATTTTACCTTGTTCTCAAATTTTTTATCTGTGACCTGCTCATTTGCAAATAGATACAAAATTCTCAGGTCCTTATTGTCTTTAAAGTTTGATAAGTCAAGAAATGTAAATGATAATATATGTCTATAACTACTTGCAAAATAAGTATAACTGTCTCTAATAGTTGAACAAACTCTGTGTAGGTAATACATTCAAATGGAGTTGAAACTAATTTGCGAAGACAATCTATGGCAGTCTGGTCGATTCTTTGGTTTAGTTATTTCATATCATCAAAGAAATTATCAAGCAACCACTAACAAAGGAATTTCACATAATCTTCTGCACAATTCATTTCATCCTGCAAATGAAATTACAATATTTGTAATATTTTATCAATCTTCATTATCCCAATATCATTTAAGATCTTCACTAGATATTTAAATCAAATTAAAGAATCTCAATTTGTTCATAGTATTTTTTCTCAGGACATCAACTGTGAGAATCCAATTTACTGTAAGAAAATGAGTAGAATAAACCATTGACATACTCCCTGAACCATGCATCTATAAATAAAATTAATGAAAAAGAATACTACCGGCATAGACATACTAAATACATATATCTATTAATTTTGAACATATATAATCTAAAAAAGACAACATTCATTAACTTGCATTCAAACCTCTCTTCTTCCAATGTGGTTGAGTGCCCCCTCAAGAGGATCACTTTTCTAAAAATTTCAAGGAATTAAACGAGGATTGGACTAACTTTGAATAGTATTAGCTCTCTTCATAACTATTTATTTTCTCTTTATGATACTCCCCACATAATCTGGGCACTCTTGACTCTCATAGACAAATAGTTCATTGTAAGGGAATTATGGATGCATAACAATAACACTCACCAACACAAAATTCCTTGAGTTGATCCTTATATTTTTTACACATGGCCACTACTATTTGTGTCATAATATCATAAATTTGGGATTTCAAGTTAGACTAATTGAATAAATGTTGAAGGTATAAATTTTGAAGCAATAGGTCATGTAGAAGAAATTAAATGCAAAAGGAATAACATACTAACTTTGTATATGTTGGTTTACTCATTACTCTAACAATATTATGTGTTATGCATGAGACTCAACATTATATGTATGAACAAAGTTTAGTTGAATTTTGATTTTCTGTTTATCTATGTGTAAATGTTCTTGACAAAGTACGTGCATAGTGGAAAAGTGACTAAAAAGGTAGATGTGTATAGCTTTGGAGTTTCTCTCCTTGAACTTTTGAGTGGGAAGTTTCCAACTGATTTGACATTCATAGAAAAATGGCTAAATGTTGTTGGAGAATGTGTGTATCAAAAATTTGAAATGCAAAGATAAAAATACATGATGTAGGTGATGACATACAATAGTGGCAGAGTGACTAAAAAGGTAGATGTGTATAGCTTTGGAGTTCCTCTCCTTGAACTTTTGAGTGGGAAGTGTCCAACTAATTCATCATTCATAGAAAAAGGGCTAAATGTTATTCAAAAATGTGTGTATCAAAAATTTGAAATGCAGAGATAAAAATATGTGATGCAAGTGATGACATACAATAGTGGCAAAGAAACTAAAAAGGTAGATATACATAGCTTTAGAGTTCCTCTCCTTGAACTTTTGAGTGGGAAGTGTCCAACCAATTCAGCATTCATAGAAAAAGGGCTAAATGTTGTTGGAGAATGTGTGTATCAAAAATTTGAAATGGAGAAGATAAAAATATGTGATGCAGGTGATGACATTCAATATCCTATGAATAAGAGCCATTGTCAATAAATTTAAATAAATAGATTACATCTAAGCTAAGCCTCTAATAAGTGAGATTGCCCCTTTGTCCCCAACATTCAATCATTGAAGGACACTTCTTAGCATGTTGGAGCATTCTTTAGCTTTGCATTACCAGTCAAATTCATATGGAAAGAGACTTCAATAAAGCAATATCACAATGGAAACTTCAATACTATAGACTTTTCATGAGTATCAAAAACTTAATATAATAGTATCATTTGTTTATATCACAAGGTAATCAACATACATAAAAATGGAATCATAAAATAATCATTCAATGACAACTGAAATATGAATAATTTATAAAATAAACAACAAACAGGGATACTTCATATTATGATCATTAACACATTTCCCTCAAAACAGTATTGGATGATATATATGACATTAGAATCAACCAAATTTGTAACAAATTCTAACCACACAAAAATATTAAGAAGGCGTGGAGTCATGAAGTCATCTGGGCTTGGGGTATCAAAAAATAACCATAATGATATAATATGATAGTTAAATCTAAACCCCAAGCAACCATTAAATGAAAGTAGGGGACCTCATTGAATGATTTTCAATGGAAACTAAAGCATCCCAAAATACTAGAATTGGGATCATTCACATAAAAGCTACCAAGGAACATGAGGACTTTATATTGCAAGAATTAAAATAAAGAAAATGACTTAAGAAAAATCATTATAAATAGGAATAGTACTAAATAGCATATAACACATCTGTGTAGAGCCTTTTCTACATTAAAAAAATCTAGTTTTAGCGGTGTCCATAGGATTATCAGAAATTAAATATAACATTATCATATAATAAGTGGAAATTCTAAATCTCCATGTAAGTTTAGAATCGGTGAAGGGCCCTGCAACATAATGGGCTTATGGATTCCCCTGATCTATTAGAAGCTAAGTATGGTATTGTTTTATATTGATGGGATCTTTAACCTTGAGACCTCTACTGAGTTGGATATTGAGTAAGTGACAAGAGGATACAGTCAAAAATCAATAGCTTGTAGTAATAAAAAAATACTTTAAATGATCACAAAAAAGAAGTGAAATTAAAATGCCATTGTAAATTTCTTTGGAAAAAACTACACTCTGAAAGTACAAGAGTTTCTATTCTAATCAAACCATTTCATATTTATCCATTACATATCGTTACTAATTTATCATTCTACTCAAACTATTTCATATTGGTTCCATATTATTATCAATTTAAATGTATGCCACATTTTCTTTAGAAAACTCTATAAAGATAATCACTAGCGATGTAATAAGTACAAAATCATACAACTAAAAACATTGAACTCTACACACCTTTTGCAAATTAAAAAAAATACTTACCAAGAATATTATTGTTTGGATTAATGGCTTGCATCATGTTTCCCTTCACTTACTGAGTAAAATATTATGAAATACATAACATAAGCAAAAATCCAAAGTCAGAAATGAGAGGGAAAAAGGAAAATCAGAAGAAATAAAACAAAATGATCAATTACCTATATAGTGATGAAATCAATGGATATATGAACACAAGACATAAATTTATTTTACTTATCCAAAATAATTTTGGTTGGATTTCAGCATGCATCATGATACTATTATATTACTAGTAGTATTTAAAATATTATAAGCGAAGGAATTGACTATAAACACTTAACATTTTTTTCTAGAAGTCAGTCAATCATTAGCGTATAATGCTTAAATCAACTGAGTATTAGATATAGCAGAAACATCATGAATTGTAAGAAATTTTTTTGCTGGAATCTTAGAAAGTTTAAGTTGTTTATAAGGGTATAACAAAGTATTAAATCCTAAGAACATGCAGAATTGGTGCAAGAGCACAAAGCTCACAACCAGGAGTTATGAAAAGCACCATGATCACTGATGGATCCTTAGGTGGAATTGAAGACAAATGGCTTTCTAAGGTCATTAAAACTTTTAATGAGAATGTTAATGGTCATTAATACTATTTTGATGATAAATTGATCTTATTTTAGTCACAATCCTAAATGTAAGCCTAATGGCAATGCTAAGGTACCTAGGGGTCATTAGTAAGGGATTATGGTTTGCTCCTAGGTTGGGGGATTGGAAAATGATAAATAATGATTTTAAATGATGTAATAATTCTATTAAAGCCTCTAACTAGTGTTAAAAGCACTAAGAGCGCAATAAGTTGTAAAATTCCTATATTGGCCATATGAGCCTAACAAGCTTAATTAGAGTTAGTAAGGGTTAGTAGTAAGGGTTTATGAGTTTTTTTGGTTTTAAAGGTTGTCCTTAAAACTTTTAGAAGTTTTTTTAGATGGCTTGGAATGGTGTGTTGTCATGTTGACAACTTTTTTTGTCAACTTGACAACAAATTACTTGTTTTAGTTGGTAACAGTCAATTTAGACTGGTACAGAGATTGTTAGGAAGTAGTTAGTCAGTCTTTAGAAGAGTTAGGGTATATTTCATAGACATCCACATGAGTGGATAAGGGAGATACATATTTATATCTAATGGCACAAATTTGAAATAGTTTTGAACAATAAAAGTTTAATTTTCTGCAAATTTGGAAGCCACTACCCATGGGTATAGTCTAAACAACAACAAATAGTTTGAGTGTGATCTTTGATTTGGGTGGATGTACAAATGGTTATTAGTTTAATATTTCACTTTTTCATGTTTCTATTACTTTTTTTTAATTGTTGACAACACAGAGGATTAGACTAGTGTAGAATTAGTGACTAGTTTAGGCTTTTAGATTCCTTTGTGCTAGATTAGCTAACAAAACTCTCCATTGTTGAAAAATGCATGGACTATTTGAGGTGAGGGAAAGGGAAAAAAATGCTTGAGTTAAAATTAGAAAGGTCAAGAAGGAAAAGCACAAGAAATCTATCAAATTTTTCTTTCATTGCTAAAGATAGCAATGATGGTGACTCCACTTGCATACAGTCATGGGTTGTGCCACTGTTTGTAGAGCTGAATCATATTAATATAGAATTAGGGAGTTTTGGTATTTTTTCTATTGAGGAAGGTAGAGCCTTCTTAAGAATAATTTCTCACAATGAATGAGTTGAATCTTCAATAATTTGAATTGTGAAAAAACCAAACTATGCCCATGAAATTCTGGTTGTTTGGCAAGCTAAAAGCATATTTTATACAATTCTTATCACTATTAATAAGGTAGAAGAGTTGCATAAAATACTGGATGAGATCAAGTATGCATCAACTATAATCATAACCGCTCTATGAGAACCATAGACAGTAACAATGAGTACAAGAATGACTAATATAGGAGGCCATATCCTGCATGATAGCATCAATAATTTTCTTGAATTCCTCAAAATGCAATAAGGAATAGATGAAGCTATAAGTTCAAGGAAGACAATATATATTTAACAAGCATTATGTCTATAAGAACTACAAATATAATTAGCAACACAAAATCTTGGAAGAATATTTCTTGCGCTACACCACTATTGTCCATCCATGTGATGTATAGATCCAATACTATCTCTACAACACCTTCCTAGTGAATGTGTACTTCAAATGGATATTATTAATTTATATATTCAATATTTAGAAATATATATCAAAAATTATTATATGCTCACCAGTAATTAAAGATCAACATCTTTTGAACTATTAGAAGGATTTGCAAATCCATGGCCTCAAATCCCTAGCTACTACTTCCCCTAAAATAAATGGAAAATCTCAAATGTGATTTAAAGAATGATTAAATCAGCATAAAAGAGTTAATGTAAAATGTAACATTGATATTCATAAATTTGTATTGTATTGTATTCATAAATTTGTATTGATATTCAATAGATGATTTTGCAACTTACATTGATGTATTGTATTTGTAGATGCCTAGAGCCAAGTATACCTATTCGTGAAAATGGTAAGCATTAAAGAAATTTGGTATCCATATGAATTAAAGTATAGAAATATAGTTAACAAATAATTACAAAAAGATACCTGATCAAGGTTGCTTGTTGTTGCAGTTATTGATAGGGGAGAAGTAACATAATCTAGATACGAAATAGGACTAAGCATTGCAACTTTCTTTGCAAGGCTTGCAAGATCATTTTTTGTGAATCCAACAAATCCTATCATGGATCCTTGCATTATTCATACAAAATTTAGCTAGTTATATGAAATTATTTTCTATATATGTATATATATAGATTGAATTGAAGGTGAGTTCAAAGGTTGCTGATTGCAAGGAGATTTGATAGTAGGTACAGTTGTCATCATCGAAGAAAATATGGATGCAAGGTGCATTCAAAGGTCATCCATATTTAGGACATATTGCAAATGCAGGGGTAAGGTATGCAAGTTTATTATCTATAGTGGTCCCATTACTAATATTGTCTAAGATGAAATGCTTGGCAAGTTGAATATAGAAAAGATAACACATGGTACACCTTATAGAGTGTATGGAATGAATAATGATTAGTGGATCGATGTCAAAGAACAAGCATATATTTATTTTAGTATTGGTTCATATTGTGATACTATTCTATGTGATGTTATGCCCTTGATTGAATGTCATGCAATCTTGGGTAGAGTATGGCAAGTTGATGTTAAGGCCTTTTATTATGGCAAGGAAAATACTTATGTTATTAACAAGAATGGGAAAGAAATTGTTATGAGTTCATTGCAGGATAATAAGATGGCATGGGGAATGTCAATGACATTGTCGATGAGAAGAAGAGAGTTCCTAAGGTGTAAGGAACATGAAGACAATGAGAAAGTACAAACTTGTTTGAGGAGGAGTGATGATGCTTTAGATCAAGAAGCCATCAAGAATGTTGATTCAAAGGTATGTGGTCCATCCGTGATGCAGAGCCCTCCATTGTCACCTTAAGTAAACTAATTCAACTTGAGGATTCAACAAGAAACTTGGAATCAATTCAAGGAATCAGTCCTACTCAAAGATCAAATGGAGTTCTCTAACTTTGTAAGTCACTCCCAAAACCATGCTCATGAGTTTAGTAACACTTTTATTTATTCCCATCTCTCCAAGTACCCATACCCTCCTAGGCCACCTAGTGCACCTTGTGCCTCCACCATACGAAAATTCCAACCAAGCTTCACACCTTGATCATGTTAGTCACCCAATTTTTAAGCCTGGAAATCTAGTCTTCCCAATATGACCCTCCCTTGGAATCTCGATCTTCTCCTATGATTTATCCTAAAAAGGTTGTGTGAAGGTATGTTGTGTAAGGAAGGTTTCAAATGAAGTTTCATGAAAATAAACCCAAATTCTTGAGCACACAAGTTTGAAACCTTCCTTTGTAACTTTGGAACCATATTGAACATGGTTCAAGTGGTTCAAGTGGTTCAGATGGTTCTCTTGGCCCAATTGGTCAAATTCAAGAGTTCATGAATGCAGTTCAAAGTCAAGATGCAGGCCCAAAGTCCATCTTCGAGATTCTCAAGTTAGAAGTTCAAGGTGTTGGTTTAAGTACACAAGGGGTTCACAAGTTCCTCAAGTTCGATTGATTTGAAAGTTCTAGGGTTGAAAGCTCAAAATGTATGGTTCAAGTTTGAAGTTCACCAGTTTAGCAAAAAAGTTGAGTGACTCCAAGTTTGAGTTTAGTGTATGGAAATCTAAAGTGTAGATTCAAAACTTGTGGTTATGGTCAATCAAATATTTCAAATGTGCACTATGTGGCCCTAATCGACAAAGCTAGGAAGTTTCAAATTGGTTCGATACATGTATGATTAAGGGTTAATACATTAGTTGCAGAAATTAGCTTGCTTCTTTTCTAGACTACATCATTAGGAATTCATTACCCACAAAGATAAAGGGATCATAATGAATATCAATCAATTGATTTTCAAGAAGTATGAGCTCGAATTTTTAGTAATAGATAGAAAAGTACATTCATAGATGTGCACAATGGCATCAATTTTTTGGCACATATAAATGATGACTCCTTGTTTCCATGGACCTCTATCAAATATAAATGTTTCAAAAGAGACCAATAGTAGATTGAGTTCATTGGTTGGTCACTAGGCTTCGAAAATGTGATTGTTTTGCTCTTGGAAACTAGGAAGAAGGCATATGCTTTATGAAGATAAAACTATGTTAGTGGTAATTGAAGCCAAAGTCTCACTCTTAAATCAACTTGAAATTCTTTTTGAGCATTCCCTTTTCCTTGCACAAACATATACCCCTCGAGCATAATCAAAGAAGTAAAGAACTAGATCTGTTATAGTCAATTCATTTTAAACATGAAGTGACAATGAAAGATTCCAAGTACAGGGCATCAATGGAAGTAGTTTGACCATTATGATAGGCATGGAGGTTGGCATTGGTAAAGCACATGAATTGTTTGACAAATTTCCTACCTGAGCATGGTGTGCAAAGGCTTTGTTTCAAGTTACAAAGTTTGTGAGCATAGTGTCGGCATACTAATATGTAACAACCCAGGTTAAAATCATGCATACATAATAATGTTTGAGAACCTCCAAATGGAGAACCTGAATCCCATAGATAGAAAACATTAAGCATGGAGGCTCATATTAAGAAAATCATGGTTCATCACAATGTGTGCAAGGATTTTAGAGATGACAAGTGAAGTGTTCGATAGTAAACCCAATGTCATTGCCTTGATGAAACCCAAGCTATGATTGAAGGATGAACATTATGGACACACAATGAGATGATCTCATGAGATCCCATGGAAAACATGAGGTGCTCGATTCTACAAGGGGGTAAGTTTGAGATGTCATATTGGAAATAGAACATCGCACGAAAGTTGCTTGACAAATGCCAACATCCTCCTTGTGCGATGAATGCACAGAGTTTACTTACCATCCACAGAGAAGCTATGGTAATGAAGAGTTCAAGTGGAGTTGGATTCAACTTTCCATATGAAAGAGGACCCGAGTGCAGGACTCCAATTGTTAGTGTGTAGACTTGGATGGATATACATTAGCAAAATTCTTAGAGGCATCATTTTGTGGAGCTAATAATGAAGTGAGAGTCTCCCTCATCTATTAACATTAGTGGTACACATGGAATCAATGTGCATTGATTAAAGTAGTTGACATCTGTAAAGATGGAACTCATGTGGCTTGAGGGCCATGAAGAACATCCTTGATCGACACCACTTCTTACATTAATTTGGAATGTGCTTGAAGAAACATGAGCCTCATCTTAATGCCAATAGGAAGGTGGGAAGGATAAGGAAATCCTAGGCTATGGAATATGAATCCCATGGTGATGCAGATTGTGGCATGGAAAGTGCACATCAATTGTTTGACTAAATGCATATATAGTGAAAGGGTCAAAATTGAATGTCTCAAGTTTGCCTCACTTCAAGGAAGAACCATTTGAAGTAGTACTCATAGAAGGTACTTGGAAAGGCTTAAAAGTTTGTCTGTCCAATTTGAAAGTAATTTCACAACCATTGGATACATTCCTTTTGATATTGGTGTTTTAATGGAAAATCACCTGCATGCAAATTGGTAGCTTTTCATGATAAGTCTGAACCCAAGTGCAAGAAGGAATGCATGACAAGTCATTTATGCATAAAGTTAATGACCTAGATTGCAATGATGGTTAAATATAATGTAACCATATCTCAACAACATGTGCATGCTAGATAAAGGATTTAATGAAATTTTATTTAATAATTCTCAAGGTACCAAAAAGGAAATAACCCTCATAGTTGAGAAATAAAGAAAATATTCACAAGAGTTTTTCCCAAGACCCTAAAGTGCCAGGACATACAAGAATCAGTTTTCTAAATTGAACAAAAACTGACTAAAGGAGAAGATAAATATGCAAAAGAAAGAAGAGTAAAAGGTTCTTCTTCTTTTTTTGAAAGGGGCAAATAGAGGGCTTCTTCTTTTTGGGTGTGGAAAGTCATGGCGGTCCCATTGTTTGGGCAGACTATGGGCTGTAGAAGAGTAGAGTTTTCTTCTTTTTCTAGACTTTGTGCTAGGTGAGGGAGCAGATTTTTATTTTAATTGTAATGTAAAGAGTAAGGAATGTTTTATTCTTTTAAATAGTGATTCTTATGTAGAGATGTAATAAGATTTGTGTAATATTTTACACATTAGAGAAGAGAGATATGAAAGATAACTGCATATCAAAACTTAGAGTTTGAGCATTTATCTTTCCAATTATTATGATCTTTGTATAATTTTTAGTTTTCTCTAAATGCATTTTAGTATCACTTATTTTTTAATACATTTGATTACTTAATCTTTGGAGCTTTGATTCTTCACATTCTTAGAAAGATGGAGTATGAATTCCTTATTTTCATTCTCTTTATTATGTAAGGTTCAAACAAATGGAATTTGTGCCATTTGTCTATTGTTCCTAGCTATTTTATCTTTGTTGTAACCATTTGCCCCCTATCCAAAAATAATGAGGGTAGCCTTCACTTTTAGGTTAAAAGAATTTCTTAATCCCATTATTTTTATATCAAAATTGGAGAGCTTTACCATGTAAAATTCATAAGGCACTTGTACAATCCAATGACAAAGCAACCCAACTATTGGTAGTTTATTGTATCTTCATTATTAGACAAATAAGGGTTTTTTTGGAAGTCTTGTTTGAAGAAAAATCTATTTAACAACAGATCCTAACACCTAAGATCATCTCAACATGGTACATTTTCCATGTTACAACTTCCCATTCACTCATGTCCACTCATCTTCAACCCTTTCTCTTCAATAGCCTTTCTAGGCCTGCCTAGTAGCCCTTCCAATAAAATCAATAATTCTCTCCCAAAACCCTGAAACAACCTATCAAGGATTTTACACTTTCAAATACCCTTTGCAATAACAAGTAAATGGGTCAAATTGGAATACTCTTTTACTTTTTTTAAATTGTTACAAGTATTTAATTAACCAATAGAACATAACATGCATTTTTCTTACCTAACAATGCTGCATCATGTACAGTAACATTTTGATCCACCACCACCTCAAAATGTTGAACACTTGGAACATGCTCCACTCCTTCACCATGATGTTCAACTTGCTCTAAAATATTCAAAAAAAGGTTACATGTCAAATTGTAATTGAAATTGTTAAATTGTATTCATAATTACATAATTAATTTCCAATAGAAAATTAATACCTCCACCACTATGATGCACATCATGGCCTTCATCATGTGTAGGTTTTGTGATAGGATATGAAGGTTGTAGTGAAATGTTATACACATTGTTATGCAGTCAATTTATGATGCAAACTAACACCAAAAAAGAAATTTCTCAACTATTCAATTTGATTTACTTTTCATTTGGCTAATTTACCTATGTCTCATTTGGTGCATCAGATTCTTGGGTATGGCCTTCAAATTCTTGGCATAGGCATGCAACCACAACTTTTTAGCCTTCCTTCAAGACAATTTTTTTAAATCTTTATCTATGGGCTCTCTGTTGAATTCAATGCCCTATATTTTTTACTTAATATCATTAGTTTTGCATGTATGATTTGATTAAACAAAATTGTTTGCAACATTATATATAATTTTTTAATATGAAATTCCATTGTTGCTACTTACAAGTTGAGACTGAAGATTCATATAGCCACTAGAGCCAAGTTTGTGTTGGCCAACCTTTTGTAGTCTCACTTTTGTAGCCTTTGATGTGTCCTTCTATTTATGAAAAGTTTAAAACATGTTAGATTATATGTTTACAAAGATCACTAATTAGTGAATGATTAAATTCTACTTAATACTATCATGACATACCTTCTTTTTCCCTTTTCTAGTTCATTTCCTTTATCACGTATCCTTATCTCTTTTGCATCTTCTATTATTTCATTCCACTCCATTGGTAGAATCATAGGAGGATGGTCGTGCTTTGGGTTATCCTTTAGACCCCTTCTATATTGGTCCCTCATAGTCTTTATATATTTGGATGCTCTTTTGAGAATTAGGATAGTGTTAAAAATATTTTTTCTAGAAAGGTCCTCAAAAGATGTAATGAGCTGATTTTTAATTCAGGACCCTATTCATTCCACCTTTAAAAAAAAGTAAAAATTGTTAGATTAATAACTTTAATATAGTACAACAAATGGAAGACAAGAAAAATATTGTAGCAATGATATGAAACTATGCACCTTTTATGTATGGTGGGTCCAAATAGATTCAATGTCATATCAAAAAGATGATCAAACAAAACATTATTTCCTACAAAATTATCATGGGATTATCAATCCAAAATGAGTTATGTATAAGTAAAATACAATTACACTATAAATAATAACAATTTTAAAGCACCTGGAAGCTTTTGTAATTTTAATAGAAACATAGTTTTCTTGTTCAGCAACAATGTCCCCACAAATGAACCAGTACTAGTCACACAGCCTGCTCCATGAAATGGTTTAGCTTTAGTAGTACTGGTGTCTATTGTTATATCAACTAAAGGTCTATCTATTAGTGCACAAAATAGATCCATGGCTATAAAATCCACCCAACAAAAAAGCAATGCATAATTAGCACATTACAAATTATAGCAAAAAAAGGTTTTACTAGTTGTACTTGGAATAGTCGAAGATGTTTGCAAACTCCTTGTTGCCGACAATGCATTCGGCAATATCAAAGCAACGACCAAAGGAGGTGTTCGCACTTCATCATGGCTAAAGAATACATTGTTAGCAAAAAAATTTGCAATGGATAAAGATCATATCAGATAATAGCTAGAAGCATCTAAAAATAAAAGTTAAGTGTTATAATATCGATGAAAACAAACAATGTTGCACTAATAGAGCCACAATCTTCTATTATTGCTCATATTGTTTCACAATATGTACAACTACTACATTCTTTCCTCTCATAGGAATACAAAAAGTGTAATAATACTATAATTTTTAGTAATGTTGAATATATGGATTAAATATATATACCAAGTTGGCATATATTAGACTACAAATCAGACCCACATACATTGCCCCTTGTATAATATTATTATTTAACTTATCAAACTTGAATGTTTAGAACTTACCATTCATTGTTATATAATAATTAATAGAAGGAAATATCTTAAAGTGGATTTTTTCAAGATAATTATCACCAAATAATAATTATTCTAATATGGGACATTAAACACCATAACAAAGATCAAAACTATTGATGGATGAATTAGGTGCAACCATATGGAACACAACAGATGCCCCTTCAAACGCTACAAGGGCAGTAAGGAAGTGGTAAGTAATTAAACATCTTTTAATGATATAAAAGGGTACATATGTTTGTTAAGTAATTAAACATCTATTAACTTAATTACGTTAGCTATTGCCTAAAATGTTGCTGAGAATGGAATTGCTTTAAGTGCAACAAATAATTGCAAGCAAATAACAAGAACCACATGGAAAAATACAACTTGGGCATCAATATGGATTCTACTAGAAAAATAGGATAAAGAAAACCTTTTTAAAAGCATAATAGAATTACAGAATCCTTTGCTGATAATAGTCAAGTATCAAAGCCAGGTTTCTATCCTGGGACTTGTAGGTTATGGGGTAATTCTAATATGCAATCATATATCACATAAAAGCCACATTGAGTTGTAAATTTTGATCATAGAATGTGAAGTTGCATTTCAAACTATAAATATTATACCTAATATGATTTGCAACTTACAAATGGATATATTAATAGTAAATAATTTCTTAGTTGAACTCGGTGGTCATAACACTCTCATCTTTCATCATCAAGCACAACCTAAACTAGTTCAAATAGACACCCAAATATGGAATAACACCAAGTCATAACTGAATCTTCCTTAAATAAACTCAACGGTGTAATAATACTGTAATTTTTAGTAATGTGTAATTTTTAGTAATGTTGTTAAGAGAAAGTGTTATTTAGATGAAGGTTGTGTGCTACAACCCTCACCATGTTTACCATGCAGTCTCACAAGGATCACAAAATCCTATAGAAGAACACATAATATTTTAGATCATAATCTATAAGATCCTATAAAATATAAACATCTATTGAATTTCTATTATTTCTTTAGATTAATTACTGCTTACCTTCAAAGAATTGACTTTAAGTATTAATTCTCCTTTTAGTGCCTCTATCTCCTTAGTTATGTTTCTCTCAAGGATAATGTTAAGAATTTCATCACTTTATTTTTGTATGAGTTTATGGGCCATGAATATGGGGTTAGCACTATGGGCAATGTCATCTAGAAATGACACTTGTGTTTCAGATCACATTTGATCTATTGTCATTTTCACTTTTCCCTATCAATAAGTATCAAGTTGTGACATCAATATCAATAAAATTCCATTAAACATTTGTTTCTATATAATTTGTACAATTACAATAATTTAAGTTTACCTTCATTGAAGAAGGTGTGTGTGTTGGTACATCCACACCTATGAGTTGTGGTGTATCCATGTCGCCCTATGAAAAAGATTAGTAATTCTTACCAATCAAAAATGAAATAAAAGTAATAGACTTACCAAAAAAATTATTAATAAAATAATAGATTTTATATTGGAGTTAATATTAATTGGAGGTAATTGGTTTAAATGTTATACTTACCAGTCTCATGATAGGGATTTTTTTGTATCTACATGATTCAAATTGTAATTTATTAGAAGTTCTTCCCCTACACTTATTGATTTTATTGCTCATACAAAAATGTGATTTCCCTCGCATGCCTTAAATATACAATTCAACCACTTATTAGTTGACACAGGTCGAGAACTATTTGTTGAGCCCTTGGTATTTGGTTTTTTACTGTTGTCATTGATGTCAATAATGAGCATATGATATGGCTAACATAATGAGCATATGGTGTGGCTAACATCATGTAATTATCTTATTTGATGTCCTTCAATATTTTTCAAAACATATTCAGGACAAATACTTAAGTGTTACACAATTAACACTTAATGTTCACATTGTTTTTGAAAACGGATATAAAAAAAAAAAGGTTTCGTCTATTAGATATTTGACAAGCTTTTTTATCAGATAGACTTGAACTATCATACCCTTTTGGAAAGGTCTTGGAGTTAGCTAAAATAAATCTTTGTTAGTTTTTACATAACACATGTGTGGAAAGAGAAAAAGTCTATTTCATTAGAAACAATTACTAAATTGTTATGACAATTTTGGCAATTTTGAGTGGTTTTGGTCTAATGGAAGTGTGGGTTATGTAACTACCTCCAAAATTTTGAATTTCTTGGTTTATAAGTAGAGGATACATTCCTCTAAAATATCTAGTAGGTGATTTTGATATAAGTTGCAGAATGGTGTGGAATTCCTTGTAGACCGAACAATTTGCAGGCAGATTTTTAACAACAAAGAAGAGGGTAATGCTTTGTGTTTCTATTTTCATATTTGTGATTTGATTTTCATTGAAGAATTTTATCAGAGGTAGAGGAAGGGTTATTTATTTTTGTTTCATTCATTCATATTAGTATTTGATTAGATCTTTTAATGGAAAAATAAAATATATTTGGATATTGGATATTTTGAGGAGAATAGAAGTATATCCTACATTGCATTTTTAACAAGTTGAAACTAGTGATTCATGATTTGTGTTGTAATAGAGATGATCCTCTAATTTTCTATCTCACTTGTTCATTTTTGAAGTTGGTGCTTCTTTTATTCATGAAATTGGTGCTTTAGGTGTAAGGGATTAGTGTTCCTTGAAATTGGTGTTTCTAAAATAGGGTGTTGGTGCTTCCTAAAGTTGTAGCTCAAAAAGATTTGCCCAAGAGGCCAAAAAAGTTTCAGATTCAAAGTGATTTTTTACCCTAAGGGGTTTTCCACGTTAAAATATTGTGTCACTTTATTATTCATTAACTGTCTTTCTTATGTGTTAAATTTTTATAACTTGTAATTGTTTCAAGTTTTTAAAAGTATTTTAAACCACTGATTCACCCCCCCTCTCAGTGGTGTTTGTATTCCCTCGCATGCCTCGAATATACAATTCAACCACTTATTAGTTGACATAGGTTGAGAACTATTTATAAATCCTGCAATATTCCCTGTTACTTTTGGTCTTCCATCAATATACATAGGGAGCCTTTTACTTTGATCATTTTCTTTGTATCGTATATAATTTGGTGACAATGCATAACTACACATAATTTTTTTTATATTGCACAATTCACATCCAATTGTTGTAATTGTAACAAGGTCCTACATACTTCATCAATTCAACAACTTTATTGTAACTGACCTTTATGTCATCCATGGAAAATAGGCCCAAACCATGTAATGAAAATGGAGCTCTGTGATATATCCTTTTGTTAACAAAAAAATTAGTGTTAACTGGAGGTAGTTCCTTGTGTACCCATTCTTTCTAAAGATGTGTGTACCTTAAGAGAACCTTTCTATCACTTTTGCTTTCATTATCATAAGAACATCACACCCCCTTAGCAAGAAAAAATTGCATTCATTTATTGAATTTTCTACTAATCTTTTGACCTCTAGTTGATCTCCCTATTTTAGACCTACTAGATGTCTCACTTTTGTCTTCTATTCTTGCATTTTCCTCACAAGAGGAAGATAGATCAGACTAGATCAGACAAATACTTATTTGTTGATACCTGCAATCCATAAAATGAGAGACGTACTAGGAATAAAATTGATGTTGATGGTAAAGAGAAGATATGCAAATAAAAAATTGTATCTATAGGGTCTATTGACTTATACCTATCGATCCATGTGACTGTGCAAGATCCTGGTTAAAGGTGTTGAATAGCCTACATATCTAAATCATTTATCTTAAGTTAGCCAAAAATTTGGTCTAATTAATGTGTATATCTACAAAAATATTGGACATGTTGTACTTAATGTTTATATCTGCACATATGATTTTGAAAGAAAATTTTGGTCACCTCACTCAAATTCACCCATATTATAATCAATGAAAAGTTGTCCATTTACATAAAATTTCATTATTTGTGGGTAAAGATTTATTATTAAGGAAATTGGAAAGGAAGCAACAACAAAAGTTAGAAGAAGCCAAAGATTTCATTACAAGTATCACATCCCAAAATTCAATCACAAAAACAAAAATAAAGAATTTGTAGAAATGCAAGATGGAGAAGCAAAAGAGTTGGACAAGGTTCCAATAAAGTCAAAATTGTTAAATCTTCCAAAAAATTGGAATCCTTATATGTTCGATGTACAAAAAGCCAAAGTGGGGCAGTGTGTAGGGGCCCAAGGTCCTAAACAAGATGGTCAAACATCATATTTTGGATAGATTAGGTGATTAATAAGTTTCCAAGTTGACACATGGCAATACATCAATCTCAAGCATTTTAGAATGCATTTAAGGCAAATTTCTTGCATGTTGTAATAAGGTCTATGGGCAAGTTGTAGGTCAGTCAATGTTGGTCAACACTATGAGTTGACAAAAAATCTTCAATTTTATTCTTCTTTTCTCCATGCTGCTTGGATTGCTAGCCCATCTTTTATGCTTTGGCATATCTGTTTGGAGAGGAATCGTCGCATATTCCAAGATGTTCGTCTTGGTGTTTTGCATCTTTGGTGGAAAATATCACATTCTCTTCAGGAAACTATTCTTGTGAAGTGTGAGCTTGATGGGGGTATGGATCCGGTTGATCTTGCTATCTGTAATCACCTCAATTTTTATCTGTGGGATGGGGCTATAGCTCATAGGTTTCCTTCTATGTCCAGGCAGCTTCACCATCAGAGAAAGGGTCGGGTTAACCGAGATGGGCACTGGACTCCTCCTCCCTATTGAGTTTTGAAAATTAACACTGATGGTTCTTCCTATGGGAATCCTGGTCCGACTGGTATTGGCAGAGTGGCTCGTTGTAATTCTGGGGATGTTAAATTTTTCTTCTCAGTTCATAAGGGTGATTATACTAACAATCTCATGGAAGCTCAAGCTATTTTATATGCTGTGGAATAGTGTTGCTTGTGGAGATGGAGTAAGATTATCTGTGAGTCTGATTCCCAGGTGGTGGTGGACATGCTTTCTTCGCAAGAGCTTGAGGATGTTAGTTGGCAGCTGGCCACTGTTGTTAAGCAGATTCTTTTCTTCTCTTCCTCTTTTCAGTTCATTCGGTTCACATATATTCCTCGTAAATGGAATAGAACTGCTGATTGTTTAGCCAAATGGGCATCTAGTCATGATCCAGGTTGGAATATTAGGGATAGGAGGCAATTGTCCTTTGAGATGGTGTAAGAATTTGATGATCTTGTTGCTCAGGATCGAGCTCCTTGTTGAGCTCTCCTTGTATTCTTTTC
Organism: Cupressus sempervirens; assembly: GCA_028749045.1. NCBI lineage: Eukaryota > Viridiplantae > Streptophyta > Pinopsida > Cupressales > Cupressaceae > Cupressus > Cupressus sempervirens. The sequence goes on from CM053789.1 coordinate 875,535,017, forward strand.
TGTCTTAATAAATTTTTACCCCTCTTTTTGCAAAAAAAGTCACGATTGAAGAAAAGAAGATCACAGTTTGGCCTCCAAGACGAATCATAAAAATACTCATGATGTATCTATCATCCATGTCCAACAAAAACCCCTCTACAAAAATTACAAAAATACCCACCTCAATAATTGAAAATTTAGTTATTCTTAATATTTACAAATAATAATAGAAAATGATGTTGATGGTGGGTGTATGAAGTAGTGAATGAATGGTTTCATTTCAATTATCTATTTTTTTAAAGTTTCAAAACAAATTATACAAGATACAGTCAATTATGACATTAAAAAAATACATAATCAAATTCAATGATACCTTGTTGAATGTAATTTAAAAGATTAAAATTGAAGTTGTTATTAGAAAATTAATAAGAATAGATTTCCACAATCAATCATAGTAGAGAGATGCATATTCTAGATTCAATTGTGTGTCATATTTTGCATCAACGTTTTGAATCACACTCTATGATCCATCATTATGATGAGAAGAGCCAAAGGAGATAAATCAAATAATAAGTTTTCTACAATCTATAAAGCAGTGACTAGTTAGTTTTTATTTTGATTATCTATAATGTTTAGACCTTTCAAAATATATTGTTTTTATTATTATATTATTTTGATAATCAAAATATCTAGAAAAGTACATATAGCTAAGTTAACCACCATCTAGAAAAGCATACACCATCCACTCTAATGATACATTGGAAAACATAAATTCAAAATATTGACAAAAACATATACAGATTTAAGGCCGAACTTAAATAGTACACTCATGTTAAACTTATATGAATGAATTTCACTATATTTTTCATAGAATCTCATTTATTAAACAATTTTGTATAAGCTTTACTTTACATGAACCAACTATTTGAATCAAAATCAAATTCAGTTGATCTAAAACATTCAAATATTAGACAAAATCAAAATTAAAACCAAATTTTCAAAAAAGTGGGAAGAGAAATGCAATTTGAATTGAAAACAATCATAAATCATTCATATAAACACAATAACTAATCAACTATTAATGCTACAAATGAAATATTATTGAGAAGATTGATGAATTAACATTCGAAGACTCACCTTTCTTTGTTGTTACATCGAGAGGCATTCTATACAATGGCAACACGAATGTCTAGCACGAGAATATGCTAAAAAAGATTCTTCGACAATATTAAAAAAAAAGGAGCAGTTACAAAATTTTAAATCATAAAATACAAAAAGCATTCCTGAAATAATAGATAGCTGAAATAATAGGAAGCCAAATGGAGGCTGAAATAATAGGCCCAAAATAATAGGACCCAAAAAATTAGGACTCGAAAAAATAGGGCCCAAAAAATATGCCCCTAAAAAATAGGGCCGAAATAATTTCAATATGATTTAGTTTTTTGTTAAATATAATTTTGCATGCACATTCATGCTTATTTTTTGTGGGGAGTGAGGAAATTTGAAACAAATTCGTGGAATGTGAAGAGACATCCATTGGGGGATATGAGGAGCCTCTCACAAGTTATAAAAAAAAGGTTCCTCATTTCATTTTCATTTTATATTTTTGTAGGAAGGAAGAGATGGAGATTATTGGAGGACTAGATTGAAGTTTTGGAGTAATAATTTTGCAAGTGAGATTTCTATTTTCATTTAGATTTAGATGTAGATGTAGATGTAGATTCAAAATTAATTATAATATTCTATTTTGATTTAAATTTAAATTTAAATTAGTTTCATTTAATAGTTTAGTCTTGCATGTTTGATTTAGATTTAGATTTGCATTCAAAATCTATTTGATTTATAAATTTTATAATACTTTTCATTTGCATATTTTAAAAGTGCATGTTTTAAATTAGTGTTAGATTTGTATGTTTCATATTAGTTTTAGATTTGTATATTTCATATTAGTTTTAGATTTACATATTTCAAAATAGTTTTGGTTTGCATGTTTTAGATTTGAATGTTTCATAATAGTTTTACATTTGCATGTTTCAAAGTATTTATATTTTCATATTTCAAAGTGTAATTTTATCATTGCTATGGATGATAATGCCGCCATATCAATACAATTTGTATTTTATCAAAGCTAATGATTTATTTAAAGTAGATGAATAATATATTTAGTATATATTTTATCAATTATTAAATTATAAAATAGAAAAAATATTCTTGAAATAATAGTTGGCCAAAATAATATGAAGCCAAATGGATGCTGAAATAATAGAGCCCAAAAAAGGGACCAAAAAATAGGACCCGAAAAAATAAGGCTGAAATAATAAAACCCAAAAAAATAGGACTAAAATAATTTCATTAAATTTTTAAATACAAAACACTTTCTTTATGTTAAATATATTTTTGCATGCACATTCATGCTTTTGTTTTGTGGGAAGTGGAGGAATTTGAATTAAATTTATGAAATGTCAAAAGAGATCTATTGGGGGATATGAGGAGTCTCTCATATGTTGTAAAACATATGCTCCTCATTTCATTTTCATTTTGTGCTTTTACAAGGAGGAAGAGGTGGAGATTATTGGATCAGATTAGAGTTTTTAAAGAGGAGTAGATTAAAGTTTTAGAGTAATTTTTTGCATGTGAGGTTTCTATTTTTATTTTTAATTTTTAATTTAGTTTTGCATTTAGATTTAGATTTAGTTATGTATTTAGATTTAAATGTAGATTTAGTTTAAAACTTAGTTATATTATTCTCCTTTGATTTAGATTTCAATTTCAATAAGCTTCATATAGTTTAGCCTTGCATGTTTGATTTAAATTTAGAATTCAAATTGATTCAAAATCTATTTGATTTAGATATTTGATAATACATTTCATGTGCACATTTTTAATGTGCACGTTTCAATTTAATTTTACATTTGCATGTTTCATATTAGTTTTAGATTTGCATAGTTCAAAATGCTTCTGGTTTGGATGTTTTAGATTTGTATATTTCATAATAGTTTTATATTTGCATGTTTCAAAATATTTATATTTTTCTTATTTTATAATTAAATTTTATCATTAATATGGATGGCAAGGTCACCTTATCAATAAAATTTATATTTTATCTAAGTTAATGATTAATTTAAAATAAATGAATCATATATTTAGTTTATATTTTGTCATTAGCTAATCAGATTATGTATGTGTTTTATTTAAATATTGTTCATAGTATATATAGATTTTTATTAATATTTATGTTTGTAATGTTTGAAAAGTGGAAGGCAATGCCACCATAATTCAAACATTGCAATCTAACTATTTCATTTCAAATAGTTTTGATTTTGATTTATGTTATTTTGAACATTATTCATTTGAAAGAATTTATGTTAATTATTAATACTTTTTTACTCTGATTATTTCTATATGTTGATGTTTGTTTCTAAGTTTGCAGGTTACTATTTGAGTTGTGGATGCCTTGAATAGAGAGTCAAATATTATTTCATACTAGCCTGACTCCTTCAATGACCTCAAATGATTTCTTTGAGACTGAGTTTGACAAATGCCTACAAATAATTAAAGAGATGTGCACAACTATAATTAAAGTTGCAGTGAACGCAATATTTCCAATTGACTATTTCGAGGAAATGGAAGGAATGTATATGAAAGATGGATAAAAATTCCTATGTGATACATCTACAAAAATGGATGGATTTCCCTCAATGATGAAAGGAGTCTTTCACAATCATTGTTCAAATAAAGGTTGCCAAAGAATCCTAATCAGTGAAGAATGTGACATGTATTTACACCATTACAAAAAAAAATTGTATATAGTTCATTCTTGTCTCCAATTTCAGAATTTTACTTCTAATTAGTTGTATTGTTAGTTTTGTTTCCCCATTGTTCTATGTAACTTTTACGAAGAAGAGAACAAGAAAAAATAAATTTATTGTTGTACAAAACATTTCTTCAATGGATGTGGCTAATAAATATGTTAATTAAGAAAGAAAATCATAAGTCTAAATTGATGTCCTTAATGATAGGCATATTTATTGATTAAAATTCTTAATCATTGCAATAAAAATTGCATTAGCATTATTAAAAATTCAACAATATATAATGTTCTCACATCATCATGGAGAAATAATTTCCATAAAATTGATTCTTTTATATTCTTTCACACTTTTTACATCATCTAAATAGTTGTGTTGTGACTTATAATTCCCCTTTCATGAATTAAAATTTCTCCACTATTCGAATCATTTGTATAACATGTATCCCAAATTTGACCATAGTTGTACTCCAAATGCTCCAACACTACACCTAAATCTCATATTTTGTTTAACCATGTCCCTTATTTTAGTTTAACATTTAACCACTTATTAACCCTAACCATAACACCAAGTTTCATATAAATGAAGTTGTAAACCTTGGATCTTAACTCTAACTCTTATTCTATATGTGACTGTACTAAGCATTTAGTAAATTATACACTTTAACCTAACCCTATATGTACTAGTAACTAGAAATAATATTATATTTTTTATAAGTGGGAATATATATATATATATATATATATATATATATATATATAGATAGATAGATAGATAGATAGATAGATAGATAGATAGATAGGTGTATCTTAAGAGTAGGGAAAGAGAGAGAGGGAGAGAGATTAGGGGTGTACCCAAAGAGCATAGAGGGAGAGAGATATTAGGAGGTGTATCTAGATATTAGAGAGAGGGATTAGGGGGTGTATCTAGAGACTAGAGAGAGAGACTAGAGGGTGTATTTAGATGGGGGGAGATATTACTAGGTGAAGTTAGAGAGAGAGAGAGAGAGAGAGAGAGAGGGGATGGGAGAGGGAGGGATTACATTATTAAAAAGGTTAATAAATTGTATCACAATATCATTAATCATGGGCACTATAATAGAACTAACCCACATAAAATTTAACCTAACAGTTACCCTAACACTAAGGTAAAGTGTAATAATAACACTAACATAAACTATAATATGATTAGTAACCCAAAAATAACCTTAACTGTAATAATAACACAAACCCTATGTTTGACTCTAACTCTAATTCTACCCCTAACCCTGACCTTAACCATTTATAACCCTAAGTCTAATCCTAATTCTTACCCTTACCCTAATTCTAGCCCTCGCCCTAAGCCTTACTATAACTCTAATCCTAACTCTAGTTCTAACTCTAACACCAATTCTAACCCTAACCCTAACCCTAATTTTAACACATATTCTAACTCTAACCCTAACTCTAACTCCAACTCTATCTCTATCCCTAACCCTAACCCTAACCCTAATTATAACCTTAACTCTAACTCTAACTCTAAATCTAACTCTAACTCTAACCCTAATTATAACTATAGCTCCAACTCTAATTGTAACGCTAATCTTAACACTAACTCTAACTCTAATCCTAACCCTAACACTATATATAATGCTAATCCTAACCTTAACACTATATGTAACTCTAACTCTAACCCTAACCCTAAATCTTCTCCTAACCCAAACCATAGTTCTAACCCTAACTCTAACACTAACCCACAATCTAACCCTAACTCCAACCCTAACCCTAAATCTATCCCTAACCCCAGCTCTATCTCCAACTTTAACTATAACTCTAACTTGATCCCTAACTCTAAATCTAATTCTAACCCTAACCCTAACCCTAACCCTAGCCTCAATTCTAGCTCCAATTCTAACCCTAACTCTAACACTAACACTAACACTAACACTAACACTAATTTAGGGTAAACTTTAAGAAACGCCCCTCTAGAAAAAGATATAAATTATTGGCGAATCTTTCATTATTTTGAAAAACCAAACTATTTTTATCGATGAATCTCTCAATTTTTAAATTTTAAATATTATTTACATTGGTGATTATTTTGGAATCATAATTTTTGAGTAGAAAATATTGATGAATCTCAATAATAATAGGAAGTTCGTTGATCCTCATAGAATATTACAAATCAAATTGAACATGTTTTATCTCATGGAAATTATGAGGATAATTACATTATATTTTAAATCAATAGTGAAAACTAAACATTGGGAACATATCCCTAAAGTAACTAATAATTATGATAATTATTGGTGAATTAATTTTAATTTCTTCGATAATATTTAATATTTAGGTGAGTGAAATCTAATAATGTATTGAATATTGTGGAAAATCTTTGAGTTTAAATTTTTTAATAAAATAAATTATTGAGCAATTTTAAATATTTTAGAACTAAATTTAATAAAAATGTGGTGATTTAGGTTGCATTAAATCTTAAATTATTAGCCAAATTACTAGCAATTTTTTTTTTAAATTCACAAAATTACGAATATTCACCACTAAAAAACACTGTACACTAATTGTAACCCTAACCCTAATGCTAACCCTAACTCTAACTGTAACCCTTGTGCTAACCCTAACCCTAACCCTAATTCTAACCATAACTCTAACTATAAACCTTGTTCTAACTCTATATGTAATTCTAGCTCAAACCCTAACTCTAAATCTTACCCTAACCCTAATTATAACCCTAACTATATTTGTAACCCTAACTCTAGCCCTAACCATAACCCTAACTCTAACTCAATCTCTAACCCTAAATATATTTGTAACCCTAATTCTAACCCTAACCCTAATCCTAACTCTAACTCTAACTATAACTATAATTGTACCCCTAACCCTAACCCTAACCTATATAACCCTAACTCTAATCCTAATTCTAACCCTATCCCCAATTCTAGCCCTAACCCTAACATAATTCTAACCCTAACTATAACTCTAATCCTAACTCTAACCCTAACTATAGCTCTAAACCTAACCCTAACCCTAACACTAACACTAATTCTAATCCTAATTCTAACTCTAATGCTAATTCTAAAACTAACCCTAATTTTAACCATACATCTAACTCTAACTCTAACTCTAACCCTAACTCTAACTCTGGCTCTAACTTTACCTCTAATTCTAACCCTACCCCTCATTCTAACCCTAACCCTAACTCTAACTCTAACTCTAATTATATGCCTAACCCTAACATTAACCCTAACCCTAACTCTGACTCTAAACCTACCCCTAATCCTAACCCTAATACTATATATAACTCCAATCCTAACCCTAACCCTAATTCTAATCCTAATCCCAACCCTAACTCTGACCCTAACACTAATTCTAACCCTAACCTTGACTCTATCTCTAAATTTAACTCAACTCTAACTTGAACCCTAACTCTAACTCTAATTCTAACCCTAACCCTATCCCTAATTCTAACTCTAACTCTTATACTAACACTAACACTACCTCTAATTTTAACTCTAACTCTAATTGTAACCCTAAATAACCCTAACTCTAACCCTTATTCTAAATCTAATTCTAACTCTAACTCTAACTCTTATTCTAAACCTAACCCTAACCCTAACTATATTTGTAATCCTGATTCTAACCCTCGCCCTAATTTTTACCCTTATCCTAACCCTAACTCTAATCTTAACTATATTTGTAACCCTAATTCTAACCCTAACCCTAATCCTAACGCTAACTCTAATTCTAAACCTAACCCTAACCCTAACTCTAACCCTAAATCTAACCTTAACCCTAATTCAAACCCTATCCCTCACCCTAATTTTAATCCTAATGCTAACCCTAACTCTAACTCTAACCCTACCCCTAACCTTAACACTAACCTTAACCCTAATTCTAACCTTAACCTTGACCTAAACTCTAACACTAACCTTAACCCTTACCTTAACACTAACCTTAACCATAAACATAACTCTACCCCTAACTCTAACCATAACCCTAACCCTAACTTTAATCACAACACAAATCCTAATCCTAACCATAACTCCAACCTTAACCCTAACTCACCCTAACTCTAACCCTAACCCTAGCCCTATTATAATCTTAACTCATACCATAACCATAACTCTAACCCTACCCTTAACCATGAGCATAACTCTAACCCTAACCTTAGCCATAAATATAATTTTACCCTAACTCTAATCCTAAATCTAACTCTACCATAATTGGACTCTAACCCTAACCCTAACCCTAACTTTAATCCTGACTCAAACCCTAACCCTAATCCTAACTCTAACCTTAACCCTAACTGAAGCCCTAACCCTAGCCCTACAATAACCCTAACCCTAACCCTAACTATAACCATAACTCTAACCCTAACCTTGACCATAAACATAACTCTACCCCTAACTCTAACCCTAAATCTAACTCTACCATAATTGGACTCTAACCCTAACCTTAACCATAAACATAACTCTACCCCTAACTCTAACCCTAAATCTAACTCTGCCATAATTGGACTCTAACCCTCACCCTGACCCTAACTTTAATCCTGACTTAAAACCTAACCCTAACTCTAACCTTAACCCTGACTCAAACCCTAACCCTAACCCTAACCATGACCATAACTCTAACCCTAACCTTAACCATAAACATAACTCTAATTTGAACCTTAACCATAACCATAACTCTAACCCTAACCTTAACCATAACTCAAAACCCAACCCTAACTCCAACCCTAGCCCTAATGCTAACCCTAACCCTAATTCTATCCCTAAGGTTAACATTAATGGTAATGGTAACTTTGTCCCTAACCATATATCTACGTTTGACTATAACATTTTACATTACAATATCCCAAAAATAAAAAATATATTTTTTAATCTAAATTAAACTCCATATATAAAATTAAAAAAAATGTTTTGAAGCTCATAATTTTATAGTAATTTTATACAACTCTAATTAAAAATTAATTAAAAATTTTATAATAACCTTATCAAAATATAAATAAAAAGTAAATGTTTTTCCTATTGCGTCGTGACTGCCACTAGCTTATATATACCTATATATATTATGCTGAGAGTAATTGTTCTGGAGGCACCTATTTTCATAAATCCCAACTGCAATTAAAATAACCTTGGGATTTAATAAAAATAGGTACCTCAAGAATGATTGCTCGCAACGTTTTATATATATATATATATATATAAAAGCTAGTTTTAGGTTTCCATCTTGTAGGTTGACACCATACCCCTGCTCTTTATAATGGAGTTGGCTGAGAGTCTATAAGACACTTGTTGTTGCATGAGAATAAAAGGTGTCAGCATTCAAGAAACGTGGCAGAGGCTTGTGTATAAGCTACATGGTGTTTGGAGGGTTGCAGTCATTCATGGGATGTTGAAGAATCCATTGAAAGAGTTGGGTAACCAAGATAATGGAGGTTTGAGGTAGCTCTTAAAATAGCAACGAAACCCTCATTAAGGCTAGGGTTTGAAGGTTCAACCATCTCCACAGTAGCTAGGTGCCCAAAAGTCAGAAGTTTGGACACTCTTGATAAGGTAAATGTGTAGGCAAGTGCATTTGTCCAAGTTCTTTGAGGGTTTTGTAAGTTTGTTGGTTGAGTGTGTCTTTAGGCCTATGAGCCTAGATTAGGGCCTACAATTTGAATGCCTTGATGAATAGTTGAAAACCTAAGATTTTGAAGTTTAATAGAGCTCAATGTTGGGTATCTAAATCCTCCTTTAGTTTTGGTAGTTTTTTTGAAATATTTTAATTTCTTGCTTAAAAGCCCAAAGACAAGGCTACAAGGAAGAGCCCTCATTATGTTAGTTTGTTAGGAGTGGTGTTTAGAGCCTACTAAGGTGCATGGAACCTTAAGAATTTTTGAAATCACTTTGTTTATGGTTAGTTAAGACCTTGGAAGCATTTAGGGTGTGGAGTTTGTGAAAGATCTTGGAGGGTGTAAGGGAGTGGTGGTGTTGTGTGGTGAGAGGGTAATTGTTTGTGTTTGTAAGAGTTGTAAGAAGAATAGGTAGAACAACTCTCTACTTGCATCATATTTTTTAGGATATCTTAATATATTGAGTTTAAGGAACTAGTGGACCTATACACCACCAAAGGGGCAAGGGCTATAAAGGCACAAAAAATGTCAACCATACCAAGGGGGCGTACTTAGTTTTTTTCCAAAACTTGTCAAAAATTAATACAAAGAAAATGTTTTTCATGGTTGGATAGCCACTACTCCACCAAAGGATAGGGAAATAAGGTGATGCGATGGTTGTGGCATGTGGCGAGTGTGGGATTTTTCTCTTTATTATTTTTATAAAGGAGAGCCTTTATCACTTATTTTAATTTTTACCAAGTGTAGGGTATGAGTGGCAGTTGTGAGGAGGAAGCCATGTAATCAAACTTCTCTCTCATCATCCTTAAGTGAAAATTATGTTTTCTCAATCATATTTTAGATAAATAATCGATAGGGGTATTCAAATTGAATGAGATATTATTCTAGTAGATTCCCAACATCATTCCAATTAAGGAGTTCATGCACTTAGAGCACCATTGCAAATTGTACATTGATATTGCAAATTAGGGGCCAAGAAGATCTCTGAAATTATGAAACTTCGGTAGTAAGAATTATATATAAAGAGGGAATTTTTAATCTCTGCAATCAAATCCATAACAATGAAATGTCATTTATGTTTAATAATTGTGCCAGTCATCATGTATATCTCATGTTGTTCTCAAACTTTTTGCAATCTTCGAGCCCCAAGTTGTAGGGCTATAACCTTCACTCCATGCATTGACCTCATGAAAAACTTGCCCTTTCTTTAGCATTTATTCTTCCATAAGTGAAATCATCTTTTCATAGTGGGTAAAATGGTACTACAATTTTCAACTTTAGAGATTGTTTTAGACTTGTCACTTTTCTCCTATTGTTTAGTTTCTCCTGTCAAGTCTTGTAGGGTGTACTTAGCAGAAAATACTTTGTTACAAATTACGAATGTCAAAAATTTAAAATATTCATCTAGATACTCATCAATTCATTTCTTAATCCACTTTGTTAATGGAAAGAGTAGATCCATAATGAAGGACCTCAAATCCTCCTGTGGTTCACATAACAATTCTATGGCTTCTTCAATCAATTCCAAATTTATGAATCCTTTTGGCTTCATCAACTAGAGGTACTTTAATATATCTATTAAAGAGGTTTCAAAGGCCTTCAATGTCTACATTTTCCTTAAGCTAAAGCTCTCTATGCTTTTCTACATGATAATCCTCAAAGGATTTTCAAAGAGTTTCTACAAATCAACTATGAGCTATCACTATTGCATTGGATAATATGCAAGCAATAATGGGTATTTTTAGAGTGGTACTTTTTCTAGAACATACGACTAGAAAAATAATACAGCAGTAAATATGTATGTAAAATTATTTTAAGTTAAAAATAGAGTAGGTGTATGCACCATTTGAAAAAATTCCTCATATTAAAAGGGTATCTCATGGGACACATAGTTGTAGCATGTGAAGAATGATAAGTGGGCTGCTTATGCAAGCCCTGGCAGATGGAATGGTATGTTCAAATATGAAATGGTTTTAGAATAATACAAAACTATAATTTACAACATTGAGTTTCTTTTTATATTGATTCATGTTCTTCAATTGATGAATTAGATCCTAATGTATTAGAGGTTGGGAATGGAAACATGAGCACAGAGGAATATCGATCTCGTGATGCACATACCTCCCACAAGTTCAAGCAAAAACTCCCACTATCCTCATTAAACCTTTCTTTGGCACATATGGGAGATGAGTATTTAGCTCCCACAGTCATAAGTCCCTAGCCCACACTAGATGCTCAATACCAATATCTCTGTTAGTATTAGAAGTTCGTTTGGGGCCTTGAGTTAAGATTCTCTTCCTCTGCATGAAGATTGCTTACGAATGGTAAAATTCTCAGTACTTGTATTGTGGAAATCTTTCAAACTAGTTAATAAGAAATTTAAAAGCATTCCAAGTTGCCAAAAGGATAATAATTTCTTAGTATAATATTATTAAGTTGAGATACATACAAGATATTAATAAATAAGTTAGATAAAGAAGAAGAAAAATAAAATGTTTAGAATTCATTGAGAAGCATAATGTACCAATGCTTTTTTCCTCGGTGTTATACAAATTAGACATTATGTTTGTATAAGAGAAGCCCACTCTAGCAGGAGATTCAAGAAATAGTAAATTTGCAGCTGCAATGGTAAGAGTTATTATTATTAAATAAGAATTATATAACTTTTGCAATTTGAATGTCATCAAGTTTTTATCTTTTTATTCTTTATCTTCTCTTACATTCTAATGATAGATCATAGATCAAGGAATGCGATGGAAAATTTTTATGATAAATATTTATATGTGGATGTCCACAATTAAATTTTGTGTATTCAAGGAGATCATGGTTCAATGTGAATAGGGATAGCACATATCCAAGATGAATATTGTTTCTAGGATGAAGTGAATTCTCAGCCTCTATGGACATATAGAGGGACAAAGGCCCATCCACCATGGAAATTTTCAAGTAACAAAAGGAACTATGCATCATTTTGGTCACAATAAGTGTCGATAGCAATTGGAAATGCTACATTTATTTCTCAAATAAGTGTGTGTAGACATGATCCAGGAAGGATATACCATCTTGGGCATATGTATGCACAAGTTTACAAGGGGGAGGTACTCAACAAATTGAATAACACTTTCCCAAGATCACAAGAAAATGTGTGGATTAAATGAAGGATAACTTAGAGCTTGATGGGAGCATTCTATAGAGGTGTGTGAATTTTAGTGGGAAGTGTTGTGTTGACTTCACATATGTTTGTATGTTGACATGGAAAAATCAAAGAAGAATCATTTTCCAAACCTGATATGGGGGCTATGGAGAATTACTATGTTGACTCCCCATACGCACAGGCAAGAGTTCTTGAGAACCCATGTTGGAAACATAGAAATGACACAAAGATGAGATAAATATGGGTGATTTCCATTACTGATCTAGATGGACTCCCTTAGCCACATGTACATGCATAAAAAATGCATTATCATTCACAGTATAGAGGATATCATTGATTTTTGTTTCAATGTAGGGTTTTGCCTCATTTTCTAACTATAAAGGTAATACTGGCGATGATGGAAACAATGGAGTGAGTGGAAGCATAGATCAAAGATAAATGAAAATAGCCCTACTGCCACTTTGAAGTGGGTTTGTTCATCATGGTGTATATATCAGACACAATCAAATTTGGGAAATTATTTAGAACAAATAATTTTAAATCACTTGTCTTAAACTCAAATGAAATTAGTGAATATATCATTACCTCTATTCCATGAGAATTTATTCAAGGAAAGTCTAGTGCCATTCTTCAATATATGAAAAGGTCCAATTTCCTCTAAAGCTCCATAAGCCACTGATGAGCATCCAGGACCTACGAGAGAGGAAGGAAGGCCCAACTTGTCATTAACATTTCAATGGCTCGGATTGTTGGGTGATAGAAAGGGTTACCTTTGATGAATACCACACACTAGATGCTTAGTGCCAATAGCTCAAATAGCATGCATAGATGAAAATGAAATAAACAAGTAACAAACAAAATTTTCCATTTTTTTTTTGATAAGATAAATAGGTTTTATAGGGACCCCAAAACCCAAAAGTAGCTACATAAACAAGGCTAATAATAAGCAAAAGAAGCCCAGCCAGAATAAAACAAGTCTAATGGCTGATAATAAGCATGAGGCCTAGTCAACAACAAAGGCCAACAAAAAGGACAGAACAAACTGTCTTAAAAAGAACAAAGCAAAAGCCAGAACATAAAGCCAAAAGAGAAACAACAAAAACACAAAAAGATAGAACAAGAGGGCTACTCTTCATTCTTCTTCTCAAGATCATGCATGGTCTAGGTAGCCTCATAAATCTTCTAGTGCTCCTTGGCCTTCTGCTCCTTGACTTTCTCCATTTCCTAGTCCAAACTGGTAAAGTGATATCAGTGGCCATATAATCATTAGACCTGGCTCTTCCTCTATCCTTTCCATCCTCTTCTACTAGCAAGCCTCTGTCTTTAAACACACTGATTAAAGAGAGAATATTGTCATTGATTAAATTGAGGAGAGAGATCATTTGACTAGCCAAATTATGATTGTAGTTTTCAAGGTTCTTAATTCTCCTCTTAACTAGACTAGCTCTAATGTCCTAATCCTCCTAGTTCTCAGTTTTTGTCTTCTTGTTGTTTCCCAATAACTGAGAAACCTTCTCTCGGACCTCTTCTGCTCATGGTATAGCTACTTGATTGATCTAAAATTATCAATCATCTTGTTACAAGTGTTGTTTAGAAGGTTCATACCCATCTCCCTAGCATTATCAAAGATGGCCATAATAGTAGGGTCTATGAGCTCTTCAAGCTAGGGCTCTTCCTAATTTTCCACTAGAATTTGAGGATTCATAGCTTCTCTATAAATTCCCAACATCACAGTTCTTACATTGAAATTCCTCCAAGCTTTTCTCCTATTTTTGACAAGCACTTCCCCCTCTTTAGCACTAGTATTATCCTTTTCCTTCTCCTCAGGGTGAGAGTGAGGATGGGGATGAACAGGGGAAAGGGGGAGAATCATAACATCCAGCCCCTGATTTGAAACCCTCTCATCATCCACATCATCCCTCTTCCATTTTTTCCTAACATGGTCCTCTTTAATCTCCTCTTTGATCTCCTTTTCTTCATCATCAGAAGCCATGTCCTCCTCATCCTCATTATAATCCATTTCATCTTTACCAGAGGTTTGGTCGTGGTCCCTTGGGCTCTTTCTTCTTGGGGTTAAACTAGAGGACTGTTTCTTAACATGACCCTTAATTTTCTTTCCAGAAGAAACATTCCCCTCCTCCTTCAAGCTTATGCTCTAAATATCATCATATTCAGAAGAGTAGCTAGAGCTACCATTGTCCTCATCCACATCTAGTGAAGGATTGTTGCTAACCATCTGAGCTTTGAAGTACTTGTGGATAAGTAGCAACAATCCCTCATGCAAAGTAGGGTTGATAGTGGGTTTCTTCTTAAAGCTAGCGATAGCTTTACTCATGGAGTTAAGTAAATAGTAAGGGAAAGAAATTTTACTATCATGGTGGAAATGATTAAGAAGAACGAAATGGTGGGTTCTTACTCGATCAAACCTAGGGTCCAGAGTAATATATTCAATGATAGCATGCAACACATACCTCTAGATCTTTTTGATGGAATCTGTCACATAAAATGTCTCACTTTTAATTAGTTCATTCATTTATTTGGTGCTCTTCACAAAATCCTTCACTGCATTGGTAGAGAGTTTTTTATCCCTGTAAAACTTGAAACCCTCCATAGGAATCTCGATGACTGTAGCGACAACCTCCTTAGTGATAAAAAAATGAGATGCCATTCACTTTCACCTTGCCGTCTTTCCACAAATTCACCATACTATTGGTGACCTCAAGATTGAAACCATGAAGTTTAGCAATGTAACTTGCAACCCCACCCTTTTTCAAAATTTTCCAAACTTTTCCCCTATTTCTCCATTTCTCCAAGTCCCCCACCAACTCCTTTCTACAACATTCTCCCACCATCTCTTCAGTTTGAGCTCCTACAATTCTCATAAGCTTCAGGCTCTGCAACTCCTTCGCAGACAAAATTTTGGCACCGTTTCTCTGATATGCACCAAGATAATTAACTATACTAAAAAACAAGTAGTAAATGGTGATTTTGACCCACAAAACGTGTTGAAAAGACAATGATAACCTCAACTACTTGCGTAAACCAAAAAGGCCTTTATGAGTCGCACTTATATCCCATATTCCTTTAATATTCATTATTACCATTAGATCTCTACTATACACCTCTGGAATTTTTCTAGGTCGATAAGGGTCTTGGCTTCCACTGGAATATATTTTCCCAATTGCCATGGAATCAACTTGTTAGATCCCACACCTTTATTGGCAAACCAATCCGCAACTAGATTTGCTTCTTTGAAGGCATGTGTGACATGGACACTCTCAAATTTTGCAAGGGTTTCACATGTCTCTTCAATTAGATTGGCAATCGACCAAGAAGGATGAGATTTGCCATTTATACAATTAATTATGTTATTGGAATCCCATTCTAACCAAAGTTTAGTTATTCTAATTTCAAAAGCCAATTTAACCACATGACACGCTACTCTGGCTTTCCCAAAATGATTATTTTGGGATCCCAACGGAAGAGAAAAAGTCACGACTCCCTCACCAAAATTATTTCTTATTATTCCACCACTTCCTGAGAGACTTGGTTTTCCTTTAGAGGCACCCTCAAAGTTGGCTTTATGCCATCCCTCTGGGGGAAGAAGCCATTTGGCTTCCTACCATTTTAGCTTCCTAGCTTTTTCCTTTTCTATCTTACTGCCACCAACTTCAAAATCTCCCCCCTTCTTGACTTGATAGCTTTCCTTAATGTTTTTATAAATCTTCCTCCCAAGAACAAGAGTTGGCTCCTCTCTATCCCTAAAAATTTTGTTGTTCCTTTCCTTCCAGATACTCCAAAAAAAGTGAGGCAGAATCCAGGTGCTTAATTCTTGCAAAACAAAAGATTTAAATAGACTTTTTCAATGACTGAAAAAATCCAAAAGATTGTCCGGCATGCACCAACAAATCTTAAAATCCTGGGTTAGGAACTCCCAAACCTCCCTAGAGTAAACACAATGAATTAAAAGATGGTTTTTTGACTCTAGCTAGTTTTTACAAAGAGGACATCTATTAGGAATAACATGTCCTCTCTTTATAAGATTATCTTGAGTGAGTATTTTATTCTAAAGGGCCAGCCAATAAAAGATGTTAATCTTGGGAATGAGACTGGGAAGCTAGGCATTTTCCCAAGGGGGTTTCTCCCTCATACGCCAAAGAGAGTTATAGCCTTAAGCAACAAAATAACTACCATTGGGATTATCCCCCCAAATCATTTCATCTCTCTTATTACTAAGAACCATAGAGTTTACTATTATCATAATAGTTTTCAAATCTTCAGATATGAGGCAGAGATCTCTCCATCCTTGGCCAATCCTATAATTGCTAACTTTAAACCCAAATTGTCACGTACATTCATTCACCCAAACTTCATAGGTAGGATTTTTAATAAGGGGACCTTGAAATAGCCAACTATCAAACTAGAACTGAATATCCTCTCCATTACCTAGCTTCCAAGAAACCTTGGCCCTTACTAGGTCCTTGGCCTTCAGGATACCATTCCAAATAACTAACCCTTTAGGAATGTCCTTATTGTTTAAAATAAAATGAAGAGAAGGCCTTTTGATATATTTATTAACCAGGATATCCCTCCATTCACTAGTGCTATTGAAAATATGCCATATTTTCTTGGCCAAAAGAGCCTTATTGAGATGGGTTAACTTTCTTATGCCAAGGCTGCCATACCTCTTTGGAAGACACACATTCTCCCAAGCAACCAGAGGATACCTTTTTCTCCCTTCAAGGTCTGTCCATAGAAAGTCTCTCTAAATTTTTTCCATCTTCTCAGCAAATCTCACTAGAATTTTGTACAAGCTCAAAGCATACATAGGCAAGTTCTGAAGAGTAGATTTGACCAACTAACATTTTCTTGCCCAGCTAAGTGAAACACCTTTCCAACCAACCAAATTTCTATTGAATCTATCCAAAATCCCATTCTAGAAAGAGTCTAGGAGAGAAGATCCCAAAGGGAGCCCAAGATAGGTAGAGGGAAGCTTTCCCACTCTGCAGCCAAGGATCCTAGCAATTTTTTTGTCTGACTTTTGGGGTATTAACAAAGAAAATCGAGCTCTTTTCCCAATTGATTTGTTGACCAAACCCTCTAGTGTAAATATCAAGGATCTCCTTCATAGCCTTAGCCTCCTTAACAGAGGTCTCCCCCCCCATTATTGTGTCATCCACAAATTGCTGGTGGGAGAAAGACTCACGTTTTGATGAAGGCTTGAGACTTCCATCTTTCTTTTTGTGCTCAATAAGCCTACCAATACATTCAGCCAAAATAATGAAAAGAATAGGCGAGAGGGGATCTCCCTATCTAAGACCTTTAGAAGGTTTAAAGAATTCTGAGGGGGCTCCATAGACCAAAACAACAAGAGAAGAGGTAGAAACAAGCTGAGAGATAATCTTATAGACTTTTTAATCAAATCCAAAGGCTTGAAGGACTAACCCTAGAAAAGAACAGTCAACTCGATCATATGCTTTAGAGAGATCTAGTTTAAGCAACATACCTTCACGTTTACTAGCTTCCATAGATTGAATAACTTCATGAATCGTCATTATTGAATCTAAAATCTGTCTTCTAGGGACAAAGCCAGTTTGTTGCTGAGAAATAATCAGAGGGAGAATTTTGAGCATCCTAGAAGTAAGCACCTTCGAGATGATCTTATAAACTTTTCCATTTTGTTATTTGAACCTGAGTTGGTCAAAATTTTGACCAACTTGGAAAACCCTAAGTTGGTCAAAATTTTGACCAACTTAGGCATAAAGACCAAATAAAAGGTATTGAACAACTCTCTACCTAAGTTGTTCAAAAATTTAGGTCAAAATTTGACTTATAATGTACTAGTGATAGAGAGAAAAAAAGAAGAGTGTAGGCATGTGTGAAAACATGTGTGAATGTGGAAGTGAACAAGTGAACAAGGACATAACTTAGTAAGAGAGGCTGTGTTTGAAAGGAGACCAAACAAGGAAAATCCAAGTAGTGAAGGATTAAATAAAGATATCAAATCAATAGATTGTACAAAGGAGATTCAAAATTATCTTACAGAGAAAATCGAAGGTTAGGTACTAAATCAATTTTTAACAAGATTGAATTAGGGCAAATCTCTTAATCGAGTGATCCTAGCAGATCTATGTAAATCTCCTAATAGAGTCCTTACTTAACTGTAAGTGTAAAATCCTTTAACAAAGTAGGACTTAACAATCTTGAAGCTTTTAACATGACAAACCTCTCACAAGGTAGATCATATATTATGATCAAACATTGTAACCCTAATAGGTTGACTTTATTGTTGCAACAATGAAGATTTGTGGGTTTCATCCCCACCCCACTTTTACCTTCATATTGAAGTGTTTCTGGCTAACCAAATCATTTATGTTATGTGTTGAATCTTTTCATAGATATGATGTATTCATTTACAATTCAACATTACAGTTTTGATGTTAGATCTAAGACACGAGATAAATTAGGTGTAAGTTTGGTAATTTGGTTTTGTAAGTAAACGTTAAAGATCTTGGTTCACACCCCTCCCCCTCTTGGTATCTTGTTTCCCACTAAATCCTTCCAAAAGAAGATTCATCCTTGATGTTAAAAGAATTATGGTCAATCAATTTGTTTGTAATCTTGACCTAAGCATGCACCTTTGCTAGCTTGGATTATCATCAAAGATAACAATTTGATTCTGTATGCCCTTTCTTGTCCAAAAAATGTTGGGTAAAAGTTACTCCATCAAATCAAGAGAAAATTGAATGAAATTTCATTGTAATTGAGATATGTTTGAAAGGAGACCAAACAAGGGAAATCCAAGTAGTGAAGGATTAAATGAAGATATCAAATCAATAGATTATACAAAGGAGATCCAAAATTAGCTTACAGAGCAAACCGAAGGTTAGGTACTAAATCTATTTTTAACAAGATTGAACTAGGGCAAATCTCTTAACCAAGTAATCCTAACAGACCTATATAAATTTTCTAATAGAGTCCTTGCTTAATTGTAAGTGTAAAATCCTTTAATAGAGTAGGACTTAATAGTCTTGAAGCTTTTAACATGACAAACCCCTCACAAGGTAGATCATATATTATGATCAAACATTGTTACCCTAATAGGTTAACTTTATTGTTGCAACAATGAAGATTTGTGGGTTTCATCCCCACCCCAGTTTTACCTTCATATTGAAGTGTTTCTGGCTAACCAAATCATTTGTGTTATGTGTTGAATCTTAATTCATAGATATGATGTATTCATTTAAAATTCAACATTACAGTTTTGATGTTAGATCTAAGATATGAGATAAATTAGGTGTGCATTCAGTAATTTGATTTTGTAAGTAAAAGTTAAAGATCTTGATTCACACCCCCCCCCCCCCCCCTCCTGAGTATCTTGTTTCCCACTAAATCCTTCCAAAATAAGATTCATCCTTGATGTTAAAATAATTATGGTCAATCAATTTGTTTGTAATCTTGACCTAAGCATGCACCTTCATCAGCTTGAATTATCATCAAAGATAACAGTTTGATTCCATATGCCCTTCTTGTCCAAAAAATGTTGGTTGAAAATTACTCTATCAAATCAAGAGAAAATTGAATGAAATTTCATTGTAATTGAGATATGTCTGAAAGGAGACCAGAAAAGGGAAATCCAAGTAGTGAAGGATTAAATGAAGATATCAAAACAATAGATTGTATAGAGGAGATCCAAAATTAGCTTACAGAGAAAACTAAAGGTTAGGTAATGAATCAATTTTTAACAAGATTGAATTAGGGAAAATCTCTTAACTAAGTGATTCTAATAGATCTATGTAAATCTCCTAATAGAGTCCTTACTTAACTGTAAGTGTAAACTCCTTTAACAGAGTAGGACTTAACAGTCTTGAAGCTTTTAACATGACAAACTTCTCATAAGGTAGATCATATATTATGATCAAACATTGTAACCCTAATACGTTAACTTTATTATTACAAAAATGAAGATTTGTGGGTTTCATCCCAACCCCAATTTTACCTTCATATTGAAGTGTTTTTGGCTAACCAAATCATTTGTGTTATGTGTTGAATCTTTTCATAGATATGATGTATTCATTTACAATTCAACACTATAGTTTTGATGTTAGATCTAAGATATGAGATAAATTAGGTGTGAATTTGGTAATTTGGTTTTGTAAGTAAAAGTTAAAGATCTTGATTCACACCGCCCCCCCACCCCCCCTTCGTTATTTTGTTTCCCACTAAATCCTTCCAAAAGAAGATTCATCCTTGATATTAAAAGAATTATGGTCAATCAATTTGTTTGTAATCTTGACCTAAGCATGCACCTTTGCCAGCTTGGATTATCATCAAAGATAACAATTTGATTCCATATGCCCTTCTTGTCCAAAAAATGTTGGCTGAAAATTACTCCATTAAATCAAGAGAAAATTGAATGAAATTTCATTGTAATTGAGATATATATACTCCTATTTACAATGACCTATTGAGATGGAATTAGTAACATTAATTGAATTTGACATATCCTTTTCATTTTCGTCCACTTGCAGAGGGTGCATATGGAAAGCTAGGAAACAAAATATAATTGTCAAGGTCTTTTCTCAATTCTATACAATACTAGATGAGGATTCTAAACAATACCAATTTTGTTGTTGGAGCGAGCTACTTATTTACAAGTATTTTTAGATAATTTCTACAAATATTAGTTTCACTAAAGATAATATTTTTGCAAATTAGAAGCAAATGAATGAATGGGAGTTCTTATCATATCTATGTGTTTGCTTCTGTTGGGAATCTAAATGCCCTTGAAATGCTCATAGGTAGACATGACTTTAAGAATATAAACACATGGAATGAATGTTATATACCTCAACATTTGCTAAAAACTATTGAACATTTCATAAGCACAAACATGATGTCCCCACAAGATGGACAATCAATATTTTAGTTGAATAATCTACCATATCCACTATCTTCCAAACAAGAATTAGCAATTACCATTGACTAAAAAATATTATGATGATCATTACTTCAACCATCCCTTGAACTTGATCATACAAGGAAGAAAAAGTACACAAAAATCTTACCTAATAAATTGCATCAGGCATGTACTTTGGATTTTAGCATAAAAAAATAGAGTCCACTCCTTTTTGTTGTTTCTATGGGAATTATTGCATTCAACATACACACCTTAACTATAATGTAACCCTAAAGATTCAAATACAAGAAATGTAACCATTAAATGGAGAATCACTATTAGTTTTGTAAGAAGTCATGAGACATATAAAACACCTATTTGTTGATGAGATGAAACTCATAGGACCAAAGTTGCTATTGAAAATAGATAGTATATTGCATGAAGCTCTTCTCCATGGATAAAATTGTATTTTTGGGGGAACATCTATCATTCTTATTGGTGACTCGACACAACCACCACCTATTATAGACAAACCATGCTATGCATCACACTTAAACTAAACATTCTTATGAGAACAATTCACTACATTTTTTACTTTAGTAACAATGTTTTGTCAACAAAGTGACACTTAAACTCAAATTGAATTATGTCAAGCATTAAAAAACATGCATAATGCATAACCAACAAAATGAGACTGTGAATTACTAATGAACCACAAAAAAAAATCATTATGTCTTTATGAACTAAACAGAAATTGTCTAATCAATGCACCTATACTCTACAAATTATTTAATGAATCTCCACAAAAAAAATTGCTTAAACTACTTAATCTTCTTGTTGCACTTTGTATTACAAAAAAAAACATAAAGAAAAACTTTGATAATGAGGTCAATCAACTTCATCAAGAACTCCTTCTATGTTGAGGCTAGGGAACAACATTAACAAAAAATTGTGGATTGTTCAAAACAAGTCCTGTCAGTTGATCTCCTAGTGAAGTGCTACATATTGTGGACATAAGTGGCCCCAAACCCCCAATTTACTTGTGTATGTGGCTAGTCAATTTAATAATTACAATGGTCAAACTTGGAATCAAGATGACCTAAAAAGTATACCTATAAAACCCATATTCCTAGGAACTATAAACAAATGCCATGATCCATGACATGGACGACCACTATACATAAATCCCAGGGACTAATGCTTTGCAAAGCAAAAATTGATATAGATTAAATAGAAAGACAAGGGTTAATGTTTACAAACACATCAAGAGTTAAACCAATAAACAATCCTTATATAGAACGGCCATTCTACTTTGATCAATATTCAAGAATGAATGCAATTATCAAGAAAAAGAAAGAGTCCCGATTGCAATAACTCTTGTTATTACGTGATTAGGTACACAATTATGACTTTGATCTTCTACACTAGAAAATACAATCTTTCCTTTTCAACACTTTATTTGTAGAAAAATCTTCACAAAAATCCTACGGTAGTTTCAACTACATTTTGTATATTTTGATGTTTGTAATTTCTATATTGTTATATCAAGTGCTTAATGATTCCTTTCTTTGCATAAAAACTATTCATATTTCTATATATGTTTAACTCTAACATATGCCCATTCATAAATTCCTCATAAAAAAATGACTAACATATTGTTTCATCTTATAGGAACCAAATTAAAGAAACAAAAAAAACCTTCAATCAGTGTGGCCAAATGTGTAAAATTGCAATCAAGAATCAATTGTGTAGTTTATGTGTAAATCTCATAATATGCAATATTTTTCCTTAAGTGTCACAAAGATTCTATTTCAATGCTTCAAATATTTTACTTCAAAAAAATTCTATTCAATGGGGGTACCACATATTATCTTCATTTTTATCCTCTTACTACATTCTTTTTACTTTTGTTTGACAATCATTATATATTTTTACTGAAATGATAAAAAATTACAAAATATTTAGAAAATATGAACCCAACAAACAATGTACACCCAACTTATAATAACTTAGAAATATTTTCCTATTGATAAATTCCTTGAACCGTCTTTGGATGCAAGTGCTAGTTCAACCTCATATAGAAGCAAGTAATACATTTGTGAAGTAATGACAAACATATGACAAACCTCTCTTTGAATGGTCATAATAGAGACACTACAGGAGTGTGGCTCTAAATTTGCCACATGAGACTAGTTCTAAAGGAACTAGTAGCTTATGTGAACAAATCACTTTCATACTCAATAATGTTGATTTAAGAACTCGTAATTTTTTATTTTTTTTATATAGTTGAACAACTCAAACAAGACCTTCTATTATTTGTCCACAAAGATTATATTACAACTTTCCTGTAATTTTATTCTTAAAAAATAGACATTAAATATATTCAAAACATTGAAAAGAAAAAATGGAAAAATGAAAAAGAAGTTTGTGTACCTTTATCCCTTGAAGTGTAGGTAATCACAAACTTATAAAGTAAAAAAACACAATTATCCATAAATGTTTCCTTTCATTTCATCCCTCAGACGGGCAGTCTGTCTAAATCGACGTCACTTAAACCTTTCATTTCCGTTTGGCGATTGAGGGAAAAACAAGTTGACTTTACAGTTGTAGTCAGTTACAGTTGCATTTCCCGTGAAAGCGACAATTCGAAGTTAATGTCTGTATGAAGTTACAGAGACGTGACGTCGTCAGCTTGCAATTTTGTCGCCATGCGAAGCTGTCACACACTCACGAATTCCTCTGTCTATGGCGGCGATAACGCGTGAGAATTCCGCGTAAACACCACATGCTCTCCACGTACTGATTTTGACGCTTTCTTCTCGATTCCCACACCAGTAAAACTACCCACCATTACAGCTCACTAGCCAAACCAATAGAACCAACCCACCGTGTAATACTCCTCACACCAGCATTGCATTTTTACTCCATAGAGGGTGTAGATGAACTCCTGAATATCTGGAATATATCTACGCCTCATGTTCATCGTTGGGATATAACGGGAATATTTATGCCGCAACTCGAACAGGCCAGACTGGATATATATTATTGTCAGACGCCTCCTCTGTATTTGTCAGGGTAAACCTCTCTCTCCCACTGCTCTCGCCTTTTTATCTCCCCGAGGTGATTTTGATGTGCTGCTGTTACTGTTCTATAAACATTATGTGGGTTCACAAAGTTGGCTATAATAACTACTGAGATACTTCCCATATTGCAAACTATTTGTAGGCCTAAAACTAGATAAGGTTGATATCATGGAACACATGTAATCAAATGAGTTTGGATTACCTGCACTTCAGTTAAATAGTGAAAATGAAAAGTGAAATAGACACTTTTGGATTTATCTATTTGTTTTTTGGGTGGAGAGTAAAAATATTGTGTCTCTTATTGATGAAAGATGTTTGTAAATTAGTTTTTGGCTCTATGTTAGATTATTAGCTTTTGGTTGATGTGTTGTGGTAGGAAATTTTTTTTTGAAGAAATGATCTTGGATTTGTGGTTAATGATTTCAGATAATTGAAATATGAGAGTTTGAAAAGTGAAAGCAGGCGCTTTGGATTTGATTCTCTATTTTTTTTTTATGGTGTATTATGGAAATGTATTGGTGAAAAATGTTAAATATCTTAGTTTTGTCGTATATTAATAGCTATAATATAGTATATTAGTTTTACATTTACATTGAAATATTTTTGTTTTTAGTGGATGTATTGTGCTTACAAAATTAAACTAAGATATGATATTGGACTTGAGGTTAATGATTTGAAATATGATAGTATGAGATATTCATTTGTAATTGTACTCTATGATTTTTGTCAATGTGACATGATTCCATTTGAATGGTACGCTATTTCTCTTGTATTATTAGGCCTTTAGTACCTATATTCATCTATTGTTACTTTAAGTTAAAAAAACTTTATAGTGTTAACAAACTCAATTGATGCTTACAGTGAAAGACTTGTAGGACTAACATATACCTATGTTAACTCATATAAAGCCTAGATAATACACAAAGAACATTCTGGAACTTATCTATAAAATGAGATCACTCAAAAATAGTTATAAATTGTACAAGATGAGATATAATATTGGAAATAAGATATGTGAAACTATTACATATTGAGCTAGTGAGACGCTAGAAAAGAAAGCCACTTGTTTAATGGAAGAATATGATAAAGTGCACTTGTGTACAAAATTTGGTGAGATTGAGAATTCTTGTGATAAAAATTATAAGGGGTAACTCATCATATTTGGTTTGATAGACTATTATTTATTTAATAACAAATAGTCAAAAGCATGTTGGTGTCTATCACTCACATGGTGTTGTATATAGATAGTGTGATTAGGAATGAATATTCATGTGGCTAGAAAGGTTTAATGTATTTGATTGGTTTGCACAAAAATATATAGTATTTGAGTCCTCTTTTTCAATGTGAGGGATCCATGTTTATATAAATAATACATTCATTATAATTAATAAATAAGAATTACAATTACAATAGTTGATTCTAAATAGTTGTCATTATGCTCCAAGCTTTTACCCAAGACATTAATGGAAAAAAGGATAATCATTTTTTATGATACAATAAACACTTTTATGTACACAAGTTGTCAGAATAATAAGTGGTGCCACACTTTATCCACACATCACAATATGATGTGCAAGTGACACAAGTGGAAGACTAAAAATACAATGGTCAGCATAGAAATTGAGGCATAAAAGAGAAATAAGATTTTTAAGCCACTAAAACACCCTTCTAGAATCTCTACTAAACCACACTTCAATTTAAACTAGGTTACAAAAACTAGAAAGGCTAGAAGAATCATTGAGTTTTAGAAGGAAATTGTCTACAAGTTAGCATTTGAACTTGGGATGCAACTTTCTCATAGTAAATAGTTCAAGTTTGGGCTCTAGATTATAACTACAACCTTCCCACAACTTGGGTCTAGACTCTAAGTTTCTTCTAATAGTTTGGAAATCTATATAGTGTGAAGACTCATCGAACCCCAAGATGAGACAACCTTGGACATTAAGGTGTCATTTTCAAATACAACTTGCATAGAGTTGGCAAACCTCACATACTAAACCCCAAATATATTGGATGTAAAGATTAATTATAATATGCAATGTACAATGAGAATCAAAGTGTAGGACCTCTTCAAACTCTGGAATTCAAACACAACATGCACAACACAATGTCATGAGATACTAATTTTTAAATACACACACTTTGGAATTATTGATTTGATTGCAACTCTCAACTGTGGAATAGAAAACATAACTTAATTTTCTTGAGTATGCATGCAAGTTTGCAAATAAAGCCATAAATTCATTGAGGCACAAGAAATAGTAAGTTTCATTTCTTCAATTAATGATGCACAACTTTCTCAATTTATGAGTTGAAGCAATAAGTTAAAAAAAAAACATTCAAGGGACAATGGGCACTAACTTGGCCTATCAAAGGCCTTGAGAGAATACATTTTTGAAGGAATAAGAATAAAAGATATCTTAGCTCCTTGAAAAAAGGGAAAAACTACTAGCACAATATGAAAAAAGGTAATATATAACTTGTTTTACATACTTTTGACACCAATGTTGATACACGACAAAATTAAAGATGCAAAACAAATCCATTGTAATACTACAATATATTCAACCATAATAACAAATGAAACCTTAAATAATTCATTTAAACATACACATATACCATGATTTTAACCTTGCAACATGTTAGCACCTTCATAAAACAAGGTTTGGAAAAACATGACATGATAATAATTATGAGCAATTTTATCTAAGGTGTTTCATTATACCTATGAACAAATGATAATTGAAAAAATAAATCATTGTTTCTGGATTAGATTTTGATGCTAAAAAAATCACACAATCTAATCCAGAAACATTGCTCTCATTATTAATGGATTGTGGAAATCTGATAATGTTAAAATAAATCACATCAGAAGACAACTAAGTAATAAATACAAAGTGTGTCACCTTAAATTGGACACACTCAAATTTAATAAAGGTTTAGAACATATTTAATGTGAGATCATCAATGTCCTTGTGTCTTTCATTCCTTCTTCCCTTTTTTGTCCTTTCTCCTAGGATGAATTCGGGTAAAACCTAATAGATCCTTTTTTAAGCTCTTATTTTCATAATGTTAAGCTCAAGGTAGGATCTATTCTCCTAGGTCCTCCCTTCTCTTCATCTATCCACTTGGAATCTATTCCTTGCACTATAATGGCTATATCTCAGACTCTATAACTGATTTTGGAGATTTGGGACCTATTTTTGGGATCTTGGAGGTTTTAGGATCTGGTTGTCAGGGGAAAAATGCACCCTTGATTGGGACCTATTTTGAGTCTCCTCTTCGGGTTTTGTGTCCAAGTACATTTGGGGTGTTAATTCTTAGGCAAATTATCCTATGAGAGTTAGTCAATTCTGAGCTCTAAATAAACCCTCCCATTTTCTTCATTTTTAGATCTCACCATCGAGTGTTCAAACATCCACAAGTTCAAGCACTCAAGCCTCCAAGTTATTAAGAAAGCATTCAAGGTGTTCAAGTTATTCCTCCATTGAAGATCAAGGATTTATGCATTCAAGCTATTGAAGAAGTTTATGCTAGATCTTTCATTGCATTGTCAACATTCAAGATCTCCCTTTACACATTCAAGATCCTTTTTTGCATCTTCTACATCTATCCTTTCAAGATCTACATTCATCTAAAAGGAAGATTTCAAGAACATACATTCATGAAGGTTTTGGTTTCACTTTGATGTCCTTGTTAGGGTTTTTTAAGTTGAGTCAAAGCTATATTACATTTACATGCTTGACTACATTCCAAATTCAAGAGCATATTCGTAGATTTACATTGCTTCATGTTAGATCTATCACTATTGCTTGCTAGCATTCTAGTTCAATTCAAGGTTAATTCTTAAATTGGGGTTTGACCAAGGCAACCTTCCCATGACAACAACAAACAAATAATCTTTTTGTTTTGTAGGCTTAGGACCTCAAATTGATAAACATGTTATGGATTTGGATACCCTTTTTGGCTCTCTGTGGAACTACAAAATCAAAATCAATGCTGCATAAAGTCAATCAAGGGTGCACTATACCCCCGATGCTCCATTTTGACCCTAAAGATCTAGTTCATCTCTAATAGATCTCTAAACAATTTTGAGGTTTTATCTGCATCACAGATTCCATCCTAGACCTTAGGTTACCGGAGTTTATGACATTATTTGACAATAAATTTTCAAGTTTTTGTTCTACAATGTATCATCTTCTCCTTTCTATTTCCATACTCTCCATTACAACATTATGTTATTTATCTCTTTTTCATAAATCTTCTTAAGGTGGGGATGAGAGGGAAATAAATCCAAGTATTCTTCTTTTGCATATTAGATTTGTATTGATACATCCCTTGGTATTGATCTGAATCTAGTCAAAAGGGGTGCATCCGGGCAGTCTTCCCCCTTTCATTTATGTGGGGTTGGTATGCTTCCATTTTCCTACTCTACACAAAGGTGTCACAAATCCTATTCAAAAAATTACAATATCAATTAGATGAGATCAAAATATATAACTGGGTAAAGACTACTTCTCTATTAGGATTGTTGAACACTACATACAATTAAAATCCTAGGGGGAGGGGGTGTATCATTTGTATAATAAAGCCTTAAACCTTTCACTTCTTTTTATATTAAAACCTTTAGTGATAATATAACAATGAAATATAAAATATTTCCACATAATTTCACAAGAAAACATGAAATTTACATGGAAAATCCAATGAGGGAAAAACTATAGTGAGAGTCATCTCACAATATAGGACAATTTCTTTAAAAAATCTAGGACTATGCAACCAGAGGAAGAAAATACTCTATGAAATCAAGGCTTTATGGCTATGCCAAATGAAGTTTATTACCCCTCATACAATAAGAAATTGGGATCAATTGGTAGATCATATCTCCTATTGTGTATTAGGAAGAAAGATAACACACTATTCTCAAGTAAGACTTAAGTGGCAGGCAAGTGCAATTGTTTTTTGTGTATGAATGATTAGAATGAATTAGTTTAGAGGAAAATGATTAAGTATTGCACGATAGAAGATGAACTAGAAAACATGACAAGTAATAAGAAATATAGTCTAACAAACAAAATATATCTATGCATAGAGGAGTAGATTTTTTACCATGTGAGTTTATCTATTTCTCCACTATACAAAGATTTGGTTGTGATTGGGCTCCTTATCAAATTATGTTGTTGAGACCCAAGTTTTCTTTCAACATTGTAGTTTTCTTGCCTTTCCTTGTATTTTTTGTAGCTACATTGTTTCTCATCTTAAGCGGTGTGCTAGAATAAAGAAAAAAATTGAGTATTAAGTATAATCTTACCTTGATCACTAAGTTACCTTCACTCTTATGATATCACTTTATGCATTAGTGACACTAATTACTTATTTTAACTATTAAATGATTTCTTTTTAGGGTTTCTTATTTTAGGCTACTCGATCTTCTATAGTAGGATTGGTCATTGTATCTTATATTTTATTCATTTGATCAGATAATATAATCTTTTAGATTTTTCGGGCTCAAATCCTTGGTTTTTTATTCCACTCAAACTGATGATAGGTTATCTTTGCATGCAAGTGATCTTGGCTTCATGAAGTTGGATTAACAACTTCTATATGGTATCAGAGCTTGCACTAATGGAACAATTGATTAATTGTGTATTATCTTTGATGTTGCACAAAGTGTTATATTATATCCATTCAGTATGTGCCAAGCTCATTCGAGCATTGAAGATAGTTTTCTGTGTCTACCGAGCATTCCATAGTTTGCCTAGTTCAAAAGATAGTATCTACCATGTTCACTTGGGTGTCAAAGGAGAGTTTGTGGAAGATGAGTGTTAACCAAGCTTACTCAATTACCAAAGGAACTTTGTGAATATGTAGTGTTAATCAAGCTCACTTGGTTAACAGAAGAAAATAATTTCAAAGTTAGTGTCTACCAAGTAGGGTAAACTAACAAAGGATTTTCTTGTTTTGGCATATTAAGTTCAATTGAAATGTTTGATGGTTCTAGCCGACAAAGGAGATAAATATTAATTATTCTAAGTTATATTCTAGCCAACTTGAGAATACGAAAGATATAAATATAAGGTCAAGTTGAGAATTAGAGAGGGAGAGTACATGGAAGATAATTGAAGATTTTATGATGCTAAGAGAGAGCAAATCAGAGGGATAAGTAGAATATCCTTGTGAAGCTAAAAATATATATTCGACCAAGAAGGATCAAGTATACAAGCCAAAATTGAGATCTATAATCAAAAATACAATTGCATCTGAAATCAGGTCATCTCATTGTTACTCGCTAACCATTGTAGTAGTGATCTAAATCTCTTAATAGAGTTGGCTTCACAACTATTTGTAAAATGTCTAACAAGGTGGCATTTCTATTGAATTGTCTAAAGACCTTTAAGAAGGCCACTCTTAACAGGGTGATTAAATCCTCTAATAGGGTCACACCTAATAGTGTGTTTTGTTACCTTTGACAGAGTTGGCTCCTAACAGGGCTCACTTCAAAATAGTGAAAATTAGTAACTAGTTGCAATTGGTGATTTTTTCCAAATTGGGTTTCCACGTTAAATCTTGGTTTCAAATGTGTTCATGCTATTTCTCTTATGCATTTTCACCTATGTTAAAGTAATAGTAAATTTTAGATAACATCTTAAGATTTTCATGTTAAGTATTTTTCGAGCATTTTCTATGTTTACCGAGTTACAACATCTTTTTGCATGTTTGTCAAACATCAACAGAATTCAATTTTTAGAGTTTATTTTGTATTGACATCTAAGGGATCTGGAATTTATTTTAGTAGTAACTAATTCACCCCTCCCCTCTCAATTACTCCTCTTATATTTCCAACAATTGGTATCAGATCTTTTGGTGCTTGCAGAGAAGGTTTCAAGGACCTAAGCTAAAGATTAGGATGTCTTATAGAAGAGAGATTCCCAAGTTAAACCGAAAAAATTTTGTAGCATGACAAGGACTTTGAGGTTACATCTAGCAACTATCAATGATTCAGGTTGTAAGTATATTGAAATTGAATACAAGACTCCCACTAGAACATTATTAGTTGAAGATATTGCTGAAAAGAAAAATCATAACATCATGATGATTGACATTGCATCATGTTGAATTTGATGAAGTCAAAAG
Source organism: Cupressus sempervirens (assembly GCA_028749045.1). Lineage (NCBI taxonomy): Eukaryota > Viridiplantae > Streptophyta > Pinopsida > Cupressales > Cupressaceae > Cupressus > Cupressus sempervirens. Next base: position 875,566,685 of record CM053789.1, read on the forward strand.
ATGTACTATAGCTCATGGCATGTGGATCAAACTAAATGCCATCTATGGAGGAGATGACAATGTAAGAAGAGCCAAAGTAGAAATTCTCAGAGGAAAATTTGATTAGATGAAGATTAGAGAAGATGAAAACATTGCAAAATATGTGCAAAGAATCAAAGCAAGTGTGAGTGCAATCAAAACATTTGGAGGAGACATTGATGACAAAACAGTTGTAAGCAAGGTGCTCAGAACACTTCTTCCTATATATGCAATACAGTGTCTTCTATTCAAGAAATGAGATGTGATCCAAATAGCAATATAACTTTGGATTCTCTAGTTGGAAGATTGACAACTTTTGAGTTAGATAACTATGACAACTATGTTCCTAGTTCCAAAAGTATTGAGTCTAAATTTGAAGCCAAAATTTCACTCAAAAAAAGAGATAAGAAATCAAAGGCAAATATATTAGGAAGTGAAGAAGAAGAAGAAGAAAGTTTAGACAATGATCTTGAAGTTGTTGAAGCCCTACTTGCAAGGAAATATTCCAAAGGCAAGATTCCTCTAATCTGCTTTTCTTGTGAAGAAATTGGTCACATTGTTGCAAGATGCCCAAACAGAGAAAACAAGGATGAAAAGAAAAGTAATAAGTACAAAAGAAAGAATAAATTCAAAAACTACATGGACTACACGGGAAAAGGTAAGAAATCTTGTTTTATGGCTAAAAAATCTAATAGTAGTGAAGATGAAATGGTATATATTGTTGTAAAGGATGAATCTGATGATGAAGGAGATAAAATGACACTATATCTCATATTAGCAAAAATGATACATGGATTATTGATAGTGGCTGCTCACATCATATGATTGGAGACAAAATAAAGTTTGAGCACATGGAATATTATGATGGTGGTAGTGTGAGATTTGGAAACAATGAACCTTGTTGCATAAAAGGAAAAGGATGTATCTCTTTGACCAATAAGCTTATATGTTATAATGCCTATTGGGTTGAAGGACTAAAGCACAATCTACTGAGGGTGGCACAGTTGAATAACATTGGATTCAAGGTAGAATTTATGAATGGGAAGGCCAAATTGCTAAATGGAAAAGGAAATCTAGTTGGATCTAGCAAACAAACAAAAGGTACAACCTATTCTATCTAGATCTTGGTGAAAGTTCATGTTTTATTTCTCAAGTAGAAGAAAGTTGGTTATGCCACAAGAGATTATGTCATGTGAACTTTGATAATCTAGTTAAAATAAACAAAAATGTAAGAGTAAGAGGTATTCCTAGCTTGAGGAAACCTGATATGGGTCTATACAAAAACTGTCAAATTGGTAAGATGGGTAAGACTAATTTCAAAAGCAAGAACTATCATTCTGAAGAAGTCTTGGAGCTTATGCATATAGACTTATGTGGACCTATTGGAATAGAAAGTTACAGTGGAGATAATTTTTTCATTCTTTTTGTTGATGACTATTATAGAATGATGACTATAATGTATCTAAAAAGAAAAATTAGAAGCTTTTCAAAAATTCAAGTGGTATCTAGAAAGAGTAGAAAAAGAAACATGAAAGAAGTTGAACTGTTTGAAATCAGAAAGAGGTGGTGAATTCATATCCAATGAATTATGCATTACAAAAAGAATTAAAAGACAAGTATCAACCCTTAGTACACCTTAACAGAATGGTATAACTAAAAGAATGAACAGATCTATCATGGATTATGCAATAACACTAATGATATAAAAGAATGTTGCAACCAAATACTGGAAGGAAGCAGTAAACACTACAATACATACCTTGAACAAAGTAAAACTGAAGAAAGACTCAAATCAAACTCCTTATGAACTATGGTATGGCTACTGATGGGACTCAAATTTGCATTCCCCATTTTGAGTACCATTCCAAATTTTGAGTCATTTTGAGCCCTACAAATGCATTTTCATGCTTATGTACTCGGCTATCATATTAAGGCCTAAGAGGTGTTTTATGTTTCTAACACCCTTCATTTAGCATATCCATGCATTTTATAATGATAAATTGATATTTTGAATCATTCTGCGAAGTTCCATCTTGAGTGGTGTTTAGTTCTACATTTTTGCCTAAGTGTTAAACAATCATAGGAGGCCTAGTTTGAATTCAAATATCTTGTACCCAATAATGTTTCATGACTCACCACTTTGGGGTTGTTTATTATGCATATCAATGAACCTATGTTCCAGATTTTGAGTCATTTTGATATGTTTTGACTAGGTTTTGAATCCCTCAAAGCTGGCTTCTTATCTCTATCATGTTGATGCATATTTCTCAGAAATCTAGGAAGCCTTGTTTGACTGATTATAACTTTGACCTAGTTGACCATATTGAGAAGATTCCTTTTGCATTCTATTCTAGAGTCACACACTTGCTACATTCCATATTTGAGCTTGTGACAAATCCATTTGATTAGTTTTCAAATGTGATTCCAAATGCAATTTATAACTTTTCACTGGTGTCATGAAATGCAGATTGGTTGGTACTCTTGTTTGAGATGTTATAACTATGAATTTGAGATTTCCCAGATCAATTGGATTGTACCATTGCATTCTACTCCAAAAATACTTCAATTGTACTAGTTTGTAAACCTTGATGAATTTGTCTACGCACTTTCCCACGGCCATTCCATTTGCAAAAAACACTTTTCTATTGTTGTTGTCCCCTGTTCTGCAATTCTGAGTAGCCCACTTAGCTCACTTGCCAAATAGATCATGTTATTCATCATAAGCCCCAATCATAGGATTACTTTCTCCTCATGGCAATGAAATATTTCCCCAATTTTCAAGCCTTCAAGTATTTGTTTTCCTAGTTTTCAAACCTGAAACCAAATGTGTTTTATGGTTTTTTAACATGTTTATCTATAGGCAGTTTCGACTTGGCAACTTTGAATGTCAATATCTTTTGACTAAGTGGTCCTCATGTGATGAGATTTGGTAGGATGCAAGATTGCGAAACAGAGTATCATCATATTAGTTTTCAAGGCCTAGTTTTCTATTTGGGTTAGTTTTTAGGGCTAGCCTACAGGCCTTCCTATCAGCAAATCATAGATTTTAGATAAGTGATAAAATGAGTTTTAATGATGTTTCAGTGGTTGAATTCGATTTTAATAATTGCCAGATGCTTATTTGATCATTTTGAATTATCAGCTGTTTGAAAACATTTTTTTTTTTAGTCAAACCCACTCTGGGGCCCAGCTGACTCTCGTTAGATTGTTAAGATGTTTGGGCATTGAAAGATGCATTTAGAAGTTTCAATGTTTGCAATAATAAGAATTTAGTTGTATTCTTCTTTTGGGATGAAAATAAAATGTGGATTATAGTTAATGTGATTGGATAGGGGAGGGATTGAAGAATGTTCAGAATAAATCAAAATACTAAAAGATTAGAAGGGAAATCTACCTTGAAGGATCTAAGCAATGCATTCAAGTCACTTCAAAGGTATTGATATAGATGGAAGTATGGGAATCCCAACTACATTCTATGGAATTTTAGGATTCTATCCTTCACATGGTTCTATTTCTACTTTTGATGTTGCGCCAATGGCACAAAGTTATGACACTATAGGTTGGTTTGCATGGGATGTAAATATTCTTTGTCGTGTTGGTCATGTGATGCAAGAGCATCCAGGGGTATAAGGGCAATCCTGTGTCACCCAAAAAAAATGTACTTAAATTTAGTTTCTATTTCATGTCTTTACATTTTTGGATACCCATTTGGCTCAAATAAAGGTTCCAACTCTCATAGTTCAACTATCAATGCGTTTGAAAATCCTGAAAAAAATAGGAGCATGTATTTGGGCCATCATTTCGGTAAACTAGAAGGTGTAAATTGGCCAGATGAATGTAATCATGATTTAGAGCATTCCAGAAAAAGAATCAGGTCAATAGGCCCCATGGTTTGAAAGTTATTGCAGTTTTTCGGGTTTTGGAGACCTCCTAAGAATGCTTCAAAGTCAGGTTTGGGGCATTAAATGACCTCGAAAAGGGTCAAAAAATGGGGGACAAGCAAAGCTTGTCCATGGGGCTATAGAGCGCTTCGAGAGCTTTCCAAAAATGTAAACGGTTCGTCAATCGGAGCTACAGTTCAAAAGTTATGCCTCTCGAAAGTTCGGCTACCGTTTCTGGATTCTTCTAGATTTGCACCGACTTCTAACGCAGCTTCTGGAACCTTCTATTTTGTCGGTGGATGCCTACTAGCACTTTCTAGAATATACTCCTAGTCCTTAACCCTCCGGGGTCTATTTAAGGAGATTTCTGGCATTGTAAAAGGCATTTCGGATTGGAGCTTGAGAGGAGGTGCTAAAAGGAGAAATATTCTCCAGATTTATGCTATTGTAAGCCCATAGGGCATGTTTTGAAGTTTATTTTCTCTGCACTGTTTGTACTAGCTTATTTTCTCAGTTAATATAATTTCCCTTTTCTATTGTGTCCATTCTGTTGTTGGGTTGTGTCCCCATCAAATGGTATCAGAGTGGGTTTTCCTGAGTGTGTAGACAGAGCGCCGATTGTGAGGCAGTTTGCACCAGGACTGTGTGGTTGTGGGTTCGAGTTAGAAGATGCCTCCATGAAGAGAACATGGCGGAAGGGCTAGAGCTATTGATCCTGAGGAGGTTAGAGCCCTCCAGAGACAGGTACAAGCATTGCAAGAGGAGCTTCATAGAGGAGCAAATGTTGCCGCAGATGACAATAGTGAGGATGAAAATGAAGAGGAAGTAATGGAAGTTGACGAGGAAGTTCTGAATCCTGTAGAGGAAAGGCTTTTTAGGTCCATTACTAAGTTTGGGAAAAGACCTACAATTGAAGTGGGTATATTTTCAGGAAATTTGAAACCAGATGAGTTGATCGATTGGATCAATGAACTAGAAGAATACTTTGAGTATGAGGATATAAGGGACCCAGATAGGGTTAAGTTTGCAAAGGCCAAACTGAAAGGCCATGCCAAAATCTGGTGGCAAGAGATTCAACTAGAAAGACTTAGAAGAGGAAAGGAGAAGATCACAAGATGGGATCGCATGGTGGACAAATTGAAGAAGCAGTTCATTCCTGTGGACTACGAGCTTGATCTGTTTAAGAAGATGCATGGGTTAAAGCAAGCAGGAAGATCAGTCCAAGAATATACAGAGGAGTTTTACCAACTCCTGATTAGAGCGGGGCATGCAGAAGCAAATAAGGAGAAGGTTGCTCTTTATATCAGTGGGTTGCGACCTAGCATCCAAGAGGAATTAAGTCTGGTAAGAATGACCAGCGTTGAAGAAGCATACCAGTTTGCCCTACGAGTTGAAGAGAAGCTGAGTAAAAGGTTTGAAGGAAGACAAAGAGGGCGCGGTCAAGGAGGAAGGGGAAGCGATAGATCATCTGGAAGCCGCAATGAAACTCAAAAGAAAAATGAAGATGAGGGTACTAACAGGAACCAGAGGAATGAGTATTTCAACCGCTCCCGTGATCAAGACTTTGGAAATCAAAGAGGAAGAGGTAGAGGACGTGGACAAGGAAGAGGAGGCTTCCGTGGTACCTGTTTCCATTGCAATGAAGAAGGTCATCATGCCTTTGAATGCCCTCAACGATAAGGAAGGACAGATAGGAGAGCTGAGGGCCAAGCTAGGGTTGCTCATGTGGACGAGGATGCACAATCATCACATTCAGAGGATGCAGAAAGAGGAGAGACCTTGGTAAATGAAAGAGTCCTACTAAGTGGTGAGAATGAACCAGGACAACGAAGGAGTTTGTTCCGTACCAGATGCAAGTGTGAGGATAAATGTTGTGATGTGATCATTGATGGTGGTAGCACTGATAACTTGGTATCAGAAGAGATGGTCTCTAAGCTGAAGCTCAAGAGGGAGAAACATCCCCAACCCTATCAGATTTCTTGGGTAAAAGATGATCATAAGGTCCTGGTAAGTGAACGATGTTTAGTAAAATTCAAAATTGGGAGTTACCATGATGAAGTTCTCTGTGATGTTATTTCGATGGATGTTTGCCATCTATTGTTGGGTAGACCATGGCAGTTTGATAGACATGCAATACATGATGGACATGCAAACACATACTCTCTGACAAAGGATGGAGTTCACCACAAATTGAAGCCCATGAAAAAGGAAGGTGAAAAGGTATGTAGCAGTGCTAGGATTTGTCTTGTTGATGGAAGGAAGTTTTTAGATGGCATGAAACATCAGCGTATGTGCTATGCTTTGATTCCTAGGAAAGATAAAGAAGGTAGTAGTGAAATACCATTTGAAGTTTCAGATTTACTAGGGGAATTTGGAGATATTATCTCTGATAATGTTCCAGATGGATTGCCACCAGTAAGGAAAATCAGTCATCAGATAGATCTGATTCTAGGAGCTAGTTTGCCTAACAAGGCTGCTCACAAGATGACTCCTACTGAAACAGAGGAGCTAAATAGACAGGTTCAGGAGCTGTTGAGGAAGGGCTTGATTCGAGAGAGCCTGAGTCCATGTGCAGTACCTGCAGTACTTGCACCAAAGAAGCATGGAGAGTGGAGGATGTGTACAGATTCTCGAGCTATAAATAGGATAACCATCAAGTACCGGTTTCCTTTACCAAGGATAGATGATCTTATGGACTGCTTGAGTGGAGCTCAATACTTCACAAAGATAGATCTGAAGAGTGGCTATCATCAGATACGGATTCGAGAAGGAGATGAGTGGAAAACAGCCTTCAAGACCAAGGAGGGTCTTTATGAGTGGTTAGTCATGCCCTTTGGATTGACGAACGCCCCAAGCAACTTCATCCGGCTCATGAATGAAGTACTTAAGAAGTTCTTGGGAAAATTTGTTATTGTCTATTTGGATGATATTTTAATTTTCAGCAAGACTTTGGAAGAACATTTACTGCATATTCGTAGTGTCCTTGAAAGGCTAAGGGAAGAGAAACTGTTAATTAATCTAAAGAAGTGTGTCTTTGCAAAAAGGGAGTTAGTCTATTTGGGATTTGTTATATCACCTGAAGGTCTCAAAATGGATCCAGAGAAGGTAAAAGCCATCTTGGAATGGCCTACTCCAAGGTCTGTTACTGAGGTAAGATCATTTCATGGTTTGGTTAGTTTTTACAGGAAGTTTATTAAGAATTTTAGTGGCATATGTGCACCTCTAACTGATACAATAAGAGGGGATAGAAACGAGTTCAAATGGACTACAGTAGCTACGAGAAGTTTTGAATTGCTAAAGAAGAAGGTGACTGAACAGCCTGTGTTGGAACTTCTAGATTTTATAAAAGTATTCCAGGTGGATTGTGATGCTAGTGGTAGTGCTATTGGGGCTGTATTAAGCCAAGAAGGTAAGCCTATTGCATATTTTAGTGAAAAATTGAATGATGCAAAGAAGAAGTATTCTGTTTATGATCAAGAGTTCTATGCAATAGTTCAGGCCTTAAAGAAATGGAGGCATTATTTATTGCCAAAGGAATTTGTTTTGTATACTGATCATCAGGCATTACAGTACCTAAATAGCCAAGGTAAATTGAATCAGAGGCATATGAAGTGGGTAGAATTCTTGCAAAGTTATACATTTGTGTTGAAGCATAGAAGTGGAAAATCTAACAGGGTTGCAGATGCATTAAGTAGGAGACAGCTGCTACTTACAACAATGCAGGTTGAAGTAGTTGGGTTTGATGAACTCAAGAATTTATACCCTGAGGATCCTGATTTTGCTGAAGCATGGAAAGCTTGTAAAGAACCTGTTGCTGTAGATAGAACCAAGTGGTTAGACTATTTGATTCAGGATGGCATGTTGTTCAAAGGTAGTCAATTGTGCATTCCAAGGAGTTCCATGAGGGAAAATCTGATTAAGGAGAAACACAGTGGAGGGATGGCAGGACATTTTGGTTGGGATAAGACCATTGCCATTCTTAGAGAACATTATTTTTGGCCTCAAATTACACAGGATGTGAAGAAGTTTGTACAGAGTTGCCAGGTTTGTCAAGTTGCCAAGGGGTTTAGTCAAAATACTGGCCTATATCAGCCATTGCCTGTTCCATCAAGGCCATGGGAGGACATAAGTATGGATTTTATTCTTGGATTGCCAAGGACACAAAGGGGTAATGACTCAGTATTCGTGGTGGTTGATAGGTTCTCCAAAATGGCACATTTCATTCCATGCCACAAAAATCATGATGCTGTCCATATTGCAGACTTGTTTTTCAAAGAGGTGGTAAGACTACATGGTCTTCCAAGGAGTATAGTTTTTGACAGAGATACTAAATTTGTGGGGTATTTCTAGAGGACATTATGGAAGAAGTTGAGAACAGACTTGAAATTCAGTTCCACGCATCACCCACAAACTGATGGCCAAACAGAAGTGGTAAATAGAAGTCTGGGGAATTTGCTGAGATGTTTAGTTGGAGATAAGCCCAAGGGATGGGATTTGATTCTACCATTGGCAGAGTTTGCTTATAATAACTATGTAAATAGGAGTACTAAAAAATCACCATTTCAAATTGTATATGGGAATAGCCCAAGGACTGCACCAGAATTGAGAAAGATAGAACAAGGGGAGAGGACAAGTGTTGAAGCTGAGGAATTTGCTGAACACATCAAGCATCTACACGAGGAGGTTCAAGCACACATTATCAAGATGAATCAAGAGTATAAAGCTAGGGCTGATCAAAGGAGAAGACATAAGGAATTCCAAGTAGGGGATCTAGTCATGGTGCACTTACGAAAAGAAAGATTTCCAGCTGGTACTTACAACAAGCTAAAAATGAAGAAATTTGGCCCATGCAAAGTTTTGAAGAAACATAACTCAGGAAATGCATATGAGGTGGAGCTGCTTGATGGTATTCACATTTCTCCCATTTTCAACATTGCAGATTTAACAGAGTATCATGATGATGGTGCAGATGAGGAGCTGGTTTTAGAGCCATGTCCAATTCCTGCTTCTAAGAAGGAGGAGATAGAAGACATTCTAGATCATCGTGTGGGTAGGAGTACCAAAAACAGGCAGTATGAAGAGTATTTGGTCAAATGGAAAGGACAACTGATCGAGGACTCAACTTGGATTTCAGCAGCTGAGGTTTCCCATTTGGTATTTCCTCTACCATCCATAAAGTGACAGGGTCACTTTTCAATCTACCCTGGGTGTCTGATGCAGGAGCATCCAGGGGTATAAGGGCAATCCCGTGTCACCCAAAAAAAATGTACTTAGACTTAGTTTATGTTTCATGTCTTTACATTTTTGGATACCCATTTGGCTCAAATAAAGGTTCCAACTCTCATAGTTCAACTATCAGTGCGTTTGAAAATCTCAAAAAAAAATAGGAGCATGTATTTGGGCCATCATTTCGATAAACTAGAAGGTATGAATTGGCCAGATGAATGTAATTATGATTTAGAACATTCCAGAAAAAGAATTAGGTCAATAGGCCCCACGGTTTGAAAGTTATTGCAGTTTTTCAAGTTTTGGAGACCTCCTAAGAATGCTTCAAAGTCAGGTTTGGGGCATTAAATGACCTCAAAAAGGGTCAAAAAATGGGGGATGAGTGAAGCTATTCCATAGGGCTATAGAGCACTTCGAGAGATTTCCAAAAATGTAAATGGTTCATCAATCAGAGCTACGGTTCAAAAGTTATGCCTCTCGAAAGTTCGGCTACCGTTTCTGGATTCTTCTAGATTTGCACTGACTTCTAACGCAGCTTCTGGAACCTTCTATTTTGTCGGTGGATGCCTACTAGCACTTTCTAGAATGTACTCCTAGTCCTTAACCCTCTGGGGTCTATTTAAGGAGATTTCTGGCATTGTAAAAGGCAGTTCGGATTGGAGCTTGAGAGGAGGTGCTAAAAGGAGAAATATTCTCCAGATTTATGCTATTGTAAGCCCGTAGGGCATGTTTTGAAGTTTATTTTCTCTGCACTGTTTGTACAAGCTTATTTTCTCAGTTAATATAATTTCCTTTTTCTATTGTGTCCATTTTGTTGTTGGGTTGTGTCCCCATCATCATGTCTTGCTACAGTTACCAATGGTAGACTTTAGACAACCAAGGCATATATTAATTATCGCTGACTATTTTGAGCTTTCAAGGACTCCAAAAGAGATGATTGTTGATATTGTTGATAGATTTGTTCATGATCATCTCGGGCGCCAAGTTGTGAATCATGTGAACTTGGGGTAGTATATCACATCCAAAGTTCCAAGTCTCAAGATCTTTAGAAATGAAGAAAATAGGAATGAAGCCACTAACATGGAAGAGAAGCCACTGGAAGGAGGCAAGGAAAGCCCATGGCCTACAAGAACACCATGCACAAGGAAGATGAAATGTAGTTGGTATCAAGGGGCAAAGTTCCAAAGCATCCATAGTTTGGAGGAGATTGACGACATGAAAGGTGGAAGCCCACTTCATGTCCAAGGCAGTAAGCATGATGAGAGGTCTCATAGCTAGAAGAAAACCGCAGGGCAGAGGCATCACATGGCAAGGGGAGGTGACATAAACAATAATGCATCTTGCATCATCAAGTGAGGAGATTCACAATGTTGCTGATGGGAAAAGAAAAGAGAGCATGCACGATGTAGCTTATAAATGAGGCATTTCTATTGTGTTGCAGATGAAGAGAAATCACTACAGGGGAAGCAAATCACATAGTCCTATGTTATTTGTGGGATGGGATTTCTTATTTTCTAAATACCAACACACATACATGAAAGGTGTTTAAAGCTTCTTGCTTTATGATGTGAAACACAAGGGTTGCATGAGTGGGTCCGCCCGGCTAGCTAGAGGTGACCAAGACCATATTTTGACCAAATGTTAGTGATTTACAAGGTGCCACATAGCATTCTCCAAATGCCCATTCTATGGTCGAAAGAGTTAGGATAAAGGCTTACGATCTTAGAAAGATCGTGATATTGGGATATGGAAAATGGAGGCCTACAATGCTACAATTGTCAAAGGATCAGAAGGAGAAAATAAAAAGAGCTAAGATGCTACAAATTTTGTGGTCATCATAATATCGTAAAGTGAAAGTTTAAGTCTTAAGATAATACAATTGGCATGAGCTCGGAGGAAGAAACAAGGAAGTTTATGATGCTATGATATTCGGGGTTGGGTAAGATCGTAAGAATAAAATTTGAGTAATAAGAAGTTATGAAAAATTTGTCCATTGTAATATCGTAGGATGCTCATAAATATCAAATGTTTCAAGTATTGCATAGGATGGTGTGGGGCCTGCCAGGTAAGATGTCCAATCAAAATTTGACAAATAGAAATGGAATTAAAAAAATTAAGATGAGAAATATTTCAACGTATTAGAAATTCAAAAGGGAAAGATTTGAATAAATTTAATGTTTTATATAGTTTTAACTAGATAGTTCATTTAAATTTTTCATTTTTAAATGATTGTCCATAGCCCGAGGCTAAAATGTTCAAATGGACCTCGGAGGCACGATTTTTATCCAAAATGTGCACTATAATATACCAAAAAAATTGGCAAGAGATGAATTTTCCATTTTTGCAGTCCATTTTTACATAAGTATTCACTAGAAGCAGCTATAGGCATATTTGTATTTTCAAGGCATCCTTAGTGCAAATGTTGATTTGATATTTTCAGATGAAACAATAGCAGGATTAGATCAAATTTTGATTTGATCAAGTGCCCTAAGTAGCTGTAAAGGTAAAATTGAATGTTTTAGAGGTAGTTGGAAGCAATGAAGTGTTTGCCAATAGTACATTTGAATTTCATGGCAAAAGCAGAAGTGACAAACCAAGATCATATTTGAAGCTCCAACACATATCATGATGTGTATCTAATATTTTCTTCAAAGGATATTTTGTTGATTACTTTAAAGGGATATATCAAATATTTTGTCACAACAATTAATGATTTTTGATTACCAACAGATGAAGAAGATCAATTTCAACAACATCAGGATGAAGATAATTTCAGTAGGACATATGTTAGAATCAGATGGCATTTCCAGAAGCTTCTTCTCCTCTATAAATCTTTCTTCTCTGCTCTTTGTATAGGTTTTAATTTTTATGACTAGTGAGACCATAAGGTTGGCTCCAGTTCTAGAGTTGTGATACCATTTCTTCACAGTATTTTCCTTGGTTACGAATAGAAATAGTGTAATTTTCTTCCAAGCATTAGCTTACATAGTCATTCCTTGGTGTTATTTTCTATGTTTTGACATACAAATGATGTATTGATTTCAATAAGATTAATACAAGAGCTTCATTTTTCTTAGTCTCATTCTGATTCTCATCTCCTTCCCCTATTATTTGCAATGTTTTGTATTTGAGAACAAAGAGATTAAACTCAATTGTAATCCCTTAAGCTTGTATGTCATGATAGGTTTTCTATTGGAACGAAGAGCCAAGTAAATGCTTTTTTACCTTGATAGGGTTGCAGCTTTCACCAAGAGGATATTACAATAAGTGTGAGAGTTTTTATAAAGATAGATGTCTATTTGCAAGCTAGATAGATAGATTAGATGTTTGGATATATGAGTATACTTTAGGTGTCCATGTGTATGTTAAGGTTTAGTTGATACCCAATGGATAATGGACTGGTCAGCTTAGAGATTGCATGTTCTCTACTATTGCATACCTAGGTTATGCCAAAATCCAAATCTTTAATTGAATATTATTTTACCTTTTATGTATTGAAGAACTAAAAGTGTTGGTCATTAATTATTTGCATCTACTTTTGGTTGCAATTAGCTACTATAATTAGAAAGTTTATCAACAAATTATAGAAGAACATTGACCATTTCTGCTATAAGGGATAGTCTTGCAAAGAAGAGTATCAAGTTGATAAGATCAATCCCTAAGGTTTGCCCACCTTGGCCTTGCAAAGCCTAAAGTGAAGTGGGTCCTAATGACTCTATTAATGGTGGCCCAAAACTAAGATTTAGCCCTACTGAATATAGGATTTAGCTCATCCTTAGGCTTGTCCCTATCTTTGCTTCCTAGTATTAGGTTTAAATCCACTTGATGTGTTCCTTACAAGAAAGAACTCCAATAGCTACAA